>BRKX01000013.1:10050183-12530183 GCA_026008535.1 Perilla frutescens | reverse complement strand
TTTTATATAGTAAACTTTAATTATAATAAAACTATTGAAATCAATATAATATGTTATATTTAAAATTAACTATTTATAATATATTATATTATTTTTTTGCCCTTAAATTAAGTATAAATTATGAACATAATAGACAAATCATATTGTAAGAATTAAGACACGTAATATTATTTATAATATATCATATTACTTTTGACCCTTAAATTAAGGGTAGATTATGAATATAATACGTAAATCATACTTTGTAAGAAATCAAGATACTTTTCATATAGATATAGATATAGATATAGATATAGATATAGATATAGATATAGATATGTGTATATAGGAGTTGGTTATAATGGGTACTAGTGCTTCGTGTGAGAACTAGGAACAATGCTCATTTTGTAGGATATCAGCCTAGCCAGGGTTCACCGCTTGATTTCGGTTGTGAGTCTCCGGTCACAGCTACTCAGGTAGCTAGGGTTCACAAATTTATCTGAAGAGAGTCTATCTTTGAGTCTCCAAGTTCAGATTCTTCACAGACTCTCAATCTTCTAAACAAGGGACACAGATCTGAAAAGAGAGAGAGAGAGAGAGAGAGTTAGAACGAGCAGCAAAAAAACACTCAAATGTATAGAAGAAGCCAGAAACAATAAAGAACAAAAATAGCAAAGTAAAAGAGATGGGAAAAATCAGAGAGTTGAAAAGTAGGAAAATGTGTCTCGGGGACACAAGTTGGCTCAGATTTTCCCACACACGGCGGCGAAGCACTTTCAGCAACTCTAAAGACCCTAGACCACAAAGGGGTTTGATGGAACTAGGCCTGAAGCTCTCACACTCACATCTCGAGACTCTCACTCTCAACTCACAGCTACTCAGGAAGCCACAGACAGGATTCCAGCCAAAAGAAATAGAGAGGAGACAAGGATTCAACAGAAGCTTCTCAATGCTTAGAGAATTAGGGTTGTGAGGCTTGAGAGAGAAGATGAATCGGCGCAGCATTTTGTAGAGAGATTAGGGATATAATTTAGGAATATTAGGTTTAGCTAGATAAATATGGGAAGTACCGGGTAGTGGGCTAGGGTTAGGATAATGGGCTCAGAAAAGTTTGGGCCAGAGAAATAAAATTCATTTGGGCCAGACAGAAAGAAATAGAAGAAAGAGCAATTGGGCCAACACTCCACATATCCACCTTTGGCCCATTTGGTCTTTATATCACCAGGGAAGTGCATGCCAATAATTTGGGATTTCATCATTGCCTTTTTACTCTTACATATCACACAGATAAGATAAGAGAGGGAGAGAAAAATACAATGTGTATAATTCTCAGTCTCAACACTAGAAACCAACCCAACAATCCATCTCCTGCCATTCAATGGCATTCCTTGATTGAATTGTACCTAGCATAGTACCAACAGGGTAAATAATCACCAGGGACCAAGATTCCCTTGAAGGCGGGTAAGGTATCCAGACACTAAGCTTGGAATACCATCATGTCCACATAGCAGACTTCAACCCAAATCCATATTCAAGGATTTCTTGCAGGCTTCCAGCTTTGCAACTGGAAGGCACTTAGTGCCCATATCTACAGGGTTGAATTCAGATGGAATCTTATCCAGCAGCACATCACCTTTTTCCATAATGTCTCTGATGAAATGAAATCTCACATCAATGTGTTTTGTTCTGTCATGAAAAACAGGGTTTTTGCACAGTTGTATTGCAGATTGACTATTAGAATAAATCAAAGGTATATCATCAATGAATTTTATCTCAGACAGCACACCATTAAGCCAAATGGCTTTCTTTATAGCCTCAGTAGCAGCAATGTATTCAGATTCAGTAGATGATAAGGCAACAATACTTTGCAATTGAGATTTTCAACTAATGCAAGCACCACATAAAGTAAACACATAGGAGGTTGTAGACTTTCTTTGATCTCTGTCATTAGCATAATTAGAGTCAACATGCCCCACACATTTCACACCATCAGCTGACTTAGCAAAGGTCAGACCACTATTCATAGTGGATTTCAAGTATCTGAGAAGCCATTTCAATGCTTCCCAGTGAGGCATTTCAGGATTAGCCATGTATTTACTCAAGCAAGACCTAGCATAGGCAATATCAGGTCTAGTGCTAATCATTAAGTACATAACAGATCCAATGACATTAGCATAAGGGACACCTTACATTTCATTCAATTCAAATTCATTTTTAGGAGATTGTTCTTTACTCAGTATGAAATGAGATGCCAGAGGTACAGAAACAAGTTTACATTGTTCCATATTAAACTTTTTCAACACTTGATCAACATAGGCAGATTGATGCAACACAAGTGTATGATTATCTCTATTTCTGTCAATGTTCATGCCAAGTATTTTCTTAGCATCACCAAGATCTTTCATGTCAAAGTTTGCACATAGACACTTTTGCACATGCTTGATAGTTTTCAGACAGGGACTAATCAATATCATATCATCCACATAAAGAAGTAAAAATATAGGCACCTTATATTGTATGTAATACACACAATGATCAAATTTACTTCTGGTAAAATTCATGCTTTTCATGCAGTGATCAAACTTAATATTCCACTGCCTAGGAGATTGTTTCAGACCATATAGGGACTTTTTAAGCAAACAAACATGATTAGGAAAAGACTTGTCTATGAAACCCTCAGGCTAATGTATGTAAATATTATTTTCAAGTTCACCATGCAAAAAGACAGTTGTCACATCCATCTGCTTAAATTCCCAATCAAAGTGAGCAACCAAGGCAAGCATAATTCTAACAGTTATTAATTTTACCACAGGAGCAAATATCTCATTGTAATCTATGTCTTCTTTTTGAGTGAATCCTTTGAAGCAAGTCTGGCTTTATATCTGACATTATTAATCTCTTACTTGATTTTAAACAACCATTTGCATTCAACAACAGAACAATTATCAGGTTTTTCAACAAGCACCCAGGTCTTGTTATCATGCAGAGACTTTATTTCACAGTTCATAGCAGCAAGCCATTTGTCAGACTCAGGGGATTTCAAAGCTTCAAAATATGTTTTAGGTTCAAATATGTCAACATTACTAAACACATTAAAGGTATACAGAGATAAATTATAATGATCATATCTTGCAGGCAATCTCATATTTCTTCTTGGCCTATCTCTAGCAAGTTGATAATTATTCAGGGTTTTAGATTCAGGTAAGTTTTCATGCCCATTTTTAGAATTTGAACTTGTTTTAGAGTCTGATACAGTCATGTTATTAGAAGATTCATCACTAGATTCGTGATTGGACATAGAATCATTTACATCATGATTATCAGACACATGTTCATTTTTATTTTCTATATCAGGAGCATCATTATTATCAGAGTTAGGTAGCACATGAGTCTGAACATCCACCTCACTTGGAACAGTAGAAGAAAACATGAAGTCAGGCATATTTTGATTCATATTATTCAAGTTTTCCACCTCACTTAGAGTTGCAGATTGTGAGGATTCAAATAAACAAGGAAAATCTTGCTCATTAAAAGTAACATCTCTGCTTATGCAAGTTTTAAACCCAGGCACACCCCGATCCAGAGTCTGTAACCCTTAAAACCTTCAGGATATCCAAGAAAGATACATTTTCTTGCTCTAGGTTCAAGCTTACTCAATTTCTGATGCACATAAGCAACACAACCAAAGATTCTTAAATTGGACAAGCAAACATGTTTATTCCAGAACACATATTCAGACAATTTACCAAGTAAGGGGACAGAGGGGGATCTATTTATTAGATAACAAGCAGTCATGAGAGCTTCACCCTAGAATTGTTTATCAAGACCAGAAGCAACAAGCAGGCTCCTAACTCTCTCAAGAAGAGTCCTATTCATTCTTTCTGCAACCCCATTTTGTTATGGAGTATAGAGTACAGACTTATGCCTCTTTATTCCTCTATCTGAACACCAATTATCCATAGCATAATTATAAAATTCAAGACCATTATCAGTTCTAAGATATTTGATTTTCTTCTTAGTCTGGTTTTGAACTTCAACAGCCTATTTAGAAAACTTTTGAAAGACTTCAGATTTATTTTTCATGAGGAAAACCCAAGTTTTTTTTTGAAAAGTCATCAATCACAGATAGGAAGTCCATGTTTCCACCATGGGTGGGCTCCTTAGTATGGCCCCAAACATCATCATGTAAATATTCAAAAATTTCAGAACTAACATGCTTCCTAGGATAAGGTACAGACACAGGCAAGGACACTTTATGATGTTTTCCTATCACACAAGGTTCATAAAATGGCATGTTTGTCACCTTATCATTTCCAAATGCACCAACTTTATGCAATATTTCAAGTCCTTTATTACTCATGTGCCCTAGTCTAGCATGCCATAATGCAGTTTTATCTTCATGCACAATGTTCGCAACAGGTAATGGCACAGACTCAGCTTGTACAGCATAAATATCTCCTTTTCTAGGAGCATTGAAATAAAACATGGAATCCTTTTGAAATTTGAATCTCAAATAGTTCACAGAGCCATCAAGCATTTTGTCAACCATTTTAGACACAGAGAGCAAGCTGAATTTTAGTTTTGGCACATATCTGACATCAGTTAAAGTGAGCATGCTTCCATTTTCAAATTTAAGACAAATATCACATCTACCTTATATCTCACAGTTTTGACCATCAGCTAAAGCCACATGACCAGAGTTCAAATAGTGCAGATTGTGAAACATGTGTTTAAAGGGGGTGAAATGAAATGTGCAACCAGAGTCAATTAGCCATTCATTACTATGCACATTCTTAGACACAACATTGGTATACTTTATGAATTGGAAATCATAAGTATCATGCACCATATATATGTCATCATCTTCATAAACATTATTAGCATGATGATCATAGTTCACAAAACCTTTATTCTTTTTAGGCTGTTTGCACCTATTTGAAAAATGGCCAAGCTTTCCACAATTCCAGCAAGTCTTTCTGGGCTTTTGGTCAAAATTTTATTTTGAAAATGATTTTGGTTCTGATTTTGAGAATAATTAGCCTATATTTCTTTTCTATGCCTTTCAGCAGCCAAAACACTAGGATTTTCAGGGTTCAAAGGCTTGTTAAAACTGTGATGGGGTTGTCTATTGTTATTCCTGTTGACATACATTATCTCACCATTAAAAGGTTTTGATTTTAACATTTTAAGTTCATTTTCTTTAGCTTTCAAACCAGTCACAATCATATCACAGGTAACTGTTTCACGATCCAAATTTACTATTTATAATTCCGGTTTATGCTAAACAAGACAACTACTAAGGACCGCACCCGCAATTGGACGGGGTCAATCGTAGACATGATAAGCTTAACCCGATTCGATCTCTCAAGGAAGGCTTAGTTTCAAGAAATAGTCAATAGGCTATGCATGCATCACAATAGAACAACTAAAATAAACTCTAAACATTCTAAACATGAGGTTGATGATGATTTTTACTAAGAATTAAAATAGATAATTAAACAAGACAATAAAATGCAAACAACACAAATTAAAACAAGATATGAGGAGATAAGATAGATTAAGGTATTAGGGTATAGATTCTCTCAATGGTTTCTCACTATGCTTTGTTTAAGTTGGTAATGCTAATCTCTCACATACAATAGACCCTCTCAATTGGTTTAACTTCAATTACTGTCACCGTCCATCCATTAAACCTTTTTTAGCTATATCATACAAGTAAGATTAACATATTAGGCTTAGGAACCCCATCCACTTAACGTCGAAGGAACCAAATTCGAGATTTAGAATCAGAATCAAGTTTTCTCTAAATCCTAGCAATGCTCAAGTAGTGATCAAGTACTCTCACATAATAGGTACAAATTCAACAACAACCAACAAGAATAAGCATAGATCAAAAATCAAATCGATCCTCTACCCCCAATAGAGAGATTAGCCACTAAACATGCTCAAAACAACACACATACCATAGAAGATTGTCATCTCATAAATCAAATGCAAATAACATAAACTTCTACAATATTAGAAATCCTTCAAGAGTTTGGGACAAACCGCCACAAATCATCCAAGAAATACAAAGAAAATACAAAGGGAAAACCTCCTAAGGAGCGTAGCTTCCGCGGATGGCTCGAAGTCAGTTTCTTCTCGTGTCTTCCTTGTCTTACTTGGCTTGGTTCCCTCCTTTTTTCTTTCCTTCTTTTCTCTTTGGTGATGGTGCTGATGGTGAAGATGGTGAGAAATGGTCGTAATGGCGTAGAGAAAAAGAATGTGAAGAAGATGAAGTGCAGATGCAGATAATGATATTTCCAAAATCTATCTTAGATTTTTGGGGAGAGAGAGAGAGAGAGAGAGAGACGGAAGAGAGAGTGCGTGTGTAGTGAGAGAAAAAGGTGATGGGAGTGATGGTAAGGAAACCATTAATTGCCAAGGATTTTGAGAGGATTTGGGAAGCTAAAAAAAAGTCTAAAGCTAGGGAATTAGGGAGATGATACCCTATTTGCTACAAAATATCTTATCAGTGAATTAGCGTAGAGAGGAAGAATGGAGTCGAGTGGGGTTGGATTTGACGACGTGGTGAAAACTGGACCGAATAAGAAGGAAAAATACCCCGCGCGCCGGCAGGGTGTAGCGCCGGGGGGCGGTTGGGCACCGCGGGGCTGCACGAGCGCGGCGGGGGCGCCGCGGCGGGGGTGTGCTAGGCACAAGGTGGGTGCGGCGGCGCAAGGGTGCTCTCGGACTTGAGCTCGCCCGCCCGCGCGGGTGCTTTTTCTCATTTTTTTCTTCAAAATCTTCGAGCCTCCAATTTAACCAATCGAGCTCAATTATTCGACTTTCTACTTGCCACCTAATTGCCGTAAAATACCTGCTTTTATAATTAAAAGCTCAAGTTTTGCAACACTTGGCACAATCCACCATTAGAGCAGTAAATACAAATAAATATATAAAATCACCACATAACAACATAACAATCTATAAAATAATTTACAAATCATAACCAAATAACTATAATAAAATAACACATTTAAACACTAAACAGTAACCTTGGAACCACCATATTTCAAAGCAGATTTGACCTCATAAAATGACTCAGGAATGGCACCAAGTAAAACTTGAGGAGCATATTTTTCAAGAGTGTGATCACCAGCAAGTTTCAAATCTTGAAGTAATTTATTGAATTCTTCCATATTAGCATCAATATCTTTTGAAGTGTCCATTTGAAAAGTCAAGAGTTGATTTTGCAAAGAATATGCAGACGCTTCAAAAGTAGCAGTATACAGAGAATTCAAATTATCCCATAAATCTTTTGCACACTTATGATGAGACACTTTTCTGACCACAGAACTGCACAAATTCAGCAAAATAGTGGCCCTAGCACTATCATTTATCTCATGCAATTTGTCATCCTTTTCAGATTCATCAATTTTTTGAAAAATGTCTTTGTGAATCTTTTCCTTTGTCAAAATGCATTCAATTTCGGTTTTCCAATCCTGAAAGTCATCCCCGCCATTAAAAGGCACCATATGCAGGTTATTCATGATGAAAAGCAGGCACAAATGAAGCAAAACACCAATATATCAACACAGAGGACAGAGAACACAGCAGAACACACAACCCAGCAATATTAGAGGCAACATGAAGGCAAAAAACCACCAGAAACACAAGAGAGCACAACAGAAAACTCTCAGAACAGAGAGGAAACACCTCTAGAACATTAAAACAAGTACACCCGGGGAATATAGTGCTGAGGCTAGCCCAGTTCTCAGCACAGATTGATCTGTGGAGCAAGGAATCGCTCAGGACAATCCCAACATTTGTTTCAGCACCAACTGACTCAAAATTTTCAGAGTCAGTTCCTCAGAAACTCACCAAACAGATTTTCAAATAGAAAACACAGCCAAAAAACACTCTCAGGGCAGGAAAACACACCAGACCCAACAACCACAGATGCAGGAGACATGAGAAACACATAGAAACCCCCAAGAGACTCTCAAGGACACATTTCCCAACCCTGCTATCCAGGCTACTCACATGAGGAGACCTAAAGGGGAATCTAGACGAACTGGACCGTAAGCTGGGTTGGAGATGGCGTTGAATACCAAGATATCACAAGAGAGAGAACTCAAGAGTCACACATATGCGGAAGCAGGTAAAGAAGGATCGCAAGATACCACAAACAAGGGCTAGGGTTTCATAATAATACCAGAGTCGGCTCTCCCAGGCAGGGGAGAGGCCGGACTTACCTAAGAGACGTCTTGCCCGTCGGGGGCGAAATGGCACAGCCCTTACCGGCGGTGGGGTTCCGAAGATTCGGTCGGAGGGTGCCCCGGCTAAGGAACCTGACTATGATACCATTGTTGGGTATCAGCCTAGCCCGGGTTCACCGCTTGTTTTCCGGCCGTGTGTCTCCGGTCACAGTTGCTCACGCAGCTAAGGTTCACAACTTTATCTGAAGAGAGCCTATCTTTGAGTCTCAGAGTTCAGATTCTTCACAGACTCTCAATCTTCCAAACAAAGGACACAGATCTGCAGAGAGAGAGAGAGAGAGAGAGAGAGAGAGAGAGAGAGTTAGGACGAGCAACAGAAACACTCAAATGTATAGAAGAAGCCAGAAACAATAAAGAACAAAAATAGCAAAGTAAAAGAGATGGGAAAAATCAGAGAGTTGAAAAGTAGGAAAATGTGTCTCGGGGACACAAGTTGGCTCAGATTTTCCCACACACGGCGGCGAAGCACTTTCAGCAACTCTAAAGACCCTAGACCACAAAGGGGTTTGATGAAACTAGGCCTGAAGCTCTCACACTCACATCTCGAGACTCTCACTCTCAACTCACAGCCACTCAGGAAGCCACATACATGATTCCATGATTCCGGCCAAAAGAAACAAGGAGGAGACAATGATTCAACAGAAGCTTCTCGATGCTCAGAGAATTAGGGTTGTGAGGCTTGAGAGAGAAGATGAATCGGCGCAGCATTTTGTAGAGAGATTAGGGATATAATTTAGGAATATTAGGTTTAGCTAGATAAATATGGGAGGTACCGGGTAGTGGGCTAGGGTTAGGATAAGGGCTCAGAAAAGTTTGGGCCAGAGAAATAAAATTCATTTGGGCCAGACAGAAAGAAATAGAAGAAAGAGCAATTGGGCCAACACTCCACACATTTAATACAATTGTATAGCTTATCTTATTGTACTGTAGTGTTTTTAACATTAGCACTAAAATACAACAAAATAAGCTATAATTTTTTTTTTAAATAGCTCTAAAATATAATAAAGTAAGTCATCTCATCATCTCCAGCAGTCCAAAAACTCATCCTGTTCATACCTAGTTGAATGCCTTTAGTAGAGTTGAGCTCGATCGAAAGCAATGAATTCCGAGAGCTAGCTCTTGGCCTTGGGATATCCACGGGTAGGAAATAGCTCCAAAAGCAGTGTGTTGTGCCATTGTGATGGATTATTCCTCGTCTCGTGTTATCCTGATTGGCACAGGGAATACTATGTTTTGTATCTTTATCCATCACGCAGAACGTACAAACAGTTGCGTTACCCATATCCAGTTGATTGTGATTATTGGTTGAGATTTTGGGATTTGTTACGATCCATTGGAAAAGTATTATAGTATTATTATAAGGTAGTGCCGTAGTGGTTGGTGATGCCAATTATTACGCTTTATTTTCCTGTAAAAGCAATTCTTGGAGCGAGATGAAAGACACCATTATTGTATTTTACTGCAACAGTTTGAAACTATCACCCTACTCCACTGAGGGTGTCTCTTCTAACTGATCTATTTATTGGGTTTTCTATTCAATATTAGAAGATATATACAGGTGGATGGAAGAGATGAAAAATTCAAGAAGCTCCACAATCTAGATTGTACAGATGATCAAGCCTATTTGACTTCTTCACGAGACACGCTTTGTATTTCTTCCCTGTTTATAGGTCTGCAGCTGGTCTGAGAAAGATAGTTAAAATATGGAGTTTAATGTGCAGCTTCCATTTCACGGTAATTATTTTTTATGGCCTCTATATTGGAATCGAGAAACTAAGATTATATTTTGGAGCCTACGTAGGGAAAGTAAATTTCTACAATTCTACTCTACGACTGTAGTGAAAGATGTTTTACAGAAATTCCGTATACTTCATATTACTGGACTCATCGTCTATCTAAAATATGATTTTGGATTAAAGGATAGTTTGTTATTGGTTTAGAATTAAGATTAGCATTAGTTGTCGTTTAGTTTTGTCCTTGTTTTGGAGTTGTTTCTTATAGCTAGGACGTATAAACGTCGACTGATGTTTGGGTTACTCTTTAATGATATTTATATATATTTCACTCGTATATAATACTCTGTTTTAAAAAAATACGATTTTAGAGAAGTGACAAATTAAAATGAATTTGCCTCCTATCACAAAGTGATTTCATAATTCATACATATAGACTATAGAGGGTAAAAGTATTAGTATTATTTCATAATGAATTCAATCAGTATTAGTTGTCACACTTGATAACAAATGTGTTTTCTGCTATTTACACTAACTATTGAAGCAAAGAGATCTAAGTAGCTAAGTATTCAGTAGATAAGAGAGCAGCAGCAGAGTTGATGACGTGGAGTGGTCCTGCAAACACTGTGAGAGTTGATCAAAGAATAGAGCTCATGATTTCTCCAATGAGTTTCTCACCTGCAAAAAAAAAAAAAGAGAATAAGGAGCAGCATGACAACCTGCAAATATATACATAAAACTAGAACCAGAAACTAGCAAGAGCACCCTGAATCATAGCATCCTCACCTCAACAAGGCAATCATCAACTTAACACAAGTCAATTAGGTCAGAAACACTGATGCTGAGACCATCACAATTCACAGCCATCTTTACCAGATCAAGATGAACAATAATTCAGAGAGATCCTGTCAAATGTTCTGGTAAAGGAAGTCCTAAAAGCTATTTATGGGGAATCAAACCTTTTCTTCAAATTTCCCATTCCTCTTCTTGTATTGCTCCCTTATTTTGCCTCCTCATTCTCCTCCTCCTCCTCCTCCTCGTCGGAGGGGGGTGAACCTTTTTACGCTTCCTCTGGCTTCTGCTAGCTTTCATCAGCAGTCGAGTTACCAGGCGGCGGCGGCACGGTTTCCTCGTCGTCGCTGCTAGGTACCTGCCTGAATCGTGAGAGAGATGAAATTAGGGATTGAGATATGGTCTTCTTTGAGTAATTGAGATTCTGTACTAAAATTACGGATTTTATGGAGTGAAATTATTAGCTATTGAGATTTGGTCGTCTTTGAGGAATTGAGATTCTGATCTAAATGAGGGATTTTCGATTATTTAGGACTAAAACCATGCACGTGAGTCACTTGTGATAATATAGCCGTTAATTAGTAAAACGACGTTAAAATCGCAGGACCAAAAGTGACAACTTTAAACCTATGGATCAAAATTGAGCGATTTTTTAAAAAAGGACCAAAATATGTAGTTTCGAGACCAAAAGTGAATTAAGGCGTGTCTTGTGGGATCAAAATCAAAATTTTCTCTTCTAATATATAGGCTGGTTTTATATATATTTAGTACACATTTATTAATATATACCTCTATTTAATATATTTATATTAAGCACTAATTTACTGTCAAATAAATAAATATGAGTATATGAGGAAATGTACTTGTTTGATTGTCTTTTTCAATAATTTTTTCATTCCTAGTGAAAAATCTATTCAGTCCATAAAAAAAAAGGATTAATTGGTTTTACATTGATTTTTGTTTCTATCTAATATACTTCTAGTGTTTTTTGAAATTAATAATCTTTTAATTTTGATTGAGTTAATAAGGGTATAAAAGGACAAAAAATATGTAAATTTATTTTTCCAAGTGCATTAAATATTTTTTCATAATATGTATGAAAATGGGAAATTGACGGTAATTGTTGAACAACCTGAATATATGTTGTTAGGGCCAGCAACTATTAATGCAACTTGATTAGACAACATGAATACAACACGCAAAAAAATAGCGCGTCAATATTTAGGCTTATTATGTTCTTGTCATTATAGTGTCGACAGGATAAGAACACAAAAATATCGTCGTGTTTTGTAATCAAAATTAATATATTACATGTTCGATGATTTGCTAACAATCCAATAACATGTTATGATACGACCCGAGTCGAGGAAGGACTTGACCCAATTAGGGTGCCTGAGGGACCGATGACAAGATCCCGAGCTAAGAGGTTCAAAGAGAGCCTCAATGGCTTCATTCAAGAGGTCTGGAGCCAAGAGCCGTCCAAACGACCCGTGGAGAGAGAGAACACTGAGTTCAAGTGGAAGACAGTGATCTCGAGCTGTGGAACGGACTGGCACGAGCTACAGCACGAGTCGGGACGAGAGCATTCGGTCGCGCCTGTTGGCGCAAGCTACAGCGCGAGTGGCAGCACAAGCGGAGCCGGTCGCGCCCGCGACCTGTTTGGCTTCGGCACGGACACGAGCTACAGCGCGACCCGAGGTGCGAGTGACCCGGTCGCGCCAGCGACCTATTTTGGCTTTGGACTGAGCGCGAGTTACAGCACGACCCGGGGCGCCGAGTGACCCCATGTCGCGCCCAATTCGGGCGAGTTCCGGATGGGCGTATTTTGTGTTCTGGTTCCCTATTTTTCCTAGGATTTTATTTATGGATTATTTATTTGGGCCCAACTATATAAGGGTTTCTTCTATTGTAATTCAGGACATTATTCATAATATTAATTTTATTCTTGCAAGTTATTTTCTCTCTGGAGAATTCTCTCTTTCTCACGCACACACCGTGGGATTTTTCATGACTTATCAAGCAGACCATCCATAACTGTTTGTGGTGTCACCAATTATATTTTGGATTCGTGTTTCCATTGTTTGCGGGTTTCGTCGAGATCATCGTCGGGGTTCGATTCATTGTGAGGCTAGGGTTCGAGATTTCCCCCAAATCTTCCATTGTAACCTGATACTCCTGGGAGGATCGCATCATGTTAACCACTAATGTGAAGCGATAATATGTAAAATAATAATTAGTATGTTTACTAGTTCTATTACGATAAAAAATTTAAGATTTAATTATTTTTTTAATTGTTCATGTCATTATTATAGGTGTACATGGACAAGAAAAGATTCATGTTCGTGTCGTTACATGCTGTGTTAATACAAAAAAAGTTTGTATCCCGTGTTCATATTAGAACAAACACTTGCTGTATAATGTTCGTGTTAGAATTTATCCAATTATCATACTTTTATTGCGTCGACAAAAAATAGAACACAATTACACAAAGGCCACCCCTTGTATATATAGTTAAAATAGTTATAAGTTATAACTATATATGCCTATTATAAAAAAGGATAAGAGAATTGAAACGGAAAGCACAGAAAATATTGTACCATTATATAAGTACTTATTTAAAACAGATACATAATATGATTACATATTAATTTATATAAAATTAGGGCCAGCTAAATTTTTTGATCCAATTATTGGGAGGATTCTCTCCAGAGAAATAGATACCATCACTTCTAGCTGACCAGTAGCAACTACCCGATATACAGTCTTTTCGTGTATTTGATGTAAAAACATTACCACTCACAAATTTCGAATTCCACGTAAAACCACAATGAAACAGAGTTTTATGAAAAAATGTTTCACAAAAATCAAAGCTGAAGTCTTGATTTATGTAAAGTGTGTGATTTCCAAGTTCATCATCTCCTGAGGCACAATGTAGCAACAATGGGCTTGCATTTGAAGGCAGATTGTTGGTTATGTTAACATGAAATTTTATAAGAAATGGAGTACATGTTTTCGCACTTGTTTGGAGAATAAAAGTTGATGAAATGAGAATAATTAATATGTTAATCTTGAAAAGATTAATATTACTCATGTTGTCGATGTGCTTCAAAAAAATAGAATTAGAGATACATTTTGAGATGTATATATGAAGCATTAATCTTTGGTACATAGTTCTTAATTATATACTGGTGAGGTGCTCTTGTCACAATTAATTAATAATTGAGATTTGGTTTCTATAACTAGCGGAATAGTCATAGACAGTATCATTTAATTAAATTACCTCTGAATAGAGAATCTATTTGCATCCTAAATAAAAATAAGATAAGAAGAAATGAAATTAGAAAATGCAATTGAATGTTAATATGAAATGTTTTCACAGTCAAACAAAATCCTCTATTGCACTTTCTATATTACATTTCCAATTGCACATTTGATTTTTTTAGTTATTTTTCATTTTTTATTCGCTTTCAATTTTTTGTACTTTAATTTAATTTTACATTTGTCATAGGGTTCATCCCATCCACACTACAAAAAAATTCCGATTTAGCGACGGGATTTTCCGTCGCTAATCCCGTCGCTACAGGGTTTAGCGAGGAGAGTTCCCCCTCGCTAAATCGCTCGTCGCTAATCATGCGTGACGGTGGCTCGTCCGTCGCTAAACGCGATGAGCCCCCGATCCGGAGGCCCGGCCCATTAATGAGCCCTTGACCCGACCCGATGAAAGGGTCGCGCCCAAGTCCTTCCCAAGCCCTTCAAGAATAATTTTGTATAATATGCACTTAAGAGGATTCGAACCTGTGACCTCCTAGAAAGAGGGCCAAACACTTATCCATTGGGGCAAGTTCAATTGATGTTATATTGATAGTTTAAATAATATATATACTTATACGATTTTTTCATAATTTATTTTTATTTATCTCTATAAATTAAAAGTGTTATATTCTTATTAATATATTTATATCTATTTGTGCACAAATATATATATATATATATAATATTGATATTATATTGTATTATATATTTGTATATAAGAACTATAATTTAAGGTGATATTTATTAAGTATCCATGCATACAAAAATTATAATAAAGGTGATATTGTATTATATATTTGTATATAGAACTATAATTTATTAATTAAATTATTTTAAAAATTATATATATATATATATATTTATATATCATGGTGAAAATGTGGTTAAATAGTCTTACTTTGTGTTTCATGCTAAATATCATAATGAATTAAATTATTTTTACTTACATAATAAATAACTTTAGTTTATAATTAAAAATTAAAATCCATTATATACTATATTATGTATATATTTTCATAGTATATTTTAGTTTGTTAATGTATAATTGATTAATCTTGTAGTAGTAACTATAATAAATATTATGTTAAACTTAATACATTTTTTAAATATATAATAATATACTAATTAGTTTATTTATAAGAATACTAATAAAGCTAATTTGTATAAATTTTAATTTAATAAGGAAATAATACAAATTTAAAGATGTGATATTAATAAATGTGTATAATTGCGATATTATTTTTTCAAAAATTAAAATAAATGAATAAAAATATAAAAATGATTTTAATAGGGAGAATATTTGTATTAGAATAGATTGAAATCATATTTAATTATTTTAAAAATAATTAAATAAAATTTAAAAAATAAATAAAAAATAAAAAAAATAAAAATTACTTTAGTTTATAATTAAAAATTAAAATCCATTATATACTATATTATGTATATATATTTTCATAGTATATTTTAGTTTGTTAATGTATCATTGATTAATCTTGTAGTAGTAACTATAATAAATATTATGTTAAACTTAATACATTTTTTAAATATATAATAATATACTAATTAGTTTATTTATAAGAATACTAATAAAGCTAATTTGTATAAATTTGTATTTAATAAGGAAATAATATAAATTTAAAGATGTGATATTAATAAATGTATATTGCGATATTATTTTTTCAAAAATTAAAATAAATGAATAAAAATATAAAAATAATTTTAATAGGGAAAATATTTATATTAGAATAGTATGAAATCATATTTAATTATTTTAAAAATAATTAAATAAAATTTAAAAAAATAAAAAAAAATTAAAAACTAAAAAAAAATAGCTACGGGTTCCCGTCGCTAGAATTAGCTACGGGGAACCCCGTCGCTAACTCCGTCGCAAAATTTCCCGTCGCTAGTGGCGACCCGTGTCGGCCCCGTCGCTAATTCCCGTCGCTAGAATGAACTTTTTTTGTAGTGTCCAATTAAGGTTATTATAATTTTTAATTTTAGTATTTAATTTATAGTTTTTAGTTATTAATTGATTGGGTGGGATGAATCCTAAATAACAAATGTAAAATTAAATTAAAGCACAAAAAATTGAAATAAAATAAATAAATCAAAAAAATCGAGTGTGCAATTCAGAATGCAACACCAAATGTGTAGAGGATTTCAACTGTTATGGGTATGAGATTTCCTGTTGTGCTCCTTGGGTTTCCCTCTGTGTTACACTTTCTAAATTTTGACTTTTTCTTTTATCTTTTTCTTTAATTCTATTTTTTTATTTAATTTAATTTTATATTTTTTTCTATAATTTCATATTTAAATTTATTTTGAATTCCAGCATGCTGGCCTACTTGAATCACCATTTTTATTTACATTTAATTTTTAAAAATAAATCCTAACACATGAAACTATTTATTGCACTATTGGTGTGACATCTTCACGTTGTACTAGTAAATTTATAATTATATAATAGTTTTTGTAAAAATAAAAATTATTTAATTTACAACTTTAATTATGGTTCATTCTTCCTAATTATTGTATATAGTTACTTTTTTAATATTTAATTATCATTTTTGAATTAATAATTCATTATCCTGATTGATTTTTTCATAATTAGAATTATAATTTTTTAAATTAAAATTAAGAAAATTATTGAAAAAAATAATTAAACAAGTAAACTTTCTAATATGCCCCATATTTATTTATTTGATAATGAAGTACTTAATGTAAACATATTCAATAGAGTATAGTAGTAAATTAGATAAATATATATAGAACCCCGTCTATATATTTGGACATCAAAAAAGGAAAAACGAGCCGTATATAAATAAGATGGAGAGAGTATATTAATCCCAATCAAACTCTTTGCTGAACTCTGCTACAGGACTGTACCAGAGAAATAGATGCCGTCGTCTTGTGCAGCCCAAGCGCAGACTCGTGAAGAACACCTACTTCGCCACGATGATTTATAAACATCGAAAGATTTATGTTTGGAACCCCATATCAGTGTACAAAAAAATAAAGTTCTGTGTGTAATGGATTCACAAAATGACCATTTAAAATTTTGAGAAGTACGAGTAAGTGTATGGTTTCCGAGATCATCATCACCAGATGCACAATGCGCAAACAATTTGTCATCTTTGGAGAGAAGGTGGACTACATAAACTTCATAATCTTTGGTAAAAGTACAAGCTTTCGCCCTTGTTTGCAGCAGAAAAGCTGATACAGCCAGAATCAGTATAACGTTTTTCATTTTAAACATTTTTTAATTAATACTATACCAGACTGATGAGAGACGTCAAGGGTGGAGGGGGAGGCTCATATTTATATACTTTCTTTTTCTATCAATGGATAGTTCAAATAAATTTTATAAATGCCATTTATATCTATGATCTATAATTTTTATTATGTAAACTCTGTAAAGCGAGAAAAGATCTGAAACTAGATTCATTAAAAAAAAAAAGATAACAAAAGTAACTTTTTTTCCTTCTTCTTGATATCCCCTACTTAATGTTCTTTGATATTAACATCATCCAAGAGATTTCCTACTGCTAAAAGATATAAACTTGCGGCGTGCCAATCTATTTTTAATGAATGAGTTAATAAATTAAAGGTTATAGCTGGAAAATTTTATGTAATGTTTTTTTTGGTTAATTTTTCTCATATTTTAAAACATATGAGAAAAATACGGTGTAAATAATCTGACAGGGTGTGGTACGTAGCTTTATGTCTATAGGACATGATATATAAGCATTAAATATAATTTAAGACATACATGGGTTGTTGCGTTGTGATTTAATTCCATCTATTTTTTTTCGTATGTTTTAATTGCAAAAAAGAAAAAAAAAAGTTTCATGTTTTAATTGCCAAAACTAAAAGGTCGTATCGAAGACATTTAAAGGTTGTGATAATAGAGGTAATTAATCCTTACTTTTACAAGTGTTCCAACGGGGATGGCCTAGTAGTGGAGTGAGGTTGCTTAGAGACCAAATATCATGAGTTCGAATCTCCTTAATACCACCAGGTCGTGTGTGTAAATAAAAAATATGATCCTTACTTTTACAAGTATATAATATATAAATGTATGTAAATGAGAATTTGACTACAGTTAATTTGGGAGTGAAGGAGTAAATAAATTTTATTGTGATGCCTAGAGAAATTAAAAGAGATAAAGAGAATTGAAACATGAACAACATAAAATCTTGTATCTTTGCATGAGTACTTAATTATTGCAAAAAGAGACAATAATTTATAACATAAATAATTAGGACTACACCAGCTGCTAACTTTTGTGACCCAATTTTTGGGAGGATTCTCCCCAGAAAAATAAAGGGATAAAATCTTCTAGTTCACTTTTCATGTTTCACTATGTGTCCCACTATAAAATTTAATATTTTAAAATTATTTATTATAAAAATAAATTTTATTATAGTATTACAAATCATAATCAACATTTATTGCTAAAAATTAAATTTTTTAAAAATTATATATCCTTGTTTTGGAATAATCAACCATATTAATCAATTATATTAACTAAAAAATAAGAAATAAATTTTAAAAAATAAATATAAACTCTAATTGGGTGGAATGAACCCTAAATAATAATTATAAAATTAAACTAAGCCATAACAAATTGAAATTGATGAAAATCGAATAAAAAATAAAATGGGACATCGAATGAGATAGAGAAAAGTGGGATAGAAGATTTCTTTTCGAAAAGTAGATACCATCACTTCTAATTGACCAGTAGCAAGTAAACGATGTACAATCGAACGGTGATATGGAAAGAAAGAAAGTGGTATGGAAAATTAATGTTTCGCAAAAACCAAAATTGAAATCTCCATTTATATGAAATGTACGATTTCCAAGATCGTCACTTCCTGATTTACAATGTAGCAACAATGGGCTTTCATTTGAAGGCAGATTGTCGATTACATGGACATGATATGGCGCAAGGAATATACTGTATTTTTTCGATCGAACTTGTTTGAAGAAGAAAAGTTGATAAAATGACAAGAATCAATATGTTAATCTTTTCAAGATTAATATATAATATGACTCGTGTTGTGAATTTCCGATAAATTATTATGTAAGTAGACAGAAGAGCACATCACACAAAATAAAAGAAGATCGATATCACATGAATTTGTGTGGAAAAAGTGGTTATATATAGCAATTACGTGTATTACTATGTGAGAGAACAACTCTTCTTGGTCCGGTATATATTGTCTCTTGGTTTAATTAAGTACTGAAAAATAAATGTGAATATAACTATAACAGCAAAATAGAGCATTCAAATTTATCAATTAAAATATGGGACTAGAATAGTAAAATGGGGGTGTTATATAGAACTACGGCTTTAAACCAAAAAAGTTCCAAAATTGTAACCTACTCCACTTATATTACATCGTATTTAATTTAATCAAATTAGTACAGGGAAATGATTATTTGCACTAAAAAAAAAATACTCTTTGCACCACAAAATAAATCAATTCAAAAATAATTAATTATGAAATTACTTCAATATCCTTATTAAATAATAATAATAATAATAATAATAATAATAATAATAATAATAATAAAACAAAAAAAACTCCTCCTCCCACCTGCTAATCTAACGATTGCCACCATTTCTGCCGCTGTTCTTCTCCGGCGACGACATCTACTCATTTATTCCTCCCTCCCCTTTCCCTCTCTTCATCCACCCCTAGCCAACAACCAATCGCCAGCCTCCCACCCCGTCGCCAATCTCACAGTTCTTGTTCTCCTCCATCACATTTTCTTTCATCTCCACTTTTCTCCTCCACTTGTTCTCCACATTCGAGAAATAATTATTGAACCTTAGATGAGATTCGAACTGAATTTTTCAAACTACTTTTGGATTTTGAATCTTCATCCTTCCGGCGACGAGCAGGTTTTGGCTTGCAGCGGTGAATGGTTGGGTTGCAGATGGAAGGAAATAAGCAGTTGTCTCGGCAATGATGAATGGTCGGGGATGGTTGCAGATTGTCTTGGAGGTGGCCGACGTGCAGATGGAAGGAACACAGTGAACCGGCGGTTGGATGGGGAGAACGGAGAAAACGACTTTTTCTTTTTCTTATTTTTAATTTAATTTTGGAATTTTTAGATTTTATTTTTATTAAGTAAATCATTATTTTTGGAGTGAGGGTATCAATGTAAATGTGTGTGGTGCATAAAGTAAAATATATAGTGCATTGAGTAAGTAAAGTGCAAAGAATAAAATTTGTAGTGCAAATAGCAATTCCCTTAATATCATCTAAAGTGTTATAGAACCTGCAAAGGAAAATCTTATTTATGCAAACGGGACATATTATACTATATGTCTGTCTCTTGAAGAAATTATACATATGGAATGAATGGTTAACGTTATAATTAAAACTTATTCGGCGCTCGTTTGGTTGGGAATATGATTTCTGTGATTTTGAGAAAAAAATTAAATAATGTACTAAAGATTCTTTCGGCCCTAGACATAGAATTTGATCTGAGAAAGTAATTTGATTCCTTATTTTTAAATTCTCGTGTTTAATTGGTTCAATTTTAATGGATTTTGGGAAAGTAATCAAATTCCTCAAAACAAGGAAAAATGATGCAACTTTCATCAATTCTGATTACCTACTCCAGGTAGGTATTTTGATTGCTTAACTTTGAGAATCTTGTGTATGACCATTTCATTTTTCAATTTTTTCATCAATTATATTTTATTATATATATATATATTATTAAATTTTTGATTTATAATTTTCCAATAAAAAATATGAAAAATATTTAATTTTAATTTTTTTAATATCATTATTTTATTTTTATTGATTATTATTATTAATTTGGGATTGATAATTTTCAACCCGAAAAATGAAAAAAATGAATTTTTTTTTAAAAAAATAGTTATTTTTTGTCGATTAGATTTCAACTAAAATTTGATCATTCTAACAATCATTTTTTAGAATTGACGGTAAGGGAATGATGGACTCATGAGCAACTCAGTTATAGAATCGACGATAAATTTTTGTATCTACCTAAAATAACAAAATAACATCTTGATTATTTATTATTTTGGCAATCATATAATTTATTTTGATTTAAATTTAAATAACATGTTGTCTTCAAATTACTTAAACGATATATATATATATATATATATATATAATTATTTTTGCACGTAGAATTACCAGCTATATTGTTCAACATAAAAATTATAAAAATTATTGGTGATATGAAAATAACAAGAGATATTTTATGTATTTGGTTTCCTACTTATTTAATTTTAATCAAATGCTTAAATGAGAATCCTGATAATTTTTGAATCCAAATTTAATAATCAATATGCTATATAAAAAAATAATTAGGGGGTTAATTTAGACAATTTACATTTAAATGCATTTTTTAGAAAGAAAGAAAAATTATTATTCAAATGGTGTTTCATTCAAGGGACGCTTTTTTTTTTCAAAGTTAATAAAATATGGTGTTTCTAAATACACCACTAATTTTACTTTATGCATCACTGTTAAAATTATTTAAGAAATATACAATTATATTAAATTACTTAAATACCTTTTAAAAACTTTAAAAAAAAATATTGAAGTCCCTTTCCTTGGTTTCCAATCCCTCAGCCGATTCACGTGGAGACTATCATTTGGGTGGCCTCTCCGGCCAAGTGATTGTCAGCGCCAAGACATACCTTTTAAATTTACACTCTTGTTGTTCGAATAATAATGTGTTTGGGTGCATTCATTTTGTTAATCAATCGGTTTCTGTGATTGTGATTGCCCGTCGTGGCGTCGATGTATAGTTTTAGATATAGTATTGAGGGGAGTTAGTAACATTAGGCTTGCGGCAATGCTGGTGTCGATGCACGAAGATAGCATTGCCAAGATGAAGGGAGATGATATATGGTTGGGGCAGTGTCGAGCTGCAGGCGGCGGATCATAAAGCATTTTACAGATTTAGAACAACAATTTCATGCTGTGATTGCTGGAGAATCTTGGTCAAGACTACTTGACGTCATGAAGAATCATCTCACGAGGGAGATAGTGCCCAAGGAATTGTGTAGAGGGGAGTGATTAAAGACGTTGATGGCCAACATACAGCAAGGAAGAAGACGCTGGTCATGTTATATATTTAAGCGTTGAAGAAGAGCAGACACCTAAAAGTCTTCTTTTCCTTCTTAATTTTTTTTATTAGCTTAAATTCAAGCTTAAAATTGGAAAATGATGTTGTGTATCAAGTAAAAATAATAAATTTTTATTTAGTAAATGTGGTATATAGTAACACCATAAAATATATTGATTAGTGAACATGTGCCATCAACTAACAATGGCGGGGCCACATGGTAACAAGGGGTACAGCTGTACCCCAAAAAAAATAAAAAATTAGTAGTTCTATATAAAAAAAAATAGTAGATACATATATACATTTAAATAAAATTGTACCCCCAAATTTTTATTGTAATATTTTTAGTAGATATAAATATATTTAGGAGTTCTATAAATATCTATTTTGTTATTGGAGAAGTCCTAAAGTCATGGATAAAGAGAATAAAGTGGTCACTTTCAATCTTCCTCCTCAATAATATCAATCTAACACTAATTTATGACTCTTCATCTTACTCCTCTTTAAGTCTCCTATATCTATAAATATATGAACAAATACATGTACATTGTACAACTATTCAAGTCTTCAAAATACTCTCATAACAAATCTAAAAATTACATTAAGATTTTAAATTGAGAAGTACCCAAGCACCACCATTATCAATCGAGTTATCGAGGTTATTTTTTCTTTTCATTCTTATTTTTTGTATATTATTAATTAGATTTATTATTTATGTTTAGTGTTGTTTAGTATATTGTTTATTATTCTAAATCCCTCGAGTAGTGTTGTTTAGATTTATTTTAAGTGCAAATTACTGTGTTATTTATATTATTCATTTAGCTAGTGTATATCAATTATTCACAATGTTAATATTGAATGAGATCATTAAAATAGTGTGATAGTACACTACAGTTTATTTATTGCAGTACAAATTAATTAATTCGTACCGGAAATTATCAGAAGTTTTTTTTTTCAGTTGTTAGGGTGTTTCACTGTTTGTGTACGATATATATGATCAATATTTGAATGAAAAATATGAATTTTACAGTAAAATTCTTTTTTTTTTTTTCAGTTGTTAGGGTGTTTGACTAAAATTTTTACTTTTAGTTGATGTAACACAATGATAATTTAAATTTGCAATTAGTTAATATAAATTAATCTTGAATAATATTATAATATATATTGATTTCCCTCATTATATAATCTAATATAATTTTGACAGTGAATATACCTAGTATGCGTATTACAAATTCGGGAACATCATTTTGAGAAATTCTTAATATACAGAAATTTGTAGTATTGTTGAGGGATTTATTATATTTTGCCAATCTTTTATTTATTTTATTTCACTTTTGCTATTGTTATATAGGGTTGTATTTTAGTTAAATTTTCTAATTCAATTATGAAATGACGGACGATACATCTAAATCAAAGAAAATCAAGGCAATGATAAAGCAAGTCGATCTTCGAGAATTTTTGTTTAAGAAAGCGAAATTTCACGGGACGTCTTGTTCTTCACCAATTCCAAAAGACAATGATGTCTCTTCCAACAATCAAATGACATCCCCGCCAATTCAAAAAGATCTCATCAATTGTTGTGCTAAAGAAACAAGCAAACACATTATAGAAGAGCTTGGTGAATGGTGATGACTACTTTAGTATATTAGCTGATGAATCAAGTGATGTGTCCCAGAAAGAACAATTAGCTCTTTGCTTGCGTTATGTTGATGGTAAAACAGGAAGGGTGGTAGAACGATTTCTTGGACTTGTACATGTTGGTGATACCACTGCTTTGTCACTTAAAAGTGCAATTATGTCTTTGCTTTGTGGAACATTCACTCAGTCCCTCTAAGATTCGAGGACAAGGTTATGATGGGGCTATCAACATGAAGGGTGAGATAAATGGCCTTAAGACTTTGATTATGAAGGATACTCCATGTGCCTACTACGTTCATTGTTTTGCTCATCAACTTCAATTAACACTTGTGGCCATTGCTAAAAAAAATAATGATTGTTGTTGGCTTTTTAAGACAATTGCAAATTTGTTAAATGTGGTTGGAGTTTCCTGTAAGCGGAGAGAAATGATTCGAGAATTTCAAGCTCAAGAAGTTGCAAAGGCCTTGGAAATGGGTGAAGTTGAGAGTGGATCGGGTTTGAATCAAGAACTTGGTTTGAAGAGGCCCGGTGATACTCGTTGGGGATCTCACTACAAAACTCTTTTGAATGTTATCCAGTTATTTCCTACAATTTTTAAGGTGCTTGAGATGATTGGGAAGAATGCTTCAATTTCAGAAGATAGAGTAAAAGCTCAAGGCATTTTGTACTCATTAGAATCATTTGAATTTGCATTTATGGCACACTTGATGTTGACCATTTTTGGGTACACTAATGATTTGTGTCTTTCTTTGCAAAGAAGAGATCAAGATATTGTTAATGCCATGTCCCTTGTTTCTTTAACTAAAGATCTATTGCAAAACACAAGAGACAATGGATGGGAGACTCTCTTGGATAAGGTCAATTCGTTTTGCACTAAGTATGACATTGTTGTTCATGATATGGATGCTCTTTATATTCCACGAGGAAGGTCAAAGCGTTTTGTTTCACAAGTGACAAACATTCATCATTTTCGCTTTGACTTATTTGTAGAAGTGATTGATTTACAAGTTGAAGAACTCAATGAGCGATTTGACGAGGCTAATACGGAGTTACTTATGTGCATGGCTTGCTTAAGTCCTAAAGATGGTTTCTCTTCTTTTGACAAGGAAAAAGTACTTACACTTGCCACATATTATCCTTCTGAGTTTTCGAGTATTGATTTAATGGCTCTAGAGTGTCAACTTGATATATTCATTCAAGATATGCAAAAAGATGATAGATTTCAGAATTTGCATGATTTTGGTGCACTTTTGATGATGCTTGTTGAAACAAGGAAGAATGTGACTTATCCAAAAATTTATTTGCTTATCAAGTTGATGTTGATTCTCCCTGTTGCCACTGCAAGTATTGAAAGAGTGTTCTCCGGAATGACTTATGTCAAAAATAAGTTGCGAAATAGCATGGACGATCAATTATTAAATGATTGTTTGGTCACTTTCATTGAGAAAGATGTTTTTCTACAAGTTCGTGATGATGATGTTATAGACCGCTTCCAAAAAATGAAGACTCGTCGGACCCAATTGAAGTTATAGTTTTATTTGAATATTGTGTATTTTGTCAGACCCAATTGAAGTTGTAATTTTCATTTGATTGGTGTTTATTTTCTTTCTTAATTTCGTATTTTTATTGTTGAATTACTAGAGTTTTAAACAATGAAGAATATTTATTTATGCATATTTTATAATTATATATCGTACCCCCAATTTTGAAATCCTGGATCCGCCACTGTCAACTAACATAATAATTTGAAGACGATGAAGAAGGCTTCAAAAGTTGTTGTGTAGACGAGGATGTTGAAGGACCGTAGTCTTAAAATTATCACCTTGCTACTTTAATTATATGAGCTTACTACATCCTAATTATGGTTTAATAAATATAACTTAGAGTTTATTATTCTCAATCGGGATTTATTAATTTCAATTATGGTTAATATTTAATTCAAAAAAAATAATTATCGAGTAAAATATACGAGCCCATGCATTAGCATCGGGTGAGTGCACTGTGCGAGTTGTTGGATCAAATAAATAAATAAATTTAATTTTTATGGTTCACTAATTCCATTTTAGGTATATATTTATTTTGAAAAAATAAATTGTTGAGCTCAGTGCGAGCCCACACCTGAGTGTCGGGTCAGTGCATTGCATGAGTCACCATATACAAATTAATTAATTAATTTAATTTAATTTTAAGATTCATTAAATTCATTTTAGGGTTTTTTTTTGTAAAAAAATAAAAATAAATCAGAAAATTGGGAAAAAATTGAATAAATAAAATAAAGAAAAAAGGTCGGGACGCATGCACAACACGCCATGTATGCACGCACCACATCTTGGGCTTTTTTCTAGGTTGGGCCCGTCTAATGGGCTTGGGAAACCATCCCTTTAGTTTTTTAACTTACACTTTTATTTTTGAGTTAATTGCCTTAAAATACATAATTGGTGTTTTTTTTTTTCATACGTTTTAAAAATATAGTTTTAATAATATGAATATAACATTTAATTTGTTTGGTTTTTCATATAATTTTCAAATTTCAGTCAACTAAAGTGACATGGTTGTTTGAAATTTCCTTGTATACATCTATATGGACACCAAATTGTCTTAAAATACACTAATTTTTTTATCGATTTTTGTTAAATTAGAGTCTCCGGATTTGAAAATCATGTGAAAAATCAAATAAGTGCTAAGTTTCATGTTATTAAAACTATCTTTTTAAAAATTGTGAAAAACCAAAAGCACCACAAAATTTATGTATTTTAAGGCAATTAACCAATTTTTTTTTATGTTATAAATTTTAAATTATCAATTTTTTTAATTTCTAACCTAAATTATTAGATTAATAATATTTTAAAACATCTTTTATAAACTAATGTTTTTTAAAATACAATTATATTATCTAATTTGGTTATGTATTAAATTGTTAAAATGATTTTTAAGTCATTAATTTATTTAATTAATGTATTATTTAATTAATATGCCTGGAGAAATATATATATATATAAAAAAAGATAATTAAAGAGAAATGGAAACAGAAAGCTGATAGAATAGAATCTTGTAGCATTATTACATGAGTACTTATTCGAAACAGATGCATAACAATATTAATAACATAACTAATTAGGATCACCAGCTAACTCTTTTGACCCAATTATTGGGAGGATTCTCTCCAGAGAAATAGATACCATCACCTCTAGCAGACCAGTAGCAAGTAAACGATGTACAGTCGGATCGTGTTTTTGATCTATATACATCAACATTAGCAGATTTAGAATTCCACCTAAAATCACATTGGAAGTGAGTGGTATGGAAAAATGTTTCGCAAAAACCAAAGTTGAAGTCTCCATTTATATAAAGTGTATGACTTCCAAGATCGTCACTTCCTGATCTACAATATAGCATCAATGGGCTGTCATTTGAAGGCAGATTGTTGATTACATGAACATGATATGGCGCAAGGAATATACTGCATTTTTTCGCACTTGTTTGGAGAAGAAGAGTTGATAAAACGACTAGAATCAATATGTTAATCTTGAAAAGATTAATATGACTCATGTTGTCTGGTTCAAAAAAATAATACTAATAATAAAGATATTTTGAGGTGTGTGCATTGCTAATCTTGTATAACTTCTTATATAAGGGTGACGCCCTCTTATATATATGGTAACAATTCATGAGCTCTTAATCGATTTAATAAAATCCAGAGCGTTATAGAACCTGAAATGGAAAATTTCATTTCCGGGGCATATACTATTCTCTCTTGAAGATCTTATAAGTATATATAATTATATGGAATGAATGCTGTAGATAACATTTTAATTAATATTCATTCATTTGGTTGGCAGGTGAAGTAGTCAGAATACCAACTTCAGGTTGGTAATCATAATCGGGGGAAATTGTATCAGTTTTCTTGTGTTTCACGAATCTGATTACTTTCCAGAATCCTAAAAAATTGAATCAAACATAGAAATTTAAATACTATGAATCAAGTTACTTTCCCAGAAGAAATTATTTGTTTACCAAACGAGTCAATGGTGATATTCAGATGCCGGCAATTATCTAATTCACTTTATGTATCATACTCAGAGTCCCGTTATGAATGCTATTAGTTTCTTCTATTTTTCTTCAATTTCAATTTCTAATAATTTAGTTTAATTTTAAAAATATTAATTAGTGTTTATTCCACTAAATTAGGGTTTTGTGCATTAATGACACGTTTTTATTCATTATGAGGGATTTTATTGTCAACGTGTTATGAGATCCAAATGAACTTGGAAAGAGCCTAATAACATAGAAAATTGAGTAAGAAATATTGTGCAAAAAGAATCAGATCATTTGTACAAAAAATAAGTGAGAATGAAGCAAAATATGTGAGGACGACGGAAAATTGTTGGAATATTTTTTATGTGGACTAATATATATTAATTAAATGTGTATATCTGTCTTAAAGTGATCCAATTAATGTGATCTAATAAGGTTATAATTATGAATTAAAGGGTATTATAATATTGTCATGGAATTTAATTGTGTAGATACCATTAATAGATTTGTAATTTGTTGAGGGATCGAATTGCAAATCTCAGATAACTTATTATTATAAGTTAGGGTTATGGTCCCCAAATGACGGCAGACAGAAAAATAGAATATGTATTCCTTCTACAGAATTCTCTACAACAAACCCTAAGGTACCGATCGTTTGGAAGATCCATACCACATCAAGAATTCGAGATTCAAGAACTATGAATTCAGGTACGCTTCCGCTATAATATTGTATCTCGGTTTATCATCATAGAGTTCATGGATTTAGGGTGTGAATCTGGATTATTGCATGCCCTATGTGGTTTAATTTTCTAACAAGTGGTATCAGAGCGATTCTCTGAGATCTGTGATTAAAGATTGATAAATCTTGATAATCAATATGGATTATAATTACGGTACAATTGATTTTATTAATATACAAGGTTTTGTATTTTAATTTCGATTATGGCTTCTGAATTCGCATAATACAAAATCTTGTGTTTGTAATTTCATATATGTGAATTCTCGAAATTCGTGAGTTTTGATTATCATGATATTTAATTAATTAGTTTGGGGATTCAGGTTTGTGCATGCGTATATTAATTTCATGATTTCGCACATATAGCATTCACGCAAATCGAGAACTATGATATTGGTTATGTTAGATTGTTTAATTACAATGACGTGGGCTGACGGTGCTTTAATATGTGAGGATTCAATTGGATTCTGTTCTATGCTATATTTGGTTGTTGCCTAGCGTATGATATATATAATTCTGCTGCCATATCATGTTTCTGGAAAAACAACTTTATATATGCGAATTATAAAGCGCTAAACTTGAAATTAAATTTCAAACTTTCGGTTATCTTAATTTTATAATTAAGAGTCAGATTTATTAAGGTCGAAATTCCCCAATAACAATTAAATAATCAATCGAATATTTTTTTGGATTTGTTATAGTTCATCTCATGTTCCTATTTGGTTTTATTAATATTCAAAGTGAATTAATGGAAGCAAGAAGTCGCCAAAGTGACCTCTCTTGTGAAAATTTATTCATTGAGAATATTAAGACGGTTGTGTGAATGTATTTCATGTGAGTATTAATCGGCCCAAAGGAAGATTGATGCCTGGCCAGAAATACACAAACACCTGTGGTGGTAAATATGTGACAATGATAAAGGTATCCATGTGAACAATATGTCGGCCCAAAGGAAGACTATTGTTTAATAGGATTTATTGTCAGCATTTGATCACTACAAAGAGGTAACTATTTGCAAGTTAATATTACTGTCCAAAGACTTGATATTGATGTTGCACCTGATACCTCGAGATGAACGAACATTTTTAATTTAATTGATTGATTATAAGGTTTAATGTGAGCATAATAGTTAATTTTGTTTTTTGTTCTCTGTTCAGCTATGATGTCTGCTACTTCTATTTCTGCTAACACCAACAACATTCTTATGCTCAACGGGTCAAATTTTAAGGATTGGAAAGAAAATATTCTGATCATTTTGGGCTGCATGGATCTAGACTATTCACTAAGAGTTGACAAACCCGCTTCTCTGACAGATGAAAGTTCTGCAGATGAAAAGTGGAACTTTGAGAAGTGGGATCGCTCGAATCGCGTTAGTCTTATGATCATTAAGCGCGACATTCCAGAAGCCTTTCGAGGCACTACCTCTGAGGAAATTACTACTGCCAGAGAGTACCTTGCAGAAATTGAAAAGCATTTTGTGAAAAACGATAAGGCCGAGACAAGTACGCTTTTAGCTAACTTGATCTCACTAAAGTATAAGGGCAAGGGAAACATAAGGGAGTACATCATGCAGATGTCTCATATTACTTCAAAATCAAGTGCACTAAAGCTTGAGGTGTCTGAGGACTTACTCGTGCATTTAGTGCTGATATCACTTCCTCCACAGTTTAGTCAGTTTAAGGTCAGTTATAACTGTCAAAAGGAGAAATGGAATCTTAATGAGCTCATTTCATACTGTGTGCAAGAGAAAGAAAGGTTGAAGCAAGAAAGAACTGAGATTGCTCAGCTGGCTAGTACTTCCAGAGATAAGGGCAAAAGAACTAAGGAGGTTGAGAAAGCTGCTAAAGATAAGGGTCCAGTACAAAAGAAACAGAAAACAGAAAATTCGGATGACTGTTTCTTTTGTCACAAACCTGGACACCAAAAGAAAGAATGTCTCAAATATCGCGCTTAGCGCATAAAGAAATGTACATTTCTTGCTTTGGTCTGTTCTGAAGTTAATTTAGCTTCAGTACCTGGTAACACTTGGTGGTTAGATTCTGGTGCTACCACTCATATAAGTGTTTCAATGCAGGGTTGCCTGAGCTGCCGAAATCCAATTGATGGTGAAAGATACATCTACGTGGGAGATGGCAAGTTGGTAGAAGTGGAGGCAATAGGGCATTTTAGATTGTTATTAATAACTGGTTTCTTTTTGGATTTGAAAGACACTTTTATTGTCCCGTCTTTTAGACGGAATTTGGTTTCTATTTCCTTATTGGACAAATATGGTTTTTCTTGTTCATTTGGGGATTGTCAGTTCAGTCTTTCTTTAAATTCCAATGTGGTTGGTACTGGTTCATTAAGTGCTTATGACAATCTGTATGTGCTCGATATTATTGCTTTCTATAATGAATCCTTGCATTTTGAATCTAGAGGTACTAAGCGAAAATTAAATAATAAAAATTCAGCAAATTTATGGCATAAGCGTTTGGGTCATATCTCAAAAATCAGAATTGAGAGGCTTGTGTCAGATGGTATTTTAGATACACTTGATTTTTCAGATCTAAATGTTTGTGTTGAGTGTATTAAAGGAAAACAGACCAAAATAAAGAGATTAGGTGCCAACAGAACTACAGACGTCTTACAATTGATACATACGGATATTTGTGGTCCATTCCCTACAGCTTCTTGGAATGGTCAACAATTTTTTGTATCATTTATTGACGATTACTCATGATATGGCTACCTATATCTAATTCATGAAAAATCTGAGGCACTGGACATGTTCAAATTTTTAAGGCTGAATTTGAGAATCAACTCAACAAAAGAATTAAAATTGTTAGATCTGACCGTGGTGGTGAGTATTACGGCAGATCTGATGGTTCAGGAGAACGTCCAGGTCCTTTTGCTATCTTCCTAGAGGAATGTGGAATCGTCCCACAGTACACTATGCTGGGAACGCCTAGCATGAATGGTGTTTCTGAAAGACGAAACCGAACTCTAAAGGATATGGTTAGGAGTATGATTAGTCATTCATCCTTGCCAATATCACTCTGGGGAGAAGCATTGAAAACTGCAGCTTATATTCTCAACAGAGTACCAACTAAAGCAGCTGCGAAAACACCTTTTGAGCTTTGGACTGGACGAAAGCCCAGTTTAAAGTACTTTCACATTTGGGGATGTCCAGCTGAGGCTAGGCCTTATAGGCCAAATGAAAATAAATTGGACTCCAAAACCGTTAGCAGCTATTTTATTGGTTACTCAGAGAGATCCAGGGGTTTCAAGTTTTATGATCCCACTAGAAAAATCATTTTTGAGACGGGAAATGCTGTGTTCTTTGAGGATGTTGAGTTTGGGGGGAGAAATAAGGTTAGAGATATTACTTTTGAGGAGGAGTCGATCTCGACTCCTACTTTTACTTCTGATGATTTTCAGGCTTCTATTCCTGTTATTAGTCGAGAAGTAGATTTGGAACCTCAACAAGATAATATTGAAAATCTTCCCACTCAGGATAATACGGTAATTCAAGAAGAACAACCTCAACAACCTCAAGAACTAATGCCATTAAGAAGGTCCACGAGAGATAGGAGAAATGCTATTCCAGATGATTATGAGTATATCTCCTAGAAAGTGAGGAAAATAGTGGAATGATGGAAAACGATCCTATCAACTTCCATCAAGCTATGAATGATCCAAACTCTCAAAAGTGGATTGATGCCATGAATGAGGAGTACGAGTCAATGCAAGACAATCAAGTTTGAGATCTTATCCCATTATCTACGGGTGCGAAACCTATTGGTTGTAAATGGATTTTTAAAACCAAAAGTGATTCTAAAGGTAATGTGGAAAGATATAAGGCTCGTCTTGTGGCTAAAGGCTTTACTCAAAGAGAAGGCATTGATTTTAAAGAGACTTTCTCTTCGGTTTCTTTGAAAGACTCTTTTAGAATTATTATGGCGTTAATTGCACATTTTGATCTTGAGTTGCATCAGATGGATGTAAAAACGGCATTTCTCAATGGTGACATTGATGAGATGATTTATATGGTGCAATCAGAAAACTTTGTGTTCGGAGATCCAAAGTCTATGGTTTGCAAATTAAAGAAATCTATCTATGGGCTCAAGCAGGCTTCTCGTCAGTGGAACCACAAATTTTATCAAGTAGTAGTCTCGTTTGGTTTTGAGACTAATGCTGCTGATGATTGTGTGTATCACAAGTTCAGTGGGAGGAAGTGTATTTTTCTGGTTTTGTATGCGGATGACATTCTGCTTGCCACCAATGACTCTGTCATGATGCACGATACAATTTCTATCAAAGAATTTTGAGATGAAAGATCTTGGAGAAGTTTCTTTTGTATTAGGAATCCAGATACATCGAGATCGTTCTCGGGGTATTCTTGGATTATCACAAAAGACGTATATTGAGAAAGTGTCGCAAAGATTTGGCATGCAGAACTGCAAACCATGTGATACCCCTATAGCTAAAGGAGACAAGTTCAGTCTCAATCAGTGCCCAAAATGTGATCTGGAAATTAAGGAAATGCAGAAGATTCCTTATGCCTCGGCTGTTGGGAGTCTAATGTATGCTCAAGTATACACAAGACCTGACATAGCTTTTGTTGTTGGAATGTTGGGTAGATATTTAAGTAATCCCGGTATGGATCATTGGAAAGAAGCCAAACGGATTATGAGGTACTTACAGAGAACAAAGGATTACATGCTCACATACAGAAAATCAGATCATTTGGAGATCATCAGGTATTCTGATTCTGATTTTGCTAGATGCCAAGATAGTAGGAGATCCACTTCAGGCTATATTTTCTTATTGGCTGGGGGAGCCATTTCTTGGAGAAGTGCTAAGCAGACACTTATAGCATATTCTACCATGGCAGTTGAATTTGTAGCATGTTTTGAGACATCCAATCATGGAATATGGCTGCGAAATTTTGTCACTAGGCTGCGCATTTTTGAGAATGTAGAAAGACCACTAAAGTTATATTGTGACAATAACTCGGCAGTGATGTATTCCAATAACAACAGAAGCTCTAGTAAGTCAAAACATATTGACATTAAGTTCCTGGTTGTGAAAGAGAGAGTACAGAATGGACAAATTATTATAGAGCATATAGGGACAGACTCAATGATTGTGGATCTGCTTACTAAGGGATTAACACCCAAGGTCTTTCATGAGCATACTGCTCATATGGGTGTGGTTTTGTTTTAGTATGTGTTGGTTATGTGGGAGTCTGTACTGTTTTATAGCTCTATAATATGATTTGGACACATTTTGTGTTTTATGGATGAATCTGTACAGATATAAAGTATTCAGTTATTTGGTTTATTACACTCTGTTATTTTAATTATGTTTGATCTCACTATGGAATAAAGTAGACCAGTTGGAAATAGGCATGATAGATCACATAACATGTAATTTCCATGCTACACATCCATGATTGATCTATGTCATTTGGTTGTACCGGTATATGTGATTATTGATGGGTCTATTCACGCACAAAGTGATGACGGCCTCTTTAGTCCTATGCTTGTATAATCAATGGACAAGATTGTTTGGGATACCCTTAAAGTGACAGCACAGTTTGAGCTCATAAGGTATTACGCATTTCTTTTGTAATATATATAGTCCATGTGGGAGATTGTTGGAATATTTTTTATGTGGACTAATATATATTAATTAAATGTGTATAGCTGTCTTAAAGTGATCCAATTAATGTGATCTAATAAGGTTATAATTATGAATTAAAGGGTATTATAATATTGTCATGGAATTTAATTGTGTAGATACCATTAATAGATTTGTAATTTGTTGAGGGATCGAATTGCAAATCCCAGATAACTTATTATTATAAGTTAGGGTTATGGTCCCCAAATGACGGCAGACAGAAAAATAGAATCTGTATTCCTTCTACAGAATTCTCTACAGCAAACCCTAAGGTGCCGATCATTTGGAAGATCCATACCACATCAAGAATTTGAGATTCAAGAACTATGGATTCAGGTACGCTTCCGCTATAATATTGTATCTCGGTTTATCATTATAGAGTTCATGGATTTAGGGTGTGAATCTGGATTATTGCATGCCCTATGTGGTTTAATTTTCTAACAAAAATTACACGACTCGTGCTAATAAAATGAAGATTACAAATTGTTTTTGCTGACTAACATGAGCTGTGCAACCACTAGCATAACCTGTGCTACTTTAATTAATAGCACGGACCATGCCAATTACTCGACATTTTTTGGACTTGATTTTGCTTCCTTTTGGGACTTGGACTCTTATCGCTATATGTAGTGATGTTGGGACACAAATTGTACAGATCATACATCTAATACTTATCCATTTACACACATAAAACATATTGGAGAGCTTCAAGAACATCTAGAGATTGAATATTGAAGACTCCGGATTGAAGAAAGCACGGATTTGATGAGCATAGCTATAATCATACCTTCCTCTCCTTTTTGTTTAATTATGTTTTCTACAATATTTTATTTAAGTTTTTTTAATTTTGAACAAGACAATATATAGTAGTTAAACCTCTTTGTGGTTCTAGGGTTATATTGTGAATTAGTAAGATTAATAAATAATAATTAATAAGATTAATAAAACACACAAAAAAGATCTTTTGGTAAATATAAATATTACTAGATAATTTTCATTATGGTTGAGAAGCTCCACACACACATACATATATTGTTCATTACCACATAATTTTTTGATTTATCCTTGTTTATTTTGGTAGAGATTGGATTCATTTTTTAATTTTGGTATATATTTGGGAAATATTTTAATTTGAAGCAATTATCCATAAATATATTTGTAGCATATCTATTATGACAAATTCAAAATTTTCAAAATAATAAATTACTCATATATATTAACCCCCACCCTCCCTAAATGGGTGAGAAGGGCATACGTGTAAAAATATATTGATCAATAATTAAAATTTTAGTCGTGTCTTCAATATAAATGAGAAATCTTTGTCGGCAAAATCTGTCCAACAATAGCTCTCTAGGATGTTTTTCTTCACTGTGAACTTGTCTCTCTTCTCGTTACTAATTGACTGCATCAATAATTAAACAAAACTATGCGTATCAGAATTTCCGGTATACCTTATTTTTCTCTAAGCATTTACTTTGGTGATAACCTGAGAGGATATTCACATTATCACAACTCAATCCATAAATGTGGTCTCAATCCCATCTTACAAATTTTGATTCACGAAAGAGATAAAATTTTTGTTGGTGTGTTTACAAGTGAGGCTTGAGCACCCTTTTTATAGCCTCCAAAAGAAGATTCTTAAGTGTTCTACCATTAAAACATAATTTGTAACCTCCAAAAGTTGAAAGGTTGCCATTAGGGCAAACCTTTGGTATCTAAGGTTTTTGGAAAAATCTAGAATAAATTTCCCTCACAAATGCTAGTTATAACAATCTTAAACCAAATTCTACTTAGAAAACCTTAGTTTTCAATATGTCTAGTGAACAGATGAACAACGTCGCCGCTAACGTCACCACCGCCACTGCTAACACTGTAAGGATCGGTGCTTTCAACGTTCCTGTCAATCATGCTGACAAGTCGGAGAAATTCAATGGTTTAAATTTCAAACGGTGGCAACAAAAAATGTTGTTCTACTTGACAACATTGAACCTTACACGGTTCTTGACTGAAGATCCTCCAACGTTGGGGGCAAATGCTGATGCTCAATCTGTCACTGCGCTTGATGCATGGAACCATTCAGATTTCTTGTGCAAGAACTATGTGATAAATTGCTTGGTGGATACACTATACAACGTGTATTGCTCAATCAAGACGGCTAAGGAACTATGAGAGTCCTTGGAAAAGAAATACAAGACTGAAGATGCCGGAGCAAAAAAGTTTCTTGTCGGTCGATTTCTCGACTATAAGATGGTTGATTCAAAGACTGTGATCAGTCAAGTGCAAGAACTTCAAATAATCTTGCACGACATTCATTCTGAAGGAATGGTGGTGAATGAAACTTTCCAAGTGGCTGCTATCATAGCGAAACTACCACCGAGTTGGAAAGATTTCAAGAATTACTTGACTCACAAGAAGAAAGAGATGACTGTCGAAGAGCTCGTCGTTAGGCTTCGTATTGAAGAAGATAACAAGAGCTATGATAAAAGGCTGTTTACTCCTTCAGAGGCTAAGGCAAATATGGTTGAGCATGACGAGAGCTCAAGGCGGAACTCTAATAAAAAATCTAATTTTGCAGGTAAAAAGATGTTAGGACCGAAGAAGGAGAACTTCAAGAAGAAGTTCAATGGGAAATGCTTCAACTGTGACAAGCATGGTCACAGGGCTTTCGACTGTACAAAGCCGAAGAAGAGCCAAGAAGCACATATGGTGGAAAATCTCTCCATAGATGTTGAAGAGATGCATCTGGCTGCAGTGATCTCCGAGGTAAATCTTGTTGGTTCAAACCCCCGGGAATGGTGGGTTGATATGGGTGCTACCCGACATGTGTGTTCAAACAAGGAGTTGTTCAGTTCTTGATGAACAAGTGGATGGCGAGAAACTCTTCATGGGGAACTCTGCTACATCCGATATGAAAGGCCTTGGAAAGGTGGTTTTGAAGATGACCTCAGGAAAGGAGCTGACTCTCAACAATGTGTTGTATGTTCCAGAGATTCGTAAGAATCTTGTGTATGGCTCATTATTAAGCAAGCATGGCTTTCGCATTGTCTTTGAGTCTGATAAGGTCATTTTGACCAAGAATGAAGTGTTTGTCGGAAAGGGTTATGAATGTAACGGGCTTTTTAAGCTCAATGTAATGACTGTTAAGTCAGCCATGAATAATAAAGTGAACTCTTCCGTTTATATGCTTGAGTCTTCCATAATGTGGCATGGTAGACTAGGACATGTTAACTTTAATACCCTGCGCAGGTCAATGAGTATGAAAAGCATACATATGCTCCATATTGACTCAACACACAAATGTGAAACTTGTGTTGAAGCCAAGTTAACTCGGTTATCCTTCCAAACTATAGAAAGAAATAGTGAACCACTTGAACTAATTCACACAGATGTGTGTGATTTAAAGGCAGTTCCCACACGAGGTGGAAATAAGTATTTCATTACTTTTGTAGATGATTGCACTAAATTCTGCTATGTGTATCTTCTCAAAAGTAAAGATGAAGCAATAGAGAAATTTGTTCTCTATAAAACTGAAGTTGAGAATCAACTAAGTAAAAAGATTAAGGTATTACGAAGAGGAGGTGAGTATGAATCACCTTTTTCCAATTTCTGTGCTAAAACTGGAATAAGGCACGAGACCACTGCACCTTATTCACCGCAACAAAACGGTACTGCAGAACGGAAAAATAGAACATTGAAAGAAATGATGAATGCGTTGCTATTGAGTTCTGGATTACCTCAGAACATGTGGGGAGAAGTTGTCTTGACGACCAACTACCTTTTAAATAAGGTACCCCGCAAGAAGTTAGACAAAAGCCCATATGAGTTATGGCATGGAAGACCACTATCCTATAAATACTTGCGAGTGTGGGGGTGTCTTGCCAAGGTAGCGATACCTGCACCAAAAAAGGTGAAGATTGGACCGAAAACTGTTGATTGCATATTTATCGATTATGCACATAACAGTAGTGCTTATCGGTTTCTTGTGCATGAGTCTAAAGTTGAAGACATACACAAAAACATGATAATTGAATCGAGAAATGCCTCATTCTTCGAACATGTGTTTCCATGAAAGATTGAAATGGAATCTACTTCCATTAAACGGACTTTGGAAGCAGTGGAAGAACAACAACATTACGAAGAGGTGGTAGAACCACGAAGAAGCAAAAGAGCTAGGATCGGAAAATCCTATGGTCTAGACTTTTTAACCTACATGGTTGAAAGTGAACCTCAAAGTTTTTCCGAAGCAATGAATTCTTCGGACGGTCCTCTATGGAAAGAGGCAATTCAAAGTGAAATTGATTCCATTTTGCAAAATCACACTTGAGAGCTAATGGATCTTCCTCCGGGAAGTAAACCTTTAGGCTATAAGTGGATTTTCAAAAGGAAAATGAAAGCTGATGGAACTGTTGATAAGTACAAGGCTAGACTTGTAATTAAAGGTTACAGACAGAAAGAAAGTCCTGACTACTTTGACACATATTCCCTAGTAACGAGGATAACATCCATTAGGATGGTTATTGCTTTTGCAGCTTTGAGAAATCTTGAAATACATCAGATGGATGTAAAGACTGCTTTTCTAAATGGTGATTTGGAAGAAGAGATCTATATGGAGCAACCTGAAGGATTCTTTACTCCCGGGCAAGAGAATAAGGTTTGCAAATTGGTGAAGTCTTTGTATGGCTTGAAACACGCACCAAAGCAATGGCATGAGAAATTTGATAATTCCATGATGGGGTGTGGATTCAAAATTAATCAGTGTGATAAATGTGTCTACGTTAAAGAAAACGAAAAGTGGATTTGTAATTCTATGTCTTTACGTAGATGACATGCTTATTGTTGGGAGTAATGATAAAATGATTAATTCCACAAAAGAGATGTTGAATTCAAGATTTGCCATGAAAGATATGGGTCTAGAGGATGTGATACTTGGAATGAAAATCATTCGAACATCACAAGGGATTGTGCTAAGTCAGTCACATTACGTGGACAAAATTCTTGAGAAATTTAACAAGAATGACTCTAGTATTGCTAGAACCCCGATAGACACTAGTCAACATCTATCGAAAAATAAAGGTGCAAGTGTTTCTCAAGTGGAATATTCGAGAGTCATAGAAAGTCTGATGTATTTAATGAGTTGTACACGTCCAGGCATTGTCTATGCAGTAAGCAAATTAAGTAGATATACTAGTAATCCAGCTGATGCACACTGGAAAGGTATAATGAGACTACTTAGATACTTGAGATACACTCGTGATTATGGACTGCACTACGGGACATATCCAACAGTTGTTGAAGGCTATTGTGATGCTAACTGGATATCTGATATGAAGGATTCTAAATCCACAAGTGGATATGTATTCACTTTGGGAGGTGCAGCCATATCATGGAAATCTTCTAAGCAAACTGTTATAGCTAGATCTACCATGGAATCTGAGTTTATAGCGTTGGACAAGAGTGGTGAAGAAGCTGAGTGACTACTTTATTTCTTAGAACATATTCCAAGTTGGCCGAAGCCAGTGTCTGCAATCTGTCTACATTGTGATAGTCAATCTGCGATTGGCAGGGCACAGAGTCATATGTATAATGGTAAGTCTAGATATATACGTCGAAGACACAATACCATTAGACAACTACTCTCAACTGGTGTTATATCTATTGACTATGTGAAGTCAAAAGATAACTTGACGGATCCGTTAACCAAAGGGTTAAACAGGGAGTTAGTTGCAAAATCGACCAAAGGAATGGGTCTAAAGCCTCTAGAAAAGAGTTGATACAATGGAAACCCAACCTAGTTGACTGGAGATCCCAAGATCTAGGTTCAATGGGACAACCTAATTGTAAAAAGACTCATATGATCATTGTGGGGGTTGTTATCCCTTAATAAGTGATACCCGAATGAAGAAGGTTAAGCATTTGGCTTTTAATGATTCTTACGCGTCGATGAGTCGAGCGAGATAGTACGGGCTATTGAAAAGAATCACCTATGTAAGAGAGAAGTGGGGACGCTTCGAAGGGAATTGTGTGAGGCTCAATTCTTAAACCCTCTTACAGAACCAGGCGTATGTTCAGGGCCATGAATGAACATAATAATGAGAACTGAAATATGTTAGGGAGAATCCTGTGTAAGGTATATCATCGTTTACACAACCAGCAGACCAGTTCAAGGACATCGCGTCTACTGAGAGCCGGTAAAGTCGATATATTTTATAAGGGAAGGTTCAAAGGGTTACACCTACCTATCCTATGCCGGATTCAACTGCTGAACTTGATCATATTCTTCGTCGATTTCCCTCATGTGGGGGATTGTTGGAAAATATAATTTGTGAGGGAAATTTATTCTAGATTTTTCCAAAAACCTTAGATACCAAAGGTTTGCCCTAATGGCAACCTTTCAACTTTTGGAGGTTACAAATTGTGTTTTAATGGTAGAACACTTAAGAATCTTCTTTTGGAGGCTATAAAAAGGGTGCTCAAGCCTCACTTGTAAACACACCAATAAAAATCATTCTCTTTTTCTCCTTTTCTCTAGTTCTCTGCTCTCTTTTTGAGCAAGCTCGAGTTCTAGTTCGTTTCTTGAAGTTTGTGTTCAAAAGTTGATCAAGTTCGAGCATAGAGTTCAGTTCGCCAGAGAAAGCTCTGGTTTATCTGTTGTATCCTGGGAATCAAACGCTCGTACGGGATAAATTTGGTTTAAGGAAACTGTGTTCTCACAGGCCTCGGGTTTTCTCTATTCCGATTGTATATTTCAAACTATTGATTTTTTATCTTCAATTGTTATCGTTATTACGTTGTTACATTATTTTGTTCAGCTAGCTATAACAATTTTAGCATTTCAGTTTTAACTTTCAAAACATGATTAACAAACATAGATTCTCAAAAGGGGGGGAAGGAGACTAAACAAATAATTGAAATATATTTTGATAGTAGTCTTATACCTTGGCAAGAATACACTCCAAACTCTGAATTTCATTCTTGGAATAAAGAGGACCTTTGTCCAATCAGCTCTTGGTGCCTTTCAAATTGATCTCCGCATATCTATATACAAAAAAAGAAATATTATATTTTTTAGGAAGATTAATTTACCGATTTTTATTTATAAAGAGGAAAATGGAATAATAAGCCTTTATGGAAACCTTGAAGTAGAACCCTCCAGCTTATCGGCTTCTTCACAATTTTTTTAATTCAACTTTCTTCTCCTCAGCCGGTGCACTGAAAAACTCCTTGATTAAGTGTTAGGAAAAACTATCAAGACTTATCCCTACTGTGGTTTTGATGAAATGTCAAAACATGTCAAAAAGCTTTGAAAAACTGAAAAGAAATCAAGCAGAAAACCGAGGTTGATCAAACAAAAAGATTGAGCTATCAAAGTCATAGAATGATCAATCCGAAAGAAAAGAAAAGGAAATAAAAGAAAAGAGAAAGAAAATAAAAAAAAAAAAAAAGAAAGAGAGAGATAAAAAAATCCAGCCAAGGACTGAGAAAAGAAGAAAAGTTGTAGCTTGATTGCTAGATCAGTTAGCAAGTCAAAAAAACTGAAAAATCAGGTACTAACAAGTTTGAAGTGCCAACTGACCATCAGAGTATACATACCAAGTGAAGCTTTTCAGTCTACAGTTTGTGAGCTGAAGACCAGCTCAAGGCACTAGTTCAAAAGTGCCAACTGATCATCAAAAATTAAAAACTTCAGCTGAAGAAGAACACCAGCTGAAGGACATACCAGTTCAAGGTACAAGCTGAAGAACATACCAGCTCACGGTACTAACTGAAGAAGTGTCAGCTCAAGGAATCAGTTCAGAGTATATCAACTGAAGACACACCGGTTCGGAATACAAGCTGAAGAAAGTACCAGTTCAAGAAGTTCCAGCTGAAGGGACATCAGTCTAAAGTGCCAGTCGAAGAAAATACTGGTTCAATACTACCAACTGAAGAAGACCAAACTGGAGCTCAGAAAGCATCGAGCCAGAGCCCAGAACTGCCAGCTGAAGATAGTCAAAAGTGGACTTTACAAACTGTCAACAAGATGTGCAGAACTGACAGCTGAGAAAATGTTCCGAATTGAAGATCACAACTACCAGCTGAAGCCCACAACTGATGATCAAGACAAACCGAAACTGGAATTCAAATTTCCAGAGCTGCCAACATGAAGATCTTGAAGTTAATGCAACCAAGATCTCGGAGCAAAAGCTTATCAGAGAACAAATGCAACACAATGGCTACTTCAACAAAAAGCCTCTCAACGGTTTTATCACATCAATGGATCATTTATGATCATTCATTGATCCGCAAACGGTCACAAGAACACTCCTTTATAAAAGACGAATGATTCAGATTGTGATTGAGACTTTTGCCAATCGAGACTTTTGCCAATCAAGACATTTGCCAATTAAGATTTTTGTCAAGAACAGATCCTTGCAAAAATTCAAAGAGAAAAGCTTTCAAAGCTCAAAGTCATTCGTAGCAAAAGTCCCAACTGAGAAGAAGAAGCAAACTGCTCATCAAGCTATCTATTGAAGAATTCCAGCCAGAGCCAATCTCTCAGTTCTGATATACACCGATCAACTACCCAGCTTAAGACAAAGGAGCACATCAGTTGATAACAGTTTCAAGACTGCATTCTTGAAGATCGAAAGAGATCTAAAACCTTGAAAAGACAATGTCCTGTGGGACCAAAAGTGAAATTTTTTCGCGATATGCGCGGTAATGTGTGATGATAGTCTTTACAGAACTTTTATTATTTAGCTTTCGTTGTATTCATGTTAAATATTTTATATTTTAATAAAAGTGACGTTCCTTCTTTAGTATTGTTATTATTTTATTTTATGAAAATTGGGGCGTGACAATGAGTGTGTAAGAAGTAGTTATAGTGTGCACCAAGCCCTATGTGAGAATTATAAATTATCCTATCATTGGATTTTAGGTTGATTAACGATTGAGATTCAACTTGTGAGACAACTATAATCAACAAATGTAATATAAGAAAACAATAATACATAATAGATATGTTAGCATCAAAGCAAATCAAACTAAGAAACAAATGTAACATCCATAATCAATCAAAAAATATAACATATATGTGAGAGATCGGGGGATTCGATCCCCATTCCTAAGTACAATAAGATAAATAATTAAATTATAGCAAATAAGCACTCAAATACAATAAGATAAACAATAAAATGATAACAATTAAAATAAACACTAAGCTAAAAAAAATAAGGTGACCGCAAAAAATAAAATCTTTAATCTCGGCATTTTTTCAAAGATCTAAGGGTTAGAATTAGTTCGTAGTTCGTACACCAAGCACTAGCACACATTTGTCCAAATCATATATGTGTGTATAAGAACGCGATAAGAAATTTTCGCGTTCTTGTTATGTCAACATGATAAGTGCACGAACACAATAATTTCATACGTGTTTGTATCGTGTTAAAATTATCAATTCTAGACTCTAAAAAGTAAAATGAGATCTATATATATGAAAAATAATTATATTAATGATAATTGTAAAAAAAAAGGACTGATTAATTTGCTATTTAAATCTTGAGAAGATATTCTGTGCAACACAGTCTTATTTAAGACTATTTAAGGCGGGCGCATGGGCGTCACGCGCCAGCCATTTTTTTATTTTATTTTTTTTTTCTGGGCGTTTTTTTACTTTTTACTTTTTATTTTTTTATCCTATTTTTTCTTTGTTCCTTTTGTTTTGTTCCCCAAAAATATATACCTAAAAATAACATTAGTGAACCCTAAAATTAAAATAAATTGATTTAATTTGTTTGAAATGAGTATGAATTTATATCCTAAAATAGAATTAATAAACCCTAAAAAACATAAAATAAACCCCTAAAAACACCCCCAAAAAACTCTAGAAAACACAAAATAAACCCCTAAAAACACCCCCAAAACCCTAAAAATCACAAAATAAACCTATAAAAACAACCTCAAAAACTCTAAAAAACACAAAATATACCCTAAAAAAACTAAAAAAACTCCCCTAAAAAACCATGAACTCTAAAAACACCATAAACTGCTAAGCTCTAAACATTAATTCGAATGGAAAAAATTATAATTTGAACTAAATAAACTAATATAAAATAACTAGCAGACCCTTTACTTTTTAATGATACAGATGATACTTTTCGAATTTTTGGTGATATTTTTTAGTGAGACTGTTGATACTGATTTTACCATTTTTTTCTATTTTTTTTTGCATGTTAACCCGACCGGTCTTAAATAGCATTATTTAAGACCGCTGGATGGAAGTTTTAACCTTAAATCTAACATCCGTTCATATTTTCGTTAGTGAATGCAGATTGAGCTTGACAGATGATGTCAAAATACAACTAGAAAATCAAATGAGTTACATATTCCACGTCATAATTAAGAAGTGATTTATATAAATGATACACAAACAAATGTGCTTATGAAAACGGTTTAAGCATACATAATTTTGCACTATTCAAGTTTCTTTATAAAATTAGTGATCATAATTCCTAAGTTGGATTCAGGGAAAAGTATATATACTATAATTATTAATTCTAAGCTGGACTTAGAAATAATTATAGTAAAGGGTTAAAAATATAATAATTTCTAAACACTCGTTAATAAAAAAAAATAAGAAATAAAAAATTAATTAGCGCAAGTCAATGAAATTCAAAGAGCAATTAAGATATTAATTATTAATAGATAAATATATTCATTTCCAAAATATATTCATTTCAAAAAAAAAAAAAGACCAAATAATTAGTCCAAGTCAATGAAATTCAAACAGCAATTAGGATATCACTTGATAGAACTCAGAACAGATCCTTTGTTGCATTTTGTGTTGCATAACTTTTTTTTTTTTAATTTTTTTAATATATCCTAATTGGGGATGGATAAATCCTAAAATAGAAAATTTAAATTAAAATAAATCATAATAAATTAAAAAATAAAAAGAAATACTTTTTTTGAAAATATATTAAAGAGTTGTAACAAAAATGAATCAAAATTTGCAACAGGTGATTCTATTTGGATGGAACTATAAAAGATTAAAAGTAGTAGACGGAAAATTTGATGATTTTGTAGTAGCTTAATTAAACTTTTCCTCTTAAAAGTCTTAAAAAGACAATCAAATATCTCTCTCTCTCTCTCAGACTCTCACACACACACAAATCGTGGCCGCCTCTGACACCAGCTCTCGGCGTTCACATTATTTAAACTCTCGTCAGAAAGTAAGACGATCAATTGCAGACTAATTTCATAGATTTCTTATACGGGTATTCTGGACGATTTGTTCTTCTGATTTCTTTGAAATTCGTTCCGAAATTTAAAAAGAAGATACAAATCTCAGAGATAAAGATCAGAGTGAAAGTTGAGGCAGGTGATCAACTTTTTTGCTTGGTTTCTTGATGGTTTTAGCATAAAGTTGAGATCTTTTTCGTCGTTAATTTTAGGCAAATGGGTTTATTTTTTCTCCTTTTCCTATGAATCGATAGAAAATCCAAAATAGTTATGAACTGAAGTAATCAAATATCAGCATAATTATAAGTTTGTAAAAGAATATGTAGTTAATTCAGAATAAAGGGGCTCACTTTGACCGTTAAGAGTAGGGAACCTGTTCCCTGTCTTTGTTTCTATCTCATCGTATCTTTAATTTCCTATTATTTTGGAATTTAGGTTGTTAGGTGTTTGACCAGGTAAAAGCCATCATCAGCTTTTGGCATATAACAGAGCATCAAGTTGATCTTTATTTACTTGTGATCTGGGCTTGGTTGTTACTATTTACTGCACTTGGTAACTTGGTTATAAAAAAACTTCTTGTCATATACTCACCTCGTGGCTCGTGCTCTGATCCTTGATTTTGTATGTTTTGCTGTTATATTCTTGATCTCGTACGACATCATTGATTTTGTATGTTTGTGATCCTTTTGGTCTGCAGTGTTTTACAATGTCAAGGAAGATGCTTATTGATGGGGAGGTAGACAAAACCAATGAGGTGGAGAGTCACTATGACTTTGATTTGTTTGTCATTGGGGCAGGCAGTGGTGGGGTTCGTGCGTCGCGGTTTTCAGCACAGAACGGAGCTAAGGTATAATTTATGGAAAATGATTTCATGAGTTACCATGAAAAGGATGTTTGTTGTTTGGCTAAAAGTTTTATTTCTCTTACATTTGTATTTTTCTTGTGGAAGTGCTAAATGGCTGACTTAGAATACTTAGGTATTTAATTTATTTACTTGTGCAACAAACTCACATGCTTCAGATGCTTTTCTACCTATGTATTTTTTTTTACCCCACTTGATGAATTTGTGATTATTGTAAAAGTATTGGGGCATTTAACTCCAATATTTTCTTTATTTTGTTTTTACTGGACAGTATTGTTGGATTCCTTTTGAGTTCTGCTGTAAATAATTAGATTGTTGGATAATGGATATCTAGATCAGTTGGGTTTGGTTGCAAGTAGTTACTGCACACTTGGTCTTTCTAAATGACCATCAACCGCTCTTTAAACTGTGTCTCATGGAGTCATTCTCCACCCTAGATGGAACTTAGACAAAGGATATGCATCCCCCAGTTTGTGATATAATTGTTAGTTGTCTGCTTGTCTTCTTCCTGCTTTTTATTACCTTGGTTGTATTTTGAGTTCACCAGACCATCATGAAGCTCTTTTTTCTTTTTAGTTAATTACTCAGATAATGCTAGGTTCATTGCAAGAAATTTGACATAATTTAACTATGTTACCAGGTAGGTATCTGTGAGCTTCCATTTCATCCCATCAGCTCTGAAGTTGTCGGAGGAGTTGGCGGAACGTAAGTCTATACATGGATACCTTAGTTTTTTAATAAAACATATCTTCTTTTAGCCATATGATCATTCTCTGGACTTTTCTTACAGTTGATGGATTTTGTATTAGTTTGTGCTACACATCTTTCATTATCTCTACTTCACCTTTTGTATTTCATCCCAGAGAACATTTATCTTGTTTAGATTTAATCGATTGCTATCTTACCTGACCATGAATATAGAATTTGGCGACCAGCTGGGACTCGTGGCATTGGCTATAACTCACGCCCCCCCTTAAAAACTCCTTTTATATCTATTCAAAAGAAATGGTATAGCATTTATAATGCTAATATTATTCACATAAAATGAACAACCAATTGGTACCAGCATCAAGTGAGGCTGTTTTGCTAATATAAATGCACTGTTATTTCTTCTGCACTCCAACAGTGTATTTTTTAGTTGTATTCATTTTAAATTTGGGATGTAGTTGGGTGTTTGTTACATTGTGAATTGTGAGGTCACTATCTAAGTTTCTTGTAGTATTGAGGAACTTGAGATTTGAATGGCTCCTATCTTATCCGTTTTGAAGTTTGGCAGGCCATTTTTTTCTTCTTGATTGTTGTAAATCGGCTTCCAGAAAAATCCATAAGAGATAGATATTTAACTTTCTATGGGAACATGGATTCGTATTGTTGCTGCTCAAACGTGTAATAGCCAATTTTTTTTTTAAGTTTGATTCATTTGTTTGTTATGTACAATGTTTTTGGAATAAATGGTCTGAGTTCTATTATCATCTGCTAATATGTTAGCTAGTGCGTTTTGTTAATGTATTTTTTACCCTGAACAGCAGGTTTGGAATTAAGGGCTTCAAAATAAAGCTTAATAACTAATATTTTCATTTTCAGGTGTGTGATTCGTGGTTGTGTTCCTAAAAAAATTTTGGTCTATGGTGCTACTTTTGGGCCTGAACTGGAGGTGAGCTTCTGATTTAATAATACGAGAACATAATTGAAAAATGTGTTGTGTTTCTGAAAAACTCTGTTCTGTTGTCTATTTTATTATATCAGTTAGCTTGGCTAGTTTTTCTTTTCCAGTAACAGTACCTTTTCTAGAAGAGCGCTTTAAGAGAGAGAGTCCTGTGCATTTGTCTGCTCTATTTAAGCTTTTATCCTCTGTTGGAATGTCATATTAATGATTGTTTGAAATTAGTATTGAACGGTTTTTTTCTTTTTTGTTGCATATTTACCATGTTGCTGCACAATACTTAATGGTTGAAGGGGTTTCTGGAAATTATTCATTTTAACTGTATCAATAATGCTGGTTGAAATGTATGGGTTGCTAGGAAACCTTATGTTACTGCATCAGGATCTGATAGATTATCTTGTTATCTAAAGTACTAATTCCAATTTTCAATTATATTGACCTGTCATTGGAAGTAGAATGTATGTTGTTACTTGTTAGTACATCTATTTTGATCAAGTAGTGCTCTGGCTTTGCAGGACGCAAGGAATTATGGGTGGGAACTGAATGAGAGAATTGATTTCAATTGGAAGAAACTTTTACAAAAGAAGGTAAATGGAGTATATTTGAAAATTTCTTATGAGCACGCATATTAATAATTAAAAAATTAAAATTCCACTTAGAAACTCTAAATACACTCTTTGAGTTGGAGGAAGTATTTAGCTTTATTATTGTGACATTTTGATAAATTCTGATAACTAGCTAAAGGGCACGTCAGAGATCTCACTAAAATGCAAAATTTTATTTTATGTTACTAATATCAGTATATGTATTTTTTCTTATCATAATTATCATACCTTATACTCTGCATTCATTTTATCCACTTTCAGACTGAAGAAATAAATAGACTAAATGGGATCTACAAGGGGTTACTTTCAAATGCTGGAGTTAAGCTATTTGAAGGAGAGGGAAGAGTTGTTGGCCCTAACGAAGTTGAAGTTATTCAGTTGGATGGAACAAAAATTAATTATTCAGCAAAACATATTTTGATTGCGACTGGAAGCCGGGCTCAGCGTCCATCTATTCCAGGCTACGTATGTTAGTTATATATGTTCAATATGATTTGATTGTACTGATGTTTTGACTTTTTTTGGGCGTATGAAGTTGATCTTAATGCTTTCTTGTGATTTGATTTAAACCCATATCAAGCTCTTTTGTTTCATTTGTACCTATCTAATATTTGGGGTTAAATTTTAATATAGCTACATCCATACAGCTTGATTGCTAGATCCCCCTTTCTTACATTTAATGATGTTTTTATCTCTGGTTTCTATTTTTGGTTTAGGAATTAGCAATCACATCAGATGAAGCATTGAGCTTGGAAGAGCTACCTAAGCGTGCTGTCATACTTGGTGGAGGGTATAATGCCTCTACCTGCCGTTTTAATGCAAGTATGTGGGATGCTTAGTTACTTGTGTGACTGTCCTCTTTAATGTAGGTATATTGCTGTTGAGTTTGCCTCGATATGGCGAGGAATGGGTTCAACAGTTGATTTGTTCTTCAGAAAAGAACTTCCTTTAAGGTACTAAGATTCCTGGTACTTCCATCCTTTTCCTTCCCCAGCTGTTGTTATCAAGCTATGGGACCAGACATATATGTTATGTTGCAATATTTAGCAATTTAAGGTTTATTTCAGTGATTCCTTGTTAGCTTTCCTGATTGGACTATTACACTTCAGATGGGTGTTGCCTCTTGAGAATTTGATAGGATTAAACATTATGATCAGTTTAAAATTTGATGTTTTACCCCTTTTGGGTTAACTTGATATAATTCTCGTTGTCCTTTACTAACAAGCATGTGTAGAAGTCTCCATGCATACTTTGGTGCTCTATAGGAAAAAACACCTGCTACTCCGCAGTCTTCACTTAGATATAGTATTACTGGTTGCATCCCATGTCTGCCTTGCTAAAATCTATAATAGGTTGAAGTCTATGTTCTCATATCCCTCTCAGGTGGTTGGCTATGGTAAAATAGGATTCATATGCGATGTTGGAGGTTAATTGAACAATCAGATTTGTGATCTTTGTAATTGAGAATCTCTGAATATTCTGAAGATGATTATTCTACCTACATTTTATAAAATATATATTCTTTAGTGTGCCTTTTCTTTTAGTTGGAGTTGTATGGTTTATTTGCTCAGAGATCCTAGGTCACTGGCCAAGATAGCTACGTGGATATCTTTAGTTATAGAACTGAAAGGCAGATAACTTTTTAAAGGAAATGATATCATCTTGATTTTGAAGCCCTAAGTTTGTTTTCTGTTTGTCAATTATCTTATATCCTATCAGAAAATTTAGTTAATATATTATTGATTGACTGGAGCTTATGCCATTTCACATAAAATCTTATCACAGAGGGTTCGATGATGAGATGCGAGCAGTGGTTTCAAGAAATCTGGAAGGCAGGGGTATTAACCTTCATCCTAAGACAAGCTTAACAGAGGTGTTTTCTCGAATTTTTCTTTACATTGCTTTCTATTTGCATTTACATGTGAAAACACACATTAATTTACTGAAAGGAACAGATCTGATAACAGAGAATGGAATTTATTTGCTGCGTGAGTGCGTGTTACTATGCTAAAGTCATTTTGATCCTTGTTCTTTTTTGTGATTATTGCAATCCATTGATTACAACATTTGATGCAATTACTGTATGATGCAGCTGGTTAAAACAGCACAGGGTATTAAAGTTCGAACTGACCATGGTGAAGAAATTGTGGCTGATGTTGTACTCTTTGCCACTGGTAATTCTAAAGTAATTGCCATTGATACGGACTATCAGTTGTCACCATGACATAGTTGCAAGAATTGCTGTGATTTTTTTTGCTATCGTCAATACTGAGACTTGACTTGCATGAAGTGGTGTTGTCTGCAACTTGTTAATTCTTGTGCTACATGCTACATTCTTGATTAGATCCATTACTAGTAGTTCTCTGTATCATGTATAATTTGATGGAAAATGTTAGCCTTTTATTATTCAGTGTACTAGTATCAGGCTACATTCTTGAGTAGAGACAAAAAAAATTTGATGGCAAATATTAGCATTATTGTTTTGGTATTCAGTGTCAGAAGCCGTTTATGATTGTGTCCTTGGTTACAGGCAGAGCTCCTAACACAAAAAGGTTAAATCTGGAAGCAGTAGGTGTTGAGCTTGATAAGACTGGAGCTGTGAAGGTGAGTTCTTATTTACTGAATGTTCTTGTAACTTTTTCCCCGTATTACTTCTTTCCCGAGAATTGATAAATATGAAAATATCTGAAGAAAAAGGTGAAACAGTTGATGTAATGCAGAATCATCCGCACGTGGCAAACATAATCATATCTAGATGGATATAGTTAGTAAAGAATTGGATGAACTCAGATAATGCCTTGAGGCATTTTCAAGCATTAGAAATTACTGACTTGATTAGCAAAATCTCTCATGTTTTTGCCTTTTGTTTAGTTTACCTACTTGATATGGAAATCTATTGCTTGGTGATCATTTTTAGGTTGCAGTATGTGTTATTCTATAACCTTTTTTTATCTTTGGAATGCCAGGTTAATGAATACTCTCAAACTAACGTACCTAGCATATGGGCCATTGGAGATGTTACAAACCGAATGAATCTTACTCCTGTAGCTTTAATGGAAGGCACCTACTTTGCAGTATGTTTCCCTGAAATTCTCACTATAACTCGTGTGTTTGTTTCTATAGTCATGTTCAGTTATCCAATGGTACTATATAGTTTGATTATCTCCTGCTTTGATTAATTCAAGCTCACTTTTATGCTGTTTACACTTTACAGAACACTGTATTTGGTGGAAAGCCTATGGCACCTGATTACAATCATATTCCTTGTGCTGTGTTCTGGTATTACCATCTCGTTCCTTAGCAAACATTTTTTTATTTTTTATTTGTTGTGCCAAATGAGTTTATATTATACGATCACATCTCCCGACTTAAACCATGATTCTCAAGTTGACATCTTTGTTGTGCTAGATCAGTTGATTCTTTAGCATGTTAAAAAAGTTATTTTAGCAATCCATCAATCATACACACTTAAACTGGTTGAGTTGACGAGGTCCTATCTTAGTTTTAAAAAGCGCAAAGCACCCCGAAGCGCAAAACTAGCCCCAGCGCCTAGGCGCAAAGGCGCCGGCGGGGAGCGAGCTTTTCGTAGGCGAAGCGCCCAAAATTAAAAAAAAATTCTAATATATTTACCTAGACTACATTCCCTACCCAAAACATCATATTACTTATAAATTAACAAAAAATCACACAAATGCAACAATTAATCATGCAACACATATGAAAGTCTTAAAATTCACACAAAATAAATCCAAAGTCTTAATGTACGATCATTGAGCAAGAGCAAATCAAGTAATCAACTAATAATCATCATCATAAAATCCATCATCTCCATCTCCATTATCATTTTTGTCTTCACCAATGTCCTCCTCCTCATCCTCCTCCATCTCCACTTCCGCCCCAAAGTCCTCAAGCTCATCCTCATCCTCAATCTCATCAATGAATAAAGGGCTGCACAATATTAGATTAAATAATCTTAAATTTATCAAGAATTCAAGGTGTATATAACAAAATTAACAACAACTCAACAAGTGTCAACAACCAGTCAAGTGAATTACAATTTACAAACACTTAAATATTTAATGACTTAAATAATTTTAAAATATCATTTATCAAAAATTCAAGATTTATATACTATACAACAATGAACCAGAAGTCCAAAAGTCCAGAACGGCAGAACAAGAACGCTTCTCAAAAAAAAAAAAAAAACAATGAACTGACCTATTCAATCCTCACGTCGGCGGCAGCGGCAGAAGATGGAAGGTGGCGCGGCGGTTGGTGGCTGGCGTTGCGGTGGTGGGCGTCGGGCGCGAGGAAGTGTGAGGGAGAGAGAAGGCGAGAGGCGAGCCCTAACGGGTGATTTCTAATTTCTTATTTCTAAACTCGCTTTCAATTTCAATATTATAAGTTAAAAAAAAAACCTAGCGCTTTTCCGGCGCTTCAGTGCCTGCGCTTCGCGCGCCTAGGCGGCGCTTCTAAGCGCTTTCTGTAGGTCGTGCGCTTTATCAGAAATAAAGCGCCGAACCCGCGCTTCGCTCTTTTCTAGCGCTTAAGCGCGCTTTTTAAAACTAAGGGTCCTATTGAGTTGGTCTTAGATAATACTCTCTGCTGAAATTATCTCTCGTATTTTCTTTGGAATGCCATAAAAGAAGGTAGCATCTCCTAATTGTCAAAGCATCTGTCATCAAAGTAATGATGGTGATAGCACCATTTCACAGCCACTACATTTGACAATTTTCGTAGACAAACTTGGCTTGCTTTCAATTGTGGTTCGATATTACGTTGTGGGTCAAATGGGTGCGTTTAATTTGGGAGTTCTTTTCCCTTCTTTTACTTTTTGGGGTGTTGGTGCGGCAGCCGGTGGTGGTTATATGCTATGGTATATCATAATTAAAAAGATTGGGTACTATTTTGTCAGTTTCATTTCTGCATTGTTGTTACCTTGTATGATCAACATGACCTACCCATCACACAATTTGTTAAATTATAGTTTTTTGTTATCTTTGCCAATATTTGCTTAATTTTTTTAGCGAAGACTGGAATTTAGCAATTTCTTTCCACTTGTTTAACTTTCCCGAGGCTCTGTTGAAACTTGTATGATGTATTATAACTTGACAGCATACCGCCACTCTCAGTAGTTGGTCTCAACGAGGAAGAGGCTGTAGAGAAAGCAAATGGCGACATTTTGGTTTTCACATCTACATTTAATCCCATGAAGAACACCATTTCTGGGTATGCTTGATGGAAATTAATTGCTTAATCTATTTGCTTATGTTGGTCAAAATCTAACAAGCCTTTAAAATTTCTTCAGGCTCAACTCGTAATTATGAATATTTTACCTGGTTGTCCAATTTGCATGCATGATGTTATTATGACTGGATTTAAAATTTAAACATATTGCCTCGAAATCGTTGTGGTTCAGTTTCTTGAATACGGTGCAACATGATCTCTCAATGGATAATGAATTGTTCATCTGTGTTAACATGATGATATGTGATGCACTGGTGCAGACGGCAAGAGAAAACTCTTATGAAGCTGATTGTTGATGCTGAGACGGATAAAGTTCTCGGAGCATCCATGTGTGGGCCAGACGCAGCTGAGATCATGCAGGTCCTTTTATTCTTCCTCTTTCTGTTGTGTAGTGTAACATCCAGGGCTTTAGTTCATTGCCTTGTCTTCAAATGCTCATAACAAGAATAACATTAACTATGTATTGTCTATCATAGGGCATTGCCATTGCTCTCAAATGTGGAGCTACCAAAGCACAATTTGATAGTACGGTGAGTTTCCTCTCTCTCTCTCTCTCTCTCTCTCTCTCTCTCTCTCTCTCTCTCTCTCTCTCTCTCTCCCTCTTTGAAAGCTGTTGCATTACATGGATTAGATTATGAGGATCTATAATGATTTACATGATGTTTGTCAGGTTGGGATTCACCCTTCTGCTGCTGAGGAATTTGTGACGATGCGGTCAGTGACTAGGCGAGTCCCTGCTGGCAAGCCTAGGACCAATCTGTGAAAGACTTGATCATACAATGACATTTCGTAGTTTGGACAATATTATAACGATAAAAATCATATTTTCTCAAATATATATTAGCTGATAGAAGTGAGAAGTTTTACATACGACAAATTTGATTGTTATAGCTGCAAGAGTAGAATAAAAGGTGGCTATATGCGAGTTGTAAATTAAAGCTGCATTTTCATTCGACTGTGCTTGTATGGAAAGTGTCATTATTTTTCTCCTAGAATTTCAACTACTGTTATAATTGGCTATTTTTCTGTTAGGTGTAATGCTAGTTTATATTAGGCAGAATTCATGTTGCACTTAGAAATATTTTTTGTCACGATGTCATCTCAAATAAAAGTTTTCCTAAAAGTGCGACCTCCTCCTGGTAATGCGCCGAACACCGATTTTCCGATTTTAGTCAATTTTCACCCATGCTTTATTTTCTTTTATTCCTCTACTATATAAACATATACCATTTCAAAATTAGGTATAGAGTTCCACTCTTAGTCTCTTTTTAGAAAGTTTAGAGAGTAGGAAGAGATAGAAGAGGTGGGCTATTGAAGATTGGGCAAGAGGAGCAAGTTGAAGCAAGATTAGAAGACCAAAATATTCATTCCGATTCTTTCATTCTTTAATTTTGTAGAAGTCATATTCATTCTTGTAATGATTTTAGTTTTTCATTTTTCAATAAGGAGTTAATCCATTACTAATCATAATTAGATGTTGGATTTATTTGGATTATGGAATATAAATGATATTTATGTTGGATGTTTGAAGATTCTTGCTTATACTTTGGATTTTTGCTATGTATGGATGTTTTTTATTATTAATCGGTAAGAGTTAGATAATCTTTAAATGACATGATTGTTATATTATAAGTTGATTCATAATTCGAGAGATGAACTTCAACATAGGTTCCTAAAAATTCAAAGGACATTTATTACCTAAATCGAGATATTAGGGATAATTGTTAATGTTTAAGATTATTTATACTTTAGATAAGTACATTCTAGGATTTGATTATAGACAATGAACCTAGTTGTGTACCCCACTCTCTAAATACTTCGAGAGAATGTTTAGGATACTTGAGTCATCGCCTTTGTAAGCTTGAATCGTGAGTTGAACATCTTAGATAATTGAATTATGTACTAAGTAGGGAAATTCTATGCTGCCCCTGCGGGTAGTATCCAAGTGACACAATATATCTAATGTGACACTTTTATGTGTCATATTAGACCTATTGTGATATATTGTGACACATAAAAATGTCACATTAAATGTATTGTGTCATTTGGGTACTACGCGCAGGGGTAGCATAGACAAGCCCTACTAAGTAATCCAAATGAATTAACCCCTAGAGTATTTTTTTTATTACCTAGCTCATTAGTTAAATTATTATTTTATTTTCTTTGCTCGTTTATTTAGTCTTAATTAAACAAATCTTCATTTCGTCGTCTAGATAACTAATAGGGGTCAATTATGTCATGATACGTGCTAATTTAATTCCCTTTTCCCATGTGGATTCGACCTCATTTCATTCTGTACTACAGTTTGCTAGTTCACTTGTGAGCATGATTCGAGTTTAAATAAAATTTCAGATCAGTAATACATAATATGTAATACACGATTTCATTTGCAAATCAATTGGAGGGACCAAAATATTGGTGTTAAACTGCTAATCTTAAATATTTGGAGTAAGAGAATTACTGTCAACTTGTAAATATATATATATATATATATATATATATATATATATATATAGGGATGAGATCTGGTGAGAATCGGTCGCTAGGTGAGAATCGGGAACCGATCCCATCCGTCCATCCTGCAAAATCGACGCCCCAGATCCATCTAGATTTTCGGTGGAATTTTTGTAATTATCGCGAAAATCTTCAATTCACGCGTCTCATTAAGGGTAAAATCGGAACTGAACTCAGAAATTGCCCAGATTCAATTTTAGCATCCGACTTCGCACATTTTAGCCTCATGCATTTCTCATTTTAGCATGTGTTGATAAACAAAAATGGAACGATGATTTCATTGGAATGAAATGCAATACACCATATTTGGGGACAGTGAACTCTAATGGGAATCTCATAATTACTAGTTGGGATCAGGAACTTAATAAACCCTAATTGGGAACGGTGAACCATAGTGGAAAATGTCACATCAATTTTAACCTCATACTTCGATAATTTTAGCCTCATGCGATTCTCATTTTAGCCTCAGAACAAAAGGGAAGAATTATTAAATTACTATATTACCCCTCTGTCCAGAAAGTTGCCGAAAATTACAGAAATGCCACCGCCCATCCACTTAAATCTGATTTAATCTGGACCGTCCAGATTGAGTCAAATAAGGGCTAGGATTGGTTCCTAGTTCCCACCTGAAGGAAGGGTTCTCATTTGATCTTTTCCCTATATATATATATATATATATATATAATAGAAATCAATTATTAAATAAATTGGTATTAATTACACCGATTTATGGAATGAATTCTGGCTAGCTTCTGAGTGTTTAGCACTACTATATTCTTAATATCCGGAAATTCTACCATAATTATACTCGCAAACCATATGAATCGTGCTATATTAATATTTTTTAAAATAATTGTTGACATGATATGATCTCATTGCTGTGTAGGTACAACCCAAGAGAGGGTAGGATAAATTATCCATTGCTACCTATAATATACGAAAAGTGAAATGACGTGTAAGGATTATAATATGGCCACTGACAGATTCAAGAATTTTTTTTTTTTTTTTTGAAAGCCCGCATTGATGTATTATGGTGCGACCGCCTTTCAAGTTTATTTGTGCAATTGAGACATAATGTTTTTCATTAATGCACTATAATTTTTTTCTTATTCCAAGAGTTAATATCAGCCCACTCTTTTTAACTTTTTTTTTCATCTAAATTTAATAATGTAAATTAATATGTAACATTCAAGAATCATAACTAAAATTCAAAGGTCAATCCTTTTTTTTATTCTATTATAATTCTTAAAATTCATAATCAACCCCTAATTTAATATTAAACAAATATTAACTTCATTGAAAGTAAATGAAAAAAATACGAGCATGATTTTATTTTAAAACATCTATATATTCTACATAAAAAAAGAAAAAAGATTAATAAAAACAAGTGACATTTAATCACATTGTTTATTCATTCTAATTTATTTTTAATTTATAATCCATAATAATTGATTATTATGGATTATAAATTAAAAATAAATTAGAATAAATAAACAATGTATCCATACAAAAAAAAACATGTATCAAGCCCAACATAATTTTATATTTTTGTAAAACAAATGAATTTAATTGGGGGAGGGCAAGCTATTAGAGATGTCCACGGTTCCGGTTTGTACAGGTAAGGTTAGCCGATTCCAGACAGCACAATCCAGAACCGCACCATCCGTCGGAGGGCCACGGTAATGGTTTGCTAACTGTAACTGCCGGTTTGTGCTGGTTAACTGGTGGTTACACGGTTAACTGCCGGTTTCAGTCTTCTTCTTTTTTCGAAATTATGAACTAGTAAATATTATCACATTATAATTTGTATAATTTAACTAAATTATAAATTTATAATTAAAAAACTAAAAATGATGACAATGACAAGTTTAGTTGATATTATTATATGATGATATTATAAAATTATAAATTACAAGAATAAAAATTTATTTGATAAATAATATGACATATAAAATTACAAAATTACAAATCAAACTTATGAAAATTACAAACTTACAAGTTACAATTTAACATTAAATTAAAATTTACGATTAATAATTTGACTAATTGAGGGAAGGGGGCTTGTACTTCAAGTGAAGCTTTATACATATCCCTTACCTTGGAATCAAAGTCCTCATAGTTCATTTTACCTTTTTTCCTTGTCGAGTCTAAAGTCGAGGTCGTCGTCTCATTCGTCATCGGTTTGGCTCCCGTTCCCTCCTCATTTAGCTTCATTCTCTGAACTAGCTAGAATCAGTGGGCCGTTCATCAAATCGTCCTAGTGATTATCTTGTTCTCTTAGATTGACTTTTGATTCGTCCTTCAACATCATTTGTACTTCAAGATGATCCGGTATCAAGTTTGATCTTCGTTCGTCCAACACATAACCGGATTCACTGAAAGCTTGTTCAACCATAAGTGTTGATGTTGGGACTGCAAAAATCTCCTTTGCCATAATCGCAAGCATATGACACCGTTCTTGATTCCACGACCACCACTTGAGAAAATTAAAATTATTTAGATATGCATTGTCAATATCTAGGTCGGGCACAATGGGGTCTTGCAAATATATTTATAATTCATTTTGACTACACCTCAAACTTTCTCTACTTTGGATTTTTTTTTTAAATTCTTGTAAAGCACTACCTTGCGAAGTATTTAATCCTAGTGAAAAACTACTACTATAACTAGAAGAACGACGAGTTTGAGTAGGTATAGTATATCCATATTTTTTCTCATATTATTAATAAAGTGATTGTAAAGATTCAAAAATATCTAATTTAACTTCATCAGTTGTTGGCAAATGTAAATTAGTTCCAACATGTTTTGTTAGTGCCATCGTTTAGCGCTAAGTGTTATTTAGATTGCCATGATTTTTATGCCAATTCAAAGAACACAAAAGGTTTTGATTTTTCAAGTTTTTGAAGGCCATGTTCTGGACATTATGATATGAACATTCCGCTGCCAATCTAATTAAAAATCGAAGAATTTACTTGATCATGTTTGTAAACATGATCATGTACATAGTTATCCAGAGAGTTTCCAAAAGACGTACCAAACTGAATTCAAGGAGTTGAAATTTTCTTTTGAAGATTGACGTTTCAAAATAGAAGATGTCTTGTTCAAGATGAAGATCAAGATGGAAAAATGTGAGTTCTATTCAAGGAAGACTTCTAAACTAGAATAGTCCGGATCAAACAATGATTGTTTCCTTTTAGAGTTTGATTCAATTTAGGACTTTCTGATTACCTTGTTTAGGCTATGCTTTGTGTTTATAAATAATCTAGGAATCAGACTAGTTATATGTCGAGGTTTTACGTATACAAAAGATTTAGAGAGTCTAAAAAGACTTCAAGTTTGAAGTATTTAGTATATGGTTAGACTAGGTTTGATCCTTGTGATCATTGTGCTTTTAGTCTGTGTTTGAAATTTTTTCATATACATTTAAAGGAGTCTCTGATTGTTTCCGAGTTCGACCACACACGCAAAAACTACGAACCGGACCCGTAAGAGGAGGAGTTGATTGTAGGGTGGTGAGTTAACCCGAGTCGTGTCTCTCGAGGAAAGCTTAAAGAGTGATTTGTCCCTCTCGTGTTACACACATGAAAATAAATACAATCCTAAACATTCTAAACAGGGGTACAGGAAATTAAACTAAAATCTACTAAACCAAAGCTAGAGAAAGACAAGAAAGTAAACAAGCAATCAAATAAAATAAACTAAACTAATATATATACGAGCATTAGGGGATAGATTCTATCCTAGGTTATTTCCTAGCTCGATTCAAGTTGATTTCGTTAATCCTAGACGTACAATAGACCCCTTCAAGAGGCTTAACTTCATTTACTGTCACCGTTAATCCATTAAACCCCCATCAGCTATATTATACGAACAAGATTAACAATTAGGCTTATGTAATCCAGTCCACCTAACGTTGAAGGAACCCTAGTTAGGCTATAGAATCTCCTCTCGGTCTCATCTAAAGCCTAGCAATATTAAATATTGATCAAGTACCCAACATAAACAAGCTCATTTCAATCAACAAGAAATCAACAATCACAAACATGAATCGAAACCGAATCGATTATCTACCCCCTAATGAGTGGAATTAGCTTCTCATCATGCGAGACAACAAACAAGAATCATATAAGTTCTTTATTGCAAGCACAAAAAATAAATAAAATACAAACTTACATAATTCTCGTTTATCTCGACAAGGTTTGGGACAAATCCCCATAAGAAACTGAAACTAAAAAGAGAATACCAAAGAAATGGAGATCTTTGAGCAAGCCTAGCTTCCACCTCGGCTCGAGCTTGGACCTCCCTTCTGTGCCTTCTCCCTCTCTGCTCCAGCTTCTCCAAAACTCCAACCTGATCAGTTTGAGGGTGTCATGTCCCTCAAACTGATCGTCCTTTTCTCTCTCTCGTTCTCAACTGGTTGCCAATTTCCTCTTCTCTCAACTGATCAGTTTGAGGGTGTCACGTCTCCCAAACTGATCATCCATCTCTCTTTCTATGTTGTGAAAATGATAGAGTGTATGGAACGGACCCTCCCAAGCTGGACTGAGGGTCTCACCCCCTCAACTAGTTGGGAGGTCCTCCCCTCGGATGCCTCTCTTTTCTTTTGATTTTCTCTACTCCATTTATAGAGAAATATTCTTTTCTTCTCTCTCCTCGTGAATTGAATGTGGTGGTTGAGAGTTAATAGAGAGCAAGAGCAAAATGTGGAGTTATTGGTTGATTGGTTCCAAACTCCTCCTCCTTTTTCCCCAAAAAGCCTCTGTGTTCCATTTAATTCTCCAACCGGCGAAGTGGATAAAAGGAATTTAAAGAGTAAAGCTTCTGAAAATGCCTCGCAAACTGATGGAAAAAGAGCTGAACTGGGTGCCCCGTACCGGCGGGGCGCGGTTGTCGTGGGCATCGCCCAGTAGCCGTGGGGCCTCCACGCCGGTGGGCTGCTCCAGCTGTGGTCTTCAGTTCCAGCTTCAATTGGGCCTTCACTTTGGGGATTCCGCACCGGCGGGGTACTTCAGTTCGTGATCCAGCTTCAGTTTAACTTCAAGCTTTTGGCTCCAGTTTGGCCCCCAGTTTGGTTTTAGCTGGATCATTCAGTTAGAGCCTTCAGTTCAGTTGGAGCTCAGTTTGGCCATCAGTTGGCACCAGTTGGCTATCAGTTTGGAGATCAGTTTGGGTGTGTCCTCAGTTGTGGCCTTTAGTTTGCCCTTCCCTTCAGCTGGGCTTTCGATTTTCCCACCTTTTTGTGCTATAAAATACATGCTTTTGGAGCAAAAGCTCAAAGTCTATGCAACACAGGCATAACACACAAAGGTTTAAAATATGAAGTTATAAACACTAAAACAACACGAAAATAAGAAAACACACGCACAAAAGACATACAATCCTAATAGGAAAAACATCACAAATAGACACTAAACAGTTTCAAGAGAGATTTTCTGTGGGAACTTGATGGAGTCTAGGTTGTGAAGAGATCTCAAAATTTAATCTATCGAAAGAGGTTGTAGTGGGTAGGAATGAGGTCGAGTGACGGGAGGTATTCGTGTAATAGCCTGTGTAACTTTGCAATGGAATAGTGAATTATGTCTCACAGACTTGAGAAGTCTCCTTGAAATAGATCAGTTGATCGAACAGGGTTACCAACCTCATGCCATTTATTATTTTAAGTTTTATCTTTTTGACCTTGCATGTTAACAATAATGTACATGTATATGTTTGTGAACATGTGTCTATCTGCACAATTTATGTAACTTCATGTTTAAATGTGGGATCTAAAATTTTAGCAACCAAAAAAATGTTAGGAATATGATCAAAGTATTTTAACCAATTTTGTATCATAACAATAATCATACCTCACAAATCTAGTTTATGACTGCAAGAATTAAATTTAGTAGCAACTAAATAACAATGATATATAAATTTGTAATAAACACCGGATAAATCCTTAATTGCAAGTAGGAAAAGTTGTAAAAGCCCCATCAATTCATAACAATCATCGCAATATGAAGATAATAAAATAAATGAATGAACATTTGTAACAAAAAAAGAAACTAATAGTTCTCGATATTCATATGTTGATGCAAGCATTTCATATGTGGAATTCCACCTATGAGGTACATCTAAGTTACATATTTTAGGATGTGCACCTTGGTCCTGACAGAATCGTTCTCACCTATGTCTTAACCAAACTGATAACCTCGTATTTTGCAAGTGTTTTAAGGTTCATTTGAGTGGTAATTGATGGGCATTGCATGCATGAAGTGATAAGTTTTGCATTATTTTCTTTGTTTTGTGCAATGTCACATGTTTGTTCATTATGAAAGGAATTAATGCCAATTTTTGTGTGAACTTCAAATGAGCTTGGGAAGACCCTAGAAAGATAGGAAATCAAGTTAGGAACGCGTTGTAAAAAGAATTGGGTCAAGCAAAACAGTGAGAGGCTGCCGGAGCTGACGTGAACTCGCGACCGTGGTCGCGAACAGGGTCGCGAATCCTGGTCTGGACTGATTTCTGCACGCGCGCGACAGAGGGGGGTTCCCCTTTGAAATACCCGCGACCCAATTGCGAATTTGGACATCTGGTCGCGAATTTTGGCCACATCAGCGCCACGTGGACCCGCGACCTAAGTCACGGGTGACTGGGTCACGAGGGAAGCCCTGAGAGTCTGATTTTTGGCCTATTTTGGCCCGTTTTCTTTCCTTTTTCGACTGGGATACTTCATACACTGTATATACCTCCTTAAACATGAAAATTGGCATATCACAAAACCCTACCATAACACCAAAAATGACAAGAACACATACCATATTTCTCTCTTAAACACAGAGATAGAGAGCTGCAGAGAAGAACACGGAGAGCAAGACCAAGAGATTCAAGCCGAGCAAGAACAGAGACAGAATAATTACTTTCGGGTTTTATTTATCTTTATTTATCTTGGACATGGTTTCTTGTTGGATTTTAGTTTTCTATATTTGTATGGATAGATAAACCCTAGTTTTCTAGGGTTGGATGATGAATTATTTATGAAGTTTATTTTATTGGTTTTATCATATTTCCTATGACTTTATCTTGATCTTTGATTACTCTTGTTTTTATCTGTATTGTTTAACTGATCACTAAATGATACAATTTGATGTGTTAATTCATAAATCAAGAGAGAAGTTTTAACACGTGATCTGGAGTAATTAACTTATTAATCAATAGCACTCGAGAGGGTTGAGGTTAATTGAGAGAACAATAGACCTTGGGAGCCATTAGGAGTTGCATGTTAGGCATTGAACGGAGACGTTAATACTAATTGTGTGATCCACACTTTAGGCACTCCGAGAGAAGGTTTAAGGTATAATTGTGGTTGTTTTAGCTAGATTTAAGTCCCTACATAGGTGTATGATGAAACAATTAAATAAATGGATTAGATAAGGATTCTCCAACTCTAGAATTCATCTTTCTCCATTGTTTCTTCTTTACTCTTTCTTCTCTGTGTTTTCATTTATATTATATGTTTAAGTATTTTAATTAGTTCAAACTCTTTAATCGATTGTCTAGATAGCATTTAGGAGTTAAGTTCTAGTATTTAGTTAGTCAAATATTAAATCCCTGTGGATACGACCTTATTCACCGTTGTCCTATAAGCCTTGTTGTACACTTGCAGTTTAGGTGAAAAAAAAAATCGAACACAAATCCTACCATGAATATAATCAATAGCATGTCGAATAAGTTGAATTAAATTATTTAAAATTTTAAATCCATCTTGAACGCATAAGTTTGAAATATGCGCAATACATCTAGTATGAAAATATTTACCTTGTAAAGTTGGATTACATGTTTGAATTAGTTCTCCTATGCCAGCCATATTCGCACTCGCATTGTCAAAACCAATTGATTTTTTTTATATCATTCTAAACTGATTTAAAAAATTTATGATAGCCATAGAAATATTATGAGCAGTATGTTGGAAATTAAATCATTGAAAAGCAATTAAGCATTTATTTAAACACCATGAATAATTAATGCAATGCATAGTAATAGCGATGTATTGATGTTGCATATGTTGATCGGACCAAATATCAGAACAAATAGCAACCCTAAACGGTATCTTGCTATTAATACTTTTTAATTTGGTCTTGTATCTTGTATTCAATTTTTCAAGAGTCCTAGTCATAGTCATTCTAGGTATTCTTTGAGCAGCAAAATTATAAGCAACTTTCATACGGCATTCAAAATTCATACTATCAGCAAATTGAAGTGCTAATGATTCTTTACAAATAAAATAACACATATTTTCTCTAGCAATAAGAAGATCAAACTTAAAGAGTTGAGATGAGTATTGCGTACCTCCACCTTGAGTTTCAACGTTAATATTGCTTACCAATTGAAAGTTAAGTTTGTTTGAGTTTGAGCATACCTAAGTTCCACTTGATGATGATTGGTGATGTGTGACCAGTGCATTCCATAGCTTTCTCCGGTGTGAAATTCGTATTGCTTCGGACAATAGTTGCAATACAAATCAAAAACACCGACTTCATCCTTCCTTGGCACCTTTTTTAAATGAATAGCAAAGAGAGCGGATTTCAGCGTCGGATTTCTCAGTTTTGAGGACCTCCTCTTCGTCGGTCTCGGGCTCGCTAGTTGGAATTCCACCAGCGTGGCTATGAGCACGAGATTCTTGATCTTCTTGTTGTTGTTCTTCAAATCGAATCCATCTTGCTACATCTTCATCATGTTGGATTTGAGCAACTACTGGATCATGGTAAAAACTGCCAGCGGCTCGGCCTGTATAGTCTTCTTCTTGTTGTTGTCGCCAATGAGATATTGTATCAGGACTATCAGAAATATGTACTCCAGAATGAGACTTAATTTCACTTTTGTCCTATTAGAATATGGTTAAAACACTTCAGTCCCTGAAATTACACTCCTTATGAAGTATCTGTACTGCAAATGTTCACACAAAAATACTTGAATGTTGATAGATAAAGTTCACAATAATGTGCATAACATTATTATGAACATAATGTATATTGCATAAAGTAAAGCACACAGTGAGTTGGTAACCATGTTCGATCAATCGATCTACGTAAGGGGGACTTGTCAGGTTCGTGGAAAATAATTCACTACTCTAATGCAATGTTTACCTGAAATATTACACGCTGCTGAACTCCCGTCACTCAATACTCGTTCTACCTATAGACCTTCTTTCGATGAATTGAATTGTGAGATTTTCTCACAACTTAGACTCTCTCTATCTATCCACAAGTACCCTCTCTTGAGAAACCTTTTGACAGTGTATGAAAAGTCTCTCACTACACAATGACTAGAACACTATTCTCTAGTCAACTCATAACCAAAACTAAGTGTCTCAAAACATTTAGAGCTCTTTTAAATATTCAGTGCAAAATCTCTCTATTCGGTCAGTCTAACAAGTTTTGATCACATGTTATTTATAAGACAAGAATATAGCCTTAACATGAAATCAGAAGTCTTAATCCTACCAGATATGTAATAAGGAAATTTCCTTATTTAAATCTAAAACCAAGGACTTGACTTGTTAGAACTCTTCCATCTTTGAACATCTGCCATATCTTCAATCACATGCTCTTCAAACTAATTAAGGCATCTTCTAGAATCATCTTGAATCTTTTCTTCGTTGTTAAACTTCAAACAACTTCAATGATCTTGGCAGAATAATTTGGACAAAATATGTTAATGCAAAAGTTCCTGAACTTTGCAATGAATATTATTGATATTGAACATTCACATCAGGTAGCACAACGAAATGTCTTGTATATTCACAAACTGACTTCTGGCTATCACTCAAGCAAGCTGGTAGTACTCAGTGTGTTGAACAATCTTGGTTATGTATTGATGCACAACTATTTTATCTTTAGTTCAATCCCATCTTCATGGTTGAGCTGTCTTCTATGAAGTTCAGATCACGTTCTAGAATATCCTTGTGAACGTTGTCAAGAACATGCGCGTGTACTTGGAAAAATCAAATATTTAGTGATGATTTATGTCATAAAGATCAATGATAATTAATTACTACTGTAAGTGCAAAGTATAGCACTTGATAAATAAGCTCAGTGCAAAGCATAATACTAATAGTCCCAATTGTTACTTTTTTGGTCCCAAGACAATTATTATTGATATTTTTGATCTCAAATGATATGTTTCTACATTTTTAGTCCCAAAACTAATCAGATACTAAATGACCGTTAAATTTTGGAACCAAAACATATGACTTGGGACCAAAAAGTCAGAAAGATTTAAATTTGGGAGCAAAAATGTTAGGATAGAGGCAAAAAAATGTACATATCAATTTTTTAAGTTTATTTTTCATTTTTTTTTTTTTCAATTTCTTGTGCTTTAGTTTAGTTTTATATTTGTTATTTAGGGTCTATCTTGCCCAATTATAATTTATTATTGTTTTAGCATTTAATTTTCCAAAAATCAATTAATTTTTGTTGTTGTTTATTTTATTTTATCTTTTTCAAAATATACCAAATAAAATATTTAAAAATAAAGATCGATGTGTATTTTAGTAATGGTGGCTAAAATAATTTATTTGATAATAATAAAATGTGGGTAATTTGAATTAAATTACTTGAGTTTGATAAAGTAAGTGTTAATTGTCTTAAAATAAATAAATTTTGGGGTGTTTTGGGTTTTCACACATTCTCTATCCCAATATTTTTAGTTGGATGAAATTATTCCTCTATTGTACTATAACATATTTTTTTAAAAAAATTTTCTTCAATTTCAATTTCTAGTGCTATGGTTTAGTTTTTCAGTTTTCATATTAGCATTCATCCTACCAAATTAGGATTTGTTATATTTTTTAGCATTTAATATTAGTTTTTAATTATTAATTGATTATTTGAAAATTTAATTTAGCCACTCTACTAAAATTTCCGTTAATGTTAATGCTTAAATATTATATTTGGTATATTTTGAAAAAAAGTAATTGACTATTTGAAAAATAAATAATAAAAAATTATAATGAATCATTAATTGGGTAGGATGGATCATAAATAACATGTATAAATTAAAATAATTATAAGAAATTAAAATTTAAGAAAATTTTAAAAAAATCACAATATACATTTTTGGTTCTAACCGTAAGTTCTCAGGTTCCAAATTTAATTTCATGTGGTCCCAAATTATATATGTTTTGACATTTTAGTCCCAAAATTTAATGGTCATGAAGTGTCATATGGCACTCTCAAACGAATATAGAGGAATAGACTAACAATGTGAGCGTGCCTCATATTTTTTTTCCGAAATATAAAGTATTGGAAGCCTCAAGAAAAGATAAGAATTACTTCCACACATAATTTACATAAATATATTAAGGGAAGAAAGAATACTCCGAAATCAAAAGAGTTCAATAAGGAAAATAAAAGTTTATATACAATCATAACAGTGAACATTGAAGAAGTTTCACGATTAAGCAAAATAGAGTTAAAAGGTGGTGCGAAAAGCTCATAACCAAAAGTCAATCGAGTCGTTATCCATGTACATAAACTCACATAAACTCGTAGAAATCCACGTCCGGCTACATGCACTCTCATGCCATATCAAGGTCACCTGCAACGCATGAATTATATGAGCTAGAACTCGGTAAGTAGAAACCATGCACGTAATCTCATATGCAACATACAAGTAGCATACCATGTCAAATGCTTGTGATACAAAATATTTTCATCTTAAATTTTTTTTTTCATTGTTTAGGAATTTGGCTCCCTTCACTAGACATCAACATGAGTCATTTGCTCATAATATAATCAATATCACTTGACCAGAATGTGATTAGTACACTCATGTGGCTCATATTGATCCTAAGGGACATGCCCCTGCTTATTCCCTTTGATCTCACATGGAAGTCATCCCATATCAGCCACTCATCACCTCAAGGGTCCAGTCGAAATGGACCATCCTCCTTGGACACCAAGGGACACGTCCTCCCTTTGATCTCGCATGAAAGTCATCCCACTCGAGGCACAAATATGCATCCAGTGGTGGATCAAGAAATAAATATTTAGGGAGGAAATATTGTAGTTTACAAAAAAACAATCATGCAATCAAAAAAATATACATTAATAGCATAGTATAAAAAAATCACAAATTTAAGTTAGATAGAATTGTAAACCAATCATCTCCAAAACATATGTTATAGTCACCCAGTTTAGTTTTCTGATACTTATAACTAACTAGTTGGCAAGATCCTTTGTCAAATACTCCATCCGTACTTAATCTCGAATAGAAATATCAAATTCCTCAATTGGTTTTCTCAACTCCGGATCACTAATAATATCAATTGAGTTTAGTTCTATTTGTACCCAAGGTCATTTTTCCACCGATGCATTAACATTAGGTCTAGCTCAGGTCCGGAGGAGGAAGCACCCCCACTAATTTTTGAAAAAAAAAAAAAACTCTCCATATTGTACATTAAAAAATTGATAAAAAAAAATAATGGCATTCAATCACAATTCACAATATCAATTTCATACTAAAGATTGTAATAACCTCTTAACTCATATAATCATATCAAAATCCCTAATTCTTAAATATTCTATTTCAAAATTCTAATCTAGTTATCCAACATTCCAACCCTATAACAATCTCAATTCTCAAAGACAAAATAATAGTCTAAACAATAATACAACACAATTATACAAATATATACTAATACAAGTATAAAATACAAATTTTATAATTATATAAGTAGTTGAAAAACGAAACAAAATAATTACTTACTTATTTGCTATTTCAATGCTAATTGTTATTAAAAGCCCATTTTAGAAATGTCCAATATTGAATAACAATTCCTTTCAGATTTCAATTCAATTTCCAAGCCCACTAATGAATGAATAAATAAATAAATAAATAGGGGGGGGGGGAGCGACGTGCATCCGCCACTGTATACAATACAACACAACATGAGCTGGTGATGACCAATTCTAAATAAAACATTTTCTCTCTCTCAAAATCATTTCATGCATGCAACATCGACAATATCTATATATCGTGCATACGTATGATTGTGCTCATGTACAATATATTTAATACAAATGAATAGAATACCACAAATATATTATACTATACAGTTATCAAATAATGAACTATATATCATAACACAATAATAAATAATAATGACATATAATCAAACAATAATATATTCATATACCTATATATTTTGTTCAATCAAATGTTTAGTTTACAAGCTTGGATTCATATACCTATATATTTTGTTTAATCCAATGTTTAGTTTACAAGATTTGAGCTCGAAATTTTTATCTAACCCGACTATAATCAACCATTCAATTAAGAAAAATTCTAAATACAATCCTCAATTTACTCTTTGTAGCTCCTGAATTAATTTAATTATAAATATCATTGTATTAGATATCTTACCCTTTAAATCCACAACTTCAAAACCCTAATTAAAATAACCCACACTCTCCCAATGTATAGCCCCTCATACACCCACCATCAATCAAGATAAAAATAAAGAATATTTCTTTTATTTGTTTTTTTTATTGTGATTCTAATATTTTTATTTATTTTTTAAGAATTAATCTAGAAAATTAATGAAAAAGTGAGGTTGCAACAAATAAAACATGTATAGCCCTCGGTGATGATTGAAAAAATTTAAAATATACATATTTTGTTGATTTTAATTCCATTTTTCTGTTTTTTTTTTCAAAAAATTAATAAAACATCACTCTTAAAACTTTTACCAGCTCGTCCAAAATTTATCAAGGTTGGAACTTCAAATAAGCTAGAATTAATCAATCAAAGTGGAGAAATAAAAGATAAACCTAGAAACAGTAGATAAATTTCAAAAACAACTTTCTCAGAAAAGCTTTTTTGTATCCCAACAAACGTCGAACGTCTCTAATTTCAGTATCATTTATAGTCTTGGAATATTTCAAGTACACCTTCATAACATTCACCTACGTTTTCAAAAAAGAGATATATGTTGATTGATCTTCATTGCTCCGTGCTTGTAACCAATTAAAATTGGGTGAAAAACACTATCTAGACATACTTTGAAAACACGTTCTTGAAATATTGTTAACAAACAACTATGATCATGAAAGAAAAGAAAAAAAGAAAAAGAAAATTTTGGATTCGTAGTCAACAAATAAACAGACAATAATCAAATTATGTTTCTTGTTTAAATGATCGCTAGGTGGGGAGCTATAGTTGACATATTAAAATAAAATGACAAATTTAACCTTGTTACTTAAACTAAATATGAAACACCCATTAAAAAAAATCATAACCGTTTATCTAATAATATGTAATGGATGGCAGTAATCCCTAATTTATATATTAAGATAATATTTACATTTGGTCCTTATATCATGCATATATTTATAATTTTGGTAATGATTTTTATGTTTTGAATTGTAAGAATAAAAAAGTATATTGAAATGATATTTGCAATTTAATTAATTTAGGCGGCTGTGAAAAGTAATTTAGTGTTGTGTTTAGAATTATTATTGAAATATTTTATGGAGGAAATTTTAGATATTCATTCACATTTTAATCATAATCTTATAATCAAAACATAATATTGCCTTATAATTTTTATCTGAACAGTACCATGATATCATATCTTAATCTTGTCTATTCCCTCACTGAAATCAAACGGTTCTAAATGAAATTTTTTAATACCTAAGACACCTAAGAAAAGTGAAATGACGTGGGAGGAATGTAATACATGGCACAATCTCTTTAAATTGACACAAAAAATTGCGCTTTGTTTTGTTTTGTTTTTCTTTGTCTTTTTGGGTTGTGTCGCTGAGTTGCCGTGAGCTTAATTTTTACTAATTTTCCAGTGAGAATGGACCGTTTGTCTAGGTTGCCAGAGGAGTCTCTGTCGGAGATACTGCAGCGAACTTCGCCGGCGGATGCCTCAAGATTTGCAGTGATCTCAAAAAGGTTCAAATCCGCCGCTGATTCCGACATTGTTTGGGACAGATTTCTGCCGTCCGATTGGCCGGAGATTGTGTCCAGATCAGTATCTCCGGTGGTTTTTCCCACCAAGAAAGAGCTTTACTTGAGCCTTTTCCGCTCTCCGATTCTCATCGATGCCGGAAAATTGGTGCGCATTTCATATAGAATTTACATACAAGATTATTCTGTTCCAATTAATTTTGGTTTAGATAAATTAATTTGATCCAAAACGTTTGATATTGATCAGGAAAAGGTTACTTTGTTTTCTATTATTGAATTTTTCAGTAATTTGCTATGTGCTCTGTTATATTTTAGTGTAATTCGGAAGATGTATTGGTAACGCGTAGTTTAGTTTACCTAAGTGCAATTTCTGCAATCAAGAGACATTGTACAAATGGTTTGCTCGAAATTAGTTCACTTTAATTTACTATCAGTTATACGCCTTAATTTCTCTTCTTAGCATGCATGAAGATGAATATTCATATTTATCAATCAATTTCGACATAAGAAAAGAAAGAAGCTGAAAAACTAAATCATGTGTATCTGCTCATGCTTTCTCATATTCAAATAGTTTTCTTAAAGCATTTTCCTTTAATGGAAATTCCCAAACTCAAAAATAAAAGTTGGTAAATCTTTGTGATTAAGGGTGTTTCTTTTCTACTAGATTCATCACTTCTATTCATCTATGAAAGAAGACATCGCATAGAAAGAGAAGACAGATAGATGGTAGCGTTTATTTTTGGAGAAAATCCTATATATGTGTACATTTATGAATAATAAGTTAAAAATTGTATTCGATTTTGCTTACCCCAGACCTCTAGTATATATGGTGAATGTGACACCTGATCAACTTTGAATATCTTGACATAAGAAAAGTAGATGGGAATTCATATTTATGAATGAATATCTTGGCATAAGAAAAGAGGGGCAAAAATATGCAAAGAGCTGTTATCAACCTATATATTCATCAGAGTTCAATAGTTTTGTTGAAGCATTGTGTTTATACTTTATGCATGGTGAATGTGACACATGATCAACTTTGAAACAGAGCTTTTCCCTGGAAAAAAGGAGCGGGAAGAAGTGCTACATGGTCGGAGCAAGAGAGCTCACAATCATCTGGTCTCGCGATCCCCGGTACTGGGACTTAACACCCCATCGGGATTCAAGGTCCACTTCATATATATAGCCTCATTTTGTCTCGTGCCGCGGTGCATTTTGAAACATGGAGAAGTGATTTTCAACTGCTTGCAGATTCTTAGAGGTTGCTCGGCTGAAATGTGTTTGCTGGCTTGAAATCCGAAGCGTCATAAACATGCGGATGCTATCCTCGAACACCATCTATGGAGCTTATCTGGTGTTCAAGTTAGCTGATACACGTTACGGACTCGAATCAGCAAATGCATTTGTGAGATTTACTAATGATGATGATGAGAGAAGCCTTATCCTCGGTCACTTTGGGCGGGAGAATGGTAGGGACCGCAACCGGCAAACTGGAGAGGTCCCGGTGAGGATAGGTGATGGGTTGACAGAGGTTGCGCTGCTTCACCTGCAGCAGCAACGTGCCAATGGATCTCAGCGGCCACAGCAGCAGACTGGAAAATTCCCTCTGGTCAGAGGTGATGGATGGATGGAGGTGGAGATGGGAAGCTTCTACTGTGATCGAGGTGACGACGGCACGGTGGAGACTGGTTCATGGCGACGAACAGTAAGTGGAAGTCCGGCCTCATCGTTCAAGGCATTGAGTTTCGGCCGAAGCCATAATTCCTTGCGGACTTCGAATCGTAGATATTATGTATGAGATCATGGTCTCCTGAATTAGGCTATAAGATAGAAGGTTATATAAATAAATTTCATGTGCCCATGAACATTTTATAAGTTAACTTTTAACTCTAATTTATAAATTAGGTGTTATTAATATTTATCATCTCCTACATCCCGGAGGTTTCAAGTTACTCTCGTTATTAATAAAAAACAGAAAAAACTTGCTGACCACATATTACACTCGTGTTTTCATTCTTATGACTTGTGCAGATTCTTTTGTAAACATTCGAGTTTTTTTTTATAAAAAAATATAACAAAATGGTATAAATTTATCTTATAAAGTGCGCACACACATTGTTATCTACTACTACTACTACTACTAATAATAATAATAATAATAATAATAATAATAATAATAATAATAATAATATATTAGTGGTGAACTGGTGATGGAATGAGAGAGAAAATTAATGACTAGAAGTAGAAGAAAAATAGAATTAAAAATTAAAAAGAAGAAACAAATATGAGAATTTTATATTTAATCAAAATATCTAAAAGATGCAAAGTGCAACAATATATAGTTTCAATAGTTCAATCTGCCAAAAATTTCAATTTAGGGTGCAAAGTGTCAATTCTCTGTAATTTGGGGGTAATGTATACCAATTACCCATTTTAAAATTACTCCGTATAGTAGTATATTAAGGAAAATGAAGTTAAAAAAAAGGGAAATGGTCGATGTTTAATTCATTTTAACATGGAAACGGGAATATAATCCGTTCCGCACCTGCAAAAAAATTAGTTCCCTCCGAAAGCTCCGTTACTTTAAAAAAAAAATAGTGCAATTTGCCAAATTTTCAATGTAGGGTACAAAGTGTCAATTCTATGTAATTTGGGGTTGATATATGCCTATTACATACCCATTTTAAAATTACTCCGTATTTAAGTAGTAGTATATTAAGATAAAAACAGTTTAATGCATTTTATTTAACATGGAAACGGGGATTAAGAATAGACTATTTTTAATACATCAAATAAATTTTCTTAATGCGTAAGAAAAGTGCAATAATACATGACACAATCTCTATAAATTCACACACAACGTAAGTTTAACGCGTTAAATCCATATATCCTGAGAAATTAGTCTCAATTTCACACTCACTAAGGAAAAAAAAAACTAAAAATGGACCATTTCCAAACGTTGCCGGAGGAGTCGGTGTCGGAGATTCTGCGGCGTACTTCGCCGGCCGACGCCTCACGATTTGCGGTGATCTCAAACTGGTTCAAATCTGCCGCTTATTCAGATGTTGTCTGGGACAATTTTCTGCCGTCGGATTGGCCGGAGATCGTATCAAGATCGGTTTCTCCGGTGGTTTATACCACCAATAAAGAGCTCTACCTCACCCTTTGTCACTACCCTATCTTGCTCGATGCTGGAAAACTGGTATTTAATATTTATCATCTTTCCTTTAGAATAAGAGACATTCTGTTCCATTAAAAAAAAGAGCTTTGAAGTTTGAACACTATATATAATTCTCCTTTATGCAGATTTTTGGTAGCTAAGAAAAATCATTTTCAGAATAAATTCGTATAACGGATTAAAATCTAAATCCATACACAATCAAACACTATTAAATTATAAATATGCTGAATGAGTTTGAATTCAAATTTTGAACCGGATTATTTTTTTTCTCAATCTAGGCAGAAGATTAAAATTCACATCTATAATTCAATTACGACATAGCATAGCATAATACATGTTGATATTTGTTGTGAATGTGACACTGGATCAACTTTGCAAAAAGCAGAGCTTTTTTCTTGAAAAAGGGAGCGGGAAGAAGTGTTACATGGTAGGGGCAAGAGAGCTAACTATTTCATGGGGCGATAATGAATACCATTGGGATTGGCCATCTCACCCCAACTCAAGGTTTATTTTACTTTCTTCATCATTCCTGGCCACAACAAATTTTGAAATGTGTGTGAATCACCTGTTTCCTACTTGCATAGATTCTCCAAGGTTGCAGAGCTTAGATCGGTTTTCTGGCTTGACATACGAGGCAAGATAAAGACGCAAATGCTCTCCCCGAACACCACCTACGGGGCGTATCTAGTGTATAGGTTGGGCAAGAGGCCTTACGGGCTGGAGTGGGTGAATGCAGTGGTTAGGTTTGTGGATGATGAGGCTGACCGTGATGCTGAAAACAACATGCACCGGCCCTCTGCTAGATATCGATCAGAGCAGGAAGTTGAAGGAGCCCTCCCAGTGAAGAGAGGTGATGGATGGATGGAGATTGAGATGGGAAGCTTCTATAATGATCGAGGGAACGATGGAGAGGCCGAGGGGCGGCTGATGGAGATTCGGCTGGTCTCATCGTTGAAGGGATTGAGTTTCGACCCAAGTAACATTTCACGTAGTTTGTGTTGATAATGTTGGAATATGAGATGACAAGTGTTTTGATACAAGTCTGTGTCTTTAATACCTCAACAATTTGAAGGCGTTGCCCGATTGGCCCTAAGAGTTTGGACTTCATTGCTATTTTTGAGAAAACAAATTGAATTTATTTTAGCTTTGATTTTGATTCACTAATCTGCTTGGAACAGTAGACAGGCACGTACAATCATTAACGTCAAAGAATCTTTAATGGAAAAACTCATTTAATATTCATGTTAGATATTAAATTTGAAATTATTTGATGTATGGATAAATATTTTGACAGCTTTATAAGAAAATGTTAAAGAAAAGTGCTAAAATGTTATAGTAGTCATTGATCTAAGGACTGCCCATTACGTAATTGAGTAATTCGTAATTAGATAATGTCAGGAGTTACTCAATCATATGTAAGGCTGTCAAAAATAAATGATTCATATGATTGCACAACCAAACAAATACGATCTCTAACGAAATTTATGTGGTGTTAGTATAAAAATTAGCTGTTGTCTTGAGATGAAATGTTAATTGAGACTAAATCAGCATCGGAAGTAGTAGGATTAACTAGTTGTCCGAGAATTAACTACTATATCCAAATAAATCAAAGCCTTTAGAATATATTAACATTTTTAGGTAGAAACTATGTTTATTAGCCTCGAAGTTAACGTTATATAATCATGACGTGTCATGAAGGTTACAAAATTGCACTTTTTCTCCAAAAGAACATGCTTCAATATAGCAAAATTGTACCAGTGGTCACTTTTAATTCCAAACGCAAAAAGTAGCAGAAAAAGAAAAATCAAAATTATATAAGCTAAATGTATACTTCTAACACGAGTTTGATTATGTTTTGTAAAAATATCATGAACTTCAAAATATGCACAAAAAAAAAACCTAAACTTTTGATATTTTTTTCAAAATGTCATCGAATTCAAAATTCAGTGTTTAATGTGACAAAGGACACCTGAGCCCAGAGTTTAAAATAACATGAAAAATTATAATCCACTTTGATATTAAATATAGTTTTTCACATCATTTTACATGCTAGACTTCTCGTTAGCAGTTCGACACTGCAAATTGAATCATATGATATTTTTACAAAATATATGGAAAGCTAGGTATTTTTTTAGCATAATTCAGAATAGTTTTGCGAAAATAGACTAAATTTGAGGACATGGGAATATATTAAGTCTAATTATATATCTCGATTATTTGATATAATTAATTTTTTAATTTTAAAAATTTTGAACTTCTGTTTTGACCTGCAACGAATTGGGTTTCGACGACTCTAAAAGAAACACGTTTTACCTCGGTCATCGAAGACATATATAATATAAAATGAGTTTTCTTTTCTTTGTTGCCAGTTGCCGTGACCTTAATTTCCACAAACTTTCTGGGGATGGATCGTTTGTCTACTTTGCCGGAGGAGTCTCTGTCAGAGATTCTGTGGCGTACGTCGCCGGCGGATGCCTCACGATTCACAGTGATCTCAAAAGCGTTGAAATCCGCTGCTGATTCGGACATTGTTTGGGACAGGTTTCTGCCGTCGGATTTGCCGGAGATTGTGTCAAGGTCAGAATCTCCGGTGATTTACTCCACCAAGAAAGAGCTTTATTTGAGCCTTTGCCGCTCTCCTATTCTCATCGATGCCAGAAAATTGGTACATATTATTACTCTGTTTCAATGAATTATACGTAGCATATGACTTGATATTCGAGAAATTAATTTAATCTGATTATTTTTTAAATCTGTTAAGTACATGATTGCTTTCAGTAATTTGTTGTATGTTGGTTATGCCTTAGAATAATTTTGGCAGAAAATGTATCGGCTATAGAAGTTACTCATCAGAAATGGAGCGTCTAGTTTGGTTTGCCAAACTTACGCAATTAATTTCTCCGATAAATAGAAATTGCATAATGATTTCTTGGAAATTTTGTGGATCACTTTGCTAAAGGTCAACTGATTCTTTTATCAGTTTGATGTCTTTGTTATCGTAGCAAAACTGCAAAAGAAGATGAAAATTCACATTTATCAATCAATTTCGAACAGCAGGTGCACTAGTATATATCTCTGTTCTCGATTTTGGTTGGTTACCCCTCACCCCTAGTATATATGGTGAATCAGAGCTTTTCTCTTGATAAAAAGAGTGGGAACAAGTGCTACATGGTGGGAGCAAGAGAGCTGGAAATTATTTGGTGTGGCGATACCCCATGGTATTGGGACATCACATACCATCCAGATTCAAGGTCGTCCTTCCCATGTATATAGTCTCATTTTTCAAATCAATTATATTGTTTCCTTCTGATCTGCGACATATTTTGAAATGTGGATGATCGCGTTTGCTGCAGATTCTCTGATGTTGCACTGCTGAAATCTGTGTGGTGGCTTGAAATCCGAAGCACGATAAACACGCGAATTCTATCCCCCAACACAATCTACGCAGCATATCTGGTGTTCAAGTTAGAGCAGAGCTCTCATGGACTCGAATCAGCAAATGCATTTGTGAGATTTATGAGTGATGAAGTCGACGGTGATGATGAAAGAAATGCTATTCTTGGTCACTTCGAAATGGAGAATGCTAGGGACCGCGACCGGCAAACCGGAGAGGCTCCGGTGAGGATAGGCGATGGGTTGACTGAGGTTGCGCTGGTGCACCTGCAACGTGAAAATGAATCTCAGCAGCAGCAGCAGCAAGGAAGACTCTCTATGGTGAGAGGTGATGGATGGATGGAGGTGGAGATGGGAAGCTTCTACTGCGATCGAGGCGATGACGGCGCGGTGGAAACGTGGTTGTTGGGGAGGGAGGGCTACGGAGGGAAGTCTGGCCTCATCGTTCAAGGCATTGAATTTCGACCTAAATAAGAGTCGTCATACATTAGAAATCTTGTTTCAAATGGCCTGCGGTGATAGCAATTGAAATGTGAGATGAAAAGTGGTTTGTTATGGTTGGAGATACGAGTCAAAGTGTTTGGTTAGCCACAATCGCTATTTATTACTACCGGTTGACTGCTAGCTTTTTTTTTTTAAGAAAAGAAACACCGTGAGGTGGGCATTCATCATCATGTTCAACTTCTTAATAGATGAAATAATTATACAATGTTTCCTTGTAGAATATGTCCCAAAAATGAACATATCCCACAATAAATACTATAACATGTATAAAAAAAAAAACCAACGGAATAATGAGAATGCAGCCATAAACAAATTGCTAGTCTCAAACAAAAACTTAATAGAAATCACAGTAAGATCACAAGTGAAAACACAAATGACTTCAAAAGTGGGACCAACTGAGAGCAAAACCTAAATAAAGAAGAACAAAATCATCTAACTAGAACCAAGAAAAACATGTATCGAGGAGCTGTAGCATTATAAAAGAATGTGAGCACAGTGGACTGTACTCTACCAACCAAGAAATCAGCGGCACAATTTCCCTCACAATGAAGGTGAGAGAACCGAATGAACTTATCCCGATAAAATGAGATGAATCGCCATATAAAATGAGATGAATTGCCATGATAGTATGGCGAACTGGCGCAGAACCTCGTCCACCTATATAAAGAACACTGACAACCCCATTGACTGCTAGCTCAATTAGTAAGACTTTTCAATTTTAGTTTTAGTTCTTTATTTTCCAGCAGTTTTCCCTAGGCCTTATGCCCACAGGATGTATGATTTTCAGTTTATGTTGTTAAGTTCGACGTTGGAGTCAAGCTTCGTTTTTAATATATTTCATTAAGTTTTACTTTTAATTATATCTTTTAATTATGTATTTATGTTTTCATCTAGCATGCTTGGCTAAATCTTTTCTTTTGGATTGAACATGAGATGATAACTTAACAAACACAAACCCTGTGAGGCAGTTTGGGTATAACACTGTGTGAATTTGGTTATATCCTTATTGTTTTCTTTGTTGCACTAAAGTGTGTTAAGCTGATTAATGTGGTTGGTCATTCGTTAATTGGAATTGGGCACGATAAATCTATACATGATCGATGAATCGTAGTTGTGTGTTGGTCATAAAGGGACAGGGTACATCACGGGTACCATGGGCAAATTAAGAGATTGGTATCTGTAGTAAATTTGGGTCTGTCTATGGCATAAAGTTGCCTTGCTGTTTACAATCAATTGAGAGACCGGGGTTGGAAAATAGGTTAGGGGCTAGGGGATGAGAGATCACCTCTAGTCTAATCTGAAAGGATAGATTGGGCATGCAGAGAGAAATCTGGTGCTTTTAACCAGATAATTAAATTCACATAAGAAATCAGTGTGTCCATGATTATGTGTGTTTGTTAAGTTTGATTCAAAGTTCAAATTCAGAATTATTTGTTATTTAATTTCCTTTATTAGTTTTTACAAATTTATTTACATTATCATTGTGACTATGAGAAACTCAACCCCCTTTATAATTGGTGACTATAAAGAAAAGTTACATAAGCTCTATGTGGGATCGACAATGTACTCTATCGTTGGCTATGCCTGCCGTGGGTATCACAAAAATATAAATTCTTTTTTAGCACGAAACAACCGCGTGTCATGGTCGTTTCACGCTAAAAAAGAATTTATATTTTTCTGATGCCCACAGCAGGCGTAGAAAGTCATGTGAGTACAAGATCAATCCCACAGAGAGTTGATGTAACTTCTCTTTCTGGTCACCAATTTCAATAGGGGGTTTTGGTTTATCGTGGTCACCACAATAAATAAATCGGCAAAGCTAATAAAAAAATCAAATAATAAAAGGTTACAGGATTGAACTAGAATTCGATTTAACTCACACTCACTTGGCCATGAGCACACCGATTTTTCCATATGATTAAATCACCCAGTTATGGAGACCGGATTCCTCGCTATGTCTCCTCATTCATCATTTCAATTTATATTTAAAAGTAATTCATCGTCGATTAAATCCCTAATCTACCACCCATCTCCTGACTCGCCTAAAAGATGTAAATAATAGGAAGCATTGTGCCTTTAGATGAACCCAACTCTGTTGTGCTTACTGATTTCTCATTCATCCATCTGCTCTTAAGCCTATATATGTTCCCTTAGTGAAACTTCATGCCTTAAGAGTTTTTGCTTAAAAAGGCTGCAGAACTTTAATTTGTTTGCTGCTTTGTTGTCCTATATGAAGTTGTAACTGTAATATGTAGGTGGTCTATTAATTAAATCATCATGTTTTCTGATCTTAAGTGAGTTTAAGTTTATTACGTAGTGCTTGCTTGATATATTTTTTCTCTTAAGTGACCTACTGCTTCAGGGTTTAATTATTCTTATTACTCTCTGACTTCCTGTTGCTAAAGAAATAAATACTACTGTAAAAGAACAGCCTAATCTAATGATATCATCTCTAAGAGAGATGGGTTGAGTTGTGTGTTTGATTTGTAGGTACATTGGCAGGATAAATCTCTCTACACCCAACACTGGTTTTGTAGCGCCCTGGCCCCGAAAGAGCGTGGAAATGGACGCCACGGGGGTGGGAATTAAGAAGCGGGAAAGGATTAATGTTTGGAATAAAATTTAACAACCGAGTATGCCAAAGATAAATTATGCCTTCCGGAAAATTAGACAGCACAACCTCTGTAACTAGAGCGAATCCCCGTTTATAACGGCCTATAAGAGAAGAATGGAAGCTGTAACAATTCAATAAGCCTTTTCATAGGCCAAACGAAAACAAATAACCAGATACCAACAATCAATAGACCCATTCATAGGTCGACAAAAGAAACAGACACCAATATGTTGAACAAATGAAGCCCTTCCATAGGCCAAAATGAATGATCAAATAGACATAACGAAAGACAGGCTTCCTCCCCTTGGAACAATTATGTAGCTAAGCATATGATACATGTTAACTAGGAAGTCAACAAATGTCCAGAATCAGAGAAGCAGAATCATATCAATAAAATACCAAGTTCAGAGTTCTTAGCATTTAGCAAAAGAATATCATAAGTGCGAAAGCTCAATTCTTAACAGAATACTAACAAAAGAGACAACAGAAAAATATGTAAATTATAATAGCTCATATCTCAGCCTCGTCACCTCCACGCTTCAGTCTGCTGACCTGAAAATGTTTGAAAAGATTTGGGTTGAGTACTAATGCACTCAGTGGGCAAGTTTTCACAATTTAAGTTATGTAAATCATTTTGTAAAAGTAATCTATTTGTGTCCATGCAGGTAGTGAAGCTTAGGAGGTTTAAAAGTTGGAAGCAACCTAAGTTCACCAAAACATTTTATCGTGAAGCGCTTAAGAGTATAACCCGTCACTGCTCGCAACCCAAACTACATCACCAACGCATAACGTTGAGTATGGTCATAGTATACCCAAAGAGTATAACCAATAAGTGTTTCATTTTAGTCTCACCGACAAGGAGTAGGGCAGGACAAATAATGCATGCATACTGTAGCTACTCACATTGACACATCGCTGGTTTATGAGACTCTGACAACATACAGTAGCATGTAAATATTTAACACAGATAGTCACATATGCAATTTTAGCAAAGCAGAGCTTCATAACTCGAAAGATACAATTTGCAAAGATAGTATAGTATAACCCACCTTTCTCGGAATTCTGAAAAGCTAACTCCTGAAGAATCAACCCTGATACTCTTTCTCTAGCTCAGCTGGTACTACAGAAGGTAAACTTTAACTTAGGATAAACGCTATATTTCCGGAAATTAATCTACTATAAGCGGAGCTATAATAAATTATATTCTATTCTAAAATAGATTGCGCGACTCTAGAGATCTCGAATAATTTCGACGAAGAAGGAAATAAATTCCAAAACGTTATCCTTGATTTAGTGGAACTAACCAATTTGACAGAAGTTTCCTTCCAAAACTTGCCACTTATCGAAATTTTACCAGATTTATGCCACAACACTTTTTAACCGTTCGAAAATTATGAAAATATTCAGGGATGATACTATACATGCCAAGACTAAAGAATGAGAATTTTAGAATTTTTTGCTAACACGTGCTCCCGATATAAAAATAACTACTTGAATTGAATAATCGATATTATTCAAAACTCGTCCGAAAATTACAAAATTTGACGGGCACATAGGAAATATTATTTGGAACAAATTTCAAGAAGAAACTTTTTCGATTTGACGACCCAAAACGGGTGAAACGGGGCAAAAACGTGAACAGTTGGCTCACGACACTATTCATGTTTTCCGGTGATTTGACTAGTTTCCAACTACCGGACGACAACGATATCAAAAGACGAAACATAGAGCACATAAAGATACACGACATACTAAAATTTCAGCTTAAAAGGATGAGAAACGGACCGAGACAAAGCCGTGCAAAGTGGCTGCTGTAGCGACGACGTCGGGGGTGGCGGCAGGGCGGTGGTAGTTCGGCGTGAAGCTCCAGCTCCGGCAACACTTTTTACCGGCTCTCTCTCTCTCTATCCATTATATATATGTGTACATATATATAATCCCATATATATGTATATATATCTAGATATATAGTTATATATATATATATATAATCGCATATGTATATATATAATTATATAGACTTGTTTGGATTGAAAAGGTTTGGAGCAGCTCATATCTATATCTCGCCCATTTGCTGTCTCTTTCTAAATGAAAAAGTTGAGGATAGGAGATAAGGATCAATGGGGCGGTTATGAAGATATTTTAATTAGGATTTTTGAATATAATATTTTGAATATAAAATACTGATAAAATGATTTTCGGATTCGATTAAAAGTTACTTTATTCAATAGAGGTGTTCAAATGACCTCCAACACAAAATTCAAAAATACTGGGAGACTCGTTGGCTCGAGTACTATTGAACTAACCCATCGAGGAAAAACGAGGAAGTTGACTGAAAGAAAGCGAAGAAATATTTCTTTTTCAAAAATAGAATTATTATTCATCATATGCGACATATAAAATTCCCTAGCGTTCGATTGACCTTTTATTGAAAATCTGAGAATGCCACCGGATTCCTTGAGCGATTTTCTATAGCCCCAGCTTGGCGAAATAAGACTCGAGTCAACGATCAAGGTTACATGAATTTCTGAAAATCACGTCTTTACGGAAAAACACTATTCACAAATTTATTTTTAACAAATTTTCAATTCGAGGACTTCTGTAGATGTCAGATTAAAATTCCAGAAAATACCGGCAGCTTCTTTTGGGTCGTTACGTTTCAGAAAAGACCAAGGTTGACTATCTTTCGGTGCCAAACGCAAAATCTCAGGAAGATGATTTTCGAATAACGTCATCTAACGTCGTGACTTATATTCGTTTAACTGCTATGAAGCCCTAGTCTCTTCAATTAATATCTTAATGGCAATTAAACTCTAAATAAAATACTTTGAAGATACGGGGAGCTACAGGTTTCCTGGCAGGTTAAACCTCCCAAACACCTAACTGGTTGCTACTGCTTACCAGATTAATGAGGCCATGCTGTCCTATTAATTATGATAGAATGCAGCTGAATATTTGGCATGCCAAGGCCTACTCTATTGTCCCCTACTCCCAGGGCTCATGGATTTGAGTGACACCCCATATAATTGAGTGTGTACGTGTGTATTTGAGCTTTAAGCTCATGGCGAGGTCGTGAACTTGCGCTCATGGTGCCCAGCCATGACCCAAGCTCACGATTGCATGAGTTGTTATGTGTTAATGAGTAACTAGATGTTTTTATGCGGTTGGTGATTCCCTTTAGTTTCTATTGGTTATGATTAGGTGATTAAGAGATCTCTATCATGTTTCCATTGCATACATCCCCCTTTACTGCTGGACTTGTATGTCGATTAAATGTTTATAGTTCAGGGCCTATAATTCCTAAGTTTAAGCTGCCTAAATTATCATGATTTTCTCGACATTGGGGAATCCACATTCTATGTTTAACAGGCTCCTATGCTATATCTACATCCTGCATATAATGTATGTACCCTACCTTAGCTATATTTCACCATGCTCCTTAAGATCATACACTACATAATTGATGGTTGTACATGTATTAGCTAGGAATCAGTCTATGATAGATATGACACCAGGAATTAGCTAGACCATTCACGACATCTTGACTCTTTTACATGCTATATTTGTGCACTCTTATACGTCCTATATTTATGCCAGCATGTTTTGATCATTATTTAAATATATGCAACTCTCATATACTTATATATGAGTTGGTATGAGTATGTGATGTTGTGTGGGACTAAAGTCCATTGTGATATTTGCATTTTCCTTACCCTTATACTAGGCGTTCGGCCTTATATCTACTCACCCATCATATGCGAGTCTTAAATATCTACACAGTACTCTTTCCTTGTATACGGGGTTTTCCATATGAATGGGTTTTCCTGTATAAAGGTTTTGATGAGGCTATTGCACGTAGATGTTTTTGTACTTGGGGTGTGGTCTAACTACGCCCAATCGTCTTAGCTGTGAGATTGTTAGCTAGACGGCCTATTCCTGCTACGGGATGGGTTGTGTGCGCTTAGGTAACCTCACAAGGTCCCTAAGTTGTTGTAGTCAAGGGTATGCTCTTGTTCCCTTGTATTCCAACCATACATATCATAGATAGTGAGGGCCATTGTTTACTCCACCTATTGCAGAGGGATTAATTTTTTCTTGTTCTTGTCATTTTCTAGTAATACGTTTATACTTGTATTATTAGTCTAAAGAATTTGCCACCCCACCCCTGCTACCTATACCTAGTGTGGTTTAGTTGTTTCCCTCTCTTAGGCTTGTCTAAGAGGTTTTGGCATCGAAGTATGTGTACCACTTATATGACATGTATATATATACTTTTTTATCCATAAAAAAAGAATATGATTTCTTATATGATTATGAGTGCTGAAGAGGAAATGTCATATGTGCAGTCACTCACAATAGAAAGTAATGAGCATGAATAGCAAAATCCAAACCTACATATGGATGTGGTACATATGGCTCTCAATGTTATTATTGGGGAAGGAGGGCCCAATACCATGAGATTTTATGGGCAGATGGGTAAGCATAAGCTTTACATACTCATTGATTCAGGAAGCACTCTTACTTTTATAAGAGAAGCCATAGCCAAGACTTGGGCCTGTAAGATGGAACTCACTAATCCTCTTTTGGTCAAGTTGGCTAATGGCAACATGATGGTGAGCTCTATAAGGGTTAATGAGTTCAAGTGGACTATGTAGAGTCATCAGTTCACCTATTTCCTAAGAACCTTAGCCACTGAAGGGTGTGATTTAATACTAGGGGTGATTGGCTCAAAGCTTGCGCCCCAATTGCATTGGATTATGACAATATAACATTCACTGTAAATTGGTTGGGAAGGAAAATCAAAATACAGGCCCTAACTTCTCCATGAGAGTGCTAGGCGATGCCAGAACATTTTTTACATCAAATGATCCATTTTACTCACCCCTTCCCAAGTGAGAAATTTCAACACAACGCCAATTATCACCTCAGCTTGAAGACTATCTTATTTCAGGCATTATATGGCTACCCACCACCTAAGTCCTCTTTGCAAGCTTATTTTTTTGCTACTAATACTAATGCTAATGATTTTCTGCCAGAACGACCTAAGTTCTTCCCTCAACTAAGGTCTAATCTACAATCTATCCAAAATATGATGAAAGTTCATGCTAACTCTAAGAGAACCGAAAGGGAGTTTGGCGTGAGGGATTATGTCTATTTTAAGCTACATTTCTGCCAACATAGCTTCATAGCTCATCAAAAGAAGTTAAAGATTTTGGCAAAATTCTATAGACCCTATAATATTATTGAAGAAACTGTGAGAGTGACCTATCACCTAAAATACCTGAAAGATTCATCTGACCCTTTTGAAGAAAGTGTTTGGCAAGTCGGTGGTAATCGTGGGCAATCTTACTCTCCACAATGAGGACGACTTCTTCATTATCAAACCACCATCACGACTAGCAGGAACTATTATTGAGCGAGGAAAAATAAGGTCACTGCAAGGTTTGGTTCTTTGGTATGATTCTGGAAAAGCCCTAGTTTCTTGGGAAGATTCAAAATTTTTAAATAGGGCGTTTGGCAAGGTCGATCCTTGGGGACAAGGATCTCTAAATGGGGCGGGTAATGTCATGAACAAGGAGGACGACTGTGAATTTAAGGTTGGGAATCGCTCCAGCAAGACGGAAATGGAAGACAAATCTGATATTGATCGAGTGAATTTCGTTGAAGGATTAGTTATGAAGAAAGAAGTGTTGGGCTTGTGGGTAATTTGAGAGACTTAAGTATTTATGTTTAATCAAGAGGCCCAAGTTGTTTAGCCCAATTATTTATGCTATCTTTTATGTCAGCACATGCTTAGGGCTAGTACAATATCATGTGACCCTAGTACCATATATATTGCGAGATATGAATGAAAGGCAAGAAGAAACTTATATCTGAATTTCCTCCTATATTCTCTATAATTTTCCCATTTCTTCTATATTTTCTCCCATTTCTACTCTATCAAGATTACATCTTTATAACATAAAATACAAAAAAAATCATAAATACAATCGGTCTGCTACAATGTAGTGCTCAATTTTTTTAGAGTTGTAGCGAAGCGTCTTATCTTCATACTTTTTAGCGCAACTCGCGAGAGAGGGCTTTGTTGTCACAGGCCCAACCACAAAGGCCCATTTGCAATCCAATTCAAAGTTAAAAGGTGGGAGAATCTTTCAAAGTATCTCCAACAGTATGTATGAAACCAATGTGGAATACAATTTAATTTAATTTTTTAGTTAATAATTTATTACAATGATTTCTTATTTCATAATTAGGAAATTTGAATTTTTAGCTTTTTATTATGATTGATTATGTTATAATATTTTTTTTACAATAAACAGTATTGTCATAGTAAACTTAAAAGGAACATAAAAATGGACTAGACGAACTCATCTCATATTTGGTGGAAGACGCCAACATTTTAATTAAATTAATTTTTCAAAAAGAAAATAAAAATTTTGCCGAATTGCAAAAATATCTAAAGTCTAACTTTTTTTTGCCATTATCCCCTAACATAGTTGCCAATAACTCAAAATTCTTCAATATTCTTAGCAATTTTTATTATGAGAAATCGGTTGTAGGCAATTCTATATCCGAACGTACACGTAGAATTTAAAATTAAAGTTCATTGTCAAATATTATATACTTTTTTGTCGTATTTTAATTATTTTTATTTTTATTTTTATTTTTGATGGTGTGGTAAACCACACTCGTAAACTCGATCAATACCTTGTAAATCACACAGAAGAAGTAAACCACTTGAGATATATAGACTCAAGATAACATCACTCCACCATTACATCATTTTCAAGAAGCATTATTATTATTATTATTATGGGTTGACGAAGACACGTTGCGTGTTTAATTTGTTTTTACCAGTAACGCCTCTTTCTCGTATAGTCGTATATATATATATATATATATATATATATATATATATATATATATATATATGTTTACAAGTGGAACTCTAAGTAACTGTGAACAACAACTATATTTTTCAAGTTTGATTTCCCCAACAATTTCTAGAAAATTACATTAATTGCTAGAGACATTCTATTTCCAAATAAAAGGAAAAAAGATATATTATTGCGAGTGATCAGAATGGACCCTTTCGCAACGTTGCCGGAGGAGACCGTGTCGGAGATTCTATCACGAACCTCGCCGCTCGACGCCTCAAAATTTGTAGCAATCTCAAAAGGGTTCAAATCTGCTGCTGAAGCGGACTATGTTTGGAACAGATTTCTGCCATCGGATTGGCCGGAGATTATATCAAGATCAGTATCTCCTGTGGTCTATGTCACCAAGAAAGAGCTTTACTTCAGCCTTTGCAACTCTCCAATTTTACTTGATGGTGGAAAACTGGTATGCACGCATATTCCTTTTTCATGATTAATTAATCCATATCATATTACACTATACTTCATTAATTGGATATTGTTTTGTTTTTCATATATAGCAGACCCCAAATTTATTACATTTTATTTGATGTTATATATGATGATAAATTTAAGAGGGTTATCGTGATTGATCCGCATTTGATCTTTAATGATTTCTAAATTTTTTTTCTGTGTTAATGTAATATACATTTTTCCCACAGTTGATAAGATTTTATTTATGTTTGGTTGGTGTTTTGGGAGTTCTAGTGACAATGTATTGGGGGGGAACAAACACACACACACACACACAAAACGTTATCTTGGGTGCTTTTTTTTTCTAGGAAAAAATTTAATTAAGAAAAAGTAACCACCACCACCTTTCGGCGGGAAGCTTTACTATAAACAGTTTTGATTTGCCATTTTTACAGTGAAATTGAAAGTTCTATCTATCTTTTAAACTTTTGTATCTGATATGATTTTGTTATGTTTTTCCCATCATTAGTCAGAAGAAGTAAATTCACATTATCTAGAAAACATCACACATATAGTAAAAAAAGGAAATCAAACAAGAAACGAAATTCAGTTATCATGTATCATCCCATATTTTTCCAGATTTAACTTATTACTTTTCTTTGAAATCATGCATGTGCTAAATTTGAAAACATGGAATCAGAGCTTCTCTCTTGAAAAAAAGAGCGGGAAGAAGTGTTATATGATGGGAGCTCGGGAGCTCGGAATCGCTTGGGGTGTTGATACCCCATGGTATTGGGAATGGACACCTCATCCACACTCAAGGTCTCCATCTCCTTAATCTCTCATTTTCTTGAACAATAAGGCCAAATTTAATTTCTTGATTGTTTTTCATTAATTTATAGGTTTGAAGAAGTTGCACGGCTTCAATCTGTTTGCTGGCTAGACATCAAAGGCAAGATAAACGCGCAAACACTGTCGAAGAACACGAGCTACGGTGCTTATCTGGTTTTCAAGTTGGCGGAGAGGTGTAATGGGGTGGGAACATTGAATGCGGTGGTGAGATTTGTGAATGATGAAGAGGAGAAAGATGCTGAAGCAAGAGCTGCTGTTGTGTGCCTGCAGCGAGGAAACCCTAGAAATCGATCTCGACAGCGAACGGGGCAAGTTGCAGTGCGTAGGAGTGATGGATGGAAGGAGATTGAGTTGGGAAGCTTCTGTAGCGGCGGAGGAGACGGAGGAGATGTGGAGGCGCGGCTGATGGAGATCAAGGACACTTACTGGAAATCTGGCCTTATTGTTCAAGGCATTGAGTTTCGACCAAAGGCATAGTAGTTAATTATTTGTTGCAATATGAGAAAGGGAATTGAACTAATTAAATAATTAATGTCTTATGTTATTGTGGAGACATTTTTAATAAAAAGATAGACTGAGACTTCACATTTTAATAAATTGTCTAATTACTAATTAAGTATTGTAATTATAATTATTTTTGTATAATTTATAATAATGTACGTATAATTTCAAATGAGTATATTGTTTTGATCATTTATTATACTATTTTGTATATTAACATTTTAATTATTATTATTTATTTAAAACTAATAATAGAAATAATAATAATTAGCTTAAAACAATTAATTATATGTTATTGGTATTTTTATTATTACTATAAATTGTCTAATAACTAATTAAGTATTGTAATTGTAATTTTATTATTATGTGAGAGAAGAGATGGTATAGTTTTCCCCTGAACTCATTAATGAATTTTTAGGTTGTACATCTGAGGGGGAGTTCCAGGAGATAGATGACTGGGGGATGGTTGCTGCGGAGCTGACCCAGAGTATCTACACCAAATGGCCATCTCATCCACAGACTATTCCAACCTCCAAACTAACTCACAAATATGGCGCCCTGTTCAGAATCCTGATTCACAATTGGCTACCAACTAAGAACAGAGCAGCAATGACTGAAGCCCAGTGGAGGTTTCTATATCACCTTGGAACTGGGAAGCAGTTCAACTATGGTGAGTTTGTATTCAGCAAGATCATCAACAGTGCAGAATCTACAGTGGTCAAAGTTCCACTATCAAATGTATTGTCTCAGACGGTATTTATATAATGTATTATTTATATATTTGCTTTCAAAATACAATTCTATCAAAAAAATTAGTGGAATATGTGCATAATAATATGTCATAATAGTTCCTAAAATTTCATGCTAAATTTCTAAGATTTTAATATGATTTCCGTCATTTTTTTCAATTTTCTGCGATATCGATATGCGATATCGATATATCCGTAAAATTGAAGTTGCGATATATGTTGCGATAGCGATATTTTCATCCTTGGCTATATCTAGTGAACTACATTGCTAACTCCAACTTGTGGGTGTCAAATCTCAAAATTATTACTTTTTCTTTCATTTTTTTCTTCAATTTTAATTTCTTTTGGTTTAGTATAATTTTACATTATTATTTAGGGTTTATTCCATCCAATTAGGGTTTATAATTATTTTTTTATGTTTAATTTTTATTTTTTAGTTAATGTAATTGATTTTTGGGGTTGATTATTCCAAACTGAGGGTATATAATTTTTAAAACTTTCAATTTTTAGCAATAAATATTAATTATGATTAGTTATAATATAATAAATTTTGTTTTTATAAAAAGGTATTAACAATGTACAATTTTAATGTAAGCACTCAGTTGACGCACACAAGTTGGAACTAGATTATCTCTACTTGAATAATATAGGTTAGCAACTTAGCAGACTACCTCCTCAACTCAGTGAACAGATGACATGTGACCTGAAACTCACCTTTTTTTTCCGTAGCAATAAAGGAGTTTGATGCATTTCATTATAGATATGATCTAGAACTATAATTAAAAAAAAGAGTAATATGTAAAAAAGAAGCATGGTTTTTTTAGTAAAAAAGATGAAAAAATAATCCCACCAACCACAGTTTGGTTCTGCTAGTCGAAGAGGTTTTCTTGCACCTGAAAAAAAGAAGAAAATGCTAGTCGTGCATTTGCTCCAAAAAAGCGTTTACATAAATGAATATATGCATATGGGGATAAACTTTGGAGAGTTTTTATGCCTTATTCCTAAAATAAATTATGAATAGCATTTGGGAGCGAGTAAAGTGGTAGTTGAACAAGCCAACAAGGTCGTTGACACTAAAATTAACAAGTTATTCCTCTTCAATGTCTCTATCTTAATTAGTTTCTTTCTACATTTGCTGAAAATAGACAGCAACATGCATTTTCCTAAAAATTGTTGATGATGGATAATTGGAGTAGTCATCACCCATCAAGTGATATTCCTATGGATTATTCGATAAACATGAAGTAGTCTGGATCCAGATGGTGCATTTTCACCCTAACAACGACACAAGTATATAATACAGAGCTGACGGATGGATGGGTGGAAGCAGAATTGCCCCTGAGAACTGCGGCTTTATTGTTGAAGCATGCATCAAGTTTCTAGCTTGCATTTCTTGCAACTAATTGTGGCAATCACACATGAACAACATGGATGTCGATATACTGTATGTTGATAAATTCAAAATGGACATCTCAACATAAAACGAATATTTTCAAGTTTGGAATGATAAGAACATCCAATTCAACTGTCACCTATTCTGAAACTGTAAAATACTGGTGTGTGTACATTTATTGCCTACGGAGAAATCCTCAAGTTTCTAGAGGTCGAAACTCAATACCTTGAACAATGAAGCCGCTAAAACTGCATTCGCTAGTGTCCATCAACTCAACCATTACCTCCCCAGCTGTGTCAAGATCAATATAGAAATCTCCCAGTTGTGTTTCCAACCATCCATCTGATCTGCAATTGCCTATTTCAAAGTTCACAATCTGATCTTGTTTCTTGAAGTAGCAATATGTTTCACCATAAAAGATTGTGATGGTTGATTTCACTGCCTGTGGCTCTGCATGCTTCTCACTGAATCCAAACACTAGATAAGCCGCGTATAATGTCTCTGGAGAAAGCCTATTTGTTTTGATCCTGGCTCTGATATACTGCTTCCATGAATCTAGAAGCTGAGCAACCTCTGAATACCTGCACACACTCATTAAAAGATTCAAAATATATCTTTTCAATAATAAGATTTCGAACAGGAATATTAAAATATGATGAGGACCTGAATTTCTTGTGCTCGGATCCATATACAGATGACATATCAAGGTTTGTGGCTCCTGCTCCCACCAAGAAACAGGTCTTACCGGTCTTTTTGTCAAGAAAAAATTTCTGATTCAAAATTTTTGAAAAATGTCACTATTTTTGCCTCCATTGTAAAGGATCAAGAATAGGTTGTCTTACCAGAGAATTTGATATCCATACTACTTCCTGTTTATCTGGCAGCATCGTCTTCAACCCTATAAAGTCCATAGGCGATTCATTTCTTTCTCGAATTACAAGTGACTGATGATGGTCAGATCGAGAAGTCAAGCTGAAACTCAGATCGAGACTAGATGATGTGGAGCTAATACTGGGATCCCTCGAATGAGACAAGGCCATTTTCTTATCCCGTTCCCTCCGCACAACAGCTGTCACTAGCCTCTCCCAGTTGTCGTAGTTCTTGGACATCCTGATTCAAGGGAAAATCATCAACCGTTGCAAAATGGGAGCTCTGGCCTCTGAGTAAGATTTGCTTCATCCAGCTTCTTTTCTGCGTGGTAAGAAATTATTCTTCTCGACGGTGAATTAACATATTATAATGTCAATTTTCATTTTTAAATTATGAGAATCCACGCGGTTTGAGAAACTTAGGATCTTCATTTCACCCCGTCAAGAATTGTCACACAAATACGCTATCATTGACTAACAAATTAATTATATATAAACATAAAGAAATGTGATCACATTAATTACAGAAGCGGTAAACAAGGAAAAAGACTAGGTACCTTGTGAGATCAAACACCAATGTAGACCAGCCTAATGGAAGAAATTTCATGAAAAGCTGCAGAAGGTTTCCCTGTTCTTAGCCAAAAATAATCGTGTGAATAACCGGTATCTATATGTATTACACTGACTGACAAAATTTCTTCAGATCTCATAATTTGATTGCTGCAATCTCAAATTACAAATGATCAGTAGCTTGTTTTAGCGCATGTCAAAACTGTACTCTATTTCAGACTCCACACGAAATCATCTTCACCGAGTCCTTTTGGCACAATATTCTTAATCATTTCAAAGAGAATATCATCTTCGTTCTGCCCTTGTACTTGATCAAGTAACATGGATACAGTAGCAGCATCTGCAGAGAATCCTTTTTTGCATATTTCTTCCAGGAACGGCATTGCATTAGAAAGATCGCTATTCTTTACCAAGCCCTGGATGATAACATTGTATGTTACATTATTAGGTGCACAACCACTTTTCTTCATCTCCATAAGCAAACATTTTGCATCCTCCACAAATCCTTCTTGACAGAGTGAACCGAGAATCATGTTATATATTCGAACATTGGGATGCAAACCTTTTGAAGGAAGTTGATGAAAAACATCCAGAGCACTGTCAAGTTGTCCAGCCTTGCACAATCCATGAATTAGAGTACCATATGTAATTATGTCCAGGGTAAAGCCTTTTTCTTTCATTGTCTGCAGAAGTGAGAATGCTTTGGCAATTTGCTTAGTCCTACACATATTATTCAACAATACACTGTATGTATTTAAATCGGGAAGTATATGTTGAGCTTCCATATCACTGAAAAGCTTCCAGCCATCCTCAAATCTACCTTCACGAAATAATCCATGTATCATGGTGTTGTAGCTAGCTGCAGTATGCTTTAAGCCTTTAAGAGGAATTTCATGAAAAAGACCCCAAGCTTTATTCATCTTCCCTTTCTTGCAATATCCATTGATCAAGCTGTTATAGGTAATGATAGAAGGCTTAAGGCCCCTACATGAAATAGAATCAAATACTTCTTCTGCTTTCTTCATTTTCCCTTGCAAACAATATCCATCTATAAGTGCATTGCAAGCGATAACATCTAGACAAATATCTTGCTGTATCATAATTTCAATAACATCCTCAGCATCATCTACCTTTCCTTCCTTGCAAAACGCATCCACTACTATTGTGAAAGTAACAACATTTAAAGATATTCCAGAACTCGCCATTTCACTCAACAGGTCTTTAACCTCTTTCCGCCTGCCAGCATCGCACAAGCCCTGAATTATCGGATTATATGTGGAAACAATAGGTGAAATACCCCTCTCAGTCATTAAGGATAGGAGCTTGAAAGCATCATCCAGCTTTCCCACCTTGCATAACATATCAATCACTGCGTTATAAGCCTTAACATCGGGTTTATACTTAGTTCTATCCAATCTCTGAAGCAATTCATACGCAGTAACCGGAAGTCCGGCCTTACAAAGCCCATTTATCACAGTGAGAATCACAACATCACTAGGCTCACAAAATCTCAAAATCAGAATCTTTTTAAACAGTTTCTCCGCCTCAGCAACCTTATGATCCAAAAACAGCCCTTTTAACAGAGTGCTGAATGTGGCAACATCAGGCTCGTAACCGCGCTTATAGAAGCTGCCCAAGATAGCAAATCCAAATTCCACCCGATTCAAAAGGCAATAGCAATCAATCAAAATGTTCATCGTGACCTCATTAACAGGGCAACCTGCTTGACGCATTTCATCGAACATGTTGAGGGCAACGGTGTAGCGGTTCATCTTAGCTATAACACTCAGCAGTTTGTTGTATACTCGAACAGATGGCTGTGGCCGCATTCTAACCATTTGTTGAAACAAGGAAATCGCATCATTTAATTCATTAACACGGCTGAAATCTATTGAGGGTTTGGGCGAAAAGGGCCTGCTCTCGTGAAAATTTGAACAAGAAATTGAGAATGAATCGGTACGATTACAGGATTTATGATAAAATTTAGCCATCTTCCCTCTTCGAATTAGTTCAATTGGAGAAGCAGCGGCTCTTCGGCTCATCTTCATCTACCACAGCGCGAGAGGGAACTATTCAAAGAAAAAAAACAAAAAGCAATGAAGATTGGAATTAGGATTTGAAATATGCAATTGAAATCACTTTTACATCAGCCCACATTATTTTGTTCAAATTTACGTCTCACGTGGCTAATGGATGTTTAAAATTTTGAATGCCTGTCAGTCAAACATACACACTGGAAACACCAAAAATTTATAAAAATCAATCTTGAATTTCGAAAATTTTAAATTTTAAAAATAAAACCATGACAAGAATAAAATACAGAAACTACATATTACTAATTTTCTCACACACACACATAAATGAATCATAAAATGATACTTATCCACATGCAAAAGAGTGCAAATGGTAAATCAATATATTTATAAGATGCAATCATGCAAATTAGAAAATGACTATAAAATATAAATGTTTTAATTTTGGAGTTTAAAAGCTGATTAAATTTCAATATTTTTAGTGCTCAATCTTTTTTTCAGTGTAGAAATTCATAAATTTAGAATAAATAATAAAAAAAAAATTACACTATTTATTAATAAGACATTTTTGGGAGGGAAATTAATAGTAGTGAACTTCTTCATTTTAGTATATAGTAATAGATAATAGATATTAGGCATGGACTACTCTATTATCTATTTCACATAGGCATCAGGTCTGCCTTATTTCTATTAATCTTCAACTCTTTTAAAAGCTTATCAAGAGTCCAGACCTATAAAATTAAATGAGACATATATTTCATTATAAATTATTGCTACAACTAAAAGTGACAGCATATCATCACAAATGGATTCATTTTGTTGTTGTTTCATTGTTTACTTTTATTATTTGAAACAATATTAATTGTTGTTCCTTATATTTAAACATGATAATTAATTTATTTTTTAATTCTGAGTATTTTGAATGGAGACGACCTTAATTTGTCGTTGCTTTTAATTAGGAATAAATAATTTAATTTTTCATAAATACAATTATAACAATTGAGACGACAAAGTTGCCCTTTTTTTTTTCTTCTAATTTTTTTTCTTCTAATTTTCATTTACCTTTTGTTTGTACTGTTTTTTTCACCTTTAATTCACTTTTTGTAGTCTTATATCAGACTTTTTTTTTTATGTTGAGGGTAACCCGCAGCTGTCGAGGTGCGTACTGGGTAAATCTTGTCCCTATGTAATAGCATGCAAACCACATAGGGGAGGTAAACCACATCAGACTCTTTATTGAATATACATGATTCCTCTTCTTCAATGACTTGCTTCATGATTTATCTTGAATTTGTGTCACACTAAAGTAGGTGAATGCAATTTGAAAGAGGGGAATGTCTCAATATCAGACCGTCCGATAAAAATCTATCTCCATATCCAGATCCAAATATATATTGATCTGATTTATACATCCATATATTATGTGTGTGAAATATATATATGGATCCGAATATTGGTATATATTGTCGGATACATTTTTTTTGTGATTGTGAACTGCAATCAAAATTAAATTACAAGGCGTACATTTTATGTAGAGTTGAGCAAAGGCAAAATTATACATCACACCATTACGCTCTAACAAGTCATACTGCAGGGTACACCTGCACCAGCACCAAGCATGCTGCGCTCTAAGTGTTACCATGCATTTTATTCCTGATATTTAAGATAGTGCCAATTCTCGTGCGTTGGCTTTACACACACACACACACACATATATATATATATAGTTACAAGGGCACTTAATTAGTTCTGAGGCTGAACGTCAGGCTTTTCTCCGGCAAAACTGCAGCATCGACAACCGCCTCTATTGTAGCTCCGCCCACAGCACCCATAGCGGCAGTAGCCACCACGTCCGCCACCGCCACCACCACGTCCTCCACCATAGCCACCATTTCCACCACGTCCACCACCGTAGCCACCATTTCCACCACGTCCACCACCGTAGCCACCGTTACCACCACGTCCACCTCCATATCCCCCTCCGGGATAACCTCCATATCCGCCTCCTTGATATTTAGCATCATTCTCTGCAGCTGTTCGATCAATTTAGTTAATATATGCATCAAAGAAATACACTGAAAACGCCACAACACAACTCTACTTCGAAATATATATAGTTCACCATCAGAATTAGTTATTCACATATGTTATTCTATTTAGCATTTATATTTTTTACATTTTCATGACATGCACGGAATTACTTAGATTTTTTACACAAAGAAAATACAAAATGTGGTGATTTAACCCATTCAATTAGTTATATTGTTGATCATGAGATCTATCTTCTAGGCCGAACCGTGTGTCTTAACCGTATCCCGATATTAAGAATTATATTGTTTTAATAATGTTTATAATAAAAATAAAAATAATTATAATATAACAAATCACAACTAATTTTTATTGTTAAGAATTGAATTACAAAAATCGCATACCATATTTTCGGAATAATAAAATCCATAATAATCAATTATATTAACTAAAAAATTAAAATTAAATAATAAAAATAAATTATAATCTCTAATTGAGTATAATAAACTCTAAATAATAACGTGAAATTAAAATAAATCAAAAGAAATTAAAATTAAATAAAAATAAATAATTTTAATGTTGGGACACGGTTAAGACGGACATCGAACTAGAGGATTTCATGTGGTTATATTGTATTATGAAGTACACACAAACACACACACAAATATATGAAGAGAGAGAGAGAGAGAGAGAGAGGGGGGGGGGGGGGGGAATGAAAAAACAACTTACAAGGATCGACGGCATTAGTAGTCTCCTCAGCCAGTTCTCTAGCTGCAGCCACTTCTGATGAAATAAGAAGAACCATAGCTAAGAGAATCCCAAGAAAGATCAATTTTGAACCCATTTTCCTTAGTTATGAAAGTCGATAAGTTTTTAATTTTGAATGAGAATGTTGCTGGGATGGCTTCTCTATTTATAGACAAATCTTTTTTTTTTTTTAAATAATATTTTATGAACAAGTGTTTTATCCTGTAATAAATGGAGTGGTGAGTAGGCCCTTTATTAGTTGGGTGTTGAAGACATGTTTTGAATGAGTTGAAAAGTCTACCCATATCTCTTTATTAATTACATCAAGTGCATGCATGTCTTTTGATCACTAGATCTCTCCCCCTCCATCCCTCCTCACTACAACCTTAATTAATCCTCTTTATAAATGTGTCCATATTCTATCTGTCTATTCGATTAAATCATAATTTTTCAGTTCTAGTTACAAATTATTATTTTTTAATTATGAAATAATAAAATCATCGATAATTTAAAAAAAAAAATTTGTAAGAAGTTATAAATATATTAATAGCATAAAGAGAAACTAAATATTAACAAATACGTCAAATTTTTTATTTTAAAATATATAGGGCTAAACTGCAAACTAAAACTACCCCTAACAATTTTCTCCAAAAAAAAAAACACTACCCCTAACATTTATTTAGACCAAGGATTAGATTCTACCCTACTTGTTAGAGAAAAATTAAAACACTCCAATAATTTTTTTTTTAATTTGGAAAAAATAAGCAACACTAGTTTTAAGTCAAATGGGAGGTATCTACGCGTCGAACTAACTGTAGGTCTCTTTTTTTTTTGTGTGTAGTGTATGCTAAATATTTTTATTTATAATTAATAATTAGCTAGTACAATTAATATATGTATACATATATGTATATTTTTCATTAATAATTTATTACTCGTTAAAACGAACTAACTATAAAAGATTCATTTTACGCGCATATACATATTGAAATAATGATGTATCATCATATTGCAACAATATAGAAAAAAAACAATATAGTATGCTATATTGTTTTTTAGATTATTAATATATATATATATAAGTGACAATATGACAAAGTAGGCAGTCAAAAAGATAAAAATAAAAATTTAGCCACTTTTTAAAAATATTATTATTTTGTCCTACTTTACTACAATACCCTTATACGCGCACCTGCGCACTAAAAAAATAATAACAAATTATCAGTAAAAATATTTGATAGAATCTCTATATTACATTACTATGAATATGTAACTTTAATTTCATTATATAAATGAGACCATATGACCAACTTTCCGAAAGCTCTTTGAGTGTAGAACGTGCGTGTTAGATATTGGGTTCACGGTGATAGATGTCCCTTGAGGCCTAATTATGGAGAGAACGAGGATTGTTCACTTTAGTGTGAATATGTAAGTTAATTTTGGCTATTTCCTGGTTTAGCTATGATGTCTACTATCTCTAGTGCTAAAGCCAACACATTCTCATGCTTAATATTTATCTTATTTTAATTTTGTTAATTAAAATATCATGTTGTCATAACAATCTCTATGTTCGGAGATTGACTTTATTAAAATTACATAGATATTGTGTTGATTTATATGTGTTTTGTGCTCGATCCTTAGTAAGACACAATTTAACCTAATAATTTCGAATGTGATGATAGGTAGTATGTTATAATTAGGTAGAATTTTCATGGGAGCATTAGTCAGTCTATAGATAGATCTTTATTTTATAGAACTTATTATCAGTACTTGATCGTTACACCAAGATTGTCATTGCAATTAATTCTTTATCCACATACGAAGATTAATGTTTGACCAACTAATTTTGAACGTGTGATGATAAATATGTTATTACTATGTGGATTTTGTGATGTGAGATTAATAAGTCCGTCTATAGATAGACTTTTATTTTATAGAACTTATTATCAGTATTTGATCGTTGCACTAAGATTATTATTGCAATTACTTTTTTTTATCCATATACGAAGATTAAGGTTGCACGAAGATTAGTTTTTTATTCATATACAATAAAACCTCTATAAGTTAATATATAGAGTTAGGACCTTGAGCATTATTAGATTTTATTTTGTTATAGAGATATTAATTAACCAAAAAATTAATATTTATTAATTTAAATAGTGTTTTCTTGTTTCAATGAAATTGAATTATAATTACATCAAAACTCATTGCATTTTACAATTATATATCATATTCATTGAATTGATATAAAAATAAATTAATTTTACATAATATTATTGAAAATTAAAAAGTAATGACATTTCAATAGTATTTATTAATTTATTTTTGGATTAAGAAAAGTTAGAGATGGCCAACTATATTTAAATTTTAAGAAAAGAGCAAACAACATTAGAAATCATATTTCACTAAAGTGTGTTAATTATATTTGAAAATTTAAAGAATTATTAATTTATGATATTAAAGATATCATAAATTTACATATGAACTCTTTGAAAAATAATATTTACATATGAAATCTTTGAAAAATATTATTTTATTATCTTATTGATATGGATAAATTTTTTAACTGATCGAAATAGAAATCGGAGAAAAATAATATTTTAGAGATGTTATTAATTTTCGAAAGAGATGGTGGGCGACGTGGTGTGGTGTGGGTGTTGAAATAATTATTGATCCCATTGTATGATTGGCTTCTTTCATCAGACGTGTGTGTGGTGTGGATATATTGTGTGTGAACGTCAAGTGTGAAATGCGGAAACTTGTTTGCAAAATTAAAATAAAATGTTTTCGTACAGCCTTAATTAATGATGGATAACACTACATTTCTTTATCTAGCCAGACTGAGATGTCAGATTTGCACATGGAACCACACTTGTGCATATTATATAGAATTGATACCAAAAAATTAGAAAATTGAAAATAAATATATTGGATCTTACAAAATTCTTTTAAAATTTTCAGTTAATTAAATCATATTTTTATCGATTAAGTAAACTTATAGTTTTTTTTTTTGGAAATTAGGTTATGAATAACTGGAAAATATCAATGCATTAATTATGATTATAATAATTAGACATTATTATGGTCGTAATAAACATTTTATTATTTTTATTCCAATTTTAAATAGTAATAACTAATAGTTTTATTATTATTATTCATAATTATTAGGACTTGATATGGTGGAATGGAATGGAATAAAATAATCATTCCTATGTCCATTCCCATTCCGACGATTGATATGATTCAAAATCGATTTCCATTCCCATTCCGACGATTGATATGATTCAAAATCGAAAATCATCATTCCTGATGGAATCTATATTCCCAAAAGAAGGGGAATGACCATTCCACCAATCCTCATGGATTTAGCTATTTTCAATGACCAAAAAAATTTAATAATAATATATTTATACATAATCATGTCTTATAATATTATTTTATCATATTTAGAAAAATAAATACAAAATAAAATTAAATAATTTATTATTATTATTATTATTATTATTATTATTATTATTATTATTATTATTTATTTTCAAATTTTAATTTAAAATATATGTCAAAACCAAATTTTGATAGCTTTTATATTTTGTTGAAGAAAAATGAAAGTGATGCCGAAATAAATATAACATAAAAATATGTTATGATACATTATAAAATATTTATGTATTTGATATAATTTAATATATTCAAATGAAAAATTGAACGTTGAAGTATTTTTCTATGAAGTAAAAATATTTTTATTAACTTATACAAATTATTATATATTCATTAATTAAATATTTTAGAATAAAGTTTTTCAATAAAATAAATATGTTATAATTTGCTAAAAATTAGAAAAAATCATATACTAAAAAAGAAAAATGGTGTTTAGAAATATAAAAAAATAAATTAAGGCATATGTCGATATTTATTAGTTACTACGTACATTTTATTCAATTAAAAGAAAATTTGAAATTACATAAAATATTCATTATATAAGATAAAAAAAAAAAACTGATATTTCATTCTGTAGACATACCAATCATAAAAATCATTATTCGATTCAGACCCGCATTCCATTTCTAAGTTCATTCCACTCATACCTAATTTCATTCTATCATACCAATCACCTCCTTAATACTACAAAAAAATGGACATTTTCCAGCTATCCCATTTCACATGATTTTTTTTTTAAATTCTAGTAGTTATTCGAGAGAGCTCATTCCCAATTAGATTTTTTTTTAAATTCCAGCAAACATTCCAATGGGAGATGTTCACTAGAATTATTTTTATATTATTTTATTATTTTAAATTTTTTTATATAAATTCCAACAAGATTTCGATGTATTCCTTCTTGAATTTTTTTTAAAAAAATTATTACTATATTTTTAAAATGTTTAGTTATAAAAAAGCAAATGTCACAACTATAGTTATTAAAATTGTATTTTTTAATTTATATTATTTTTTTATTACTTTATTGAAATCTTACAATTAGAAAGAATAAAAAAAACATAATACAAAATTACACGACTTAAAATTAAAACAATTTAACATATATCAGAAATTACATAATCTATTCATGATATGTATATATATAAATTACATAATATATGCATAATACACACATATATCATATATGTATAAATACAAAAATATTTTATTATATATATAAATATATATATAGAGGAATGATCAAATAGGAACCAATTCTCCCTGAAGGAACCTAGGAACCAATCCTAGCCTTAGATTTGATTAGATCTAATGACTATAATTTAGTCAAAGTAAGGTGGTAAAATTGTAATATTTGAGAACTTAATGAAAGCGAGGTTATTTTCGTAATTTAGAAATTATGTTATGTTTTTTCGGATTTTGGGCCCAATTCCCGCAATTAAATAGACAACACTTTAAAACCATTGTCTTTTCTGGCGTTGTATTAATATGCTAACATGAAAGATGTATATTGCTAACATCAACAGATTTTGTTGCTATCATGAGATAGACTCATATAACTTGACGAGATCATACTATTAAATTGACATGTATTAAACACCACATATATAAAATTGGACCACATTTAAAATAATACTGTGTAACATGTGTAACATCATTCATACATACAACATATTGCTAATATGTTAGAGAATATACACACTGCTAATATGTGACTATTAATTTGCTAATATATTAGTAACACATTGCTAATATGTGAATAATGATATGCTAGCATGACTTAAATTCTCAAATATTACAAGTTTTCAAAATAATATTAAGCATTGATAAAGTTATAATTGTTTATGAACTTAACTATATATAGCTCATACTTTAACTATTTTCTCATGAAAGCAACTTAAAATTCAAAGTCGTGCATAAAAAATTTCATGTTAGCAACATAAACACAAGATATGAGCAATATTGTGATATCATATTAGCAAATATCTGACAGTTACGAGTTGAATATACGTAAAAATAGTTTTTTGTATTTTTCATCAATTTTTGCTCAAATAAATATGCATTATGGATCTTAAATGAAAGAGCATGAAAAAAAATCTTTAATTTGATATATTTTTTGCGTAAATTGGATAAAAAATGAATAAGTTATGATTATTTAAAGTTTTTAGGAATTTTTTAAAAGATGATGTCATCATTTTATTAAAAAAATATGGAATTACCCCTTATAATTCGAATTTTACATATTTACAACTATGCCACTGCTTCTTTATCCACCATGTCATCAAAATCCTTGAATTTTATTGGTTCCTAGGTTCCTTCAGGGGGTTGGTTCCTATTTGAACCCACCCCCCCACACACACCCCTCAAATTTAAGAGTATGATACGGAATTGGGTGAAATAAAGTTTAAATGAAAATACTTGTGAAATAAAATTTAATTTTCAAATGATATTTTTTAATTTTGTGGGTTGAATATATATAGACATAAATGATCACATTATTTATATATTAACAAATAATAGACCACGGGTGCACGATATCATTGTAACCCAACAATGAGCAAAAGTATTATTTTTCCACAAGGCCTGAAACTCGAAAAAACTGTTAACCTAAAACACAAATATTTTATCAATATCTAGACTTTAAACTTCAAATAGGGAAAATTAGGCTGCAAATAAAAATATATTGCTAAACTGAAAATTTAAGCAAAACAAATAACAAATTACTCATCAAATAATGAAAATGGGAGATTATAGGGGAAGTTCATACAACAGACTTAATTCATATTGACTTATTGATTATTTAACCTTTTTAATTCATTAATAGTGAAAAAATCACTAAAATGTTATCAAATTGTTCTTACGAACACATGTAATTACATAGAAATTAAATAATGAATATTCACTTCACATGGTCAGTCCTTCCCACACGTTGTCACTCACAATTAAGCACTCTAAGATTATAATTCCTATGCAATGTGTATTCACGTGGTCAGTCCTTTCAAGTATCACATAAAATAATTTTCATATTTTATCCCACTAAATTAATCAGTCATCGGTGAAATTGTTCCAATTAATTAGCTTGCGTACACATGATGTGGCCATCAACATACAAATTAGAAATCCAAACTAGGAAACCGAATACCCAATAATGAAAGAAAAACATAACTTAATTAATTAAGTCAATCAATTCATAGTACTTGCAAACTCTAGAATGCCTAAAGAAGACATAATGAGAATAAAATATAATAGAGTTTGAAACATCATAGAATATAAATAGATCGATGACACCAATAACTTTCTATAGCATCCAATCTTCTCCCATGATAGCCTTTTTTCTACCACCGTTGGAAGTCTCTTCTCCAATAGATTATAGCTCTCCAAGGATGTAGATAGTGTTGTGTAGCCTCCCTTGTGTTCTTGGATATGTATAAAAGTGTATGAAGGTATGTGTGATAATGTGGGGAGCTCGTGTGGGAGATGTGTATTTCATCCTCAAGAGACAAGGCAGAGCAAACGGTCGGTTCGGTAGGAACAATCACTTTTCACCCACCTGAAACCATCGAACACGGCCTTGTCTACCACTCGACCACCTCAGCAACGGTTGTCATCACCGAACCAACTAGCAAATTAATCGATGATTTCGGTTGGTTGGCCGAACATAAATAAAAAAAATACAACTGATTTCTACATATTTTTGCAACTTCAATAGTTTGCAACATATTTATCTTCAACAAATTAAAATTCAAACTTCAAACAATTGTGGTTGAAGATTGACAAGATTGCTAGCTATCGACAAAGGGCGCGGTGAGGTAACTTGTCGGCGCCGTCGTGGGCAAACAATTGAGAGATCGAGATTTTTTTTTTATTTTTTAGTCTTCTCTTTCCCATTCTCACGACTATTGTGGCTATGGGAGAATTAGGGTTAGGGAAACATATTCAGAAAATTAAAAAAATTATGTATTGCTAATTCTACATCGGTCGGTCAGGTTACCGAATAAATAAAATCCTTAGCACCGTGCACAGACCACAAACCGGCTAGCTATCAGTTGGCGAATTTTCTAGCGACCACCGCCCGCCCGCTAGTGCATATGCACTGCCCCAAACCAATCGAACTAGTCGGGTCGGTTATGGGTCATCTGATGCTCTCGATCTCCCTTATCAAGAGATGGCTTTATATATATATAAATAGGGTTGGAGCCCTAATTTGAGAGAAAAAACTCGTCAATTTGCGGAACTCCAGAGTTGGGTGTAGTGGTACCAATAGATCTTGCAACCTGTTTTTGCACAGGGCTGATCCAATTCTTCACAATTTGTTCATCCACGGGTCGACCGAACGATGCCGAGTTACCTAGGTCGGTTCTTCGTTGGGCTTCAGATTTCGCGGGCTTTGCACTTTTAATACAATGCATTATGCCTTAATTAAGTAAAGCCCTTTTAATCCAATGTATTATGCCTTAATTATGCTCGACAACCTAATTGGACCTTTCTTAAGTCTCCAAGCACATGATTGTTCATTTTGCATCAATTACTCAACAAATTCGACATTATTACTGCAAAACTCACAAATGCATTAAAAATATCAAATAATAGGAAATAAGCAAAAAACTAGTAAATCACACAACTTATTAAACTAAGAATCATCAATTCATATCCAAAAATTGTGTAAAATATACAATTGTCAATAAACATTTAAATATAGGGATAATGGCCAAATTGGCCACTGAACTTATTTGGGGGGCTCAATTGGGTCACTAAAACTTTTTTGGGCTCAATTGGGCCACCACCGTGTTAAAATTGGCTCAATTGGGCCACCGCGTGACGGAGCCCGTTAGGACTCCGTTAAGTGGACCAAAAACGACGTCGTTTTGATCATTTTTTACCTGACCCAATGGTAACCCATATCCCGACCCACTCTTAATCCAAAACCAGACCCATCCCTAACCCTTAACCCGATCCAATGCCAAATCCCCCAAATTTCCTTCAAAATTCAAAAGAAAATCTCTCAACTCCACCCAAAATCATGGTACAAACACAAAATCGATCTTGCAATCTCTACTTCATAAATCATGACATTTAAAAAATCCATTTGAATGATCTCACTGATTAGTGTTAGAACATCGGGCCACTGCAGAAAAACATTGAAATTTTAGGGAATGAGATCAGTTTTGCAGCTCATGTAATAATCAGACTGTATGTTTTGATTTCTTGTGCGGTTTCCATTTCTTGAAAGAGACAAGCAAATTGCAGTTATTCAGTGTGTGTGTGTGTGCACATTAAGGGTCAAAATCTCATCGTGAGAGAGAGAGAGAGGAAGAGAGGGAGAGAGAGAATTTGGCTCTTGGGTGTTTTCTGAGAACTGTACGGATTCATCCCCGGTGGTGGTCCGCCACCCATGAAACGACCGTCGTTCATCGCCAGCATCCCTGCCATCATTGGAAAACCCTCCATCTGCCCCATCATATCCACATTCCTGCAGCCTCCACCACCTCCACCGCCACATTCCTGCCGCCACCGCCACATTGTCTGATTTCCGCCCCTTCCCACTGGCCTTCCTCAACAGCCCCTTCAGAAACATATCAATCCCCCCACCGCCTTTCTTCTCCTTCCTGTCTTTACTGCCCTTGGGAGGTGATTTTTGATGAGGAGCATCAAAATCCCCTTCATCGAATTTGTGAATTTGAGGAATTTGGGGAATCAGTGAATTTGGGGGATTTGGGGAAGGGGATCGGATTAGAGGTGGGTCGGGTTAGGGGTTAGTATTGGGTCGGGTAAAAAAATGATCAAAACGACGTCGTTTTTGCTTCACTTAACAGAGCCCGTTCGGTGACCCAATTGAGCCAATTTTAACACGGCGGTAGTCCAATTGATCCCAAAAAAATTATAGTGACCCAATTGAGCCCCTCAAATAAGTTTAGTGGCCAATTTGACCCTTATCCCTTTAAATATATAAAAGATATAGTAAACTAAACAAAATATCATTTGTTTTCAAAGTTACGAGCAATAACACACTTATTGACATTATATAAGCGGGATCGTTCATGGGCCTATCATCTGCTTGTGGGCCAGTTATTCTAGACCTTAGCTTGGATCCACCCACTAGAAAAGCTAAATTCCACCGGTTCGTTTTCGAGTAGACCGGGCTCATTGGAATGACCTAATTCCAGAGTGGGCCCTATTCATTGGAAATTGGAGTTCTTCTTGTAGAGTAAACATTTTTTAATAAAACAATAATGATTTTTTAATAATAATTTCTTATGACTAACAAATAATTAATTGTTAAGCTAATTATTATTATTACTAATGTTAGTTTTAAATAAATAATAATAATTATTATTATTTTAATATGCAAAATAGTATGATAAATGATTAAAATAATATACTCAGTCATTTGAAAACATAAATTAATATTAATTATGAAAAAAATATTATTACAATACAACATAAAATGACTAAATAAACATTATAAAGTACAATTAATACCAAAATGAGGATCTATGAGGTTCAAATATAGTAGATGGAATGCCATCTTGTTCTAAACAATATTGGTACCAACTTATCACGTTCGAGTAATTATGGATATAATTATGCACATGCGTTTGATATGTTTCTTGATTTCTTTCAACAGCTTCACCATGAATTGGATAATGTCCACTGACCCAATTATTTTGTTGATACACATTTTGAGTAGTCTAATCTATTTGTGAACTCCCATATGTGTAAGAAGCATATGAATCTTGGGACATATCACTATGATCAGTGTCACTCATATTCATAGAATCAAGATTTAGCAAATAATTTATATTCAATCTTAGATTTTAATTTCGTGTGATGTATGGGGAGAAAAATTTTAGTGATTTGTCCATCATGTCCTCTAACTGAAAAAATGAAAAAATAAAGTCGGTGCACGTGCATCTCACTTTTCTTTCTAAGACATCCGTTGATTTCCCGGTCTTCTTTCTCTTATATTTTTTTTGCAAAGTGAATGTCTTTATAAAGTAAAGAATATTGCAACTCAAATAATTACATTCAAGACGTAAAAAAGATCACAAAAATATATAGTATTAAATAAAAATCAAAATATATTATAAAAATATTTAAAAAATCACGATATATTGTGATATCTTGAGATATTTTGCGATATATTGCGATTTCTCGTCGATACTCGGGAAAAAAGATATTCCCCCCAATATCCGTATCGCAATGTCAATATCCGCGATATTTCGCGATATTTTCATCCTTGGGTATAGCAACCAATTAAGTAAAGTATCTTGGAAACTCTCTCCCCCTTATTTTTTTTTCATTTTTAATGTATTGAAAATGCAGTAGAGAATCCAACAAAGTAATGTTTATTAGTTAGGGCTAGCTGAAGCATTGAGACTCGTACTCTACCCTTCCACTGTTACATAAAAATAAACTATTAATTAAGACCATGTTTTGCAAGATTGAGTTATGAAATAATTATCACTAAAAAAATTAGGAATAATTCGAAAATTATTATACGTGAGCGGGGTTTAGTATGGTGTGTGGTTTACATCTTCAGCGAGTTTACCTCTTCTGTGTGGTTTACAGATTATTAAACAGGAAAAACTATTATACAGGAGTTGGGTTTAGTGTGGTTTACGTGGGGTTTAATGTGGTGTGTGGTTTGCAGACTACACAGACTGAACGGGTTTACCTCTTCAGTGTGGTTTACAGATTATTACACAGAAAAAACTATTATACATGAGTGGGGTTTAGTGTTATTTACCTCTTCTGTGCGATTTGCGTGCTATTACACAGAAAAAACGTAACTATTACACATGAGCAGGGTTTAGTGTGATTTTCCTCTTCTTTATTATTTTGCATGCTATATATCACACAGAAAAATGAAGGTGAGATGAAGTGTGATAGAATATGACTGTTTGCAAGAATTGTGATATGTCTACGACATTAATTACGACAACTGGTGATATGCGTTGCAAGGAGGGAACGTTACATGCAAATAGCTTTGAGTCAGAAAAATTCTATGCTACCCAATGGTTAATATGCAATGTGTCATAATAAATTTAATATAACACTCTCATATATCATAACAATCTATTGTTATAAATGCATTAAATCTATTGTGATGCATTGTGTATTACTCATTGATAGCATAGAATTTACCATTTGAGCCATTCCAGAGATCATAGCTCAACATGTCTACAATTTCATCCATTAATTCTCAATTCGATCGCCATTTTCATGATTCACAAGCTCTGAACTACACTCACGAGTGTTGAGAGACTAAATTCGACTTCAAATCCAGATCCAAGATTTCGGTTTGTTTTTGTTGTGATGGAGTTTGATGGGTGTCGAAACCAACAAAAATAAACCTGCTTTTTAAAATCAAATTAAATTGAAATAGTAGCGAGCAGGGTTGATCCACAGAGACTGACAAATTAAATATAAATCTTTTTATCTGAATTCCTAAAACTAAAGGGGGTTTTGAATATTGGAATTGAAATAACTAAATTAAATCAAAAGACGAACAAGCAAATAAATAAATTACGAAGATCAAATAGAGGAAAATCTAGCTCAAGAATAATCTCAACTACGGACTACACAAATTAATCACAGATGCACAGATATAATTCAACTCTCTCTCTCTAAATTGGCTATGGCTATTGGTACGACCTAACAACCTCGTTTCTCCTTAATTAATCGGCAATCAAGGTACGACCATTGACTACTTCTCTAATCAATAGACAATCCTAGGTACGACCTTAGAATTTAATCTATTAACAGCTTTAAGATCTAGAGAAACACCAATTCTAATCCACAAAGATTCATACGATGACCCGTTCAAAATAGATTATAAATCTCTAAAGTGTCGAAAGCGGGACTGTTTACCCCCAATCTATCCAATTGCGCTACTTAGACAAATAATCTAAACAATTACTGATCTAGACTATTCACTAGAATGAAATCATTCCAACAATCATACAACGCGCGCAAATTGCACAACTATCAAAACGATAACAGAAATCACAAACGGAAGATTTATAAATAAAGAGAGAAATAAATTATGATAAAATCAATTCGATCTCACAAATGTATAGCACCGGAGTCTCGATTATCCTCTCGCTAGATTGAAAACTACGAACTCATAAAAGAGAAAATAAAAAATAAAATAGAAGAAAGAAAAAATCAAAGGCGTGTTCAGCCTCTGTTCCGCCTCCCGCTGTCTGCTCTCTCTGATGTAGAAAATCTTGATATTTATATCTCTAGCAGCGCCTCTTCTCTCTCCTCTATCCCAATGGTAAGTCTTCTACTCTTTTTAGGACTCTGAGGCTCTTTCCTTAATCAAAAATCGCGTATTCATAGCACATTTTTCACCCATCTTTAAACAACTGGGACCCACTTGAGATATGAGAGATAAAATCCGTTCACAGACTAGGGCGTGGCCATGCCTTATCTGCCATTAGCTCCTGGATGGCTGCTCTTCACAATTCTTCAACAACTTTGATTTCAAAATGATTGTTTTGGCCTTCTTTCCTACAAAACCTCTTTATCCCCTTGCAAAACTCGAAAGATCATTAATTCCAAATAAACCAACAACAAAGCTTAGTAAAATAAGGGAAAATCACCCAAAAATAGGTGCAAATATGCAACTTATCAAATCCCCTTACACTTAAGCTTTGCTTGCCCTCAAGCAAGAGAATAGACCAAAACCAAAACAACTTCAAGGCTCTTCATAACTCAAATCATAATGCTCCAAATAAATGAACCAAAACACAGATTAAACACCAACAATGTAAAGAACAAATGTCTACCACTAACACCAATAATCAAATACCTCAATAATTTCTCAAAATCCAAATGTAGTGGAATTCAATACTCTCACCAAGATTCACTCAAAACGCTCAACTGTGTATAAGGCTTATATATAGGAACTCTCAAGTCAAAACAAAGAAGACTCTTCCATAAGCTTGCAAATATATCATATTAGTACCAAACAGTAAGCAAAATGCAAATTTAGGGACTTCAAATTTAGTTGTAATGGGGCTTCAGGTTGGAGTGGATAAACAAGGATATTTAAGCTTCAAACTTGAAGGAATGACAATACATTTTTCACAAGACATCCAAATAGCACAAATTTCTCATCCCTCTTCTTTCATACGTGAAGGTTCTAATCAACACCATTTTTTCTTTTCTTTCAACCTTCTCCAAATCTTTCACTCCCTTTTTTTTTTCTTTTTTTCTTTTTCTTTTTCATTTTTCCACATTTTTTTTTCAACCTTCCCTTTTTCTTTCTTCAATTCTCACTTCTCAATCATAGCTCTAAGCTTCTCTTTTTTTTTTCAAAAATCAAGCCCAAGCACTTCACTTCTATTCCCCAATTTTAAACCATCCACAATACCAATCCAAATGAACAATTATGCACATTCCTTCAATTAAAAGGGATCAAAACACGGTAATCAAAACAAGGAAGGATAAACATTGCTTGTAATGCGGGTAAAATTCAATTAAGAAGGCTAAGGCTCAAAATGGCTATTTAGGGGTTTATTTCACAGGTAAGCTCAAACAGAAGGCTAAAATCGGCTTATCCTAATTGCCCTTTTTCACATTCCACAACACTGAGGTATTCCAACATGTATAACAATGCAAGTTCTAGAAGAAATCAACTACGCATGACAATCACACAATGAAGGAAAAGAGAGCATTTAAATTTAATGATGCTCAAGCTCAAAAACTCACAAAAATAAGGTCATTGGCATATCATTCCACACATTCTTCATTCAATTCATCATCAAAAGCAAAAGACTAAAGTGTAGCGAATGTAAAATTTATTCCAATCATGCTAATTCTCAATTGTATATCAATTCATCTCAATGAAGCATCACAATTTAAGTCACAAAAGAGAGAAAGACTACCAATTTGGACATAGAGAATTTTTTTTATAGACTAACAAAAACAAAAAACAACACAAAACAACACTAACAAGTAACAGCAACAAAAGGACATGACAAACCCCAATCAAATTCCAAACCAACCCCCTCACACTTAAGCAATGCATTGTCCTCAATGTATTAAAATGAAAAGAAAATAAGAGGACTGCCTTGAAATCGGCTATTGGGGAGGTGGTGTTGGTACCCAATCTGGATGGTCTGACGTGAAGTACCGGTGGCGTCTTCGAAGTTCCGTGCTTAGGTCCCATAGATAATAGTGGCTCTCCCCTCACACTAAGCAAAGCTAGTGGGTTGTGCAACTGCTGTGAACAATAAGGGCGGCGGAAATCCGACGGCTGTTGTACAGAGATAACGGCGACGGGCTGCGATGCTGTTCGGGCATGATGGCAGAACCCCAGTAGGTCTGGAAATCCGTCGGGTGAAGGAGCGGCGCAATGAAGATGATAAGATAGATGGCAACGGTGTGAATAGTTCTCTAATTAGGTATTTGAATGTTGGAGAAGAATTGGGGATTTTGACTAAGATGGGTTAGAATCTTGGATTCAAATCTAGAATGAGAAACTAAAAAGAAACACGCTTTTCCTTCTTCTTTTTTTGTTTTTTTTATTTTTTTTTATTTTTTTCTTTTTTTTTTATAAAGAATGAGAAATACAAAAATAGTTCCCCAAGTAAAATATGCACAACAACACTCCTTTCTTCAAAATCGTCCAGGAGTCTCTGCAAAATAAGGCATGACCATGCCTTATTTACCGCTAGCATCAGCACGAAAATTCCTCAAAGAAAACCCCTTTAACCGGCTTCAACAGCTTAAAAGATCCTTAACATCACTTGTCATCAAATTAGTGCCTAAAAAATAAACAATGAAAAAAAAAAGAAACAAAAAAAAGACTAAAAACATAAATAAATGAGGTGGGTTGCCTCCTCCAAGCGCATTTGGTTTTCGTCGTTATGCCCGACGTTGTTACTTGTTAATTAGAGTAGCATCAACCTACGCCCACTCGTGGCTTTTGAATTTCAAACATCATGGCTACTCTCTTATTCAAGTCGACATGTGTTTCTGTCTCAAATGTCGTGGCGACTTCACATTTTTCTTCAATGAAAATCTGCACATTTAAATTAAAAATATCAGTGAAATCCATTGAATCATGCTCATGAGAGTACTTTACTTCATCTTGCCAGCCAGAATTCATCAAAAATTCTTTCTCGATCTCCTCAGCTTTGTGAAGAATTTTAAACACTTGCTCCTCTTCCATTTCCTTCTTAGATTCAACCAAAATGAAAAGAAACTTGATTGGTGTTTCTAGCACCTTTGGTTGTTCACTTTCGAGTTCCTCATTCATGCTATTTTCAATTGGAGATTCAAGTAATTCATCTTCATCTTCTAAGCTCAACATATCTTGCTCAGTCGCACTTTGTTGAGTCAACACATCTTTATCTGTTAAGGTGCTTGGACAAAAATCTTGATTTAGATCAACATCAGTATGTGAAGACAATATGGATTGGAATTCTAACCTACTAACTAAAGAAGCAATTTGGGTAATTTGTTCACACAACTCTTGAATACTTGCATCTGTCTTGATAACAAGTTGTTCTGTCTTGGTGGCAAGTTGTTGAATACTTGCATCCGTCTTAAGAACGAACTGCTGAATGATGGATCCGAGAGTCTTAATGGAGTCTTCAGTAGAGATTTGTTCCGGTGCAACTGATTGTCTTTGATAATAGTACTGCTCATGTCTTGTTCCATAGTTGTAATCAGAGTAATCCCAATATCTTGGATTATATGAATATGAATAGGGATCACACTGTCTCTGAGGTGGCCCATAAGTATGAACTTTTTGCGAACCAATTTCAGCGCACTGCAATAGAAGAGACCTTAAATTAGATATCTGACTTTCAAGAGAAGACACATTTACCTCATTCATCATTCCAGAAATGTAGATTTTCACTCATAGGATCAAATGTAAGCCACTGAAACTGAAAAGATAGAAAAAAAATTAGATAAAAAGAATAAATCTAATTTTAAAACCAGTCCCCAGCAACGGCGGAAAAATATGATGGGTGTCGAAACGAACAAAAATAAACCTGCTTTTTAAAATCAAATTAAATTGAGATAGTAGCGAGCAGGGTCGATCCACAGAGACTGGCAAATTAAATATAAATCTTTTTATCTAAATTCCTAAAACTAAAGGAGGGGGTTTTGAAGATTGGAATTGAAATAACTAAATTAAATCAAAAGACGAACAAGCAAATAATTAAATTACGAAGATCAAATAGAGGAAAATCTAGCTCAAGAATAATCTCAACTACGGACTACACAAATTGATCACAGATGCACAGATATAATTCAACTCTCTCTCTAAATTGGCTATGGCTATTGGTACGACCTAACAACCTCGTTTCTCCTTAATTAATCGGCAATCAAGGTACGACCATTGACTACTTCTCTAATCAATAGACAATCCTAGGTACGACCTTAGAATTTAATCTATTAACAGCTTTAAGATCTAGAGAAACACCAATTCTAATCCACAAAGATTCATACGATGACCCGTTCAAAATAGATTATAAATCTCTAAAGTGTCGAAAGCGGGACTGTTTACCCCCAATCTATCCAATTGCGCTACTTAGACAAATAATCTAAACAATTACTGATCTAGACTATTCACTAGAATGAAATCATTCCAACAATCATACAACGCGCGCAAATTGCACAACTATCAAAACGATAACAGAAATCACAAACGGAAGATTTATAAATAAAGAGAGAAATAAATTATGATAAAATCAATTCGATCTCACAAACGTATAGCACCGGAGTCTCGATTATCCTCTCGCTAGATTGAAAACTACGAACTCATAAAAGAGAAAATAAAAAATAAAATAGAAGAAAGAAAAAATCAAAGGCGTGTTCAGCCTCTGTTCCGCCTCCCGCTGTCTGCTCTCTCTGATGTAGAAAATCTTGATATTTATATCTCTAGCAGCGCCTCTTCTCTCTCCTCTATCCCAATGGTAAGTCTTCTACTCTTTTTAGGACTCTGAGGCTCTTTCCTTAATCAAAAATCGTGTATTCATAGCACAGATTTCGTCCATCTTTAAACAACTGGGACCCACTTGAGATATGAGAGATAAAATCCGTTCACAGACTAGGGCGTGGCCATGCCTTATCTGCCATTAGCTCCTGGATGGCTGCTCTTCACAATTCTTCAACAACTTTGATTTCAAAATGATTGTTTTGGCCTTCTTTCCTACAAAACCTCTTTATCCCCTTGTAAAACTCAAAAGATCATTAATTCCAAATAAACCAACAACAAAGCTTAGTAAAATAAGGGAAAATCACCCAAAAATAGGTGCAAATATGCAACTTATCAGAGTTTGGTTAATTTCACTCGTGGTCTCGAAAGAGTCGGGTTCAAATATTTTTAGTTCCAACCATTAAGTTTTGGTCTCGAGTTTAATTTTCTCGACTTTTTTGATCCCATATGATATATTTCGATGTTTTTGATCCCAAAATTAATCAGACACTTAAATGGTCATTAAATTTTGGGACTAGAAACCTCAAAACATATCATTTGGACGACAAAAAAAATGTAGATGTCGATTTTTTTATTTTTTTCTTCATTGAAAACCCGTAGGTTGACCAAGACTCCACTGAAACAATGGGACGTGGTAGTTGGACAATTAAAGAACACACTTTCCACAAGGAAACATTTTTGAGAATATTATTAGTCCATTGGCATTGATTAATATTTCTATTTGAAGCAGTAGTTTTTTTTAGATGGGGAAGATCTACGACAACTGGGAGAGGCTAGTGATGAGCGTTACCCGCAGGGAACGAGACAGAATATTAGCATTGACTCAATATTCCACCTCTACATCACCATCTTCTTCTTCTTCCCACCTAAGTTTTTCATCTGCTTCTCAATCGTTATTTCTTCCGGACAGAACAACAATATTACCGACGGTCACGCTTCATCACAAGGATTGGAAGGCGATGCTCCCACCGGGTAAAACGGAACTAGTATGGACATCATGGTCCAATCTGGTAGTATAGCACGTGACGAGATCCTCTATTTCAATTCGTATTTTTTAATTTGGTAAATATAATTTATGTGACATGTTATACATAAACGTACAGTGTTTTTATCTGGACGGAAGGACTGGAAAGAATTGTTTCTTGATTGGAGCCTGGAGCCTTACACTGGGTACAATGGGGTCAGGAGACGCCTCTGCTTGGATCAATAATTTCCATCCACAATCCAGGTCCTTCATCATGCTACCTCATGTTAGTTTTGTGTTTTAATTAGCACCATAAATACTTTTTCTATAGTTGAAATAGGAGATGAAACGCCATGTTAATTTGCAGATTCTCAGATGCAGCAGAGCTCACAGAATCACGGCACCTCTACATCGAAGGCAATATAAAGACAAAAATGTTGTCACCGGAGACTAGTTACGCTGCATATCTAGTGTATGGATTCGCAGATATGTACGCAAATCTGCGTTCAGCAGTTTCCATCATTAGAAAAAACTCTTACCACGAATCATCAGGTCATCAATAGTTTATGCTGTTTCTATGTAAATTAATCTTGAAAAACAGGAGCTAAAACAATAGGATTTGGCGTTGTAATGATCAGGTGATGACTATGGCGATGAGCAAGCCAAGATAGTGAGGTTTCAAGAAGGAGATGGTAGAGAAGATGGGTGGATGGAGATACAACTTGGAGAATTTTATGTTGATTTTGGGGAAGACGGGGAGCTGCAACTCCAGCTGTTGGACACAAGTGGGAACAACAAGAGTGGCCTTATCGTCGAAGGTATCGAGTTTCGACCTTTCAACACCACCAAAACATAGCTAGTTATGGGAATCATTTCAAGCTTCAATTAGTCACTTGTGTGTTTTATAATTCTTGAATAAGTATCTTTGATGAATATATAGTCAGAAAACTAAGACTGAAACACTCATTATTAGAAACTGTATGTTAATTTCATTATAGGAATTAATGTTTCCTAGTGATGTATTTATTAAATGGTATACTTACTTCGTCTATGTAAAGAGAGAAGTCTAGGGTTCAATCTCCACTGCTCGTATGGACATGTGTGTGTGCTTTAAACATTCCCCCCACAGTCATCGCACGTTATGTGTCCGAGTCCTTCGCAGTAGGGACACTTTGATCCTTCAGCAACCCATTCCATAAACTGCACCACACAACTCCTTCATCAGTACTGATCAAATATATAATAATGTTGTCGATCACATGATTCCTTGAATCTTGAAAATCACAGTAGATGGTGATCCATGTTTGAACCACCCTTTGGGAGTTGAAAATATTAAGTAGAATAATTATAATTACTTCTAACCTGCTCCTCAACGTTTAGCTCCCCAGTTCCATCACATTCTGCAAGAAAAGCAAAATATATTAATCAGCTCATACAGTTTTGTGAACCACAAATGTTCTAGAACTATGTAGCTAAAATTTTATAAGCTTAACTATCTGTAGTCACATGATTCATCACTAAAATTCTTAGATGTATTTGAGTAATTTCAGATAGATTTAATTCAAGAAAAGTGGGGCACAATTGATATGAAATACACATTTATTCTGCAACGATTGTCACGAGTAAATTGAGGTTTACTAGCTAATTGAATCAATTTAGAATCCAAGTTTCTCAACATGTAGCACTTCTGCTCAAGTAAAGGCTGCTGCTACATCTCATAGCTAGTTTTATCTCTTTGCGGTCATATTATGTGGTATTTTGGAGCATAATTTAATAAACATAAAGCTAATGTTCCAATGATAATTAAATATATGAAGAGAACAAGTGAATTTTTACCCATGCACAATAAATGGCCTTCTCCACGACAAGAACGGCACTTGGTGGTTGCATTTTCACTTTTATTCTTGCCTGTAGTTTTTTTGCTACCTAGAGAGAGCCTGGAAGGGTCTTCCCACCGATTCTCTCCGAGAAGAAAGACTCTATGTTGAGGCTCATCAACTTCTTTAACACTTTCTTCTGTTAACATAGTCTGTTGGACTTCATTTACTGGGGCTCCATTGGCTCCCTCTACTGACTTAAACACCATCAGTATATCATTCATGGCTTAAACACTGGGACAAACTAACTGATGATCTTCATTTCAAACCTGCATCTACTGCAAAAGCGAGCAGAGACAACCATGGTGCACAGGGGTGATACAGTAAGGAAATTGCAGGAACCGATTATCATTAAAGATAATATTTTGCAGGAAACAAAGATCAGAAAAGGGACAAAGGAAAGAATTGGAGAAAGAGGGAAAAAGTAAAAAAAAGAGAAACGGAGCCAAATGCTTTTAGCAATCAACAAAGAATGTCTTATGGCGCAGTCGTAGACAAAGGCATTTGAGTCTAGTCAAAACAATTGTAGGCAAAACAGATTTCACAAACTAACTGCCTAGTAGTGGTAAGACAAAAAGGTTCGAAAGGAGAATTAACAAAATAATTAGATAAATAAATTGCTTTTTTCTTACTTAGAGAGAAAAGGCGTAATCAAGGCATAGAAATGCGGCATACCTTCTCTGGATCAGTTGATTTATGCTCTTCATTTTTGGTCAATCCTGAGTCAGGACTCCCAAATAACCTCTCCAGAAGATCTGCAGTCATAATGCCATCTTCTGGTGCTCCTAATGTGGCCTGCCAAGAGTAGAGAACATAAAGGTGGCGATGTTTCAATCGTGTTGAACAGGTTTTGACAAGATCAGTTTGTCATAAATATCTCTATGCTACATACTAACATACTTGCCAGGTTTTGACAGCACGCTCAGTTCCACCAGAGTAAAACCCGAGCTTCTGCAAGGCTTCCTATTAAAGACAACATGAAAAAGGATAAACAGTATTAAGTTTAAACTTTAGAGCAACTGTCAACATAACACTTCATTCAAAAGACTAGATGTTCCCTAACAGAACTGAACAAAAAATCCAGAACAAGATGAGATAGTAAATGATTGATCAGATGAAGGAGTATAAAGCCAGCAAGTGCGTCATGCTCAATTAAACCTAAGAAAGATCGTATCATAGTAAAACCAACACTGGAAAATAAGCAATACGATTTACTGTTGGTTCCATGAAGTTCCGTTCTTTCTACTAAAGACATTATAACTAATATCTTCTGTTCACTTTCTCCAAATAATGCTAATCGAGATACTCATAAATTGAATATTGAACCTTCATACTAAAGCATGTTTTAAGGCGATCGTAGTGATAACTACAGCAGGATCACCATTGGCTACTATCAAAAGCTTAATATGATACAGGTAAAATACCAAATAAGGTCATTTCATTGATGTTTAGGGAGAAAAAAAGAAAAGAAAACCATTATTCTTATCATATTTTTAGGTTGCACCCAACTATCACAATGTAACTGAAGCTCCTTACCCCAAATTTAGAAATGGATATAGCATGTCTTACTTTTGGGAATCATGGCACATCTTTAATCTATTCTTATGTTCTCATGACGCCTATAAATGTATACATACAGAGCGGAGAAATAGAAACTTATAAAGCATAGAACAAGCTGCCTTGTAGAAGTGAAAAATGTTGGTTGGTACAACCAAACCTGCATTGGCTGTACTTCATCTCTTTCTGATCCTTTTCTCAGTGTTGCCCTTCTTATTACCGTTTCCTTTTTTATTTCGTAATACTGATTACTTGCTTTACAACAATTTCCTCCTCCTCATTTTTAGCTGCCTCAACCACAAATGGCACAGCACTATTTCCACTATCAGCAATTCTATTCACATTCTTTCCTAAATCTTTCTCCTTGAGAACATAAAATGAAAACTGGACATCTATAACCATCAAAATTATTCTGTGATTGTTATTGAACCAAGATTTGTTGTCTTGTAGTGTAGAGAAACATCACACACTCACAAGCAAAGCCCAACACATCAAACTTTATCACTACGTGAAAGATGCATCTTTTCCATTAGAACAATCATACAAAATCGAATACATGAACCTTCGAGAAAAGAAAAGCAATCCTAATTATGAAAGAAATGAAAATAGTCGCTCTAAACTTCCCAATTTTTCCATCAATGAGAATTTATTTCAAGTTTGCGATCCTAATAGTCTTCCAATAGCAAGAAACTGTAAGCAATTATCATTTTTATATTTTTTATCACTTCCAAGATAATAAAGAAAAGGGGTATCAGAAAGCAATCAAAGCATATCCATGCATTCCAATAATTAATTTTAAATTTAAATGCAAGAGAAAAAGAAAATAACAACTCGAAGCCACCAAGCATACAAATCCAACACATTGACAGCCAAATTTAAGATGATCAAATGACGAGAAAATACACCAAAATTGGACATATTCATATCCATATATACCTTTCGCAATATTTGCAACAGTTTCAGAAACAGAGGCACCCTGCAGTGAGTTAAGCCGCTCGAGAGTTTGAATTCTGAGACTAACGCTGCTTATCTCTTGTAACAAATCTTGGCGCTCGGCGTTCCACCTGGACTCCTTCCTCAGCCACCGCTTCTCCTCCCTCGGCCACCGGGAGACATTGAAGAGGAATAACTTGTGTAAAGTCAATGCCGTGTTTAGTGTCAACCAGGGGAATTCTACCTTACCAGTCTGGATCTACCGGACAACTGATACATTATAATAATTTTTTATTATGTTTCTAATACACTTTTATTATTTTTAAAATATTGTATTAGTAATTGACAAAAATTTGTATGAACGGATCCCCTTACGTTAAACGGATCTCCCCTGATCCGACCCGGTATATATATATTAAAAAAAAAAAATTGGATCCCTCAAAATTGAATCCCTCCCTCTCGCTCGCCCTCTCTCTTTCCCTCTCGCTCGTTCTCTCTCTTCCGCTCCTCCCCACAATCGCACTCCTTCTGCATATTAGTCAACAGCACCATTCACAACCGTTACTATTCTCGCTCTTCCGCACCATTCGAGACAACTATTGGCGAAATTTTTGCGAGCACCACCACCGTCAGCAACTTTCCGACCACCAGCGTTCCAGTCACATTTAAATCTGATTCTGCGAGGTCAACATCTCTGGCGCATACTAGAAGTTGATACTGTGAGTCCGTTTATGGCTTTTTGTAATTTAGGGCTTTTGATTTTAGGGCATTTTAGTTGTGTTAATGCTTGTGAGAACGCATTCCAGCTGTTTGTGTTAATGCTTGTAAGAGAGGTCTTGCTGGATGAGTATTCCTTCTCGTTGGTGTTGAAATCTTATTCGAGGTTGTGTTTGTTGAGCAGAGAAATGCAGATTCATGGGTTGATGTTGAAACTTGGGTTTGGGTCGGACTTTTTTTTGAAGAATTGTTTGATTTGCATGTATGTACAATAGATGAATGTGGTCTATGTTTCGAACTAGATTCTATCGTTTAATTAGTATTGTGGCTGATAGCCTGATGCTGTTGATAATGGGAAATTCTGGATTTAAGAACTTGGGAACAGCGAGGGTGGGTTAAATTGCTGCTATTGGTTATTTACCATACTCTAGCTTGAAGGACATATGTTTGATGAAAATTAACTTCAACTGGTTCGAGACAAGAATGGGAGTACTGATATAACTGAATCTTTTTGCATAAATTAATTCTGTTAATCATCCATATATAGTTAACTGCACTAAGTGATCTAATATGAATGCATGTGATCTCAAGATCGATGTTTGTTATGTGTTTAAAATTACTTTTTCAAGGGTATTTCATTTTCGTGAATGTTTCTGAACATATTTATACTCTTTTAATTGCTAAAGATTTGTGAAACCAGATAAGATATGCTTAAATACAGAAGCATGCATCAGGTTGGAAAACATAAAATTTTAAAATATATTTAAGGCCTTGTGGTCATTTAGTAAACTGATATTTCATCATTATGTTTTTAATCTTCTTGTTGGAAGAGCTCAATCAACTTTTTTATGTTTTTGTTTTTCTCAATTGAATTAACTTGGAAGGGTTTTATAATTGTTGAAAGTGCAGAAAATTTTAAAGGTTAATTAGTCTAGTGAAGACATGAGTTTATGTGCCATATTATAAAAGCATCTAATGATACGGAAATTCTGAACTATGACATAAAATCTTATGATAACTTCGTTTCCCCTAGGTCTTAACAAATCGCTGTCTTTTCTAAATACGCAACATGAAAATCGATCGATTGGTCTTACTTGATGCTACTGTAGTTGTTTTTGTTTGCTGCGTGAATACATTATAGTGCGGGATTGTTCAATCTGGGAGGCTGGTTTTCGATAGGATGCCTAGAAATGATTCTTTTTCATATAATTTGATGATTGATGGATATGTGAAGTGCGGGATGGTGAGTTTAGTGCGGGAACTGTTTGATATAATGCCTTCATAGATGAAGAATTTAGTATCTTGGAACACCATGATTAGTGGTTACTTGAAATTAGAGAATGGATTTGAGAATGCGAATGACTTATTTGGTAAAAACAATATGACTACATATTCAACTGAAGCCCTTGCAACCTGCTTGAAATGATGTTATTTTGAAACATGTTTGTTGTTCATGGGCACTGTTATAATATAATTGAATCTTTTTCCCCGTTAATTGGATCTTTTGGTGCAAGTAGAAAGCGGATTTCAGATGAAATGAACGAGGAGTTGACGGGCTGTTTGAGGCACTGATAGCACGGTTAAGCTGTCGAGTGATCACTTGGAGTTCATAGGAGTCGAGCAGGTTGCTGCCGTGGTGCTTTAGACTGAGTTTCCAGATCGAACTGGGGCGACGAGCTGGATTATTAATTAGTAATACTTAGTGATACTATTTTACTTAGTGATACTTATTTTTACATTTATTGGTTAGTGATACTGTATTTTTTAAATAGTGATACTTAACAGGTTTTTAGTGATACTTTTATGTTAGTTAGTGATACTTACATCAATTTGTTATACTTATTTTTAACTAGTGATACTTTATGTTTATTTAGTGATACTTTTACATTCTTCAGGTTTATCTCTACTTTATGACTTAGTGATTCCTGACTTTTATAAGTAGGGATGCTTATTTTTTAAATAGTGATACTTGACATATTTTTAGTGATACTTTTATGTTAGTTAGTAATACTTACATCAGTTTGTTATACTTATTTTTACCTAGTGATACTTTACTTATGACTTAGTGATTCCTGACTTTTATAAGTAGGGATGCTTATTTTTTAAATAATAATATTTTTATGTTAATTAGTAATACTTTTCTGTTACTTAGTCATACTATTTTACTTATTATTAATTATTTTTACATTCATTGGATAGTGATACTTATTTTTACTTAGTGATACTTTTACATTTACTTGGTCATCATTTAATTTTGACTTAGTGATTCTTGAGTTTAATAAGTAGTGATACTTTGTTTTTTAAATAGTGATGCTGTTTTGTTTACTTAGTGATACTTAACTGTATAATTCAGTGAGTTTTTTTTTAATTATGTTATACTTTATCTTTTCTTAGTGGTTGTTTGACTTAGTGATCCTTTATTCGTCATTAGTGATACTTACTGGATAGATAATGATGCTCACATGGATTATTAGTAATACTTCAATGTTTTAATTTACTTTTCATATTGCAGTGAACATGATGATGAGGAATCTGATGATAGTAATGATAAGAATGCTGAAGATTCTTGCTCTGAACATGAAGTCAAAGCATTTTGTTACAAATCATTTACTATTATATCCTTCATATTAATTTAATGCAAAGCATTTTGTTACAAAAATGTATTAAGTATTTTTTTCATGTTTTGATATCAATAATAATGTAACGAGTATCAAAAATAAGAAATTGATAAATTATATGTAATGTATCATTAGTGATGAAGAAAGTATCACTATGAATACCATTAAGTAACACTATTTACTGCATGATTTTTGAGTAACACTGTTTCATTTTTTTTAAGTAACATGTTACATGATTTTAACAATAATATAATAAGAAAAATCACAAATTATATGAGGAAGAAAATCACAGTATCAATATTGATGAATAAAGTATCACTGTGGATGTTGTGGAGTAACATTATTTACTGCATGAATAATTTAATGCAAATCATTTTGTTAAAATAATTTATCAAGAAATAATATAACATGTTTTATGATTTAACAATAATATAATAAGAAAATTACAAGTTATATGATGAAGAAAATCATAGTATCAATACTGATGAATAAAGTATCACTAAGCATCCGTGAAGTAACACTATTTGATAATCACAGTTTCAATAATATAATATGGGATACATTTATCAAAATAATCTGGGATTAGGGGTTTTGAACCCAAACTCCTTTAAAATTGAAGTGCCACATGTATTCTTTTTTTTTTGAAGGTGCCCTTTGATTCTTTTTCTCCTATCCTTTGTCGTTGAACGTGTAAGATCCAATATTGGAATAGAAGAGCTTGAAATATCCGTATCCACCACAGAAGGCACTGTACTCAACAACTCTTTAACATATGCTACGACCTTGTTATGTACTCAACAGCTCTTCACAAAATACTATTGAAGTATTACTAAATACCATAGAAGTATCACTATTGTATATAAATATAATATAACGTGTGATGTGCACTTTTATTGATTTACCAAGGCAGAAAAAAATATTGTCAATAAATATGTAAAATGTATCATTAAATACCATAGAAGTATCACTAGTGTACAAAATTCAATATATTCATGCAATTTATAGTTTTGTTGATCTATTTAGGCAGAATCGTAATTAAAATGAAGGATTACTATCACGATAGAAAGTATCACTAAATATCATAGAAATATCACTAATTTACGAAATACATTTTGCAGTTGATTTGTTACAAAATCAAAGAATAGAACTAAAGTACTACTTACTGTCAATTTGCAATAACAGATTCATCCTCGTTGATAGATTTTTTTCTACATCTTCGACATTGTCTTCATTATCAAGTATAAATATATATGAAATTTAGAAAATTTAAATCACTTTATTATAACACTAATAGATTACTAAATCAAAAGTTTAATGAATCAGTTCATAGTAGCATTTTATCGAACAGTTTGAATTCAAAATTTGATATACCTAATAATTGGTTAAAAATTGATACAAAATTTCAAATCTTCCAAAATAAGAACACATACCAGTGGTTGCTATTGTTTCTTCACCGAAATTAATCAGAATTCCAACGGGAGAAAGGTTACATACTTTTCTCAAATTATCCATTGAATCGTTCATGATTCGCCGGAGGGGAAAAATATACGTGGCGCTGCCGCGAGCTCGACGGGAAAACCTAGACGGCGTGATGATCTTGATGGGGAAGACGTGGACGGGGCGGCGAGCTGAACAGAAAAATCTAGTGGCGTGGCGAGCTGAGGGAGAAAACCTAGGCGAGATGGCAGCGAGAGCTGAGCGCTGAGGTAGAAAAAAACTCTGATTTTTTTTAATATATATATATATATATATATGGCGGGTCGGGTCGGAACCGGGTCGGGTCAGGAGAGATCCGTCTAACATAAGCGACCCATTAGACGGTCTAACACGAGTCTGCCCCTTAGTAATTAGGGTGCTACTTCAACTACCAACATAAAATTTTCGGTCCACGACCTGGTTGGCTTGTTCAACCATGACTTTACTCACTCGCAAATGCTATTCATAATTTCTTTTCGAAAATAGGCATAAAAACTCTCCAAAGTTTATCCCCACATACAGATATTATGTTGTGGTATCGACCTGGCTAGGGATTACACTTCTTGTTTCCCTACCTCAATCGGTCTCACTCATGGCTACTCAAGTAGCAATGAACTCTATTATGCTATTACAGGCTTTTACAGACTTTATAGACTATTACATAGAGAAGATGGCCAGCCCAGAAGCCTCAGAGGAGTAGATGAGGGGATCTACGAAGATCTTCACAGGCTTGACTCAATCCTTGGATAGATCTGCACAAAGGAGGTCAAATACGTTAGATCAGAGAGATAATAGCAAGATAAACCAAGAACAGAGGTTAAATGAAGCTATCAGAGATAAAATCAGAGAATCAGCGGTGGGAAAAGTGCACAAAGGCACTGTGGCTCAGATTTTCCCATTGGCGGCGGCAATGGCGGCTTCGGCGACTGAATCGACCTAGACCAAGAGGAAGGGGATGGTGAAACAGACAGCCCTCGAAGCACTCACAACTCAACACTCTTAAACAACTACACAGGCTTCTACACTCATAGGCCAACAGAAAATCACGGTCAGATTTCCGGCCAGAGAAATCGAGAAGTCCGGCAAACAGGAGAGAGAGAGATTTTCATATTAGGGCTCAAGATCGTGTGTGAGGCTTGGCAGAGAAGAGAAGGATCCAGAATGTTATAGAGGCAGAGAGTGCTTTGGAAAAGCAAAGTAGATTAAGGTTAACTAATGAGGGAACCGGGTAGTGGGCTAGGGTTTAAGGTTTTGGGGTTATGGGCCAAAATAATTAAATCAGGAGAGAATTAATATTTTGGGCCCAAAAGATAAATGGGACAATATCAACATTTCCACCTTTGGCCCATTTGATCTTTTCAGTTACCATGGAGTCATTTGCCAAAACATTGAGATTTTCATCATAGCCTTGATTTTTACTCTAAGTTCATCACAAAGACAGAACCAGAGAAGGAAAAATAAATGTTATGCGCATTTATTCCAGTCTCAACACTAGAGACCAACTAAAAGAATTGTAACAAGTCTCTGGTCAGAAAACTTTGACCTTCACAGAACATGTTACACCTAGCAACAGTACCAAAGGAAATAGCCAGAGTGACTCACTGCCCTTAGAGGCACATTGAGCATCCAGGCACAAGGCCAGGAATTCTCAACATTTCCCCTTTGTTTAACCCAAATCCATATTCAAGGATTTCTTGTAGGCAACCAGCTTTATTTAAAATATCAAGTCCTTTATTGCTCATGTGACCTAACCTAGCATGCCATAGAGCTGTTTTATCATGATGTACAACATTGACAATTTGAACAGGCACAGAGCATGCAAGCACAACATAGAGATCTCCTTTTCTTGGAGTATCAAAGTAAAGCATAGAATCTCTTTCAAATTTGAAGCTCATGTTGTTTACAGATCAAAAAAAGCATTTGATCAGCCAATTTAGATACAGAGAGCAAGCTGAACTTCAATTTGGGCACATATCTTACATCATGCAAAGTGATCATGCTTTCATTTTCAAAATTTAAGCACACATCTCCTTTACCAGCAATTTCACATCCAGAATCTATCAACCATTTAGATTTTATAAAGTGCAGGTTGTGAAACATATGTTTATGTGGTGTGACATGAAAAGTACACCCAGAATCTATCAACCATTCAGTTTCATGCACATTCTTTGACACGGTATTTGTAAAGTTTATGAATTGAAAATCACATGCATTGTGAACCATATAGACACCACCATCATCATGATAATCATAATCTTCATCTTTATAAGCATTATTTGCATGTTGGTCAAAATGCATCACATTATTGGCATGATTATTCCCAAACCCTTTGTTTCTTTTAGGTTGCTTGCACCTGTTAGAAAAGTGGCCAAGCTTCCCACAATTCCAACAGGTCTTTCTGGGTTTCATATCAGAATTTTGGTTTTGTGGATGATGGGTAAAATTTTGGTTTCTGACAGCATGTTGAGAAGAGCTCTGGTCAAAATTTTGAGTCTGGTTTGGATTTCTAGAATGATGGGGATGATTGTGCGCAAAATGTTGGGGTTTTTCAAAGTTCATTTCCCTCCTATGTCTCTCTGAAGCTAAAACACTAGGATTTTCAGGATTAAATCCATTAAAGGGCCTCCTATTAGTGTTTCTATTGACATATAGGATTTCATTTTGCAAAGGCTTAGAGTTCATCTTTTTAATTTCATTTTCTTTAGCCTTTAGCCCAGACACAATCATTTCACAGGCTACTTTTGATCCCCCATACTTTAATGCAGATTTTACTTCTGAAAATGCCTCAGGGATTGCACCAAGAAGGATCCTGAGAGCATATTTTTCAAGTGTGTTATCCCCAGCAAGTTTTAGATCTTTTAGAAGCTTATTAAAATCTTTCATATTAGAATCCACATCTTTTGCAGAATCCATTTGAAAAGTCATTATTTGATTTTGCAGAGAATAGGCTGACTCTTCAGAGGTTGCAACATACAAGAAGGTCAATCCCATAAATCTTTTGCACAACGGTGGTGAGACACTTTTCTGACCACAACACTACTTAAATTCAACAGGATAGTGGCCCTAGCACTAGCATTCATTTCCAGCAGGCTTTTATCAGTTTCATCTTCATCAATTCTTTCAAAAATAGCATTTTGGAGTTTTTCTTTAGTTAAAATACATTCAATTCTTGTTTGCCAGTCACCAAAATCATCTTTTCCATTGAAGGGAACAACATTCAAGGTATTCATGATGCCAGACACAGAGGTAGCCAAAAAACACAAAATCCACCTCAATTAACACAACATCAGCACTTTAATCAGCACAAAACCACCTAAAACACAGGAGGAGACCTCCACAGGCACTGAATGAAGTGCACACGGGGGATTTAGTGTTGAGGCTAGCCCAGTTCTCAGCACAGATTGATCTGTGGAGCAGGGGATCACTCAGGACAACCCCAAAACTTGATTCAGTAGGGCTACTAACTCTTAAACAGAGTTAGTCACTGAAAAACTCAAAAAAACTTAAGAAAACCACACGGATTCCAACAAAACAAGGAATCAGGAGAGCAAAAAACACAACAACAGGCAAGAAACCAGCCAAATACACCCAAAATTTCACAGAAGACACTACAACATACAGGAAACCCTCAAAACCCTTCTGTTACACCCTACTCCATTTTGCTATCTGGGCAACCCGCTTTGAGGAAACCCACAGGAGAGTCCAAACGGTCCGGACCGTAAGCAACAATAGAGGAAAAGCTTGGAATGTCAAGGTGTACACAGAAAAAGTAAAGCGGAGGCACATAAAAGAGACATGATTGCACGATACACTCAGAGGTTAGGGTTTAAGGAAATATACCAGAGTCGACCCTCCCAGACAGGAGAGAGGTCAGACTTACCTTTTCGGAGCCCGACGGGGATAAAAGATCACGGCGCGGCCCTTACCGACTGTGGGGTGAGTGAGATGGAGGCAGGAGAGTGCCCCCGGCTAGGTCAACCTGGCTCTGATACCACTGTTGTGGTATCGGCCTGGCTAGGGATTACACTTCTTGTTTCCTTATCTCAATCGGTCTCACTCACGGCTACTCAAGTAGCAATGAACTCTATTATGCTATTACAGGCTTTTACAGACTTTTATAGACTATTACAGAGAGAAGATGGCCAACCCAGAAGCCTCAGAGGAGTAGATGAGGGGATCTACGAAGATCTTCACAGGCTTGGCTCAATCCTTGGATAGATCTGCACAAAGGAGGTCAAATACGTTAGATCAGAGAGATAATAGCAAGATAAACTAAGAATAGAGGTTAAATGAAGCTATCAGAGATAAAATCAGAGAATCAGTGGTGGGAAAAGTGCACAAAGGCACTGTGGCTCAGATTTTCCCACTGGCGGCGGCAATGGCGGCTCCGGCGACTGAATTGACCCAGACCAAGCGGAAGGGGATGGTGAAACGGACAGTCCTCGAAGCACTCACAACTCAACAATCTCAAACAACTACACAGGCTTCTACACTCATAGGCCAACAGGAAATCACGATCAAATTTCTGGCCAGAGAAACGGAGAAGTCCGGCAGGCAGGAGAGAGAGAGAGATTTTCAGATTAGGGCTGAAGATCGTGTGTAAGGCTTGAGAGAGAAGAGAAGGATCCAGAATTTTATAGAGGCGGAGAGTGATTTGGAAAAGCAAAGTAGATTAGGGTTAATTAATGAGGGAACCGGGTAGTGGGCTAGGGTTTAGGGTTTTGGGCTTATGGGCCAAAATAATTAAATCAAAAGAGAATTAATATTTTGGGCTCAAAAGATAAATGGGACAATATCAACATATTCATTTCTATAAATGTTTTTTTAGAGCAAATGCACGACTAGTATTTAATTCTTCTTTTTTAGGTGCAAAAAGCCTCTTCCACCAGGGGAATGAAACATTGGTTGGTGGGAAACCTTTTTTTCATCTTTTTTACTAAAAAAATTATGCTTCTTTTTTACATATTACTCTTTTTTTTAATTATAGTTCTAGATCATATCTATAATGTTATTTTGGGGTAAAATACACCAAACTCCTTTATTGCTATTGACAAAAAGGGGGGTTGAGTTTCAGGCCACATGTCATCTATTCACTGAATTGAGGAGGTAGTATGCTAAGTTGCTAATCCATATTATTCAAGTAGAGATCATCTAGTTCCAATTTTTGTGCATCAACTGAGTGCCACATTAAAATTGTACGTTGTTAATAATTTTTTTATAGAAATAAAATTTATTATATTATAACTAATTGATGCAGTATTTTATATCTCAAATAATAATCGTGCCAAGTGCAAGTGTACACGGATGTAGCAAGCAATGATACAAGCCGAACCTCAAGGAATAAGAGTTATATTTTAACAATGCAAGTAATGTTAACCCAAGTTAAATTCACTATTTGAACAATCAACAATTCATGGAGAGGTTTGTTTTTACTTTAAACAAACAAAACAAGTTCTACACAAGTGTAAAATGCCAAGAACTTCGAGGAATGATTTAAACGATAAATAAAAAGGGTTCTAGGGTGCTAAATCCTAAATGATGATATTATCAATAATCACATGAATCACATATCTCCTCTCTCTCAACAAGATTTGGACAATAGATCATCTAAGTACTTTCTCAAGTAACTTAAACATTTGGGCGAATGTGAAAATCCCTATCTCTAGTGAACATTTCACAACAAGCCTACTTAGGTTCCAAATCACCATCAACATTCCAAATACTCATCATTTTCTCTAAACCACAAATAAATGGACTTATAAATCAAACACACATACAAAATGATTTTTTTTTTTCTCAAAACACATTAAGCACAAAAATGAATCCAAATGGAGGCCACCCAAAAGTATTCACAAATCAACACATTGATTTATAAGTAACAAAGAGGAGAAAATACATTCATCACACAATCATCTCAAACACCAATCATCAAAGGATCCAAGACCCAAAAACCTAGGAGATTTAGCTACTCATGCATGCTCATATAAATGAAAACAAAAACATGTAAAGAAAACATAGGTAAAGATTAGATTAAACCAATAGGATGTACAAAATATCCACAAGTCCTTCCTTTCACTCCAGGCCTTCAAGAACTTCTTCCAAGCCAAACCCTATCTTGCCTTTTCTAACTTCTTCTACTTCTATACTTCTATCTTTTTACAAAATATGAGGCTTAACCTAAAATAGAAAGGGGTGGGTATATATATAGGCTTGAAGTGGAAAGGGATCAAAAAATGATTGAAGGAGATCAAGGGCCAAAATCCGCGCATCTGAGCTCTAGGACGCGACACGGGCTCAGTCGCGCCCTAAGTCACGCCGTCGATGGCGCCCGATGGCTTGTGGAAACCACCCCAGGTCAGAGCAGGGTCAGTCACGCCATTTCTCGCGGTGTCGGTCGTGCCACTCGCGCCCGAGATTGTGCTGTGATGCCTTTGGAAATTGCCCCAGGTCCGAGCACTTCGCTCGCGCGCTTGATCACGATGTTACTCTGGCCACGGGGCGCGAGTGAGGGCTCACGCTCCGTCTCGCACTGTAGATCACGCCAGCGCCTCGACGAGTTTGTTTTCTTCTATTTCACACCTGGAATTTACCTTTAGATTAAATATGATTTTGGACATCAAAAATATACAATTGCTTCATAAAATGGTATTGAAATAGCCCCAAGTTGCAGTAAAAAGTAGCACAAAAATCCTAATTATCAACTCCCCCAAACTTAAGTTCTTGTTTGTCCCCAAACAAGATTACAAGCAAAGAGAAATAGGGAAATCAGGATCAAGAATGCCTCGGAAGAAGAACTAAAAGCATGTGATCAAACATAAGAATTTGAGGCTTCAATACACAAGAAATGAATATGTGAAAACACGACTTTCCCTTGCTTTTAGAAAAACAACACGCATACTCAACCTCTCAAGGAGAAAAGGGACGTGTATACACTCGATATCAATTTATGCTAGTATACTACCATAAGCTTGCAAGATAACTCATCTCTCTTCACAGTTGTGTGCTCAAAACAAGGATCACATAGGTCTCTAGGATTGTAACGTTTGGCTCTTTGGACAGGGTATGAACAATATAGGTTACAAGTGACTACAAAATCAATCCCCAAAACCTATTTCAAACTTCAAAACAAGCAAAACTATTTGAGCACGTTTGGATGTAAACCTATTTCATTACAAAAGTGCGATGTAAAATTATACGACATCCCTAAATTATTGCTAAAAAATAAATATTTTTTTTGGTGCTCGTATAATTTTACATCGCTCTTTTGTAAACTTATACGAGCACCAAAAAAATTATTTATTTTTTTAGCAACAATTTAGGGATGTCGAATTTTGTACAATCAAAAGGTGACATTATTAAAATAATTTAAAAACCACATTGAATTTCAAAATTGGTTGAGTATATAATAATTTAATTATCTGGGAATTATAATATAATTTATTCAATATACTTAAATTTAAACTTTTACTTATAAATTACTGATTTATATCATGTGACATCAATAATTCAAATATTAGTAAACTAAAATAGATAAAAAAAATAGCAAAAATGTTATATAGTGTACATAAATTGAAACAATTTCATTACAAAAGAGCGATGTAAACGTATACGAGCACCAAAAAAATTATCATCACCTATATATTTGTATTAAAGATAGTGTATATAATGAAATGTTGTTTTGGTCATTCATCTATTTTTATTAAAGATAAGTTAATTAATATTATCAAAGTAATAAACTTGTAAAAATTATGTCATGCCCTCAAAATCATAAAAATGTTATTTCTAAAAAAAATCATAGAGGATAATTTCAAGGGTTAAGGTCCAAATAGGCCCTTAACTTATTTGGGGGGACCAATTAGGCCCTCCAACTTTTTTTGGTCTCAATTGAGCCCCTGAACTTTTAATTTGGGCTCAATCAAGCCCTTCAGTCAAGCACCCCACAAACGAACGTTACTTCTCAAACAAAATGACATCGTTTTGGGGCTTGATTGAGTCCAAATTAAAAGTTCAGGGGCTCAATTGAGATCAAAAAAAAGTTGGAGGGCCTAATTGGTCCCCCCAAATAAGTTTAGGGGCCTATTTGGGCCTTAACCCTAATTTCAAATATATAGATTGGAGAAAAAAAAATATTCATAAGTGAATATATTAATTTAAATTTTATTACGAGTAATTTAATTAAGATATATATGGATCAAGAATATGTGTGTCTGTGTGTGTGTGTAAATGAAATAACATTATGTCATTTCTATTATAAGGCAAACGAGCTTATCGCCTTAGACCTCATTATCTTCTTTAAAATAGTTAGCTAAATAAATATATGTATTTTCCATCTTCGATTAACAATTTTTTTAAGTCAAGTATTTTAAATATATAAATGATCAAATCTATGACTTCTGAATAAAGTTTATCATGTCTTAATATCTAATAAATTATTTTTTAACCATATAACTTATCTAACATTTGAAAAACGCTTAGATATTAATAGATTTTATTTATTTTCAAAATTAAAGTATACGTTAATAGAACACGAGACATAAAATTAAATAGAAAATTATATGGAGATATTATATTATATAAATAAATATTTTCTAATGCATATATTACCTATTGAATATTATTGGATATGCTAATTATAACAATTAATTTTTGTTGAAGTAAGTTTTTAAGTTGAGTAATATGTCACAGTTTGGGATTTAGAGCATTTAAAAGTGATTTTATTGTTGATAAAATAATAAATAATAAATGAATTTCTTTAAAACATATTAGTGTATTATCTTTTAAAAAAATATTTTACTTCTAAACGTATTCATTATTTCATCTCGAGCCCCATATTGTCTCAAAGCGCCCCTAACAAGTTATTATGTATACAACAATTCATTTTAGAACACTATTAATTTTTCTAATGTTATTTTAACGCTGGAAAAATTTAGCTTAATTACACTATTATATTAGCGCATAATACTACTTTTATAATAGCACATACAAATGTTATAATTAAAAATGTAGACTTTAGCTACTAAATTTGGGCAAATATGATAATTTATTTTTTAAATATCATTTCTTGCACTTCTCAACCAAATGTTTAATTTATTACATAATAATTATTCTACTTCTCATTAGCTATTCACAAGTATACGAAGTATCTGTATTACAATGTTAAGCAAGATCGCATTCCATAAGACTAGAAACTTAATCATAATGTGAGTACTGCAACATCAATCTTCTAATTAAGTATTAGATAGGTAGCACATTCAAGGTTTAATTTTATTTTTTATCTACTAAAGATGAATGATTAAATAAATGCAAATAAAGATAAACGGAGAAAATTAGGAATTGATATAATAGAGAAATAAATAATCTAAATCATCAATTTTATAGATTCATCGAAACAATTTCAATTCAATTAAATGATTTATTGACGATTCAATTTTATTAGGACAATCACCAGATTAGTCAAAAGCGAAAAGATAACAATAAATATAATACATTTTAGGGCAAATGGCAAAAAAAAAAATAACTGAACTATATGTCCAATCCCACCTAGACGTACGAACTATTTTTTGGCTCAAATATACACATAAACTATTTAAAAAGTACAATTAGTCTCATCAACTATTCAAAATACATCAAATTCACATTTTTCGTTTCACCGTTAACTTTTTGCGTTAAATAAAATGTCCATGCCATGTATTGTGGTATGGTTAGAAAGCCCTCGTCATGGGCTTTCTAATTATACTCTCAATTTGTTAATCGGGTGTTAAATGATAGAATAATTATACGGAGAAATATCGATGACGGGGGTTTGTATTACGAATTAAATTTTAAATCTCGATACCAATTCGATGTTAGATTTTGAAATTAAAAGAGGGGTTTGAAACTCCATAGTGTGGGCTATTTGACCGTGGTTTCAATTTGTTCAATCAGAATTTATAAGTGATAGAATTGAGCTTGACACATTTTAATTAACGGAAAAAACTAACGGTGTTAACTTCAAGTGTCAATTTGTTCTTTTTTGAATAGTTTAGGGGGCCAGTTGTTCTTTTTAGATAGTTTAGGTGTGTTTTTGGGCCAAAAAATAGTTCGTACGTCTAGGTAGGATTAAATCTATAGTTCGAGTGTTTTTTTGGCCATTTACCCTACATTTTATAATGTGAATATATGAATCTTAGATATTTAAAAATAAATATATTTTTAAGCTCTATTATTTTAAATAATTAATATTAGAAATATATTTTATTTTATATAACTGTAAAATTTGAATAACTAATATTAGAAATATATTTTGATCATGTATGTTCAAAAATATATTTTCAAACATGCCTTATTTTTTTGAAAATGCATTTTCGAATATAGCCTTGTATGAAAAATATGTGGAGAAGTTAGAAACACACCTAACTATAAAGTATAAATATCATAATTTTAATATATTTTCTTCAATTTTTACTAGGATATTGCTCTAGAAATTAAAAGCAACATAACCACAAAAGAGATATCCCTTTTTGAAATAATAATGAATTTTGTTTGATACCTAAAATAATGCATGGAAATTTTTTTATTATCATTGGTTCGCCCAAAAATCATTAGTAAAAAAGCATTGACAAGATGTTCTATTTTAATATAAAAATATATTAATTCAAGAAGAAGTTTAAAGGTATGTTGATCGTAATAAAAAATTTGGTTATTGTTATATATGAGAATCTACATTCGCCCAATTTATATATAGTTTTAAACTTAAATCAATTTAAAACTATTCTTTTGTTGTGCACACTTTTATTATATTTCACATATATGCTTACTTTGTACTTTAGAAGACATACATATAATTTCAATATAGAATTTAAGACAATGATATATTACTTACATAAAAGAATTCATTTTAATGTTATTAACATATATATTCTTACTTTAATTATTTATTAGATATGTATTAATATTTAGTAATTATAATATAGCTTATAACTTTAAATTTTACACTTTCAAAAGAACTTTTAATTTTATATATTTTAGTAAAAAAATCATACAATTTACGTGCAACACATGTGATCCCCGCTAGTAAAAATAAATTATTAATTAAGATCATGTTTTGCAAGATTCATTTCTGAAATAATTATCACTAAAAAAATAAAATAATTAGAAATAATTTGAAAAAGGTAAGATCATATGAACATCAAATTCGAGCAAAGAATATATTCAAAGGACTTGGCGAATTCTTTCTTTATTTATTAACGTGATCGCATCGACATGGCACCGGCCGGATAATATAGCTAGTACGTAGATAATGATTAATTTATTTACCTTTTGACACACACAATGCTTTCAATATTTTCATACATTATTGAAATTTGAAATCAAACCAAACAGAGAAATCCAATAATCGCAAGCAATTATAAATATTAGACACATGCAGGTCCATATATAATTATATATGTGGCATGAAATTTTCTCAATCAACAGCCTTAAAATCAGCTTCCCGTTCTTTACCGCAGGGGTTTAAACACATGAAGAAGTCGCATTTGTCTGAATCACATTGAAACCCACGGCAACCATATTCCTTCCTCTTACCACAGACGTCGCAGTGCAGTTTCGCAGTTAGAAGTTGATACGCGACGGGGTGGTCATGAACAGCGGCGACCAGGTATCGCTGCCGGAACTTGATGTTTCTATACTGGCCGGACGCGGTGGGAAAGCAGCTGGGATGGATGGAGATATCGCTGTTGCGGCAATGATACATCCACTTCTTGGGATTCATCTCTTCCTCACAGACGTCGCAGTAGAAGCCACTAGGATGGTTTGCACTGGCGTCGAACGTGAGCGGCAGCGGCTGCCTGTCCCAACTCGGCATAGTCACCGCTGCAGGTAGCAGAGCACAAGAAGAGTGCAGAATGATTTCGCAGGTACCGCATCTGTAACAAGCATCGGCATACGTATCATAGCCACAGGCGGCGCAAAGTCGTTTAATGTAGCTGGTTTCCCTCGTGGTCTCTTTATTGAGGAGCTTGAGATGGTGTGGGTGAGCCGCGTGTTTTATGGTGTTGGGCAGAGAAGCACACTTGATATCTGCTTTGAAGTCGCACTTTGTGCATTCATAAAAGAGTCCATTGGTGTATACGCGGCAAACGGAACAGTAAGTTAGGTCGAGTTTGGGAGGGGTTTTGAGGATTAGGCTGTGATCCCACAGCCTAATCCCACAGTGATACACCCAATATCTAGGGAGCAAATCCTTGAAACACGCATCACACTTGAAATCGAACTTGATATATTCGAGCGGGAGTTGATAAGCAAGGGAGAGGGGGTGGTCGCGGTGGTGGTGGTATTCGAGGGTGGCGGGCAAGGCGGCGCAGCTCTCGTTGATCCAATACTGACAAACGATGCATATGTAGGAGCTCCCTTTCTGCATGGTGTCGCAAGCATCACACCGGAACAAGCACGACCTCCCCGGCCTCCACAGCAGCGTCAGCTCGTGCTGTGGATGGCTGGGGTGGTTTATGCGGCTGCGTTCGCCGCCAGCTGACCCTTGCATGACGACGGCGCTCTGCGCACAGCCGACGTGGATTTGGAAGTGGCAGGAGTCGGAGATGCTGCAGTAGTAGCCGATCCTTACAATATTTTTTTCGCAGACTGCGCAGGTGGGGATGTGCCACACCTCTTTTTGGATGAGGGTGTGGTGAGGGTGCAAGGAATGTTTGATCTCTCGCGGCATTTCTGCGCATTCTTCGTGGAGCGTTGGGGAGCGCCAGCAATATTTGTTGGGGCATCTGTACACCGTCTCGCCGGAAAATATGTACCTCCGGCAACCGTAGCATTGCTCGTATCCGGTGCCTTCATATTCAGTCAGACGGAGTGGATGTTCGTCGTAGAAATGATCCAGAATCTCCTTCTCCTTTTCTTTCTCACTCATCTCTTTTTTTTTTCTTTAAATTGAGATTTCAATATCTGCTGCATTTAGTATATTTATACTTCAGAAGAGCTATTTTAATTAATTTATCTTTTGTGTTTTTAGGTACCTTGAAATGCACGCACCTTCTTTAATGTTTACTATTTTTGCCTCCTTGTAACGGGTTCAAATTTCATGTTACACTTCTATGTGTTTCACTACGTATTTCACTATAAAATTTATAATTTTAATAATATTTATTATAAAATAAAAATTAATGCTAACATAAATAATCATCGACAAAATTTATCAATAAAAAATGAATTTAAAAAGTCATAAAATTTAATTTTAAATTAATCAACTATAATAATGAATTATTAATTGAAATTTGAAAATTAAATTCTAAAAAATAATTATAAATTCTAATTGGGTGGCGTGAACCCTAAAAAACAATCTTAAAATCAAACTAAATCACAAAAATAATATAATTGAAATATATATATATAATACATAATTTAAAAGTGTAACACGAAATGTAATACATGTAGAGAGTGTAATAGAAAATCTCAAGTGCCTTGTAACTGGAAAATAGAAGGAATTAAAAGACAAAAAGGAGGATAAGCTTTTTGAATTCCGAAATCTATATATAATTTAATCGACACGACCAGAATCTTGCAAACTTCAAATGTGGGGAAGAATATGCAAAAGAGAAATTAATAATTTGGTCAAATATTCTTTTAGACCAAACTATCTTTATCCCATGCACTTGGTGTCCCATTATGAACTTTATTATTTTTTCTTCAATTTTAATTTTCATTTGATTTAGTTTAATTTTACAATTATATATATATATATATATATTACTTATGATTTATTTCATCCACTTATGATTTATAATGATTGTTTAGTAATTAATAATTTCTAGTTAATTCATTATTTCATAGTTAGGGTGTGTGTGTGTGTGTGTGTGTGTATATATATATATAATTTTTAAAAAAATTAAGTCTTAGCCATAGATCTTAGTAAAGATCAATTAGTATGCCTAGAATAAAATTTATTTTTATAATAAATTAACATTATTAAAACATTAATTAAATTTAATAATGTGATATAAGGATAGAGAAAGTGGAGTAAAAGATCCAAAGGGAGTAAATTACTTAAAGTAGAATAATTAATAAAACTTGAAGCGTGGGCAACGAATAAATTGATGTCTTATTTTGGTGAATAGAGTTCTTTTTGCCTTTCTCACAATTTATTTAGCTATCGGAGGGACGCGCCCATGCATCCTTCGTCCAGGGATCCCTATTTTTGTATAATTTTGTCAAAGCACATTCTAAGCTCTTTATATATATATATATATATATATATATATATATATATATATATATATATATGTTTTGTTTTGATGGATTCTTGCATAATTTTATTATTTGAGTAGGTTACTTTATTTTGATAATTGATTTTCTCGAGTTTATGTATTTTCATGTTTTATTTCGATACATTCTTGCACATTTTTCTTTGTTTTAGTAGGTTTTTCTACTGTTATATTCTATATTATCATGATTCTTATTCAATGGAACTAAAATTAGTTATTTAAATATTTTTTTATATTATTCATTTATGCATTTACGTATATTATATATGCAGTAATATATATATATATATATTTGAGTAGATTTATATTTATTATATGATCGAGACTTGCAAAATTTACACAAAACCAGATATTATTCTAGAATTCAAACATATCAACTTTTGAAATTTTGGATTATTGAGGTTCTTCTCTTCGTTGAATTTGAACATGCATACATGGATATTTATAGAGGTCTTCCCTGTCCAAAAATATGAAGCAACTAAAAATATTTTATACTACTTTAAACATTTATCGTCTCTTTATTTCTTCAATTTCTCTAAGCTAGCTAGTTAGTAAATTTTCTGACATAATATATTTTTTCATGTCTGTTTTTAGATGATCACGTGTTTTCTTTATGTTTTTGTTTAACTATTAAATCAAAGCTTCATTAATATTTTTTTAATAAATTGGTTAGGTTAAATAACAATAAAAGTTAACAAATTTGTTGGTTCAATAATAATATCATATATAGAAGCAAAAAAAACCTATTAAAACAAAAAAAAATGTACAAAGATCTCTCTAAACAAAACAAAAGGTATAAGGACTTGAAAATGTATTAGAAATTAAAGTAGATTGACCTCCTAAAAAATTATTTATGAATCTATCCAAACAAAATATAAAAGTAGAGAGACTTAATATTAGCTCCAATGCATGATACCTATTTGGTGTAGATTGGTGCATAATTTGCACTATTTATTTTTTTTGTCAACTCCAACACTTTGCACCAAATATAAATATTCTCGAAAATATTATATTTTGTCTAATAATTTCAATATAATTGTGCTTAATAATTCTCTCTCAAACTAAATAAAAGAGACGGAGGAGCCTGTTGAGGGGATAAGGTTCAAATTAATGGGTTGGGCTTTATCTTAATAAGTTCTGGATTTCTAGGCTGAAGCCCATTCATAAGCCCAGCGTCTTATTATTTTCGCAAACACTTCCTTGCAACAAATGCAAATAACACTATTTCAGATGGGTCGGGTCAAACCCGCGCTTTGACCCAGCCCGCGTTGACTGGGTCAACCACTAAAAAAGTAGAAAAGAAACGGTTAAATTAGTATCAACAGTCTCACTAAAAAGTATCACCAAAAACTCGAAAAGTATCATCTATACCATTAAAAAGTAAGGGGTCTGCTAGTTTTTTTATACTTGTTTATTTAGTTCAAATTGTAATTTTTCTCATTCGAATTCATGTTTAGAGCTTAGTAGTTTAGAGTTTTTTTAGGGTTCATGTTTTTTAGGGGGTTTTTTTTAAGTTTCATGGTTTTTAGGGGGTTTTTTTAGGGTATATTTAGAGTTTTTTGGGGGATATTTTTAGGGGTTTATTTTGTGTTTTTTAGGATTTTTTGGGGGTGTTTTTAAGTGTTTATTTTGTGTTGTTTAGGGTCTTTTGGGGGAGTGTTTTTAGGGGTTTATTTTGTGTTTTTTAGGATTTTTTGGAAGTGTTTTTAGGGATTTATATTGTATTTTTTAGGGTTTATTAATTCTATTTAATACTCATTTCAAACAAATTAAATCAATTTATTTTAATTTTAGGCTTCACTAATAATTTTTTTATGGTATATATTTTTTTGGAACAAATAAAATTGATGAAAAAAGACAAAAAAAAACGTACAAAACCTGCTAGAAAAATGGGGAAAAAAAAAAGAAAAAATCGGCCAAAAAAAAAAAGAAAAAGACGTGTGCGTGGGCCCCATGCGCCGCACGTGGAGCCCACGCGCCGTCTGAAATTGTTTGAAATAGGAGCGCCGCACTGAATACATTCTCTATTATTTTTGGGACCTAAATATATAGTTTAGATAATATTTCCGACCGACCTGAAACATAAAAATTATCAATTTAGAAGTTAAATAATTGAACTTAACAATCTAAAATATCATTTGTATTTTTTTTATTTTATAAATATTTTTAATAAATTCTTTATTCAATTCAATAGATCATTCATGCTGTAATTCTATTGAAAATTTATATTAAAATAATAATCGTAATACATTTTTTTTTATTAATAGCTTCAATAACACAATTCCTGAATGTATACTCTTTTTTATATTTTCGATCATGAATTGATTGTTAACCTATTTCCAAGCTCCAAATCCATAAAACTCATTTCCTCAGAGAAATTTGTTTTTCCTCAACTGTATTTCACATATTGAAATTTGATAGTAATATACTAATATATAATTCCAATTGTAATTACAATTTGAAAAGTTACAAATTTACATTCTTACAAAATGTCACATATAATTATAAAATTTAGACATTTACAGTCTTAAAACCCATAAAAAGTTATAAAGAATATTAAAATGATAAAAGAAAGTATTTAGAAAAACCCGAAAAACAGTGGAACCAGTGGTTACATGGTTAGATGTAACTAGAATGAAGATGAACCTTATTAATCAAGATTTCAATCACAATTCCGTTGGTTATGTTTGGTGGATAGTTGGATTGCCAGTTTTCGTAAGCATTAAACACGGTTGATCAAGACTCCACTCAAGCACAAGGGTAGCTAGTATGGAGTATGGACACACATGCCACGAGATCCTCTATTTCAAATCGTATTTCATCTTTCTTTTTTTTATTTTGGTAGATATATATAGAATAATTTATGTATAAATGAACTACTGGACGGAAGGACTGGAAATAATCGTTTCTTGATTGGAGCCTGGAGCCTTACACTGGGTACAATGGCCTCTACTTGGATCAATAATTTCCATCCACAATCCAGGTCCTTCATCATGCTACATCATGTTAGTTTTGTGTTTTAGGCTTTTAGCACCATATACTGTGCGCTAAATACTTTTTCTATAGTTGAAATAGGAGATGAAACGCCGTGTTATTTTGCAGATTCTCAGATGCAGCAGAGCTCACAGAACCACGGCACCTCTACATGATCGAAGGCAATATAAAGACAAAAATGCTGTCACCGGAGTCTAGTTACGCTGCATATCTAGTGTATAGATACGCGGAGATGTATGCAAATCTGCGTTCAGCAGTTTCCATCATTAGAAAAAACTCATACCACGAATCATCAGGTCATCAATAGTTTATGTTGTTTCTCTGTAAATTAATCTTGAAAAATAGGAGCTAAAACAATAGGATTTGGCGTTGTAATGATGAGGTGATGACTATGGCGATGAGCAAGCCAAGATAGTGAAGTTTCAAGAAGGAGATGATAGAGAATATTGGTGGATGGATCATGGAGATACAAATTGGAGAATTTTATGTTGATTTTGGAGAAGAGGGGAAGGTGCAACTCCAGTTGTTGGCACACAAGTGGGAACAACAAAAGTGGCCTCGTCGTTGAAGGTATCGAGCTTCGACCTTTCAACACCACCAAAACATAGCTAGTTATGGGAATCACTTCAAGCTTCAATTAGTCTCTTGTGTTTTTAGATGAGCATCTTTGATGAATATATAGTCAGGAACTAAGAATGAAACACTCATTAATATGGTGAATGTAGAAACTGTATGTTAATTTGATTATAGGAATGTTTCCTGGTCATGTGTTTGTTAAAGCCCATGAATGGTATACTTACTTCGTCTATGTAAAGAGAGAAATCTAGGGTTCAATCTCCACTGCTCGTATGGACATATATGTGGATGCTTTAAACAATCCCCCCACAGTCATCGCACGTTATGTGTCCGAGTCCTTCACAGTAGGGACACTTTGATCCTTCATCAACCCATTCCATAAACTGCACCACACAACTCCTTCATCAGTGATCAAAATATATAATAATGCTGTCATATGATAATTCCTTGAATCTTGAAAATCACAGTAGATGGTGATCCATGTTTGAACCACCCTTTGTGAGTTGAAAATATTAAGTAGAACAATTATAATTACTTCTAACCTGCTCCTCAACGTTTAGCTCCCCAGTTCCATCACATTCTGCAAGAAAAGCAAAATATATTAATTAGCTCATGCAGTTTTGTGAACCACAAATGTTCTAGAAGTATGTAGCTAAAATTTTACAAGCTTAACTATAATCACATGCTTCATCAATAAAAGTCTTAGATGTATTTTAGTGACTTCAGATAGGTTTATATGAAATATACATTTATTCTACAACGATTATCACGAATAAATTGAGGTCTATGAGCTAATTGAATCAATTTAGAATCCAAGTTTCTCAACACGTAGCACTTCTGCTCAAGTAAAGGCTGCTAGCCTGCTGCTACATCTCATAGTTTTATTTCTTTGCAGTCATATTATGTGGTATTTTGGTAAACATATGAAGAGAACGAGTGAACTTTTACCCATGCACAATAAACGGCCTTCTCCACGACAAGAACGGCACTTGGTGGTTGCATTTTCACTTTTATTCTTGCCTGTTGTTCTTATGCTACCTCGAGAGAGCCTAGAAGGGTCTTCCCACCGATTCTCTCCGAGAAGAAAGACTCTATGTTGAGACTCATCAACTTCTTTCACACTTTCTTCTGTTACAATAGTCTGCTGGACTTCATTTACTGGGGCTCCATTGGCTCCCTATTAAAAATGAAGAAGAACCCAAAAAACACAAGTGTTTAAACCATACAACCGAAGATGAATATCCAGTAACAGCAAAATATGCTTGATTTGGTGAAGATGTTGCATCAATAGATCCATTGCCGACAAATGTATGTTATGTAGCGGATGGCTCATTATGGGAAAAGTTCAAACAGCATATGGTATCTGTGAGCACACTCGTGTGGCTTTTTCCAGATTTGATGTATTTCCAACTGATGTGAACTTAAGTTAGACAACAATACATCCCCCTTCATTATATCGTTCATGACTTAAACACTGAGACAAACTAACTGATGAACTTCATTTCAAACCTGCATCTACTGCACAAGCGAGCAGAGACAACTATGGTGCACAGGGGTGATACAGTAAGGAAACTGCAGGAACCGATTATCATTAAAGATAATATTTTGCAGGAAACAAAGATCAGAAAAGGGACAAAGGAAAGAATTGGAGAAAAAAGGAAAAAGTAAAAAGAAGAGAAACGGAGTCAAATGCTTTTAGCAGTCAACAAAAGAGAATGTCTTATGGCGCAGTCGGAGACAAAAGCATTTGAGTCTAGTCAAACAATTGTAGCAAAACAGATTTCACAAACTAACTGCCTAGTAGTGGTAAGACAAAAAGGTTCAAAAGGAGAATTAACAAAATAATTCGACAAATAAATTGCTTTTTTCTTTCTAAGAGAGCAAAAGCATAATTAGGGCATAGAAATGGAGCATACCTTCTCTGGATCAGTTGATTTATGTTCTTCATGTTTGGTCACTGAGTCAGGACTTCCAAATAACCTCGCCAGAAGATCTGCAGTCATAATGCCATCTTCTGGTGCTCCTAATGTGGCCTGCCAATAGTAGAGAACATAAAGGTGGGGATATTTCAACCGTGTTGAACGGGTGTTAACAAGATCAGTTTGTCGCAAATATCTCTATATGCTACATACTTGCCAGGTTTTTACAGCACGCTCAGTTCCACTTGAGAAGCTAGAATATTCCATGTCCTCTTCACCAGAGTAAAACCCGAGCTTCTGCAAGGCTTCCTATTAAAGACATGAAAAAGAATAAACAGTATTAAGTTTAAACTTTAGAGCAACTGTCAACATAACACTTCATTCAGAAGACTAGATGTTCCATAACAGAACTGAACAAAAAAATCCAGAACAAGATGAGATAGCAAATGATTGATCAGATGGAGTATAAAGCATAGAACAAGCTGCCTTGTAGAAGTGAAAAATGTTGGTTGCTACAACCATACCTGCATTGCCTGTACTTCATCTCCTTCTGATCCTTTTCTCAGTGTTGCCCTTCTTATTACTGTTTCCTTTTTTTCCGGAATACTGATTACTTGCTTTACAACAATTTCCTCCTCCTCCTCCTCCTTTTTAGCTGCCTCAACCACAAATGGCACAGCACTATTTCCACTATCAGCAATTCTGTTCACATTCTTTCCTAAATCCTTCTCCTTGAGAACCTAAAATGAAACTGGACATCTATAACCATCAAAATTATTCAGTGATTGTTATTGAACCAAGATTTGCTGTCTTGTAGTGTAGAGAAACATCACACACTCACAAGCAAAGCCGAACACATCAAACTTTATCACTATGTGAAAGATGCATCTTTTACACTAGAACAATCATACAAAATCCAATACATGAACCTTCGAGAAAAGAAAAGCAATCCTAATTATAAAAGAAGTGAAATAGTCGCTCTAAATTTCCCAATTTTTCCATCAATGAGAATCTATTTCAAGTTTGCGATCCTAATAGTCTTCCAATAGCAAGAAACTGTAAGCAATTATCTTTTTTTTTTATCACTTCCAAGATAATTATAAAAAAAAAGGAGTATCAGAAAGCATATCCATGCATTCCAATAATTGATTTTAAAATTAAATGCAAGAGAAAGGGAAAATCACAACTCGAAGCCACCAAGCATACAAATCCAACACATTGACAGCCAAATTTAAGATGATCAGTATGACGAGAAAATACATTAAAATTGGACATATTCATATCCATACCTGCAACAATTTCGCAATATTTGAAACAGTTTCAGAAACAGAGGCACCCTGCAGTGAGTTAAGCCGCTCGAGCTCTTGAATTCTGAGCTTAAGGCTATTTATCTCTTGCAACAAATCTTGGCGCTCGGAGTTCCACCTGGATTCCTCCCTCAGCCACCGCTGCTCCTCCCTCAACCACCGCTGCTCCTCCCTTAGCCAACGGGCCTCTTCGCCGATGGGGTTCTGGTTGGAGGGCGGAAATGCGAAGCAGAGGAGGGATTTGGAAAAGGGTCTGACGGAAACTGCGTTGAAATGGGGTTTGTGAAGGAGAGGTGGTGTGAGGTTTGGAGTTAGAGGCAGCGTAGATGCCAACATGTTGTATGATGGTGAGTGCGAGAAGGTATAGAGATATCGAGTGTTCATGGTGATGCTTGATGGATGGTGGGTTTAAGGAGAAGATATTTATCTGTTAAGCCAATCACACTTTGAATTGCAGTTAAAAATTGGTAGTTAAGGAGCTATTATGAATAAAAATATATAACCAAACTAAAAAAAGAATAAAAATATATGGCAAAGTCTCCCGTGGAAATGGGATCACTTGTGACAATCCTTGTGTCATTTGTGTGTCATTTTCTATGTGAATCATAGTTGTAGAAATCGGGCTAGACTATCACCTAGGCGCTAGGTGTCCCTAGTCGTGCCAAAAAAACTCAATTAGAAAATCGTCTAGACAACTTAGGCGCTAGACCCCTTCGCCCGGTCGACTAGCTCCTAGAGAGTTCTGCAATCTTGGTGTCAACCTTTAATTTATTTAAAATATATATATTTTTTTTAATTTTAATTTATTATGATTTTTCTTAATTTAAATTTTTTATTTAGGGTTCATTATTCCGCAATTAGGGTATATTAAAAAAGTTAAAAGATAAATTAAAAAAAAAAAAACTTAATTAGTCATGGCATACGAAATGTAGTACGGATAGACATAAAGGATCTGATCTGCTCGTGAGGGGGTCCTCTCGAAATTCGCTCCAAACCAACGAAAAAATAAATCAATAAATTTTTTACTTTGACTATGGTCAGGGCACACATTGTCCATCTCCAATCATTTACGTTGCATAGCCCCTTAACTATTGTTAAAGACTCACATTGCCCTCTCTAATTATTTGGGCCACAAAACCCTTTGACTATTAAAAGTTAAATGAGATTCTCTAATCCAAAATTATGTGTGTCAACCGTGTATCAAACATCAAAATTATTAGTTTTTCTTTCATTTTTTTCTTCAATATTAATTATTCTAGGTTTAATATAATTTTACATTATTATTTGGAGTTTATTTCATCCATTTGGGGTTTATAAATATATTTTAACATTTAATTTTAATTTTTTAATTAATATAATTGATTTAGGGTTGATTATTTCAAACTTAATGTATATTATTTTTTAAATTTTTATTTTTAGCAATAAATATTAATTAGGATTAATTATGATATAAAAAAATTATGTGATTATATTATAATTAATAATTATAATATAATTTTAATGTTGGCACACAAATATGACACGCAATTGGAGGATCATCTTATTAAAAGTGGCCATAATTTTTCCTTTTTTGTGCACAACATGAATTTGCTCTTATTTACGAGAGATAATGAGTTACGGTTCATTTCTTCCTTCAATTTTCGCGTTAAGTAAAAATTCACAAATTTCTTCTTCTTCGTTGAATTGCAAAAGGAAAAGGATAGTTTGCAAGTGTGGTGTTCGTGAAATTCTTCGAATGTTATGGACCCAAGAGAAACTTTAGGGAAGATATATACCTGTCAAAATTATAATGTAAGTGGCTTTTTTTTGTAAATTTTTACTTGCGACGAAAATTAGTGGAAAATGAACTCTAAAGCACTAAAAATTAACAAAGTATCTAATATTGTGAATAAAATGGGCAATTAGAGCCTCTTTTAATAGACGAAGGGATTATGTAGCCTAAATAGTTGGAAAAGGGACAATAATCAAAGGGCTATATGGCCTAAATAGTCAGAGATGGGGTAATGTTAGCCCCTGAAAATAGTCAAGCAAGTTATGTGGTCCTTAACCCCTCAACCACATTACTTATAAGTTATAATGCTAAAAAGTATTCATCGAATACTTGAAATATATGGGTTTTATTCCATTATTATATTTCAATCAAGGGTTTTTTTATCTCAATTATAATTTTTATTTCTCAATTAGGGTTTACTATATCTCAATTATGGTTTATTACATCCTAATTTGGTTTTATTGGATCCCAATTAGAATTTATTATTTTTTTAAAATTTTAATTTCATTTATAGCTTGCATGTCAGTATGCGCATGAAAAATAAATATTTTGTATTTTTCGTCTATATTTCTTCATCTAGACGTGCACATGCAACATCTTAAATTAAAAAGTATGAAAATACCTTTAATTTATTTTTATTTATTTTTGCATGAATTCAATTAAAAATTAAACAGTTATGAACTTATGATTGTTTGAAATTTGGGAGTGAATATGATGACGCATGTGCTGATGTGATTTTAATTTTTTATTTTTATTTTTCACGGGTTTGGTCAAATTGCAGGCCAATCCAACCCGTATGACACGAGACGGAATCACCCAAATGAGAGATTAACTCAAAAGATAAAAACTTGTATGAGACCGTCTAATGGATCCCCTTACGTTAGGCGGGTCAAAATCCATCCAGACCAGCGCCCCACGCGCGGCGCGTGTAGCTCACGCGCCTGCTGCTGCCCTTTTTTTTTTTTTTTTTTTTTTCGGGCTGTGCTGCTGGGCATGTTGCTTTTTTCCCCCCTTTTTCTTCTTTCTATCATTTAGCTCACGGCCTAGTTTGTTATTCCTCTTTCTTCTTCTTTTATTTTTATTTTTTTTATTTTCACTTTCTTTCTTCCTTTTTTTTAATAATTATTTTACATCGAGCGTAGTGCACAAGCCCACGCATTAGCGTCGGGCGAGTGCACTGCGTGAGACATCGAATAAAAAAAATAAATTGATTCAAAAAATTTAATTAATTCAATTCAATTTTAGGGTTCACTAATTCTATTTTAGGATATATTATTTATTTCAAAAAAAATAATTATTGAGCGCAGTGTATGAGCCCACGCGTTAGCATCGGGTGAGTGCACTACGCGAGATGCCGAATAAAAAAATTAAATTGATTTAAAAAATTAAATTAATTCAATTCAATCTTAGGATTCACTAATTCCATTTTAATTATTGAGCCAAAAAAAAGTATCATTAATTAATCAAAGTATCATTATTTATGAGGTGAAGTATTATTAACTCACATATGAGTATCATTATTTATGAGGTGAAAAGAAGTCTCATTACTATGGAAAAAAGTATCACTAATTGCAGAAGAAAATATCACTAATTAAAAAGAAAAGTATCAGTAATTGCAGAACAAAAGTACCACTAATTAGAATAAAAGTATCACTAATTGCAGAAGAAAGTATCACTAATTAAAAAGAAAATTATCACTAATTATTGAAGAAAGTATCACTAATTAAAAAGAAAATTATCACTAATTGTTGAAGAAAGTATCACTAGTTAGAAGAAAAGTATCACTAATTGCAGAAGAAAGTATCACTATTAGTGATGCTTCATTTTTTATTACTAGTGATACTTACTTCATAATTAATGATACTTCTTTGTTGTTAATTTAATAATAATTAATGCTTAATCATCGGTAATTTTCATTTTAATGAAAATATAACTTTTATGTTGTGAAGTATCATTAATATTGATGTGAAGTATCATTAAATATGGATAAAATATCATTAATAAAATTATTACAAAAAAAAAAAACACACAACTTCTAACTCTTCGTAGTGAAGCGTAAATTGGAGTCGAAAAAAAATGCAAAAAAAAAAAGAAAAAAAAGTGTATAGATGTGCTGCCAAAAAAAAAATGAAAAAAAAGAAAAAAGAAAAAAAGGTCCAAAGCTTGCGTGTTAGAGAGGGAGTGAGGGTGGGGTGGAGCTGCCGGAAAAAAAAAAAAAAAAAAAAAAAGGTCCAGCTTGCGTGTTAGAAAGAGGGAGGGGGGTGGGGCGGGGTGGGGCTGCAAAAAAAAAAAAAGAAAAAGTTAGATGCGGGTCGGGTTAGAATCCGTCTAACGGAAGCGACTCATTAGACCGTCCTACAGGAATGTGCCCCAACTCAAAATATATAACCAACTAAAAAATAACAATCTCCACCCCTCTAAAAAAAAAACTAAAATATTATAGTATTCATCATCCATACAGTAGTATTCAGCTTTTTTTTTTTTATCCCAATTCATCATCCCCGATTAAGAAAAAAATAACAATATGTATACACACTGTTATAAAGCGACGGGAAAATCTCCAAAAATAAATTGCACTCCAATTAAATTGGAATCTTTCGATCTTCAATTTTGTATTTTCGTCAATTTGATTTTTAATCTTCGTCTGTTTTTTTAACAACTACATATATGCAACTAGAGATGTGAGAATGGTCATGATGGTATGACAGAAAATTCGATGGTGCCTGTACCCAGTTTGGTTTTTTACTTTTTAAAAATATTTTTGAAAAAATATTTTGGGGTACATAAATGGCGGTATTAGTAGATGTTAATAATGTTCTGTCACAATTTTTTTCCACCTTCTGTTATGTAAACGATATAGGTGTGTATTTTAGACGATATTGTGTGAAAAAATCACAATATTGTTGTTTACATATTAGGAGGAGATATAAAAAAAATCGAGACGGACATAATTAATATCTACTTAAAGAGTAAAATATGTCCCCAAAATATTTTTTGTACAAATATTTGAAAAATAAAATTTAAAAATAAAAATGAAAACTAGGGCACATTGCGTGTAAGGATAGCATCGAATTTTCCATGGTATAGCCCAACTAGCAATTTTTCAATTTGCTAGGTCGAGGATGTTGGCTCATCATTAATTTTTTTTTTAAAATCATGTTGATTATTTTCGGACCGTCAATTTTGAAGTTGGTCCCTTCTAAAAGTAGGCTGATCCAGTCTATGTTAGCATGTAGGTTAATTAGTAAGTTTCCTTTTGTAAAGGTCAGAAACTTAGATACGAATTCCCAATCGTTTTTCCCAACTAAAAAGTAATACTCCTTTCATTTCGTTTTATTTATTGTTTTAGATTTTTTATCTAGAATTAACAATTAATTTTATGGACAAATATACTCATCCTTTATATGTGCCATAAAATCTTATTTAATTATATTTTCTTAAAATATGATTTGTGATAGAGTTAAATTAGAGAGAGTGTGTGTGAATATATATATAAAACAATAAATATTTTGAAACAAAACAAAAAGTCTAAAATAACAAATAAAAACGAAATGGAGGGAATATTAATAAGTCGGCCAAGTCCACCCTGGAGTTATCAAGGCCTTTGCATTTTTTCATGCCGCCTAGCCAGACTATTTTCTCGGGCGTATAATTCCATTGTTCAGCATATCCTAAAAAGGTCTCTGGTACACCCGTCTGCCCGAGGCCTTCGGTCAAACAGGCCGGGTTGGCTCGAAACTCCGCCTAAGTCTAAAAGAAAAGAAAAAAAAAATACTTCAAACCATCATAACTTTCTTATTTTTAATTCAATTTACGCAAAATCAAATTAAGGCATTTTCATGATTTTTCATTAAAGATGTACCGTTAAATGTTTTGAACGAAGAAATGTGGACGAAATACAAAATATTTATTTTTCATACATATACAAGCTCCAAATGAAATTAAATTCTAAAAAATAATTATAAATCATAAATAATATGTAATAAACTTTAATTGGAATTAATAACCCCTAATTGAGATTAATATACATGGTTGAGATATAATAAATTCTAATTAAGATGAAATAAATCATATACGTCGAGTATCAGACTATTATTAGAATGATAGTTTGCATTATTATAAGTGATATTTTTAGTAAAATTGTACTTGGTTTCGCGGGTTTGGGCCAGGTTTCGGTGCAACCCAGCCCCTCTGACATGAAGTTGAATACAAGATTTTGAAGTCCCACAAATTATGTCTGTAAAGACTAGAGCTGTCAAATAGGTCGGGCCGGGCCGGCCCGAGCCCACGGGCCAATCTTTTTTTTTTCGGGTCGGGCCGGCCCAAAACCATTTCGGGCCTAGAAAAATGAGGCCCAGCCCGGCCCAAATTTCAGGCCGGGTCGGGCCACCCATGGGCCTAAAGATAAATTTCTGTTTTTCTCACTGGGCCGGCCCGGCTCACTCGGGCCAATTTTTTTCGGGTCGGGCCTATAAAAACGCGGCCCAACCCGGCCCAAAATCGGGCTGGATCAGGCCGGCCCACCGGGCCAGGCCGATTTTGATAGCTCTAGTAAAGACCAACATTACATTATTAGGGATGACAAAATCCCATGGCTCCCCAACTTAAATAAGATTGTATTTTCCCAATCAAATCGAGGATGAAGATTCTCCACCTACTTTTAATCAAGAAAGGAATAAGAACAAGAATCATGCCTTTTTTTTATTCCTCTCTGTTTTTTAAGAGAAAATCCATGCTTTCTGTCCCTCCCTGTTCTTACGAAAATCAAGGTTCCCATTTCCTGAATTGTTCTATTTTTCGCATTTAATAATTTATATTACTTTTATTTCACGTACAGTTAGATTTTCGGGCCTAATTTTCCTACACCCATTTATTGATAATATGATTAAACTAATCGAAAATACACAATAATTTTGCTCAAATAAAACATTACAAAGAGCTTATAAGCAGGTGCACACCAGAAATATAGAAAGCTCCAATTCCAGAATAGAATTTGAAACAAACTAAATCAAACGTTAAACGTTGCACACAAGAATTCAAGTAAGAACATGATATGCATGCATTTATTGTCTAAAGACAAATATAAATATATAATTACATAACCAAAATGAAAGAGAGTTGTTCTCCATGCCCACTCTCAAGAAACTGTACCTGATACAGGGATGATACCAAGATCAGTCCGGAAATACGCACCGTAGCTCATCGTGTCTGATTTCTACATACCTCTAGATTTTGAGCTCTTTACCTCCAATAAGGGTAGATACATTTATGACAAATTTGAGCTACCAACTAATAATCAATCAAAAAACAAGCTTGTGAAGGTGCATAACGAAATAAATCACAAGCAAAACAACCGATCCACACAGATAGACGATAGTCATCTCATCTGTGCATCAGGTTTTGTCGCAGACAGCACCTCCCATATTTTAGTGAAGAAAGTAAATAGCTACAACTGATAATCAGTCGAGCTTGATATTAGAATATAAAAGGGTGTCCTTGGTGATTGGCATGCCCAGAAGAAAGTAGATCTGCACCAAACAAAAAGACATTATCGGTTCATGTTCCAAATGTGGACTGTATGATAGGCTGGTGATGAAAAATAGACCTAGTAAAATCCACACAAAACAGTCTTTAAGATATCAGCACACTCAAATATTGATAGGTTGAACTCCTAATGTTATTTTTAATGAAAACAAAATCTCAGTTATTAGCATATTTGGCACCAAATTGTAATCCCAGATTGTATATAGAGTGGCTTAATTGAACAAAAAAGAGAATCCATGGCATTGTCAGAAGAAATTCTACCCCCAAAAGAGTGGCAATAAGAAGAATGATCCCTGTTATCCAGGCCAAGGTCGTTCTAACGAAGACTATTTCTGCAATTTTGATTTGCTCAGGTGAGAGTTCTGTTTCCTGCAACCAACGGGCAGATGATCGAGTATTTACTGTGATATGGAACATATTCTCCTGCTCTGAATCAACCGAGCCCCTGCCCCTATGGGCAATAACTCCAACAATTTGTCCTGCAAAGAGGCTAATATCAGTTTCTAAGATCAATGCCGAATAGAAGATATGACTATATTTTCTAGTAAGATTCATTTGCAAACAGTTGAATATCAATTTCAAGATATAAGCAAATGGACAAACATTCTCCATTGTTCAAGAACAGGCAGGGAAAATAAAAAATTAAACCCTAGACAGTAAACTCATAACAACCAAAATAATTAGGCTTGTCAAGATTATCAGCAATAGAATTCAATAAAAGCTTAGGATACCAAGTATTTCAAGCCATGAATCTAAAGATTAGGGCATACCTTGGTATGCTGCCTGCAAGGACTCAAACATCTTCGATATGGAATTAAAAAATACTTCCATTCCACTTTGAGCAATTCCTTCCTTTCCATAGTGATCTTGTAAAACCTGCCAAAATAAAGCATTAAACATGACTTGAATTCATGAATTGTTACAACATGTTTGTGTTTGGTATCATACAAATATATCTCAATCAACACTTTAAATCAGACGACTTAAGCTATTCAAGAATGACTCTATTTTACAACCACAATTTGCTACAACTGGAGATCATACTTATCTTGTCCATTATATTACAGCTTAAGAAGCACAATTAAATCAATCAAAACTGTTTCTGATAAAACTAACTTCCTAAAGCTTATCCATTTATTTAATATCCGCATTAGCCTAAAAACAAACAGTGGTCAAAAATATTAAATATTTGACACTTCAGTTTATATTCTTTTTGCACAGATGCATTTGTGTTCCACTCAAGGAGAATAAAAGGGATGAGATTCACTAAACCAACCCCTATCCAGCACAAAAGAATGTTAAAATTCTAAGAGTGGGATGTTTGGGCCCACCGACAACATTTTGGCAGAATTAACTAATCAAAAAAATTACATTTCTGCTGAACTAACGAGTTCCGGATTTATATTAAGATCTAATCAATTATAAAGCAAATAGAATTCAGAAAATTATTGATGACCTTGATTCCATCAAATCTGCCAGTGATGAGCTCTGCAGGACTGCGCTCGCTTTTTGTCAATACTTGATGCAACTCCATAGCCTTTCTCATATTACTAATAAGCAATACAAGACTCGTTGCGAAATCCCTGTCAGCTCTCTGTCAAATTCAAAACAGATACTTTGAACATTTTACAGAAACAAAGTCACTGATATTAACTGATGGAAAATTTAAAATTGCAAGAACCTCCGACATATGGAGTCTCATAAATGCACCATTAGCAATAGGAATGAGTAACTCTCCATTCAGTGATTGGGATGCATCTTCAACATAAGATCCACCCAACCAGGATGCCTGCTTACAGAAAAACCAAACCTCATAAATTAAAATCACAAAGGAGTAGGATTTGGCAGGTACCGTGGGGGGAAAGAGACTTACAAAATCACTGAGTTCTTTGTCTGAACATTCAGCATTGATTGAGGCTTCGTTTAATGAGACTATAGAGATTTCATCTTCATCTGTTGACATAACACAGTACATCCATAAAATAATTCTAATAAGTTTACAACTGTTGAGGTGTATAAGATCACAGAGGTCAGTTACCTGGCAGCTGAATGTCCACTCTTTGATTACCTTCGACCATGATCCTCAGGGTGTTACTAGATGGAGATTTATCTGAGTGGGCAATAAGTTGAGAATCTGTATGCATAACAGCATTCAGTGACTACTTTACCACTCAGCAAAACAATAGGGCAATAGCTTATTATCAACCAATTTAAGCAGCATACCTTCAGCTCCTGCAACTTCAACCATGAACATGGCACGGGGCCTATCAAATGGGTTGGGCACAAGCACCTCATTCAGCTACAAAATGCAAAGTTAGTGAGCATAGACAGCATATAAACAGTAGGTATAGGCACAAGATGAAGTATCAATCGAACAGTAGTGTACCTTGGATGAGCTAGCAGCAGTGAGTGTAGAAAGGGGTGCAAAACCAAGCAACACTGATGCAGTAGCACCAATTTCGGATGGGGAAAGTGAAACAGTCTGCACAAATAACAAGATGATAACACTAATTCAAACAAGGTAATGAAAAAAGAATAGCATGAAAGTTAAATAGATTGCCTAATTTTATGTATCCAGGATCAGGGATACAAGTTGAGAGTTTAAAGTATATAACAGGTGAATATGATGGAATGTCTTGGTTGACAGTTCAACCCTCTAGCAAAGACTAAGGCAATAATTGACTATAAATTTCAATAGAGGACCTCAAGGCACTTCTAGGGAAAAGATCCACAAACAAAATCAGAATCACTATGGTTCGTGCAGCATTACAAATGTCCAAATAAAATGGCCTCAGGAAGCATCAAGTATTTGAATTAGTGATCATGAACAGGTTCTATCTAACTGCAATGGAAATACATGAAGCTGTAGATCTTCCATGACATTTGACTAAATTATGCATAATGGCATAAGGTCCTCTAGTAGCTAATTGAGATGCAGCAGAATTCCACCAACATAAAATTTTCGCTGACTTTATACTAATTTGGCACATCAAAACTGTGTTCCTTTAATAAGCATGTAGCACAATTGGAAATGCTGCAAATTTGGCAATCCATGTTACGATATCCCACATCGATTCCTCGTGAAAGTCTGAAAGGGCATATAGGTGGGGCTCAACCCTTTAAGTTTGACCATGGGTTTTGGGTCAAGTTAGGGCTCCCTAGCTCATATGCCTAACAATCCATCACAATATTATTCATTTCTTCAATCATAAACAATAACTTCTTAATCTGTTAAAGAAATACACCATTATTTCAATCTAAAGTTTTTTTTGCAAGAGCAAGCATATGATCTTTTAAGTCGTGTTACAGTTACTCTCTTGAACCACATTCAATGTGCAGCAAGTGCAGTGAACTCTCTTTTGCCCTCAGAGTGAAACTAAGCTAAGCATTGCCTGAGACTTAGTAACACTTACCATCTAAATCATTCATACTAATCCAGAAAGATGAAGGGTAAATCAAACAAAGGGGACAAGTGGACAACTAATCTGGATACATGACTCCAATAATAAAACCACAGTTTGGTCATTAAAATCTGCATTATCTTCAAAAGAATAAACTTAAATGGGCTAAGTCTAGAACAACTCACATTGACAAATCTAAGCAAATTAGTAAAACCAAAAGCAGTATCATGTCGATCAAAGGAACTTTTTTAAGTATTCTTCCCTAAACAACGAGTCACTTGGCACCACTGCAGGAGTGAATGTAGCCATCAAACGATGGCCAGGCAAGTACAACAATTTGAGCTCGCAGAATATCAGTTTAGCAACTCAGTTAATGATAATCGCATCAGAACTCTTTCGAACTTTAATAAAAAAATTATCACTAGACTTGAGATGCTATATCAAATATTTAGCATACATATAACAGCATTCCAAACTCAATGGTGCACTCAAATATCATTTACATAGGAAATCCATAGTTCACTCTTTAATCAGAAAAAACTACCTGATCTGAGGAGCGGCGAAGATAAGGACGAGTGGGACTATCGAGGAAAAGAACCGATGGATCCCCATAAATCACCTGAAATAAATCAAAGCAATAATTTTGATCAAGTTCGAATTCAATAGATAGACAATTTCAGAATTTACAATCAGAAGATCCAACAAATTGACCATAAACGCGCCCGTGCGTGCGTGTAAGAGGGAGAAAGGGTGAGAGACAGACCTTGGAATGGAGAGAAAGAAGAGAGATGATTAACAGAAGGGGAAACGAGTAAGCTCTGTGAGACTCCATGAGAGAGAGAGAGAGAGAGAGAGAGATGCGCGAATGATCTGTGTGGTACGCAACACGAAGATCTGGAAGATGAAGAAGAACGCTACTCTATACGACCACGTTTTGGCCTACGGCTCCGATTTTATTTTATTTTATTTTATACTTTGCTTTTTTCACGTCTCTTGCTCGATATAATAATATAAGGAAATTAGTGTGTTTTTTTTAAGTGTTTTCAGCCTACTAAAAGTCTAAAACACTGAAATCTGGAATTATGATTGTAAACGGTTGTTTTATATTTGGTGAATCATACTAAATACTTCGTTTGTAATAATAATAATAATAATAATAATAATAATAATAATAATATATCAATTTATATGTAATAATAATTTTACCTCCAATATTTCATTTTTATAACAATTCTACTCTCTATAAGTTTTTCGACAAATGAAATTTGAGTTATCAATATATATGTTGAGGGTGATAAAGGTATTGAGCTTTGTAATGTTGATGATATTGATGACTTGCATGGTGAGGATTGAAAAATAAAAATCTGGTTAATATATTCAATATAATTCCGTATTTACAAAATACCAATCTCAATTCATAGATTTGTAGTGTAATAGAATTCTGAAGGATGAACGGGTTATGGACAGTTCCAATAAGATTTATTCTTGAACAAAAATTCATTTTTTGATTTATTTCACCTATTCCATGACCAAAACTATTCATGAAATGGCAAAACTATTCACTCGATTAATTTTGAATCGAAAGAGAAATTTCATGAAATGGCAAAACTACTCACACGATTAATAACTGAGCCGCATCTGGTGTATCATAAGGGATTTGCCTTTCATAATTGATTCATATGGATTGGATCAAAAACAATTCTTGAATGAGGTTAGGTGAGTAGATTGTAGATGCCATGGAATATCGGGTTTCAACGAAATAAAGGAATGTTCCTTAATCCAAATCTCATAATGCAGACAAACCGTTGATATATGAATCGATGACTCTACTGTGATTGGAAATAAAAACCTTGGAACAAAGATGAAGACGCCACAAACGGGGATGGATTTTTGCCTGTTCCGCATCCTTATATTATTAATTTTCACAGGTTCAACAACTCTTTTTCGATCATGAATCTAGATTCAACATGTAGTAGGTTGCGGCAAATAGATCCTTGAACGCCTTCACAGCCAAATTTAGTCCAACCATCCAGATAGAAATAATCCCATTGTTGTAGGCATGTAATTAAGCCACCGCAATTTACCAGATTGTCGTTCAACTGAGTCCTTGGCAGAATACTCAATTTACTGAAGATTCTTAATCAAGAAGCATCATGCATAAGTTGTGTAATGAACCCTTCCTTCAACTCAATCAGAGAAAAAATCGAGAACTACACGCGCTATTGATTAGAGATTGTAGTAGATGAAGTTGAATACGCTCCTACGAAAGGGATGAGAAAGAGAACGTGGAATGTTGAGGCGGTTATCTGTGAACGCGTGCGCGCGCGCACACACACATATATATATTGGTGAGAGTTTGGAAGAGAAGACGAAAACTGAATAAAATGCAAGAGAAACCAAAATTGAAAAAAATGTAAGGTTATTGTGGCTTATATAAGTTTCTAAACCAATAATAATTGTTGCAAATTTGAAATTGAATGAGAATTGATCATGAGGGCTGATAAGTCCATTTATTTCGTGTTTTTATGGGCATTTTGTTCGTTATAAATGTCCTTTTTAGTGTGTTTTGAGTCAAAAAGAACCAGGATGAGGTCATAGGGCATTGCGGAGGTCAAGTCTGGCGAAAGGGGCATTTTATGCCCAGTTATTCAAGTAAAATCCAAGCTAAAGATTCAGTCAGAGGCACAGGGGACTTCTTTCAGCACTCATCCTATATTCGGGTGGCGGAATGGGCATATCAGAGATGGATGAGGCTGACTGTAAGATGTCGTGCCCACTTTGCTTGTGCAGACTTGACAGCAATGGGCTGGGCTAGGGCGATTGCGAGAAACCCGGGATCAATTTGAAGAGAGAGATGAGAACGATAGCTACATTATCCGAAGAAGAGTTGGAGGTGGACTGGACTCTTAGAGGCGTTGCAAAGAAGAGATAAGCCCAATCCCTAAAAAATAGGGATTTGGTCAATTTATGCTTATCCAGTCAGATCAGAAAGGGCACGCCAGTTCCGGAAATCCAGTGAAGACCCCAGCTTGTTGGGAGATCTCTGATTCGGAAATGTAACTATTTAAGCTTCTTTTAATTCTGGAAACAACAGTTTTAGCAGTAAGAAACACTGCTACACTTTTATTTTTCTGCACTTTCATTTCCGTACGCTGCTTGGCAGCAAGAAACAATCCACCGGCCTTAAGCCTTTGGGACTTAGGATTATGTTTTCAAACTCAATGATTATGTTGAGTATTTTTGCGTATTAAATTCAGTAAGTTTCCTTTACAATTATGTCTTTCATTTTCTGCAATTTTAATTATGTCTAGCATGCTTGGCTAGACTCTTAATTCTGGTGTTTGAACAACGAAAATGGTTTGAATATAAATCTGGACTCGTGAGACCAAAATGGACATAGTAATGCATGATAGGTTTTTGTTGATTCTTGTGCCTTGTTCCACGTGAGTGCGTGTCTGAAATGCCCAATGTGGCTGATCACTCGTTAGGTAAAGCGGGCATATCACTATTAATTGAATTGGCGAATCGTGGCTGTGTGTTGGTTCATATAGTAATAAGGGAATCAATGGGTTGTTGTGGGCACACAAGGAATCGGTAAACACAACAGATTTGGGTTTATCTAGGGCACACTGCTGTTTGTTCACTCACATCTCTTTGGGGAACTGGGGGGTGGGTGACTGATTAGGGATTTAATTGACGAGGAATTATTTTTAAGTTTATAATGAAAGGATGAATGAGGAGACACATAGAGGAATCCGGTCTCCATAACTAGATGATTTATCATGTATGAAAATCAGTGTGCCCATGATCGAGTTGATATAAGTTTAGACCAAATTCAAGTTCAAATGCCAGAACCTTTGTTATTTGATATTTTCTTTAGTTTCTTTTGCAGATTTAATTTCCAGTAGTGACAACAAACCAAAACCCCTTTTATGATTGGTTACTTGAAGGTGGAATCACAACAACTCTCTGTGGGATCGTCCCGTACTCATCAGCTAGCTACGCTCGCTGTGGACACATGAGTTATAAATTATTTTAGAGCGCGAAACGACCGCGCGTCAAAATTGGCGCCGTTGCCGGGGAGCTGGTTTCTAGTAATTTTATGTTCGACAATTGGTGAGCCTGAAAGTTGATGCCTAGAGGCTCTTCAAATGAGACTCTATTGTACGATCCGGAGATAAAGAAGACTTCGAGGAAAAATAAGGCAGCAGCGAAGAGGGCACGCCAAGCCACATATAGACCTCGTGAGCCCACACCACCATCAGAAGATCAAGAAGATCAAGGAGATGAAGGGCACGAGGAGTAAGGATAGTTTGAGAACGGCCACAATATCAATATGGCCGCAAATAGAAATGCTGCAAATGGCAATGCGGATGATAACAGAACTTTAAGGCAGTTGGTTTTCCCGACCAACATGAATCTGCGCCCGATGGGCATTACACTCCCAGCTGTGACTTAGAACTAGGATATTCATACAAACTTTATCCAGATCTTATCAAAGTTTCATGGAATGCCCGGAGAGGATCCACAAAGGCACTTGCAAGATTTTGAGATGGTTTGCCAAACTCAACCATCCGACCATGGACGAGAGGAGTATGTGCGGTTGGTCTCGTTCCCTTTCACCCTTCAGGATGGGACACGAGATTGGTTGTACACATTACCCACTGGCACTGTGACCACATGGAGACAACTTCAACAGAAGTTTTTAGAGAAATATTTTCCAGCATCTAGAGTGCAAGAAATGAGAAGAAAGATAGGAAGCCTGAAGATGGGAACTAATGAAAGTTTCTATGACTACTAGGGAAGATTCCAGGTGATGCTGGCGAAAATGCCCACAACATCAGATTACTGAACACGATTTGATTTAGTATTTTGTCGGAGGATTGAGACCACATGAGAGAACAATAGCGAATGCCTCATGTCGAGGATCTATTTTGAACAAACAACCTGTTGAAGCATTCAGAATTCTCATAGAAATGGCTGAAGACAACCGAGACTTCGGTAGAGAGGGCATTCGGGTTGTAAGCAAGTCAGAAAGGGCACCGGACTAGGACAACAGGATTGATAGATTGTGCGACAAGATCGAAAAAATCTTGTCCGGTTTAAGCATAGCAAAGAAGCCCAGACCTTGTGGAGTATGCAAGAGCATATCTCATTTCACTGATGAATGCCCTACTCTACAAGACGAAGTGGAAGAAGTGAACACTGTAGGTGGTCAGAATGGGCATTTCAGAAGATATGATCCCCATTCCCAGACTTATAATCCTGGCTGGAGAGACCATGAAAATTTCAGATGGAGAAGGCCAGAGGATGGGCATCCTGTACGCTCACTACCGCCACCAGAGGAGAAAAGGAAGCAAAGGCTGGAAGATCTTATATTTACCATGGCTGAAGAGAATGAAAAGTTTAACCAAGAGACTCGAGTTGGTCTCTCGTATATGAGCAATCAAATCAATCAGTTAGCTCAAGCCATGCACAAGGTGGAGGAGAAAAATGGGAAGCTACCTTCCCAGGTTGAGAATTTGAGAGAGCAGGTGAATGCAGTGGCTTTAAGGAGTGAAAAAGAACTTCCGGAGATGGTCAGGCCAGTAGAAGTGGAGAACAATGTGCCATTGGAGGAAGAAGTGGAAAAAATTCCCACAAAGGATGAGGCATAAGAAGCTGAACAGGAGGACACTGTGCACATTCCAGAAGTAAAGCAACCTGCTAAAGTGCCCATTCCAGTAAAACGGAAGCCTTCCTTTCCAGGGATATTGGCACAAAATAGAAAAGAAGAAGAAACCATGGAAATGCTAAAGGTATTCAACAAAGTGAAAATCAATATTCCACTAATTGAGGCAATCAAACAAGTGCCGCGGTATGCCTAATTTCTGAAGGAGCTTTGCACCAGAAAGGTGCGATTCAATGACGATGCAAGGTTCTTAGTTGGGGAGAATGTATCGGTTGTGATACAGAGAAAGTTACCTAAGAAATGTGATGATCCAGGGATCTTCATGATTCCTTGTATCATAGGGAATAAGAAAGTGGAGAAGGCCATGCTGGATTTAAGGGCATCAATCAACGTAATGCCCCTGTCGGTGTTCAAAGAATTGAAGATTAGACCTCTAAATGAGACCCGTGTGGTCATTCAGCTTGCTGATAGGTCTAATGTATATCCAGAAGGTCTCATTGAAGATGTATTAGTCAAAGTGGACGAGCTTATTTTCCCAGTAGATTTTTATGTGCTTGATATGGGCACAACGACTTCAAATTCTTTCATGAAGACAGCTCGGACTAAGATTGATGTGGACAAGGGCACACTAATGTGTGAGTTTGATGGGGAAACAGTGACATTCAACATTTTTGAAGCATTAAAGCACCCCCCAGATACAGAGAATTGTAGTTTTGTGAATACCTTTTGTCACCCGAGTGGATCTACCCTATCCATGGTGAGCAATAAAGATCTATTGGAATGGGCATTATAGGATGGCCTGACTGACCAAGATGCCCTGGATAAAGATGAAGATATCGATGAAGGAATTATGATGTTGTATTCATTGGAAGAAATGCCATAAGGCTATGTAGATTATGGTGAAATGATGATAAGCTGATGCCTTCTATTATCAAAGCACCCACGCTGGAATTGAAGGCATTACCAAGGCATTTGAAGTATGCCTATTTAGGGGATAATGAGACTCTCTCTGTAATCATAAGTGCGGGGTTGAATCAAGCTAATGAGAACCGTCTTTTGAGATTGTTGAGACTGTATAAGGAGGCACTCGGATGGACTTTGGCAGATATAAAGGGTATTAGCCCAGCGGTTTGTATGCACAAGATTCTGTTGGAAGATGATGCAAAGCCCGTTCGTGATCCACAAAGAAAGCTCAATCCAGTGATGAAGGATGTGGTGCTAAAGGAGATTATGAAGCTATTAGACCAGAGCATTATATACCATATTTCAGATAGCAAGTGGGTCAGTCCAATCCAAGTTGTGCCCAAGAAGTTGGGCATTCAAGTGGTGAAAAATGAGAAGGGCGAGCTTGTGCCCACACGACTGTAAACTGGCTGGAGAGTTTGCATCGACTATCGGAAACTGAACACGATCACGCGGAAGGATCATTTCCCACTTCCGTTCATTGACCAGATGCTGGAGAGACTCGCAGGAAACAAGTTTTTTTGTTTTTTGGATGGGTACTCAGGATACATGCAGATTGCAGTGAGTCAGGATGATCAGGAGAAAACAACATTCACGTGCCCATTCGGCACATTTGCCTATCACATAATGCCCTTTGGCCTCTGCAATGCTCTTGGCACATTTCAGCGATGTATGATGTGCATATTCTCTGATTTGCTCGAGAACTGCATTGAAGTATTCATGGATGACTTCACGGTGTATGGAAGCTGCTTTGATCGATGTTTAGGTAATCTAGGGAAGGTGTTGCAGCGTTGTGTGGACAAATACCTAGTGCTGAACTACGAAAAATGCCATTTTATGGTCAGAGAGGGCATTGTACTGGGCCATGTGATTTCTGAGAGGGGCATTGAGGTCGATAAAGCCAAAGTGGATATAATAGAAAAATTGCCATATCCCACTTCGGTGAAGCAAGTGAGAGGATTCCTGGGGCACGCTGGATTTTACAGGAGGTTTATAAAAGATTTTGCAAAAATTGCCCAGCCTATTACTCACTTATTGCAACAAGATGTTCCCTTCGAATTTGATGAAGAGTGTAAGAAGGCATTCAATTTTTTGAAGAAACAACTGGTCACAACACCGGTTATTCAACCACCAGATTGGGGGATTCCTTTTGAGATTATGTGTGACGCCAGTAGATACGTTGTGGGTGCCGTACTGGGTCAAAAAAGAGGAAAAAAAGCCATATAATTTACTATGACTCCAAAACTCTAAATGGGGCACAGTGTAATTACACCACTACTGAAAAGGAGCTATTAGCAGTAGTGTTTGCATTCGAGAAGTTTTGATCTTGTCTCTTGGGAGCAAAGAACATTGTTTACACAGATCACAGTGCCCTGAGACACTTGATGGCCAAAAAGGAGATGAGGCCGAGACTAATTAGATGGATCCTGTTCTTGCAGGAGTTGATGTCGAGATAAAGGATAAGAGTGGGGCACAGAACTTAATAGCCAACCATCTGAGCCGATTGCTAAATGAAAAAGGCGATGAGATGCCCATTACGGATCATTTTCCTGATGAGCATTTGTACTCAACACGGGGCACACTGGAGCCCTGATATGCAGATATAGTAAATTTTTTGGAGTCTGGAGAGCTGCCAATTGGGTACTCATGGTACCAAAAAAATAAATTGAGGCAAGAGAGCAAGTTCTATGCCTGGGATAGCCCTATTCTTTGGAGGAGATGTGCTGATCAAATCATAAGAAGATGTGTCCCAGATTATGAAATTGAGGAGATTTTGAAGCATTGTCACAATTATGCTTGCGGAGGGCATTTCGGACCAAACCGAACAGCGAGAAGAGTTCTGGATTGTGGTTTCTTTTGGCCCACAATTTTCAAGGATGCCCACGACGTTTGTAAAAGGTGTGATCAGTGCCAGAGAATCGGAAACATCACCAGAAGGAATGAAATGCCCATGACGCCCATCAAGCCAGTAGAAATTTTCAATGTTTGGGGAATGGATTTCATGGGACACCTTGCAAATTTTAAGGGGAACCATTATATTATCCTAAGAGTTGATTATGTGTCCAAATGGGTGGAGGTAAAGGCTACTCCTACCAATGATGCAAGGGTAGTAGCCGCATTTCTGAAATCCCACATTTTTAGCCGGTTTGGTGTGCCCAGGTCCATCATCAGTGATCAAGGGACCCATTTTTGCAACCAAACGATGGAGAGGTTATTGAAAAAGTATGGAGTAAATCATAGAGTCACAATAGCCTATCATCTACAAGGGAATGGTCAAACTGAAGTCTCAAATCGAGAAATTAAAACCATCATTGGGAAGGTAGTGAATCCAAGTCGGAAGGACTGGAGTGTCCATTTGGATGATGTTCTGTGGGCATACCGGACTACATTCAAGACTCCAATTGGGATGTCCCCATACCGAATGCTATTTGGGAAGTGTTGTCATCTGTCAGTCGAGCTGGAACACAAGGAGCTGAACATGGATAAGGATGCAGCTGGGCATTTCAGGAAATTACAGATTCAGGAGCTGGAAGAAATGAGAATGGAAGCCTATGATAATGTTGTGCTTTACAAGAAAAAGATGAAGAGGCTTCATGATCAAGTGATTAGAAGAGAGATATTCTTCCCAGGACAGCAAGTGCTTTTGTTCCATTCAAGGTTCAAATTGATGGGAGGAAGTTTGAGGACCAAGTGGGTTGGTCCATTTGAAGTCTATGCGGAATGCCCCAATGGGGCAGTGGAGCTCAAAATCCCGAAACTAGAGGGCAATTCAAAGTAAATGACCATCATCTCAAACCATACCTAGGGCATTATGATCGGAATGCCAGAGTGGTCTGGCTTGGGGAGCCCATTTACACTTAAGCAGAGACTTTGTCGTGCCCATGACAATAAATGGGGTGCTACTGGGAGGCAGCCCAGGTTTTTAATTGCTTTAATTTGTTTTTTATTTTAATTAAATAAAGTTTCCAGTTAATTAAACTAGATTAAGGGCAATTTTACGCTTATTTTTGGATAAGTATGTGATCTACAGGTTAGGATAAGGAGAGAGAAACCAATGATAAAGATAAATCTCGGAAAAATAGGGATTCTGAAGCGGGGTATTTTGAAGAGATAAAGTTCGTTCCGATTTTTCAGGGGATAAGGCTTATCTGTTGATGTGGGTACGCTGATTCAAATAAATCTTCTAGAATTCGAAGAGTCACGGTCACATCAAGAACAATAACACACATTAATAAAAAGCCAACCCCACAAAATCTTAACTTTCACTTTCATTCTTTTCAGAAAAAATCAAAGCTTCTCTCTTTCCCCTCTCAAAACCCTACAACATCTCTCTGCAATTCTCAAGCCTCAACAATGGTGAACACACGCGGTAAGAAGATGGTTCCAAAAGCTGGAGTCAAGGGCAAGTTGGAGGTCGACACTCCAGTCACCTCTGTAGAGCCCACCCCAGCTAAGGTGGTAAAAAAAAGGCTGTAAAGCCTAAAGAGAAAGTTGCACCTGCCGCGGCCACCTCGAGCAAACCGACAAAAGAGATTCCGCCGGAGAAAGAGCCTGTAGTTGAAGCAAGCTCTGCTATACCATCGCAATAGGAACACGATAAGGATGACACTACTGTAGGAGGAACACAAGAAGAAGAAGAAGTGGTCACAGTGCCCACACAAGAGTCTGCCAAAAGAGCCTCTAAAAAGGCGAAAAAACAGGCTAGGGTTCCGACGCCTCCGCCGTCTGAAGAGGTTGTTGAAGAGGAGAAGAATGAGGAAGAAGAAGACGACGATAAAGGCTTGGATGACTTTATGAATGAATTGGATGAATTGGAAGCGCAGTCTATGGATGAGAAAATCTAAGAAGAAGGACCTGTAGAGATAAAGAAACGGGCATTGGAGAAGGCGGAAAGAAAAAGGAAAGTTGCAGAGCCTATTCTGGAACAACCAATTGAGCAGCCAGCCGAGTCCCAACAGGATGAAACCGAAGAGGAGGTTTCAGAACACCCAGAGCAGCAACAACAATAAAGTGAGCCATCCCAGGCTCAAACACTCGAGGATGAACCTTCAGATGACTCACCACCAAAGCAGAGGGTGGGAAAAGCGGTGGCCATGAAAGCAGGGGCCAAGCTAGCTAGGGAGCCCTCTTCGAAGAAGAGAAAAGCTACAGAGGACACACTACACCCTGAGCCTAAAAAGGGCAGAGGGGTAGGGAGCCCCACTCCGAGTAAGCCAGGAAGTGGCCCGCCACCGGTCCGGGCATTATAAACTCGAAGAGAGTCCATGCTAAGTCGCTTGCAGCTCTTGGGATAGAGCAGGAGGTAAGAGGTTTCTTTGCTACAATTGGTTGGGAGTTTTTCTTGGATATGGAATGTGTTATTTTTCCTGCACTCTCGCGTGAGTTTGTTAATAGTCTGAAAATAAAAGTTGTGAATAAGCCTGCTACATCTACTAGGGTCATGAATTTTAAAATTCTAGGTAAAAATTTCTCTATGTCTGCTGATGATCTAAATATGATGTTGGGCATTGTATCATACTTCGGCCTCCAGGAGGATGAGTATGAATATGCCATGACTGTTGTGCCCGACTCTGCTGAGGGAGTTGAGGCAAAATGGGCTGAGGTTGGGGATGGCTCCACTTATCAAAGTGGAGCCACAAAAGGCTATTGTCTGAAGAATAAAGCCTTGAGATTCTGCCACAGGGTGCTTGCCTACAGTTTCTTTGGTAGGAAGGATAGTTCGAACTCAATAACTAATTAGGAGCTTTTCATTCTCTGGTGTATGGTGAAGAAAATTAAAATCAATTTTAGCTCTGTGGCCATTGCACATTTCAGGAAAATAAAAACACACCTTAAGCATAGAATCTCGTGTGCCCAGCTGATCACCCAAATTGATGTTAGGTCTAGGTTGCTAGATTTGAGCACCACTGATCTAGTCTCTTTGCTCATGGAATTCTTTGATATTGTCTGTTTAAAAAGAATGCAAGATGTGGTTGATAACGATGATGGCAAGCCGATTTTCTTTGTGCCAAGGGCAGACCCCTCGAGCATGTTTCTTGTCACTGCAAGTACATCAAAGAAGCTATCAGTGGGGAGGGCACAACAAGGGGAGCATCCGTTCATGGTGATTCTGAAGAAGTTGGAAGGTTGGAGAATGCCCAGTCCCAGACAGATGAGAAACTAAACCGCATGGAGACAGCCCTGAAAGCCTATTTCAAATACGTTGGGTTCTTATACCCAACACCCTCATCCGATTGATTCCTGGTTCTTTCTTTCCTTAGATTAGTTTTTTTTTTTGTGTGTCGCCCTGTTCACCCACTTTGCCTAGTATAAAGTGTGTGGGTGGGGGCATTCCAGTTTATGTTTTAATGTTTTTGTTGAGTCTGTTTTAACACTTTGCATAATACAAAGTGTGTAGGTGGCTAGTTGAGTCAGCATGCTTTCTGTGAAGTCTATGTGGTCATTGCTTTTGATATTTTCAAGATTAAACTGCTTCATATCAAAAATCAGCATGTCCACATAAGATAGGGATGACGAACGAGTTTAGCATGTCCTGTGAGAATTGAGCCTAAATGATGTATGCCCATTTCATAGCTTTCTTTACTTCATGTGTGAACAATTATGTGCTTAGAAATTCTAGAACTTGCTATTGTTCTGTTTGAAGTCTGTAAATTCTTGATGCATAAGTAGATGATATAGGCCATCTTTTGCTGAACCACTGAAAAGAAAATTTTACCTACCAATGACACAGCCTTTGTAGCCCTTTGAGCCTATGAAATGCCCTGGCAGATTTCTTGTCTGGGATGGAAAAATATATAGCCAGAGCATTATAAGAGCCTGAAAAAAGTAAAAAATGGGGAAGGCAGAATTGTTGGGGGATATTCGTGAAAGGCCAGAAAAGATAGGAGAATAAATAAAAGAAAAAAAGAAAAAAAAAGAAAAAAATGATGATGAAAGAAAAAGAAAAAAAAAGAGAAATAAATTCCCCTAGTCTTAAGTGTTCAGAGTGTCCAAGAGTAAATAAATAAATTGTTGTCTGAACGGAGCACATCAGAGTAGTGATTTAGCAAAAATAAGGAGGGCCTGTACGGAAATAAAACCCCACCTACATGAAATGCCCACTGTAGCCTAAAAAGCTCTATTGATACTTATTCATCTATGATTTTTGGATATTGATAATAGAATTTTAGCAAGCCTATGGGATGACTAAGTACGTAATTGCATTGATTTGAGTGTATACACTGAGCTTAAACACTGAGTGACGAGAGTTGTAAGGATTACCACGCTGAACTCATTTTTGACCTATTTTTGGTATCCTGATACTTTGCAGTTTTGTTGGAATATTGATTGTGATGTGCCCACGCTGATTAACAGTTTGCATGCTTTGTTTTGAGTCTGTTCGTTTTGCCTTTCTTTTCTTTTATTTTTCTGGACGTATTGCATCCCATACTTGAGGACAATCATGTCTAAAGTGTCTGGGTGTGATAAGTCCATTTATTTCATGTTTTTATGGGCATTTTATTCGTTATAAATGTCCATTTTTAGTGTGTTTTGAGTCAAAAAGAACCAGAATGAGGTCATAGGGCATTGCGGAGGTCAAGTCTGGCGAAAGGGGCATTTTATGCCCTGTTATTCAAGTAAAATCCAAGCTAAAGATTCAGTCAGAGGCACAGGGGACTTCTTTCAGCACTCATCCTATATTCGGGTGGCGGAATGGGCATATCAGAGATGGATGAGGCTGACTGTAAGATGTCGTGCCCACTTTGCTCGTACAGACTTGACAATAATGAGCTGGGCTAGGGCGTTTACATGAAACCCGAGATCAATTTAAAGAGAGAGACGAGAAGGATAACTACATTATCCGAAGAAGAGTTGGAGGTGGACTGGACTCTCAGAGGCGTTGCAAAGAAGAGATAAGCCAATCCCTAAAACTTATGCTTATCCAGTAAGATCAGAAAGGGCACGCCAGTTCCGAAAAACCAGTGAAGACCCTAGCTTGTTGGGCGATCTCTGATTCGGAAATGTAACTATTTAAGCTTCTTGTAATTCTGGAAAACAACAGCTTTTAGCAGTAAGAAACATTGCTACACTTTTATTTTTCTGCACTTTCATTTCCGTACGCTGCTCGGCAGCAAGAAACAATTCATCGCCCTTAAGCCTTTGGGACTTAGGATTATGTTTTCAAACTCAACGATTATGTTAAGTATTTTTGCGTATTAAATTCAGTAAGTTTCCTTTACAATTATATCTTTCATTTCTGCAATTTTAATTATGTCTAGCATGCTTGTCTAGACTTTTAATTCTCGTCTTTGAACAACGAAAATGGTTTGAATTTAAATCTGGACTCGTGAGGCCAAAATGGGCATAGTAATGCATGATAGGTTTCTGTTGATTCTTGTGCCTTGTTCCACGTGAGTGTGTGTCTGAAATCCCCAATGTGGCTGATCACTCGTTAGGTAAAGAGGACACACCACTATTAATTGAATTGGCGAATCATGACTGTGTGTTGATTCATATAGTAATAAGGGAATCAATGGGTTGTTGTGGGTACACGAGGAATCCGTAAACACAATAGATTTGGGTTTGTCTAGGGCACACTGCTGTTTGTTCACTTACATCTCTTTGGGGAACCGGAGAGTGGGTGACTGATTAGGGATTTAATTGACAGGAAATTGCTTTTAAGTCTATAATGAAAGGATGAATGAGGAGACGCAGAGAGGAATCCGGTCTCCATAACTAGATGATTTATTATGTATGAAAATCAGTGTGCCCATGATCGAGTTGATATAAGTTTAGACCAAATTCAAGTTTAAAATCCAGAACCTTTGTTATTTGATATTTTCTTTAGTTTCTTTTGCAGATTTAATTTCCAGTAGTGACAACAAACCAAAACCCCTTTTATGATTGGTTACTTGAAGGTGGAATCACAACAGCTCTCTGTGGGATTGACCCGTACTCATCAGCTGACTACGCTCGCTGTGGGCACAGGAGTTATAAATTATTTTAGAGCGCGAAACGACCGCGCGTCAAGGGCACCTCTTTAACAATCAGAATTTTATATGATGCCTCTTAAAAAATCTGTTTCAACAATTTATTTATTTTTAAATGAACAAACTTGCCTCTTGAAGAAGTCGCCTCAACAAAAAAAAATATTTTTTTAATAAAAAAGAACTTAAATGTGTATTGTCTATAATAACCCACTATTTTCTTTTTATATATTATATAGATTGGGGTTTTTGAAATTTGGGGATTGGGTGAGAAGAATGGCTTGTGTGAGGAGAGATGAAGAGTTGGTTTTCTTTTATTGGTGACAGTTGACCGAGACATAATTTGGGGTTGTAGAATGAGTTTTGTTTCTAATTATTTATTTAGTTAATGGGCCAAGTTAGGATTATAGTTAAAATTGGGTTACGGTGGTTAAATGGGTCGAGAGTGGTTTGGGGTTTTGGGCCACACTCATGCAAATTTATGTAATTATTTACTTATCTATTTTATTAAATTTTATGTTAATGTTTATATATTTGATTTATTAATAGGCGGCATGTGGAACTAACTAATATCACATATAATGTGGCGCACATATTATATTTATCTTTGTTATGTTTTTATGCAGGTTCACAATTATTAACCTATATGTTACAATAATTATTAGCCAACAGACTGCATATGTCCCGATATTAGTCAGGGGCTATCCATAATATAATTTATTATAATTTTATAACTTAGATAAATGTATTCACCACTGAGTCAATAGTATTCACTCCAAATTATTATTTATTTCAGGTTGATGCCGGGCGATGTGTATGCGTGGCGAGATGATGGTCGTCAAGAAAATAAAATAACTTATATTTTATTATTTTTCGCTTAAAAACTCTCAATAAATATTTTACTGTTATTCAATAAAGTGATACTCTTTTTATTATTGTTATTATTTCTTTTTATGAAAATTGGGGCGTGACATTGGGTAACAAATGGTAACTCCAGCTTATAATCTTCTACTTCTAATTCTGTCTCTCCATCACCATGGATTACTAAATCATTTGCCACTGAACTAGATTTTGTGGTACCTTGTTGATCTACTTCCTTCACCCTAAAGAAACGATGTCAAAAGTTTTTCCAAAGTACTACAACCTGACTTCCATGGATAGGAATCTGACTGGATTTCTATGTTCCTTCTTTTAAGTCGATTCTTCACCTGCCTTTTGCGCCATGTCTTCTAGCTTCTCATAGTGCCTCAACTTCACCACTTGTCTAATCTATTTGCATAGGCATGCTAGAAATCTAGTCTTCGTGGCCTCTCTGTTCTCTTCCGTATCAGCTCAAAATATGAATTTCTTCATGTCCTTATAATACTCTTCTATGTTGCTATCTCCTTACTTCAAGCTCTACAATTCCATATACAACTCTCGGTAGTAAGAATTGGATATGAATCGCCTATTGTTTCCTCAACCATTCTTGCAACCACTATAGACTTGAGACTATAAGATAGCATCAATCCGCTCACGTAAAATTTCCATATCCGTCCATATCATTCGTTCATGTCATGTAGAAAAGATTCCAACACGAGATTGTAGTTAAATTTGATTGTTGTATCATCTTCGGTACCTGTGAATTAGGACAATTTTTTCGTCCTTTTTTTTTCTTGGACTATTTTTTTTTACTCAACTACAAATCATAGCAACTGAAATAACATTAAAGAAACATCAAATACAACATTCAACCAAAAACATAAGTAATTTTTTTTTCAAATCATTTCTTTCAATCAACGATTTTTCTCTTTTTTATGTTGATTTCCTACATTTTTATAATGAATGAAAAATAAAATGTGTTATGATTCGTTGCCATGAACACTGAAATTAGACACAAAATCATAATGTCAAACTCAATGTCAAATATAGTTAACACAACTATTTTAACACAAATATGCTGGAAATAAAACGCAACAACACATGAAATAATTTTAAATCACACACAACATGTATGTGATTGCCACAGGGCGAAATTAAGCTTCCACGAGCCAAAACGACTGTTAATTTGATGATGTCAGGCGCTGAGGCTCTTGACACATCAAATAAAATACACGAATCATATTCTAGTTTACAACCAAAATGAATTCAAAAATACAAAGTAACCTACCGTTAATTTGTAGACAAACCAGCAATGATTTCACAACCTTGCTATCTATCCTAACTTGTACAACCTACTCTCGTGAATTGATTGTGCAACAATAAACATTAAGAAAGAAGAAGGAATGAAGAATAAAATCTATGCTAAGTTTGTGACTCAAGCTCTTCAATCTTCTCACACAGCGGAAAGATGGTTTGTGCTTGAATAAATCTTCAAGTGTCAAACATATCCCTTATATGCTTCTTTACTTAAATCCTACAAGGCTCACGTATTCTCTTTTTTGAACATGGGTTGATGACAACCGCTCCTCGCCATAACTTCAACGTGTTTGGGAGAAACCGCCTCCAAGGCGTGGTTGAAAGCTTCACCCACATTCATCCTATTTTTCTGAATCTCCAGCAAATATAGTTTCTGAAAAAGAAAAAAGATTAAATAGAGAAAAACCGCTAAACCTAAAAAATAGGAGATAGAGTTTTGACTTCATCAAACTCTATTTTAAATAATATATCTAATATGTATATATCCATTTATTTAAAATATTTATTTCGTGGATATGCACATATATTCTAAGATATATAAAACTAATTTATTAATTAAAATAATAAATAAAATTAGGAAATGATAAGATTAGTTACGACTATGTCATAGACAATGTCGCAGGAAGTCTGCCTGACATCAAGTGCAACATTGAATGTCAATGTCATACAGCACTCAACAATCTCCCCCTTAATCTTAGCCTTTCTGCACACAACATACAACTCAATGTATTTTGTACAATTAGAGTCGCAGCGGAAAATGGAGACCTTAAAATCTCCCCTTCAAGGGTTACTCCCCCTTAATTTGATCATCATATAATAGGCACTTTTCCTATTATAAAATCAATGTTAAACTGATAGTTCAACATACAATTACAATGACATATTGATCATTCAATATCTCACAAAATAACTATGCTTAACATGTCTAATCATAATGATATGTTACAAATATCATCAACAAGACAAGCATATAGAAACAATAACATAACCATAGATTGAATTAAAAAAACATGCATTAATAGCATATCAAAATAACCGTGTGTCCAGCACACACATCAAAATCCAATCATAAAAACAAAAAGATGCAGCAAGCATCTTGATTGTGTCCATGCACAAGAACATAAATTTTAAACATTGTTTTTAACATAAAAAAAAAACTTAAACACCAAGCTTCACAAGATCTTCCTCTTCCCCTTGGACCCCTTCTTCTTTGGTTTGGCCTCAGCTTCAGCTTCCTCCTCTACATTCTCCATCTCCTTTCGCACCTCGTGCACACCCACATTTCCACCAGCTTCATCTACTCCCCCTTTTTGGGCAGAAAGGAAGTGAGAGAAAGCATCGCGGGCCTGCGAAAGGATAGTAATAGCCACGGTGATATGATCAATCTGGGCAAGGAGGGTCTCCATTGGCAACATCATTATGGGTATGTGAGGGGAGTCAGCATCAACAAGATCAGGAGCCTGCGTGGACTAATGTGAAGCTGTACTAATGTTAGATGAGAAATGTTTGAGTGTAGCGTCGGAGCCATAAGGAAGATTAATAACTCTTCCATCACCAGTTTTGGGCTTGATAATAGAAAGGGCAGGTTGCACATCGACAAGCTTCTTCTTGCTCTCTTTCATGCCTTGATGTTTGAGAATGGCATGAATGAGACATGGAAAATGTAAGTGATTGGAAGAGCTTGACTTTGAGGCAGCCTTGAGTACATACTCAAACATACAAGCGCCAAGATTAAATGGAAGATTAGAGCCAAGTTGGTATAACAAGATGGCTTGATCCACCGTTAAAACAGAAGCATTAGATGTTGGAAGCCAGTTTCATATTTAATTCTGAAATATGAAATAAATGGAGACAAGTCATGATGGAATCAATTCACATGAATTAATTCATACCATAAAATCATAACATCGTACCATATTATTTAATAAATTCAGAATCAAAGGACCTGATGTCAAAGATCATAACATTGACTTTAACATCAGGATGTCAACATTGACTAAAAGACCCACATTCCAAGAGATTTCCTTAGGGAAGAAAATCTCTCAAAATCCAAAGGTTTAGTGAAGATATCCGCAATTTGATTCTCTGTAGAAATGTATTCCAATTTGATGATATCTCGTCCCACAAGATCTCGAATAAAGTGATGTCTGATGTCAATGTGTTTGGTACGAGAATGTTGGACTGGGTTTTTCGAAATTTCAATTGCACTAACATTGTCACATAACAATGTCAACGAGGGACTCACTAGGCCATAGTCAAGTACCATTTGATTTAACCACAACAGTGGAGAGCAACAACTAGCGGCAACAGCATACTCTGATTCGGCTGTGGAGAGTGAGATACAGTTTTGTTTCTTACTCGACCAAGAAACCTGATTGTTGCCAAAATAAAAACAACCTCCGCTAGTGCTTTTCCGATCATCGACATCACCTGCCTAATCGGAATCACTAAAGCCTACAAGATGAATGTTAGAACTCTTGCAATATTTAATACCAAACCCAATTGTGCCAGAGACATAGCGAATGATTCTTTTAACAGTTTTAAGATGAGATTCTTTAGGCTGAGATTGATATCTCGCACAAACACCAACACTAAACATAATGTCTGGACGACTAGCTGTTAAGTACAATAAACTTCTTATCATGTCTCTATACATGATAGAATCAACATTGCTACCAACATCATCTCTGCTCAACTTTTCGGAAGATCCCATAGACGTCTTCATAGGTTTAGCATTTTCTAATCCAACACGCTTGACCAATCTTTTAGCATATTTGCTTTGAGAAATGAAGATCTCATCTTTATCTTGCTTGATTTGTAGACCAAGGAAATAGTTGAGCTCTCCAACCATGCTCATTTCAAACATGTTGCACATTAAATCTACAAAATCCTTGAGCAGATTAGTACAAGTCGAACCAAAAACAATATCATCAACATAGATTTGAGCGATAGTAATATGTGTTTTAATTTTTCTTGATAAACAAGGTCCTATCAACTTGATGATGAGATTTTTCTAATGCAAAGAATATGATCACGAAGCAAGTTATACATTCCAAATCTCGATTATGCAAGTGGACATACGAAGCATAGGAGACCGGGTCGAACACGGGGAATTTAAATGCATTTTTAAGTCTACAAGCATCATAACATCAAATTCATTCACTAGTTAAACAATTCGAAAATTGGGTTGGGCTTTAACTTTGCTACTAACTTTTAACAATATAAATGAAATTTGCAACACACAAGAAATAGCAAGAAATAAAATTAAATAAACTTTACTTGAACGAAAATGGCTCTAGGGAATTGAGTCCTCACTAAGACATGTTCTTTAAAAATGGAGTTATGCTTAGATTTTCCAACAACAATTGATCTCAATGTTAATCAAAGCCCTCTCTCGAGCAACTATGATATTTCAACTAAATCCAATTTCCCTATCTCTAGGGTTAAATTGCAATTTAATCCATTCAAGCTTCATCAATCAAACAAACTTCAATTAAACATCAATCTCTCGATATAATGCAAAATAGAAACCATAAATCATCTTTCCATGTATAATTGATTCTCTCAAACTCAATCATACATCATACTCTACCCTAAGATGGCCAATCAAAGAATAGATACAATCATAGCATGATTTATGAAAAAAGATTGGAAAATCAAGCACAAATCTCAAATTCAAATCACATACCCAAATCAACATTCAAAACCCTAGATGCCTAAAGATTTAGCTACTCATATCCAAAATAAAGAAGCAAACCATAAATAAAAGAGACATAGAAGAGGAAGAGAAAAAACCCAAAAACTTGAATATATTTTTCAAAAACTTCTTGATTCTTCCATACACCAAGCTCCAAGCTCTCACACAATATTTCTCACTCTAAAATTGGTAAAATATCAAGTTCTATTCCAAAATTTCGAACTAAGGATGGCTTTTATACTAGGATGGCAAAAATGGAGCAAAAATCCGGATATTCCCGAAAACAAGACACAAGGGCGTGACATGGGGCCGGTCGCGCCCCATGGCTCGCGCCGCGTGGGGTGAGGCGCGACCCGGGCTGGCCCGGCCTTGGGTCGCGCCGCGTTGCAGGTCGTGCCCGGCCTCCCGGCTTCGACTCGGTCTTCGTGCTCTCTCGCCCGTCCGATCCAGCTTTCGGGTCCCTTCCGTTGCGCACTTCGATTCTCGAGCCTCGGGTTGCTCATTTTAAACCTGTTTTTCTCAATTACATTGTGTTAGCGACACTTATTATAAAAGAGACTAATACCATCCTAAATAACGACCAAATGAATTAAAATGCGATAAAAAGATAGCAAGAAATGCTCGGATTAGGACTAAAATGCGAGCATGTCAACTCCCCCAAACTTGAACTCTTATTTGTCCCCAAACAAGCATATGGAAAGAGCAAGGGAAAGCTAGAATAAAAAGGAAAATCATAGCCACTAATGCCTCAACTTTTGTAAACAGAAATCTTCATGCAAAGAATGAGATCAAAGCTTTATATCAAAAGAGAAAAATCATGAGAAAAATGACCACTCTCTTTGAAGGGCAATTACATCACTATGATCCTCTCACATGGAGATAAGGGGCACATTATCACTCAACATCACATGATAGAAGCATACCACCATAAGCTTGCAAAATAACTCAACATGATTCATCAATGTGCTCTAAACAAGAATCACATAGGTCTTTAGAGTTGTAATGCTTGGCTCGTTGGACGGGTACGGAAATTTTAGGTAAAAGTGACTCCAGGTCCTTTTCCACAACCTAATGGTATTCCAATCCTAGTAAGATCAAGAGTTCTCTTCCACCCATACCATAAAAAATGATCAATCTTAAGCAATAGACGGATAATCCTTAGCCTTCTCTTGTTTTTTTTTCGCTTCCCCTAAATCATTTGTTCACGCGTTCTTGCACAAGGAACTAGAGTCGGTAACAAATACATTTTTCTTTAATTCTATTTTTCATCATGACTCTAATGATTCTCATATTTTTTTTAAGGGAACATTTTTGGCTTCACAATCCAAGGCTTACACATGCTTCACATTTCTCCGAATTTTGCTAACCATGGTTCTTAATAACAATTCTTTCATTCCTTGAATTCCGTCCATCCCGGGCTATTCAATTAAAAATAAATCACCAAAGGCTCAACGGGGCTAACAAGGATAAATTTCAAAGGAAGAAATGAATAAGGCTCAAATTTTTTTACAAAAACCGCTTTAGATCATCTTCAAGTTCTAAGCACATATAGAATACATGAAAGTTATGAAGCAAGTTCTAGAGATGCAAATATCATTGATGAATCACACATGAAAGAACGAAATAGGCCCAAATCTCACAAGTAGCTAGAAATCAAGCCAAATTTCCACAATTTTGACTCGAATGATACTTCGGCTCATCACTCTATCCATGCATGCATTTTTCAATATTTTCTCATAAAAATAATTCATCATATATCCATCATTCCTTGTTTCCTTCACCAAATTAATCAAAACACAGACAAATCCAAGCAGAGAAAGTCATCACACTTGATTATAGCCTAATCCAAGCATTTATTATTATAGACCCAATCATAAAAGAAATGATCCTAGAGATCACATAAATCCGTACAACCCAACATAGAATACTGAATCCAAATCCTGAATCATAATACAGTCATCCCAAATATTCAAATAAAAATGATAAAGAGTTCAAAGAGAAAGCAGACAAAGAGTGATTACCGGTCACCACTTTATACCCTCTCCCCCAAACTTGTTTCATTCCGAGGAAAGAAAAAGTTTGAGTGGAAAGGATAGTGGGACCGAAATCGAGGGGCAGACTCTTTCACTCATCAGTCGGAGGGCGGCATGGGGTGGAGTCCAATGGCGGTTGATATGGTGGATACGGGTACGGAGGGTAAGGGTATGGCGGGTAATGCTGGTATGGTGGCATCTGAGGTGGTCGCTGATGCGATGCCCCTTGTCCAGTCCATTGCCCCATCATGTTCTCCATGCTTGACTGGAAGGTGTTGAAGCTTCCTTGTAGACCTTGAATCTCAGCACTAATACCCGTGAAACGGGTCCCAATCTCCTCCTCCAAACCTGTAAACCGAGCATCGAAGCTCTCTTGCATCCCTGTGAATCGAGCATCCATCTCAGAACGCATATCGCCAAAACGGGAGTTCATATCTACCCGCATATTTCCCATGTTAGCCGTCATGTCATTCATTAGATTCTCCAGAGTACCAAAGCGGTCATCCTGAACATCTTCCCTAGTTCTGCGGCTTCCTCTCGACTGAGCATGTGACGTGGACCCACCAGCATCATCCGTCCTAGGTGTCTTCCGTGGTGTGCCTCCGGATGTGGTAATCAATGCAAGATGGGCCGGTGTATCCATCATCCAATTCTCCTTCTCATCAAAAGTGGAGACATTTGTCAAAGCTGGATTCGGAAGCGGGAACTGACGCTTGTTAGTCAGGAGAAAATCAAATGGGGCGGATGCGGAGTTGACAAACTTAGCGTTCCGGAGATGCTCCATGTTGAGGGCTCGAGATCCGGGGCAAGATTGATAGTTGGACAAGTCGATGTCCAACATGGCTGCAATTGGGGTAATCAAGCCCCCCACACAAATAGTGCCCGTCTTGAAATTTATTTTTCTCTAACATTGCACGAGGAAATGTGCGGCAAAATTCACCGGGATAGCATTAAGCATACACCATAAGATATGGAGCTCTTTTGTCTGAAGTCCACTATTCTCTTGGCGGGCTAGCACAGTAGAAGAGAGAAGCTTCTGCATATACCGGAAGACAGGATTGGGCAAATGGGAGGCATTGGTCTTGCTAGAATCATATTGCAGCCTATTTGGGTTTGCCTCCACCACACTGTCATGGAAATCATTGAATCAGAAGGATGGGTGAGGGTGGAAGGTCCCATTAGTTGGAGTTTGAAACATCGTATTGAGGCGCTCCACAGTGAACCTCCAGTCTTGATTCCCAAGTCGGAATGTGCAAGAAACAGGCCCTCGAGATGGAGTGTGCTTCACCTTTAGGGTGGAGAGAAACTCACGAACAAGCACGGGGTAAGTCTTCCAGTCATTCTCCCCCAAGATATGTATCCAACCAATGCGTCGTAAGAGCCCTACCACACTCTCATAAATCCCCAACTTCCTTGTTGTGTTGGCATCCAGAAATCGAGTAGCAGCAACTTGAAAACCCCTAGCCAACTTTAACCACCTCTTCCTATGTTCATACTCCTCCAAGTAGACATTCACCATAGCGGGGTCACTGGCCCCCATATTAAGAGGGGGCAAGAGGGCACGATTGTTGTTAGGATCGTCATCCTCTTGTTCCTCTTCTTCCTCATCCTCGAGTTCTTCATCGTCCTCTTGTTCCTCTTCTTCGGATATGTCAAGCACCTCCTCTTCTTGGAACTCGTCTTCATCCATGAGCCATCTTCGGGCTCCCCCCGTTTGTCGTCCTCTACGAGTTAGCACCATTCTTGCAGGGAGAGCGTCGGCTTGAGTACCTTCCAAAACAAAATGAAACGTGATGTTAAATGGTTTTAACAAAGACATGGGACACACAAGGTGGTTGCAAGGGCGTATCAAAAATTTAGAACATAACATTTGAACCTCACACCTCATGTAAACACACCCTTCCAAAAAGCCAATCATACAAAATGTCCTCATGCACTACCTCATCCAATTATCCATTGAAACAATATGGTAAAGCAAGTTGACAAAATATTTGTAAATGGGGGATAAAAGCAAAGCACACTCATGTTTGATTCATAGATAGTCATGAAGTATAGAACAACCCCCAAATATAAGTCCACCTTTGCTAATTCTTATCATAAAAATTCCATAAAAGCAAAACATGTTATGTCAAGCATATTGGAACAAGAAATTAGCCCAAGTAAGTAATAAGTCTCCAAAATGACTACACAAATTCCACAACATACATATCTTTCCAAATGAAATACATAAAAATTCCTAAGAAGCATGGAATTGCATAGATCGAAGATAATAGGGCAAGAATTTCTCATCCACATGATTTTTCCCCAATTTTTGACCTTAGAACCCTAGATTTGGGCAAAAATGAAGAATTTCCACTACACTTCCATAATCATACAAATTGAAAGCATATCCAAGGTTCTTAAGCTAAAAATTCCATAATAGAGGCAAGAAACTTGAAACCCAACCATACAAAATCAAGTTACCATGATTAACCCCCCCATTAGAGAGCTTGAAAAAATATGCTTGCTACAATAAAGAAAAGGAAGAGCATAAGGAGAAAATTCATACCTTGAGGAGATTGAGCTTTGGAATGGAGAAGAATAGACACTAGAGACGTGTAGGAGTGTGTGAGGGTAGAGAGATGGGTGAGAAGTGTGAGAAATGAAGTGAAAGGGGAGAGGGAAGAGTTAAAAACCCGTAGCAGACTGGCGTGACCCGGGCCACATGAGCGCCGGGTTGGGTCGCGCCTCCTCACCGCGATCCGGGTTGGGTCGTGCGGCTCGGGCCGCGTTGCAGGTGGGTGTTTTTCGGCTGCGGACGCAGGACCAGCCGCTCGCATTTCCGGCTTCGGGTCGCGCCGTGTTGTAGTCGCCCTCGGTATGTTGGCTCATTCCGGCCTTTATCGACACTCCACTCCCACCTAAGTTGCTCCTATGCTCAAAAACACCAAAACCAAGAAAACAACACTACAAAAGAACACATAAAACCACAACTACAATGTACACCGAACACAAGATAATCTATGAACAATAAAAAGAAATAGGCAAAGAAAGACAAACAAGAAGGCAAGAAAATTTAAATAAAAAGCATTGGGGTGCCTCCCAATGAGTGCTAAGTTTAACGTCGCTAGCTCGACATAGTACCCAAGCATTTAGGCGTCGTTGAGGTAGCAAACGAACACTTCTTTCTCCTCGGGCTTGTAGAACCTCTTAACCCGGTGCCCATTCACCATGAATAAGCTCCCATCCTTGCCTTTAAGCTCAATTGCCCCTCCGTCAAAAATTTGTGCTATGACAAACGGGCCACTCCATTTAGTCTTGAGTTTTCCGGGAAAAAGTTTGAATCTAGAATTGAACAAGAGGACTTCATCTCCCGGTGCAAGATCTTTTTGTCTCAACAACTTGTCATGATAAACTTTTGCCCTCATCTTGTAAATGGCCGAATTTTCGAAAGCTTCCATCCTGAACTCCTCTATCTCATTCAATTTGAAAATCCGTTCTCCCATAGATGATACGGGGTCGAGATTCAACTTCTTCGTGGCCCAAAAAGCTTTATGGGAGAGCTCAACGGGCAAATGGCAAGACTTTCCAAACACAAGTTGATATGGAGACATTCCAATCGGGGTCTTGTAAGCCGTACGATAAGCTTATAATGCTTCATCCAACAATGAAGACCAATCTTTTCCATTTATGCAAACTACCTTTTGAAGGATTTGCTTCACTTCACGATTGGCTAATTCGGCTTGACCATTAGCTTGTGGGTGGTAAGGTGTTGTCACCTTGTGCTTGACTCCATGCCTAGCAAGTAATGCTTACATCCATTTGTTACAAAAATGTGAGCCACCTTCACTTATTATGGCTCTAGGGGCTCCGAATCTTGTCAAGATGTTCTTCTTGAGAAACTTGAGGACAACTTTTGCATCATTTGTCTTCCTCAGAATAGCTTCAATCCATCTAGACACAAAATCCACGGCTAACAAGATGTATATGTTACCTTCCGAGACAACAAAAGGTCCCATAAAATCGATCTCCCAAACATCAAATAGCTCAACTTCAATGATATTCTTCATAGGCATTTCATCCTTCTTTGATATGGACCCCATTCTTTGACACTTATCACAACTCTTGACAAATTCTCTTGCATACTTGAAAATGCTCGACCAATAAAATCCACTTTGATAGATTTTCCTAGCGGTTCGATTGGCCCCAAAATGCTCTCCTCTTAATCCTGCATGGCATGCTTCTAGAATTTGTCCCCATTCTTCCTCGGGCACACACATCCTCAAGACTAAATCTGCACAACGTCTACACAAGTATGGCTCATCCCACATAAAGAATCTCAAGTCATGGAAAAATTTCTTCTTTTGATACCCTTCTAACTCTTTAGGTGCAACTCCCGCCACCAAGTAGTTTACTATATCCGCGAACCATGGCACCTTCATTGTCCCCACAACTAGGATCCTTTCATCTGCAAAGCAATCATCGATCTCCCTTTTGTCATCTTGATCCTCTTTAGTGTGCTCCATACGAGATAGGTGGTTGGCCACCACATTCTCGCACCCTTTTCGATCCCTAATTTCCACATCGAATTCTTATAGGAGAAGAATCCACCGTATAAGTCGGGGCTTGGCATCCTTTTTGGCAAAGAGGTGTCTCCACGCGGCATGATCCGTATGGACAATTGTTCAGGCCCCAATAAGATAGGGCCGGAACTTGTCAAAAGCGTATACGACCACCAACAACTCTCTTTCGGTGGTTGTGTAATTGATTTGTGCCAGGTCTAAAGTTTTGCTTCCATAGTAGATCACCCGGAACAACTTCTCTCTCCTTTGCCCTAAAGCGGCTCCCACGGCTACCTCGCTTGCGTCACACATGAGTTCAAAGGGTTCACTTCAGTCCGGGGTAATAAGTATCGGGGCCATCATTAGGGCCTTCTTCAGCGTCCTAAACGCCTGCACACATGCATCATAAAAAACAAAGTCATTAGATTTTTCAAGTAATTTACACAAAGGTTTGGAAATCTTTGAAAAATCCTTAATAAAACGCCAATAGAATCCGGCATGGCCAAGGAAACTCCGGACACCCTTTTCAGTGGTGGGGGGTGGAAGCTTCTCAATGGCTACTACCTTGGCGCGATCCACCTCCAAACCTGTAGCGGATACTTTGTGGCCAAGGACTATCCCGTCTCTCACCATAAAATGGCATTTTTCCCAGTTCAAAACGAGATTAGTCTCCTCACAACGCTGCAAAACCCGGGTTAAGTTTTCCAAGCAATTATCAAAAGAGTTCCCAAAAACCGAGAAATCATCCATAAAGACCTCCATAACATTTTCAATCAAATCATGAAAAATTGCCATCATACATCTTTGGAAAGTAACCGGAGCATTACACAATCCGAAAGACATCATGCGAAAAGCAAAAATTCCATAGGGACAAGTAAAATCTGCCTTATGTTGGTCTTCAGGGGCTATTAAAATTTGATTGTAAGCAGAGTAACCATCCAGAAAATAATAAAATTCATATCCGGCTAACCTATCAAGCATTTGGTCAATAAAAGGTAAAGGAAAATGGTCCTTTCTAGTGGCCGCATTCAATGCTCGATAATCTATGCAAACCCTCCAACCTGTGACAACTCTAGTGGCAATCAATTCACTCCCCTCATTTTGGACAACTGTCATACCTCCGTTTTTGGCTACAACCTGAGTGGGGCTTACCCACTCACTATTAGATATAGCATATATAATACCCGCATCAAGCCATTTTAGAACTTCTTTTCTGACAACTTCTTGCATAATAGGATTTAGCCTACATTGTGGTTGTACACGAGGTTTATACTCATCCTCTAGCAAGATCCTATGCATGCATATAGACGGACTAATCCCTTTTAAGTCAGAAATAGACCAACCTAAAGTAGACTTATACTTCCTCAAAACTCTTAGCAATTTATCAAGTTCACATGCTGACAGATAGGCTGACACAATCACATGATAGGTTTCATTGTCACCCAAGAAGGCATACCTCAAGTGCCCCGGAAGGGGTTTCAACTCCTCATTTTGCTCCTTCTTCTCTCCTCATTCCTTCTTCATTGCTTCTCCTCTTTCATCCCTCAAAGGTAAAAATCGATTCCCTCTCCTTGGAATTTCCTGTGAAGAGTCAAGAGCACAAACACAATCCAACATATCGGGGTTATTATCAAATAATTCAAATGAAGAAGAAGAGTAAAGAGATGCAAACAAGCTTCTTTCCAAAGCATCTTGGGAGGTATAATGCTCCATCATCGTCTCTTCGACACATGCATCCACGAGCCTCATCACCTTGCATTCCTCCACCCGCATGGATTTCTCATCATCTTCGTGGAATTTCATTGCATTGTAAATGGAGAATGTGCTACTCTCATCATTTAGTCGAAGCGTGAGCTCTCCTTTGGATACGTCTATGAGGGTCTTTCCCGTTGCTAAAAACGGCCTTCCCAAGATGAGGGGCACATTTTTGTCCTCTTCCATGTCTAGGACAACAAAATCCACGGGGAATATAAAGTGGTTCACCTTGACAAGAACTTCTTCCACAACTCCTTTTGGGTAGGTGAGAGACCTATCCGCCATTTGCAAATAAATTGTAGTGGGTTTTATCTCTCCAACATTTAACCTCAAAAAGAATGACAACGGCATGAGATTTATACTAGCACCCAAGTCACAAAGAGCCTTCCTCTCTTGGCTATCCCCAATCATCACAGTGATATTAAAACTTCCGGGGTCCTTCATTTTTGCTGGCAATTTTTGTTGAATCAACGCACTACAATTTTCCGTTAAGTTCACGGTTTCATAATTGCCCAACCTCCTTTTCTTTGTGATAACCTCCTTAAGAAACTTAGCATATGTAGGCATTTGTTGCAAAGCTTCTACAAGGGGTAGATTTATTTGCACTCTTCTAAAGATGTCCAAGAATTTGGAAAATTGTTCCTCATTCTTACTCTTCCGGAGTCTTTGAGGGTAGGGCACATTCATCCTTGGCTCAACTTCTTTTTGTCCCTTAGAAACTTCTTTGTCTTCTCTCGGGGCTTCTTCCTTCTTGTCTTCATTATCCCTCTTTTCTTCTCCACTTGGCTTATTCTCACCTAAAGTTTCATCATCTTGATCCGGCATAGTGGGCTCTTTATAAGATGTGCCACTTCGAAGGGTTATGGCCTTGCAATTTTCTTTAGGATTGATGGTGGTGTTTGAAGAAAATTGTCCCGGATGGTGTTGTCCCCCCAAAGTCGAGGCAAGTTGCCCCATCTATTTCTCCAACATCTTCAACTGAGTATTCACAGCGGCTTGATTGTTTTCTATCTTCTCAAAATGTGCTTGTGAATCCCCCATGTACTTGTCGGTCTTGCTCATGAAAGCCATAAGGAGCTCGTCCATTTTAGATTTCTTGTCTTCATCTATAACTCCATTGGTAATGGAAAATCCAGGAGGTGGTTGGATGTGATTGTTTGGGTTGGAGTAAGATAGATTCGGATGAGGTGGTCTTGGATGGTATTGGTTACCACCTTGTCCTTGTGACCCTCCGAAATGCGGCTTGAAGTTTTGGTTGAAAGGCCTTTGATAACCCCAATAACCTCCTTGACCAACAAAACTCGCTTCTTCCAAATTAGGCATACTTGAGGACTCCGGTCTTGGTGACACCATAGCCTCTATTTTCGAATTCATGGTGGTCATTTGAGCTGCTAGAAGAGCTATAGCATCATTGTTTGTGGTGTCCACCTTTTTCAAAATTTGTACATTTTCCCGCTCCCCCGGCCATTGGTAGGCATTGGAGGCCATTTCTTCGATGATTGTTATAGCTTCTTCGGGTCCTCGATTTAGTAGCGACCCCCCAGCCGAAGCATCAAGAATACTTCTCACATTGGACTTACATCCACCATAAAATATGCAAACTTGGTGGTCCATACCAAAACCATGACCCGGATATTTGCGAAGCATTTCTCGAAACCTCTCCCAAGCATCACACATAGATTCTTCATCTCTCTGCTTGAACTGAGTTATCTCTCCTTTTAGCTTTAATGTCTTTTCAGGGGGAAAGAACTTCTAAAGGAATTTAGAGAGCATGTCATTTCATGATGCAAATGAGCCGGGTGGTTGATTCAACCACCATGTTCGAGCCTTATCCCGTAGTGAGAAATAAAATAACTTCAAGCGGATAGCATCCTCGGGTACCCCATTAATCTTGACCGTTCAAGCGATCTCCAGAAATTGATTGACATGTTCATGTGGATCTTCTAATGCCGTCCCACCGAATTGATTCTGAGATACCATAGCCATCAATGCCGGCTTCAACTCAAAATTATTGGCTTGAATAGCCGGCCCATTGACGGCACCTTCATTGAATGTTGGTTGAAATAAGTTCCGTATTTGGGCTTCTTCGACTCGAACCTTAGCTTCCTCTTGGGCCCGTAGTTGACCCCTCATCTCTTCAAGTTGTCTTTGCATTTGTAGAATCAACGGGTCTCTAATGGGAGACGGTGGTAGTGGGTTGTCCGCCATCCTACGTCTTCGTCTTCGAGCATTGTTGTGACGACTCGTGACTTCGATCTCGGTATCAAGGTCAAACAACGGGTCACCACATGCTCTAGTACGCATACACCACCTAGCAAAACACCAAGTGAGTTTAGAACTTGAAAGGAAATAACACGTTTAATCTAGCAAAGTAATTCTTGAAATGATATTGCATATTCTCAAACACACAAATTAAATTCCCCGGCAACGGTGCCAAAAACTTGATGTGATTTTTCTAATGCAAAGAATATGATCACAAAGCAAGTTATACATTCCAAATCTCGATTATGCAAGTGGGCATACGAAGCATAAGAGACCGGGTCGAACACGTGGAATTTAAATGCATTTTTGAGTCTACAAGCATCATAACATCAAATTCATTCACTAGTTAAACAATTCGAAAATTGGGTTGGGCTTTAACTTTGCTACTAACTTTTAACAATATAAATGAAATTTGCAACACACAAGAAATAGCAAGAAATAAAATTAAATAAACTTTACTTGAACGAAAATGGCTCTAGGGAATTGAGTCTTCACTAAGACATGTTCTTTAAAAATGGAGTTATGCTTAGATTTTACAACAACAATTGATCTCAATGTTAATCAAAGCCCTCTCTCGAGCAACTATGATATTTCAACTAAATCCAATTTCCCTATCTCTAGGGTTAAATTGCAATTTAATCCATTCAAGCTTCATCAATCAAACAAACTTCAATTAAACATCAATCTCTCGATATAATGCAAAATCGAAACCATAAATCATCTTTCCATGTATAATTGATTCTCTCAAACTCAATCATACATCATACTCTACCCTAAGATGGCCAATCAAAGAATAGATACAATTATACCATGATTTATGAAAAAAGATTGGAAAATCAAGCACAAATCCCAAATTCAAATCACATACCCAAATCAAGATTCAAAACCCTAGATGCCTAAAGATTTAGCTACTCATATCTAAAATAAAGAAGCAAACCATAAATAAAAAAGACATAGAAGAGGAAGAGAAAAAACCCAAAAACTTGAATATATTTTTCAAAAACTTCTTGATTCTTCCATACACCAAGCTCCAAGTTCTCACACAATATTTCTCACTCTAAAATTGGTAAAATATCAAGTTCTATTCCAAAATTTCGAACTAAGGATGGCTTTTATACTAGGATGGCAAAAATGGAGCAAAAATCCGGATATTCCCGAAAACAAGAGACAGGAGCGCGACACGGGGCCGGTCGCGCCCCATGGCTCGCACCGCGTGGGGTGAGGCGCGACCCGGACTGGCCCGACCCTGGATCGCGCCGCGTTGCAGGCCGCCGAAATCATGCTGCAGACGTCGAGCCGTGGGTCATGCCCCAGGCCCCGGGTCGCGCCGCGTTGCAGGCCGTGCCCGGCCTCCCGGCTTTGACTCGGTCTTCGTGCTTTCTCGCCCGTCCGATCCAGCTTTCGGGTCCCTTTCGTTGTGCACTTCGATTCTCGAGCCTCGGGTTGCTCATTTTAAACCTGTTTTTCTCAATTACATTGTGTTAGCGACACTTATTATAAAAGAGACTAATACCATCCTAAATAACGACCAAATGAATTAAAATGCGATAAAAAGATAGCAAGCAATGCTCGGATTAGGACTAAAATGCAAGCATGTCACTTGACCTCTTGCAAAATGAAATTGTAACAAGAAATCGGTCAGTCTAGCATACCATGCTCTAGGGGCTTGTTTGAGACCATACAAAGCCTTTTTGAGCTTAAATACGTGCAAAGGTTTCTCATGGCATTCAAAACCCTTAGGTTGTTCGACATATGCTTCTTCATTGAGATAACCATTCAAGAAAGCACTTTTAACATTCATTTGATGTAAAGTAAAACCCTCATAACATGTAATTGCACATAAAAGACGAATGGATTCAATCCCTGCAACAGGAGCAAATGTTTTATCAAAGTCTACCCCTTCAACTTGAGTATAACCTTGAGCCACTAGACGAGCTTTGTTTCTGACAACATTGTCAGCCTCATCCATTTTATTTTTGAAAATCCATTTTGTCCCAATTACATTTTTGTTTTTGGGATGTGGAACTAATTCCCATGCATTGTTTCTTACGAATTGGTTTAGTTCCTCATGCATAGCATTAATCCAAAAATTAGCATTAAGGGCTTCCTTAATGTTTTTCGGTTCAATGTTAGACAGAAAACAAGTGTTTGACATACAAACATTTAAAGAGGACATGCATACCAGTTTCAGCATTTCTTTGTATTCTTCTGAGTTCTTGCTTCTGGTCTGAACTCCTTCAGATTGTTCACCAATGATTTGTGAATCTGGATGATTCTTCCGAATTCGACTTGGAGGATCCCTTCTTGGTTCATCTTCGGCATTTACCAATTGCTCATCTTCACTGTCTGAAGTGCATGTTGATTATGGTGTTTTGACTGGAACTTTATCATTCTGTGGAACATTCACTTTTGACATTTTCAGTGGATGTCTTGTTCTCAACATCACTTCCAGTCTGATCACTTGACATTTCACTTATGTCAAGAAGATCAATCACATCATCCTTTTTAGATTTTGAAGTGATACATGTGTGATCATCAAAAACAATGTTAATTGATTCTTAGACTGTTTTTGTCCTGAGATTCAACACACGATATGCCCGACTGTCAGATGCATATCCCAAGAAAATTCCTTTGTCGCTTTTGGAATCAAATTTTCCCAAATGATCCCTGCTATTCAGGATGTAACATACACATCTAAAGACATTAAAATACTTCAAATTGGGCTTCTTGCCCTTCAGAAGTTCATATGATGTCTTTATTCTGCCGGGGCGAAGTATCACTTTATTCCCAATGTGACACGCAGTGTTTACTACTTCGGCCCAAAGCTTCTTAGACAACCGTTGAGCCTGTAACATTGCTCTTGACATCTCCTACAATGTTCGATTTTTCCGTTCGACCACTCCATTTTGTTAAGGTGTCTTTGGAGCAGAAAACTGAATAATGCCTCTTTTTTCACAGAACTCTTCAAAATTGAATTTTCAAATTCGAGTCCATGATCCATTCTAATGCACTTGATGTTGGACTCATACTGTCTTGACACCATCATGCAGAACTTCTTGAACATTCTGAATGCTTCAGATTTTTCTTGTAGAAATTCAACCCATGTGAATCTCGAAAAATCATCCACTATGACCAGAATAAACCTTTTTCCACTCATGCTTTTGGTATCAACTGGACCCATGATGTCCATGTGAATCAGATCGAAGCACTTTGTGGTTTGACAAGCTGAGGAACTTTTATGTGGAGATCTCACATGTTTGCCTTTCTAATATGCACTGCAAACAACATCGAGATTGATCTTCACTGGAGGAATACCTCGAACAGCATCAGCTTCAATTAATTTCTTCAAACTTCGAAAGCTGAGATGACCAAGTTTTTGATGTACGAGTTGAGTGTCAATATTGACTGAAACATTGCATTTCTCATTCTTGTCTGCATGGTAGCAGTTATCCAATGCTCGACTTCCAAACATAATGCACTTATTCTCGCTGTCAAAAACTTCACATTTATTTTGTTAAATCTCACATGCATACCGTCATCACACAGCTGACTTATGCTGATCAGATTTGATGTTAAGCCTTCGACATGAAGCACATTGCGTAACTTAGGAAAGTTCTTGACATTCAAGGTTCCATTTCCCACTATGTTACCTTGTGCTCCTCCACCATAGCTCACTTTGCCTTTGCTTGTTGAGGAATAGTCATCAAGAAACTTTGAATTGCCTGTCATATGTCGTGAGTACCCACTGTCAAAGTACCATGTACCAGCAATGTTAGCTTTCAGTGAGGTGTAGACAACATTGCATGAAATCTGTCTTCTTTGCATTTTTCTTCTTCTTGGGAGTTTTTGAAGAATTTTCCACAACAATCTTTCCCGTTGCTATATCACCATGATATTTGAAGCAGTACGATTTGATGTGTCCAGGCTTTTGACAATAATGACAAACATATTTCTTCTCCTTGGGTTTGTCATTGACTGGAACATTCTTAGAGCTTTCTCTTTTGACAAACTTGATAGGATTAGAGATAGACATTGATGAACTTGAAGTATATCCCAACCCTGCTTTAGTGGTTTGACCTAAAGTTAGAACCTCGTTTAGAGTGGACATTCCTTGATTGAGTTGTTGAAAAGTTTTTGAAGCAGCTTCTACTTCCTTTTTCAACTTATTCAGCTCAAGGTCACCTCGAGTGAGTCGAATTTCAAGGTCCAGTACCCTTCGCTTTAGAGTTTGGTTTTCTTCTATGAGAATCCCAAATTCCTTTGATTGTTTATCCCATTGGACACACACTTCATCTACAACCTTGTGTAATTGTTGTAGAGCTTCTCGGTGGCTAACATCGGACTGGTCTTCTTCCACCTGAGACACTTCAACATTGTTGCAAAATTCATCCAGCAAGGTCATTTCATACCAGTTAGTGGTGTTTGGAGGAATGTCAGAGATTTCTTGTGTGACATTCTCCATAACATTGCTTGGAACATCTGAGGTCACATGATCAAGACTAACATCATAGTCGAAATCACCATCATCCATGTCGGTTAAAGCGTTAATCATTCCATCTAAGTCATCAACGACTTTCACAAACAACACAGTTTGTTTTTCAGCTTCTTCATCACCGGATTCGTCACTTAACACAGCAGCACTGTAATTTATCCTCTGCTTCCTGTGAATAGTAGGACACTCATTGGCATAGTGTCCAAAGCCAGAACATCCTCTACATTGAATTGAGTCAATGTCTTTTACTATATTATCTGGAGACTTTGATGATTTTATCGACCCAGACAATGTCGAAGAGGGAGAATCAAAACGTCATCGTGGTTTGAAGGTAGGCGAACCTTTCTTCATAGATCGAACAAGGGTATTGAACTTCTTGGTTAGTAGTGCAACACTCAGGGGCTCATTTTCATTAATCTCTTGAATGTTTTCAACATCAAGTTGAACATCTGAACTTGATGTCACTGACTGAAGAGCAATTCATCTCAAACGTGAGGAGAATACTCACTGCCTCACTCAAACTCATGTTTGATACATTGTGAGCTTCTTCAATAGCTGAGATTTTTATGTTGAATCTCTCTGGAAGCGTGCGAAGAAGTTTGCTTACCATGTTCTCGTTCGAGATCGGACATCCGAGAGCTGTAGACTCATTTGACACTTCACATAGTCGTTCAGTGTACATTGAAATAGTCTCATCTTCTAACATTCGTAGAGTTTCGAACTTGGAAGTGAGTAGCCTGAGCTTTATTTGTAGTACACTGGTCAACCCTTCACAATGTTCATGTAGTATGTTCCATGCTTGATACGCCGTGGTGCAATTGCACACCATTTTGAAGCACGGAACATATACCGAAACAAAAATAGCATTGAGTGCCCTTGAATTGAAGTTGGAGATAATTCGACCATCATTAGTCCATTGGGTTTCTGGAGTAAGGATGAACACTCCATTAGGTCCCTCCATCCTTGGAGGAGACCACTCTTCAATCACGGCCAACCAAGCCCTCTCATCGATGGACTTGATATACTTTTTCATACACGATTTCCACATAGCATAATTCTTGCCATTACTATCCAATGCCGGCGGATGGCATTGGTTAATCTGAATATCCATTTTCAGTGGTTCAGCAATCTAAGGATCGAATGCTCAGTGCGTTAAGTACCGGCTCTTGATGCCACTTTTTATGATTCGTTGTCAAGAACACTGAAATTAGACACAGAATCGTAATGTCAAACTCAATGTCAAATATAGTTAACACAACTATTATAACACAAATATTCTGGAAATAAAAACGCAACAACACATGAAATAATTTTAAATCACACACAACATGTATGTAATTGCCACATGGTGAAATTAAGCTTCCACGAGCCAAAACAACTGTTAATTTGATGATGTCAGACGCTGAGGCTCTTGACACATCAAATAAAATACACGAATCATATTCTAGTTTACAACCAAAATGAATTCAAAAATACAAATTAACCTACCGTTAATTTGTAGACAAACCAGCAATGATTTCACAACCTTACTATCTATCCTAACTTGTACAACCTACTCTCGTGAATTGATTGTACAACAATAAACATTAAGAAAGAAGAAAGAACGAAGAACGAAATCTATGTTAAGTTTGTGACTCAAGCTCTTCCATCTTCTCACACAACGGAAACATGGTTTGTGCTTGAATAAATCATCAAGTGTCGAACATATCCCTTATATGCTTCTTCACTTGAATCCTACAAGGCTCACGTATTCTCTTTCTTGAACATGGGTTGACGACAACCGCTCCTCGCCATGACTTCAACGTGTTTGGGAGAAACCGCCTCCAAGGCGTGATTGAAAGCTTCACCCACGTTCATCCTATTTTTCTGAATTTCCAGTAAATATAATTTATGAAAAAGAAAAAAGATTAAATAGAGAAAAACCGCTAAACCTAAAAAATAGGAGATAGAGTTTTGACTTCGTCAAACTCTATTTTAAATAATATATCTAATATGTATATATCCATTTATTTGAAATATTTATTTCGTGGATATGCACATATATTCTAAGATATATAAAACTAATTTATTAATTAAAATAATAAATACAACTAGGAAATGATAAGATTAGTTACGACTATGTCATAGACAATGTCGCAGGGAGTCTGTCGGACATCAAGTGCAACATTGAATGTCAATGTCATACAGCACTCAACAAAATGAATAAAGCAAGAACAAATTAATTGAAATCTGATACAAAGCCATAGCTTTGATAGTACTTGAAGCGATTCTCACTTGTAGATTATAGATGACGACAATCTATTCCCAGAAGTATCAGGTTACAATGGGATAAATGATGAAATTCCTTAACCCAAATCTCACAACGCAAACGAACTGTTGATATATAAATCGATGACCCTATTATGATTGAAAACAAGAACCTTGGAACAAAGGTGAAGACGTCACAAACGGGGATGGATGATCCGTTTGATAAGTCAGATTTGAATTTCATGAGGATTGTTCGTTCAACTCAGATAAATCTCAAAAGAGATAAAAACTCAAGAATTTTATTGATAAAAGATATTTTTTTGTCCTCTCTAGCCCCCCTTTATATAGGGATGGTAGAGAATAAGTTTCAAAACAGAAAACATGAAAAAAAAAAATCTGCAAAAAGAGACAAATATGCCAAAATAAAGAAACCCTAATTCTATTGCCTATTAAATTCAAAAATAACTAAATAAAATAAAATAAATATCTCTCCTAATTAAAATAAACTCTCAATTAAGATAAGAGATTTGCAACAACCAATTATGATTTTTGCTAGCAACGAGCTTGACACCTTCAACGGGCCTCTTGGATAATTCTTAGATCCATATTTCTTGAAAGTCCAATCTTTCTTGAATTTATGGGCTCTAGATATCAAAATTGGACGCATGAAAACTTGAACTGGATCGAGCAACACCCCAGTGTGGATCATATCACCAGGGATGAATAAAAAAAAACTTTATTGGTTCTACCTCCTCTTTTTTATGAAGAGAACGAATCTTTTTCTTGAAGGATTCACTTGCATGGTGAGCAGACTTAAGTTTTAGTTGACGGAAATAAAATTGTTACAAAAATGAAACATTATAGTAAAATTGTTATTAAATATATGTTGGGGTATTGTTATTATAAATTGCAAACATTGTAATATTAAATATAATTTAACCATTTATGTTATCATCAACTTCTTTGTTTTTAGTTAGAGAACCAGAGTAACTCAAAATCTTTTTAACATGCAACACATAGCAGTCTTCTGAATGTCGTTGAATGAACTTATAATACTTTTATTAAAACCCAACATTTTGTGATTTAGCATAACTGAACCTATCAATCGTTGGTTGTGAAAATTTGGATGTAACTTGATATTAAAGATAAATAATAGTTGTTTAAAAATGTTCAAACATAATTGCGAAATACACAAAGTTACGTGGTTCACTAATATTGTGTTATCTATGTCCACGAATCAAAAGGAGATGAATTTGATTATGTGTGCAAATTCAGATTACAGAGTAGGGTAAGATATTTATAATCCTGAAAATCATACCATATTAGGCTAGGAAATAAGTCCAAAACTAGAAAATGGGCCCAACCGTAACATAACCTGAAAAGTCGGGGGTATTGCCCTTGAACCCCATTGAGTGCTACTTCGTACCCTCGAACCCCTTGATCAGGCAACGAGACCTCGTGCAACTCAGTGTCAGAGTTGTTTAAGAATTAAGACATTCCAACAAATTTTCACCTTGACTTGAATCATCTCATAGAAAATAAGATATACCAAATGCACTATAAAAGTACTCAGATGGACCATGCATGACATTGCCCAGATGTACAAACAATTCCTTGTGCCCGGAATTGCCCCCAAAGGGCAAATAACAACTTGTAACATTTAGCGCATCCAAACCGTGTTGTAACTTATTGTGTGAAAGTGGCTTGTTGAACATGTCAGCAGGGTTATCAGTAGTGCCAACCTTCTTCACCTTAATCCCCTTCTCATTTCTAAAAAAATGATAACAAACACAAATATACGTCGTCCTCTCATGATGAACTTGATCCTTAACTAAACATATTGTACTAAGACGGTCACAATGCAGTTGCATAATCATTATGTAAGCCATAATCACTGAGCAAATCTTTCAACCAAATTTTCTCTTTGATGCTTTTGTCAAAGTCATGTACTCCGCTCTATATAGTGGACAAAGCAAGTGTAGACTGCAAAGTAGTCCTCCAACTAATTAACAATGAAACTACCAAGAGTGAATGCATAATCAATCATGGACTTCCTCTTGTCAACATCTCTAGCATAATTAGAATCACAGTAACATGTCACTAAATTATTTGTATCACCTCCATAAATGAGACCTCGTGCAACTTAGTATCATGGTTCTTCAAGGCATTCAAAGTAGATACAATTTAATTGTAAAGACATAAAAGAGATTTCAAATGATTTATTATATTATAAATAAATAGGGGACTATAAAGAGTAAAATGGGGGCTGTGTTTAGAATTACCCTTAACAATTTCATAATATTTTGAGGGAAAATAATAATTTCTACTTTCTACACAACGTTTAACCTCTTTCATAAAAATGTCATCACCTTTAATTAATAACAATCTATTATCTGACTTATATTTCATTTTTCACATATCTAACACCTATGGCAAATTCTCATAAGATGGTTCATTGAGATCCTACGTGTATTTTCATCTAAAAATTAAAAAAAAATATATAGTAGAAAATGAATTTAGGTGTGAATTTCCACCTCAGACTTCAACGTTCCACGTCAAATTTTAAATGTCCAAAACCTAACCTCAAATTATAATTATTTGAAAGTCAAGAAATATTTTTTTTTAAAAAAAAGCTCATATATACTTTGGATCATAAAGTGATATTCACCCTAATATTTATGGAAAATTACATTTTGATACTTGAAATTTGAGTCTTTAAAAAAATGTCGCGACCTTCAACTATTTACAATTTGATATTCAATCTTTCATGATTTTAACAAACTTATTCTGGAGTTCGATTTTCAGTACTTAAAATCTGACTATGACAACTGGAGTTTGAATATTTTGGGGATAGAGTTTTAACCAAAAATATTTTCCATGTCAAACTGCCATCATACAAGTCAAATTTTAGGTGTCGAAAATCGTACTCCATAATAAATTTATTGCAATGCGCTTGAAATATTAGGTATCAAATTACAAACAATTGAAAGTTGAAAGATTTTTGTTAAAATGTCCAAAATTCAAATATCAAAATAGAATTTTCCCTAATGTTTATTGGTACCTTAATATATATCTATCTATATATGTAAAGAAAAGTGCAACAACGTACAATATCAATGTCACAATTTATTAGTCATTTCCAGAAATCAAAAAAAGTTTTTTGGTCAAAATTAGCCCAAACGTAAAGCCAATTAAGTCCAAGTGGGATGCAGTGCAAATAATCTCTTTCACTTGCACCGACGCAAAAGGTAACAAAAAATGTCTAAAATTTGGTTTGTCAACAGTTTACCAACATTAATTAAAATTACATAATTTTAATAATATTTTTTATCAAATAAAATTCATTATATTATAACTAATCTTAATTAATATTTATTGGTAAAAATTAAGATTTTAAAAAAATATATACCATAAGTTTGAAATAATTAACCATAAAAACCAATTATAGTAACTAAAAAATGAAAATTAAATACTAAAAATTAATTATAAACTCTAATTGGGTGGAATAACCCTAAATAATAATGTAAAATTATACGAAATCAAAATAAAGTAAAATTGAAGAAAAAATGAAACTAATAATTTTGATGTTGGTCATATGGTTGTTGACACATAAAATTTTGGATTAGGGGATATCATGTGCAAAAAATGAGAGAATATTAGAGAACTTTTTCTAATGTTTTCTTTCGACTTTTTAGGGGTCTCAAATTGGATGTTTAACTTTACTCCAACTTTGTTCATCCACTGTTAATCTTGTAGGGTCTCTCTCACTAATTAGTGGATAAACTAATGATTATGTGATTAATAATTGAAGGGAGAGTAAATCTTTACTTCATGACAATCCATATATAGTAACTGGTATCCTCTTCACAGAAAATGTTAAACATGATCAATAATTAATCATTATTATGATGAACCAATTATAACCAAAAATAATATATTATAAGATATGTATGTTTCTTGTTGTAGCCCTAATTCGCTTTAGCTCAAGCTTAATTTTGGAACTTGTTCTTTTGAGAATACTTATTAAGTGGTGGAGATCTCTGTATGAAGGAGAGACGTCAATGTTTGAGACTCATCGTTCCATCTTTTTCTTTATTATAATTTATTTTTCAAATCCTATTAATATTAATTTTAATATTAGGTGTATAGTGCATGCTTGAAATTAATTGGCCATTTGAAATGAGTGTTGTATTCAAATTTCACTAACAAACGTCACAATCCACGATTTTCTATATAGATTAATTAGTATATGAGTACTATATATGGAGCTAGCATATGTACAGATTACAATAGATGAGACAAATTATCAATAAAGTGGAGATCAACTCATAATTTAATTAACTATTTCACTTAGTGCGTATCATCATAAAATAATCAATATTGTTGTTGTGGATTGGTTCTCTCATATTTATACAATTTTTTTTTAATTGAGAAAAAAAGAAGGGTAATTAAGGGTCTTGAAATTCAAGAGATCAAGCACTGACATCATTCTCTCTTCCAATGTTAATTCCTTGGAGGTTTCAACCAAGAGTTTGAACCCATCATCCAATTATTCTAACCTACACAATTACAAATTAATTGATACACTATTAGTTTGGTCAATATTTATTTAAATATGCAACAAAGTTCAAAGTATATAGTTTAACCAATTAATTACATTTTAGTATCCAATATTTGGATTCATTAAAAACTTTTATCCCAAGCTTTCAAAACTTATAAATTGATCCCTTAGTTTTTGAATATTTTAAAAATTTAGGACAAGAGCGAGAAGTCGGGATATCAAATATGATGTTGGTTGTTGAACCCTTGACATGTTGATAGCTTCTTCCAATCTCGAAAAATCATGCAAGATTCTGATGGATATATATAACCGAGCATCGTAAACCAAGAAATAATCGAGACTTGAAATTTATAATTCCAAGTTTTATTTCTTAAAGCAGAAATTATGTAACAGTGACATATACACTTGCATTTATTTAAAAAATAACATAAAGCTTTAATTTTAATCCTATACACGATCAAATATATAAACACGCATGCGCGTGCAACACATGTATTCTAACACAAAAGCTCATTCCATCTCATTTGATGAAATTCGTTATATTAATATATATGAGTCAAGTTTCAACTCGATTCGTTAGCTTACCTGCTCGTTGGGTGAGCTAGCTTGAAAATATAACATTATTAACTTTGTATATTTTACATTATAATTATATATATATATATATATATACACTGTATCGGTAATATAATTATATTAATTAAGTCTCGAATTAACTTTATTGGATACAAGAAGATGATGATTATATATAGTAAATCGCTACAAAAAAAAGTCTTTAGAGACAAGATTTTTAGTGGCAATAAATATCGTCACTAATGCTAGACTTTTAGTAACAAAATGTCGTTTCTAATTATCACAAGTCATCTCTAATAAAATTTTAGTGATGACATTGTTGTCACTTAAAAATATTTTTTGCGTCGATGATGTGTTATCGCAAATAGAGCATTCCTAAAAGTTTGGAGAAACACTTCCATGCATCAGGGCTATATGAGGCGTTGTATGAGGCGGGCGCGTGGCGCCATGGCGCGGTCCACGCGTGGCGCATGGGGCCCACACACCCATCTTTTTTTTCTTTTTTTTTCTGGCAGTTTTTTTACTTTTTTTTTCGTTTTTTTATCCAATTTTTTCTTTGTTCCTTTTGTTTTGTTCCCCAAAAATATATATACCCTAAAATAATATTAGTGAACCCTAAAATGAAAAAATAAATTGATTTAATTTGTTTAAAATGAGTATGAATTTATATCCTAAAATAGAATTAATAAACCCTAAAAAACACAAAATAAACCCCTAAAAACACCCCCCAAAAAATCCTAAAAAACACAAAATAAGCCTCTAAAAATACTCCCAAAAAACCCGAAAAAATACAAAATACCCTAAACCTCCCCCCCAAAAAAAAACTAAAAAATACAAAATAAACCCCCTAAAACTACCCCCCAAAAAAAATCTAAAAAACACGAAATATACCCTAAAAAACCTCCTAAAAAAACTAAAAAACCATGAATCCTAAAAAAAACCCCTAAAAAACATGAACCCTTTAAAAAACCATGAACCCCAAAAAAACCCTCAACTACTAAGGTCTAAACATTAATTTGAATGGAAAAATCACAATTTGAACTAAATAAACTAGTATAAAATAACTAGCAGACCATTTACTTTTTAATGATACAAATGATTCTTTTCGAATTTTTGGTATTACTTTTTAGTGAGACTGTTGATACTGATTTTACCGTTTTTTCTACTTTTTTGCGGGTTAACCCGGGTCAAAGTGCAAGTTTGACCGCGTTGACCGGTCAAAGCGCGGGTATGACCCGACCCGTCTCATATAGTGCTATTTACAACAGCTGCATGGAAGTGTTTGCTAAAAGTTTGTCTCAAATAAATTAAAAATTATTTTAAGTGACAAAATTGTCGTCACAAAAAATATCATTAGAAATGACATGTAATTATTAGAGACGACATGTCGTTACTTAAATCTATTATTAGTGACGACATTTGTCGTCACTAATAATATTATCACCAAATACCGTTTTTTATTAGTGAATATACTATATTCTTAGAATAAAATAATTCATAAAAATAATAATGAATATCTAAATTTAAAAAACTTATTTAGACTCGTGAATCTTGAAGTATTCTGTAGATATAAAACTCGAGATCGACTCGATCTTAAACTGGGAAATACACAGTTCAACTCGAAATATATACTAAACTGAAATGAAGTTTATACAATTAATCAATCAAATAACTGGATTCGGTTACTGCTACGATGCATGTAAACCACCATATATAAAATTGCAATTTCTCAATTATATTATTATGTATAGATGAGTGGATTTCCTCTGTTGCAGCTTATCAAAATAGTGGGGACCTATGCATCCAATCAAGCAGACAAGTGCTGAAATTTTCACAAGCAACCCCCCTACCCTCACACCCCTCTATATATCTTTCATTAATGCACACGAAATTAAATGATATGATTAATTATGATGGGAATTAAGTAGATGAAAATTGCATATTTCTAATTATTTTATTAACTCATCGTTTTGCAATGGGACATTTGCAGCCTTGTAGGCAAAATTACTTTTTTTTTGCTAGCTCACACATTGAACTTTGGATAGTTTGGATGAGAATGAAAATAAAATTTGAGAGATACACAGGTTTCAATGAAAAAACTCATTACTTAATTTTCAAGAAATGTAATTAGACTAGCACTTGTTGCATCTGCGCACAAGAATTTGGTCAGGCGGTCCTTTTATAAGTTAAAATATATATTATGACCTCGATCGTCCAAATATTCTCAAACTTTAAACAACCATAATTTTTTTCATTTTTAATCAGATTTACACACGAAAAATAAACATATTAAAAGCATTTTCATTATCTTTCATTTAAGATCTCACATCTGTATATTTAAACGAAATAGAATGGATGAAATATAAAATACATTCATTTTCAATATATGTATATACTAGTTCTAAATTAAATTAAATTCTTAAAAAATGTTTATGAACTCTAACTGGAATGTAAAAATCTTAACCCCTAAAACCCTAAATCCTAAAAAAAAAACTAAATCTAAATTGTAAATCCAATTGAGATGGAATAAACTAATTGGGATGAAATCTATCTATATAATAAAATATAGTACTTTCCAAAGAAAATTCTTTCCCAATAATATCAAATCATCTATATCACTACAAAAATTTGCGTTTTAGCGACAGATTTTTCTGTCACTAAACATCAAAAATCCGTCGTTAAATCATTTTAACGACAGACCCAGTCCGAACCCAAGATCTTTGGGTTCACACCTTGCACTTCTAACCATGTGGGCTAATAAACATATATGTTAAATTATACAAATAATATATATACACACACGAAAACCATTTTGATTGAATTTTTATTTCTAAATTAAATATTTATATATTATTTATTTATTTAAATATCTATTAAAAAATTTAATATTATATGTTTATCATATAATATAATTATATTAGATATTATTATTTAATAAAATTAAAGTGATATATTATTATAAAAAAAATCATTAATTAGTTATTTAAAATAAAAAAAATAAAATCAAATATTAAAGTGATACTTTTATCGGGAATTTTTATTTTGTTTGGGCATGTTTGTTTTGGGTATGTGCGTGGGTCAACCTGCCCGTCTGATGGAAGGGTTTGGATATGATGATGTACCCAAGTTCTTGCGATGTAATTATAGGAAGAATTCATGCCACATTAGTATATTACTAGGTTTTGTATCATTATAAACCCTCGATTCATTTTTTTTTATTTGTCATTGATAATTTCTATTTGTGTTTTATGTGATTCACATATTAATGGATTTTGTCACTTCTATTGTTTTTTCTTCTTCTTGTTTCCCTGTTGTTTTCAATGACATTAATATGTGAATTATTTATATACATGTTAAAAATTCATCAAAAGTTGTAAAATAAAAGTTGAGGTATTCAATGTAACTGGTTGAAATTTCATGCTGTACTTTTTCGTGTTTCACTACAAATTTATGATTTTAATAATATTTATTATAAAATAAAAATTAATTATAACATAAATAATCATAGTCAATATTTATCAACAAAAAAAATGAATTAAAAAATTATAAAATATAATTTTAAAAAAATACAAAAAAACACTTATAATTTGAAAGTGCAACATATATAGAGTGAAACACAGAGAGTACAATAGGAAATTTGACGTGCAATGTAACACAAATAAAAAGCTTGATTGATGAACAAAATAAAAGTGTGAGATCCTCAATATATAAAATAAAATTTGATAATGGTGGGATAAAAAGGTCCATATTCGTAGTTTAAATTAATTTGAAATGCATGCATGACATTTGGCCAAGTTAAAGAGCGCATATTTGTTGGCAATGCAAGCAAAGAATCTAACCAGAAATTAAGATAAAAATTCACAACAGAAAAAGGATACGTAGTCAGCCATACCTGTCACTTTATTTCCTACCTACTTTACTTTCTATCTTTTTTACCAACTTAATTGTTGACCATTTAGTTTTACATAGGGCTTTGTTGCTATAACGAGGCTAGACTATAATATGCCAAATTAAAAGGCTACGACGTGTGTGCATGTTAAACAGAGTATTAATAAATGCTAGCTACGAATAATTTTTTTTAATTTATTAATAGTTTGGAACATATATAGGTGCCATTAGTTATATTTCACATTATTTTTATGAAAATGTTTTAATAGCTAGTTTGCGCGCATATATGTAATTTACCTGTGATATATAGCACTTTCATGCATGAATTGATGACCAAAAATATCTATTATCTTTTAGATCTGCATAATTGATGAGAAACTTTAAACTTGGATAAAATTCCAAACGAACTACAAGAAACAGATCATCAAATTAATGTATTGAATAAAATGGGACGTACACACATAATAGAAAAAAAAATCTTCCACTTAAAGATGAAGAAAGAAGCCTTCTGCCACGCATAAGAAGAGGTAAAACGTCTACTCCAAAATAAAGGGAAGAGAAAATTATTTAAGTAAAAGACAAATTAATGGGGAAAGAAGAAGAAAAAAACAACAACATAAACTATACAAAGAGAAGCATTATTCCTCAAAGAGAGAGAGAGAGAGAGAGAGGAAATTCTTGCTTGATCTTTTGGTATGGACATTAAAGAAAGTCTAGAGAGAGAAAAATGGAGAGAAAGCTAAAAGGGTTATAACATATTTGCCTAAAGGTGTTTGGTCATAAAATAGAGATTTATATTCGACTAAACATGTGTATGTATATAATTAATTGTTTTTACAAATATTTATCAGTCATTTCCACTTTAAAAATTGACCCGTAAATTTAGGTTTTTGAACTTTGGTACACAAAGCTATATTGCAGGAGAAATTCCGTGACATGTGGTATGATATTTATGTATTAATTATGTACGCAAAGTATCATGAAGTCCTAAATATTAATTAATTTTGAGGTGAATTAAAGCTATTATTTTGAAGAAAGTTCCGAAAAAAAGATACTCTCAATTATATACATATAATCTTGAAAATCCATTTTAGCTGCAAGCTGTAATTAACTACATAGATATAAATTAAAGTCTAAATTAATTACTTTTACCTAAGTTTTCAAATTGGCCCGTCAATATTTCACCTAATTTGACTCTTTAATAGTAACTGCGACACCTCTGAACGTACATGATTCACGTTGTTTAGTTTAGATATATATGGATGTATATCTCAATCTTAATTATCATTTATTAGGGCTAAGTAACTTCTAATTAAGATTATCTCGTCCCTAATTAACCTCACAGGGTAGCCTAGTTGAGAAGTATATACATATATGCACTCTCTTGACTGAAATGATATATCTAAATTGCACCTACCTATAAATAATGAATGCAGATAATTCTAAGAATATATATCTTTTCATATTATTTTTTCTAATTTTCATATTAACATATGCGTTTTTGCTACCATCATATCATATGCGTACATTCTCCTGTAGAGATCAAATAAATAAGAGCCATAGAAGCATTGTCATCATACGATAATCACATATAAAACATAATCTTATGCATGGTTTCTATAAATAGAAACTAACTTGAGATTAATTTTTGGATGTAGTACCCAAAAAATCCTTGGAATAAGTGTAAATTAATCAATATATATAGACTACTTAGGTCATGTCTATTTAGAACTGAAGATAGAACAAGGAACGCGCTTATATATATATTCCCTCCATCCCAATAGTAAGGTCCCTCTTGCCTTATTTGGAGGTTCCAATAGCAAGGTCCCCTACCCAATTTGAAAAAAATTAAGGAGTGGATCTCACTTACTTTACCCATTCCCAATACCCACTTACTCTACCCACTCCTTAATGAAGTGGACCCCACTTACTCTACCCACTAATTTTACTCATTAATCTACTCTTTCTTAATCTCCGTGCCCAATAGCAAGGGGATCTTGCTATTAGGACGGAGTGAGTATTATTTATTTGTAATTAAGTACACATGTTTTATGTTCAATACTTGCTACAAGAAAAACCAAAATGAAAATTGATTAATTAATAAAAAATCATTATTTAATATATATATATATACATATATATATAAGAAATTAAAATGTATAAATCATCAATAGTTATGTATATATAGGTTGTGATACCTAGTGAGAAAATCTAAATCAGTGGTCCAAACAATGCCTTTTAAACATATATATTACTCAAACTTTAGGGGTGTGGATATGCAATTATTGAAGAATTGAAGGACAGAGATGATAAAAGGTGAAAAGTATATAGGACACATGATGCTCTCATATTCATACATATCTCCTGGCTAAAGAAATCATTGAAAGCCTTCTTCCCCCATGTGGTTTTGAAACTCTCCCAATTCTTCAATATTTCCTCCAATACCCTAAAAAACCCATGATTAATTCCTACAAAACTAAAAGTTTATTTTGTATTTTTCCACCTCAATAAACACAGCAGCTGTTCAAAGTTGGAGGTCCACTTGGTTCATGGATATTGATTTCTTGTGTACTAATATTGGGGGGTGTGGAATATTTCTAATCTTCTTGGTCACATTTTCATGGCAAATTCCCATGCTTTCTCTCTCATCCTCTTCCTATTCTTGATCACTAATTTCCCAGTTTCATCACAAGGGAGACTACTTCCTATATCATTAATACAAGAATCATCCCACAAGATGAGGCACCTTCTTCATCAAAGTAATCAGACTACTGATCTCAATTTCAACCCTCCTACAACAAGCAGGCCATCTCATCACCATCATCATGCTTCTTCTGCTGCGAGAAATACGACGTCGGATCGACAATTTCGTGCCGCTGCTCATGAAGTTCCTAGTGGTCCAAACCCAGAATCCAATTGATATGAATTTCTGCCCATTTTCTTAATTGCTATTATTTTGCGACGATATGATTAGGGCTGTGATCAAGAGGTGGTTTGAGTTGGTTGTGGCCAGCTTCGGATTTTGTGATTTGCCATGATCAAACTGTACATTTTCTCTCTCAGGTTTTGCTACTATATTTTGCTACTTAATTAAGAGTGTTTTTAGCTTTTATCTTCTTCAACAAATATATTATTCATGTATGTATGGGTAAATGTAAACTTTTTTTTTTCTTTCTAATTTTATTTGATTTGGTAAGGGGGTGTTCATTCTTACACAAGAATGTGATTCTTTTATATGCGTTGATGCAAAATTCAATACTTGAACTTGATTATATATGTGGGGGGAAAACACTTTAGTTACTTGAAATCTATCTAGAGCTGTTTTTCCTTGAGTAGTGAAAAATAAAATATTGCACAAGATTGAGCCGACGTGATGTGATTCTACATCGTTTGATGCCAAACAATGCTATAAATTACTACTTTTTACCACACATAAATTTGATGAATTTCATGTGATCTCTATGAAATGCCTATTTCAAGAATCTCTTGTGGCAGTGATTCAGAAACGAAAAGATGAGAAGTCAATAGTGAAATATTGTCTTCATGCAAAACTGATTATTATTTTTTTTTAATAAAATTGATTTGATTTGATTTTTCTTTTAGATTGTTGAAAATTATTTATCAGTAGGGGGGGCTATGGATTTTTGTGTTTGTCCTGTAAAAAGAGGTGGCCCAGGAGCCTACTGGACAAAAAAGAAAGTGATTTGATATCATGATTTGAAAAATGTAACAGTCCAAGATTCGAATTATTGATGCTTTTTATGTGACAAAACATGTCACATAAGCTAAGCTAATTCCTAGGTGTTTCAACTATATATGCTATCATGACTTTGCCTTTTGCTAATTCCAATGTTAATTTATCTCCCTACTTTACGAAAATCATAAAAAATAATCAACCCAATTCTTTACTACATTATTTTTATATTCTTTTTTTAGGGAATGCTTGTATTATATTTGGTTACATGTTTTGCGAGTTTTTTTTTTAATAGATGACTAAGGAAAAAAAAAATTTTAAGTAACTTGGTGCGTGCGCAGATGAAATGATCTGCTACATTTTGTGCAACAGTTTATACTATATATTAAAAATTATTAATTTTCATTCTGTTTTTTTTTTTCGATTTTAATTTATTTTACTTTAGTTTAATTTTACACTTGTTAATTAGGGTTCACTTTTTCAACTAGGATGAATAATTATTTTTCAATATTTAATTTTATTTTTAATTAATAATTGATTATTTTCTAAAAAATAATTATATACCATAATTGGAAAAAATGAACCTTAATTAATAAGTGCAAAAAATTAAACTAAAGTACAACCAATTGAAATCGAAGAAAAAAAACGAAATAAAAATTAATAATTTTAATTGTATATCATAAAGTGTTGCACAGAATATATGAGAAGATTTCTAATCCGGTGCACTAGCATTAATTAGAAAGCCTATTATATATATTTCCGATTTTGTTTATTTTTCGGGGTAGATAAATTGTTTCCTAGCTAATTTAATAGTTTTTTATATACTCATTTTTTTTTTTAACTCACACATCCGACTTGTAGTATTGAAGATATTTACACATGCTGTAAATAACCTCATTCCATCACTAAATCATCCCCACTTGAACCTTTTTTTTGTTATGTGTCAGTGTGTGTGGTTTTGCAATTAGATTATGACTTGGAAAATGGTGCTTATTTTTATATATGCCACTGATAATAATATTATCAAATGTACGACTCGTGGTAGTAAAATATAAGACAAAACCAATAAACAAAGGATCCATAGATGGTCCAACTTTTATTTCTGTGTTTGTGATATATCAAAATGGGAATTTAAAACTAATTATCATTTTTTTAATTTTTTTACTCACACACTCAATCTGATAATATTGATGATAAAATTAATTGTTATTTATACTTATGTAGTTAATTTTGATAAATAGATGATGCTATATACGAAAAAAAAAACTGGGAGTGAAGAATCTAATAATATATATATACTGGACTCTTTCTTGTTTTTATAAAAGCCTCAACAATTGTATATTGCTCCTCTATTTCTTCTCTTAACAAGATGTCAAATTTCAAAACAAAATCAAAGAAAAATTAAACGCAATCAAAGTAACTAAAAATTAATGAAACCTGTTCGTCGAAGTAATTAAATTAAATCTTGTCTATATCTCCAAAACTAAGAAGGGCATAATCGACAGTAAAATAAAATCTTATAAAAAGTATGGAACTTATGCTGTCCCTACTTTTCAAACTAAAAAAGAATAAAAAAATGAATAATGTAAAATTCAAAAACTCCACTAAATGAAAGGAATAAGAATAAGTGAATAACCAACTTTTGCTCAATGCTTAGCCAGTACGTGTTCGAAGTCGACCAGAAAAATTAACAATCTAATGCACAGAGGGATGAAGTGTTGAAATTATTTAATTAAAGAGCAACATTAATTCTCCAGAAATTTATGATAATTCTTTAATTTTAGAAGGTGAAATATTACTCCATCCGTCCCAATAACATACCGATTGAGATTTTCATAATAATTATGAAAAATATTGGGAAAAGACAATTAATGAAAAAATTCATAATATGTCCTTATTTTTTTAGAATTAATTAAAACTTAATGTAAACATATTAAATACGGGTATATATTAATAAATTAATTAAATATACATAGAAACCACTCTATATTGAGATATCTAAAAAATTAAAAAAAAAAAAAAAAACCCATCTTATTAGGGATGTAGTGAGTATTTTGTCATTAATTTTTTTGTATCAATTTCATATGATGTGAAAATTAGGGGCTCCGAAGCCGACCTAAGCAAGGAGAGAGTATCCATCTATATGTTTTAAAACCAGTTGACGCGATAAATTTACCAAGGTGCTAGATTAATGGTAAAAATGCAAAAGACGAATACATTTTTGTTCTTTGAAGGGTGATGGCATTTTTATCAAGTGGAAAACTAAGTAAAAGTGGTTATTTTTCTATACTAACACCTCTTATTAATAACCTTAAAAGTCAGATAAAAATATTATAATCACCCCTTAGTTTAAGGGTAATTCTCCCATCAAATTAATTTTGAGGTCCGATAACGAGCTCATACATCCATTATCAAAAGGGTGGGTCGTGCGGGTTGAGCCAGGTTGACCTACTCAACCTACCCATTTTTAAAAAATAGAAATTACGCCAAAAAATAATTATTCATTTCACTAAAAAGTATCAATAATATTCTTAAAAATATTATATATCATGTGCTAGTTTAATTATATGAGTTAAATACATCCGAGTTGTGATTTAGAACATGTAAATTGGGGTTTTTTGTATTCTCAATTAGTGGTTTATTATTCCAAATAAGATTTCTTATTCCTAATTAAGGTTTAAATAATTCCTTTTAATTTTAGGGTTCACTAATTCTATTTTAAGGCATATATTTATTTCATAATTAAGATTTATTATTCCCAATTAGAATTTATATTTGGTTCAAAAATTAATTATTGAGCGCAATGCATGAGCCCACATATTAGCGTCACACGAGTGCATTGCGCGAATCACCGGATTTCAAAAAAACTAAATTAATTCACTTTAATTTTGAGGTTCCTTAATTCCATTTTAGGGTATATATTTATATTTATTTCAAACAAATTAAATTAATTCACTTTAATGGGTTCACTAATTCCATTTTATGATATATAATTTTTGGAATAAAAAAATTGAATAAAAATAAAAAAATCAAAAAATTAATAAACAAATACAAAAAAGGCTGGAGCGTATGGGGCAAACAATTGGACTTTTTTATTTTTATTTTTAATGGGTCTGGACCAATCTGATGGTCCAAACCCATACAGTTTTTGGATCAGACCACTTCTTAATTTACTTTAATTTAATGCAGTCACCAGCTGAATTTGGGATTATTCTATTCGCAACCCCCATTTACTCTTTACAACTCCTAAATTAATTATAACACAAAATCACATAGTCATGTTTAAAATCAAAAGGTATGTAAAAGTGGTGATTTTAGAGGCAAAAAAAATATCATTATACCTATGGCAAAAAAGATTACCGCTCGATCTTCACTCTTCAGTTGCAGCGGCGACTCAATGATCTCTCCTTTTCTACTAAGCCCTCTGGCTTCTCTCTTGTCCCTCCTTCCTCTCCTATGCGCCTCTCTCTCTCTCCCTCCCTCTCTCCCTCTCTAGTTCTCTATCGCTTGGTATCTCCGTATCGAAGACTTGTTAAAAGAAATAAACAAAAAATAGGAAAAAAAATTGCAGAAAAAAAAAAGGTGTTTTGGGTGTTGCTGTTGTTGCCAGACTTGCCGAGTTGCCATGTCGAATTGTTGGAAAGGCAAAAATCCTAAAATCTATCATTTGAGAATTGAGATGGATTGCCCTAACCATCATGTTGGTTTTCCAGTGATGAGATGATTAAAATCTCAAAGATGATACAACATTTTTTTGTATATTTGTATTTGATTCAATATATTTTTGTATGTTTGTAGGTTATAGTTGCATTTTTTTTTCAAGACTTAGAATGATGAGACGAGATGATTAAAAGCTCAAAGATGATTCAATATTTTTTGTATGTTTGTATTTGATTCAATATTTTTTAGTATGTTTGTAGGTTGTGGTTGCATTTTTTTTCAGGACTTAGAATGATGAACTCACATGACAACAGTGAAAGAAAATTCAAGATGCTTGTAACAAAAAAAATTAGGACCCTTTTAATTTCTTTCGTTTTGCCATGGCCCCCAAAATGTCAGGGACAATCCTAGAAACATATATTCTCCAAAATCCTGCAATTTTTTCTAGAACTTAAGAGAGAAAAAAACCTTATGCTCAAACACGACATGCATACTCGTATTTGGATAATATAAAATATATAACCAGTTAATAATATTTATTCTCAAGTATTACTCATGCATTATAATATAGTGGATATATCTCAAAGTTTGTTCAAAACAATTTAAGCAAACATGATACGACACAAAATAGTAACTTAATTGATAGGCTGGATGAATTTATCTCACTAACTTATTTCATGTGGTAGAATTTCACCCACACAAGTTGTAGAATTATATATTTGTAAAATTAAATGAAAAACTTAACAAACACTCATAATTTATTCACAATTAAAGGTGTTTAATTTGTAAAGTTGAATGAAAAAATTGATTATTACTTGGCACTTGTCACCCACTTCTCCTTCAGAATCTTTATACTCTTTACTGTGTCTTTTCTTTCACATTCCCCATTACTTTCGTGCTCTCTGTCATATCATGACTCGATAGTGTATGATGAAAGAGACTCTACAATTTGTTTGTATTTTTTTTTTGTGCTTGATGTTGTATTATTCAAGACAATAATGCATTCTCGTCTATGATGAGTTGTGTTTTAAGGTGTTTTTTTTTTATTTCTTCTTGTATTATTTAAGGTGGGGCTATCTATTTGGGGTTTTATGTTAGTTTACTAGGATTTTTAGATAGTGGAGGTTGTGAGGGTAAGAATGATTAAAAATAAATATTTATATTTTAATTAATTTAGGAGTTGTGTTGAGAAAAATGAAAATTGTGAATAGAATCACTCGTGAATTTGTCCTCCATACATTAATTAAATTATTTATAAGGCTTCACCAAACTACCTCCGGCCCCCAACAGTTCTTTAAATTTGATGGCCTCAATTAATGTTCTGGCCTCAAAATATCATGCGAAAATAAATAGTGGGATGTGCTCTAAGAAACGGGCAACTGTTTTTATATACACTATATATGTTAGTACATTATAAGATATGTGGATGAATTGAGACAATATTTTATAAATATATAATTATTTTGAATATAATCATCGTAAATCTTAACTTTAATGTGTTACGAGTAGGATTTAGATCCCTAGCTAGCAAGACTTATACCACCTCATTGTGGGTTACACTAGCTCAATGCTAGTAGCTAGCTAGGTGTTCAATCGAAGTACTCCACGTTTGAAATTATTTAACTAAGAGCAACCTTCTCCTGAAATTATAATTCTTCAATTTTAGGAGGTAACATATTATTTAGATGAATTTTTGTACATCATTTTCACATTTTGCGACATATATTTGAAAACGCAAATATTTCCTGTGTGAAGAAAATATTAATCAAACTTGAAAAAAATTAACCATTAATTAGGAGAAAATAAGACATAGTAAATGTACACATGCAGTGAACGAACAAACTAGAAATGAAACTACACATGCACACTTATATATATGACAAATGTTACATATATAAAGGTACATTACACACAACTACTCATGGAAAATGGACTGCATGCATGCGTTTTACCTTAATTTTGGCAAATCCATTTCTCATGATTGTTTAAGTTTTCCAAATGTGGGAACTACTAAACATTAATTTTCCAATTACTACGAATAAATAAAAATAACCACATTATCATTTATCAACATTCAACACTTCAACTACTAGAGCAATTGCCCAAAAACCATATAGGGGCGAATTTAGTGGCCACCGCCACCTCCAAATCCTCCTCCACCACCAACGCCGCCACCAAGACCACCACCTCCACCTCCTCCAAAGCCGCCTCCACCTCCACCTCCTAATCCACCTCCACCACCATAACCGCCGCCTGCTCCAAATCCTCCTCCCGAACCACCACCTAAACCGCCACCCCCTCCTCCACCAAAGCCACCGCCACCGCCTGCACCTCCTCCTAGTCCTCCACCAGCTCCGCCTCCCAAACCACCACCTCCACCCAGCCCACCACCACCTCCTCCTCCCAATCCTCCACCATGGCCCAACCCACCACCCCCACCTAAACCACCACCACCACCAAGACCACCTCCTCCTCCCAATCCCCCACCATGGCCCAACCCACCACCCCCACCAAGCCCACCTCCTCCACCAATACCCCCGCCGCCACCAAGACCTCCTCCGCCACCTAAGCCACCACCTCCACCAAGGCCTCCACCGCCGCCGATCCCACCACCACCAAACCCTCGCTTATAACCTTTTTTATAAATCCCATGCCCTAAACCTCCGCCGTAGCCCTTCCGCAGAAACGGCTTCGGCTTCCGCAGGAAAGGCCTAGGCAAGAACTTCTCATCATTCACAACCAAATCAGCAAACACCACACAATCCGCGAACAAAATCACCAAAACAAAACCAACAACAAATGGAGAAGCTGCACCCATTTTCACAATTCATGCAAACAACTGCATGACTGTAGACTATTATTTATACTGAAAAAATAATTACTTTGTAGCACATGGTAGGTCCACTAATACTCAACTGCCAACTTATTTTGAAGTAAATGTGTGCTTTCAATTTTTTGTGCAACATAATAAATAAAACCATTATATATATATATATATATAAATTAATTTTCCTCCAACTGTCCCCCTAACTCTTGAACTGAATTATTTATCAGGTTTAGCAGAAAAATATTTGTGATTTTGAGTTTTGGATTTGTGGATTTGACTGTAGGGGTCTGATCTACATGTTGAATAATGGTTATCCGCGTCACATGCATGAATAAAAGTATTAGGTGTGTGGATTTGCTAATTCATTTAATTTAATGCAGTCACGTGTATAGGTCCACCATTCATCCATTTATTTAAGGCTTCAACCAAACTACATCCTCCCCCTGCCCCACAGTTATAAAACCACCCAAATTTTTATGCCCCCGGCTTTATAGTTTCGTCAAAGAAACAAATTAATTGTGAGATAGTCAGATACTATATTATTTTAGTAGGAAATGAGTAAGAGTTTAAACAGGCACTTTTAGTCCCATTAAAATAGGGTGAAAATACTTTTAGTCTTATATTTTTTGGTTTTGGTCTCATAATTTATTAGCTCGACACTTTTGGTCCCATATCTTATGTTTTTGGTCCCATAATTTATTAGCTCGACACTTTTGGTCCCAAGTATTTTTTTTTTCAACATTTTAGTCCTAAAACTAACATTATATTTTTTCTTATATTTTTTCGACCTTTTTTTCCGTATATTTTGTCGAGAATTTTGCTAAACAAAAGGCGTATATTGGTAAGAAGTTGAAATGGTTTTGTTATGCATTTTGCTTGATATTTTGCTTAAATTTTTTGAGATATTATGTTATTTTGTAGGATATTTTGCTAGATATTTTCCTTTTTTTTCTTAATGATTTGCTGAGAAAATGAAGTCGAAATGTCCTTTGAAAATATAAATATATATATATATATATATATATATATTTAATGCATAATTAATTTAAAAAGATTATTGCCACAACTTATAATTTTCGCATTGTAATTTAATTAAGTACTGATGAAACAAAATGTGTTGAAACATCTTTCCATTTTTCTTCAAATATTATACATTCGATAATGACCATGGCCAATACATTAATATGTGCATTGATGAGAGATGATCGATATTATTATGTGGTGTTAAGTATATAGTAATTAAAACTAGCACATAATAAATTTAGATGACCTTTATACCTTTACGATAATTAGCTTTAATTTGTACATATATAATTCTCACATTTATAGAGTGAGTGATGTGACGGGCATCAAAATTTAGTACGCTCCTATATGAGTAGAGATCCTCTAGTACTCTCAATTTGTGTGTGTCAGTATTAAAATCGTATATTATTGTTAATAATATTTTTTATAAAAATAAAATTTATTATTATATAACTAATCATAATTAATATTTATTGTTAAAAATTGACATTTTTAAAAATTATAAATCCTAAGTTTGAAATAACTAACCCCAAAAATCAATTATATTAACTAAAAAATGAAAATCAAATACTAAATAATTATTATAAATTCTAATTGGATGGAATAAACTCTAAATAATAATGTAAAATTATATTAAACTAAAACAAAATTAAAATTAAAGAGAAAAATAAAAAAAAAACAATCATTTTGATATTTGACACACAATTAACAGACACAAAGACTAAAGGATCTCAAGTGTACTTTCATACTCATATACCCTATTGAAGAAAGAGTCTTAATCTACAAGCTACACTACAATTGCGTATTAAATTATAAAAATTACTTTTTCATAGTTGATGGCACCCAATTATCGTTCAAATTTAGAAATGGAAGATTTTTTAAAAAAAAATTTTACACACCTTAACATTTTCAACAATTGTTTATTTTAACTTCAATAAAGTGTGTTCATTACCACTAATTAACCAAAGTGAAAATCAGAACATATTGACAATGACATTCATTCATAAAGTTACAATTAAAGGTTCGATCCGGTAAAATATCTTAAATAAACATTATTTTAACTAAAGATCATTTCAAATGACTTGAATTTTCCCCTTCAAAGGAAAAAATGATGATACATAAACCACAATAACAATCTTAATTCACAATAAATGACAATTACTTCTACATTTTATTATTATTTTATTTACGACGGTGATCCCTTAATCTAATTATAAATATTTTTTAATTATTAAGCATGCAATTACTACTTCGTGATATGTTAATCATTTCCCATGCAACAACTAAGAAATCACAAAGGCGGGTAAATTGCACTGCGCAACCTTTGTGCGATCATTTGATCTAAAAGAATATATTTGTGATTTTTTAATTCTTAAACATTAAATTAATTTAAGATCATTACAAATTCATTGATACGACCAACAATACGCGGAAGCAACGAATCGAACAACGTCAACTATATAGAAGGATTCAACCCAAGCTCTCTACTGCAATGACACTTAAATATGAACTAATAATCTGACCTAAACCCACAATTAGCAATATAGAACGAATTGAATAATAAACAACCCAAATTGACCCAAAAACCCTAAATAAAGACTCGAACAGAAAACTATGCAAACAACCTCGGATTAAGCTCAAATTGTAGGACAAGGTACAAATTGAAGTCATGCAAAACATATCCAAATTTCAGCAAAAACGCAGGAGTGGTTTGTGTTTTGGCTCGGTGAACACTTTTCAGACTAGTTAGGGTTTGGAAAGGGGCGATTGGCTCCTATTGATGTAATCTGGACTTGCAAGCTTCTATGGACGATGGTGATGAATCTAAGGATGATAAGGGATGAGTATGGAGGCGTGGTGGTGGCTGGAACGAAGGTGGATCAATGGAAAATGAAAATAGAGTGTGAATCTTATCCGAAACGAACCTCGGATCGACGAGAATCTGAAAAGTGTCTATGGAGCAATCTTCATGGCTGCTTAACCCGAATACTACGGGATATCCGAATAGGGCAAAAGATTTCAAGCTTGGAGATGCCAATCAACAAACTCTACCAAAGTATCGAATTTTTGTGTGAAACAAGATGAAGCGTAGAAACTGTATTTCTCATTCAATCAAGTCTGTATAAACAACGTCTGGAATAATCCTAAATACCTAAGGGACGAAATTATCAAGTGTTGGGCTGGATAATTTCGAAAATAAAAATAAATAACTAAAGGCCCAATTTTCCTAACAATAATTTGGGCTTCTAATTAAATTAAAATATTGGGTCCAATTAAGTAAAACAACTTAACAATTAATAAAAGCTACACGGCCAAACTAAAAATAAATAAATAAATTTGAACATGGTCGCGGCTTCTTCACTCCTTAATGCTCGTCAAATTCACCAACTTGTGCTGTCGGAATTCAGCTTCATCATCTTCTAATTTCGTTCCAACATAGCACTGTAAATATCCTTGCAGCTTCTTGGCACGTAAGCGCGTCACTGGACCTATCAGCTGCAACTCCGGGTTTAGTTCCTCAGTGCTCATCCCGGTCACATCATTCCCCCCTACTCAAAATAATTCAACCTTGAATTCAGCTCCTCCTTAGCATCGACATCATCTGCAGGAAAAAGAGACAAGTCAGAGACATTAAATATGGAAGAACATTTGTACTCACCAGGCAGATCAAGTCGGTAAGCATTGTCGTTGACTCGAGCAACCACAGTGAACGGTTCATCTCCACGAGGCATGAGCTTTGACTTTCTCAAGTTAGGGAAACATCCTGGGCTGAAGTGAACCCAAACCTTATCATCCGGTTTGAATAGCACTTGCTTGCGGTGCGTATTCGCCTTAGCTGCATTTCGAACTCCCTGAAGCTTGACCCTCGTCTTTACCTTTTCATGCATCTCTCGAACCTGTTCAGCTCTACGAATACCTTACAAACTCGAAAGATGATCAATAGGTAAAGAAATAAGATTCGTTGGAGTCAACGGATTGAAACCATATGCTACCTCAAAAGGCGACATGTGTGTAGAAGAATGCACGACTCTATTATATGCAAACTTAGCAAAAGGTAAGCACTCTTCCCACGACTCCAGATTATTATTAACTAAGGCATGAAGTAAAGTACTGAGCGTCCTATTGACTACCTCAGTCTGACCATCTGTTTGACGATGACATGCAATCGAAAATAAGAGCTTAGTACCTAACTTTCCCCACAACAATCTCTAAAAATGTCCTAAAAATTTCGAGTCCCTATCAGACACGATGGTCCTAGAAATTTCATGCAAACGGACTACCTCACGAAATAATAAATTAGCAATATAACAACATCATCCGTCTTTTTGTATGCAAGAAAATGAGACATTTTAGAGAAACGATCAACAACCATAAACACAAAGTCTTTACCAGATTTCGACCTAGGCAAACCCAATATAAAGTCCATGAATATATCTACCCAAGGAGCAGATGGCGTCGGCAAAGACGTGTACAAGCCAAACGAACTAGAAGTGGATTTAGCCTTTCTATAAGTTATGCATCTAGCACAGACTCTCTCAACATCCCGTTTCATACGAGGCCAATAAAAATGTTCATGCAAGAGATCTGACGTCTTATTGACACAAAAATGACCCATAAAACCCCCTGCATGCGACTCTAAAATGAATAACTCTCGTATAGAACAATCAAGCACACATAATTTTGCATCCTTAAATAAAAATCCATCAACCGCATAAAAAGAATCAACAGCACGAGATTTCCCAACACATGATGCAAATATAGGTCCAAAGAACGAATCAAAAGTATAGAAATTCTTAACATGCTCAAGACCTAGACACTGTGCATGTATAACAGATAATAATGTGTACCTGCGGGAGAGTGCATCACCAACCACATTTTCATCTCCCTTCTTGTACTTGATCACATAAGGGAATGGCTCTATGAACTCCACCCATCGAGCATGGCACGCGTTCAAGCTTTGTTGTCCCTTCAGATACTTCAGTGACTTGTGATCAGTGTGAATCATGAATTTTCTCGGTCGCAGGTAGTGCTTCCAAGTCTCCAAAGACCTCTTTAACGCATATAGCTCCTTACCATAGGTGGAATACCCCAATGCTGCACCATTGAGCTTTTCGCTAAAGAATGCGACTATCTTCCTTTCTTGCACTAAAACAGAACCAATGCCTATGCCAGAGGCATCGCACTCAATCTCAAACATTTTGTTAAAGTCAGGCAAAACCAAAACAGGAGCATTACACAATTTAGATTTCAACAGATTAAAAACATACTCTTGGGACTTGCCCCACTCAAACTTCCTATCTTTTCTACTCAGTTCGGTCAAAGGGGCAGCTATGGTGGAGAAATCCCGTACAAAACGGCGATAAAATCCAGCCAAACCATGAAAAGACCGAACTTCAGAACAGGTCTTAGGCGTGGGCCACTCCTCAGTGGCCTTAACCTTCGATCTGTCAACCTCAACTCCTCGACTACTCACAACAAACCCTAGAAAGACAACCTCATTCATGCAAAATGTGCATTTAGACAAATTGGCATATAACTTCGCATCACGCAACAATTCAAAAACCGTCTAAGATGTCTAACATGCTCAGAAATGCAAGTACTGTAAATAAGGATGCCATCAAAATACACCACAACATACTTCCCAATCACGTCTCTTAAGACATGGTTCAAGAGACACATGAATGTACTAGGGGCATTGGTAAGCCCAAATGGCATAACAAGCCATTCGTCTAATCCATGCTTCATCTTGAACGCAGTCTTTCATTCAACCTCCTCACTCATTCTCACTTGAAAAAATCCAGAACGCAAATCAATTTTCAAAAAGATAGACGCTCTAGACAACTCATCTAATGTATCATCCAAATGGGGAATGGGGAAGTGATACTTTACTGTTATTTTGTTGATGGCCCGATAATCCATGCACATGCGCCACTCGTTATTCTTCTTGGGGATGAGTATCACGAGCACTGCACACGACAGACTCTCTCTTATCTGCTTCTTCTCCAGCAGCTCCTTAACCTAGCGGTCAATCTCCTTAATCTCCTCGGGACTAGTGCGGTAAGCTGGTCAGTTTTGAAGGACTGTTCCCGGTTGGAAGTCGATCTAGTGCTCAATTCCTCAAATTGGCAGTAGACCACTCAGAATCTCCTCAGGAAACACGTCCTTGAACTCCTCCATCAACGACTACAAAATAGAAGGCAAAACAGTATCAGGAGTATCATAAGCCTTAAAATTAATTAGAACGATAGACTTACCAGCTTTGATTATTTTTTGGACCTCCTTTGCACTAATAAATAAATTTCGGTATACAGGATCGGAATTGTCGACACTAGAGGGTGATGAGGTGGCCAATTGGGCAACCTTGGTAGCCCCTTTGGAAGCTGACGCCGTCCATTTGGAGTTCTTGAGGTCGGCCGTCGATTGGTCAGCTGGGGCCGGAAACTTGCTCTCGGCCCATTTCTCCATCTCCTTCTCCTTTTTCTTCTCCTCCTTAAACTTCTCATGCATTCTCCTTTGATTTTAATTGAAATCCTTGGGTGTCAGTGGCCATAATCGGGTCATCCATCCATCTCGAGTCACCGTATAAGTGTTGGCGAACCTGTCATGAATAGCTTTCCTGTTAAATTACCATGGACGACCAAACAGAATATGCGATACCTCCATAGGGATGACATCACAAAGTACAGTATCAACAAATCGACCAATAGAGAAAGTAACACTTACCTGATATCCAACGCGGATTTCTCCTCAGTCAGTCAGCCACTGCAAACGGTACGGCTTGGGGTGCTTTTGTGGAATCAGATTCAACTTCCCCACTGCGTACTAGCTGATTGCATTCACGATACTCCCACTGTCAATGATGAGCGAGCATGTCTTATCTTGGATAGAACAACACGCATAGAAGATGTTCTCGCGCTGGTCATTCTAATCTTCTTCTCGAATCAGGCTCAGTGCTCGGATAGAAATAAGGTCGGGTATCAGTGAGACAAGCACGCTCAAGAATGTGAGTGATGTGCTTGGATTGGGAGAGAAGATATCCCCTAAGAGACCTATAAACTTCAATACCAAGAAAGCAACGAAGAGGGCCCAAATCCTTCATCTCAAAATGAGATGCCGATTAGGATTTCAAGAATGAAATCCCATCTGTGTCACTCCCAGTAATAATCTTATCATCAACATACAATGAGAGAAGAATGATGCCAAAAGATGAGATCTTAATAAAGAGAGCATGATCACAGTCACTCAAACAAAAGCCAAGAGAAATGAGAGCAATAGAGAAAGTTTCATACCAAGAGCGAGTGCTTGTTTGAGACCATATAGAGACATCGTGAGTCAGCAAACATGCCCAACCTCGTGGGGTACTCCGGGGGAGGAGTCATGTAGACTTCATCAATGAGATCTCCATGTAAGAAATCATTCTTAACGTCCATCTGAGAGAGATCTCATTGACGAACCGCAACAACAGCAATAAGGGTATAAACTGTGGTCATCTTAGCGACGGGTGCAAAGGTCCCCTCATAATCTAGACCATATTATTGGGAAAACCCTTTAGCAACCAACCTCGCTTTATATCTCTCAATAGATTTATCTGCCTTTGTTTTGATTTTATAAACCCATCGAGAACCAATAGCATGTTTACCTCGTGAAAGAGGCACCAAATCCCAAATATCAGTCTTGTGCAGAGCTTGGAGTTCATAATTCATAGCCTATTGCAACAAAAGATCAAGAGCAGCCTCTTTCTAGAAGGTGGGTTCAGAAATTTTATGAATAGAGGAGAGAAAGGCTGAGAATGAAGAGGAATATGAAGAGTATGTAAAATCAGGAAGACGAGTGGACTTACTAACACGAGTGGAACGACAGAGAGGAGGATCCACGGTCACAGGAGGTGGAGAGGAAATAGGAGAGGCAGGGTGTAAGATTTCATCATCATCATCATCAGAAGTATCATAATCAAGACCTGCATGTTCAACATCAACATCACTAGCAAATAGGTCAGCATTGATGAGGTCAAACTTGGATGTAGTGTTGGGAAAAGAGGGAATAGAAAAGAGGGGAATATGTTCAATAAAAAAAACATGACGGAAGACATAAAGCTTATGACTGATGGGATCAAAACACCGATAACCCTTTTGACCATCCCTATAACCTAGGAAAACACACAAGGTAGAACAAAGAGATAACTTACTATGCTCAACATGAGGGCGAAGGACAAAACAAGAACAACCAAAAACTCGCAAAGAATTATAGTCAGGAATATGACCAAAAAGTGCCTCAAAGGGAGATACACCAGATGTGAGAGTAGAAGGGATTCTGTTTATCAAATAAACAGAGGTAAGGGCAGATTTTCCCCAAAACTTACCAGGAATAGAGGCAGAGAGAAGAAGAGAATGAGTTGTTTCCATGATGTGACAATGTTTCCTTTCAGCCACCCCATTTTGTTGGGGTGTCAGTGCAGGAACTCTGATGTATAGTACCATCACTAACAAGCAATTCTCTGAAAGTATTGGATGTGTATCCCCCGCCCAAATCACATCTAAAACACTTAATAACAGCCGAAAATTAAGTTTTTATAAGAACACGAAAGGCTGCATAAATTCTCAGAAAATCAGAATGATGTTTCATAAGATAAATCCAACAGTAATGTGTGTGATCATCAATGAAAGAAACATAAAATCTTGACCCCCCTCCCCTTTTGTAAGATTAGGAGAGGGTCCCCAAACATCAGAGTGAATTAAGTCAAAAGGAGAAGCAGAAACAGAGGTACTATGATGAAAAGGCAATGCATAAAATTTAGCAAGTTTGCATCCATTACAAGATGAAATGTCATGACTCTTAATAGATCCTAAGGATCTATTATTTGCCATGTACTTCAGATGAGAAAAGGAAACATGTCCAAGGCAGGAATTCCACAAATAAAAATCTGAAGATGAAGGGCTCAAACGAAAAGTAGATAAATCTACACTATAAGCAGCAACGTCTGGGGTCTAAAGATGATCCAAAACATACAATTCTCCTCCCTGTCTATGGCCTATCCCAATCTATCTTCAAGAACGTGGGTCTTGAACATGACAAGAGGTAGAGGTAAATAGGACGTGAGCACCAGAATCACAAATTTTACCAACATAAGCTAAATTCAAGGTAAGTTTAGGGATGTGATAAACATTTGGAAGAGAAATATTATGCGAAATGACAGAACCAATCCCAGAAGATGGCATATGAGTCCCATCAGTAGTGGCAACAGATATGGAATTAGATGGATTAATAGAAACAAATGAATCTGCATTGGGAGACATATGGTTTGTAGCTCCAGAATCTAAAACCCAAGCTGGAGGAGATATACCTATTGGGCTCGAAGTGGACGAACCTGCTATAGCAGACATAACATAAGGTTGGTGATTGAGGAATCTCTGAAATTGCTCAAAAAGGAGAGAATCAGCTGTAGGATTGGATGAGGAAGTGGACCCTGAGCTGACAACATCAGATGATGGAAAGGCAACAGCAGCGTCATTAGGTAGGGATGATTGTTTAGATGGTCGCTGATGATAATGAGGCGGTGGGAAATGAAGACCGCGTGGACCCGGTGACGCATATTTGTTCACCAGAAGTGGGCATTGAGCCTTCCAATGACCTGTTTGATGACAGAAATTACACTCATTTAGCGTTGTGGCTTTTGAGTTCGGTCTATTTTGGTTCTTGTGAGATGGATTATACGGAGGCCGAGAGTGGGCTGCCAAGACAGATGGACATGGTGATGGGAGGAGACCTTTCATCACCCCGGACTTATGTCGAACTTCTTCAGCAAGAAGCTCACTAACCACAGAATCTACAGAGGGAAAAGGGCTTCGATGTAAAATATTACCTCTAAGGGCTTCAAAATCATCACGGAGGGCCATAAGAAATTGAACCAAACGTTGTTCTTCTCTTCGAGTAATGTAGGCTAGAAAGGCTCGAAGTTTTGTAGATTATGTAAGAGCAAGTTGGTCCCAAAGGTTTGTCATAGCAGAGTAGAATTCTTGCACACTTGTGTCTTTCTGGTGAAGAGATCGGATGTCCATCTCAAGTTGGCACTACTTAGCAAAATTGGATTGAGTATACAACCGATCTAAATGATCCCAAACTTCTTTAGCCGTATCATACTTTGTAAGTTGCATACCAATAGAGTTCACAACCGAATTGTTAATCTAGGTAATAATCTTAGAATTATTAACCTCCCAAACATTCATCTGCTCAACATATTTTTCATTATCGACCCGAGTGGGCTTCAATTGAGTTCCACAAACATATCCCCACATCTTTTTACCTCTCAAGAAATTTTTCATAACATAATTCCAATACGAGTAAATCTTCCCATCTAAACGAACACTAATTGACTGCAATGAATCATCCCTCTCAGTAGTCATGGTGAAAAATCTAACAAATCCAAACCACCAATGCAAGAACCAAAACAGTAGACAAGATTCAAACTAAAACTAGGGAAAAATAGAGAAAGAGTGAAAATCAGAGAATTACCCAACAAAGATCAACACAATGCAAACAGAGATTGAGCATCCACCATTTTCCTTAGATGACGATGAACAGTTGGATCCACGAGAACGAGTTAAATGAATTAAACCCGCTCTGATACCATGTTAATCTAACATAATATCCATGGAAGATTCAAACAAGAAATAGAAGGAAATGTATTAAGGAGAGAGTATCTTGTTAAGCTTACAGGTTGGATGGTAAAGAACTAACTAGATAGGTTAGAGGACAAGAACCCAAATATAAAAATACCATTAGGGCAATACAAAAAGTCAAGACTACCCTTGATATCTAAATAATATTACAAGTATTTCTAACAGTTTTATTATTTTCGTACATTGGCTTCCAGTTCTTTAAACTCTTATCAATTCTCTATATTTTTAAGATTTATATAATCAAATTTATCCGTTGTTTATTTATTATTGATATATATATATATATATATATCCCTAATAGTCATTGTCAACAATCTCGATCCAAAAATAGTTCCTGAAATCATGGTAGATCAAATCAAAAAGATTAGGGACTAGTTTAGAATATATTTCCTTTTATATTAAATCTTATTCTCTTTATGTATCAAATTGTAACCAAGATCTGTACAAGTGAGAAATACAAGCAATATTTGATCAATACAACTCTCGGCTTCTTTCTTAACTCCAATCTATCAATTCAACCTTCTACTATCATGTTGAGCCTCAATTTTAACATGGTATTAGAGCAGTGAAGGTCCTCAAGGATCATCATTGTTCTGCTTCATCATCTACCAATCAATGGCTGGAGAATAGGGTAGTTCACCGAGCGCCCAGCTATCTCTGCCTGGGGCAGAGTTGCTGGCACAACAGTTGGCTAGCCTCCTTCAACAGTTTAGCCGACCAACAATAGAAACCAGAACACAAGAATTCAACCAAAATCAAGTTGTCACAATTAGTATCAAACTCAATGAATTCAACTACGCATTATGGTCAAGGATTATGCACTTAGCCATAGGAGAAAGAGGGTGTCTCAATCACATCACCGGCAACCCACCTCCATCCGAACCCACCGATTAAGCATACCATAAATGGTACCAGAATGACCTTATAGTGACATCCTGGATAATTTAGAATATGGAGCCAATCTTGGCAAGTAACTACGTTCAACATAAATCTACAGAAAGTTTATGGAAAGGATTAGCAGTCACTATAGTGTGAAGAGAGACTCAGCACATATATTCAAGTTAACAGTTCAAGCAAATAGCATCAAACAGGGACAAGGCTCGATTGAGAGCTTCTACAGTACACTACAATGGATTTGGGCAGAGATCGATGAGAGTCAGCCCAATCCGATAGAGTGCGAGACAGACATAGGAATTTACCGGCAGCTACAGTCAGAGACGAGGTTGTTTCAATTATTGGCCATAATTCATGAGAAATACGAACCTGAAAGACATGATATCTTAAAAACAGATCCCTTACCAACCGCAGAGGCAGCGTATGCCTTAATCCGGTAAGGGGCTGCTCGGCGAGGGCTCTGGGGATCGGAGGCAGACAGCGGCAGGACAAACCAAGGAATTGGCAATGGACTGGTCATTTATTCAGACAGTGAGGCCAGTGGTATGGCAGTGAAAGGATTCCGACCACCGTCCCGGTCAGGCCAACCCAAAAACGGCAGCGGTTTCTCATCCCGGGAAAAGGTCGACAAATCCAAACTTAAATGCACTCATTGTGGAATGAACAAGCATACAAAAGAGACTTGCTTTCAATTGGTTGGGTATCCGGAATGGTGGGAAGACAACCACAAACTGCCCAAGGACAACCGTGGAAAAGCCTCTGTCGCGGTGGGCAACTCCGAGGTTACCGGCACCGCGACCGGAAATTTTGATGGGGGGCGGTGCGACGGTGATGGAGACAGGAACATGGCTATGGCGGCGGCAGCTAGGGTTTCTGCTGCAAAAGGAGGGGGCAAGAATGAAGAGGAAAAGAGAATCACGGCCTTTAATTTCGAAGGTACCAGGTCGGGTAAGTTTTTGACCGACCCACTCTCTCTCTCTCACTTCATCACTTTCATTTAATACAAGTATATCTAGTGCATATATGACTCACGGTCAACATCAAGAATCATATAAAAACCCGACTTGGATATTTGATTGTGGAGCAACTAATATGATGACCTATGATGCCTCTGATATTTGTACACTGTCTACACCAAAAAAACCCATGTTCAGACTGCTAGTGGTGAAATTATACCAGTCACTAGAGCTGGCACTGTGGCTATTTCACCTATTCTATGGGTTTCAAATTGTCTATATGTTCTCGCTTCATCCCACAAGTTGTTGTCTATTAGTTACGTTACGAAGGAATTAAATTATACTATGCTGATGCATCCTACATTTTGTTTATTATAGGATATTCGGACGGGGGAGATCATTGGGCATGGCACTGAGCGACGGGGTCTGTACTATGTGGATGAGATCTTTCAAAAAGGCACGATCATGCTAACTACCGAAATTGTTTCCCAGAATGCTTCGCTTTAGCACCGACGACTCGAGCATCCATCTGCTAGTTATCTTCGTATTTTATTTCCTAAATCGTTTCCTACTTCTGATTTGTACTGTGAAACATGTGTTTTGGCAAAAAGCCATAGACAAACCTTTAAACCCAGTAATACTCATGTGTCTTCTGTGTTTTCTCTCGTGCACTCTGATGTTTGGGGCCCTGCACCTGTGATAGGGGGTCAGGGGTCTGCATATTTTTTTATTATTTATCGATGATCACACGCGCATGACTTGGGTTTATTGTTTGCGTCACAAATCTGAAGTTTTTTTTCCAAATTTACCCAATTTTATACAATGATTCAAACTCAATTTAAAACCAAAATTCAAACTCTCCGGTCTGATAATGAGGGGGAATTTGTGAATTCATCCATGACCCGCTTCTTTCATGATAATGGCTTAATTCACCAAACCACTTGTCCCTATACCCCTGAACAAAATGGCGTAGCTGAGCGAAAAAATTGGATCATTCTTGAGATTACTCGGGCCTTACTCATTGAGGCTTGGGTTCCCTCTCATTTTTTGCCCGAAGCTGTTGCTACTGTTGTTTATCTCCTTAATCGATTACCTACCAAAAGTCTGGATTTCCAGACTCCCATCCAATGCCTTTCCAAACTTCTCTCTATCCCTGCTTCTCTTACCCTTAAACCTCGGGTATTTGGTTGTTCCATTTTTGTTCATTTACCTAAATCCACTCACACGAAACTGGACCCCTGTGCAGTGAGGTGCGTGTTTGTTGGTTATGGTATAAATCAAAAAGGTTATCGATGTTATGACCCCAAGTCTCATCGCCTGTTCACCACTCTGAACTATGACTTCCTGGAAACTGAGTTTTTCTATCATCACCAGCTTCGTGGTCAGAGGGAGAGTCCTAAACTTGACCCACTCAGTTGGTTACTAAGCCCAAGTAGCTCTCTGGAAATGGTTCTAATAGAGACAGTTAACTATGACGCTGAGATGATTACTGACACGTCAGCACAGACTTCAGAGCAAAGTGTCCCTATTGATGCATCTCCTCCTACCGTGATTCCTGAGGTAAACGATTCCTATACTGAGGCTTCTCCTTTGGCTGAGTTTCCTGATCTTGATATTAATTTTGACCATCATGACCCGAATTCTATGTTGAGTACTAATTTGTCTGTTTCTGAAAGCTCTGAGATACGTAATCAGGAAAGAGAACCAAAGAACATTCAATCAGATACAGGAAGGTATGTCTTGCCTCCTCGAAGCAACAGAGGTGTACCTCCCAAGAGGTATTCTCCAGAAAAGATCACCCGAAAGTCTAGATATCCAGTTGAGAATCTGGTAAAGGGCAATCTCACAGACTTGGGATCAGCTTTTCAAACCGCCTTGTACGGAGAAGAAGATCTTCCGAAAACAGCCAATGAAGCATCACGGTCAGAACAGTGGACAGTTGCAATGAGGAAAGAAATGGATGCTCTTGCTAGAAGTAACACATGGGATTGTTGCAAGCTGCCTCCAGGAAAGAGACCAGTTGGATGCAGATGGATATTCACCATTAAAAGAAAGCTTGATGGATCGATTGAAAGGTATAAAGCCCGGTTAGTTGCAAAAGGATATACTCAGACTTATGGAGAGGACTACTCTGAAACTTTTTCTCCGGTCGCCAAAATGAACACAGTGCGAGTATTACTTTAAATTGCAGTAAATTGTGACTGGACACTCCATCAGTTTGACGTCACCAATGCCTTTTTGCACGAAGAATTAAACCAAGAAGTGTATATGGAGATACCTCCTGGGTTTGAGTCAGAATTTAGGAAAAATGAAGTGTGCAGATTAAAGAAGAGTCTCTATGGACTAAAACAATCTCCCAGGGCGTGGTTTGGGAGATTCACAAGTGCTATGAAGAGTTATGGTTTTCAACAGAGTAACTCCGACCATACTCTGATCCTGAAGAAACGAGGGAGTCTAATCACCTGTTTGATTATTTATGTTGATGATATGATAATTACAGGAAGCGACGTGGAGGAGATTGAGAGCTTGTAGAAAAGTCTGTCTTTGGAGTTTGAGATGAAGGATCTGGGAGCTCTCAAGTACTTCCTCGGCATTGAAGTTCTACGGTCTTCCAAATGAATCTTCATATGCCGGAAGAAATACACTTTGGATCTCTTAACTGAGACAGGGATGTTGGATTCCAAGCTAATTGATACCCATATTGCTGTAAATCATAGATTGCAGATTACGGAGGGTGCAGAAACCACAGATCGAAAACAATATCAACAGCTTGTTGGGAAACTGATCTATTTGTCACATACGAGGCCTGATATTGCCTATGCAGTCGGGGTGGTTAGTCAATTCATGCACAAACCATAGACAGATCACATGGAAACTGCTCTCAGAATAGTGTGGTATCTTAAAGGCACATTCAGTCATGGGTTATTCTTCCAGAAGAATGGACATTCAGAGATATATGGGTACACAGATGCAGATTGGGCTGGAAACCCAATAGACAGAAGATCCACTGCTGGATATTTTACCTTTGTTGGAGGTAATCTTGTTACGTGGCGGAGCAAGAAACAAAAGGTGGTAGCCTTATCTAGTGCAGAAGCTGAATTCAGAGGTGTTAAAAGTGGGATTGCTGAGCTGTTGTGGCTACGGAAACTATTAGTAGAAATTGGTTTTGGACAGAAACAGGCGAGTCAGCTTTTCTGTGACAACAAAGCGGCAATCAGTATCTCTAAGAATCCCGTCCAACATGATCGAACCAAACATGTGGAGGTAGACAGACACTTCATCAAGGAAAAATTGGAGGTTGGGATTATTGATCTTTCGTTTATTAGATCCGAGGATCAACTTGCAGATATTTTGACCAAGGCGGTAAACTCAAGGAGTTTACAAGAATACTTGACAAGTTGAGTATTGGAGATCCCACCACTCAACTTGAGGGGGAGTGTCAACAATCTCGATCCAAAAATAGTTCCTAAAATCATGGTAGATCATATCAAAAAGATTAGGGACTAATTTAGAATATATTTCCTTTTATATTAAATCTTATTCTCTTTATGTATCAAATTGTAACCAAGATATGTACAAGTGAGAAATACAAGCAATATTTGATCAATACAACTCTCGGCTTCTTTCTTAACTCCAATCTATCAATTCAACCTTCTACTATCATGTTGAGCCTCAATTCTAACAGTCATGATTTAAATAGAATAGGATGGATAGGTTCACGTTTAAGGTTTTGAATTAGTTATAGCCTATAGGGTAACTTGGCTCCATTTCTTTAATTTGTTGTGAACGTGTATTGCATGGAGCACGTGAAGATGACCACCTAATCCAAGATAGTCGTCTATCACGAGTGAAGTATAAGAGATCAAATTAAAGGTTGAGTCAGTTTGAGATGTTCATATTAATTTGTGTTCTCATCTACTAAAACTTGTTATCTTTATAGGTTTGTTGTTTTTACACGACTCTTGAGAAATCTCTGAGTTGTTTTGCTATCTAGCTCGATGTTAGATGTTATTAGATTTCATAGTAATTCTGAGAGAGCGAATCGAGAAGAAAGTTTGTGTATTTTTGTGTATTCACTCATGTGATAATCACAAGTTGAAAAAAGCGAGCTATTTTCCGCTATAATTTTTTTGAATTTCAACGGGCATTCCAGCAAACCCATTTTCCACTGGTATCTTTTATTTATTTTTTTATATTCCAGCGGAAATTGCCTCCTCGAATTATTTTATTATTATATTTTTCATTTCTAATGTTTTTTCCAAAATAAATATTTTTTATTCCAACAGGAGAGAGATGTCTACTTGAAATTTTTAATATTTTTTATTTAATATATTTTAGAATTTCCAATTGGATTTCGACCTATATATTCCCTTTTTTTTGAATTTGTTGTTATGTTTTTAAAAATGTTTAGTTATCTTAAAAATTGTGTAATTTATTTACTTAATATATTAAAATCTTGCAATTTGAAAGAAGAAAATAAAAACACGATAAGAATTACACAAATTAAAATTACATATTATATAATTAACTATCTGTGATAACATTAATTTCGTCACAATTACTCTATAATTATAGTTTTAAATCATAAATCAGTTAAGTATAATAATATATGTGAAGACGCAAGTAATTAATATATTGAAAATTTCAATAACACATGATCGTTTCTCGATTTATAAGTGTCATCATATTGCCACATAAAACAAATTTATTTGCGAGATGTCCTTAATTAGTTACGTTGTTCAAACAACAATCTGAAAAAAAAAATTACAAAATATATAAGAAACAACAAATTGTCTCTTAAGTCTTTTATAAGAAACGATATGTGTAGTCCGAATTCAATCATTCTTATAACTCGTCAGTGTATTCAGTTTTACATGACATATACAGTTTATCTCACCGAAACTTAATTACTCCCTCCGTCCCGATTATATAATCTCTTTTCTACTGACACGTAAATTAAAAATATTTATGAAAATAAGAAATAAAAGCTAAACTTCCAATTTTAATTTTATTTAATGAAAATTAATAAAACTTAAATTTTAGCTCAACTTTAATGTATTAATTTTTTGAAACAAAGAAAATATACAATTAATGAAGTGCAAATACAATGAATATCGATAGAATTGATCAAATTCAAGTACATGTAAATTAATAAATTGGTCAATTTTAATTAATGTTTCTCTTTTTTTGAAAAATAACATTTAAGATTTATAATTTTCACAAACTTAAATGTTTAATTTTTTTAATTTTCAAAACCTAATAAGGGTGTAATTGTAAATTCCTATTAAAAATAACACTACTTATAGTAATAGGACTATATAATTGGGACACCTCAAAATAGAAATGTGCCATATAATCGGGACGGAGGGAGTATATTGCATTTTAAGAAAATAAATCTTAGAGCTAGTAATTACGTACTAAAATCATGCTACATTGTAAGAGTAGACATACATGCGAGACAATTATAATTAGGATTAAACTATAAATTTATCCATAGATCTAAGTATCTAACGACATGACCTTCAATTAACTAGCTTACTATTTGTCTAGATCTATCTTTGCAACGAACTAATCAAACATAATTAGCTATTGTTCATTTCTATATTTATTTCATGCATGGTAATCATAAATCTAACATAAGTATAAAAATATAAATATATACCTATATAATATGTGAAAAATAGGTCATCTTTTTTAATTTTAAATAATTTTGTGAAATGTGTATTCTAATGTATATATGTGGCATATTTTTGACCAAATCAAAAATATTCATGATTTTATAATTACGATTTTTATTATTATTATTCGTATGTATTGTAATATGGGTGCAATTAATATAGTTTTTTTTTTCTTAGTAAAAGTACTTTCTTTTTATATTTTTTCTAAGTACTTGATATTTTACTCAACAATGAATGCTAGCTTCAAAAGTGTATTAGTAAATTTAAAATTGTGATGTGTAAAAATCATGATGCATTTTAGGTTTTTTTTTTATGGATTCTTAAACTTTTATTTGATTCAATAGGTCCTTCAATTTTTATTTATTTTAATAGCTCCTTAAACTTAATTATTTTAAGATGCACTTAAATAAAATAAATATAAAGGACGTCCCAAGGAGTCCATTTTTGAGGAAATTTCGGTTTTGGTTCCATAGGACATGTCCTAGTCCGATTTTGGTCCCAACCCTACCACTTTTGGTCCTATTTCAGAAATTATTATTAAATCTGGTCCCAAATCGATTGAATTATCAATTTTGGTCCCACTATTTAGACGGAAAACAAACGAGGTGACGGCCAATTAGCTGCACGTGAGTAAAATGTGTAATTTATCCCCAAATTGATAAAAAAAATCCCAAATTAAAACAAACAACCCTAATTTCCCCCCGATTTGAAGAAGCCCCAAAATAGAGAACCCTAATTCCCCCCGATTTGAAGAAGCCCCAAAACAAAGAACCCTAATTTCCCTCTCGATTTCAAACAAGCTCGTCGATTTTCAAACAAGGTCCTCGATTTTCAAACAAGGTCGTCGATTTTCAAACAAGGTCCGCGATTTTCAAACAAGCTCGTCAGTTTTCAAACAAGGTCCTCGATTTTCAAACAAGCTCGTCGATTTTGTGAGGCCACACGATGATTCGAAGGAAGTACTTTCTACAAATGCCACACCCAAACTACAGTAAGTTAAATCTTCTCAGTTTTCATTCTCATTTTTCAGTTTCACATTTGAAGGTTGAAGAATTGTGAGGGCTTGTGATGTTGATGGTTCATTTTTATTCTTGTTAGGTGGGTGTCATTACTGGTATACGTTGAAGCTCATCCATGGCGGAATGGCTCTGAACGATTCGGGTAAGATTATGTATTTAGAGGGTACGATGTCTGCATTTGATTTTGTGGATGCACGTAAGTGGTCTAGGATGTATTTGAATGGGCTATGTGAACAGTTAGGTTATATGGGGACTAAAAACATTTACGGGGATGATGAGAAAGGTGAATTGAAGTTAATAGATTGTGAGGCAGATTTTTGGGACATAATCAGAAGGGCTGAAGTGAGTAGGGAGTTTACTCTATATCTAGATGGGAAAAAGGAAAATATTGAGGTTGATGGTGGAGAAATTGTTGATGGAGAGGTTGAATACATAGATGATGAAGAAACAGAGACTGTTGAGCAACAAAGAGAGACTGCAAAAAGGTTGAAAAGGAGGTATTTGCAGACATATTTAGTTGCTGAGGAGCTTGATAATGTTAGGGTTGTAGAGGAGGGAGTTGATAAAGGCAGGGCTGTAGAGGAGGTCTTAATTGATGCTGTGAGGGCTGGAGAGGCTGGTTTAGGTGAGGATGTGAGGGCTAGAGAGGTAGAAATTAGTGGTAATGTGAGGGGTGAAGTGTATGAACCAGTTGATGTGGACCTGTTTGATAATGTCATAGATGTAGATGAAATGTTAGCAGAGCAGCAAGAAGGGTTGCTTGGGGAGGTCTTAGTTGTGGAGGAGGCTGCAGTGCAACATGATGTGCAAGAAAACATAATTTATGATGACTTTGAATCTGACAGTGAGGATGTGGATTTTGATTGTGATGAAGATAGTTGTGATGAGCTCATAGATGAAATCATATACAATGAAAATATAGATAAGGATGTTGAGTCGATGGGTACAAAAGCAAATGATGATGATGGTGAAGGCTCATCATCACCCTCTGATGAGACAGTAGAGAGGGTATCTGATTTTGATAGCCTTGATTCAGCTGATGAACATGAAGACAAGGTGATCCAGAGTGGTGATAGAGGATCAACTCAACAGAATCCTCACTTTGAGCTTGGTCAAATATTCAGCACCAAGGCCAAGTTTAAAGATGTTGTGAACAACATCTCAGTTCAGGAGGGAAGGGCTACTAAGTTTGTGAAAAATGATACTAGGAGAATCTATGCTAGGTGTAAGAATGCAGATGAGGGTTGTGGCTGGCATCTCAATGTACTTAAGGTCAAAAATGAAGAAGCATGGCAGATTAGAGAGCTTGATTTGGCACATACATGTGCAAGGCAGTTTCATGGCACTAATGCCAAGTCAGGATGGCTAGCAAAACGATTTGAGAGGAGTTTTAGAGTTGATCCCAAGAGAAGTATTAAATGCTTTAGGAAGGATGCTATATCAGAGCTTGGAGTGTATGTATCAACTCAACAAGCTATCAGGGCAAGACAGAAGCTGCTCAAGATGATTGAGGGGTCTAATGCTGAGCAATACACCAAATTGTGGGATTATGCAGACACATTGAAGGAGAAGAATCCAGACTCCACTGTGATTCTAGAATGTGATGTTACAGCTGATGGCAATAATTTCAAAAGATTTTATGTGTGCTTGGGTGTTGTGAAGAGAGGTTTCAAGGCTGGTTGCAGGCCATGGATTGGTGTTGATGGGTGCCATCTGAGTGGGGAGGCTACTGGTGTCTTGTTGACTGCTGTGGGTATGGATCCTAATAATGATCCATACCCTTTGTCATATGCAGTGGTCTCTTCTGAAAATAGAGAAGCATGGGAGTGGTTTCTTCAGCTTGTGATAAACAAAAGGGCTTAATAGGAGCATTTGAGACTGTATTGTCTGGTGTAGAGAACAGATTCTGTGTGAGGCATCTACATGGGAACATGAAGAGGGCTGGGTTCAGAGGGGCTAATTTCAAGAAGCTATTGTGGAAAGCAGCTAATGCAACAACTGTTGGAGCATTTAAGTCAGCCATGCTTGAGATTGAGCAACTAGATAAGAAGTGTTTGGAATGGCTACAAGCAAAGCCTCCTTCTGAATGGTCTAAATCACACTTCTCTACTTTTGGGAAGTGTGACACTTTAGTCAACAACATGTGTGAACAGTTCAATGGTTGTTTGTTGGATACTAGAGACAAACCTATCTTGACCATGCTAGAGTGGATTAGGGAATACATGATGTCAAGGCTGCAAAAAAGGAGAGATAGGGCTGAAGTGAAGTGGGAAGGTAGAAAGATCTGTGAGAGAATTAGGTTGATTGTTGGGAAGAACATGGAGAAGTCTGGAGACTATATTCCTGTTAAATCAACTGGACACAAATATGAGGTTTTCAGCTTTGATGGATCAAGGTATGCTGTAAATTTGCAGAACCATACCTGTGATTGTAGAAGATGGGATCTGTCAGGCATACCTTGCAAACATGCCACTAGTGCAATATGTGCAGAGGGGGGTGATCCAGAAGATTTTGTGCATAAGTGCTACTCTGTAGAGACTTATGAGTCAGTTTATAGACATTCCATAAGCCCTATGAGTGGAGAAGAGTTGTGGGAGAAGACTGGGTATATACCACCCTTGCCACCTACCTTTCATAAGAAGAAGAAGAAGGGAAGGCTTCAAAAGGAAAGAAGGACTGGGGCCTGTGAAAGTCCAGTGAAGAGGCAGAAGAGAGGGGGGTTCAAGTTTGTAGAGGTTGGGGAAGCAAAACTTCAATGTCATCTGTAACTTTTGTGGTGAATGTGGTCACAACCGACTTGGGTGTGAAGTGAGGAAGGTTAATTACCTGACTACTTTAATTACTTAAGTTTATTCTTATCATTTAATTTTTGTTACAATCTAATTGCATCATGTTTCTTAGGCAATTGAAGATCAACCTGACTACCCTATGACTGAAGGTGAAGAAGAGGCACAAATGTTTGATTTCATAGACAATTTCCCAAAATCCAGCACCAAACCATCAACTGTAAAGGGGAGAAAACAGCTTGTAAGTTACTTTCAATATCTTTAATATTTCTGTTATTGTCCATTCTAATTAACCTCAATGACTTCATACTATTTAGGCTGCAAAAAGAGTGCACTTTGATACCAATATTCCAGAAAGAGAGGCTTCTGTGAGTGCACAGAATCCATCAAAGGCTGCATATAGCATATCTGATGAGATCACTGCTACACAGCAACCCAAACAGAAGGGCATTCATATCAGAGAGCCCCCACCTATGAGTTTCCATCCAAATGAGTTTGTTGGTGGTGCTTCAAAGGGCAAGGAAAGCATGGATGTGTTCACTACAGGAGGTAAGAAATATGTCACATTATCTAGCTTGAAGTCTATTTTAAAGAAGAAGAAGAAGAGTGCAAAGGGTTGAATAGTCTGCTGCTATTGTTGGTATTTGTTGGTGGCTGTACAAAAGTTGTTAATTGTTGAACTTGGGACTTGAGGTTGAATTTTTTTGCTAGGCTGGGCTGGAACTACTTTCATTTAATGCCCAGTTATTCTTTTTGTCTATAAGCATGCTTTTTTTGCTAGTCTGGGCTGGAGCTACTGTCATTTTGTACCCAGTAATTATTTTTGTTATTACATAAGCATGCTCTTAGTTGTAGTCTGGGCTTCAACTACTATTTGGCAAACAATGCTTTTGGTATATAAACTTGGAATTTATTGTTGGTTTTGACACATTGAGAATGTAGTTCTCTTCATTCATAGATAATAGTTACATAGGCAGATTGCATAATGCTTATTTGAACAATGTAATTGCCAAGGTCAACATTAGAACTATGCACATCATTTTCACTATCTTCTTTATCTCTGCAACATCTTCGGCCATCTCCTTCAAATGTTCTGCCATTTCCATTGAATTCTCACTGTGTGCACTTCCATCTTTTCATCAGCCCATAAAAAAAAAATCACACCCCCCACGTTGTGAATCTGGGCAAGTATGAAATGCTCTGCCTTTGCTTGATGGCCTTTTTGAAATATACATACGAGCTGCTTTTCCACAATAACAAGCCATGTAGCATTTGTTGAAAGCTTGGCTTGATGATGCAGCAGACATGGTGTCTAATGTAGGCAGATTTCTTGCTTTCTTTTGATTTTTGCTTTTTTTGATGGTTTGATAGTTGTAAATTGATTATTTGGTGAGTAGATATATATAGATGCATGTTGGTGGGAAATTTGGATCCAAATCAGTTTAAATTTCCCCCCAAAACAGGTCAATTTTGCCTCCAATTGAATTATTGAAAATTTTCTGGAATTTTTCTGTATGGGACCAAAATCGATACAAAAATAGGACCAAAATCGATAATTTATTTAACGAAAATCGTGACGGCGGGACCAAAAATGATAATTCAATCGATTTGGGACCAAAAGTGGTAGGGTTGGGACCAAAATCGGACTAGGACATGTCCTATGGGACCAAAGCCGAAATTTTCTCGTCCATTTTTTCTTATAGGTAGTTTAGGGACGTAAGATATATTTTGCCTATATATAAAAAAAAATACTTGCGATATTTTTAAATATAATAATACTCATATTCCATTGGTTTTAGAAGGTATGGTTTTTCTTATGTTAAAAGGATAATAAAAATAAAAGAAGGGTTATTACTCCAGCAAAATTAAGAACTCGTGAAGGAGAAGAGATGTTTTTTTTTTAGGGAATGAAGGGATGATGATAGCGAAATTTCTACAATAAATATTTTTCACTATTCTAGGATAATCTACTTAAATATCAGTAAATCTTATATAATCTTGTTGCTCATTTTACGTACGTTGTTGAAATCTACAATAATTTTTGTAATCATAAATAGATTCACTTAATTACAGTACTAAACGCACTGAACCCTTGTATATAAATAAATTAATTATAGCATCCAAATTTTCATAATTAAGACTTTTTTTTCCTAATTATCGTGAGTTTATTACCAATAAAATTATCGCAACATGGCATAAAAGGAAGCACATCTTTTGACGAGCCTGGTTTGTCTTATGGAACCCTAAAACACTTTTTTAACATGAAATTCATGAAATGACCGTCTAGAGAGAGAGAGAGAGAGAGAGAGAGACAAGTCGGAAAAAATTTAAGGATGGCTAATAAGCGCAGGAGAAATGAAGAAAACCCTAGGGAAGTGGCAAAATTAGTGAAAACGACGTCGTTTGGAGTATGTACGAGAGCCAAAAGTATGGCGCTGAAGGGATCCATGGCGGTGAATACGAGCGTTGGCGACGGATGCTACCTCCATCTCAGGAGTCGGAGATTGGAGAGGTATCCGCCTCTTTTCGTGAAGAAAGCAATGAAAAAGGAATGTGTTCACAAGAAAAGGGGTTTTGATCTTGATGAAAAGGAAAATGTAGGAGTCGTTAAGTTTGAGGAGAAGCGCAAAGATAAGGAAAAAATTGCTTTTGCAGAAAATGAAGGAGAAAATAGGATGGTGGAGAAACAAGAGAAGGAATTCAAGGGAAATGAAACCACCAAGAATAAACAACAACAACAACAAGATGATTACTCATTCGGAGAAAATGATCTTGATTTCCAGAACAAAAAAAGGTACGTACATCTTTTCATTTTTGTTTTATTTATTTTAATGTTTTTATATATTCATTTGTTCAAACGTTTTTTTGTTAATTTGTGTAATATTTACTTCATATCAATAATTTTAATTTGGTTTTTATTTGTGGACTTGAGATGTACGTTTTAATTTGTGGGAATTGCACATCATTCATAGATTTTATATTATATTGTGCGAAAACTAGTTAATGTGAGCTCCATTTAATTTCGTGAAGGGTACATTTTGAACTCTTTATTTTCTCCATTTGCTTGGACGAATTTTAGTGGACATTATTCCCAATAATTAATTAGTTAGGTGAAGTTCATTTTGGTGTAAAATTTTATAACAACCCATATCTTTAATAAATAGTTTGTAAATCTCCTCTGTTATGGTAAAAAACAAAGGTCTATTTCCATTAAATAGAGTTATTATGTGTGAATAAACCTGCCACAGCGTATGATTTTTTTATTTTATTTTTTTCATTTTTGCCATAAAAAAAGACAATTTTATTTTAACCTTTTTATTAAATATAAATATATTTTATATTATTTGAAAATTATAGTATTTGGTCAAACTATTACTTTTTTGCTATTTTGATAATTTCCTAAGTTCTGTGTTATTTTTAAAATATATCTTTCTTTAAATATGAAAATGGTATAATTGGAAATACGTGTTAAAATTAATGTTGGTAAATTATTATGGTATTTGGGGAGAGGGTGAAGAACTTTATCATAACAAATGGAGTTGTTATATTAATTACAGTATTGAATAATGGGATTTTTTATTTTTACTCACACACCCGACCTGTGGTATTGTGGAGATTCGAATCCGTGACATTTGATCTTCAAACAACCTCACTCTATTTTGTTAATCAAGATTAATCTCATGAATGTCGAAAATTATTTTAAAAGTTTCAATACTAACATATTTTGAAATATTTTCTGCATTTACTTTTTCAATACAGGAATTTTCATTTATGGCCAAATAAATGTGAGAGGTTTATATTCAAATAATAAAATCAAATTTTCTCAGGAGATTCATTTGGCATTGGTAATAATGAAGGCATATAGATCTCTCCAAGAATATATATAACTCTAGGCATTGTCCAACTCTAAATGTAGAAATTAAGTGTTATAATAATTCATATTAAATTTATTAATTATCGCGTTTCATGATGCCTTAATCAGTCAATCAATAGCATCGCAATAAATGTTCAAAAGGAAATTAAATATCACCTTTTGTATAGGTGAAATTAAAAGATGAAATTCAAGCTGACATATTTCTAAACTGCTTTAATAGTTTGCATGTACTGTTCAAAACTGTAAAATATACATATCTAATTAACCAGTTCAATTCATCACAGGAAAAAAAAGTCGGTTTAAAAAATCATGTATTCAATCATATTTATAATCACGCTTGTTTAATTTAATTAATTATGCAATTATACATATTCTATCATATCTGTTAAATTTACAGAATTTTGATATTACATGAGAGTTTTTATATTTCTCGGTGAAATTTTAAAGTTTTTAGTATTGTGCAAAATAGCATATATAGTACGTTTTGTTAATTCTCCTATGTTAATTATAAAATATGTAGTATTATTTATTAAACTATGTAATATTTTATGAATCGCAGATTTAGTAGGGAAAGCACACCGAGTAGCTTTATTATGGGCAAAGACGAAATCACAACTCCTGCATCATCAAGCAACAAGGCAACAACCATCAATCAAATCACAAGCCCAATAATACCTACTCTTCAAGATTTGGAGGATTTCTTCGTCGACGCAGAGAAACATCGCATTCACAAATTCATACACAAGTAAAAAAAAAATTATGTCATGCATAATTATCTATACATCAAATATATATATATATATACACACACATATATTATTATGCCCCGAACTTTAATTAATTCATTTTTCAAAATATCACTTAAAAAGAGGTCTACGATAGAGACTAATGTGCAAAATGACCTGAAAAATCAGATTCCACGTTCAGATGAAATATGATTTTCAAGTTATTTTACACATTGGACTCCAGCTTGTATATGGAATATTGGATTATGTGACATTTTTGCAAAAATGTGGAAATGCTAGCTAGGTATTTCTGGCATATTTTGAAGTTTATGACATTTTTGCAAAACAAACTAATGTTCAAAAAATAAATATATATTTGGCCCAATCTCTATATATCACAAAAACTTATGTCAGACAATCAAGATCCGCCAGACAGTACTCGATCAAATCTAGATCCAAGCCCATATCCAATAATGACATGTTTATAATTTGTTGATATTTGGTTGTGTTTGTATCCGATGTATATATGATCAGTAACGTGTTACATATATATTTAATTTATTATAGCATGAAGACTTGTAATTATATTTCTTGTTGCGGGCGATTTGTTCCTAACATCATTTTGTCATATGATTCAATTTAATAGGTACAATTTCGATATAGAGAAGGAAAAGCCTTTCAAAGGACGTTTCGAGTGGGTGAAGATCAAGCCTTAATTAGACGTGTTATAGTTCCATCAAGAATTAATGTATTGCGAATTTAAATCAATGGTCATCAAATTAAATAGGTAGGAACTTTTGAGTTATATGTGGCGATGGTTTCATGTTATTTAATTTTCATGTGTTATGTCGTTAATTGTGGTTTAGTTTTTAGCTGTTTTATTGTAGTAGTAATTAAAAGCAGAAGTTAAATTTCAAGTCCCGTAAATACAATCACTAGTTGTAGCATGCATGGATAAAACTACAGTCGCATGTGTGACGATCACTCTTTTTTGTCTTTTGCTATATTTAGTTATGGAAGTAACTTTAGACATTATTTTTTGCTAATTTGTTTCAATTAATTTGTGTTGAATATGATAGCATTGCCTTATTAATTTATCTTCTAGTTCTAATGGTGAAGAATTGATGGCTTAAATTGCATGTATATGCCCCCGGAGGACCTTTTCGAGGGGATTAATTATTAAGTTTAATAGCAATTTGATTGCATGTATTTTACTATTTTATTTCATAACAATTTGACCGATTTTGTTCATGTGTAGGGGGCCTATTATGACATGATTTAATTTGATAGATTATCTTCTTTAAAGGTTAGTTTCTTTAATTTCTCACAAATTTAATTGATTACAAATTACTCGCTCCTTACGTTTTTGAATAAGTGTCATTCTGGATAAATGCACACATATTAATAAAGATATTAATTAGATAATCAAATTACTTTATACACCCTTATGTGAATATATACATTAAATGAATTAAATATGAGTGTTTGAATGCATTAAACGAGGGCCAAATATGAAAAAAATGTGAAATTTTTACCTCGCTTGGGCAGAATGACATTTTTTGTGAAACAAAATTAAAATGCTAGAATGACACTTATTGTGAAACAGAGGGAGTATATTTTTAAGTTCATCAAGCTTCCACGTGCTCGAATGGTGATAACTATATACAACGTATCACATTTCAAAATTTATGCAACACAAAAAATTCTTCACTCTAATTTTACACATAAAATGCCATCTCTCAAAATCTACTCCATTTCCTTTCGAATTTTTTAGTCTGCATCGAAGAAGAATCAAGCTATATATACGATCTAATACAAATCTCGATTCAAAAAGTCAAATGACCCAAGCTCAAACTTATTATTGTTCGATTCAACTCAACTCATTTACATACATTCTTATGCTTCACAATATTTATTTATTTACTTTCATCACAAGTAGTAGTTTCATAATCAACATTTTTCTTTACAATGCAATATATCTTCTATAAATAAAGTTTTATAAATTTAATTGATATCAAAGCATTACAAAATAAAAGAACGAAATTATATATTAAATGATCGTGTTATGCTATTTTGTTTAAGAAGTGGATCCCAACACCGAGTACTATGATCATTAGGACGACTGCAATATAGATAAACTTACTACTAATTGACTGCGGTAATTTGTCCTTGGCTTTGTTACTTTCACCGAGAGTCGCATTCACGATTTCAACCTTGGATTTGATGGATGGATCCATCTCTCCCACATAGAATTCATCCAACATTAATCTAGCAGCACTACCATGCCCTACGTCTTCGAATTCTTCACTTGCATCTTTGCCTAATATACAATCAAATTTAATTTATATGAACTTACAAATCATTAGTTTTGTCGTAAGTTGATGATATTATTTTGAATATGTGAATTTACATTTATGTTTACATAATTTTTTAGGGAAAAGATTGTATCAAATTAAATTCAAGATTATAAATATATAATTAAATTTGGATCCACATCTGACCCATAAGACTACCAATATAAGTTGTGAAATTTTTTTAAGTTAACATTTGCTAGGGATGCAGCAACTAGACTTTATATGGCACACCTGCTGCAGCCAATAATACTGCATCGCCACCAGGATGGTCATGTAAGAAGCTAGTCACATCATATACCTGCGATATAATATAATTACAACAGAAATTGCATTTTAGTTTCACAAAAAAAAAAAAAACAGAGTGAAAGAAAGAAACAAACACTCGTGGTGGATAATTAAATAACTAAATATGTTTCAAATAGTAAATAATGGAGACAAAATAAACTCTTGGGTGCGCTATAAGCATTGTATATGAGCGTGTAAGGCTAACATATCATGGCCCACTTCATCATTTTGGGCCCTTTCAAATATCTCAATTATGTCATTGTGAATACTCTTCTGATTTTTGCTCAAATTAAATATTAAAATTTAAAAAGAAATGATATAACTGTTGAAATTGAAGGAGATAACTGCTGCATGGGAGCTGTGGAGTTATATTGCATAAGAGCTAAATTCACACGGTTGCTGCATGTGCTTGGAGAACGTCTACAGTAGCATTGTTTATTTCTCTTTGTCCACGTGCTATCTATACATGCATGGACCACTTCTTGGTGTATTGATAACCGTAGATTAGATAGTGAAATGGATCGAGCATCACAGCCGTAGATGATAGCGTGTAACTCAAGCTGCTCGATCCATATAAAAGGAACTTAGCACACTTTGTATTTTGATTTTTGTTGATTCTGATTTGAACTAAAATAAAAGTTCTCTTTCTTCGATATGTTCTCTCTCTAATTCAATATGGTATCTAGAGCCATTCCTATCTGATTTTTTGATCTTCGATCACTGAGATTTTTTTATCCGATCATTTGAGTTTTTTTTTCAATTATGATGAAGAAGAATAATCAATTCTCCTGGCATCAAGCACGCGACGAAGAATTAGATTTTTCGGCTAATGATCAGCTTGATCGAGGGGAAACTAGCGGTGTTGGAAATGCGCACAGACCTCCGGCGAATTCTGAAGTTAATTCAACACCACAGTTGAATGCTGGAAATAGTCATGAACGAGGTGCTGGTTTACCACTTGGATATGCGAGGACCAAGAGCTCCAATCATCGAACACTCGCCAACGATGAACTCTATGTTGCTCCTAGTGAGCATCCTGGTATGTTGCTTACAACTGATCTATTTGATGGCAGTAACTTTCATAATTGGTCTAGGGCTATCACACATGGGTTATTATCTAGGAATAAGCTTCGATTAATTGATGGCAACATGATAGTTTCTAACAAAGAGTCAGTCGATTATATGCCATGGTTGAGGGTTGATTACCTAGTTTTTGGGTAGATTATGAATTCTATGGTGAAAGAGATAGCTCGAGGGTTCAAAATTTTGGAAACTTCTCAACAGCTTTGGGAGGAACTAAATAAGCGATTTGGAAAGAAAAACGGTCCATACATATACAAATTAAGGCGAAAGATAGCCATCTACAATCAACACAATCAGAGTGTTATGCTGTATTTTAATAACCTCACAGCACTTTGGGATGATTTAGCACTCCTCAAGAATTCTAGAGTGTGTGTTTGTGAGGCTGCTGCAGACATGAAAGCAGATGTTGAAGAAGAACATTTAATGCAACTTTTAATGAGTCTAGACGACTGCTATGAAGTCATAAGACAATAAATACTAATTCTAGATCATTTTCCTACACTAAGTCAGACTTATTCAATGATTCTCCAAGTAGAAGAACAAATCACTGTCACTAATCAAATTGCAGAAGGAGTTGAGCATAATGCTATGTACAGTACTCAGAAGGGAGCTTATAAAGGGGATAGAGGAGACTCTTTTAAAAGGAGACTGAGTAAAGAAGGGAAAAGCAAGTTAAGGTGTGATCATTGTGGTGGCAAGGGTCATGTTAAATCATATTGTTTTGAGCTTGTAGGGGTACCAGACTGGTATAGGAAATTCAAATCTGAAAGGAATGCAGGCAAGGCACATTGTACTCTGCAACAAGATGATGACAACACTAAGCAAACCATAGATACCTCCAGGAATGGAGACTTGTCTAAGCCAGATCTCAGTGAAGTTAGCCAACTAATTCAATCAGAGCTAGCAAAGCATCTGACACACTACTTTGGCAGAGGAAACAAAGGAGAGCATGCTTCTGGAGGACAAATGAGTCTGGCTAACTTAGCAGAGATTGATCTAGGTGATTCACCTATTGAGTTCAAAAGACATTATGCTTTTGGAGCATTTCATGGCATTGATCAGAAAGATTGGATTGTTGACTCTGGAGCAAGTAATCACATGTGTTAACATATTGGTTTGTTGAATGATCTTAAAAGGTTGAGACATCCACTGCAGATATATATACCAGATGGAAGTAGTATATGGGTGTATCTTGCAGGAACAGCTAGGATAAACAAGAATTTGATGCTTAAGAATGTGTTATTTGCACCACAGTTTACACATAATCTTCTGTCAGTAGGACAGCTGACAAGAGATTTGGATGGAAGGATTCAATTTTTAGCTTCACATTGTCTAGTACAAAGAAGGGACAATGATCAAGTGCTTGGAATCTGCAAGCTTAAAGGAGCATTGTATGTGTTTTCTCAGGAAACTGATTAGCTTGTTGTGATGAATTCAGTGTACAGAGACACTGAGATTATCAAATATCATGAGTTGTTGGGACATCCTTCACTTACCACTATGCAGCATATTCCAGAATGCAAGAAGAGACTAAGAGAAGCAGATATAGAGGTCCTCAGCTCATGCCAAGTCTGTCATCAGGCTAGACAACAAAGGAACCCATTTCCTTTGTTGAACAGAAGAAGTGAAATCTTATTTGAGTTAGTCCATATGGATGTATGGGGACCCTGCAACAAACAGAATATAACTAATACTTTATATTTCTTAACTGTAGTGGAGAATCATTCCAGATCAACCTGGACATATTTGTTTAAATCCAAAATACAGGTGTGGCAGATTATCAAGGGATTTATACATATGGTGAATACACAATTTGATGCAAAAATCAGAAATATTAGAACAGACAATAGAGGAGAGTTTATTAATCACAATATTCAGATGTTATTTTAGGAATATGGGATTCATCATCGAAGGTCATGCCCTTACTCACCACAGTAAAATGGTGTGGTTGAGAAGAAGCATAGGCACCCCCTCCAAGTAGCAAGAGCTCTTATGTTTCAGAGTAAGTTACCTGTAATTTTTTGGCCATATTCTATTCTTCATGCTACTTGGGTGATAAATAGATTACTCTCTGCAGTCATAGGATGGATTTCACCTTTTGAGGTTCTCTTTGGAGAGGCTCCAGTGTTGGATAACTTGCAACCTTTGGGTGTTTAGTGTATATGGGAAATACACTCCCTTCTAAATCAAAATTTGATGCAAGAAGTAGACAGTGTGTCTTTCTTGGATTATCTCCTGTGAACAAAGGATACATACTCTATGATTGGGTAAGCATGAAAATATTTGTCAGCAGAGATGTACAGTTTATTCATTCTCAGTTTCCTCTTCAGAGTAATCAATCATTATCTTTGTCTTTCAACAGTTTTGTTCCACCAAACAATTGTCCTTCTATTGTTGATCCAAGTGTTTCAGTTAGTGCAGATTGTCTAGATGTTCTTTCTGAGGCTAGTTCTTCAGATTGTCCAGATGTTCTCTCTGAGTCTAGTTCCTCACATAATTCTAATCAACCTTCTCTAGCTGAATCTCCAGCTGAGATTCCAGTCACTTTTCCTATTCATGCTCCACCTGAGCCCAGAAGGAGCACTAGAGCTCACAATCAACCAGCCTACTTCAAGGATTTTGTTTGCAATAATGTTATACTCCCTGATATCATTGATCCCTCTACCAGCATCACACCACAAACCTTTCCTTATCATATTTCTCCCATCTTATCTTCCCAATATACTGCATTTCCCATGAGTGTTCAAACTATGAAGGAACCTACTACTTACAAGGAGGCTTGTCAGTCAAAAGAGTGGATTGCAGCCATGGAGAAAGAGCTTACAGCTCTGGAAGAAAATCACACCTGGGAGGTGGTCCCTTTACCAGCTAGGAAGCAAGCTATAGGATCAAAATGGGTATACAAAGTTAAATTGCATTCTGATGGAAGTATTGAGCGTTTCAAGGCTCGATTAGTAGCAAAAGGCTACAATCAATCTTTTGGAATCAACTACCATGAAGTATTCTCTCTAGTTGCCAAAATGGTGACTGTGAGATTATTTTTTACTATAGCAACTCAGTTTTCATGGCATTTGCATCAAGTTGATATAAACAACGCGTTCCTACATAGACATTTATCTGACGAAATTTATATGGAACTCCCACAGGGGTACAAACAAGGGAAAGATGGAGATGTCTGCAAGCTAGTGAAAAGCTTGTATGGTTTAAAGCAGGCCTCAGCGAGTGGAATCAAGAATTGGGTAAGCATCTTTACTCTCTTGGTTTCCTACAATCAAGTAGTTAGAGGATCTGGTACCTCTTTTGTAGCACTTCTTGTGTATGTCGATGACATTCTCTTACTTAGTTCGTCACTAGAAATCATTACCACAGTTAAAGATTCTCTTCATCATGCTTTTACAATTAAGGATTTAGGGAAAGCCAAGTATTTCCTTGACATAGAAATAACCCGCTCTTCTTTAGGGACATATCTTTATCAAAGAAAATATGTCCTTGACTTGCTTGAAAGTACTGGTTTGATAGGTAGCAAACCTGCAAGTACCCCTCTTCCTCTTGGTCTCACTCTTCAAAAGGCAGGGTCAAGGTTACCTCAACCAGAATCCTATAGACGGCTAGTTGGGAAGCTATTGTACCTCAATTTGACACGTCCAAATCTATCATATGTTGTCTAACAATTGAGCCAGTATGTTAATTCTCCCACGACCGATCATTGGGAAGCGGCATTGCATGTATTGCGCTATCTAAAAGGCACTCCCTCTGTTGGTCTGCACTACACTTTTTCTTCCACCTTTGATTTCACTGCGCATTGTGACTCGGATTGGGAGTCTTGCACAGATACTTGTCGCTCTCTCACGGGATATTGCATTTCTTTGGGATCTTGTCTTGTTTCTTGGCGATGCAAAAAGCAAGACACTGTCTCTCTTTCAACGGCGGAGGTGGAGTATCGGTCACTCAGTTATACTACACGTGAACTCCTCTGGCTTTCCTATATGTTGTGTGATTTTGCCATTTCTTTTTCATTACCTATCACCATCTACTGTGACAATCAAGCGGCAATTCAAATATCTCAGAATCAAGTATTTCACGGGAGGACGAAACATCTTGATATTGACTGCCATTTCGCTCGCATACATTTTCAAAATGGCTTTATTGTTCCTACCTATATCTCCTCTCATTTGCAGCTCGCTGATCTTTTCACAAAATCCCTTCAGGGACCTCATTTCAGGACCTTACTTACCAGTCTCCACCTTGGTGATCTTCACCGAGTTGGGACTGAGAGGGGCTATTGAAATTGAAGGAGATAACTGCTGCATGGGAGTTGTGGAGTTATATTGTATGAGAGCTGAATTCACACAGTTGTTGCATGTGCTTGGAGAACGTCTGCAGTAGCATTGTTTATTTCTCTTTGTTCACGTGGCCATCTATACATGCATGGACCACTTCTTGGTGTATTGATAGCCGTAGATTAGATAGTGAAATGGATCGAGCATCATAGCCATAGATGATAGCGTGTAACTCAAGCTGCTCGATCCATATAAAAGGAACTTAGCACACTTTGTATTTTGATTTTTGTTGATTCTGATTTGAATTGAAATAAAAGTTCCCTTTCTTCGATATGTTCTCTCTCTAATTCAATAATAACCCCTATAATTTTTTCACAAAGAGTCTTTGTATTATTATAGTTACCACCTATATAATGGTTATCTCGAAAATTGAAAAATTAGGACCTAAATTTTACAATCTAAATTAGTTTGAACTGAATAGCCCGATAACCAAATAAAGTGATCTCGAAAATGAGCAGGATGGCCCAATTGTATCCCTAGGATTTAGTTAGCAACAATATAATGTTCCCGCTTTTAAAATATGTTTTTTCAAAAATCAAATGTAAAGGGGTATAATAGTGTCTAAAGATTAAAAAAAAAAAAAAGTTTTACACAAAAATGTTATTTAAATCATAATCCATTTCATCCTATCTTATATCAATCCTTCAATGCATAGAATAAGAAATCGAAAAAGAAAAAATACATTAGGTGGTCTATTGGTGGTAGGAGTGTGTAAAACCGAACCAAACAAAGTTATTTGGTTTGGTTGATTTAGTCATTTTTCTTTAATTTTGATTTGATTTTGAATATTAAAATCAAAATAAAATTTGGTTCGGTTTCAGTTTAAGTAAAAAATATTTTGATTAAAACCGAACCAATATATATATATATATATAATTTAAAAGGTATTATATACCTAATTAAATAATATTAGTAATTCTAATATTTATTTTCAATTTTCTAGTTTTAGAATTTTTAAAACATGTACTTATTTAATATATGGTTTGCTATCTATTGAGTGTATGTTATTTTCTTTAGATATAATTGTTTTGAAAAAATAAAAATAATCATTGAAAATTCAGTTAAACCGAAAACCAAATCAAACTAACCAAAGAATTATGGTTCGGTTTCATTTGGTTCGGTTATATATATTAATATTTTGGTTGGTTCGGTTTAAATTTTTTTAAGAATTTTTTTTATTTGATTTTGTTAATTTGACTCGGTTTTGTACCGAATCAACCATTTGCACACCCCCTAATTGGTGGAGTGGATATATATGTTAATAACTAAAAAATCTCTTGTTCAAATATCACCAACATCTTATAGGTTGAGCCTACATCTTTTGATAACAATTGTGAGTTTTTCTTTCCATCCAAAAATATATTACGAAAGCAGAGCCTACATTCTCGAATAATATATAATAGTGGATTTTCCAAATCATAACAAAATGTGTCTCTCTCTATATATATTACATCATGAATCCCTTGTCGTCAATACACCATATTATCATAGAAAAAGTCATAATCCATCGCATCCCATCTTATGTCAATCCTTTCAATACCTAGATTAAGGAAACCCCCCTCCCCCCAAAAAAAACATAGATGGTCTATTGGTAGAGCAGATGTGTATATAACTATAAGTTTCTAGTTCAAATATCACCAATATCTTATAAATCGAACCTCATATTTGGATAACAATTGTGAGTTACCTCATATTTGAATAACAATTGTGAGTTTTTCTTATTATCAAAAAAATATATTACAAAAATCAAGATAACAATCGCGAATTTACTTTGTCACGAAAAAGTAAATATATTACATAAAAAGTCCCTTTCACCTTGAGGTGAAGGCCCCCGCTATGCTGAGGAAGGTAAGTGAAAGTTTTTCGCTCTAATATTTTTAAAAACATCAAAACTGAGAACTCAAGGTTCCTAACTATAGAACATACATTTGATATTAACTCCTCTAATATTTGATCTTTTTTACTAATGTTCAATTTGACAATCGCTTGTTTAGAATCAATTAATGATAATCAAGATCATAACTTAAAGAGCAGAAACACAGTTTATTTTCTTTATTGAATACTATTATACTGAAAATATATATGATTACCTGGGCATTAATGATAAGCCAGCAATCTTGAGAAGTGTTGTGAGCAGAAACTTCAGAATGGGTGAATACTTTGCTTGATGCCACCATTATTGCTCCTACCCAAGAAATGAGAGATGGGTTTTTTGTTCTACTTTCAATTCAATAATTGCTCCTTAATATATTGGTGAAAATCTTTGGATGCTAACAAATTATATATGGGGACCATTATAGTTATTTTTTAAAAAAGACCTTAATCGATTGTCGTATCCTATTTAAATTAGGTGGACTCGAGAAACCCAAGGTGACATTTGAGTATATATTTTTATTTATTTTGTCATGAAATTAATTGAGAGGTTAATTATATGAGAAATGATTCAACTTTAAGTAGAGAACGTGCACTATCTTATAGCATTTATTTGGCCTAAATGGTAGTTAACTTGGATTAAAATAATTACGCATATAAATTATATGTTATGTGGGGGTAGGTGATCATTGTTATTAGGCTTAAACTATAACCCCGTGTGATGCACGACAATATTAAAATGTATGTTAATTGCACTCGACAATATTGTATCTCAATTAAACTTTTTATTTTTGAAATCATTTTACTTGTATACATGTCGACAAAATTGTGTAAAATATTTGTCACTGTTACTTTCTTGAGTTTAGTAAATAAAATATATTAATTCTCTAGAGATCAATTAGCTGATAAATTGGTACTACGTGCACTATAAAAAAAACTGCACATTCTTGTGGAACGGAGCCACTTGAATTGTGTAATTTCAACGGGCATTCCAACAGGCCTGGTCCGCATAAAAAAGAGCCGGTGAAATAATCAAACTCCAGCGGGATTCTTATAAGAAAATGAATAATACGGGCTTTCTAGCGGGTACGGGCCCACGTGAATCATAAAAAAACTGTTGAACTAAAAAAATAAATAAAAAAAATTTGGGGCTCCCTCGCACATAATGTAAAATATTATATATGAAATCATTTTACTTGTATACATGTCAACAAATAGTGAAAAATATTTTTCACTGTTACTTTCTTGAGTTTAGTAAATAAAATATATTAATTAGCTAATAAATTGGTATTATGTATACTACAAGAAAAACTACATATTCTTGCAGAACGGAACCACTTGAATTGGGTAATTTCAACAAGTATTCTAGTGGGTTTGGTCCGCAAAAAAAGGGGACAGTGGAATAATTAAATTCCATCAGAATTCCTACGAGAAAATGAATTATACGGGCTTTCTAGCGGGTCCCAACCCACATGAATCATAAAAAAATGTTGAACAAAAAAAATTAATAAAAGAATTAGGGGCTCTCACGTAACGCCCCGCCACAAAATAATTTGTGATATATGTTAATTTCTTTAGATTTTTAGTCGTATAATATTTTATTGTGGTTTTATTTTATTCTTTCTAACTGCAAGATTTTAATAGATTAATAAAAAATCATACAAATTTAAGGATATAATTTTAAGAAATATAGTTGTGGCAGCATTTCTTTCTTTTATAGTGAAACATTTTTAAAAAAATACCAATAATTTAAAAAAAGATAAGGATTATGTCAAATTCATGTTGAAATTTATAAAAAAAATAAAAAAAAATTGTAAAACTTTTATCTATAACTAAAAAATATTAAAAAAACTATACACATATACATTACATTTTGTTTTTTCCCTAAATTTTTATTAATTTTTTTTCTCCATTCGTTGCATTATGCTTTTCATTTTCTTTAGAGATTAAGGTCTTGTACAGGGCCGGCCCATAGGGGTGGCCAAATGGGCCACCGCCCATGGGCTCCCAAATTAATGGGGCCCCAAATTTTTATTTTTAATTTAATATTATATTTAAAAAATATTGTTTAATATATTTAATATAAAACCTAATAAAAAATATATGTATTATTAATCTATTTATTTTTTTAGACATTACTATCCGAGTCTAATAATTTTAATTCTTTGAATATTAACAGTTAAATTAGAGACCGATAACAACAAAATATTTTGTATCTTATTTAAAATAATAAAGTCTATTTACATGTTGTCTTTTTATCTCAAAATTTAGGATGAAAAAACACCGAATTGATTACACTTTTTAAAAATTTATGATGAAAATAATATTGATTTTTTTTCAAAATGCTTGTAAAAAATATATATATACAAAGGTCCCTCATTTTTTATTTTGCCATGGGCCCCCGAAATGTCAGAGCTCTGGTCTTGTATCATTGAAAATTCACACAAGTAATTTTGTAGATTATATTATGTTTAAATTAGATTGGGGGAAAAATCATCAATTACTTGAATATGAATTATCTTGTAAAAAATAATGAATATAATTATGTCACATTATACATTATTTTTAAAAAAAAAATGAACGTAAACGTGTTGCTTCCGTCGCCTGAAATCTGAGCCTCGTCGTTTACACTTGGGTAAAACTTATAACAAGTGCAAGCATTCTAGCTTGTGGAATGGAACAATCAATTAAAAGGGATTTAAAATTTTCGAAAATAAACTGTCGCAAGGAATTTTTATTTGCAGTAAACGGGTTGAATTTTAATAATTTGTTGGTCTCAATTCTTAAATTAAAATTTTAAATTGATAGCTAACCACATTGTGTGGTGCCGAAGGATTTGGTGAGGCACAGAGGCTGATCTCATACCTCTATTAAACTTGAAAAATGTGAATGTATTTTTATTTTGAGTCAATTTTATCATCTGGATAAGATGTTAAAACTGTTTAATTGTGACGATTTGACTGTTGTTAAAACTCTGTATGAGATAAGCATGCATCTTAAGAAAAATGTGAGTGAATTTGTATATGTTATGAGTGGTTTGAGTTGGTATACTTATAATCTTAGTAATGACCATTGGACTACACTTCATCGTTTGTTGAAATATTTGAAGGGTACATCCGATTGGTATTTGTTTTTTTGGAAAAATTTCTACTATTTTTGAAGGTTATTGTGATGTAAACTAGGTGTCTGGAAATGATGAAGTGAGTTCCACCGGTGTCTATGTTTTTACTTTGAGTGGTGATTTTATTTTTTGGAAATCTGCTAAGCAATACTATATTACTAGCTCCACTATGAAATCTGATTTTTTTGCTCTTAAGTTAATATGCCGTGAAGTTGATTGGTTGAGAAGTTTGCTCGCTAAAATGCTTCTAGTGAGGAATTCATTAGCTCCTTTTTTTTTTTTTACGTTGTGATTTGTTGGTTGCTATTGGAGTTGCTAATAATAGTTTCTATTCTAGAAAAATGAGGCACATCCAAGTCAGGCATGTTGGCTTGAAGCCGTTGTTGAAATTTTGAGTGATTTCTTTGATTTCATAAGATTTGAAAGAAATTTTACTGATCTACTAATCAAAGGTCTTAATGGAAAATAAGGAGGATTCTTCCAGTAGAATGGAGTTGGTAATTTACGGTGGATATATCTTAAACTTCAAATGAAGCTTTAAAATTTATCTTATTGTACTTGATGATCAAATACTTGTGAGACTTTGTGTGGACTTTATGATATGTTTGGACTATATCCTTTTTTTTATGGATGTTCTAAGTGAAGGACTTGATGATTATGTACTTACGTACTTTGATGATTGATTGTTTGAGGTTGAACTATTGATTCTTAATGATTAAATAAATATGTGATTTTGTGATGCACTAATATTGTTTGTTTGTGCTATTGAGACGTATAATTTTGAATCATCTAAGTGGGTGTGGATAATTGATCATCTCCTATGAAAGACTTTGGACTTTGTCTTTCTAAGACACTCATGAGAATCAATATTTTGGTGGCCAATATATGTATCACAGAGTTTACTTGATTTTACGTGTTAAGGGGTTTCACTTGAATCATTTATTATTGTAAATTTTTCTCTTCTTTTTTTTTTTGCATTTTCATGACAGTTTAGATTACAACCATTGTATTTTAAGAAATTTTTGTAATCTTATTTATTATTATTTTTACTTGGAAATTTAAGATTTGTAACATTTTTTATTTTATTTTTTTATGCATATGTGGATGATTTGTACTACTCTACATTTGTGGCCTAAAGAAATAGCTTTCACTTGTGTTGTACTATAATAATAATAATAATAATAATAATAATAATAATAATAATAATAATAATAAAATTTATTATTTTTTCTAAGAATTCAAATGTTCTATAATCATGGACAATTATACATTGTTATTTATAAAATCATGACGTTGGAAATATTCCAATTCGATCTTTATAACGTGGATTTTCATTTAGTTCCTAAAAATTATTATTTTTTTGTTTGCGTAACTACACAAAATTCATCTTCTTATTTAATTAATTAACGCATGTGCATATCATTTTATTAATTTTTAAAAATTAAACACAACATGTACAATTTAAAAAAATAATCATAACATTACAGATCTAAAAATAATAATTATTATTTGTACATCGCACATGAGAAATACTCATTTATAATAAGGCCGGTTCTAATAATAGAAATGATAAATCAAACAAATAATTGAACTGCCCGACAAATTACCCTCAGATAACAATTGTGAGCATAAAGAGTCCCTTTCATTAAATAAAAAAATCATTAAAAAAAGTATGTAAAGTACATTAGATTAAAAAATATATTAAAAAAGGTATTTCAGAATACATCAAATGAAAAAATCATTAAAAAAAAAGTATTTTAGAAAATTACACACAGATAATAAAAAACCATTATAAAAAATTATATATCTTTCTTGATCTCCTCTTCTCCTTGTACCCACCCCACCAGTCCTCGAACAGATTCGAACCTCAACCATTTATAGATGGGATTGTGAAATCCCAACTTGGCCGAGGAAGACTAGTGAGAAACTTTCGCTCTATTATCTTTAAAAACCCAAAACTGGGAACTCAAGGTTTCTAGCTATAGACCATTAACTCCTTTAACATTAGATCTTTTTACACTCAACTGATATTTCTGTTGTGTAATGCATAAATAATTTTTTATTTAGATCTATAATATTATGATTATTTTAGAATTTTATATGTTGTATTTAATTTTTAAAAATTAATAAAATGATTTGCAATGTGCTAATTAATTAGATAAGAAGATCAATTTGTGTAGTTATGACAAACAAAAAAATAAATTAGCAACTAAATAAAAATCATGTAGAAAGATCGAATTGGAATATTTCATACTACACGATTTTATAAAGAGCCAAGTTTTTTTAGCCACATAAAACTTTAAAAAACTTATTTTGGCCACTTATTTTTAAACATATTTATTTTAGCCGCTTTAGACCAAAATGCTCTTAGCTATGAAATAAAAATTAAAAAATAAGAAAACAAAGAAAAAGAAAAATTGAAAACAAAAATTAAATCAGATTTATTGAGTGTGCTACTCGTCGTCTTCTTCCTCACCACTTCTCCAAGACCACCCCATCCCCATCCGATCCCCATCCCCATGCCCACCCCTACCCTCTTCTCCCACCCAACGTTTCCACTCTGCATCAACATCTTCACCCGAGCCTTCTCCAGCACACCAATATTGTTTGTTTGTGCTATTGAGACACATCATTTTGAATCATCTAAGTGAGTGTGGATAATTGATCATTTCCTATGAAAAGGTCTTTCTAAGACACTCATGAGAATCCAATATTTTGATGGTCAATATATGTATCGCGTAGTTTACTTGATTTAAGGCGCTAAGGGGTTTCACTTGAATCATTTAAGTTAAAGTATTTGACACACTTTTTGGATTGTTACTCTCCATGTCAATATGGGAATTACTGGAAATGACATTAACTATGTCTAGCTTCATCTCTGCCTATTTTTGGTGTTGTGATGTGAAGCAAAGGTCCATGCGTGCGTTGTTCGTGGAAACATGGTGATATATTTGACAATTAAATTTAATTATGGGTAAAAAGGTACATTTAAATAATATTAATATCTTTATTGATTAAGTATGAGCGCTTTAAAAAGAGAAATGGGTTATGAAATGATAACAACAATCTAGACCCAAAACATGTGATAGTCTAATTTAAATTATGTCCACTCACTTGCAGGTGTTGGTGCAAATAATGTTGAGATGTGTAGTTGGAATAAGAATTTTCCTCACTCGTTAAGGGAGCTAATTCATTAATATAAATTTCATTTTTCTTTAAAAAAATTAATAAATTATGTCAACACAGAAGCCCACGTATATTCCCTCATTAAAAAAAAAAAAGTAAAAACACTTATAAACTATGTGCAAATTACATAAAATCTAGTAAGATAAAAATGGGGGAACAGATAAATAATAAATAGAAATATTTCTCTAATAAAAGGAAACTTTGTATTTCCACGCAAATTTTAATTCAGTGAATTTATAGATACATACGCGTCGTGATGAATTTATTGTTATGGAGAATTTTAGTATAATTTAATTATACTACATATACCACGAAAATTATTAAGTAAATGATGTAAAATTTATAATCTTAAGTTCGAATTTATATATTTTTTTTAGTCAAATTTATCACTATTACATTATAATTATAACGACATATTTAAGAGGGGTGTAATAGGAATAACAAAATATGTAAAAAAGTAACACATTTTAACATTCAAATTTGAATGAGTATGTACAATCTATATATATATATATATGCAAAATCGCAGGGGTAAAATTGTCATAAAAAATAATCAGTAAAAACATAATTAAATATATTATTTTTTGCCGTTATATTACTGAAGTATGTGTAGTGTAGTGGTTGTTGGGCTTGCTCGAAATACATGCCCACCGCGTTGCTGAGCTGGATCGAATCCTTTTTGCCAACATTTTGTTTTCATTCTATTTTTTGTGCTTTTGATTTAATGCTGCTGCAAGCACCGGCAACACGATTCAGTTATAATTAATCTATTTAAAGTTTTTTTTTTATAGTTGTATGTATTCAATGTTTTTTTTCTTCAATTTAAATTATTCTATATATTTAATGACTTTTAATTATTGTATGTATTTAATGATATGATTTTTTTTTGTTTAGGATATTTTGATTTCATGTTGCTGCCCACACGATTCAATTTTAATTTTTGTTTATTTAATGAGTTAATAATATCTTTTATTGTTATAATCAGTTACTGACTTTTGGTGTAAATATATCCATGATAAAAAGTTTTAAATTACGTAAAAAGTTTAGACTATTGGGCTCCCTTGCTGGTTTTATAAATAGGCGACTGTTCTTATGTGATAACATGTCGACTTTGTTACTTGATGAATTCGAAGAAACCAATTCGAGGGAAAGATACTCGACAATAAGCTACATAAGAAATCGCCAAGCTCTTATAGTAGCACCATCTATCTATTCGAGCACCTTATTTAAAGAATTACAAAGACAATTTTGAGTTCAAGCCTTGATTTGGGGGGAGTGCAACAATAATAAAGACGAGTGGAGCCTTCCAATTTTCTACAAATATTTGTCCGATCTGCACAATCAACCTCCGATAGCTCAAAGTAAAGTGCCATACACAAATCTCCTATCATGAATTTTTTTTTCTCATTTTAGTGTTGATATTTAAAGAATCTCAATGCCAAGCACAAATAGAGGAAATTGGAGGTGTAGAGGCGGAAAATTACTGCGATTTAATTAGTTTATGGAATTGGTATGATATTATGCTTTTTTTTTTATTTGGTCCATCTTTATGTTTAGTTATTATTTGAATGTCGGAGTTTTGTACGATAACTAATTGATATTATTATCATATTAGATCATTTCATTACTTTATATAATTTAATTAAATTATATTTAAATTCTCAATTATCGTATTCATGCGAATATGACACGTGTATTTAGCTTTCATTATGTTTTCATAGCCATGATGTTTGTGCTTTTCTCTTTGAAATTTCACTTTTAAAACATCAATACTTCTTTTTATTCTTGTGAATCTCCATCATTTCTGTTTTTGTTATCGGCATAATTCTCCATGCCCAACCTATAGAAGAGAAAAATGAATATTACATTAAATATTTTTTAAATTACTTTTAGTATGCATTCATTTATTGTTTATTTCCTAGAAAAAATAAAAGATTACATTACACTAAAAAAATTATAATTAATATTTACAATGTTCTCATTAATATTCTGAAGCATCCAAATATAATACTAACATATTTTAATGTAATGTTCCAAACGGGGATCCAAATATTATTTTGTTTTTGTTGGCTCTGGCTTGCCAAATATTTGGAAGACAAAAATACACACCTATAATCTATGGGAGTTTCTATTTGCACCACTAAATCTACTCTTTGCACCACAAAAGAAAAAAAGAAAAAATAAAATAATTATGAAATTACTTCAATACCTTTTTATTACTTGTTCATACTACTAAAATTACTCAATGCACTACAAATTCAAAACTAAAAATTTTTTAAAAAGAAAAAAAATTAATCGAAGTATTCATCAACTTCTAATAGTTTATTAGAAGTATTAGATGCTAGTATGAGTGTATTGATCGAAAATAATCGAGTTTAGAAAGTGTTGTGGAGGTTTTTTTTGTTCAGATCGCGATATGTTCGAACTGAAAATTTCGAACATTTTGGAGTGGTTCGAACTCCATTTTTCGAACAACACTTGGAGAAAAATCGGAGTTCAATGTGTTCGAATTCAATTTTTCGAAAATATTAGAGTGGTTCGAACTTTAATTTTCGAACATAGTTTGTTCGGAAAATAATTTCTAACACATTTGTATCCTGAAATTTTCTAAGTGTCGTTCAAACTTTAATTTCCAAACAAATGATGGTTGTTCGAACTTTAGTTTCCAAACAAATGAAGGTTGTTCAAACTTTAGTTTTTGAACCAACTTTTTTTTTCTAAGTATGAGTTGTTCGAATTAATATTTTCGAACAAGACGAACGTGTTCGAAATTTTGTTTCCGAGCTTTTTTTTTTGTTTTTTTTTATGTAAAACAAATTTTTTTGGAGTGAGGGGTAGTAATGTAAATGTGTGTGGTGCAAAGAGTAAAAATAGTGGTGCATGGAGTAAGTGTAGTGCAAAGAGTAATTTTAGTGGTGCATTTAGAAACTCTCATAATCTATATATTAATATATTTGTGATGTACTTTCTCTATTAAGTTAAAAAAATTATTCATTTGACTCCCAAATCAATTTAGTTTCGGTTTCAAAGTTCCTAAAATTCATTCATTATTTATTTGATTCATAGATCCAAGATCTATTACGCATCTAAAATTTTATTTTTAATCCTATTATATTAATACTAAAATAAAATATATGTATATATATATATATATTTGTGCATCGCACAGGAGAAATACTAGTTTATAATAAGGTCGGTTCTAATAATAGAAATGACAACTCAAGCAAATAATTGAACTGCCGATAAATTACCCTCAAGATAACAATTGTGAGCATAAAGAGTCCCTTTCATGAAATAAAAAAAAAATCATTAAAAAAATGTATTTAAAGTATATTAGATAAAAAAAATATTAAAAAAGGTATTTCAGAATACATCAAATGAAAAAATCATTAAAAAAAAGGTTTTTTAGAAAATTACACTCAGATAACAATTGTGAACAATTGAGCATAAAGAGTCCCTTTCGCTAAATAAAAAATCATTAAAAAAGGTATTTTAGAATGCATTAAATAAAAAGAAATCATTATAAAAGGTATTTTTAGAATACCTTATTTTCTTCTTTTATCTCTCTCTCCTTTTGTACCCAGTCCTCAAAGGGATTCGAACCTCAGCCATATATAGATGGGATTGTGAAATCCCAACTTGGCAGAGGAAGACTAGTGAGCAATTTTCGCTCTATTATGTTTTAAAACCCAAAACTGGGAACTCGAGGTTTCTAGCTATAGACCATTAACTCGTTTAACATTAGTTCTTATTACACTCAATTAGTATTTTTCCTGTGCGATGCACAAATAATTTTATATTTAGATTTATAAGATTATGATTATTTTAGAATTCTATATGTTGTATTTAATTTTTGAAAATTAATAAAATGATTTATACATGTGCTAATTAATTAGATAAGAAGATCAATTTGTGTAATTACGACAAACAAAAAGAAAATTAAATTTTAGCAACTAAATAAAAATCATGTTAGAAAGATCGAATTAGAATATTTCAAACTACACAATTTTATAAAGAGTCGAAGTTTTTTTTTAGCCACATAAAACTTTAAAAAACTTATTTTAGCCACCTATTTTTAAACATATTTATTTTAGCCGCTTTAGACCAAAATACCCTTATCTATAAAATAAAAATTAAAAAATAAGAAAACAAAGAAAAAGAAAAATTGAAAATAAAAATTAAATCAGATTTATTAAGTGTGCTACTCATCATCTTCTTTGTCACCACTTCTCCAAGACCACCCCATCCCCACGCCCACCTCTACCCTTTTCTCTCACCCCACATTTCCACACTCCAGCAACATTTTCACCGACTCCATCTTCGACACCATCATCTCCAGCACCATCGTCTCGTCGAAATTTGATGACGGTGAACGAGCTGCAATGAGCAACCAAGTACAAATGAAAGCAAAAGAGGAGAATCTTTTCTGGCGACGAAGAGGGACTGGGAAGGGAGGAAGAAAACAGCGGAGGTGACTAGCGGCGCTGGGGCAAGCACGATGGGCATGTGTGACGAGGACAGGGATGAACCTTCATCAACACCATTTTTTCCGGCAAGATTGTGAACTTTTTTCCGGCAACACCATTTTCTCGAAAAGACAAAGAAAAAGAATATAGATCGAACTCTCTACCCGTCTTTCTCCATCATCTATTTCCAGGTATCTTGGTCAGCCAAACTTTGCAAGTTCCCATCCACCTCTCGCCTTCTTCTCTGGCTAAACTTCGAAAAAGTTCCAGGGGCGTCAAGTTTATGTTGAAGAGAAGAGAAAGATTGTTTTTTTTTTTTTGTATATTATTTCATTTTTTTTAATTTTGAAAATATCAATGAGAGGGTATTATAATAAATATGGATAAATTAAATATTTTTTAAAAAAAGTCGCTAAAAGGAGTTCGTAAATTATCCTATGTAACTGGTGCATGGGCTGACCCATCAGACGCCCAACCCGACCCAGCACCCGCGACCCGAAGTTTAAATACATGCCTTGGCACATCTCTCCAATTTTTCACCTTTTTTGATCTGCACTCAACCCTAGCCACCCTATTTCTCTTCCGAACTCTCTCTGTCTCTCTCTCTCTCTGTCTCTCTCTCTCTCTACTCAATTTGTGCCGACCTCGTCGATTCAGCACTTCATCATCGGCGAATGAAGTTTTCCTTCATGCTCCGTTAAGGCCGTTAGGATTTTTGTAAACCCTAGCATCCAACCTCCTCTTTCTCTCTCTATCTATTTTTGGGCTTTTCTATTTCATTATCCGTTACAGCTGATTCATCGCTTCGTCGCTAAAGATTCGATCCATCTAGTTCCGGCATATTCAATTAGGTATTACGTGACAAACAATTATCAATAGATTATGCTATGTACCTATCTCATTTGGTCTTATTTATTTCATTGAGCTGAAGATATTTTCATATTTTTATTGACAAGTTATTTGCATAAGAGAACCATGTCGGTTAGAGACTTGGAGGTTATGCGTTGTGTTTAGTAAAATAGTAATTTTACTATTGGATGAGTTTAGCCACCAATAGAAATTGTATTCTATGATTTTCGTTTAAACATTCTTATTTGTAAGATAAAAATTTAGTATATATATTATCAAAAATAAAAATAAAAATTTGGATCATGAAGAAAATTCAATTATGGCGAGTTTGTAATCGGAAAGCTGATCAGTGGAGCTGAATCCACTATTGTAAAGGGCCCTATGTGTTATCCTTCACTCATCTATGGGATCATCAAGGGCTAGAAGAAGAACGTCTCTATCAAGACAGATAGAGTCATGCCTCTAAAGAAGTCTCCGATCATCAAGGTTGCTCCTAAGATTGATGATCATCATCTGCGCATTCAGATCGAGAAGTTCATTGCATCAAAGAAAGGTGGTGATGCAACTTCTGCAAAGTCAACACAGAAGCAATTAGTGCTCAAATGATTTCTGAGCATACCTCTGAGAAGATGAAGATTCAAGCTCTGATAACTGAACTTTCATCAGGAGAAGATTTTTCCTCTCCAGCAGTTGATGTTCCTAAGCATGTTCATAACTTGCACAAGCTTGTAAGTACAACCATAGCTGCAACTCAAGAGGGATCTCTACAGACTGATCCAAAGGGTGACAAAGTGAAAGAGCATGATGAAGAAAAATATGATGGTCATGAAAAGGATGGAGAAGAGACTATGATGAAGAAGAAGAGACTGAAGATGAGGAAGGAAGAATTGAAGAAGAAGAAGAAGAAGAAGAAGAAGAGTATGAAGCATCTGACAAATCCGAGTAGTTATCTTAGTACTCATTTGCCTTTCTCGGTGGCAAATAGGGGGATTAATGTTTATGATCAAATTTTAATTTTTAGAACTTTTGTATCTCGCACTATGTTTTTTACAAGATTATTTTGTTATGATCTGTAATATCAATTCTTTGATATTATATTATCTCTTGAACATATGTTTTTATCTGAGTTTTTTGATTCATAAGTCTGCTAAAAAATTACACTGCTGATGAAAAGAATATGTTAAAAATTGAATACAACAGCGCAGAACTATGCTGATAAGAAAGTGAAAAACAACAGAATCATGAGATGTTCATAGGTACATTCAAGAATGTTCTGGAGGACATGCTTCTTTAGATGAAGTTTGTGTTCTTACAAAAATATGGAGCTAATTTGCCAACAGATAAAGATAAATGGAGAGATTGTTAGTGCAATCGTTTAGCACTAAGTGTTTTTAGATTGTGATGATCCTTATGGCAAATCAAGACACAGAAGTTTTGGTTTTTCAAGTATTGAAGACCATGTCCTGGACATGATAACACTAACATTCCGCTGTTAATCTGATTGAAGATCGAAGAATGTACTTGATTATATGGTTGTACATGATCATGACATAGTTGTTCAGAAAGTTTTCAAGAGACGTGCCAAGCTGATTTCAATGAGATGAAGTTTCCTATTGAAGATGGACGTTGCAGAAGAGAAGATGTCTCATTCAAGATGATGATCAAGATGGAAGAAGACAAGTTCTATTCAAGGAAGATTTCTAAACTAGGGTAGTTCGAATCAAACTATGAATGTTTCCTTTTAGAGTTTGATTCAGTTTAAGACTTTCTGATTACCTTGTTGAGGTTAAACTTTGTTCTTATAAATAGCTTAGGTTTCGGACTAGTTAGATATCGAGGATTTTTTGTATGCACAAGATTTAGAGAGTCTAAAAAGACTTCAAATTTGAAGCATTTAGCATACGGTTAGACTATGTTTGATCCTTGTGATCGTGTATCTAGTATGTGTTTGAAATTATTTCATACACACCGTTAAAGGAGTCTCGGGAGAGATTTTCTGTGGGAACTAGAGGAAGTCTGGGTTGTAAGGAGATCTCACAATTCAGTCCATCGAAAGAGGTTGTAATGGGTAGGAAATGGGTAAAGTGACGTGAGGTTTTCGTTTAATAGTCTTTGTAACCATACAACGGAGTAGTAGATTGTTTCTCATGCGTTTGAGAATCAAATAGGGTTACTATCCTCGTGTTATTTATTGCTTCAAGTTTTATCATTCTGACCTTACATGTTAACAACAATGTACATGTACATGTTCGTGAACATGTGTGTCTCCGCATAGTTTATGTAACTTCAACATTCATTTAAGAACATTCATAACCTGCATTTAAAGAAAAATAAATTTATTTTCAAAAATAATGTTAGTATCATTTGTTAAGCTATAAAATATTACATGTTAAAAAAAAATAACACTTGTGTCGGGAAAAAGTATCATTTCTTCGGCCTAAAAGTATCAAATGACATGAAAAAAAGTATCATATAAGAAATAAATGCGTAACAGTTCAACAATCTATAATGAGAAACATGACTGCTAACCTTTGCACACCTGAGTTATGGCCTCAGACTGAGATCTTTCAGTGAAGAGACATTTACCATAAATAATGACTGCAAAAATTAGAGAATCGACGGTTAGCCACAAGTGTCGAACGCAGATCACCAAATACATGAAAAAAAAACCAAAAAAACAAATAAAATGGAAAAAATGACAAAACCATATGAACTATTTTTTTACAGAATCCAAACACGATTCTCGATCTTTACTAATCTCAGAACACTATGTCCAATCTTTGATAATATATATACTAATTTTTTTTATCTTAAAGATAGGGATGTTTAAACGAAAATCATAGAATGCAGTTTCTATCGATAGCTAAACTCATCCAATAGTAAAATTATTATTTTATTAAACACAACGCATAAATTCCAAGTCTCTAACCAACATGGTTCTCTTCTGCAAATAACTTGTCAATAAAAATATGAAAATATCTTCAGCTCTACGAAACAAACTAAGACCAAATAAGATAGGTACATAGTATAATCTATTGATAATTGTTTATCACGTATTAATTGATTGAATAGGCCAGAACCATATAGATTGAGAGACGGAGCGAGAGAAGGTTGAATCTCCAGCGACGAAGCGATAAATCAACAAATCGAAAAATCCAAAAATAGATAGAGAGAGAGGTGGTTGGATACTAGGGTTTACAAAAATCCTAACGGTCTTAACGGAGCATGAAGGAAAACTTCAATCGCTGGCGAGAAAGTGCTGAATCGGCGAGGTCAGTGCGGATTGAATTAAAAAAGAAGAGAGATTGAGAGAGAGATCGGTGTTGGGTATCCGTGCCCTGCCGGGGTTCACCGTCTTGGTTCCTGACTCGTCTGAGTCAGCCACACAGTCGTCTGGACTTCAACAAATACGGTGACAGCAGCTTTGGGAAGTTTCTCCTTCAATTAATGAGGCTTTGAATCTCTGCAGCGTAGAATAGCACTTCAAATCTCCACAGAGCTCTGCTGCAGCAACAATAACAGTCTTCTCTGGTGTTTGACAGAGCAGCAGCAAGGCAGGTCCTCTATGGCAACAGATCAGAGATGATGCAGCAGCAGTCGTCTTCTCCGATCACGGGCAGGGTCGCTGTGACTTCAATGGACTTCTCCGAACAGCAGCGGCAATGTCGATGTACAGTAGGGACTTGCTGTGACTGCAGGTCGTGTTCTCCGGCGATGAAGCGAAGTAGCAGGGAAGCCGTCGTCTTCTCTAGTGATTAATGTGCCTGCAATCGATCAGTAATAGGCCAAGAGATAAATAGACAGAAAACAAGACTAAACAGATTTCAGAAAAATGGGTATATCTATAATTGTATATATATATATATAAGTATATAGACAAATAATATGAGGATTGAAGAAGGATTTGTGGCTCAGGATCCAATAGGCGGCGGCGGCGTCGACTTCTTCCGGCAACACGAATGATCAAGCGAGCACGAATCAAGAACAGAGGATACAGCAGCCCACAAACGAGAACAAGAAAATAGAGATGATGGCCAAGGTTACTCGAACTCTCTCCTTCACGAAGGTCACACACACTCGACGCCAACAGGACACTGATGGACAGGGAATCCGGCGAGAAGATTGCTCGGGAATAGCAGAGCCTGATTACTATGTGTTTTCTTAAGCTTAATTCGTAACAGTGCGGCGCGGGAGTGATTTTAAAAAGAAGAAGAAGGAGATTAAGGTTGTATTAGGTGTCTTGGGCTTATTAGGGAGTTTGGGCCAATAAATAAATCACAAAGCCCATTTAATAGATCATTGGGCCAACAAAACTCCACATTTCCACCTTTGGCCCACTGATCATTAAGTCGCCAAGGAAGAGGACACCGCACACCTTAACATGGATAACATCATCACCTATTTTTACTCACGTCTATCACGAAGACAAGACAAGAGTGGGAGAGAACAATACTATGCGTATTTGAACTCAATCTCAACACTAGAGACCAACCCTTTTGCAAATCATCTCAAGTCACTTGATGACTATCCTTGATCGAGATGCAACCTAGCACAGTACCAACGGGAAAAACTAACCAACACATAAAAAACAAGTACAAAAAACAAATAAGGTATCCAGCTAAAAGACTAGAATACCATCACATAAAGCTCACATAGAAGAATTTAACCAAGATCAAAGTTCAAAGATCTCTTGCAGGATAATAGCTTTGCAACTGGAAGGCACTTAGTACCCATATCCGCAGGGTTAAATTCAGAGGGGATCTTATCAAGCAACACTTCCCCTTTTTCAACAACATCACGAATAAAATGGAATCTCACATCAATATGCTTAGTTCGATCATGAAATACAGGATTTTTGCACAGTTGAATAGCAGATTGACTATCAGAATAAAGCATAGGCTTATCTTCAATAAATTTAATCTCAGACAACACACAATTTAACCATATAGCCTCTTTCATAGCTTCAGTTGCAGCAATATATTCTGATTCAGTTGTAGATAAAGCAACGATTGATTGAAGCTGAGATTTCCAACTAATGCATGAATCGCACAAAGTAAACACATAAGATGTTGTGGATTTCCTATTATCTCTATCATTCGCATAGTTTGAATCCACATAACCAACACATTTCACACCATTTGCTGACTTGCCAAAAGTCAGACCACTTTTCACAGTGGATTTTAAATATCGGAGAAGCCACTTAAGTGCTTCCCAGTGAGGTAATCCCGGATTGGCCATGTATCTACTCAAACAAGACACAGCATATGCAATATCAGACCTCGTGCTAATCATCAAGTACATCACAGAACTAATAGCATTGGCATAAGGCACATTTTCCATTTCAAGCATTTCAGAGTCAGTCTTTGGGGACTGATCCTTACTTAACATAAAATGAGAAGCAAGAGGCACATTAACAGGCTTACAATCTTCCATGTTAAATTTCTTAAGAACTTGTTCCACATAAGTAGTTTGATGCAACACAAGAGTGGATTTTTCTCTATTCCTATCAATGTTCATGCCGAGAATTTTCCTAGCATCACCTAGGTCTTTCATATCGAAATTATCACAAAGGCATTTTTGAACATATTTCACAGTTTTAATGCAAGGACTAATGAGCAACATATCATCCACATATAAAAGCAAGAACATGGGAGTATCAGTCTCCATAAATATAAACAATGATCAAATTTGGAACAAGTGAAGTTCATGCTTTTCATACATTGATCAAACTTGATATTCCACTGCCTAGGGGATTGTTTCAAGCCATATAGAGACTTCTTTAGCAGACACACATGCTCAGGTTTGTTTTTATCAACAAAGCCCTCGGGCTGTTTCATATAAATATTGTTCTCAAGTTCACCATGCAAGAAAGCGGTAGTAACGTCCATTTGCTTAAGTTCCCAGTTAAAGTGAGCAACAAGAGAAATCATTATTCGCACAGTAGTGAACTTAACAATAGGAGCAAATATCTCATTATAATCAACACCTTCCTTTTGGGTATAACCTTTTGCTACCAATCTTGCTTTATACCTCACATTATCAATTTCATGCTTGATTTTAAATAACCATTTGCATTCAACAATAGAACAATCATCAGGTTTTTTAACAAGTATCCAAGTATTGTTGTCATGTAAAGATTTCATTTCACTATTCATTGCAGCAAGCCATTTATCAGATTCATTAAATTTGACAGCTTCATTATAGGTTCTAGGCTCAAATTGATCAACATTGCTAAATACATTAAATGCATATAAAGACATATTATAATCATCATATTTAGCAGGTAATCTCACATTCCTTCTTACCCTATCTCTAGCAAGTTGATAATTGTTCAAATTCTCAGGTTCAGGAATAGTCTCAGTTTCATTTTCGGGGCTAGAACTAGATTCAGAATCAGACACGTGCATATTATTAATAGGCTCATCATTAGCCTCATGCTCAGACTCATCCACATTATGATTATCAGACTCATGCCCAGTGACAGGTAAATCATTAGACACATTTTCAGATTCAGACGGCATAGGAGTCCCATTCTCCACCTTATTCTCCACCTCACTTGGAGCAACAGAAGGAGCAAACATAAACTCAAACACATTATTATCTAATTTTTTCAAATTTTCTACCTCACTTGGAGTAACATAAGGTGAGGATTCAGGTAAACAGGGAAAATCATGCTCATTGAATGTAACATCACGACTAACACATGTTTTAAATCCAGGCACACTTCTATCCCATAATCTATACCATTTCACACCTTCAGGGTATCCTAGAAACACACACTTCCTTGCTCTAGAATCAAGTTTGCTCAACTTTTGATGAACATATGCAGCACACCCAAATACTCTCAAATTAGACAAACAAACAGGCTTATTCAAGAAGACAGATTCAGGCATTTTACCAAGCAGGGACACAGCTGGAGATCTATTAATCAAATAAGTCACAATCATGAGAGCTTCACCCCAAAAACGTTTAGACATACCAGATGCAACAAACAAGCTCCTAACTCTCTCAAGGGGAGTTCTATTCATTCTCTCTGCCACTCCATTTTGCTGTGGAGTGTAAGGCACAGTTTTATGTCTTTTAATACCTTGATCAAAACACCAATTATCCATAGCATTATTACAGAATTCAAGCCCATTGTCAGTTCTGATGCATCTAATTTTCCTTTTTGTTTGATTTTGAATTTCAGTAGCCCATTTAGAAAAATGCATGAACACATCAGATTTGTTTTTCATTAAAAACACCCATGTTTTTCTCGAAAAATCATCAATAATAGACAAGAAAAAACTGTTTCCACCATCGGTGGGCTCTTTTGCTGGGCCCCAAACATCCGCATGCAAGTATTCAAGAATTTCAAAACTAACATGCTTCCTAGGATAAGGCATAGTGACAGGTAAAGGAACTTTATGATGCTTGCCCATTACACACGGTTCACAGAAAGGTATAGCAGACACTTTATCTTTGCCAAATGCACCATTTTTATGCAAAATTGAAAGACCTTTATTGCTTATTTGTCCTAGTCTAGCATGCCATAATGCAGTCTTATCTTCTTGAATCACATTAGCAACAGGCAAAGGCACAGAATCAGCTTGGACAGCATACAAATCACCATTTCGGGGAGCAATGAAATAAAGTACTGAATCTTTCTCAAATTTGAATCTCAAAGAATTCACAGAACCATCAAGCATATTATCAGCAATTTTGGACACAAATAACAAATTGAATTTCAAGTGAGGCACATATCTGACATCACTTAATATAAACATGCTCTCATTTTCAAATTTCAAACATATATCTCCTTTACCAATAATTTCACATTGTTGCCCATCAGCCAAAGCCACATGACCAGAATTCAGATATTGTAAGTTGTGAAACATGTGCTTGTGAGGAGTGACATGGAAAGTGCATCCTGAATCAATTAACCATTCATTTTCATGCATATCTTTAGAAACTGCATTGGAGTAATTGATAAATTGAAAATCATATGCAGTGTGGACCATATAAATGCCATCTCCCTCATAATAGTCATAATTCACAGTATCTTCATGCACATTATTTGCACCTTCATAAACATGATTAGCACGATGATCATAATTCCCAAAAACTTTATTCTTTTTAGGCATTTTGCATCTGTTAGAAAAATGACCAGGTTTACCACAATTCCAGCAAGTTTTCCTAGGTCTTATATCAGAATTTTGGTTTTGGGGTTGATGGGTAAAATCTTGGTTTCTGTCAGCATGTTGAGTAGAGCTTTGGGAATAAATTTGAGCACGGTTATGGTGTTTAGTATGAGGAGGAAGATTGTGAGCAATGTTCATTTCTCTCCTATGTCTTTCTGCAGCAAGAACACTAGGATTTTCAGGATTAGGAGGTTTATCAAAGCCATGTGGGGGATTTCTATTATTATTCCTATTCACATACATGATCTTATTATGCAAAGGTTTGGATTTTAACTTTTTAAGCTCATTTTCTTTAGCTTTCAAGCCTGTTACAATCATATTGCAAGTAACTTTTGACCCACCATATTTCAAAGCGGATTTGACCTCAGAAAATGACTCAGGAATAGCACCTAATAGAATTTGCGCAGCATATTTTTCATGCGTATCATCACTAGCAAGTTTCAAGTCTTGAAGCAATTTATTGAATTCATCCATATTGGCATCAACATCTTTTGAAGCATCCATTTGATAATTCATAAATTGATCTTGTAAAGCATATACAGACTCTTCAAAAGTAGCAGTATATAGAGAATTCAAATCATCCCACAAATCCTTAGCACATCGATGATGAGACACTTTCCTAAGAACAGTACTACTCAAATTCAATAATATGGTAGCCCTAGCACTATCATTCATATCATGCAACTTCTCATCATCCACAGATTTATCAATTTTAGTGAAAATGGCTTTATGAATCTTTTCTTTTGTCAAATTGCACTCAATTCTAGTTTTCCAATCCTGAAAATCATTTCTACCATCAAAAGGCGCCATATGAAGGTTATTCATGATTATATACAGACGCAGAAGTCACAAAAGTAACAGGAAGGCAAATAATCACCAGAATATCAGAGAACACAACAGAACGATCACAAAACCGGGAGGGAACACCTCCAACACACAGAAACAAGTACACACGGGGGATAAAGTGCTGAGGCTAGCCCAGTTCTCAGCACAGATTTATCTGTGGAGCAAGGATTCACTCAGGACAACCCCAAAACTTGTTTCACTAGCAACTGACTCAAATACCGGAGTCAGTTTCTCAGAAACTCACAAAACTTGGAGTTTCACCAGGTTTTCACCACCAAACACAACCAAAATACTCACAGAGATATCACAACAAAAATAAAAGAACGTGGAAGCAAGGTATAAGATCGCAAGATACCGAACAAAAAGAAGAGATAAATCAACAATAAATTTTCAAAAAACACAATATCTCAAAATTTTCCAACAAATAACACAAAACTCCAAAAAATTCTCCCACAACACCACCAAAACTCCAATAATCTCCCAAACTCCACAATACCAAGCCTAAGTTCTAGGGAGCTTAGAGTTTCGCCACTTTACCAGAGCAGATCCTCCCGGGAAGGGGAGAAATCTGACCTACCGTGTTCCTTGCTCGTCGGGAGTGAAACGGCGCAGCCAATGGTGGCGGGGTGCGCTGGTGCGAGTTGGAGGGTGCCCCGGCAAGGGTCCCCGTGGCTCTGATACCACTGTTGGGTATCCGTGCCCTGCCGGGGTTCACCGTCTTGGTTCCCGACTCGTCTGAGTCAGCCACACAGTCGTCTGGACTTCAACAAATACGGTGACAGCAGCTTTGGGAAGTTTCTCCTTCAATTAATGAGGCTTTGAATCTCTGCAGCATAGAATAGCACTTCAAATCTCCACAGAGCTCTGCTGCAGCAACAATACCAGTCTTCTCTGGTGTTTGACAGAGCAACAGCAAGGCAGGTCCTCTACGGCAACAAATCAGAGATGATGCAGCAGCAGTCGTCTTCTCCGATCACGGGCAGGGTCGCTGTGACTTCAATGGACTTCTCCGAACAGCAGCGGCAATGTCGATATACAGTAGGGACTTGCTGTGACTGCAGGTCGTGTTCTCCGGCGATGAAGCGAAGTAGCAGGGAAGCCGTCGTCTTCTCTAGTGATTAATGTGCCTGCAATCGATCAGTAATAGGCCAAGAGATAAATAGACAGAAAACAAGACTAAACAGATTTCAGAAAAATGGGCATATCTATAACTGTATATATATATATATAAGTATATAGACAAATAATATGAGGATTGAAGAAGGATTTGTGGCTCAGGATCCAATAGGCGGCGGCGGCGTCGACTTCTTTCGGCAACACGAATGATCAAGCGAGCACGAATCAAGAACAGAGGATACAGTAGCCCACAAACGAGAATAAGGAAATGGAGATGATGGCCAAGGTTACTCGAACTCTCTCCTTCACGAAGCTCACACACACTCGACGCCAACAGGACACCGATGGACAGGGAATCCGGTGAGGAGATTGCTCGGGAATAGCAGAGCCTGATTACTATGTGTTTTCTTAAGCTTAATTCATAACAGTGCGGTGTGGGAGTGATTTTAAAAAGAAGAAGAAGGAGATTAGGGTTGTATTAGGTGTCTTGGGCTTATTAGGGAGTTTGAATAGGCCAGAATCAGATAGATCGAGAGACGGAGCGAGAGAAGGTTGAATCTCCAGCGACGAAGCGATAAATCAACAAATCAAAAAATCCAAAAATAGATAGAGCGAGAGGTGGTTGGATACTAGGGTTTACAAAAATCCTAACGGTCTTAATGGAGCATGAAGGAAAACTTTAATCGCTGGTGAGAAAGTGCTGAATCGGTGAGGTCGGTGCGGATTGAATTGAAAAAGAAGAGAGATTGAGAGAGAGATCGGTGTTGGGTATCCGTGCCCTGTCGGGGTTCACCGTCTTGGTTCCTGACTCGTCTGAGTCAGCCACACAGTCGTCTGGACTTCAACAAATATGGTGACAGCAGCTTTGGGAAGTTTCTCCTTCAATTAATGAGGCTTTGAATCTCTGCAGCGTAGAATAGCACTTCAAATCTCCACAGAGCTCTGCTGCAGCAACAATACCAGTCTTCTCTGGTGTTTGACAGAGCAGCAGCAAGGCAGGTCCTCTACGGCAACAAATCAGAGATGATGCAGCAGCAGTCATCTTCTCCGATCACGGGCAGGGTCGCTGTGACTTCAATGGACTTCTCCGAACAGCAGCGGCAATGTCGATGTACAGTAGGGACTTGCTGTGACTGCAGGTTGTGTTCTCCGGCGATGAAGCGAAGTAGCAGGGAAGCCGTCGTCTTCTCTAGTGATTAATGTGCCTGCAATCGATCAGTAATAGGCCAAGAGATAAATAGACAGAAAACAAGACTAAACAGATTTCAGAAAAATGGGTATATCTATAACTGTATATATATATATATATATAAGTATATAGACAAATAATATGAGGATTGAAGAAGGATTTGTGGCTTAGGATCCAATAGGCGGCGGCGGCGTCGACTTCTTCCGGCAACACGAATGATCAAGCGAGCACGAATCAAGAACAGAGGATACAACAGCCCACAAACGAGAACAAGGAAATGGAGATGATGGCCAAGGTTACTTGAACTCTCTCCCTCACGAAGCTCACACACACTCGACGCCAACAGGACACCGATGGACAGGGAATCCGGCGAGGAGATTGCTCGGGAATAGCAGAGCCCGATTACTATGTGTTTTCTTAAGCTTAATTCGTAATAGTGCGGCGCGGGAGTGATTTTAAAAAGAAGAAGAAGGAGATTAGGGTTGTATTAGGTGTCTTGGGCTTATTAGGGAGTTTGGGCCAATAAATAAATCACAAAGCCTATTTAATAGATCATTGGGCCAACAAAACTCCTCAATCGGGAGAGAAAGGGGGCGGCTAGAGTTGAGTGCAGATCGAAAAAGGAGAAAAATTAGGAGAGGTGGGTCAAGGCATGTATTTAAACTCCGCGTCGTGGGTGCTGAGTCGGGTCAGGACGAGTCGAGCCTCTGATGGGTCGGCCCATGTACCATTTGCATAGGAGAATTTGCGATTTTGTTCTGGTACTCACACTTAGTCCTTTTATAATGATAAAATTTTATCTGTATATCCTGTCAACTTTCTCATAAAAGCTATGCAGATTTGGCTGAAGAAATGGTAAGCTTTTCTATTTTAAAATCATATTTTTAATTATTTTTATTATACATAATTATCTAAATGATATTTATTTTTGAAGAAGGAAAACTACAAGCGACGATGATATAGGCAGAACTATCATGTATTCATGTGGAAAAAACTTGTGTGTGACTAGACGTAAGGATTTGAAATTAAAGGCGAAAACTTGAAAAATATTGTGAAGAAAATTGCAACTCATTAATATTTAGTAAAGCTAGACACGTGTGTTATTTATATATAATAATATATTTAATCTTGGTAAATGGCAAGATGAATACATGTAACAAAAAGATGATGAGTTATTCAAATATTAAAATTATAAGGCGGGTCTGATAATTTGCTCACACATGTACTTGAAAAATCTGAACATTCTAGTCGATTGCGGATATTAAGACGTTTTGTTACTCCTACAGGCTACAACATATATACTTTTATCTCCGAGATGAGACAAAGCATGTACAATGACCATCAACATCCCCATTCTACTATTTTTCCAACTTCAAAAAATAAAATAAAAATATTTTCTTATTAGATTGGGCAAATTATAATTTAATTCCCAACGTTTAAAAGTTTTAACAAAAAAAATTTAACATTTTAATAATAACAATTTAATTCCCAACACTTGGATATTCTAACATAAATAACCCAACGTTTAATATTAACAATTTAATTCCCAACGTTTGAAAATTTTAACAGGAATGACTCAATATTTTAAGCTAAAAAAACTATTTCGATCGATTTTAATCATATTTACTCTCAAGTGAGGTAGAGACCTGTATAACGGACTAATATTTTTGCCAAAAAAATGACCAAAATGGTTTTTCACCTAAATTATCGGGTCATTTCTGTTAAAATATTCAGACGTTGGGAATTAAATTGTTAATAATAAACGTCGGGTTATTTCTGTTAGAATATTCAAACATTGAAAATTAAATTATAATTATTAAAACGTTAGATTATTTTTGTTAAAATCTTCAAACCTCGAAATTAAATTGTAATTTAGCTTATTAGATTTAAATGCAATAAAACCAATCAGCCCAAAAAAAAGAAAGAAATTAATTAAAAAAAATAACGTTAAATATGAATTTTTTAATGTAACTCCATTCAGCTGGGAACTTTGCCCTTCTTCCAAGAAATCCCATATAGATCTAAATTAAAAAAAAAATCAGTTTTTTCTTTCTTTTTTTTTTTACCAGTTTGCAAACGGAACCTGTCTCTCAAACTTCTGAAAATCTTGTTCAATCTTCCGAGCATTTGGTACCCTCTCTATAAACCCTAACCCAAAATCTCATTAGATCGAAACCCTAAATTTCTGGGTTTTTATCTACAATGGCGGCAGCGGCGGCGACGATGGTGAGCTCGGCAGGGGGGCTTTTGGCTATGCTGAATGAAAGCCACCCGGCGCTGAAGTTACACGCACTCTCCAATCTCAACGCCTTTGTCGACTACTTCTGGCCGGAGATCTCCACTTCTGTCCCTATTATGTAATCTCTTGTTTTAATTTGTGTTTTCTTTACTAGCAAATTTAATTTTTTGAAGCTAGTTTTTTTTTTTGTATTGCTACGATTGGGGATTCTTGTTGTCGAATAGGGGATTTTTGGTGATGTGGAGTTTAAGGGAATGGCGGAGTTTGTGGAGCAATTGGGTTTAGTTAGGGTAGCGTTGTGGTTATTGACGCAAAATTTGAGTTCTTTATTCTTCAGGTTGCATACGTTTTGATTTTGTTCAGCTATTGTTTGTAGTATACTAGTATGGACGCCACCTAGGGGTGTGAGTTTGGGGTTTTTTTTAGGGTAGTTATGATTTTGGAACACAAACATTTCCAAGAATTTGGGGAATGGAGGTAAGAGTTGGTATTGTTTGGACTAAGGCTTAGAAATCCAAACTAAAGAAACGATGGGAATCTGGTTTGAGGTTTCTTTTTTGTTGAGGTGCAAGAAAAAAAAAACATTTTATTTACTCGTTCCACGTTGAACATTCTACTTTTAATTGTACTATACATTTCCCTGTTTCTGTAGACATAGGCTTAATTTCTAATGATCATTATATAGGATCTGTCTCATTTCACTTTGAGTACTTTTAACTAATTGCTCTCGTGTTGTGCATGTAAGTTGGGTGAGATGCTTACTTTAATCTTGGCTATCATCATATCATTGGTAGAGCTATTGCTTGCCTGCTCTGACTTGTTTGATGAATGCTCTGTTTCTGCTTTCCAGTTCTTTTTCGCTATTTGTGCTCTTTGAAATATTCACTCGCAATCCTGAGATGTTTTCTGAAATATTTTCTTGATTTGGTAGACTGCATGGTGATAAGCTTGCTATAAATTTTCATCAAACTTTCTATTAATAATTTCCCTCATATTGAGTAATTTTTAAACTGGTTTTTCATGACATAACATCTACTTTTGCTTTTGGTTGCAGAGAAAGTTTGTATGAAGATGAAGAGTTTGACCAGAGGCAACTAGCTGCCTTGTTGGTTTCAAAGGTAATAGTTCTTTTTCTTCTTTTAAAAAACTCAGTTACTAATTTAATATCGGATATTTTTTAATGTTCCTTTTTATTGTGTTCTTTCGTTAGTTGATTGCATGCTTCGTTGGTCCATTAAAAAGTACATATCGTGTCATGCAATTTGTCCAGTATTATGCAAATGACTCAGGAAATGATTTCTCGATTTTCTAGTTTTTTTTTTGTTTTGTTTTTTTCAGGAACTATAAACAACTTGTTGTAAATGAAGTTAAATTGGTCTCGTCTCACATACTTTTTCTATTTCTTTTAGATTACCTGTTCATGTTCTAGGATATGAGTTGAGCAAAACGAAAGTGTGTATATCATTTGAGGCTTAAGCACATACTAACCATCAATACCAGTAGGAACATTGTGAATGCAAGCGTAATGGAAATGTTGGCCCATATCCACATTACCGAATGCTATATTAGATTGTCCACAGGCACTTGAAGAATCTTGTCCCTTATCCCCCCAGCTATCCACATAAGGATATGCTGTACTAGATTCAAATAAAGTTTAGTCTGGTGTAAGTAATAATAATAGATTCCAGAGTAAATTATATTTGTAAGAGATATGGCTGAGAGCCGGAGTTCAACTTCTTGTGCCTTCAGATGACGAAAGTGCTGGTATTGATAAGCAAGTTTTTTTTTTTGTATTATCTGTAGATTTCTATCATATTGTAGCTTATATGTATATCTATATTTATATGTTCTTTTGGGGATATAGGAAAATAACACTACCACACATATCCACACAATCTAGGAATTTCTATGAGCATTTTCATCTTCCTGTTGTGCTCAAGTCATGCTTCCGAATATCATAAAATTTGTTGCAACTGCCGCTGCTAGGTCCTGCAGAAGTTGCACGAAAGATTATGATCTTGCCTGTGCTTACTTGTATATTTTGGGAAGAAGCATGTGATATAAATTTTGATAACAGCTAATCAGCTATGTAAAATTATGTATATATCTAGTATCAACAAGCGTTAAGTCAATCTTAGTTTCATAATTTTCTCTTTATTTATGTTTATAAATTATTGTGTGTTCTATACTCTATCATCAGGTTTTCTATTATTTGGGTGAACTTAATGATTCACTGTCGTATGCTTTGGGAGCTGGTCCTCTTTTTGATGTATCTGAGGATTCAGACTACGTTCATACCCTACTCGGTGAGAAATCATTGCTTATCATCCCCTTTGAACCTTTGTGACAAATATTCTGCAATTTTTAACTTTTCACTTTTTCAAGTGGTCTCCTGATAAATATTATCCAAGGTTGCAGAAGGTGCTAGTCTGGCGGCCAGGGGGGGGGGGCTAGTGCCCGGAGTGCCTAGACGGGGCTTAGGCGGTCTAGGCATTTTTTTTATTTTATATATTTCTTAACAAATATAAAAAAATTTCATGTATAAATTCATAAATCTTAACATTCCAAACAATATCAATTAAAGTTTTAAATCATCCAAAATCCAAAATAAATCAAACATTGAAAGTTCATGACAAAATAACATTCAAAGTTCAAATGAAACCAAATTTGAAAGATAATTAATATATTAAAAAATATTTTTTTAAAAATGAAATTTGGTAGCCTAGACGGAACTCGGCCGCGTAATCGCCGAACAATTCTGCCTAGACTGCTAGTCCTCATAAAAGGGCTGATTACAGGGGTTTGGCCTCGGGTGGGTAGCGCCGAGTGCTTAGGCGCCTCCTAGGCCGCATTCTGCAACACTGATATTATCGTTATTAAGCCGTGATGATGTCCTATGGATGTCTTTTAATGCTTTAGCTTCTAATACTTCATGTTGTGTTCTTGTCTCATTCAGCTAAAGCAATTGATGAATATGCAAATCTGAAGACCAAAGCAGCTGAGGCAAATGATGACTCAGCAGTGATTGACCCTAGACTGGAAGCTATTGTTGAGAGAATGCTGGATAAGTATGTGCAATAACCTTGCTGATAGCGAACCTAGTTATGTGGATTCCTGACATATATATTAAAATTCCTGTTCTCAATTTTGTTTACAGATGTATCATAGATGGAAAATATCAACAAGCCATAGGGATGGCCATTGAATGCAGACGGTTGGATAAGCTTGAGGAAGCAGTTTTAAGGAGTGACAATGTTCATTCTACAATTAATTACTGCATTGATGTCTCTCATTCCTTTGTCAACCGACGCGAGTATCGACTTGAGGTGACCTCCTTTAGCATATTCCATAATTGTTTTCTGTAGACCTGTTCTTATCTGCTAGAGCTTTGATCTTATGGTTTTGAGCAGCGCTCTCTTTCTGAGAAAGAGCGCATAAGGTCCATGACTGTGCTTTCTTGTGCTATTTGTGTTATATAGGGAGACTGGAGTAAACCTTGATTTTGAGATTTAGGGTTTAGCATCTTTCGCAGAAAGAGCGCATAAGGTCCTCAGATTTGTTTTCTTGTGCTATTTGTGGTATATACGGCAACTGGAGCGAACCTTGATTTGTAGGTTTTAAACTAAACCTGCATTGGGTTTCTAAGTTATGAAGGGACAATTAAATTTGTGTTCGCCAATTTCAGTTTGGAATGCTTGAATGCATTCTGATCCATAATTCTTTGAATTCTTCACATGGATGACTTCACGAGCATAATATATACTGAATTAAGGTTTTGCGAAATGCATGTATTCTGACAAGTGGTTCCACAGGTGCTTCGTCTTCTGGTCAAAATATATCAGCAGCTGCCATCTCCTGATTATTTGAGCATTTGTCAGCGTCTAATGTTTTTAGATGAGCCTGCGGGCGTTGCAATCATATTGGAGGAACTTTTACGATCAGAAAATTTGGATGATGCACTATTGGCATTTCAAATTGCATTTGATCTTGTGGAGAATGAGCATCAAGCTTTCCTTTTGAAGGTGAGAGATCGGCTTCCCAGTTCCAAGTCACAGCCATCAGAGCCTGCACAGTTGCCGGAGTTGGCTCAGCCAGATTCTGCACAAACTGAAATTGCTGTCACATCGGAGGATGTTCAAATGACAGAGGGAACTCAAGCAGATAAAAGCACGACATGTGCTGATCCACGTGAAGCAGTTTACGCAGAGAGGTTAACAAAAATAAGAGGAATTCTGGATGGAGAGACTTCAATACAGTTAACGCTGCAATTCTTATACAGCCATAACAAGTGAGGCTATATTACTTTCATCTTGAATATCTATAATCTATATCAATTGCGAACAAATTCAGTGCACATACTGGACTAAATTTTAAAAGATTGATGCATTTTTCTCTTCCTGTCTGCTTACAGATCAGATCTCCTCATTCTTAAGACAATAAAGCAGTCTGTTGAGATGAGAAATAGTGTTTGCCATAGTGCAACTATATATGCTAATGCTATTATGCATGCTGGAACAACTGTTGATACATTTCTGAGGGAGAATCTGGTAAGAACCTATTTCTTTGTTAATAGTGTTTTTCATCAGACTCTGCCACATCCATTTTCATGTTTTTTCAACCAACACTTCCATTAACTGTCAGGACTGGCTGAGTAGGGCTACAAATTGGGCAAAATTCAGTGCAACTGCTGGACTTGGTGTCATCCACAGAGGCCATCTGCAGCAAGGAAGATCCCTCATGGCACCTTACTTGCCGCAGGGTGGGGCTGGTGGTGGTGGCAGTCCATACTCTGAAGGTGGAGCATTGTATGCTCTTGGTTTAATTCATGCAAACCATGGGGAAGGCATTAAACAATTTCTGCGTGAAAGCTTAAGGAGCAGTAATGTTGAGGTCCAACCATTCTTTAACAACTATTTTTATCCTATCATCACTTTTATTCTCAAAACAGTGATTGGTAACTAGATGCTATTGATCAAATGCTGCAGGTTATTCAGCATGGTGCCTGCCTGGGTCTTGGTTTGGCAGCATTGGGCACTGCTGATGAGGAGATCTTTGAAGACATAAAAAATGTGTTGTATACTGACAGTGCTGTTGCTGGTGAGGCTGCTGGCATTAGTATGGGTTTACTGATGGTTGGAACCGCCAGTGAGAAGGCTGGTGAAATGCTTGCATATGCACATGAAACTCAGCATGAGAAGATTATTAGGTAAATTGAGTCATGATTCTGAGTTTGAGAGATTTTTAACCACACCGAGTCTCACTTTTGTATTTGATTGTGGCATGATAACAGGGGTTTGGCCTTAGGAATTGCACTAACAGTCTATGGAAGAGAGGAAGAAGCTGATACACTCGTTGAACAAATGACTAGGGATCAAGACCCTATATTGCGTTATGGTGGCATGTATGCTTTGGCCTTGGCATACAGAGGAACATCAAATAATAAAGCCATACGTCAGTTGCTGCATTTTGCCGTGTCAGATGTAAGCGATGATGTCAGACGGACTGCTGTTCTTGCCCTTGGTTTTGTGTTGTACTCTGATCCTGAACAGGTTGTGTATTTGTTTGTCCTTTTTATTCCCTAGTTGATGCTGATTTATTGATGGATTCGAGACTCTTGAGAAGTCAACTTGCATTTATTTTAAAGTTGTATTTACTTCATTAACATGCAGACCCCCCGAATTGTCTCCCTGCTATCGGAGTCCTATAATCCACATGTGCGGTATGGTGCTGCACTAGCGGTTGGGATTTCTTGTGCGGGTACTGGTCTTAGTGAGGCCATATCATTGCTAGAACCTTTGACCTCTGACGTTGTCGACTTTGTTCGTCAAGGTGCTCTAATTGCAATGGCAATGGTGATGGTCCAGATCAGTGAAGCTAGTGACTCTCGTGTTGGTGCTTTCAGGTATATTATCTAAATGTTGTGCTTATTTTATCTATGTATGCTTTATCGTTTTCATCTTACCCTTCTGCTAAAATACTTAGGCGACAATTGGAAAAGATAATCCTTGATAAGCATGAAGATACTATGAGCAAGATGGGTGCTATATTAGCTTCAGGAATCTTAGATGCTGGCGGACGGAATGTGACCATCAAGTTACTATCGAAGACAAAACATGATAAAATTACTGCCGTTGTTGGTCTTGCTGTTTTCAGTCAGTTCTGGTACTGGTACCCACTCATATATTTCATCAGTTTGGCATTTTCACCAACTGCTTTCATTGGTCTGAACTATGACCTGAAAGTTCCCAAGTTTGATTTCCTATCACATGCGAAGCCATCATTATTTGAATATCCTAAGCCTACTACTGTGCCTACTACTACTTCAGCTGTTAAACTGCCTACAGCAATCTTATCAACATCAGTAAGAGCCAAGTCCAGGGCTAGTAAGAAAGAGGCTGAGAAGCTGGCTGAGAAGGGAGAGACGAGTTCTGGAAAGGGTAAATCAAGTGACAAGGATGGGGATTCCATGCAGGTAATTTTGACACTTCTCTTTATCCCTTTCCATGGTATATAAATGCTGTATGGCTGCTCACTGCCTCACACAACCCTGCACTGTGTTTGTGATTTATTTGCTTTCCTTTTCCGGGTTCTATTTCATCATGAGGCATTTCTTTGAGTGTAGGAATTACATCACTTGATCCTAATATGCTTTCCTTTTCGGGGTTCTCTTTCATGAGAAATCTTAAAGAGAGCGGGAATTACTTCTCTTGATTCTAATTTTCATTTCTTGTCTTAGGAAAATAAATTCTCTACATGTTGAGCATTTTATTGTCTTTGCTGTTCATCGACATGGGCTCTATATGCTTTCCCTTTTCCAGGTTGATAGCAATTCAGAGAAGAAAGCTGAACCTGAGCCATCATTCGAAATTTTAACCAATCCTGCAAGGGTAATTCCTTCCCAAGAGAAATTTATCAAATTTCTTGAAGATAGCAGATATGTGGCAGTTAAGACAGCACCTTCAGGATTTGTGCTATTAAAAGATCTACGTCCAAATGAGCCTGAAGAATTATCTCTCACTGATTCTCCCTCGACAACGACCTCAAATGCTGTTGGATCAGCCGCTGGACAGCAGGGACCTGCCTCAGCAATGGCTGTTGATGAAGAGCCTGCACCCCCACAACCATTTGAATACACCACGTAATACATCAGCATCGTCCGTGTTTCTTTGTGCAAGTTTTTGATGGAGAAGGTTGATCGTTTCCTAGCTGGTCGGGACGTATGCAATCAATTGCCACTCTGCTGCAGAATCTTGAAGTCGTAGGCAACATCGGTTGCAGCTGGTCTATTCAGCTCTATCTCTGCCATGCTTCTCCATTTTTTTTGTCTGTGCTTTCCAATAGGGGGTTAAAATGTACACTGTGCATTAAGGGAGGGGCAAAGCTCAAGTGTGGAAGCAGCTGTAATTTCTAATTCTACACTAGAAAATTGAAAATAGGAAGTTGCAGTTTTCTTCTATTCAAGGCTATTATTCATTGATCATTGCCTATATATATATATAAGTAAAAAAGCAGCAATATCTCATTACACTTGTGATCAATCTGTTATGAATTTTATTCTTTACATGTTCTCGTCGTTTTTCATCTAATCCCATTTGCATTTGGTTGGTTTTTGCCCATTTTTTAACCGAATCGAATAGCTCGATGCCTAAAGGAAATCAGATTCAACTAATTTAGGAGACTGAAGATGAAATCAGATTTAACTTCAGTTTAGCTGCATATCTACCACTACAATAAGTTTTCCATTGCGATTCCCCCCCCCCCCCCCCCCCCCTTCATTTCTGGTGTGCAAATTTCTGTTTCATTTCTTTGAACTTGAGCCAAGTTTATGGAAAATCAAACTTCTTTCGGGTACAGGAAACTCATTTATTTTCGGCGTTTCTACTTACGTTACAAATTTTACTTTTTACATTTGTTTTAAAAAAAAAATTTGGTTCGAATTTTGGTTCTCGAATGAGAAAAATTCTACCTGCCAAAATAAATAAACTCTAGTTCGAAAATAATTTTTTAAATGATGTGGTGTAAATAATAAAATTTGTAGTGAAAATACTATCACCCTTTATTTATAGCAACCAAGTTGAACAATCGAATTAAATAAACAGAATAGCATTCGATTGGTTGAAGTGCCGTCTTTATTTGAAAATTTTGCTCACCCTTACACTTAAAGAGGTGTGGCTAGACAAATGTATTATATTATGGTAAATTTTTTACTATAATATATTTTTTTGGAAAAATTTTAATGTATATGTAATGATATTACATTCCATTGTAGAGATCATAATGCATCAACAATCCTTTTGAAATAAGAAAATATTTTGCTCATGTGTCGTGATCTTTGCTGTAGGGATGCTGCATCCCAATAAATGTTATGGAGTTTATCATCTCACAGTGACAAACTTTGTGCCTAGATGACGATAGGGTTAATTCTATGCTAGACCAACTTCAATATATGCATCCCTTAACTAATTAAATGACAAATGTCTCATCAGAGCACACAAATGATACATTTGTTTAATTACCAATTCTTGTTATAAATTTTGTAGAATTTATACCCTGATATTACACGCTTTTATTTGCAAATGACGAAGATTTTGGGTGCCCAAATTTTACTGTAAAAGGGAAATAGCACACAAGGGATTTTTTTATCCAGTAATAGTATTAATTTGAATATCTTTATATGTGTGATTTTTTTTAAGCATTTATATTATTTGGATGAAATAATAAAACAGCATATATATGCCAGATATTTTATAGTCGATGAAATCCAACGTACTCTCAGGGAAGTGGGAACGTCAGCATTGAAAGCCGGCCCATTTTGCAGGATTGATTGAAAATACTTTTATGATTATTTTTTCATTAAAAAATATATTTGAATTGATTGTGTCTCAGTATATATGCATAATGCATGTGCTACTATACATATCTGTCAGTGTTTTTTTTTTTTGCTTTAAAACTTGTGTAAGAATAAATTAACATAGCAAACATAAATGAATTTTGATTTTGATTTTTCATGTGGATTAAGAATAATATTTTAAAGAGCAAACTTACTAGAATACCCTCCTTTTATGAGTTTCAGATAATTGTAAATGAATATAAAAAATGACATCTAATATAAAAACGCAAATAACACAATAGATAAATATAATTTCTTCTCAATTAAAAAGAAAAAAAAAGAATGGGCTTATAAGCATTTAACGAGATGTAATTCGAATCCTTTTATCAAATTAAATCTCAAGTCACTGTGCATTTTAAAATATAATCTAATCCAAGTTCTAAACCAATCACCAAATTAAAATAAATTAAATATATAGTTTAATTAATTGCCTAAAACGATTTCTTCAAGTCTGATAAAAATTAAAGAAAAATTGTATATATATGTGAATAGATCTTATAACTTCTTAGAAGCAAGCAAAATGGAGATCAATTTTCAAGATTCAAAGATTCAAAAAAAAAAAAAAGTATCGATCTCGAGCGTTGGTCAATTACAGCAGTCATGAAAAAGAAGGTGGTAGTGGTAACCTGTGATATGCATTAATTAAAGAGTGAAAAAAGTGTAGCCCATTATTTTTTCTGCGAGGTGGAAATTAATCCACAGGCGCCTCTCCCACCTCATCTCATCTCATCTCTCTCTCTCTCTCTCTCTCTCTCTCTCTCTCTCTCTCTCTCTCTCTCACACACACACACACACACACACACACATGCACACATTGACATATATATAAAGTCAAATACAGCTCCTTGAGACAACAATATATACTGGCCCATTTTCTTACAGATAAATGTATCATCTCATTTACAAAATTTTCAGACAATTTGTCTGTAATTTCCTGGCCAATATTCACTTCTGGCATTTCTAATCTCTTTCTCAAGGTGGGTATAGCAAGAGTGATGTTTCATCATGCATGTGTTGTCTGCATTTCTTTTGTACGCTTGCATGATTAATTATTTTTGTCATCATATGATATGTCAAACCAATCCTTAATTCGATCCATCACTTAAAATTTTAAGGTTTTTAATTGTTTTCTTTTATTAGTTCTTGATATTTGACAAGATCTATCTTAATGATTTTCTGTAATTTTATCAGGTTTGGTGGACCCTTTGGAGCTGTATTTTTTATATATTTTTTTGTTTACTTTATTTGAGCCCAACTAGGGTTCTCGGTTAATCACACACGTATAATATGGAGAAAGAAGGAAACTATATGGTATGAAAAACACACACACATATGTGTGTGTATATATATATATCTCCAAAAATCTACTTATAAAGTTCATGACTAATTATGTGATTATACAAAATTGACATATCATTCCATGGAAATAATGTTTTACCAAAACCCTTGTATTTTTCAGGGAAATTTCCCTGGACTTGATTATAATTCACTAGAGGTTGACAATCATCATCATCAACAAGAAGAAGAAGAGCAAATTAATGAAGAAATTGGAGCAACATCTGCTGATCAAAGCAGCAACCAAATAGTGGATTACATGCTGCATAATCCAGCACAGCAGCAGCAACCACCACTGCTCTCGTCCAACTTTTGCGGGTCTAATTCATTCGAGAAGCTGAGCTTTGCAGATGTGATGCAGTTTGCAGACTTCGGCCCCAAGCTGGGGTTGAACCAGACAAAGGAAGGTGAGGAAGAAACGGGGATCGACCCCGTTTACTTCCTCAAGTTCCCTGTCCTGAACGATCATCATCAGAAGCAGCTGCAAGCTGATCAGAACCATCATCTTTCTGTGATGGCTTCTCAATCTTTAGGAGATGATGATGAAGGGGTAGTGGGAGGTGATGATGAGGGTCGAGTTCATGAGGAGAATACGATGTCGGTGCAGCTGAGGTTTCTTGGTGAAAAGAGCCCTCAGGCAGAAGGCAAGAGCAAGAGGAAAAGGCCTAGAACTACAAAGACTATTGAAGAAGTTGAAAGCCAAAGAATGACTCATATTGCTGTCGAAAGGAATCGGCGGAAGCAAATGAACGAACATCTTCGTGTCTTGAGGTCTCTCATGCCCAGCTCCTATGTCCAAAGGGTAAACTTTAATTTTTCATTAGAATTTTCCAGTTACAACGAAAAGATTGTTGGAATTATATATGTATTCAATTAATTAAGCACGTTAAAAGAAAAACATGCATAAAATGATGTTTTTATACATATATATTATAGGGTGATCAAGCATCCATAATTGGTGGAGCGATTGAGTTTGTTAGAGAATTGGAGCAGCTCCTCCAATGCCTGGAGTCACAAAAGAGGCGGCGGCTGTACGGAGACGGGGCGGGGGCTGGGGCGGGGGCGAGGGCGATGGGAGATCCAATGATGGGTGTGCAGCAGCAGCAGCAGCCTCAAATGTTTCCTATGAATGATCAAGTAGTAGTGGAATATGAAAGCGGAATGCAGCAGGAAGAAACAGCAGAGAGCAAGTCATGTTTGGCAGATGTTGAGGTGAAGCTTTTGGGGTTTGATGCATTGATCAAGATTCTGTCCAGAAGAAGGGTTGGACAGCTCATTAAAACCATTGCTGCACTTGAAGATTTGCACCTCTCTATTCTCCATACTAATATTACTACTATTGAACAAACTGTTCTTTATTCTTTCAATGTCAAGGTAATTTCCCTATACTTTATCAATCTTTTATTATTTATTTATAAAATTTTAATTACTCTTTTTTTCAGTAAATATTGTTCTATGCATGTGTTGCAGATTAGTGGAGAGGCAAGGTTCACAGCTGAAGATCTGGCAAACTCAGTTCAACAGATATTCACTTTTATCCATGCAAGCAGCACCATATGATACAAAACACACACACACACACACATATATATATATATATATATATATATATTTGCATGTATGTGCTGATCGAGATATATAATCAGACTTCTTTGTAAAATTTCTTAACATTCTTGAAAATCTACGTCCAATATATATTTCCTAGAAAAGGTTACTTATATACATATAATTATATATTATATTCCTATTATTTTCTCCAACTAATTAATTATGTGTACGTTCTAATGTATATTTCTTCTCTTAAAAAAATGAGGATTAAGATTTGTGTCGTGTAATATAGTAGGGTTACGCGTGTATTAAAATTCCATCAATATTGTTTAGTAACACGCGTATAACAAATTTTAGCTCAACACTGCACCCAATATATGTCGTTTATATATATACATGCATGCGTGTATAAAACTAGAAGGTGGGCTAGCTTATTATGAGTTCATAAATCACAGAAAGTGGTCAGTAGCAAGAGACAAATTAAGTGTGGAGAGGTGTCAATTTCATTTGATAATAATTTGGAGCAAGAGTTAAGGTCAACGCAACCTCCCCCACTTCTATTTTGGTGGGATATGGGTTGACCTTTGTCAGAAATGGTAAGAATTGATGATAGATTTGTAGCATTAAGGATTGATATCATTGCATGAAGCTGGGGTAGTCTTGTCTTATTATTTTAATTAGTTAGTTTACAGCCTTTCATCATAATCATATCCATACAATCTTCAATTTGATTTCGTGAAAATGAGTCAATGTTTGTTGCTATCAGGCCCATCGTTCAATCAATCAAGGACACCACATGCTGGTGGGGTTTTAATTAATTAATTTCTCCTTGGTCAATTAAATAGTTTCTTTATTATTATATATATATACATGCATCAAATGCAGATATTCAACTATTAAGAGTACAAATTTATAGATATTTACAATAGTCTTAAATTAATTAATATATATGGTACGTGTAACTTACACGGGAAATTCTACAACATTGGTGCATGGGTAATATCCACCAAATTAAATCACCAATGTTAAAGAATTTCTAGAGGTGTAATTAATGTACATAGATGTGATGTGTTCTAATCGACACCACTGCATGAATTGATATTACTTATATATTACTTCCAAAGATTCAAATGATCTCAATCGATATGATGGAGTTGTAGTTGAATTTAATTAGTTGTATACTGCCACAAGTTTGGTAGTTGAATAGTATTTGTCACATTTATATGGTGAGCGATTGGGGTCTAATCCCCGTTACTCTCTATCCCAACTTATATATATATATATATATATATATATATATATATATATAGGTTTTGGTTCTCTCCTGTAGAAATTAGGATCCAATTCTAGCCATTTATCCATTTGATTCCCATGGTCAAGATTGATTTAAATGGATGGGGTAATAAATGCAATTTATTAATAGTTATATTAGTTAAGGATATAGTAGTCATTTTATTTTATATGGAATATCAAATTCCATATTTTATGGCATGTATATCTTCATACATTTTTATTTATTTTCAATAATTATTTTAATACATCACAATTTAAAAACCATACGTCGAAAAAAAAACTTGGCGACTTCTTCATTGAAGATACATTTTTTTTGAAGAACTTCATTGAAGTTACATTAATTAACCTACCGACTCAAATACCATAAATATTAGTTACTATCATAATATCATTACTACAGTCAATATTTATTTTTGTTTATCATATGGAATTAAGTAGATTCTGACAATCATTTAAATTAATTAATTTTGGTGTTCCTTATTTTTCGTAAACAACACATTGAATATTAAAGTGATCATTATCTTCCCCTATTCATATTTTTTCAAAGATTTTTACACGTTTGAATGTTAAAACTTAAAGTTTACAAGTGAAAAAGAAATTATGGCATGCTTTATTCATTGGTATATGTTAATAGCATATTTTATATCGTATATTAGCAAATTGTTCTTTTAATATTAGCATGTGATGTATTTTTATTATTATTACCAGTTTTGATATTAGCACATTTTGTATTGTAAATTAGCAAAAAAGTAATACAATATTAGCGTATTGTAATGTGCTCGAACAAAGATTTTTACACGTTCGAATGTTAAAACTTAAAGTTTACAAGTGTAGAAGAAATCATGGCATGCTTTATTCGCTCGTATATGTTAATAGCATATTTTATATCATATATTAGCAAATCATTCTTTTAGTATTAGCATGAGATGTATTTTTATTATTATTACCAGTTTTGATATTAGCACATTTTATATTGTAAATTAGCAAAAAAAAGTAATACAATATTAGCGTATTGTAATGCGCTCGAGCAAATACCATGTAATATGAATTAGACCAAACTTCATTACATAAATGTAAAAATCTTGAGTTGTGTAATTATTCGGCTTCATTGCTAGTTAATATTAGTATAATAAATTGCTAGTATGTTTATATTAGTATGTTAATCTGATTAACATAATGTTGCTAATAATATACCAAATAATTGCCATGTCATGTAGAAGTGTTTGCTATTTTTCTATACATACACAGATCCTAAACAACATTTATGAGAAACTTGAATCAACACCATAAATTTAAAACTCATACTATAACAATTAATTCTTCATGATGACAAAATGATAAATAAAATTATCACGGGTTGTATGTTCACTAACATGAAATTTATCATATGCTAAAATAACATAAATTTCAGCTCCAAAAACCTCCAAATACATACAAATCCTCCAACAAGTTAGTGAACTCAAATAATACAAATCTAAAATCGGATAACATTTAATTATTCGTGACGACACAAAATAATAAATAAAATTGATCTACACAAATCCGAATTTGCTACGTTGAACCCGCCGCCGCTGCCAAATGGTATGAAATCGATCGCCAACTTCTCCCTTGTAAATGTAAAATTTCATTTTGCTAATTTGCTCATTTCCACCACTACTCATTTGATGAGTTTGTATTTGGGGCTCTATTAATTTGAGCAGTGTCAATAATGAATTCATTAAGATATTTGCTATTATTTTTCCTATATTTATGGGATGTGGGATTACAGGTATATTTAGTTTTACAAGTTTAACCCTATGAAATCTAATAGGATTTGAAAAGATGGAGAATTTGCAATTAGACCCCTGAATTAGAAATTCAATCTTGACCATTCATATTAATGAGATGTGTGGTTATTGTTGGATCCTAGTTTCTAAATGGAATGATGGTTAACATTTGAACCATCCCCTATATATAATAGAGAGTAGTTCCAGAAGAAACTATACCCTGTGTGAGAACCGATAACCAATCTCTATCATCCAATAATATCTATATTAATGGCCCAGATTTAAAAATTGAAGCGGTGGCATAATTATAATAAAGTCGAAATTCGCTACCCCTGAATCTTAGTAAGGGTACGTAAAATCGGAAATTTTAAAAATATGTGAATACTTAGAATTTATGTGTATATTTTCAATTTAGGGTTTTAGCATTGTCATTTTCTAGTTTAGCACTGTCATGGCTTTTTTTAGCATTGTCATGACTTCTTTAGCATGACTCTTTTTTAGCATTAACATAAAAATTGTCATCGGCATTGTAAAAAAACCATGAACAAACATTGTTACATGTTGTTGAATTATCAATATAGTGCAACCACTATTAGCATTGCAATCGCTCATTTCTAGCATTAACATAACCCTTTATTAGCATTGTGATAAAAAACTTTTCATGGTCGTTATAAACCAACAAATGTGATTTGTGGTACTAGCATTATTGTTAGCTATATTTGCATCATCATATCTCATTTTCGCATTATCATTAAATTATAAACACAATCATGAACAAATGCTTACATTTTTATTGAATTAACAATGTCATAAATCTCACCTTAGTATTATTTCATGATGATTTAGTAGCTTCATTTTTTGTTTTTTGGTAAACCTACAACTGTTCTCAATCTGTGATTTATCTGCATATTTTCTTACTTATTAGCACTATCGTTTTAGAGTTTTAGCACTATCAGCTCTCATTTTAGCATTATGATAACACTTTATTTACCATTAGCATAAATTATCTTAAAATTATCTTTGACTTTATTGTTCATTACTTTTATCAAGTTAATAAATAAATTTAATGCATTATCATTAAAGTAAAGAACTTATTAGCAATATAAAGAACTATATTAGTAGTATAGACACTCTTATTAGCATTATCAAACTCTTTATTAGTATTGCAAAAAAGAATATTAACTATGTGTATAGCATTACAGAAAATAATATTAATAACATTAATAAAAAATGAGTATGAGAAGTACAAAAAAAAATTGTATCTACTTCTTCCCGTAGTTCCTAGAATCATGACTGCATTTTTTGTTACACTTCTTGCAGGTCCTTAAAGGTTTCTTTTTGCATTCGGCGTTCGCATCTTCTTTTGATTTTATACAACTTCCACTACCTTTAGTCTTCACACAGTCAGGTGGAAGCACCTCAACTTCACTAGGTGCAGGTAACCATAAAATTCAGAAAATAATCCATACAGTCCTTGAATTTCTGAAGAACCCAGGAATAAGATTCAGCATCCTCACCCAACATTAAAGCATCCCAAAAGGTGACAAATCTCCCATGATTATTCTTTCCAGTAAAGGGTGCAAAAATCATTGAATACCTGCCAACATATAAAAGATCACAAATCTCTGTTATTATAATGTCTTTCTCATCGTAAATAAAAGACTACAAATGCTCACTTTGTCACCTATCAAATATTCAAACATCAACTATCAATGCTAAAAAAGAAAATGTAAGTGCTAAAACTTCAACTACAGTGCTAAAACTTTTTATGGCAATGCTAAAATCAAAGAATGACAATCTAAATAATAAGTAGACTAACATGTTAGTCCTATATGTTGCATCAAATGACACAACGTATCCAAATAACGAAAAGTTCCTTCTTGATATTGGATCAGCCAAAACAGACATCTCAATTGATCATTCTTGTTAACTTCATAATCAAATATAAAAGTATAGCACAGTTCAGAATAAAACTTTGATGTGAAGGATCTATATTCCTATTCAAATTCATAAACTCTTTGTGTGTATCCAAAATAAAAAAAATGTGAATGTCTTTCTTCAAATAGTCCAACAGTGTGCCCATCAGATCGAATATACTTCAACCCTATCATAGTCATACAACAAGTCCTCTTAGACACACGACGCCTTTTTTTCTTCAATGTTTCACCAAAATTAACCAATGTGTTCTTAAGTCCCTCGTTGTTATACATAACATATACTTCCAAACTATAGTACCATCTTTAGACCTCTTTGTAGTAGACAAAAGAATATCAAATCTACATGATAAAGTATAAACCTTGTAAAAGGTTATACCAACATCCAAAGTAAGAAAATTTTTGCCCAATGCAGACTTCAAAGAAGGTTCACAGTTAGATGTGTAAAATTCAGAAAACTCCAAAATGGAGCCAACACAATTTGCACATTAAAAACTATACAATAATTACGTTAATGCTAAAAAAAATATATTTTTCGATCATGCTAAAAATGATCACAGTAGTGCTAAAACTAATCTACAACACTGCTAAAACCTATAATAGTAGTGCTAATACAACGTTTCTCGTGCAAATACTCTCGTTAATCTCGTGCTAATCAGATTGAAAAAAACTCATAACTCCATAACTAAGTTATCTCCCATAAATTCAAAATCTCAAGTACCCTATCTACAAATTAAACCCAAAAAAATTATGAGTCCCTTTCTCAGTTCCTCTCTACTAAAGTTTAGCCATCACAGACCCAACTTGTCGTCTAGCTCATCGTCTTGCTATTCGCCTCATCTCCACATCATCATTTTTATTGCAACATCACACTCGTATTTCTATCGGCGTTTTCATCCAAGAATAACGAACACATAGAAAGAACATCTACATGGAGAGAGAGAGAGAGAGAGAGAGCTTACAAGAAGGAGAAAGAGAGGAAAACCAGAGAGAGAAAACTTACGGGAAAGAGAAAGAGAAGAAATTCACATGTTCTAATTAGAATTATCAAATTACATAAATAACCCCACGACCATAAAATTTATCAAAAATTACAAGATTGCCACCGAAAATTTGAAGCAATCCAGACTGCTCAAATCAACTAGATTTATGGATGAGATTAGTTCTCTGTTCTCACATGAGGCTTTGGTTCTCACTTGATCCATTCCCAATATATATATATATATACACACACACACACATATATATATAGGTTGACTATAATGAGTACGGTGCTAGGTGTAAGAACAACACATTCTACTTATTCACTATAATTTTATTGCTTATCTTAATATATATACATATATATATATATAGGGATAATTACACTTTTAGTCCCACTAGAATAGGGTCAAAACACTTTTGGTCTCGTATCTTTCGTTTTTAGTCCCATAGTTTATTAGCTCGACACTTTTGGTCCTAAGTGTTTTTTTTCCGACATTTTTGGTCTCAAGTGTTTTTTTCTACATTTTTAATCCCAAGTGTAGTATATGTATGTGTATGTATATGTATATATATATATATTTATTTATTCAAATGACATTTTGGCTTCATTTTTTCAGCAAATCATTAAGAAAAAAAGAGGAAAATATCTAGCAAAAAATCTAACATAATATCTCTAAAATTTTCAGCAAAGTAATCAATAAAATATCAAGTAAAATGCCCAATAAATATCCAGCAAAATGCGAATTAATTTCATTTGTGATCCCAACGAACACACTCGAATCCACAAATGGTCCCAAAATTTTCTAAAATGGTCCTTACAAGAATTTTGACATTATATGTAGTCCCGTTCGATTAAAATTCTCAAATTTAGTCCCATTTTTTAACGGGGCCGTCAAATGTAGACGGGGGCCTCCACGTGAGTTGCACGTGAGAGTAAATTTCATTTTTGGTTCCACTGGACACACCCGAATCCGCAAATGGTCCCAAAATCGATGAAATAATTAATTAATAAGAAAATTATTAATTATTAATGACATAATTAATGTTTTGTTGATCAACCTAAAAATGTCACAAAAATTTAATTACTTAATTTTGATCAAAACAATAATTTATCCTTAATTTTACTCAATTGACTATTACATGTTTAAATTGACAATATTAAAAGAAATAGGTAAAATTCAAAAAATAAAATAAAAATACAAAGCTTTGTTTTGTTTTGTTTTATACTATTAGGCCTATTATTTATTTTCATGTATAGACAATTACAAAACTAAAAAGACAATTTTTACTAGATATTTTTTTCTTGATTTCATTTTGTTAATAAATAGATAAAATAAATAATAATTAATAAATATTAATTATTAATTACAAACAATAATTATTGGTGTTGTTAGTGAAAATAGTTTATAACTATTATTAATTAGATTACAATAAAAAAAAAAAAATTAATTGTTAATGACAAAATGCCTAACAAAATCATTTTAACTTCTTGCCAATATACGGTTTTTGTTCAGTAAAATTGTCGACAAAATATACAGAAAAAAACGTTGAAAAAAAATATAAGAAAATATATACGGTTAGTTTTAGGACTAAAAATGTAGAAAAAAAATATTTGGGACCAATAGTGTCGAAAAAAAAACACTTGAGATTAAAAGTGTCGAGCTAATAAACGATGGGACCAAAAACGAAAAATATGAGATCAAAAGTGTTTTGACCGTATTCTAGTGGGACTAAAAGTGAAATTATCCCTATATATACAAAGTATATCTAAGTATGTTTTTGTTTGTTTATTTCTAATTAAGTATCTTATTTGGTCGGGTCATTAATTAATGATGCATTTCAGTAATGAAACTCGTGATTCTTAACAGTGAGTTCCGTAAAATAGTATGCAGCGGCTTTGTATTCTATATAAAATACTTTTGAAACATAAATTCTAAACTGGGCTAGCTTGTTTGTTCGGATATGTAATATGTCTCAGCTGTTTGTAGTATAAGGACAATCTCCAGAGAAAGTGATGGAGATATTTTTTCAATGAGTACAATCATTATTAATGCATCCATACATATAAGTTTGAGAATTATTAATGCATCATCCATGCTAAAGATCGTGAATTTGAATATTAATTAAGTTTAAAAATTTGAGTACAGAGCACTCGAGAATTGTTGGAGAATAATTACAATCAGCTCTCGTAAGACGCAAGCTAAGCGTCAGCTATGGCCCTCGATTGAGCGACTGTGATGCAACTCCATCTCTCTCCAACACCTACTCTCTCCGTGTTCTTCGTCCATCAATGTTACCTCCCCACTACACATAAGCAACCTAATTTCCACCACTCGCGGTAGGGGTGTAATCGAACTTAGTTGAACCGAATATTGTCATGTTCAAGTTTGACTCTTTTATTATTTAATGATTTTCGAGCTTTATTTATCAAATACTTCAATGTTCACGGGTTTATTCAAGCTGAAACCATGATTTAAATTTAAATATTTATTATTTTTTTAAATAATAGATTATTTTATTCACAACCAATACTATATTGAATAAAATTCATCATTTTTTTGTAATAATAAATTTAATTAGAGCTTAATACACTTATTAGGGCATCCACTATGGTGTTATCCCATAGTGGTGCCACATGTGTGCCACATCATCAACCACTTCCTTTTTCAATTACCCAATATTTTCTCTACTATTGCATTACCTCACTTTTAACTATTCATGGATCCCCTATCATTACTACTTTTACCATCAATAGATATATACATATGAGATAAAAACAGGAAGGAAAGAAAAAAAAGAAGAAGAAGGAAAACACCGAAAATGCAAAAGGGGAGGAGGAGAGAGAAAATATATGGGCCCCACTATTTCACTCAAGAATCCACTTCTTACGAGAGAAACTCATTTCTTATTTTGTTCCTTTGAATTGTGTTCCACTATGGTGGAGTTTGGTTCTTATTTTGCCACATAGATATAAGAACCTCCCATAGTGGATGCTCTTAATGATTAAAATATAAAAATATAAGTTTTTTAAGTTGATAATTTTTTATTTTCAAGTTAATTTGCTTAACGAGTTTGCTCACGATCGAATTACTGAATTGAGTAGTGCTAAGCTCAATGTTGACTCGTTTAATTAACAAACTTTTATCAAATTGAGATTCGAGAAGCTCACCAGTTCCTTGGTTCATTTAGCCCTAGCTGGAGGTGCTCTATGTATACTGCTAAGCCAACTCACCTTGAAAGAATGTTCAACAAAGCTCGACTGTTTAGGCTCGTGGATAGATAGCAATCTTAATTTACAAGACTCGACTTGCAATTAAGCTACTGAGCTCGTGAGCAATTTGTAGAAGATTATATTAACTGTATTAAATTCAAATTCAATATGTACAAGCTCTTTTTATCCATAATATATAAAAGAGATCAAATTTATCCTACACACACTTTATTAAAATTATATTTTATCAGACTCATCCCATGTTAAATTAGTCTTTTCTCTCACAATTTCTTCTATACTTTGCAATTCAATTAAGGAGTTTTTTTTTAGATGACAATAATAACTCGCAACCGTTACCCAGGTGCACACTAAATTTAAACATATCGATTTGTGCATTGCCGGAAGAGTATGGGTGAGTGCCTATGTTAAAGTAGTGTTTTCTCTTTCAATTACTCATATACTTTGCAATTCAATCAATGACTCATTTTTTTTTTATGGTAAGAGTAATCCACAAATGCTACCGATGTCAGTAGTGGGTAAATTCATCTCTTGTGTATTAATAGCCTGTATACCACACAGAAGATGATAAGTCACACTTAGAAAACCAATTGTTACAGACGAACACCTAACGGTATTGGTAGGATTCGAACTTGAGACTTTTAGCTCCAAATTTACGGCAGTCACTACAAAAAAATTCTGATTTAGCGACGAGGTTTCCCGTCGCTACAGGGTTTAGTGACGGGATTAGCGACGGGAAACCCCGTCGCTAAATCACTCGTCGCTAATCGTGCGCGACGGTGGCTCGCCCGTCGCCAAGGCTTAGCGACGGATCTAGCGACGGGGTTTAGCGACGGAAACCCCTTCGCTATCCGCCAAATTTAAAATTTTAAAATTATTGATTGGCCCGGCCCACGATGAACCCTCGACCCGGGGGCCCGGCCCATTAATGAGCCCTTGACCCGACCCGATGAAAGGCCCGCGCCCAAGCCCTTCCGAAGCCCTTCAAGAATAATTTTGTATAATATGCACCTAAGAGGATTCGAACCTGTGACCTCCTAGAAGGAGGGCCAAGCAATAATCCATTGGGGCAAGTTCAATTGATGTTATATTGATAGTTTAAATAATATATATACTTATACGATTTTTTCATAATTATTTTTATTTATCTCTATAAATTAAAAGTGTTATATTCTTATTAATATATTTATATCTATTTGTGCACAAATATATATATATATATAATATTGATATTATATTATATTATATTATATATTTGTATATAATAACTATAATTTAAGGTGATATTTATTAAGTATCCATGCATACAAAAATTATAATAAAGGTGATATTGTATTATATATTTGTATATAGAACTATAATTTATTAATTAAATTATTTTAAAAATTATATATATATATATATATCATGGTGAAAATGTGGTTAAATAGTCCTACTTTGTGTTTCATGCTAAATATCATAATGAATTAAATTATTTTTACTTACATAATAAATAACTTTAGTTTATAATTAAAAATTAAAATCCATTATATACTATATTATGTATATATTTTCATAGTATATTTTAGTTTGTTAATGTATAATTGATTAATCTTGTAGTAGTAACTATAATAAATATTATGTTAAACTTAATACATTTTTTAAATATATAATAATATACTAATTACTTTATTTATAAGAATACTATAAAGCTAATTTGTATAAATTTTTATTTAATAAGGAAATAATACAAATTTAAAGATGTGATATTAATAAATGTGTATAATTGCGATATTATTTTTTTAAAAATTAAAATAAATGAATAAAAATATAAAAATGATTTTAATAGGGATAATATTTGTATTAGAATAGATTGAAATCATATTTAATTATTTTAAAATAATTAAATAAAATTTAAAAAAAAATTAAAAATTACTTTAGTTTATAATTAAAAATTAAAATCCATTATATACTATATTATGTATATATATTTTCATAGTATATTTTAGTTTGTTAATGTATAATTGATTAATCTTGTAGTAGTAACTATAATAAATATTATGTTAAACTTAATAGATTTTTTAAATATATAATAATATACTAATTAGTTTATTTATAAGAATACTAATAAAGCTAATTTATATAAATTTGTATTTAATAAGGAAATAATATAAATTTAAAGATGTGATATTAATAAATGTATATTGCGATATTATTTTTTCAAAAATTAAAATAAATGAATAAAAATATAAAAATGATTTTAATAGGGAAAATATTTGTATTAGAATAGTATGAAATCATATTTAATTATTTTAAAAATAATTAAATAAAATTTAAAAAAATAAAAAAAATTAAAAACTAAAAAAAAATATAGCTACGGGGTTCCCGTCGCTAGAATTAGCTATGGGGAACCCCGTCGCTAGCCCCGTCGTAAAATTTCCCGTCGCTATTTCCGTCGCTAGTGGCGACCCGTGTCGGCCCCGTCGCTAATTCCCGTCGATAGAATGGACTTTTTTTGTAGTGAGTACTTCATCAGTAAACCATCCCCCATGGGGAAATCGATGACTTATTTTATTATTCACTTTATTCCATTCATATAAGTTGATTGTATTTTTCACTAAGATTTAAAAAATTATTGAAAATAAAAGATAATTAAACAAGTAAACTTACTAATATGTTCCATATTTATTTTCTCTAACAATGAACATATATATTAAATATGGATATATTAGTAAGTAAGCTAAATAAATATAGAAATCAACCTATATATTAAGACATTTTAAAAAAAAGAAAACAAGTCTATATAATTGAGACAAATGGAATAATAGAGATGTATATATAGGGGACACACTACGTACCTCACGCGTCATAGAATTTCTCGATCATATAATGTCGAAGCGTATTTATTTTCAAAAAATAATTAACCACGTCCTCGGTTTCCAGGTGACATTTTGGCCCCGTTTGATTGGCACAGAATCTAACTAGGGAAAGTATTGAATTCATTATTTTAACATTACTGTATTTGGTTCATTTTTATATATAATATGGAAATGAATTAGATTTCTTAAAACATGAAAAATTGTGCAACTTTCCTGGAATGTGAATACGTTCTCCAAGTAGGTATTCTTATTCCTTGTTTCTGCGAATCTGATGTTAAATGGTTTCATTTTTCGATTTCTTCATTTATTATTATTTAATTTTTTAATAAATTATTATTATGTTTTGATTCATATTTTTTAACCCAAAAATATTTTTTTAAAAAATGAAAAAAATTATTATTATCTTTTTTTTTATTAATACTAAGTTTGGATTAAAACATTTCAATAAAAAAAGAGTAAAATTGTAACAACCCACTTCTATGTGATTTAAATTATTTAATTATTTAATTACTTTAAATTCGAGTTTTAATTTGCTTGGTAATTTACATATTTTCCACTGTCTCTTTTTATTAGTATTCTATTAAGAATTGAGCTTTCGCACTTATGATATTCTTTTACTAAATGCTAAGAGCTCTAATCTTGGTATTATGGATAAGTATAATTTATTATAATTCTGTTTGATTGTTTTGAGTCTTCTGTTGAGGTTTTGTTAATCATATTATCCCCTTTCTTTCCCGCTTCTTAATTCCAACCCCCGTGGTGTCCATTTCCACGATCTTTCGGGATCGGAGCGCTACAAAAATAAAAAAATGAAAAATTTGAAAATTTTATAAATAAAAAAAGAAATTCAAAAAATGTGATACTTTTTTTATTGATGAAATTCCAACCAAAATTCGATTATTCTATCAATCATTTTTTGTCATTTCTATCGAAATTCCAATAATATTATTTTTGAGGCAATATTGCAGATTAAACGATGATCATATATACCATTGTCAATATAGATAATTTTGACTTTTCAATAAAAAATTATTTATATAGATAATTTTGACTTCCAATTCAATAAAAAATAGTTGGATCAACAATACAATACTTTCCTTAATTGATCATAAAGATATTAACCCAAAATTATGAAATAATTTTCTTGATTATTTTTTAGTCCTATCATTTTATTTAAATTGAAATAATATGTTGTATTCAATATATATAGTAGTGTTACAAATTATAGAATTATATATTATATTGTTCGTAATTTAAAATTATAAACTATTGGTAATATATATATATATATATAAGATATTTAATTAACAGTTGTTTAAATTTAATCCAATAATAAAACAAGAATCCTGACATTTTCATTGTTTTGTTCCAAATACAGACTAAAGATTCTGCTAGTAATCATTTTTCTCAGAATCACATTCCCAAAAATTTATACTTTCTTACCAACCAAATGAGCTCTTACGGTAATCAAGTCTCTGTGGATTCGACCTTGTTCATCACTATATTTGAAATCTCGTTGTACATTTGCAGTTTTGGTGAAATAAATAATCGAACATGTAATATGTTTGGCCTTGATGAGCCCTTGATTTTCATGACTTTTATATATTTTTGAGGTCTATTTGGATGGGAGTTCATGTGCATTGCATGCATATATTGAGAAGTTGCGTATAATTTTCTATAAGTTGTACAATGTCACATTTTTGCTCATTTTGAAGGAATTTAATGCCAATTATTTTATGAGATAAAATTGAGTTTGAAAAGTATCTAAGAAGATAGAGGATCGAGTAAGGAGCACGTTACAACTTGAATCGGGTCAATCGTATGAGAAACGAGCAAGAACGGAGCAAAATGGTGAAGTATGTCGGGTGGTAAAGAAGAGCACGGCCCGTGCTCCATGTCTCAGTGAAACCACGCAATTTTTATGCAATTAAGAGCACGGACCATGCTCCCTTGAGCACGGCCTGTGCTCATATCGGCGACTCGCGGTGGATTTTTTTTTTTTTGACCGAGCCTCCTTCCTTCTGTGGGCTTCTATTTCCTCTATTATTTAAGGGTTTCTTTTGAACGAAAGTTGCACCAACTTTTACCATATAGAGAGAGCAGAGAACATCGTGGAGAAGATGGATAAGAGACTGCGGGGATCGAGAAGCATCATCTAGACTAAGTTTTATTTATGCTTTATTCAATTGGGATTATCATTTTGTCTATTTATTCGTATTTATTATATTTAGATTTTGAACACGATACGAATAGCTACACTTCTAGAGATCTTAGGGTTGTTAATTGTTTATGAATTTATTATTTGAAGTAATTTATTGTTCCTTTCGATTTCTTATTTGTGCATCCTCGTTTACTGTTGTCTTGTGTGATTGAATTGATCAGCTTTTGCACTTGTGTAGTTAATTTATTATTCACTCGAGAGAGGTTAATAGATTAATGGATTAGGATTACGTAACACGAGTCTGCATGATTGACCGATTGGTAGGTGTCGTGAGGAGAATAAATCTAAAGTGTTAATTGAAGTTATATAATAATTTGAGGTCGAGAGATAAGAATTAGAGTCTAATATTTGGTTATAGCTTACTCGAGAGAGAGGTTGTAATTACATTAGTGATTCTCCTACAAGATTTAGAATTAAACTGGTTGAATAATTATCTGAAATCATGAAATCCATTTAATAGCAACACTCTATGATCCGTCTTTTTATCTGTTTATCCAATTTTCTTTTGCTTGATTTATTTATTTAATTTGCAATATTTAGTTAATTAAAAATAACTCTTTAATTAAGTTCTCTAGATAAAGTAGGACAAGATAATTGAGTACTTAGCTATGTTACATAATCAGTCTTTGTGGATACGACCTTACTCACCATTATTTTGCTATAAATTACCTCATGCACTTGCGAGTAGTATTTTAAGTGAAATAAAATACCGAACAAATTTTTGGCACCGTTGCCGTGAACTGAGGTAATTGACGGCTAATATTTGATTTAATTGTTGAGCTTTAATTTAGAGTGTAATTTATTTTTATTTTAAGTTTTTTTAGTTTCTTCTATTTATTTTACTTCTCTCTGCTGCGTTTTGATTTTTATTTGGTGTTTGGCAAATAGTGTATGAATTTGAGGTCTATAGGTACAACGGACTTAGTACCAATAGATCCTAAGATTGAGGCTTCTGCAAGACACAGGAACGCAGAGAGAATCTGAGCTGAGAAGATGACGGTCATCAAGGAAGAGAAGATGACTACTATGCACCGAGAGATGGAGGCATTACGGACTTTGCTGCACCAACAACAGCAGCAAGAACCACTTGCTGTCCCACCACCAATTCGACAGGCTTTAGAGCTTGAAGCCACCGGACATTATGGAGGATTGAGGATGCCGACTATTGAAGCAAACAATTTTGAGCTCAAGCCGGTTCTTATTTTAATGGTTCAACATAACCAATTTGGTGGTGGAGTATTAAAAGACCCACATACGCATCTGGCGTAGTTTCTTGAAGTTTGTGGGAGCATAAAGATAAACGGAGTAGGAGCTGATGCTATTCACCTTCACTTATTCTCATTTTCACTGTGAGATAAAGCGAAGTTGTGATATCACTCATTGGAAGCAGACATGCCTAGGACTTGGGAGGAGTTATGCAAGAAATTCTTATCCAAATATTGTCCACCAATCAAGACTATGAGGAGGAAGAATGAGATCACCCAGTTCCGACAGTTTGATCAGGAAGCTCTATATGAAGCTTGTGAGAGATTCAAAGATCTTATCAGAAAGTGCCCACGATATGGATTTGGAGCAGACCAGTAGATTTGCTATTTTTACAATGGTTTGATGGAGCATACCAGAGACCGAATTAATGCAACTGCAGGAGGAACATTGTTGGAGTTGTCTGCAGATGAGGCCATGAAGTTGTTGGAGAGAATGGCTGCAAACAGTGCTCAGTGGCCATCTCAGAGAAACCGCCCAGATGCCGACTATGGCCAAGGTAATTACATTGCTGATAAAGAATAGTTTGGTCCCAGTGGAGAATGTGCAGAGAAGGTAGCTGCAGTTCAAGATGACGTGGCCGATGTGAATTACATGCAAGGTCAAGGATACAACAATAATTTTCGACCAAATCAAGGATGAAATTCATACAATTAGTTTGGACAGAAGAATAATGATAAGCTAAGTTATGAAAATCCTAATAACTTTCAGCAGCCGCCTCCCGAATTCTTCACTACAGATGGAGTCATAAATGAATCTTCCAAGCCAGATTTGGAGACTATTCTGGGTTCTTTTATGTCTGCCACCAAACAACAGTGAATGTTGAAGCGGCAGAAGTGGATAATCTGATAATAGCCTTCAACAAGTTCATTGCCAACACGGGGGGGGGGGGGGGGGGGGGCTCAACTAAAATCCGCGGAGATTCAGATTGATTAGCTGGCTAATATAGTTGGGAGCCAGCAGAAAAAGGGCCAATACCCGAGCAATACGGAGGTGAACCCCGAAGAAGTAATGTAATGCTATCCATGTGTGCAGTGGAATAAATGAAGGGGTTGGAAAGGTGATAGCTAAGACTAAGACTTCTAAAAAGGTGAAGACTACAACTGTTGTTGAAGATGCTCTTGTGCCTAAATATATGCCTCCTCATGCATATGTTCCTCTACTATCATTTCCCCAAAGGCAGAAGAAGCTAGAAAATGAAGCTCAATTTGCTCGATTTCTTAACATCTTCAAGAAATTATCTATAAACATATCTTTTGTCGAGGCATTGGAGAAGATGCCGAAATATGCCAAGTTTTTGAAAGAGATATTGGCTAAGAAAAAGAAGATTGGGAAAGTGGAACGGGTGCATTTGACTAAAAAATACAGTACAGTGATATAGAGACAAGTGCCAACAAAGTTCAAGGATCCAGGAAGTTTTTCTATCCCGTGTGTTATTGGAAGCTCCATATTTGATCGGGTATTGTGCGACTTAAGAGTTAGCATCGATTTGATGTCATTCACTGTCTACTAATAACTGGGACTTGGCTCATTGAAGCCGACCTTCTTAATCATGCAGCTAGCTGACCACACTCTTAGATGTCCACGTGGTGTAGTTGAAGATGTTCTCGTGAAAGTTGGGAAATTTATTTTTCCAGCTGATTTCATTGTGTTGGACATGGAGGAAGATTGTAAATTTCCTTTCATTTTTGGCCGACCATTTCTTGCTATTCCTGGAGTGGTTATTGATATGAAGAAAGGGATGTTGATGTTGCATGTTGAGGATGAAAGCGAGATTTTTACTGTTTATCAACCCCTTGAAAATCTGGCATATGAAGAAGTAAAGATGGTTGAAGTGGTAGACTCGCCTGAAGAATTTGATAAACCTCCTGTGCCCGTTAATCTAAAAAGGCCGATCAAAGTTCGAGAAGATAAGAAAACAAAAGCCAAGAAAAAGCATGGAGAACATTGGGGATGAGCTATTTCGGTATTGTTGGGGTTTTTTCGAATTAAACCCCCGCATGATCATTTGGTTGTTCATTAATCCATGTTCATGCAAATCATAATTTTATGTTCATGCATGTTTATACACGTCTAGCACAAAAATCATGCATAGCAGATTTGAATCTAATAAAGCGGAAACATAGATCCGAATTACTTACAATTGTCAGACGGTCTGAGGATAAGATTACAGATCTAATCTTGCTGTTGAATGAAATGAAATCGGCGCCCCTTTTCTCACTACTGAAAATGGCGACATCTACTGATATTCTACTCTGAGATCTTCTTTTGTATTCCCGGACTGTATCTAGATTCAGGGTGGGCTGAAATCCACTAGATCGGTATGGAGTCTGTAGAGATAAAGAGAACACAAGAGGGGGCTGATTTTGCAGTACTAAATTTCGAACTCCCCACCTCTTTTTATAAGGGAGTGGTCGAAATTCAGTGTCCCAACCCTACTGGGTTTGGGCCTCTATCTCTTTTTCTATCTCCAGTCCATTAAAGTCATATTAGGCTACAACAGGGATCTAGAAGAATATTAAATTGGCCCACTAATTTATTTAATATCCAATATCCAATAAACTTAGGATATAATTATATAAATTAAGTATTACTTTTATTCCACTAAAGAAGTAATACTGACCTACCAATTTAATACATATTTGCGAATATGTTGTCTCCTTTAGTTCAACCATTCTCCGTGTTTAAGATATAATGTTCATTAATTAATTATGTCAGCCTCTGACAACTATAATTAATTAACATCTAAAACCTTGAGTAGTACCACACAAGCTTTACCACATACGGAATAAATTCCACCTGCAGGGTTTCAACATGAACTTGTGTTTCCTCACGAGAACATCATCAACCTAGCGCACCAGGACACGGTGCTCATGCATATTACACGACACATCATGTATACACTCTTATTACCCAAGATATCGAGTTTATTGATCCGCGAAAGGATCTCACCCATTGATAAGTCAAAGCAATAAGTAATGTACACATATGCTCGCCAACAAACATGAGTTCAGAACCCGAACTCTGTGGATCTTTATTCTCTCACTATCCGGGTCAGAGCAGAGAATAGTATCCTATTGTGATCCTCCTCAATACCTAACAAGTATACTAGAATAATCAGTTAGTCAAGATAAACTAACTTATCAGATTATTATACGGTGTACCGATGGTGTGTTCAGGACCATCTAAGCCGTGAGCTCTTTAATACAATACAAGATTCTGATGATATGATCTTACCGTGTGTCTCCCCACACCATGTCATCTACAATGTAAGTATATTGAACATTGCATAGAACAATTATATAAAATAATCTAAATGCAAACAGTGACCGCAATAACTTTCAATTCATATCATCAATTTGTCAGAAAAGTTTACAAAGACATGTCTTTCCAGTATACAAAACTAACAGGTATCCCCAAAGGAGTTGATGCGACGAGGATTAGTCTGGTGTCATGCTTCACCAAATTATCCATAGCTAATTTTAAGAAGATGTCGAGCTCGAGAGAATAGATCAAGCACTGATTGAGAGACAATTTAATATTTTGATACATTTTGGTTTTGTTTTCTTTATTTATTTTGTACTCTAATTTTCCGAATTTTCATGCAGGTTCAAAAAAAAAACCCCCGCACGGACCATGTTTCCATAAGCACGGCCTGTGCTCTAGCTACGACGGGCATGTTTTTCTCTTTTTAACTTAACGCATGGACCGTGCTCCATTGAGCACGACACATGCTCTTTTTTTCACCCAACCATGTTTCTTCTTCAAAAGATGATGCAGCATCGGGGACTCCAATTTCTCCCAAACGTGCAACCTCAATAATTTTGTGAGGTTAGTGATTCAAGGTTTTCCCGTCTATTTTTTCAAACTTATTTTTGCTCAAGAATAAGTTTGGTAGATGGACATTATACCTTGAATCCCTGTTCTAAACTTTCCATTATTGCTTTTTTGCATGTAGTTTAGGTCATTTGCATTAGTTTTATTTTGATTTTTAGTTTTCACATTTATTGCTTTATAGAATAGATGGAGGCTAGCATGATCTGAGTCCGATTCTCTGTGCTGTGAGGGTTTAAGTTGATCAGTAGCTAATGATGAGCATATAAAATTCAGAAAAATGTTTTGTTTTGAATTGAACCTTTACCGGCTTAATAAATGCACTGTGGATGAATTGCTTGGTTATTTTGAATTATGTTTGAGCTTTGTGAGTTTTGAGCCTATTACTTTCTTTCTGGTGTGATTATCAATCTTGTGTGTAATCTCTAGAACTTGCCTTTATATCTCTCTCGATACTACGTGTTGTGTGCTAAAAAGTTGAACATGATTTAAGGCCATTCTTGTTAGCCAATTTTATCCATACACTTGTCCTGATAAAATGATTATCCTTAATTAGCCATGTTGAACCTTAAAGCCTATTTCTTTGATATACCTATTCATTGAGAATTTGTGGAGAAATGATAGTTGGAGAATTGTGGAGTTATGGGTATTTGAGGTTGTAGTTAATGTTCTTTTGCCCAGAAAATTGGTATGAATTTAGATGTTCACATGGATCACTTCAAAGAAGTGAAGAAGAAGAAAAAAAGAAGAAAATAAAAAAATAAAAATGAATGAAAAAAAGAAAATAAGTGAGTATGGAAATTGAAGAAGAAATGTACCAATGGAATTAAAAGAGACTCAAAGAGTCTAATGGGGCTAGATGATTGAACATCATGGAAAGGTGAAAAGGTTGGAAGAGGATTCAACATAATTTTACTGTGGAGTTGTGTTTATTTGGAGGGTGTCGGAGTTCATAAAACTTAGTCACTTAGCCAAAATTTCCCCACCTTAGCCAAAGCCTACATCACAACCCATAACAAAGTCCTTTTTTATTTTTACTTTGAAGCGCACATTTTTTTGTAGTGCAGAGATGAGATTGATTGCAAGCCTATGGTGGATTATATGGTAGATTGAATTGATTCTGAGTGTAAACACGTTCCAATTATACACTTGAGAGTGAGAGATACACATTCTGCGAGGATCATTGATTAAAGGTTAAAGACAAGTTAGTAGTCACAGTGCATGATATTATTTTGCTTATTTTGTGTTTAATGTTAAAATATGTTATTGCACCTGAAGCAACTTAACTGTCAAACTATCCATCCCCTGAGCACGGCTCGTGCTCATATCGGCGACTCACAGCCGATTTCCTTTTGGACCGAGCTCTCCTTCCTTCTGTGGGCTTCCATTCCCTCTATTATTTAAGAGTTTCTTTGGAAGAAAATTGCACCAAATTTTACCCTATAGAGAGAGTAGAGAACACTGTGGAGAAGACCGAGAAGAGACCTTAGGGATCGAGAAGCATCATCTAGACTAAGTTTAATTTATGCTTTATTCGATTGGGATTATCATGTTGTATACTTATTCGTATTTATTATCTTTGGATTTTGAACACGATATGAGTAGCTACATTTCTAGAGATCCTAGGGTTGTTAATTTTTTATGGATTTATGATTTGAAGTAATTTATTGTTCCTTTCTATTTCTTGTTTGTGCATCTTTGTTTACTGTTGTCTTGTGTGATTGAATTGATCAGCTTTTGCACTTGTGTAGTTAATTTATTATTCACTCAAGAGAGATTAATAGATTAATGGATTAGGATTGCACAACGCGAGTCTGCTAGATCGAGAGATTGGTAGGTGTCGTGAGGAGAATAAATCTAAGGTGTAAATTGAAGTTAGATAATAATTCGAGATCGAAAGATAAGAATTAGAGTCTAATCTATTGTTATAGTTTACTCGAGAGAAAGATTGTAATTACATTAGTGATTTTCCTACAAGATTTAGAATTAAACTGGTTGACTAATTATTTGAAAATCATGAAATTTATTTAACAGCAACACCCTAAGATCCAGTTTTCTTGTGCTTGATTTATTTATTTAATTTGCATATTTAGTTAATTAAAAACAACTCTTTAATTTGGTTCTCTAGATAAAGTAGGATAAGATAATTGAGTACTTAGCTAAGTTACATAGCCAGTCTTTGTGGATGCGACCTTGCTCGCCATTATTTTGCTATAAATTACCTCGAGCACTTGCGAGTAGTATTTTAAGTAAAATAAAATACCGAACAGGCCCCTTTAAACTAAAGAAATAATTTTGTTATTATTTTAGGATAAATTTATATAATAGAGTTCAATTACATCAAAATAAGATTTTAATAAATTTAAAAATTACCTGAAGATGAACTTGATGTGGACGATGAATTATGAATATTCATAATTGTGAAAATATCAAAAATTTTAATATGTTATGTTGAAGTGATTGAATTTTTTTTGACAATTGGCAATGAAATTTGTAAAGTGAGAATGGATTTTTGAACTATTGTCCGTAACAATTAGCAAGTTGAAATCTAATGATTTATATAGATAATTTTAGAGTCCTATTATAATTAGAAGAAAAATTATATTAACATTATAGAATTATATTATTATTATTAGGAGAAGAATCATATTAACAAAATCAATTAATTATTAAAAATAGATAATGCTGAACGGCGCCAAAAACGGAATGCAGTGATAAAAATGCCCAATCATTAATAATATAGTGGGCCAACCAGTTGCAGATTTGCAATCATATTAATCGATTCTATTATCATAATCTTTACAATTTTATTTAGAGAGTGACTTTTCAATTTTGGTAATTACAAAAAGTATAAAGCAACTTGTTTTTTTTTTTTTTGCAATTAAAACGTAAGTACACAATCCGGTAAAATTAAATCCACATAAAAAAAGATTAATTTAGGGAAGCTTTGACAATACCTCTAGGGCGGCCGGACATTAATCTTATATCTATATACCTTATTAAAGAAATAAGTTTGTTATTATTGTGGGATAATTTTATATAATAGAGTTCAATTATAACAAAACTATTGAAATAAGTATAATATACTAAAGAAATAATTTTGTTATTATTTTGGGATAATTTTATATAATAGAGTTCAATTATACCAAAGTTATTGAAGTAAATATAATTATTTATAAACAGTTAGATATATTTACAAATAATTATTTATAAACAGTTAGATATATTATACTACTTTTTTACCCTTAAATTAAGTGTAAATCATAGATATAATATGTAAATTGTTGTAACTATATCTAATAGATATATATGATCTGAGTGATGGCCAAGTTACTAACTCTAAAACCCTATCTCTTGTACTATTATAAATAGAGGCATTTGGTCCTCATATTTAATACACACAATTCATATTCTCTCTCGTCTCTCTCTTGTTTACAACACGTTATCAGCACGATTGTTCTACCCTCTCCTTCAATTATAGAATTTCATCGATCCTAGAAGGTACATGTTTTTTTTACATCATGTTTATTGGCTTTAATGTATTATGTTTGTTTTTCTTATTGTTATAATAATCGGTCTTTTCCGATTTAATCTTGAAAAATTAAATATTGATGTTATTCGAGTAGCACAAGTAATATTCATGAAGAATATTACATTCAAGATCATAAATTGATGCTATTAAAGTAGCACAAGTAATATTCCTGAAGAATATTACATGCTCTAAAGAACAAATAAATTAAACATATGGATAATACATCCTTGATTCTTTGTGCAGAATTGCACGAATGGCAAACATAGCCAAACTTGAGTTCATCGCCCTTGACATCTCGGGCAAGAATTATATGTCATGGACTCTTGATGCTGATGTTCACCTGATTTCAAGGGGTCTAGGGGAGACAATCAAAGAAGGAAACAAAGCATCTCAACAGGATTGCGCTAAGGCGCTGATTTTCCTTCGTCATCATCTTCATGATGATCTAAAGACGGAATATTTGACCGTCAAAGATCCGAGTGAGTTGTGGATAAACCTGAAAGAAAGGTTTGATCATCAAAAGATTGTCGTCCTTCCTAAAGCTCGTTACGAGTGGATGCACCTTAGACTGCAAGACTTTAAGTCTGTGAGTGCTTATAATTCTGAATTATTTAGAATTATTTCAAAATTGAAACTTTGTTGAGAGAGTATCACTGATGCCGACATGCTTGAGAAAACATTCTCCACTTTTCATGCTTCTAATGTGCTGTTACAACAACAATATAGGGAGCGTGATTTCAAAAAGTACTATGAACTAATATCTTGTTTGTTGGTTGCCGAGCAAAATAATGAATTGCTCATGAAAAACCATGAACTCCGCCTCACTGGTTCCGCTGCATTGCCTGAAGCCAATGCAACTTTCAACCATGACAATGGACGTGGTCGTGGGAACTAACGTGGACGTGGGCGTGGACGTGGACGTGGATATGGTCGCGGTCGTGGACGCGGTAAACCAAATGATGCAACCTCTAGCAACAAAAGGCAGAAAACATCTAACGAGCACAGTTCATCCAAAAAGGAAGCTGCATGTCATAGATGTGGCATGAATGGACATTGGTCACGTACTTGCCGAACGGTAAAACACCTCGCAGATCTATATCAAGATTCGATCAAGGGAAAAGACAGAAAGGAAACCAATGTCGTTGACTTTGACGGCCCAATTGATACTACTCACTTAGATGTCTCCGACTTCTTTGATGACCCAAAAGGAGATAATATGGATCAGTTAATTGGTGGTGGTGTGCTTGAAGACGATCATATAGACATTGTTTAGTCCTTTATCATTTATTTCTAGTTGATAAAAAGACATTGCTTATTTACTTTCACATCGTTGTTTTTCCATTAAAAACAATTTATTTATTTTTCCTTTCGTATTTTTACTCAATAATAATTGATCTTCTTTTAAAAACGTCTCAGACATTCAAATGGAATCTTGTGATATTTGTCTTGCTGATAGTGCCACTACACACACCATTCTCCAAAATAAGAAATATTTTCTTAAGTTGACATTAGCTGAGGATAATGTTAACACAATATCAGGTGCATCAAACATCATTGAAGGCTCCGAAAGAGCTTGTATCATTTTACCAAATGATACTAAATTAGATATTAAAAATGCCCTGTATTCTAGTAAGTCTAAAAGAAACTTACTAAGTTTCAAGGATATCCGCTATAATGGATACCACATTGAGACTATATCAGAAGGTGGAAAAGAATATCTCTGCATAAATTCTTTTGTATCCGGCCATAAGCGAACAAAAGAAAAATTATTAACACTACCTTCTGGGATGTATTACACACTCATAAACGCAATTGAGACAAACCATGTCATGAACCCGAAGTTCAGTGACACAAAAAGCTTTATGCTTTGGCATGATAGGCTTGGACATCATGGAGAAACTATGTTGCGCCGAATAATCAATAATTCATATGGGCACAACATGAAGAATCAAAAGATTCTTATGACAAATGAATTCCCATGTGATGCTTGTGTACAAGGCAAGTTAGTCATTAGACCTTCATATACGAAGGTTAATGTTGAATCTCCATCTTTCTTAGAGAGAATTCAAGGAGATATTTGTGGACCTATACATCCACCATGTGGCCCTTTTCGATACTTTATGGTATTGATTGATGCTTCTTCTAGATGGTCACATGTATGCTTGCTTTCTACTAGAAATGCAACATTTGCTAGACTACTTGCTCAAATTATAAAATTACGAGCTCAATTCCCAGACAATTCAATTAAAAGAATTCATCTTGATAATGCTAGTGAGTTTACGTCTCAAGCATTTGAAAACTATTGTATGGCTATTGGAATTGAGATTGAACATTCAGTCGCTCATCTCCATACTCAAAATGGTTTAGCAGAATCGTTTATCAAACGTCTTCAACTTATTGCTAGACCGTTACTTATGAAGTCAAAACTCCCAACTACTGCTTGGGGTCATGCCATATTACATGCGGCAACATTAGTTCGTATTAGACCATCGGCCAACCATGAATACTCCCCAATGCAAATTAGTTTTGGTTGAAAACCAGATGTTTCTCACTTATGAATTTTTGATTGTGCGGTTCAAGTCCCAATTGCACCCCCACAACGAACAAAAATGGGTCCCTAACGAAGGCTTGGGATATATGTTGGATTTGATTCACCTTCGATTATAAGGTATATTGAACCTTTAACGGGTGATTTATTTACTGCATGTTTTGCAGATTGTCATTTTGATGAAATGACATTTCCAACATTAGGTGGAACGAATCTACATCCAGAAAAGCACAAGGAAATATCTTGGAATGAGAAAAGCTTGTCACATTTTGATTCTTGAACTAATCAATGTGAACAAGAAGTTGAAAAGATTATTCATTTGCAAAAGATTGCAAAACCAACTTCCTGATGCTTTTGTAGATACAAGAAAAGTGACACAATCTCACATACATGCTGCAAATACTCCAGCCAAAATTGATGTCCCTGAAGGACAAATAGCTTTGGTAGCAAATGAGTCTAAAATTCATCAAAAACGTGGTCGACCAATTGGTTCCAAAGATTCTGTGCCTAGGAAAAGAAAAGGGCAAGATGGAAACCAAACAATGACGAAAATGATTAATCAATCAAATGAAAGTGACGTAATTCCTGAAGAATTAAATGTAGCTGAAAATCATGAGATCTTAATAAATTATTTATCTTCCAATCAGATACTAGAGAGAGAACATATCATTGTAGATGATATATTCGCCTTTCACATAGCTCATCAAATTTTAAATGAGGATCCTGAACCAAAATCTGTTACAGAATGTAAACAGAGAAATGATTGGCCAATGTGGAAAAGAGCTATGGAAATGGAATTAAATTCCTGTGATAACCGGAAAGTATTTGGACCTATAGTCATAACTCCGGAATCTGAAACCCCTGTTGGATACAGATGGATATTTGTTAGAAAGAGAAATGAGAAAAATGAAGTTACGAGATATAGAGCAAGACTCATAGCGCAAGGTTTCTCTCAAAGACCAGGAATTGATTATGAGGAAACATACTCTCCAGTAATGGATGCGATTACTTTCAGATTTCTGATTAGTCTGGCTGTGTCACAAAGGCTTGTTATGTGCCTTATGGATATAGTAACTGCCTATCTATATGGGTCATTAGATAATGACATATATATGAAAATCCCTGAAGGATTTAAAATGCCTGAAGCATTAAAGTCAAAACCCAAAAGTATGTTTTCAATTAAACTGCAAAAATCATTGTATGGGCTGAAACAGTCTGGCCGTATGTGGTATAATAGATTGAGCGAGTATCTATTGAAAGAAGGATACAAAAATGATGATATCTGCCCTTGTGTTTTCATAAAGAAAACCGAAAGTGGATTTGCAATTATAGCAGTTTATGTTGATGATTTGAATTTAATTGGGACTCCTGAAGAGCTCAATAAAACTGCTGAATATTTGAAGAAAGAATTTGAGATGAAAGATTTGGGAAAGACAAAATTCTGTCTTGGTTTGCAAATTGAAAGTGTCCGAGGAGGAACGTTTATTCACCAATCCACATATACAGAAAAAGTGTTAAAACGCATTTACATGGATAATGCACATCCATTAGCATCACCAATGGTCGTTAGATCTCTTGATACGAAGAAAGATCCATTTCGACCTATTGAAGATGGTGAAACGATACTTGGTCCTGAAGTACCATATCTAAGTGCAATTGGAGCATTAACTTAACTGGCTAATTATACTAGACCAGATATAGTTTTTTCTGTAAATCTTCTCGCAAGATATAGCGCTGCACCCACTTTGAATAATTGGAATGGTGTTAAGCACATTCTACGTTATCTGAAGGGTACCATAGACCTTAGATTATATTATTCAGAAAATTCCGATTCTTCTCTGGTAGGGTATTCGGATGCAGGATTTTTATCCGATACACATCAAGCCAAGTCACAAACTGGCTATGTTTTCACATGTGGTGGAACTGCTATATCATGGAAGTCTGTGAAGCAAACCTTGACTGCAACATCCTCAAATCATTCTGAAATTATTGCAATCCATGAAACAAGTCGAGAGTGTGTATGGTTGAGAAATATGACAAGTCACATCCAAGAGTCATGCGGATTACCTTCATCAAAGATCACTCCAACTGTTTTGTATGAAGACAATGCTGCTTGCATCGCGCAACTCAAGAAAGGATACATCAAAGGTAATAGGACAAAACACATTTCTCCCAAGTTATTCTACACACACGATCTCCAAAAGAATGGCGATATCAACGTTCAACAAATTCGCTCAAGTGACAATTTGGCAGACTTATTCACAAAGACATTACCAACATCAACATTCAGAAAGTTGGTACACAAGATTGGCATGCGCCGACTCAAAGATCTACAGTGATCTCAAGATCAGGGGGAGCAATTGTACTCTTTTTCCTTCGACTAGATTTTTTCCCACTGGGTTTTTCTAGGAAGGTTTTAATGAGGCAACATTTGTTTTAGAGATTGGTCACTCAAGGGGGAGTGTTGTAAATATATCTAATAGATATATATGATATGAGTGATGGCCAAGTTACTAACTCTAAAACCCTATCCTTGTACTATTATAAATAGAGGCATTTGATCCTCATATTTAATACACACAATTCATATTCCTTCTCGTCTCTCTCTTGTTTACAACATAAATCATATTTTATAAGAAACATCCACATTTTTATATAGGTATAGATATAGATTAATGTAATCTACATATTTGATATTAAGATAATTAAGACTATGAATGTGAATGAAAAGTGCATTTATAGTTCTACAAGACGAGAGTTGTTGACCCCAAATATATATATATATATATATATATATATATATTTGGGTATTGTTTTGGAGTCATGGGCTTCTAGGGTAAAAATGTACCAATATTACCATAATATTTATTATTTAATTAAGTCCGGTCTATAAAAATAAATGGGGGAATATGTTTAGGATTTTCCTATCATATATGATATTAACTATTTGTGGTACAACGACAACCTTTAATTAGTGAAAGAGATGGAGATATTTTTTCAATGAGCACGAACATTCCAATAAGTTTGAGAATAATATAATGTAACGTGACCAATGTGAGGTAGATGACTTTAAGATCATAAAATCAAATATTATACAATTAATTTTTGATCGAGTTCGTAAAGTTGATTAGGAACATAATACAAAAATAGTTAAGGTGTAAGAATATATGGAGTACTGAGCCGACTGATGAGCTAATTGAAATAAAGTCGAAAGAAAGTTGAACAAAACTGGAGTTTTTAGGCTCATGAACCAATGTCAATCTTTACAACACTCAAATTTTAAATTCTGGAGTGGAGCCGTATATGAATTAATATTGAATTTATCGATACTCACTCATATCATATGCACATGTGAAAAACAGAGGGAGAGGGATATGTTAATGTTAATGTTAATGTTAATGTGACATCTCACTGGCTTCAAGATATTTCGCCGGTTGTGGTTGTGCATTTCCGCCGCCGCCTTGCCCAATAAAAATAAAAATAAAAATGACCGGAGCAAGTTCGAACTGCCACATCGTGGCGATGCCGTACCCAGGCAGAGGGCACATCAACCCCATGCTCAACCTCTGCCGCCTCATCCTCCACTCCCGCCCAGAAATCACAGTCTCCTTCATCGTCACGGAAGAGTGGCTCGGCCTCCTCGCCGCCACGCCGCCGCGTCCGACGCCTAATTTCAGGTTTCACACAGTACCCAACGTCATTCCCTCTGAGATAGGCCGAGGCAAGGACTTCCCCGCCTTCTATAAAGCCACTATCACCAAATTGGAAGCGCCGGTCGAGCAGCTCTTGGACCGCCTTCCTCCGCCGAAGCCGACACTCATTTTATACGATACGTACTTAATCTGGCCCGTGGCGGTTGGGAATCGGCGGAGTATTCCGGTGGCTTCCTTTTATACCATGTCCGCCACCGTCTTCTCCATCTTCCATCACCATCACCTTTTGCCTTCCAATATCGCAGGTTTTTTCTTTTTCTTTTTTCTTTTTTTAAATCAAATTTTCTCTTTGCATTTTGATTATAAATTATGCATGTTGTCTGGCTAATCCTCTGTAGCTAGTGTTTTAGCTTCAATATTTTTATCAATCTTGCTCTAGCCTCATTTTATATATATATATATATGTATAAATAATTAATGTATACTTTTCTATACTTATAACATTCAGTATAGAAATAATTGTGGTACTTTTGGGACTAAAAACATGTGTTTGTTTGTTTATTTTTTATTTTAAGTAAAAATAAAATAAAATTTGGGACGATAAGTATTTGAACCTAGGGAATAAAAAAGTGAAATTTACCTGATTTATTTGAACAGACAAATGTGTCTTTATGATTGCATTTGCAGATGAAGAAGGAGAGGTAAAACTAGTAGATTACATCCCTGGAGTCCCACCAATGAGAATCACAGATCTTCCAACTCCAATTTATGGCAAAGGCCATGAAGTTTTGCCTCAAGCCTTACAAGCTATTCACTCACTCCCAAAAGCTCAATATCATCTCTTCACTTCTGTTTATGAACTAGAATCCCAAGTTATTGATGCTTTAAGACAAACAATCCCCCTTAAAATCTACTCATTAGGCCTTGCAATACCTTCATTCAACGTCGAGAGCTCGTGTCCAAGTTCATACCTCAAATGGCTGGATGCTCAGCCTCATGATTCTGTTCTGTACATCTCACAAGGAAGCTTCCTCTCAGTCTCAAATGCTCAGCTTGAGGAGATCATTATTGGGGTCCGTGCCAGCGGTGTTCGTTTCTTGTGGGTTGGGCGTGGAGAGGGGGGTGCTCACTTTGAGGAGAAGTGTGGGGGTAGAGGGCTAGTAATCCCTTGGTGTGATCAGTTGAGGGTGCTGTCACACCCTTCTGTAGGGGGTTTTTGGTCGCATTGTGGATGGAACTCGACTAAAGAGGGCGCGTTTGCTGGCCTTCCCATGCTTACATTCCCTATATTCTGGGATCAAGTTACTAATAGTAAGATGATTGTGGAAGACTGGAAGTTTGGATTGAGAGTGAAGAAGGAGGATGAGAGCTTGGTGAGAGCGGATGAGATTGCTGAGCTTGTGGTGAGGCTTATGGATTCAGAGAGGCCGGAGGCGGCAGAGAGGAGACGACGAGCTAAGGAGATACAGGAGATTTGTAAGAATGCAGGTGATGTAGGGGGGTCGTCTCATGCAGATGTTATGGCTTTCATTAGGGATATTTCTGGATGTTGAAGTTGAGACAGAGATTGCAATAATCTTGATTTCACTGTGGTTTGTGTGTTGTGGTCTCTTAAAACTATCAACTGTTTTCGTGTATGTTTGAGCATAGAATAATTCCCTAGCTCTTTGCTCTAATTTCCATTGATTTTGTAGTTCTGGTTGCATTTTACATGTGCACATTGGCTAATTGCTATGGATAAAAATTCATGTATAAGAAAATGTTTCTAAAACTGTGGTGTTATGGTTTAGAAAAGTCGAAGATGAACCGGTATTTGTGATTGATGTTTACAGATAAATTAATATAAGAGTTAAACTATCATATAGGCAGATGAGATGTTTAGCAAAAGTGTTTGAAAAGACTCACTTGTAAAAGCTTATGAATAGAGTTTTGTGGAAAATCTCGATCGAATAGGATCTCGTATTGCAGAATGGTGTTTCATCTTCTATTGCATTAATGGATGTATGTAGACCACATATTAAAATAGGAATTTTCACTTAACTACGTTAACTAACTGTATTTCCATCAATGTAAGAAATCTACAAATTTTATTGACTATAGAGAATGGTAAGATTTTTTGACGCTCTGATGAAACTCGTTCTTCACGTGTTTCTTATATTTACCATCCATTGTGTTAAGTTTCAATATTCATAGTATTTTTGTGTACCTATATTTTACTTTTATTCCATTCAGGAATTTTCATCAATATGTAGTTGCGCAGGAAATAACTTTGGAACTCGAGATCGAGAGTAGTCACAAATGGTGAATAAAAGAAACACATGAAGAACAAGGTTCATTAGATTAGGGATGATTTCCTTATTTTCAGAATTTTGATATGAAATATTTATTTATTATGCGTAGAAAAATCTTACTACTCTCTATATTCTTGTATATACTTATTTTTCTTATGTTGATGAACTCATGAAAGTACTTTAAATGATAACACGTGACATTACCCGTTCATGCAATATAGGATGAACCAACATTTTGCAATAGAGAATCCAATTCTCTACGAACTCATCTGCATTGGGCATTACCCGACTTAATCTATTTACCAAAGAGGTCACAACAAGGCAAATTAAGAAGTTTATTTACTTATGTAGGCTGAGCTTCAACTTTCAAGAAAGTATGTCAGCCCTAATAGGTCGACTATTTAATAAAATAATATAATTTATATTTACATTATATTACACACACACACTCGTTTAGTGCAATTTGTAATTTACGTATTAGAAAACTATTCACAAAAATTCGTATATCCCTAAATCCATAATTCTATCAATTACTTTAAAAACCTTTTTATACATACTAATACTTTCTTTTTTCGACAAATAAAAAATAAAATTTAATGTTCGCAATCTTAAATCTTAAATAGACTCAAAACTAAAAAGCCCATATGAATCGGGTCCGAAAACTAAAAAGCCCAAACTAGAAGCCCTACTAAGTAAACCAACCTATATACAAATACCACCCCCCACAAAACCCTAATCTCGCACCATCACCTCCCCCATTTCGTCCGCCTCTTTGGAGAGAGAGAGAGAGAGACAAACTTTAGAGAGAGAAAATGGTGTCGGGTTCAGGTATCTGCTCGAAGCGAGTGGTAGTGGACGCCAGGAACCACATGCTCGGGCGCCTGGCCTCCATTTTAGCCAAGGAGCTCTTGAACGGCCAGAGAGTCGATGTCGTTCGCTGCGAGGAAATCTGCCTCTCCGGCGGCCTCGTCCGTCAGAAGATGAAGTACTTGCGATTCCTCCGCAAGCGGATGAACACCAAGCCCTCTCATGGCCCCATTCACTTCCGTGCCCCTTCCAAGATTCTCTGGAGGACCATTCGTGGGTATGTTTTTTATTTTTTTTAAATCCGAATCCGATCATTTTATACTTGTCGCTTGGATTTGTAGTCTACATGTTTGATGTTTGAGCTGTGTGAAGCCTCGTTTGATTTAATAATGTTTCAGACTCAAATTCCTAGTTTAGTTTTGTTTAAATGGGATATGGGTTTTGGCGGTGACTATTATGTTAAGATTAATTGGCATGTTTACTGTATATCGGTTGTTATATATGTTAGCCATTTATTTGGGTTCTGCATTGTATGCTAGTTATTAATAATTTTCATTTGGCAATGTGCAATTTTATTTCTTTTGTATATATACATATATGCTGTGCTAACTACATTTTAAATTGCTTTATACGTTGTCTTGTCACCATGGATTGTTCGTTTTTATGCTGTTGGAATCTTTTTCGAATGGTAATCTTGAGGTTGCTCATTTTAGTGTTTTATACTCACAGTATGATCCCTCACAAGACTAAGCGAGGAGAAGCTGCTCTCGCTCGTCTGAAAGTTTACGAGGGTGTACCTCCACCATATGATAAGATCAAGAGGATGGTTATCCCTGATGCTCTTAAGTGAGTTTGTGCTCGATCAAACTACTTTCATTCCATTTGTGTTGTCTGTTTTTCGACATTTTTAACCTGGTTTCCATCTTGAGAACAGGGTTTTGAGGCTTCAAGCTGGTCACAAGTACTGTGTATTGGGAAGACTTTCATCAGAAGTAGGATGGAACCACTATGATACAATCAGAGTAAGTTCAATTGTTTGGTTATGGTTTATTGTAATCATACAGTGACTTTTGTATTACTATTACGTACATAGTTCGGAAGTGATTTTATTTTATAATTACCTTAACTGTTCTTGGGGAAGTTCTCAATTTACTGAATTTTTCAGCTCATATATAAAAAATTCTCACCAAGTAAATTCAATTCTGCTCCTTCTGTGTTTCACCCATTTACCATTGCCTATATTCAATAGGAGCTGGAGAAGAAGAGGAAAGACAGAGCTCAGGTAACATACGAGAAGAGGAAGCAGTTGACAAAATTGAGAGTTAGAGCAGGGAAAATCGCAGAAGACAAGCTTGGTTCTCAACTTGACATTATTGCTCCAATCAAGTATTAAGTTAGTGTTTTAGTTTGACATGACAATTTTGGTACTGATTTGCCTGTTTGATTTGTTTCTATTAGCATTTAATCTCCTCGGAGTATCATGCTTTTCTCGAGTCATATTTTATTTGAATTTCACCCATTATGCGGTCTCTTTTTTCTTGAATTCAGATTTTTGCACATCAGAGCCTCTTTCATACTATTTAACACTTGGCTTCAAATTTTATTTAGTTAGTTTGTATTTCAGTATCTTGTGTTGAGATGAAATTCTGTTTATTCATTTGTTTTAATTGTGCTGCTATTTGTGTTGTGCAGTAATTCAAATTAATGAATTATTTTTTAGTAGAGAACAATTTTAGGTTTTCTTGCATAATTTCTCTGTTAGGTTAGCTATCAGTCTATATCACGACATTGAGTAAATTTTCATTTTTTTTATTGAATTATTATTGGAGTAGAGAAACATATTTGGGTCACTTTTGAAATTTTGCTGTTTTGTTTTTTGTTAAAAATGAATTCTTTGGATGCTTCTGTTGCAGTCTTTAACTGAAATAGTTATGTCGTATTATATATAATACGTTTCAGGTTTTATGTATGTTTTCATTTTAATTTGTTAATTGATTATTGTGATCTTAAAACTTGAAATGCGTCACTGATATTTGCTGCATAAAATGTCTTGTCGGTTTATTTTTTTTTCACTAATTGCACTGTATTAATTCTAAAATTGGCATTTACATACTGTCAGAATTTGTTTTGAACATGGAGGTTGTCTACATTATATTTCAGTGGAAATTATGTACAATGCTCCTTCGAACATGTGTATGTGCGCGTGTGTTTTTTTTTTTTTTGAGACAGATGAGTTTATAGAAACACTAACAAAAAGTATTGAGAAGTACATGATAGGAGGCTTGACCTAATAGTGCTCATTTGAACACTTTTCAGCAAATCATTTGAAAATGATAATGATCGGATCAAGAGAGACAGAGAGAGAGAGAGAGAGAGAGAGAAATTTCTAAACAAGAGAAATTCTTTTGATGCTTCTATATCTACACATGAAAATGCTAAATTAATGAAATGATCGGATCTCACTTCAACTTTAAAGTTTTTATTTATTTCAACTTTTCACTTAAAAAATCTAGTTGTCTTGCCCCTCATCCTTTCTCTATATTCTAATAGTCTAAATTTCTTGCGAAATAAAACTTCTTTCTTATAATTCATACAAATCTCAATAACCTTGAAACACTGAAATGTTAAGATGCAATTCAAAAGAAAATTAAACAAATACTAATCCGATGTCATTCCAAGAATCAACAAAAAAGGAAAAATAATAAATCATAAAAGCTTATTGCGTTTTGAATTAATTTCTTTATTATTCATCATCTTCATTTACAAATAGAGGCTTGACCGTTCTGAATGACATGGTGTGAGCTTGCGCCATATTGTTTGCATTACATAAATCTGTATTTTTATTGCTTTTTTTTTTTTTTTAAATTCCAACTCAATTTGTTTTGGGCATTTGATTATTGATCATTATTAAGCTTATGGAGCGGATTATATAAATTGAGTATTTGAAGGATTCAAATTTCAAAATGGTTAAAACCATTAAAGTATGTGGTGGATTATACTATATTATTTTTATCAATTAAATCTATCTACGATCATTCTCACTGAGTGTTGTAATTTTGAGAAGCGGTAAGAGTTTGAATCTTTTTGCCATGTTATGAGGATGGAATTCAAACTTTCTTTAAAAGATTAGTGAAGTGTAGACATGCATTTCCCTACTTATATATATTAGCATTCTTTACGGCGACCGATTAAGCGGTGGACTTCCGTTATGTAAAATGGAGAGGTCCTGGGTTCTTCCCTCAGCACGTTCAAGCAAATTGACGTAAGAAAGAGAAAAAAATGAGCCACATCAAAACAATTGAGTTTGAGAGTGAGAAGGTGCATGAAGAATAATCGGATTGATAATTAAGTTAATTCCGATGTAGTAGTATGTTACAAAATTCATATATGTTTTATTTATATGGAGTAAAATATTATTATAATATAATTAGACCTAGCTTCATGACCTAATTGATCATTTCTTGTGTAACCCAACCTCCACTGTTAATGTAGGAGAGGCTGATTAATTGGTGCAATTCTGTGGTGTTCCGCCGCTTGTTTGCCCATTTTACTCTCCCTGAAGTGTTGGCACCTAACCCTAGACACTTGATTTCTTCGAATGTCAATAGGTTCCTAAATCAAACACCAATAAAATTACTAATTTAATTACAAGTGATGAATGACGATGATATTATTAATTATACGTACTCTTGGCCACCGGCGTTGTAGTAGGCATCCCATCCTTGAGGAATAATGATATCCGACATGTAAGTCTTGTAGAAAATAACTCTGGCATGTTTTCTCCATGGCCTTCCAAGATAAGTCTTCCCATTTCCACTTATAATGCATCGTTTGAATACAAATCCGTTGGTCTCCTTAGGATTTTCTCTTCCCTGACCTGTAATGTAGCCCGCACCTCCTTTTAGAGCTTCTGCAATCACTGATATACTGCAATTCTAAACACAAATTTCTAATCAAGAGAGAGAGAGAGAAATTTATCATGAATACGGTCTCACACAAGACTTCCTCTCGTCTTACCTCATAAATGGATTGGGCTGATCCGAAGATGAAATCAACGGCTCCTTCAATGGTGCAGTGTTTAAAGTAATGTCTCCCATTAAAATCCCACAACGTATCTTGCAATCCGAAGAATCCACATCCGTAAAAGGCCGTTTTGTCTCCTTCAACCTTGGCTGCTGCTGCTGGTTTCATTGGATTACACGATCCAGTGGGAGGATAGTTGTACGAATTCTGTTAAAAAGCCAAGGCATCTACAAATTAAGAAGAGTGAAAGATCAGACAGTCTGACATCAGTTTTCATGTGTTTTTTTTTCTTACATTGAAGCTTATGCCCTCAATAATAATGTTTTCTGCTCGAGTAGTCAAAGTAGCAGTTGAATCAATTGGATCATGACCGTCTGAAACTACGTATGTTTTTTTCTGCCCGGCTCCTACAAGGTATATAAATGGCCTATCGAAAGGGATATACACTCTTTCCCTGCAAATTAAAGAGACAATACATTTTTTTATAGGTTAAACAACGAAGAGTTATAAATGGCTTTAACATCATCAACTTTACACTTTTTTGTTTTAACATGAACTTTATATTATGCCACACAAAATACAAACTTAACATTTTTTGCAAATTTAATATCGATTTCAATTTGGGTAAAATTAAAACTAACGTGGATGACGGATAAATACACATGGATCGATTTGTCTGACCATTAAAAATGACATTGTTTTAGGCTAAATGTTTTAAAATCAGCCCACGTGTGTTTCTCCCTAACAGCCACGTCAATTTCAATTTTATAGGAATTGCAATCAATGTGAAATTTGTAAAATCTTATTAGTGTGTCTTTTTGTTGCACAATTTAAAATTCATGTTAAAAATAAAAAACACGTGTAAAATTCATGATTATATATATATATATATATAATTTAACCTGTATACGCCTGGTTTAATGTGTATGCAAATCCAATCACGACTGAATTGAGGGACATAATTGATTGCTGATTGAATGGTTGTGAAGTTGGCTCCACCTGATGGATCGACTAAGATTGTCGAACACGTTATTTTGATTGTTTGATGATTTACTGGCACTTTCGTCGTGACCAACGCCGTACCAGATGCGCATGCTATGAAGAAAGCAATCAAACTGCTTATAAACGGTGACATTTTAGTTGTGACTGCCTCTACCAATGGATGCTAGTTACTCTTATATTCAATATTGTAGAGTGAACCATATAATATTTCATCACCGTTGACCGGATATTATCATAATTTTTTCAATTTTGGAAGTTAGGAAGATTTTTTATAAATTGTTGAGTAACGATGACATATGATTATGCATTACAAATAAGGTAAGTGGAAAATATTGACGAACTATTATAGAGTATGAAATTATGACGTAAGATTTGATTATGCATTAAAATGATTGTCAGATACTTAAAAAAGGAAACTCACTTTGAACAAATTTTATCAGTTACGTGTCATTTTAATTTCAATTTAATTTGATGTACAAATTTGTAGCTCAACATCTCAAGAAAAAAGAATAAATAATTAAAGAGGAAAAACAGAAATAAAAAACAAAATGAATTAGAAAATAATAATAATAATAATAAAATCGTGAATAGTGATATAGCTGTGCTACAATACTGCTTTTTCAAATATGACACAATACTATAGTGGGATGGATTTCCCAGCAACTAATAGTGTAGCTCTTGGCATGGTTTGGCTGTGACATTTCAGAACTCCATGACAAAATGAAAAAAAATGGTCTTATTTTTTTTTTTTACGAGCATCTTGAAGTTTTTTTTTACTTTGTCTTAATCATCGAAACTCTTAAAAATGTGCAGTTGGCATTTAGAAAATTCAATCCGTGAATTTTATAAGTAACAAACATTTTCATTAATTAAATAATTATGAAGGAAAGAAATTTATGGTATTAAAAAACATTGATTCAAAATGACAACAACTCAATTTTTTATTGTGATATCTTATGTTGGGATTTTGATGCTTATAATTGAGGAATAAAAGCCCTAAATACAACAACTCAATAATTTATTATTTCTTTATACAATTTTGATAAAAATTAAAAATTGAGTCTTGTGCCCTTTTCGTACTCGATCTTTGTTCATAGAAAAATAGTTAATTAATAGTCCAATTGTAAAATTGATATTAATACAACACAAAACCTCAATAAATTTTCACTAAAGTATATTTTTCCTTGCGATTGTTCGTATGAAAGCTTAACTTTGTATATACCTTATTTTTTTTTACAAAAAAATTACCTAATTAGATTTTTTTAAAAAATATTTGGGGGGCCCTCGGCGGCGGCTTACCTGCCCTACCCAGGGTCAGGGCTCTTGGTGGTGAATTTTGCCATTTTAATTGCTCAAAATTTAGCATTTAAGATTATTGTTGCTCAAGTTAAGAATTATCAACTGTGTCGCATTTAATTTGCTACCAATTAAATGGTTATTTGATAAATGAAGCAACATGTACAGAAGCATGCATGGTGTAGAAAATGGTGCAGATATATAGCTGGTATGAACTAGCTAGAGATATTGAAGTAATTAAAATAGCTTAGGTCATGATAAACTCCACAGGCCATTTAGGCAGTATCTTCATCAGAGAAAGATATCAAGATATATATAAGAGAATTGAATTTGTCTGACTTTGAAGCCACACACACACACATATATATATGTGTTGCGAATTGAAATATACATGGTCCCATTTTGCTTGCTAGCTAGTTGTATTCTAGTATCCAACTGAAAATTAAGGAGGAATCCAATTCAATAACGAGCAATGTGAATCATCAATGAATTATATTGAAGGATAAATGCAACTCTTAATTTTAATCAATGAAGTTTTAGAGTAAGATTAATGAATCTGATTATTTGATATTAAGTACTGCACTTCTTCTAGTAGTATCATAACTAATTTGTAAGATTGGTTTCCGAATAATCCCGATCATATATATATATATATATATATATATATATATATATCCCAAAATCCAGTTCATCCATGATACGCATTTACTCAAAACATAGTATCGTTATTAAAAACAAACAAGTAATTCCGCTGTCAGAATATATGAAACTAAATATTTAATATCATTAAACAAAGATATGCAATAACACGAGTTGATCGCCTAGACAATAGACTTGATCAATCTATGATAGTGTGTTACATAAATATGCGTAATCTTTTATTGAAATGCTACAATTTAATTAACTCATCAAACAAGTTGAGTAACACACCATTCAACTCCAAATTTGGACTTAATTGGATCTTCAAATTGTCACAGGCTCAACAAGCACCAACTTTATCCAATCTTTGGACTTAACTGGATTGGCATAGCAATCATCGTCTGTATAGAGAAGGTTTATAACCCGACCAAGATTAACAACGCGTATAAGGATTGGCATAGAAGCCTGTCTTGGCTCAAGGCATTATTGATTCATATCTTTCCAAGCATTCTCCACTTGTTGTCGAAGTTCAGCACAAGCCTCCTCGACCGAGACGCCATATTGTTTCATGTAACAATGCACTGATGAGGCCTTTTGCTCATACTGCATGTATGAAATGGAGTCAAGTAATCAAAAATATTTCTTATGTAAAATTCTTCATCATCATGCATAGTAAATTAATTAATTTAATATAAGTGGCTAGCTAGCTAGTTTTATTTTGTGTTGCATATATATATGTATATATTTACCGCATCTCCAACTAAGTCATCCATTAATCGACAAATTACAGATGATGCTCGAACTATTAATGGTTCATTTGTAACCCAATCAAAATCTTCTTTCTTAACCAGATCTCCCATACCAACTAAAGAAGTTGCTGACAACATCATGTAACCACAAGATACGAGTGCCACCTTCATATGCTCCTCCAATGTCGGAATATAGTTATTATACAACCATTTTGCCTCTTCTAAGTATGCACTAGCCAATTTCTTCATCTGCAATTTTTTTAAAATTATATAAAAATGATACAATTAAGTACAAACTTAACTATAGTCGTAATACACTAAGTGAATGACTAGCTATATAGTACGTACTTCTTGTTTTTCATATTGAACACGGTATGATTCTCCTGCTTCCACCATTTCATCTTCTATTTCAGCATAAGTCTCAACAAGGCATTTGTAGCACATTTGGATGTGTGGTGGTGAATCCTCCAAGGCCGTGTTGGCATCCCAACTGGCATGCTCCAAAAATATATATATATATATATAATGTTCGTTAGATCAAATGCACATACACACACACACAAAAAAAAAATATATAAGTAATGCAATATATAGATGCTACCTTTGAATAGCTTCAGTCGAAATTTGGAGTTCATCAAGCGTTGCGTACTCGTATGTATCATCAAGAATGGAAGCCATGCTTATGACTTTAATCAATATTTTTCTTGCACTAGTATGGTGAGGCTCACAGTAAACCCCCACCATCCAAAAAAAGAGTTCCACAATCCGGTCTCTTGCATAAGGCATTTTATTTGCGACATCAAATTTCTTCCACCACCTACAATCATATATTATATATATATATATATATATCATGACTATGTATAATTAGATTTATGTATTAAATGTAAAGCATACATAAAAAGTTTATTTAATTAATTACACTAACCTTGTAGCATCACTTAGCTCTTTCTGGTGCATCTTTTGTACTATGTTGAAATCCAATTTCGCGAGATTTAGTAATATTTCATTATGTGACTCGTCTTCTTGGTACACAGATATAAATTTTCTAGCCCCCAATCTAGTCAGACTCTTGTGGATTGGCATTTGTAGAGCTTCGTTAACACGTTTAGAGAGAGAATTAATATTGTTCATTTGAAGATGAGACGAACAAAACTCTATTGCTTTGTCGAGAATTTCTTCCCCGTGCGTTGCCAGATGTGCTGCCTCATACAAGTGTAACAGACCATTAACATCGTTCCTTAACGACTCCATAAAATTTCCTTCGTTATCGATGAATTTGCTAAACACATCTGTTATTTTGTAGTAAAATTAAGCTTTAGTAAAGCATGCATGCTATATAATTTAATTTAATTTAGAAGATGGTCGTATGATTCTTACCGCATGAGATATTATAACCTTGTTGTCTAAGCAAACGAAAACGCAGAGCAACACTACGGAGATCGTTGTCTTTGCTATTGTGTCGCACATGAAGGTATTTCAAGAATTCATCAATTTCGTTTTCGAAATGATAATGCACTCCCAGCCGTTGAATTGTATCAATCAGTTCCATTTTATGCATGGAATCATCTGGCGTTTGGACTACCAATTTCCTAACCATTTCTTTCTTCATTGCAAGTTCTTTCTGTTCAGCAATAGAGATTTCCTACACAAATATTAACAAGCAAAAGTATCAGCATATTGATTTAAGAAAAAGCTAAACAAATATATATAACAAATTAATGTGTTACTGTATTCTTTGAATCGTATGCTAAAAAATAATCTCCCCAAATGCTTGGATGAAATTTAGCGGATCGACGTATTTCATCTAAGCTCGTGACATTGTTGGATGAATCGGTGGATGAGTGCATTTCCATCTTGGAAATAAATGTATATAATTCTTTGTGTATGTATGTGTATCAAGTTTACCGATAAGATATGAAAGACAATGCAAAAGCTTTGATGGTTGCATTGGAATAAATATGATGGTATTTATAAGCATTTTACTTCCACTGACAGTCAAATAGTGACACCTAGTAATGAATATAATTATATTATATTTGTATTAGTCAAAAGTCAGGGGGCTTCGGTGATTGCTTGGTGGGTCCTATCTTTACTAAATAAATTTGGGCCAAATGTATACTTATGTCCTGAACTTTGACACTTTTTATAAAAATGTCCCGAACTTTAAATAATATCAAAATATGTCTTGAACTTTGAATTTTTTTAAAAAAATATCATGAACTTTGACCTTTGTCTAAAAATGACCCGAACTTAAAAAAATTCAAAAAAAAATGTCCTGAACTTTCCATTTTTTTTTTCAAAAATGTCATGAGATTCAATTTTCGACGGTGGATTAGTGACAAGGCATACCGAAATCTAACATGTCAAAGTGACATGGAATTCGTAATTTTTTTTAAAAATAAATAAATAATGATGACATTATTTTCCATTTTCATCTCCAAAACTGTAATTTTTCATTCCAACAAATCTCTCGTACCAATCCAATTTGAAGAGGAAAAATGATTTATTTTCATTCATTTCGAAATTCTCAATCCTAATGGAAAAAGAAAATTAAATGATTTCTTCTTATTCTTCCCAAAATCTCAATCTGAACAAAATGAGATTTTAAGAAAATCTATTTCACTTTGACACGCTGGACTCTGGTATGCTTCGTCATTAATCCAAAACTGAAAATTAAATCCTATGACATTTTACAAAAAAGTAGAAAGTTCAGGACATTTTTGTTATTATTTGAAGTTCAAGACATTTTTAGAAAAAATATCAAAGTTCAGAACATATTTTAGTATTATTTAAAATTCGGGACATTTTAAAAAAAAAAGATCAAAATTCGGGACATAAGTATATATTTGGCCATAAATTTGACACCTATCTTACTTTCCCAGCGGCACAACCCGCCCTTTATATTGTTTATTTAATTTAAAGATCTTCATGATGAACCCATGCTATGTAAACTCCAAATTAAATAGTATTTTTCATTCAATATATATATATGCATGCTATCATAAAATAAATACTAATTAAATCACATGTGTCGTCATCTCTCTCTCTCTCTCTCTCAGCTCTCTCTCTCTCTCTCTCCAAATTAAATAGTATATTGCATTAAGTATATATATGCATGCTATCAGAAGATAAATACTAATTAAATCATATGTGTCATCTCTCTCTCTCAATATATATATATTATGACAATACACACACACCACAATCACATGCCAACTAACAAGAGAATAGAAATAAATCAAATAATACTGAGTGTTGGCGAATGATTTATTGATGGAAATAATATTTTATCATATAGTCCAATACTATATCTATATCTATATCTATATATAATTTCCTCCAATGCAAACATTCTAATGATATAGTTTTTATCGCTTCTCTATCTCTAAAATATGAATTTTTGGGGAAGTTGTGTTGTCATGAACTAATTAAATTTGTGAATTTATTTAAATATAATGTTCGGATAATATTAATACTTATATTGTAGGTTCATATATATCTTCAATAATTAAATCTTAAAATACACACATATAATGAAATACCACTATACCGTATTTGTCAATTTACCTCAGAAACCACAAAGATGGTAAAACATATTTTACAGTAATTGTGAGCAATACAACAAATTTAATTATTTAGTTTCAATTCACATCTAGTTTCGAATTACAAAATCATCCTCAGGGTCTTGTCCATGTCCATTCCACTCCAATATCTATTTTATAAAAGAGGAGTAAGAGCTAGTAATACACACACACACACACACACACATTCAAGAAACAAATTAACCCAATGTGTGTGTGTGTGCTGAAGCCTGAAGATTGAACTATAAATGTAATAAATTTATCAGAATATAAAATAATTTGTCTATGACAAAATCTAGTAATTAAGTTCAATCATAGCAAATTAGCAATATAACATGCTAAGAAGGATTGGGAGAGATAAACTCGGTGCTCTCCCTTCCTCTCTGCATATTCTGAATTTTTTTCCCTCCCTCTCTCCACAAATTCTGATTTCTTCACCCGTCGCTGCTATCTCTCTCTCTCTCTCTCTCTCTCTCAAGATAACAGAAAATTTGTGTTTTAAGACTGCATAAGAGAAAAGATGAATCTTCTGTATACTTATCAAATCTCTGTCGAGGAAGGAAGTTGAGTTCAACTTGAGAGAAGAATTTTTTTTTTTGTGCATGCATACGATTTCGGAAATTGTTTGCCACTACCTTAATTGATTTTGAAAAGATTGCCCCGATATGCCCGTTTTCTGAAGGACTTATGCACAAAGAAGGTGAGATTCACAGAGGAGACACAAGTGGTTGTGAATGAAAATGTGTCAGCATTATTGCAGAAGAAGCTGCCTGAAAAGTGTGGAGACCCAAGGATATTCTTTATTCCCTGTGAAATTGGAGGACTTCGAGTAGATAGAGCTATGCTGGACTTAGGGGCATCGATCAATGTTATGCCCTTAAGCATCTTTGAAGAGCTGACATTAGGACCACTCAAGGACACAAGGACAATTATTCAATTGGCTGACCGTTCCAATGTTTACCCCGATGGAGTGCTTGAAGATGTCCTAATCAAAGTGGAGAGTCTGATTTTCCCAGCAGACTTCTATGTGCTGGATATGGGCAAAACCAATCCAAAGGCTGCCTGTATACTTTTGGGCAGACCATTCATGAAGACGGCACATACGAAGATTGATGTCGATAAGGGCACATTGATGTATGAGTTCGATGGAGACAGAGTTACCTTCAACATCATGGAAGCAATGAAGTACCCCAATGACACTGAGGGTGTACAGGTGATCGACGTCTTTGAGCCTATGATCCAAGAAGAAATGCTTAGGCTGCTGGCAAAGGATCCACTTGATTGGGTACTTCAATACAGTAAAATGGATTGGGATGCTGAAGAGGAACGAGATAAGCAAATCAAAGAGGTAATTCTGCAATTGTATCACATCGAAGCCGGTTTTTCAAGGGATCAACGTCTGCCTTTGCCCACAACAAGGCAAGGTGATAAACTGATGCGGTCTATCATCAAGCCACCCAAGCTAGAGTTGAAGGAGTTGCCTGATCACCTCAAATATGCCTATTTGGGTGAAGGAAAGAGTTTGCCAGTTATAATCAGTTCATCTTTGACCATGAAGCAGGAAGTCAAGTTGATAGCACTATTGAAGATGCACAAGGAAACAATTGGATGGACTTTGGCCGACATTAAAGGCATAAGTTCCACCATTTGCATGCATCGGATCCAGTTGGAAGAAGGGGCAAAACCAGTGCAAGATCCCCAAAAGAAGCTGAATCCCTTGATGAAGAAAGCTGTGTTAAAAGAGACTCTAAAGCTGCTCGATATGGGCATTATCTTCCCTGTGCCCGACAGTGAGTGGGTGAGTCCTATTCACATTGTGCCCAAAAAGTCTGGAATCCAGGTTGTGGAGAATGAAAACAAGGAACTTATTCAGATGAGACTGCAGACCGGATGGAGAGTTTGCATTGACTACCGCAAGTTGAATGCAGTCACAAAGAAGGATCATTTTCCTTTGCCCTTCATCGATCAGATATTGGAGAGGCTTGCGGAAAAATCGTACTTCTATTTTCTGGATGGGTATTCTGGATATATACAGATCGTGGTGTCCCAAGCCGATCAAGGCAAAATGACATTCACTTGCCCCTTTGGCACATTTTCCTACAGAAGGATGCCTTTTGGCCTTTGTAACGCTCCAGGCACATTCCAACGGTGCATGATGAGTATATTTTCTGATATGCTTGAGACTTGTATTGAGATCTTTATGGACGACTTCACGGTTTATGGAGATAGCTTTGATCAATGCCTTGATCATTTGAGCAAAGTACTGAGCCGCTGTGTGGAAAAAGACTTGGTCTTGAATTATGAGAAGTGTCACTTCATGGTGAGAGAAGGAATCGTGCTGGGACATGTAGTATCCGAGCGAGGAATCGAGGTGGACAGGGCAAAAGTGGAGATCATTGCCAAATTGCCCTATTCCATCAATGTTAAGCAAATTCGGGCATTTCTAGGCCATGCGGGTGTCTATCGTTGATTCATTAAGGACTTCGCAAAGATTGCTCAACCACTCATAAACCTGCTACAATTGGAGGTAAAATTTGATTTTGATGATGACTGCAAGAAAGCTTTTCATACATTACAGAATATGTTGGTGTCTTCTCCCATTATCCAACCTTCGGATTGAGGAATGCCATTTGAGGTGATGTGTGATGCCAGCGGATTTGCCGTAGGAGCAGTTTTGGGCCAGAAAAGAGGCAAAGAGAGCTATGTTATCTATTATGCCTCCAAGACATTAAATGCCGCGCAACGCAACTATACCACCACGGAGAAGGAGCTGTTAGCAGTAGTGTTCGCTTTTGAGAAGTTTCGTTCCTACCTGCTGGGGGCACAAGTGATTGTTTACACGGATCACGCAGCTCTGAAGTACCTACTGTCTAAAAAGGAGTCAAAGCCGAGACTCATAAGGTGGATATTGCTCTTGCAAGAGTTCGATGTGCAGATCAAAGGCAAAACTGGGGCAGAAAATCTGGTTGCAGACCATCTCAGCCGTCTGATGGTTGAGAGCAAAGAGGAGATCACTAAGAATTTTCCAGATGAGCACTTATATGAGGTTGTGGGCAAAACAGCAAGGGAGCCATGGTTTGCCGACATAGTGAACTATCTGGTCGCAAGGCAGTTTCCAGTTGGTTTGAGCGACTATCAAAAGAATAAGATGAAGCGTGAGTGCAAGTTCTATATCTGGGAAGCACCAGCTCTTTGGAAAATTGGAACTGATCAAGTCATAAGAAGGTGCGTCAGTGATGATGAGGTCCTAGACATCTTGAAATTCTGTCATAACAACGCATGTGGAGGTCATTTTGGCGCACGGAGAACAGCAAGGAAGGTATTAGATGGAGGATTTTACTGGCCTACATTATTCAGGGATGCTTATATTTTTGTGAAGAAGTGCAAGAACTGCCAGATGACTGGGAATATTTCTATTCGAGAGGCCATGCCACAAACACCTATCATGCCCGTGGAAGTCTTCGACATATGGGGCATAGATTTCATGGGACCATTTTCCAAGTCAGGTAATAATCTCTACATTATCCTGGCTGTAGATTATGTGTCCAAGTAGGTGGAGGCAAAAGCCACTCCAACGAACGATGCAAATACAGTGGTGAAGTTCCTGAGGGCAAATGTGTTCTGTCGCTTCGGAATGCCCAAAGTCCTGATTAGTGATCAAGGAATTCATTTCTGCAACTCAGTCATAAAGAAGATGATGGCAAGGTATGGGGTCACACACAAGGTTACTACTGCATATCACCCCCAGGCAAATGGACAAGCAGAAGTCTCAAACAGGGAGATCAAAAATATTCTGGAGAAAGTTGTAGGACCAAGGCGAAAAGACTGGAGCAATCACTTGGAAGATGCTCTGTGGGCATATCGCACAGCCTACAAGACACCTATTGGGATGTCTCCTTATAGGCTGGTTTTTGGAAAGTATTGCAATTTGCATGTGGGAATGGAGCATAAAGCATTTTGGGCAATCAAGAGGTTGAATTTCAATAATGAATGCGCTGGAATTGAGAGGAAGCTGCAGATCCAAGAATTGGAAGAGTTGAGGTCCGAGGCCTATGATAATGCTGTGATGTATAAGGAAAGGACCAAGAGATACCACGATGCACTCGCAAGAGGCAAACAGTTGCTCTGTGGGCAAAATGTACTCGTGTTTAACTCAAAGCTCAAATTGCATGCGGGCAAATTAAAGCCAAGCGAGGCACAAGGCGTAGTGCCCGCAACACCGGCGACTCGTCGCAAGAAACAACGCAGACCACCCAGTCAACCCAGCCCGAGGAGCCAAAACAAAGCTCCGAACCAGTTCTAAACCCCTCACCGATCCAGACCATTTCACCACAACAACCACCGCTCCCGCCGCCGCAAGCAGGGAAGAAGAAGCGAGCACCGCCGAAGGCTAAAGGCGGTGCGTTGAAGAAGAAAAAGGTTGAGGCTGACAAGGGCAAACCCCAAAGCCCACCACAAGCTGGGCAAAGCCCTAACCCAACGCCAACACCTGAAAAACCACCAACTCCGGAGAAGCCGCCGACACCCCAACCCAGTGAAGAATTAAACGAGTCTGAGCCTGAGAAAGAACCAGAGAAGGACGGGGAAGGCGATGGTGGACCAGAGAAAGAAGATGAAGTGGAGGAAGAAAAGCAAATGGGTAGCGGTAACGAAGAAGAAAGCGTTGATGAATCTGAAGGTGAGAGCTTGGAAGAAGAAGACAAGGAGGAGGAGAAACTGGAGCAAGATCAGCAAGAGGAGAAGGAGAAAGAACCAGAACCGGAGGAAGAGAAAGAAGAATCGTTGGAAGAAGTCAAAGCGGCTTCAGAGGGATCTACATCTGAGAATGCCCACAGCTATTCTGAACAGTCGAAACAGGCACAACCCGATCCACCCGTAGAGAAGAAGAAGTCGAAGAAGGCAAAACCACAGGAGGTCGCGAAGAAAGCACAAAGGGAACGAAGCCAGAGCAAGGGTCCCGATGTGTCCGAAAAGGCTAAGAGCAAACAAAAGGGAACCAAATCAACCAGCAAGGAAGCAAAGAAGCCAGTCAATAAGGAGTCAAAGAAATAAGAGAAGCCCCCCACCAAGAGAAAGCTAGATGTGGAGCAGTTCCACGAGGAAGAGGAAGAGAAGTCGGTGCACAGTGAGGAAGTGGAACCGGAAATTCAAATCATCCCAGCTCCAGTTCAATCCTATGTGCCCGCAAAGGGGAAAAAGGGCACAAAAAGCAGGGTGCCAATCAGAACCCTCCCACGCCGCTCGGCGAAGGAGGAAAAGGATGATCTAAGCAGCTCGAGACAAGGAATTGTCGAGAGATTAAACAAGAAGAAGCATCTGCCCCTTTATGTTCTTCATGACAGCACGGTAAATACACTTGGAGTCATGGACCAAGTGTATGAATACTTTGCCAACATCGGTTGGGAGCAAGTACTTGGCTGGAGGAACACGGTATGCCCCTCTTTAACCATTGAATTTCTTTCCTCATATGAGTTTAAACCAGTGCAGGGCTTTGGTCTGGAGACGCCCGGAGTTGTGAACTTCTACATAGCTGGAGAGAGCTATAGCATGTCAATCTCAGGATTGAATCTGATGTTGGATTTCATCCAACCAAAAGATGTTCATTCGAAGTGGTACAAAAAAGTAGCAACCAGTGTTGGCGACGACTGGAGTCGAAACATTCAGCAACGGTGGGAGGAAATTGGAGGCAAAGGCTTCTATCTTTCGGGCTCAAGCAAGGACAAGCACATCTCTGACCACGCCCTCCAGATTTGCCATAGATGGATGACATTCAACCTTTATGGGCGCAAGGATGGCACAGGCCAAGTCACGCAGCAGGAGATGTTCCTATTGTGGAACATGGTGCATAAGCGGAAGGTCAACCTCGTCTACATTCTGGCGATTCAATTACAGGCGCAGACCAACAACACCAGAGCAACTGTTGTAGCCTTGGGCATGTTCGTGGCTAGGCTGTTTGAAGGATTGAAAGGAGACGACCTCGACGACATCTTCGAAGGTTACCCAGAGCTTGACGAAGCGACAGAGTATCTCGATGCCCAGAGACTGGAGCGGATGCAGCTAGTTGGGTTTACTGAAGAGAACACCCCATACTTCCTCCCTTTTGACGAACCAACATATTTTGACAAGAGAAAGGCCCCCAAGGCACAAGAAGGATCGCCCCGGGCACAAGAAGGACCGAGCAGGGCACAGAGCAGTGCAGATTCAAAGAAGCTTGAAAGAGTTGAGAAAGCCCTGCAGAGCATTTGTGTTCATCTCGGGTTAGACTACCCCTCCTCTCCTTAAATCATGCTTTATCCCCAGTAGTTTAGGATTTGTTTTTATTTTTGTTTTTGTATATTTGCGTCTGTGTATATAGAGTCCGTGTTGGGCATATCTAACCCACATTACTGCTTGTGCCCGCAAGGGTACTTTGCACAGCAAGTGTGTGGGAGGGATATGCCTAGGTAGTTGTGTTTGTATGTTTTGTTTTTATTTTGTGTGTGCATGTTAAGTCTACAACATATGAGTCATAGATTGACATTGGGCATATATGGACATAACTTTATTATTAGGCAGATGGAATTAATCAATCGCATGTGAAAGCAATACATAACTACCCAGTGAGCTTTGAGCCCAAAATTCACATTGGCGACTTCTTTCTGTGTATTTAAATTCCACCACCTCATGTGATGCTTACTTGCTTATACCCTGTCAAACTCGATTTCATGTTCTCATGCATGCTTAGATAATTAAGGCATTTTCTTTCGTCGTTATTTGGTCATATTATTCACTGATAAATGTTTCTCATTGCTGCCATTATTTGAGCCTGTTTAAAGAGTATCTTATGACTGAGAATGAAACCTTTTATGCTCGTATTGGTAGTATGTTTAAGCCAAATAGTGACAGGGTGCCAGAAATGGGCACAAAGAAAGAAAATAAAAAAATAAAATAAAATAAAAAATAAAATAAAATAAAAGAGAGAAAATGAAAAAAATAAGTGTATAAATAAAATGGTTTCCCAGGTTGTTATGTGGGCACAAGGCTGCCAGTGCTGATTTTGCCCAAATGATATGTAGCCAGTTCCTAAATATTCCCAACCTTGATCCGCATGCCCCATTACAACCCCCACAAGACCTTTTGATATGCATGCATGTGAATATCGTAAATTATTTATACAGGGTGTTTGCAAGTTTGTTGATGATGATTTGGTGGAATTGTTGAGAGTAAACACTTAACCTAAACACTCGAGAAAAAGGCGAGCTGAGTGTACACTTCAATAGTAGCCTGAGTTTGATTGATTCGATTTGCCTGCATCATTATGTTCAACTGTTATGCCCTTTATCAACTTATGATTCATATGATGTGTTGTCTTGTTTTGAGTCATTTGAGTCTTCTGTTTTGTTTTGTTGTTTTGAGTTAGAGTTGCATTCACACTTGAGGACAAGTATAGTCCAAGTGTGTGGGTGTGATGAAGACTCAAATTCGTATTTTTTTCTTTATCTTTTTACACCCTTTTTAAGTGTTTAGTATAGAGTCTAGTCTAGTTTTGGGGGTAAAGCTGATTGCAGGAGGCTGAGGGCACAAAACCACCACAATAGGCACAGACAGGTGCTATTTATGCTGAGGGCACAAATGACTGAATTGCCTGCCGAGGACCCAGTCAAAGTTGTTGCGAGAATTACGCAACAGAATCGTGGAGGTGATGTGGCGGTCAGTTCCGAGTCTTGGGGAGGTCTACACACGTTGGGAAGGAAGTGGGGACATCAGAAAGCTGTTGGAGAAGCTAGGGTTTGTTGCTATCCCTCCTAAATTCAAGGAAGAACGTTGAGCATGAAGTGATGAAGTGGAGGAGTGCAAGAACCCCTGCGTGGGTGAGATCTGGGCTGCTTGAAGCCTTAATTCAGTTGCTATAAATACTTTTATCTGTTTTCATATGTGCGTGCGAGAGAGGGAGGCAGTTTTTGCACCTCAAGATACAATTTCCCGTTTTCATATTTAGTTTATTTGCTGGATAATCTGTCTGCCTGAAGCTGGCAATTTGCCCGCGGAGAGGTAGTTCAGTTGTTTTGTTGGCAAAACTGGGGTTGGGCCCAGAAGTTAATCGAGTTATTTCCTTTCCAAGTAAGATGTCTTTTATCATTTCTTTTACTTTCGTTTCTATGTTTAGTGGCTAAGTATCCACTGTTCAAGTCAAAGTAATGGTCTAAGGGTAGAATATGTGCATGAGGTAATCAGACTTTAAAGCCTTAAGGGTTCACAATCTTAACTTGTTTTTCACTTAGACATAGGTAAAGGGTGGTTGGAGATGAAAGCGCGCATTTCTGATTAACTGGTACTAGTGTTAGTTACGTGGGAGTGTATAGGTGACCCATGCCTCGATACCCGCATAGTAACAAGTCCGGGGGTGACAGCCTTGGTAGTTAAGATTGAGTAGTATATGCAGGCACAAGACCGTGTCAAACCTACTAGAATCGGGTCGCTTTTGCCCTCAAAGCTGCTATACTTGCAAAATCTTTGTGTGATTCTCTCCTTAGGTTCCTATATAGTTAGGTCCCTAGATGCCGATCGTATCATCTAGACGGTATAATGTAAGAAGTGATTTGGGAGTGGCCGATCGTATCCATTTCCTATAACCGGTTAACCCTCAAAGTGACAATTACCCATATTTGGCCATAGGGATTCGGTTTTTGACCTTTCTGCTAGTGTGGGCACAACGGATAGTAGTGGTAATTACATATGTTTTACCCGGGATTGCGCATACCTACCGAATGACTTGATGCTTTGACTTGAGCACTTTTATTACTGACATTTTCTTTTGTGATTTCCTTTTCAGCATTTAGTTAGTTTAAATTTATTAGCAAGGTTTTTAGAGTGACACTGAAGACCCAAACCAAAACTAAGAAAAGACAGAAGGTTATAAGCACTCCTCGTGGGATCGACATCCGTCTTCACTAGCTATACTAGCCGTTGAGGGTAGATTAAGCATTTGTGGACAATTTGCCTGCAAGTGTATTTTGCACACCAAAACGACGGGTGTGCCAATAATTATGTATAAATATATAACATTTTTGTATAGTATTATTAAATGGCCCCCCTGAGTAAAATTTCTGCGTCCGTCACTGTTTCCAGCCATCAAGTACATACACAAACTTCATGTCTCGATCACATACACCAAGAACATTTATGGCTACTTTCCTTTTTCTTGTCCTATATCTTGGTTTATTATTGGCTAGAACCTTTACCTGAATATGTGTTCTATCTAAGGCACCTAAACATCCTTAGTATGTAAAAGTAAATATAAAATTAACTCTTATATCATCACATTTTTATATTAAATCTAAAATTAAAATTATGTAAAAAAATTACCGTAAACCATTTCCACCTCGAATGGGTACAATCAGATATTGGTGTTGACTCAACCAGTAGTAAGGAACTTATCCTCAACAATATTTTCAATACCACATGTATATGCTTTGACACAGTTTGACCCGATCTCATAAAATTATACTTGATGATCCTATTCTTCTTATGATGGAATAGGATAGAAAGAAACATGGTATCTTTTTCTTCAACGCTAACATACTTAGAATTAACTAGTCCACCTATATGCTACATTAAGTAACATAGACGGGAAAATGCATTTTGGTTCATTCTAAGGTTGGCAACACAATCTGCATCACCTATATTAATCAATCTTCTCATATGACTCACCTGGTTAAGAATTCGATCTATCATACTATATCTTCATACATGTTGTTCAAGTCTATGAATTCGAGCATCATTTTCTTTAAATAGTGCCATAACTAGGTTGATAAAAATCACAGTTTGATGCATTATCTCTTCCAAAACCAAGAACAACTCATTTTTTCTTTGAAATTGGAGTCATGTTTAGTTTAATTGAAATTAACAAATGACATAATGAGAAATTGAGAATACGTTAGTCATCACAATAGACACACACATCACAATCATAAGCATGTTTCTACTGTCTCAAATTCCATACACACACATCACAATCATAAACATGTTTCTACTATCTCCAATTCCATAATCTAGAAATGTATTATCTATTTCCACCTATTGCATAAAAAGTCTCCAAACACAACATATTCAATAATATAGCTTAATAAGTACTTGAATTTCCAAATAATGATGAGTTTCATTATTTAGAGATGCTATTTGGTTATCCATAGTTAAAATAGAGAAAAAAAAGATTAAGTTTCCCACACTCAATTCAAAAAAAATTATATATGTAAAGGTTCGATTTCTTTCAATTATATTTCTACCAAAATTCTATGCCCAACACTCATTACTCTACTATTTCGACAAAATTTATACAATTAATTAGAAGAAAGTGCTTTAATTAATAAGCAAGATAGAAATCACCAAACACAAAAGTCCATAAGAATTAATTTACAAGATACATCACCAACATGAAGTACCAATTATTTCATTTTTTTTCTTTCTAGAAATGATCAAAAGCAAAGAAACAAACACAAAATCTTTAAAATCATGAATAAATATGTCCATTCTTTCTCTCTAATAGCCTGATTCATGACTTTTTTTTCTTTCAAATAGTGTGGGTATCAAACAAAAGAAGGAAATGGCGGAGGAAAAATAAAGGAATAAATTATGATATAAGTGTAACACAAATTTTATATTTAATTTGGTAAAACACAAAACATGTACAATTTAGATGATTTTCGGATCAAAATATATTTATACAGATCCAATCTCTATTTTTTCTCTGATTCTTCTCTTCAAAACTTGATCTTCAAACGGTCTTTGAAATCTTCAGAGTAAATTTGTCTCTTTGATTTTCTCGGACTTGTTGTTTGAACTTGGCCTTTGAAGTTTTCAGGGAAGATTTATATCATCGATCTTCTTTGACTTGGTATTTGGACTTGATAACGTTAATTCGGAGGGCCGACGCCTTGTTTCCGGATCAAACGCCAATTTCAGAATTAATTTGATGAAGAACGCCTTTGACTGTCTTGCTTATGGATCAAACACCGTTTTCGAGATGAATTTGGTGAAGAACGCCTTGAATATTTGAAAGAATTTCACTTATGAAATTTCTTCTCAAATTCTTGAACTCTTCAAATGACTTCTGCTGTGATTTTCAACTGATATGGAGGCCGCTATTTAAAGTTGTAAGCATAGAGATCTAAGGTTGACGTGGCACTATCTCATTAGCTGTTGGAAATTGATATATATCTTTTTGAAAGATATTTACTTGTTGTCAAAGACTCTTGATATTTATTATATAATAATATCTTTATTATTTAAATATTTTATCTAATTTTGAATTTCATAAGATTAATCTAAAACTAAATAAATATATATAAAAATCAATAAAAATATTATATATAATATTTAATTTTTTGTTATCTACAATAAGATAGATATATAAAAGAAGCAAACCTGCATTTGAAGAAAATGGCGCGAGCGAGAGAATACAACGGGAGCATCGACGGGATTGGGAGAGTGAGAGAAGAGATCTAGAAGAGAGTTTTTTTATAGGGTTTTAATTAATACGGTGGAGGTTATTTTAGTCTAATATTTTTTATAATTAGTTTTGGGATTGCACATCTAAATGTGTGATGGGTACGTATTTCATAAGAATTGGTTAATTTATGTCGGGCCTTTATTTTTTCAAGAATTTTGCTATTGTTAGCAAATACAGTATTAGAGTGTCATAGATATTTATCTCACTCTTATACTATCTAGCAAATAAGTTCTATATGTATAGATCCATAGATAATTATATCAAATAAAATTTCCCAGAAATGAATAATGAGCGGGAACCAATCATGCCTAGTCCACAAATTAATTGTGTTCGACTCCAAAATAAAATAAAAAAGTAGATTGATTGCGTGAACCTAGCATTAGTAAGTTCTGGAAATAAAACATAATCCTAAAAATATGGGTCAAAAGTACCAAATGTTTTTTTTTTTGCCTTTTTGACTTCACCAATCACATATATTATTATTATTATTATTATTATTATTATTATTATTATTATTATTATTATTATTATTATTATCAAAACACATTTATACATTTTTTTTTCTTGAGTGAGCAATCCAAAAGAAATAATTTTTACTCTCCACATGACCACATCTACTGCAGACATTCACCCCTAATGTTTACCTTGAGAGTGATTTTCTATTAACCTTTTTTTACAGCCAATATCCCCCTTCCCTCCTGATCAAAAGTTATTTTTTGGTGGAAAAAATACCATTTTATTGATATTATTTTACTTGTTTCCATGTTTTTCATTCCTAAAAAGAATTTATTTTGTATAACTCCCCTTTATTTATTTTAAAAATTATACCATAAATTATATATGTAAAATTATTTATACGTTCGTAAAATTAATATTATTCTATCATTATTGAGTTTGTACATCGTATGAAAAAAACATGTGAGATTTTTAATATTTTATAAAAGTACAATATTTTAGGACTACTAGTTCAATGGATTGACGACTCGATTGTAAAATATGTGCAACTCAAAAGGCAAACCAAACAAAATAACTTTATATTTAACATGTTATAAAATAGCAATTCTAGTCCATATTTTCGGTAAGGAGTCATAATTAATTAATTGAGGATATCGATACATATATCGTAGTTAAATACGTAAAACTTATTACACATATAGGTCATAATCTCTTCCTTGAATAGTTCCTCAATCTTCTATACGTTTTCCTTATTTATTTTTCATATATCATAGAAAGTACAAAAAACTCTTCCAACTTCCAAAATTTTAACAAATAGTAAAAAATAAAAAAACCCTTTATTAATTTCATTGTGCCTTTCAAGATGCTGGTTCAACTGATTTCTTGTTCTCATCGGATTATTATTAATTACCCAATATAAGATATATAGTAGCCGACAATCGGTTCCCAAATTAGCCGATCCCATTTGGGTTTAGAAACTATATATGTAATATGATATTTCCAGTCAAATGATGTCATATTATTTTTCAGTCTGCAATATATCAAGTAATTAGCAGCCACATATTGGTAGAGGAAGCCACATCAATTCTGAAAAAATGTCACGGTTTATATGCAGTTTGATTGCTTTTTTGGTATGGGGCACGACGTTCGCTGCGATGATGACTGTGTCAGTAAATTATCGAAACATCAAAATAACGTGTTCGACAATCTCAGTCGATCCATCAGGTGGAGGCAACTTCAAAACTATTCAATCAGCAATCAATTATGTGCCTCAATTCAGTCGCCACTGGATTTGCATACGCGTTAAGCAAGGCATATATAGGTTAAACTCAAGATCCTATAGGCTATAGTGACCTTAATTACACCTTCGTTTATTTTCTCTAAACATCATTTTCGTTTTTATGCAGGGAAAGAGTCTATATTCCTGCCGAGAGGCCATTTATATACCTCGAAGGGGAAGGGCAGACAAAAACTCATGTCGTATCGGACGGTCACGATCCATTTGATGCAACTGCTACTTTCACTACACGAGCAGAGAACATTGTTGTCAAGGGCATAAGTTTCAATGTAAGATAAAAAAAAACTGAAAACTTATGTCTGTATTTTCTACTCATTAATGATTACATGCCTTGTTTTGCTAACAGAATTCGTACAACTCCATTGGATCACACAATTCTATTGCTCCGGCAGCAGCAGCGAAGATTGAAGGAGACAAATCGGCCTTTTATGATTGTGGTTTTTTCGGATTGCAAGATACGTTGTGGGATTCTAATGGAAGGCATTACTTTAAACGCTGCACCATTGAAGGAGCCGCCGATTTCATCTTCGGTTCTGGCCAATCCATTTATGAGGTAAGTCGACGGGGAGTCTTATGTGAGACTGTATCAATAATCGAATCCACTAATTACATTGTGTTATGTATTTTTATTTTTAATTATGTATGCACATAATATATACACAAAATCTCGATATTTATTATAAATAATTGGTCCACTTGGCAACAAATTACACACATTTGATCATATATATTACATATGCTTGCTGATTTGGTATTTGTGTTCAGAAATGTTTGATATCAGTGGTTGCAGCAACTCTAAATGGAGCAGCAGGGTACATCACAGCTCAGGGAAGAGAGCAAGCAGGCGAAAAAAGTGGATTCGTATTTAAACAATGCAATGTATTTGGGAATGGGAAGACATTTTTGGGAAGGGCATGGAGAAAATATGCAAGAGTTATTTTCTACCAGACTTCCATGTCTGATATCATTGTTCCTCTAGGATGGGATGCTTGGTACAACTCCGGAGGCCAAGAGTACACATCTATCATCCTCGTTTTCATCTCTTATATATATATATATATATGACAAGAACTAATTGTATCCATATTCCGATTTCCTTCAGATTTCACACAGTTTATATGGCCCCCTGATCAAGACTGACCGGAGACTACCCTACCCCTATATGTCTACATATGGTTTCCACATTATTAGCATTTTTCTTTTTCTTTAATATTAGTCCCCATGTCTTTTGTTATAGATCATCTACACACATATATAAATACTTTCAAATTGTTTAACAACCATTTCAATAAGCTCTCTTTTCTAAAAAAAAGATCTTATTATACGAATTAAGTACATGCAACTTTGTCATTACTCTTATTTTTAATATAAGATATAATATCTCGTGAACTCATTCGAGCTTAATTTTGGACATATAATGTTCAGGGGCCTGCTGATGTTCGAGGAGATTGATTGCCATGGCGTCGGCGCCAATACTTCAGGGAGAGTGAGATGGGCAAACAAGAGGCTGAACAACCGATATTTGCAGCGGTTAATCGACATTTCTTACATCAACTATGGAGGTTGGATTTTACCAGAATTCATCAATAATTAGCTAGCCTTTGTGGAAAAAATCGAGGGATGAAGGCATGAAGCTTCAATAACTTGATGCATGCGTGGTTATAAATATTAGAAAAATTCAATCTTGTAGAGGTATAGATAGCTTAATTACTAATATCAATATTTTGAATTTAGAGTTATTGTTGTTTATCTATTTTTTTAACGCGAGTTGACCCGCGTTGACCGGATCAAAGCGCGGGATTGACCCGACCTGTCTGAAATAGTGTTATTTGCATTTGCTGCAAGGAAGTTTTTGCAAATTAATATTTAACGTGATTCATTAACAATACATTATCCAAGTCCACAAGTAGAGGATCGATACTACATTATTGATTCAAAGAAATTACAGAATACTCGAATAGCTAACTTTAGGATTAAGCGAGACGCGGGCTTCTCTGGCCGAGAAAATTTTGATTTTGGTTCCGTAGGACATGACCTAATCTATTTTGGTCCCAATCCTATCTAGGACCTGGATTATCAATTTTGGTCTCACAATTTAGATGGAAAAAAAGGGCTAACAGCCGTCAGTTTTGGAACCAGAATAGTTATTATGGGACCAAAAGTGAAATTTTCAACGAAATAGAAATCCTAGAATGCAATAAGCTATGAACGATTTTTGAGCCGAAAAATTGATCAAATGTTAGATTTGTAAATAGGGGTACTATCTATTAATCTTTTTAAAAATTGGGTTATTTAAAAAAATTCTACAATAAAAACACGATTTAACAACGGATTGTATTGATTAAGATTAAGAAATTTAATGATGGATTTTTTTGTCTCAAACTTAACAAAGAACACACGTCGTATTTTGATTTTTAATTTTTATTTTTATATTAACGACGCAATGACGACAAATTTTTCTAATAATTTTTTATTATATATTTATTTTAATTTTTCAATTACTAATGAATTAAAAATATAAATTTTTTTAATATTTTTATTTACTTTACATGATAATTTTTAATTTTTTTAATGTTATTAATTTTTTTAATTACTATATAATTACGAATTTGAAATCAATCTTTTTAATATTATTTATTTTTTTTATTTATTTTACATTTTACAATTTATTTCATTTTTAATTTTTTAATAATATTTAATATTTTTTAATATAATATATTTTTCAATTAGTAAATAATTATGAATATATATTTTTTAATATTTTTATTTATTTTACCTTATAATTTTTAAATTTTTTAATATTATTAATTTTTTAATTACTAATTAATTATGAATTTGAAATTAATCTTTTTAATATTATTAATGTTTTATTTATTTTACATTTTTAATATTATATATATTTTTTATTTTTCAATAACTAATTAATTATGAGTATAAATTTTTATTAGTTTTACTTTACGATTTTTAAAATTTTATATTACTTTATATATTTTTTTATTATTTTATATTATTTTTTAATATTTTGGGCTTGGCATGGCGCGCTTCCATCGCTAAAATGTGAATTTTTTGTAGTGAAAGTTCAAAATGTAGGTATGCAAATATAATTTTTCCTTGATTTTTTACTTTACATTTTACAAGATTGATTTAATTATGAAATAATCAACGATAATAATGAATTATTAGTTGAAAATTAAAATTAAATATTAAAAATAATTGTAAACCCCAGTTAGATGTGGTGAACGCTCATAAACAATATTGTAAAATTAAACTAAATAAAAAATTTCCCTGCCTTTAGGGGTATAAACGAGCCGAGTCGAGTTGAGTATCTTCTTGATCAAACTCGAGCTCGATAGAAAATTAAACTAAAAAAAAAAATGGCTTTCTTTTGATTTAGTAGTTGTAATTTGATGATTTGGTGTGTAGATATATATAGATGCATGTTGGTGGGAAATTTGGATCCAAATCAGGTTAAATTTCCCTCCAAATCAGTTCAATTTTGCCTCCAATTGACTTGTAAAAAATTTTCTGGAATTTTTCTGTACGGGACCAAAATCGATATTTTTTTTAACAGAAACCATGACGGCGGGACCAAAATTGATAATTCAAGCGATTTGGGACCAAATGTGATAAGGTTGTGACCAAAATCGGACTAGGTCATGTCCTATGGGACCAAAATCGAAATTTTCTCTTCTCTGGCCTAAAGCATTCCAACATAAATGATCATAGAAAAAAAATGTTTGATTATAATCTAAGCCCTTAATCTGACATAACTAGGGTTGTAAATGAACAGAGCTGCTTGCAAGTTATTCGAAGCTCGACTAAAAAAAAGGTCATTTGAAGTTCGTTTCTTTTCTAAACTAGCTGAGCTCGAGCCTTGAGTTGAGCTTTAAAAATTTATCGAGTTGAGTTCGAACAGAGTAGCATTCTACTTTGTTAGCTCGCGAACATGTTTGATTTCAAGCTTAATCGAATCACAAACATGTTCATTAATATTACAAATATTTCAAACGGGTAAATTAAATATAAGCTCTTTTTTTCAAACTCAAACTCGAATATGTAAATTAAAAGAGCCTTTTTTTCGAGCATTTGAATTCAAGTTTGATCAGTAAATTTTTGAGTATTTCATGACCGAATTCGAGCCGAATTCAAATATGACAAATATTTGTTGAACTGAGCTCGAACGAGAGGAAAAAAGCTCGAATCGAGCTTGAATATTTCTTAACGAGTTAAGCTCAAACATCAGGATGTTTGGCTTTATTCGATTCGTTTAAAACCCTAGACATGATCCTAAATCCTAAAGAACACATTTTTAATTAATTAAATGATAAGTAGCTTTTCTTTTAGTACTAGATGATAAGGAGCTATTTATTTCATCTTTGTAAATGGTCATTCATTTAATAATCAGGTCAAATAAAAGTCAGATTGCATATAATGCTACAATCAACTTTCTTGACTTTAATTTGTTATCTTTATAAAAAGTACACACAGTGCAATCACGTATTAAAATTCAGCAAAAAAGGAGCGAAAAAAAGAAGGATGATGTTCATCACAAATCCTTACTTTTCCAAAACTCCAATATTTAAATCGCCAGATGGGTTCCATTATTTATTCTCGAAAACTGCATTTAAGTAGAAATTAGCAGCCATTGCTAGAGGCCGCTACATCTATTTTTTTAAAAAAAATATGTCACGTTTTATATACAGTTTGATTGCTTTCTCCCTAGTATTTTCATGGGGCTTGACGTTCGCCACGACGATAGTATCAACAAATAATCGAAACATCAAAACAAGGTGTCCCACAATCACAGTCGATCCATCAGGTGGAGGCAACTTCACAAGCATTCAATCAGCAATCTATTCTGTCCCTCGATTCAGTCGCAACTGGACTTGCATACGCGTTAAACAAGGAGTATACAGGTAAAATTAGATATCGAAACATACACACAACTTATAACTAACACGACAAACTCAAATGCTAGCGACTCTAGAGTTCTACACCGTTATTTATTTATTTATTTATTTATCATATATTAGATTATTTCCTAAATATATCATGATAAAAATAATTTTTCATTTGTCTCCTTCAATTTATGCAGGGAAAGGGTCTATATCCCTTTCGATAGGCCATTTATATTCCTTGCAGGTGCAGGGCAGAGAAAAACATACGTGGTTTCGGACGGTCACGATCCGATTGATTCAACTTCTACTTTCACTACTCGTGCAGAGAACATTATTGTCAAGGGCATAAGCTTCAACGTAAGACAAAAAAATACGAAAACTTATGTCAAACAGTCTGATCACGGATATTGCTTCTCATTACATGCATTTTTTTTTCTTTAATATCAGAATTCATACAATTATCCTCCGATTGGATCGAATAATTCTATGAAAGAGGCAGCAGCAGCGAAGATTGAAGGAGACAAATCGGCCTTTTACGATTGTGGGTTTTTCGGATTGCAAGACACGTTGTGGGATTTTAATGGAAGGCATTACTTTAAGCAGTGCACCATTGAAGGAGCCGTTGATTTTATCTTCGGATCGGGCCAATCCATTTATGAGGTAAGATTATGAGACCTTATTCATTATAAATGTGTGATATATATGTAATTAAGTGCAGTGATAATAACTCGCATGTTCTTGATTTGCAATTTGCATTCAGAAATGTGTGATATCAGTGGTTGCAGAAGCTCTAAAGGGAGGTGCAGGCTACATCACAGCTCAGGGAAGAGGAAATCCTAACGAAAGAAATGGATTCGTATTCAAACAATGCAATATAATTGGAAACGGGAAGACCTATCTTGGAAGGCCATGGAGAAAATATGCAAGGGTTATTTTCTACCAGACTTACATGTCTGATATCATTGTTCCTCTAGGATGGGATGCTTGGTACAACGCCGGCGGCTACGAGTACGTACTACGTATATATATTATATATCACAAAAACAAAAACTTGTTTCAGAACTGTACGTCTAACTTGATGGATTTTGATCTTTAATTAATTAATTTTGGAGATGAAATATGTTCAGGGGGAAATTGACATTCGAAGAGATTGATTGTAAAGGATTAGGCGCGAAGAGCTCAGGGAGGGTGAAATGGGCAAACAAGCGGCTGAGCAGAAGAGAATTGCAGCGTTTAATCAGCCTTTCCTACGTTAACGGTGGAGGTTGGCTTTCGCCGCCAGAATCTATCAATTAGTTTGCAGATTGGAGGGGTGAAGTTAGCTTCAATAAATTGATGCTTATTCCTTAGTGGTATATATATATGTAATACAATATATAATATTTTTAAGGAATATACTAATTTGATCTATTTTTTGTAAAAACGTAATAATATATATAATCTAATGTACTCTATTCATATTATATTTCCATAGGTACTATTAGTTTCCATCTATTAATTATCAACCAATAACCCAAAAATTCACACACACACACATTATTTTTAATTAAATTTATCAGTTGATTCTTAGTTATATATAATGTGAATGGGCATGTGATTATTTATGAGGTCAAATTAGAATTGTAAACGAACCGAATCAAGTTGAATATCTTCAAAATCGAGTGTAACACGAATTTTTTGTATATAATTTGGTAAATCACAAAACGTGTACAATTCAGATGATCTTCAAATAAAAATATATTTATACAAATCCAATCTCTATTTTTTTTCTCTGATACTTCTCTTCAAAACTTGATCTTCAAACGGTCTTTGAAATTTTCAGAGTAAATTTGTCTCTTTGATTTTCTCGGACTTGTTGTTTGAACTTGACTTTTGAAGTTTTTGGGAAAGATTTGTATTCTCGATCTTTTTTGACTTGGTATTTAGACTTGATAACGTTAATTCGGAGGGCCGACGCCTTGTTCCGGATCAAACGCCAATTTCAGAATGAATTTGATGAAGAACGCCTTTGACTGTCTTGCTTATGGATCAAACACCGTCTTCGAGATGAATTTGGAGAAGAACGCCTTGAATATTTGAGAGAATTTCACTTATGGAATTTCTTCTCAAATTCTTGAACTCTTTAAATGGCTTCTGGTGTGATTTTCAACCGATATGGAGACCCCTATTTATAGTTATAAGGAGAGAGATCTAAGGCTGACGTGACACTATCTCATTGGCTGTTGGAAATTGATATATATATTTTTGAAAGATATTTACTTGTTGCCAAAGACTATTGATGTTTATCATATAATAATATCTTTATTATTTAAATATTTAATCTAATTTTGGATTTCATAAGATTTCAAAACTAAATAAATATATAAAAATCAATAAAAATATTATATATATTTTATAATTTTCACCGCCTACATCGAGTTTGGCTTGTTTAACAATATTTGGGCTAGCTTGAGTTGAATATCTTATCTTTGCTAAGATAGGTTCAGGTCTTCCAAGCCAAAGTCTAGCTCAACCTGATCAATTTTCATCCCTAATTACTTGGTTGTTTGGTTGTTTTCAAGAAGATGTTATTAACTTCTTATCCCTCCAACCCTGTCTATTCCATGGTTCTGATTTCCCTTTTCCCTTGTCCTTTCGAAGTCATGCACCGGTCCCTTGCCTTTCTTTGGGGATTGGAATGTGAAAAACGTGACAAGAGACCAGACGTAAGATACCAAAAAAATGTAATTTTCTATTTTTACAAAATAGATACTACATTTGAATGTAGTTAATTATAACATCACGTTTCAATTTAGATGGTATTAAACACCCTCAATTTATCCGACGAGTTGAGTATATAAGGACCCGCTTTTCAAAGTTTTCATTTATAAATATAGTATTTTTTTATCTTGCCATTATTATTATCTCAAATAAAATAATTTATATTTTAATCGCATCGCCGACAGAGAAAATTTAAATTTTAATATCGAATTACTTATAATGGAATAAGATATTAATTACATAAATCCTTATGGATTAAATCAATTATAAACTAATAATTATTCTAAAATCTAGAAGTTGAATAATAATAATAATAATAATAATAATAATAATAATAATAATAATAATAATAATAATAATAATAATAATGAAACTTTATCCACATAATCACTAATTCTATCATCAGAAATCCCTAATCCCACGATTAAAATTTTAACTGCAGAACCGCTGCAGTTCCTTTTCTCCAAATCACAAATAAAAAACATACTCTTCTGTTAAATTGTCGAGCGGTTCTCAAAGAAAAACTTCAACCATGAACAACCCAAATCTGTCCTTTACATAAAGGAGTAAGAGTGTTTTGTTTTGCACAAATCCAATATACAATCCACGAAATTATCTCAAATCTGCTCCCAATTCCCTGTCAACAAGTTCGATGACCAATCTGCAACAATAAAATCTTGCGATCAGAAGTCTTCTATCAAATTTCTAACAAAATCCAAGGTGAGTTTTTGAAGAACATAATATATTCATTCAAAGTTGTGTTAATTCAAGGCTAACACAAGTAAGATTCTATGTCATTATTTACAACAACGATTACGATCGACAAAATCAACGTTCATAAATTTTAGAAGTACAACTCGAAGTTCAGAATCAGGTAATTTTGTTTCCAACAAAAATCTTAATTCATGAATAGCAAATATTTAGAAAATTTGGTTATGTTTTCTTAGATCGCTATGATAATCTTATATGAATGGTAGATTAAAAGGAAAATAAATGTTTTAAAATGGAATTAAACAAGAAATAATAAAACCTGGAACTGTAGCCGTGGATTTGAGATAATCTAGAGCCTTGTTGAAACACTCTTCTCTTGAATTCTTTGGCTGAAGTTTTCTTCTGTACATCACTCTCCTCTTAGTCGAAAATAAATTTCCTCTTGCAACAATGATGAACCAAGTGTATATATACATATATATAAATAGAGAAAATTGCATTTTTGGTCCCGTAGGACATGGTCCCATTGGGAAATAGTCCCAATACTTTCACTTTTGGTCCCAAAAGAAAAAAATCAAGCACAAATGGTCCTGTAAAATTATATTGAAGCACTTCTAGTCCCATGTTTTGCAAATTCCGTCAAATATTAACGGGAATACTTAAATCACGTTAGATATATATGACTGTTTAATGAAAATAATAAAAAAAAGTTAAAAAATGATTGTTTAATGAAAATAATAAAAAAAAGTTAAAAAATAAAAAATACAAAAGATAAAAAGACAAAAGACGACAAATTTAAAATTGTTTGACTTCATAAAGAAACAAACACAAATCACTTGAGAGCTTCATCCCCAATAATGCCCTAATTTCTTCCCAAAAAAATCGCAGACTTCAATTTTTATTTTTCCCAGAATTCATCTTTGCCTTGGACTCTACATCGTGATGTTGCGGAGGAAGCACTTGGTGCAGTCACCACATCCAGATTATTGTAAGTTTTCCCATCTCTGTATCTAGTTTTGATATATATGAGTTGGATTTGAAGAAATTATTTGCAATCTTTGTTTGCGACTTGTTTGTTTGAGTAGTCGCTAGTGACAATTTGTAATGGAGAAACCATGGGTGTTACTTTTGTCAATGCCTCAATACTGCAGCATGTATATATCCTTCTCCAATCAGACAGACGTAAGCTTTTTTTGTTGGCTCTATTTCTACAATTCCCAAATTAAACTCACACCAACTCCCACCTCAACGGGCCCCTCGATCTTTTTATTTATTATAGTTTCACTCTTACCCTTTTTTATTTCTTAATTGCTTCTCCCAATTTAGTCTTTGAAGTGGCAGTATCATTCCTTGAAATGCCTTTTTAAGTAAATTTCAAAATGATTACATTTTATTTGTATTTTGAGTACATGTGGAGCTGTGTACATCCATCACCAGAGCCCTTCAACATCAAATTGTTTAGTAATTAGATTCAAATTCGAGGGAAATATTTTTTACAATTTATAGTGATTTTTATAGTGTGCCTATGCACAGAATTAGTGTTTGACATGAATTAGAATAGCTTAATTTATTGCTACTTTTGTTTTACGGATTTGTGTTAATTATTGTATTTTATCTTAAAATAAAAAAAATAAAAATATTGTGGGCATCTTTAACTGCTGCCCTGTTAAATTTTCTTATATCTCTTTCTATTGTGAGGGGATATATTTCTGCAAAACTCTTTTTAGTCAGTGATCTAGTTCAACTGAATTCATTTATTTTTTGTTGTTAGGTGGGAATGATTTTTTGTATACAATGAAGATTAAGCATGGTGGAATGGCGATTGATGATTTGGGTAATATTGAGTATATAGAAGGGACAATGAGTGCATTTGATTTTGTTGATAAACGTAAGTGGTCATGGAAGTACCTAAATGTTTTATGTGAACAATTAGGGTACTTGGGGTCAAAGAAATTCTATAGAATAGATGAAAATGATAATAAGATGAAGAAGGTTGATTGTGAGTATGATACGTGGATGATGATAAGAGGTGCGGCGGAATCTAGAGAGTTTACATTATATTTGGAGGCTAAATATTCAATGATTCATAATAATGAAGAAGAGATTGAGGGGGAGGCAGTGTATCTTAATGAGCATGATGTAGTTGGAAGTGAGCATGATGTACCTATTGGAAGCTCTGAAGCTGTAGATCATAATATCCAACCTTTTGGAGGTTCTGAAAGTGAAGATGATGATTACATATTCAAGGAAGATAGTTGTGATGAGCTTCTTGATGACATTATTTTTAATGAGAATATTGATAAAGATGTTGAATGGGTAGGCATAAAAGAGGGGGTGAACGATGAAGAGAGCTCAGACTCAAGTGATGTGGCAGACGATCATAGTAATGAGAGTGATTTTGATAGTGTAGGTTCTGAGAATGATGAGAGAGATGACAATGTGCTCAATGAGAGAGCAGCAACATCTCAAAATCCTACATTTCTATTGGGGCAGAGTTTCAGTACCAAGCTTCTGTTCAAGAATGCTGTCGACAACTACTCTGTTAAGATAGGAAGACCTAGCAAGTTTGTTAAAAATGATGCTAGAAGGATATATGCAAGGTGTAAAAAGAAAGATGAAGGGTGTGGTTGGCATATAAATGCTCTTAAGGTGAAAAATGAAGAATCCTTTCAGATAAGAGAAATGGATCTAACACACACATGTGTAAGGGTGTACCATGTGGATAATGCAAATTCAAGATGGCTAGCACAAAGATTTGAAAAATCTTTTCGATGTGATCCGAAGAAGAGTGTGAAGGGTTTTAGGAACTCCGCAATTGCTGAGCTTGGTGTTTATATATCACCTTATCAAGCTTATAGAGCGAGACAGAAGGCACTAACACTCATAGAAGGTAGCACCACCGAGCAATATTCTAAGTTATGGGATTATGCAGAGACTTTGAGAGAGAAGAATCCAGGCTCTACTATCATTCTTCAAGTAGACGATACACCTTCTGGAAAAAATTTCAAAAGATTATATGTATGCCTTGCAGCTGTCAAGAATGGTTTCATGTCAGGATGTAGGCCATTAATCGGTGTTGATGGCTGCCATTTGAGAGGGCAGTGTGCAGGTGTTCTCTTGACAGCCGTGTGTATGGATCCTAACAATGATCCATACCCTTTGGCCTATGCAGTAGTTGGTGTTGAAAATAAAGAATCTTGGGAGTGGTTCTTACAACTATTGAAGGAAGATTTGTTGCAGGAAAGAGAGGATGTATACACTTTTATGTCAGACAAGCAGAAGGGGTTGATTGGGGCATTTGAAAAGGTATTACCGGGGGTGGAAAATAGATTTTGTGTCAGACACTTACATGGAAACATGAAGAGGGCTGGATTCAGAGGTGATGCGTTCAAGAAATTATTGTGGAAAGCTGCAAATGCTACTACTGTTGCTGCTTTCAATAGAAGCATGGTTGAAATTGAAAAGATTGATAAAAAATGTTTGGAGTGGCTACAAACGGGTAAATCAGCCACAGAATGGTCAAAATCACACTTCTCCACTTTTGGAAAGTGTGATACATTGGTGAATAATGTGTGCGAACAGTTCAATGCAATCTTATTGGATGCCAGGGAGAAACCCATACTGACTATGTTAGAGTGGATAAGGGAATATATGATGTCAAGACTCCAAAAAAATAGAGATAGGGCTGAAAGAAAGTGGGAAGGGAGGAAAATTTGTGGACGGATAAGAATGATAGTTGGGAAGAATATGGAATCATCCTCAGATTGTGTTCCCATAAAGTCTAACGAATACAACTATGAGATATCAAGCTTTGATGGAACAAGATATGCAGTTAACTTGGAGGCCCACACTTGTGATTGTAGAAGATGGGAATTATCTGGAATACCATGTAAGCATGCCATTAGTGCAATTTGTGCCCAAGGATATGATCCCGAAGACTACGTGCATAAATGTTATTCGGTGGAAACATATGCTGCAGTTTATGCCCATGCTATTAGTCCAATGAATGGAGATAAATTATGGCAAAAAACGGGTTATATCCCACCACTTCCACCTGTGTTTGGCAAAAAGAAAAAGGGTAGGCCTCAAAAGGAGAGAAGATTTGATGCCAATGAAGATCCAAAGAAAAAGAAGAATAATGGTAATCTTCAGAAAATGACCAAACAAAAATTCAAAGTTACTTGCCAGCTTTGTGGAGAAGAGGGTCATAATCGGGCCGGATGTCAATGGAGAAAAGTGAGTACATATTACACCTGAACTTAGCAATATATTTATTCAAGCAATATATTTATTTAATTTTTGATCCTGTATTGAAATGTTCATCAGGGAAGTGATGTTTCTGAACTTGAAGAAATAACCCAGCCCGACTATCCTAATTTGACCCAAGAAAATGAGAGCATGGAATATATCAATGAGTTTATATATGACAGAGTAGGTTATTTTGATCCAAATTATATCGTATATTTTACACCGTGACATTATATATATATATGTGTGTGTGTGTGTATATATATATATATATATTACTATTTATTCATGTATGATTGGTTAATTTATAGGAGAGTGAGAAGACTGAAGATTCATGTACCACAAAAAGACCAACAACTATGCAAGGAAGACAAATGCTTGTAAGTAATTGTTAGACAAATATTTTTTATGTTGAATTAATTATGATTAACTTTCTACTCTTTAGGCTAGGAAAAGAGCCAAGGCTACTAAGTTTGCTACCAAAGATTCAAGAGATGATGTGAGTCAAGAGATGTCGGCACCATATTCTATTTCCAACTCAATCAATGCTACACAATCAAGGCAAATAGGTGTTCAAATTAGGGCTCCTCCTTCTATGAGCTTCCATCCACATCATTTTATTGGGGGTCCTTCATCCGTTGTTGGTGCAAGCAAGGGTAAAGAACAAGAATCTATGAAAGTGTTTACTCAAGGAGGAAAAAAATTTGTGACCTTGTCTAGCTTGAGAGCTACTTCACATAAGGGAAGAGGTGCAAATGAAGGTCCTGGAAATATATAATTGTTATGATTAGGAATTTATTTGTTTAGCTTGGGGCTGTTTTTTGCTTATTTTGGACAATTAAACTATGAATTGTCACTCATTAGAAACATACATTTTTTTGATGTTTTGTCTGTTGAACTTTGACGATGAAGCAAGCATATTTTTTTGCAGATGAAGCATGCAATTTTTTTTTATGTTTTCTCAGCTTGAACTTTGAAGATAATGCAACCATATTTTATTTTTTATGTTTTTGAAGATATGTAATCGTATTTTTTTTATGTTAATAGTGCAAATTAATGTGATTGGAAGTAAATATTTGTTTGGGGTCAAAAATGCATTTTTTATGGGACTAAAAGTGAATATCATTTTAACGGAAAAAGTTACAGTAGGACCATCTGTGCTTGATTTTTTTCTTTTGGGACCAAAAGTGAAAGTATTGGGACTATTTCCCAATGGGACCATGTCCTACGGGACCAAAAATGCAATTTTCTCTATATAAATATCTTACTTTCTTTCTTCTCCTTTACTTAGTCTGTTTCTTTTCTCAAAATTACCAACCTATAATAATTATATGAATGAGGGATAGCCTAGGTGTCTACCGTAAGGCAAATCTTGGAAATTGTGAATTGATTTAAGACTTAAGAACTAATGTATTTTTATGTTATATAATAATCATAGTGCTAAGTAATATAATCTTATTGCGAATTTACTTGTCTTGCAAAATAAGTATAACAATATAATCATACAAATTCAACAGAAAATATTCATAAAACTTGTTAACTATTTGTTGACCGAGAACATTAAAAACCTTAAGAAAAGTATACAACAGATTAGTGTTAATTTTGAAAGAATTATAATACATAATTTAGTAACTTAAAAATCTTATAAAGATTTAAATTATTAAAATACTTTAATGTTATCTCTACTAGGTAGTGGCAAGTAAGTTCCTTCAAGTTTTATTACAATTTGCATTGAAAAGTCGAGTCAAAGGTCTGCAAAGTAAAGGTGGGAAATTTTATACGCACGTGTTTATTTATTATCCATTATATATTGAGCTTGTGATTTGTTGTTCGACTGAGTGTTGATGTGAAAGTGAAAGTATGTCAGAGACCGTTAATAGGTCCGGGACCGTAAAAGTTGTCCTTAGGATTGCCCACCGTGCATGTGTATATGCATATACTTATTCAGAGACCGTTAATAGGTGTGAGGCCGTGATAAGTTGCCTTTGAGCTGACTCCCCACTGTTCAAACCATTATTATTACAGTGACAGTTAACATAGCATGAATGACTAATTATGAGTTACTTGTTTAATATGTTTTGGATAATGCGTATTCTCCACTGAGTGTATTCGTTATACTCATCCCTATATTACAACATTTCAGGTTCGGTGACGGCAAGGAGGAGATGGATGTGTTATAAGTTTTTATTTAAACTTCTAAGTTATTAAACTCGTTTGACTACTAAACTTTAATTGATATTTCTGTTGGATTGTGTGTTTCTGATTTTAAAAATATTTAGATGTTTGAATATTTAAAATCGCTTCCGCATTATGTTAGATGAATTATTATGCTTATTTCTTTAATAGAAGTTCATTTATGTATTATCAAGTTTAGTATTAGTTTCATTAAATATTTAAGAAAATGTTAAATTCTATTTCGTCTAGTATTTTACGTGTTAGTTTTTATAAAATTAATAACATTCTAGGTTTATAAAATTAGGGTGTTACAGAGTACGACGTGTCTGGTTAGAAAAGCTACATTGTCATGCCATGTCAACACACGTGTAACTCCAAATAATGTTGTTTTGTATCTGTAATATTAAAAAAAACAGAGAGAGAGAGATGTCACATAAAATTGAGTTCCTCCATTTGAAATTGTGGCTTTGCTCCGAATTTTCTTCTCAAATTTGAGATTATTTTTATAAAAATATATACAATTTCTAAACGGGTTGTTTGTATTTACAAGTTTGTGCTAATGTGGCACGACAACATATAGGTTCCGCAACCGAACATGTTATTATCAACTCATCAGACAAATCGGGGATCTTTAATATCATCCAAATTAAAATGTACATGGTATATTAATTGGTATTGTAATTCACTACATTTGATAAAATGTGATATGTCTAATTTGAATATATAAGACTTTATCTATAGATGTACTTATAATTGGGAATTCACGACTTTCACCTTTAGTTTTAGTTGTTGTATCTTGCGTTATGTATATTGTAATCGATTTTTTTAATCAATTAATAAATTTATCTTATATCTAGCCGTCCCTATAAATTGCCTTTGGCATACAAGTGTTCCACGCATCAATCGAATTTTGGAGCATTTACAAACGGATGTAGTCATGAATTATCGACTTACCAAACGCGCTCTACCTATTTTAATATCTATCACCCTAAATGACTTATTTTTCTTATTTTCCCCACGCAAAAATATAGCACTTATTTAATAGTTTGTTAAATTTATATTCTATAAATGAATACGTAATAAAGTTGCAACAAGAATATTAACTTTGTAGGCTTTACATACGAAAGGCTCCATCAAAAACAAAATACCCGACTTCGGAAATTAATTCCATAATGTATTAAAGCAGTTTCTTTTATTAAATTGTAGTGTGTTGGTCATTTTCTTTCTTAGGAATATGGGCAAAGTACTTTTTCCACGAACAAAGAAAAAAACAAAAGCTTCTTAATTCTCCCTAAAAAAAATAAATAGAAAAATCCCCTTAATTCCCAGGAATTATGCAAATTTAAAAGAAGAGTTCCTTGAATTAATAGGCGGATCGAGGAATATTAAATATTGAAAGAAGATGGAAAGAAAAGATGATGAAAGGCATTATCATATGAAAAATAATATTATTAAGAAGTATAATTTCTATCGATCGTTTCATTTATAATTTTCAGGCTTTAAACAAAGTTAAAGAATTCATATACGAAATATTTGAGTGTTGATAATTTTGTTTCCTATTCCAAATTGATAGTTTTTGTCTTTTAACTAGGCGGTTTTGAAAGGAAAAAAAAACAAAAGAACACCAACTAAGATATGAAATATATGTCTTGAATTGTCAATATTGGATTAGGTCATCATAAAGTGATATTTCTGTTTTTAGGTTCAAAATTGCTAGACGACCAATCTTTCGTTTCTAAAGAAATTCTAAATATTAACCATGGAGAAGTACAATTAATTTTTCATCTAAGTATTTGAGAAAACTTTTACCTTAAGTAATTAATAATGAATCTACATTCTTCACTGGAGGAGAATGTTTGTAGCCAAAATTAATGTCTTAAATTTGAATCCTACTAATACCTATTAAGTCGAGACCATGGTTTTCTTGTTGTTCGTGGTACATTCATATAACGGCTATGGTTCCCTCGTTATTCATAAATTATTCTATCATGAAAATTATTTGAGCAATCCCAACTCGGTTATGGCATAATTAATTAAAGCTACTTAACATCAAATAAATTACTTGTATATAACTATATACGAGATTTCGTGTAAGCTAACGTAAGAAAAGTAACAAAAGTGATACTAAAATAGATACATGATAAAAAATATTACTTAATGCATTTTATTTTTCTGATAAAAAAAAGTAGATACATGATAAATAGGATATATATATCGTTACAAAAATTAACTAGTGTAAATTACTTATGCCACTTGTAGTCCGGGAATCACGTATGTCGAAATTAAGAAATAACTTATTATTTCAATTTATTATGTTATATTTTCCTGTATATTCAAATTATAATTAAAGAAGAAACCCAAATGTGAAATGATCATAGAAAAATATGTTTGACTATAATTTAAGCCATAAAGTTCACGCATAACCCTAAACTCTAAAGGACACATTTGTTAGATGATAATTAAGGAGCTATTGGATGGTTTTATCTATGGAAATGGTCAATCTGTTTATGAATAAAATATAAGTCTAATTGCATAAATTCACTCTCTTAAATTAAATTATACACATATATCAATTTTCTTGACGTTGATTTGCTTTATTTAGAAAAACACAGTTCAATTATGTCTTCAAATTTATCAAAAAAGAAGAAGAAAAAAAAGAAAAAGAAAGCTGACGCAATATTTAAATTCCCAGATGGGTTCCATCATTTATTTGTTTAAGTAGTATTTAGCAGCCATTGGTAGAGATATTATAGTCATATCAATTTTGAAAAATGTCACGACTTATATGCAGTTTGGTTGCTTTCTTCTTAGCATTGTCATGGGACATGAGAGTCGCTGCGACGATCATGTCAGTAAATCATCGAAACTTCAAAACAACGTGTTCGACAATCTTAGTCGTCGATCCATCAGGTGGAGGTAACTTCAAGACTATTCAATCAGCAATCAAGTATGCCCCTCAATCCACTCACAACTGGATTTGCATACGTGTTAAACAAGGCGTATACAGGTGAAGGTTTTAGTCCAAAACATATACATAACTTATAACCAACACGCAAAATCCAATAAAGTTCTACGTACACCTTCGTTTATTTAACATAGATTAGAATACTTTCCTCTAAATCATAAAATTAAATTTTCATTTGTCTCCTTCATGCAGGGAAAGAGTCTATATCCCTTTCGAGAAGCAATACATACACCTAACAGGAGCAGGGAAGAGAAAAACATACGTCGTATCGGACGGTCATGATCCACTTGATTCAACTGCTACTTTCACTACTCGAGCAGAGAACATTATTGTCGAGGGCATAAGCTTCATTGTAAGAAAAAAAAAGCCTAATTGTAATCACAGATTCGCTTCTCACTACATTACATGCCTTGTTTTTTTAACAGAATTCATACAACTCGGTTGGTTCGAGTAATCGCATGGCTCCGGCAGCAGCAGCAAAGATTGAAAGAGACAAATCGGCCTTTTATGATTGTGGATTTTTTCGGATTGCAAGATAAGTTGTGGGATTCTAATGGAAGGCATTACTTTAAACAGTACTCATGCCTATCCATTGAAGGAGCCGTTGATTTCATCTTCGGTGCTGGCCAATCCATTTATGAGGTAAGTCGAGGAGGAGTCTTGTGTAAGACCATGTACTCATGCCTATCCATTTATTAGAAGATTTGATGTGTTGTTAGTAATATTAATAACTCTCTCTCTCTCTCTCTCTCTCTCTCATGATGATATGATTCCAACTTGTGTTCAGAAATGTGTGATATCAGTGATTGGAGAAGCTCTAAAAGGAGATGTAGGCTACATCACAGGTCAGGGACGAGGAAATCCTAAGGAAACAAGCGGATTCGTATTCAAATATTGCAGTATAGTTGGAAATGGGAAGACTTATCTTGGGAGGCCGTGGAGAAAACATGCAAGAGTTATTTTCTACCAGACTTACATGTCTGATATCATTGTTCCTCTAGGATGGGATGCTTGGTACAACGCCGGCTACAAGAGTACGTATATATAATTAATAATATCATCGTCATTTCTAAATTTGAAATTTAATTGGTGTTTGGTTTAGGAAGCTATTGACATTCGAAGAAATCGAGTGTGGAGGCCCGGGCGCCAACACTTCAGGGAGAGTGAAATGGGCAAACAAGCCGCTGAGCACAAGGGAATTACAGCGGTTAATCAGCCTTAATTCCTACGTTAACGCTGGACGTTGGCTTCCGCCAGAATCTATCAATTAATTTGCTATTTTGCCAAAACATCTGTTTCAATAAATTCATATATATATGTCTACTCATATATTTTTTAAATTAAAGCATCAATATTGTAGAGGGAAACATAGCTTACTACTGCTTCTTTTATACCTCATCAATTGCTTATCTACGTCCGACTTTTCTAAAAGTGCTTAAATTTATCTATTGCAATTATATGACTTTGTTATTTCTTACAAAACAATTAATCTGATATACGCATATATATACAATCTCTTAATTTTTACTTTCTAGGGATAGATTAGTAATTTACTATATGTACTTGTTTTCATTTGGTAAGAAAAGAGAGTTTATTTTCAAAAATCTTCAAAAAATGTGATTATAAATTCTCCGTTGCATTCTTTATGGAGTCTTTGAAATTCTCGATTAAATACGTTTATAATATTTCTCAAAGGCTCCGGGCCCATTAAAGTATAATAGTAAAAAAAAAATCTGGCTCATTCGGGTGTGTGTGCCACACGTGCGCCCACGCACAGCGCGTGGGGTACACGCACACCCAATTAATATTTTTTATTTTTTTTTTATTTTTTATTATTATTGTGATTCTTTTTTATTTTGCAATTTTTCTGTTTTGCTTTTTCTCTCAAAATTTTATACCTTAAAATACAATTAGTGAACCCTAAAATACATTCATTTTTTTTTAACTTCCAACAAATACAACATAAATCCCTAAAAACTCAAAAAGATACTAAAAAAAAAGAAATAAGCATTTAAACCATATGTACAATATTTACAACATAATTTACATTAAAAGTTTAATAAAAACACTCGTCACATTGCATGCTATAATCCAATCTTTGGATTTATCTGTTTAAAAAAAAAATTAAAAAATTGATTGGGCTGTAGATCGAGAGGGACTATAGGAATTATGTTATATTATATTCTTTCATGAATAGTTTTTCAGAGACTATAGAGTTAAACTAGTACATAAATTAATATATTTATTATTATTTTTAAATAAGGGCCATGGTGAGAAAATAGGACTATTTATAAAATCACCCTTGATTTTATCGTAATTAAGCCCCACTCAAATAGTCTAAAATAAACCTTTTGTAACTTTGATTTGACCTGAAATTGATAATTATCTTGATCAGATTTATTATTCTAGCTTTCATTGTTGGGGATTTTGCTCTTAAAGCAATTGTGAATTGTTATTATTTTATTTATAAAAGTGACATTTATTTTTGAATTAATATGTTTCTTGTATGCATTTAGTTTATATAACAGAAAATCCCTAATTTATTTAATGTTACTATAATCTTAGTATATAAGTGTTATATACAAGATGATTAAGATTATGGAAAATAAACTAAAACCGAAGTCCGTGACGAATTTAATTAAAGTATGGGATCTTTAATTAATTAAAATGTCACTAATGCAGTCTGATGACATTATGAATGTGACCGTTTTATCCAAACTGTTGATGTGGAGACATCCAGTTGGAAGCATTTATATATGATATGATCGAGAAAATATTGATTTTGGTCCCATAAGACATTGGGTATTCCGATTTTGGTCCCGACATTATCATTTTTGGTCCCAAACAGAGTTAGTATCGATTTTGGTCCCGTTTTTTGCCTTAAAATCATGGGACCAAAAATGATATTCTTAAACCTATGGGACTGTTCGGTATTTATTTAACCTAACTGCAAGTGCACAGTGAGGTTTATAGTGTAGCGGTGAACAAGAGTATCGTATCCACAGAGATTTAATATTTAACTAACTAAGTACTAGAACTTAACTCCTAAATGCTATCTAGACAACCGATTAAAGTGCTTGAACTAATTAAAGTACTTAAACATAAAATATAAATGGAAACACAGAGAAGAAAGAATAAAGAAGAAACAACGGAGAAAGATGAATTCTAGAGTTGGAGAATCCTTATCTAATCCATTTATTTACTTGTTTCATCACACACCTATGTAGGGACTTAAATCTAGCTAGAACAACCACAATTATACCTTAAACCTTCTCTCGAAGTGCCTAAAACGTGGATCACAGAACTAGTATTAACGTCTCCGTTCATTGCCTAGCATGCAACTCCTAATGGCTCCCAAGGTCTATTGTTCTCTCAATTAACCTCAACCCTCTCAAGTGTTATTGATTAATGAGTTAATTACTCCAGATCACGGTTTAAAACTCCTCTCTCGATTTATGAATTAACACATCAAATTGTATCACTTAGTGATCAGTTAAACAATACAGATAAAAACAAGAGTAATCAAAGATCAAGATAAAGTCATAGGAAATATGATAAAACCAATAAAATAAACTTTATAAATAATTCATCATCCAACCCTAGAAAACTAGGGTTTAGCTATCCATATAAATATAGAAAACTAAAATCCAACAAGAAATTATGTCTAACAGAAATAAAGATAAATAAAATCCGGAAGTAATTATTATGTCTCTATTCTTGCTTGGCTTGAATCTCTTGGTCTTGCTCTCCGTGTTCTTCTCTGCAACTCTCTATCTCTGTGTTTAAAAGAGGAATATGATGTGTGTTCTTGTGGTTTTTGGAGTTATGGTAGGGTTTGTGATATGCCAATTTTCGTCTTTGAGGAGATATATATAGTGTAGGAAGTATCCTAGTCGAAAAGGGAAAGAAAACGGGTCAAAATAGGCCAAAAATCGGACTCTCAGGGCTTCGATCGCGACCTCGCTCACGGGTGAGGTCGCGAGTCCACGTGGCATTTTTCTGCAACTCGCGACTGAGAGGGGGTCCGAAGAGCAAAATTCGAGACCCCAGTCGCGACTAGTCTCCCTGGTCGCGGGTCCACGTGGCAGTCCGGCAGCCTTTCACTGTTTTGCTTCGTTCTCACTCGTTTCTCATTCGATTGACCCGATTCTTTTTTCAACGCGTTCCTAACTTGATTTCCCATCTTTATAGGATGTTCCCACACTCATTTGAGGTCCACACAAAAAATGGCATTAATTCCTTTCACAATGAACAAACACGTGACATTGCACAAAACATAGAAAACTATGCAAAACTTATCACTTTATGCATGAAATGCCCATCAAATATCACTTAAATGTACCTCAAAATACATGTAAAATATAAGGTTATCAACCCCCCCAAACTTAAAACATTGTTTGTCCCCAAACAAAGAACAAAACCAAACATGGAATTCAAACAATACATAACTTCACAATTTATAATCTAGCATCTACAACCTCAAAAATCTAATCGGGAAAAGACATGAACAAGCACAACACTCAAATCATGAACACATGCAATAGATTTCAACGAACAAGTATCAGGCCAATGATCCCCACCGGTGTGTGTTTCGCTCAAAACACTCAAAGTGTGATAAAATAAGGGTAAGCACTCATCGAAACATTGAACTATACACTTGATCTACCATAAGCTTGCATGAAATCTCAACTCTCCACTGACAAACAAATGTGCTCAAAATTAAGATCAAATAGGACTTTATTAAGGTTGTAATGTAGGCTCGGGTTAAGGTTAGGAATATTTGGCTCAAGTGACTCAACAATTGCAACACAATCCACCACTTTTACTTTCTATTCTCCACTACTTATCACATTCAAACACTAGTTGGAATTTTTCCAACTTTCTCCTACACCACCTTAAGTCATCCATATTTTTTTCTTTCTTTCAACTCATGGACCTTTGGTCTCTTTTCTTTATTTCTTTTCATTGGCACTTTTCACATTTTTTTTTTCTTTTTGTGCTCTTTTCATTTTTTTTCTTCTTTTCAACACTCACAAAGCTTTTTTTTTTTTTTTGCACCAACAAAAATTCACCAATTATCACCATTTTTTTCCATCCCAACTCCATAATTCCTTACCCTTCTTCCTATTTCTCCACAAGAATCAACAAATGACATTCCAAATAGGTTTCCAAAGAAAAGACAATTAGGCACAAAAAAGCTCGCAAATGAATATAATGAATTTAGGATAGTGTATGGATAAATAGCTAAAGAAAAGATGGCCTACTATCATCTCCTATTTTCAAGCACAACAACTCAATCTCAACTAAGACGACATGCAAGTTCTAGAGAAATAAGTGCATAGACAACCAACACACGAGAACAAAAATTAAGACAACAGTCTTATAAGCTCAAAATCTCACAGCTCAACATTGGACAAAATAAAGCTCGAAGAACTCCGAAACACATGCTCATTCAAATCATGCTATACATGCTCAAATTATTCCCAATTGAATAATCTCGATCATAAGCACTAAACCATAAACCATAAACCATATATCATCAAAATCCCAAGTAAAATTCAAGACCAAAATTCAAAATTTTTCAACTTTCCAGAAAACAAAACTAAACTAAACAAGTAACGCAGGTAAAATAAAATAAAGGTCTAGGCACCACAAGCATACATCCCCCCAAACTTATTCAAATCCACGGGATGGAATAAGTTTGTAAGAATGCATGAGGGTGTCGTCGACCTCTTACAGAAATCAAGTGGATGACTGTTCAGGTTCAATGTCCTCCCTCAAACTTGTCGAAAGACAAGTTGATTGATTCGCTATCCCCCAAAATACAACATCCAAGTATTCTTTACCTGCAAAACTCAGAAATATAAGTGAAAAACATAAATAAAAAAAATAGCTAAACAAAAGAGAAAAAAAAACTAAAACATTGGGTTGCCTCCCAACAAGCGCTTATTTTAACGTCTTTAGCCAGACGACCTATTTTAAATCACGGATCCGCCAGCTGGACGGCGGCCATTGTCTTTTGGTGCTCAGAGCTAGAATGCACTTTTCTTCGGCTAACCTTCATCACATCCTTTTCTTTCCAATCTCTCCAAGTGTAGAATTCACCTTTCTTCTTTGGAATATCCTGCATCACAAAACTCTCATCACAAGAGTCATAATACTCCAAATTAGAAAAGTTCACATAAAGAGAATTTAGATTAGGAGAAGAAAAGAAATATGGAGCCGAGTGAGACTCCCCCATTGTTTGGTAAGCCTGTAACTTCCTTGAAATTATGACATTGCAAGTCTCCGGCATTTGCAGCACATCATACTCCCCCGTCAGTTGTCTTCTTTGAGAAGATAAAATTGAAGTGTCTTGAAGGACTATAGGAGCTGGTGCGGATGGCATGTTTACTTCCTCCGGCTCCCCCAAACTATCTTCTGAAATCTCTACATGTTCGTCATCCTCTAAGAGCAAGGGAGGACGTTCATTTGTAGTTCTTGGAAGTTGAACAGGTTGTCGTTGGCATTCAATGATGTTAGATAGTTGTCGCATTTGGATCTCCATTATCTGGAATTGTGTTCCCATAGATTCAATTATGCTCTCCAGCTTTTCACATCGAGCTTCTGTCTCCCTCATGTACTTCTCAGTTCTTTCCATAAACTCCATCAGCAACTCATCCATAGTTGGTGTATTGCCTTGGTGGTATAGACCGCCACCTTGGTAATTATTACCAAAATTCCTTGGAATTCCATGGTTCACACTTTCCAAAGGTTGAATCGTGCACGCCACGGATCTTGATTGGATAAGTGCATCAAATTTGCTGACTGTTGAAGTTAGGGTAGACAGCCGAGTCGCCAATCTCGAGATGGGGTTTATCTCGTGAATCTCTGCAGCATCTCTCAGATTCCGGAATTGATAGTCTCCATGCCACAAATAACTGCTGGTAGCCATGTCTCACGCTCCTACAAACACCAAAAGATACTGAACGAAAATAAAAAGAAAAAAAATAAAGAAAATAAACAAATAAAAAAATGTCTAAATTAGCACAAGAAATTTTATTCTAATATTAGCAATTAAAAATTAAATCCCCGGCAACGGCGCCAAAAACTTGTTCGGTATTTATTTAACCTAACTGCAAGTGCACAGTGAGGTTTATAGTGTAGCGGTGAACAAGAGTATCGTATCCACAGAGATTTAATATTTAACTAACTAAGTACTAGAACTTAACTCCTAAATGCTATCTAGATAACCGATTAAAGTGCTTGAACTATTTAAAGTACTTAAACATAAAATATAAATGGAAACACAGAGAAGAAAGAGTAAAGAAGAAACAACGGAGAAAGACGAATTCTAAAGTTGGAGAATCCTTATCTAATCCATTTATTTACTTGTTTCATCACACACCTATGTAGGGACTTAAATCTAGCTAGAACAACCACAATTATACTTTAAACCTTCTCTCGAAGTGCCTAAAGCGTGGATCACACAACTAGTATTAACGTCTCCGTTCAATGCCCAGCATGCAACTCCTAATGGCTCCCAGGGTCTATTGTTCTCTCAATTAACCTCAACCCTCTCAAGTGTTATTGATTAATGAGTTAATTACTCCAGATCACGGTTTAAAACTCCTCTCTCGATTTATGAATTAACACATCAAATTGTATCACTTAGTGATCAGTTAAACAATACAGATAAAAACAAGAGTAATCAAAGATCAATATAAAGTCATAGGAAATATGATAAAACCAATAAAATAAACTTCATAAATAATTCATCATCCAACCGTAGAAAACTAGGGTTTAGCTATCCATATAAATATAGAAAACTAAAATCCAACAAGAAATTATGTCTAACAGAAATAAAGATAAATAAAACCCGGAAGTAATTATTATGTCTCTATTCTTGCTTGGCTTGAATCTCTTGGTCTTGCTCTCCGTGTTCTTCTCTGCAACTCTCTATCTCTGTGTTTCAAAGAGGAATATGGTGTGTGTTCTTGTAGTTTTTGGAGTTATGGTAGGGTTTGTGATATGCCAATTTTCATCTTTGAGGAGATATGTATAGTGTAGGAAGTATCCTAGTCGAAAAGGGAAAGAAAACAGGCCAAAATAGGCCAAAAATCGGACTCCCAGGGCTTCGCTCGCGACCTCGCTCGCGACCGGGTCGGTCGCAGGTGAGGTCGCGAGTCCACGTGGCATTTTTCTGCAACTCGCGACTGAGAGGGGGGTCCGAAGAGCAAAATTCGCGACCCCAGTCGCGACTAGTCTCCCTGGTCGCGGGTCCACGTGGCAGTCAGATAGCCTTTCACTGTTTTGCTTCGTTCTCACTCGTTTCTCGTCCGATTGACCCGATTCTTTTTGCAACGCATTCCTAACTTGATTTCCCATCTTTCTAGGGTGTTCCCACACTCATTTGAGGTCCACACAAAAAATGACATTAATTCCTTTCACAATGAACAAATATGTGAGATTGCACAAAACATAGAAAACTATGCAAAACTTATCACTTCATGCATGAAATGCCCATCAAATACCACTTAAATGTACCTCAAAATACATGTAAAACATGAGGTTATCAGGGACTAAAACTGAGCAAATTTTTTTGAAAAAGGACCAAAAGTGATATTGCCGGGACTAAAATCGGAATACCCAATGTCCTATGGGATCAAAATTGAAATTAACTCTGATATGATCATATAGTACTTGGAACGATTTAACTTAATTATTCCCTCAAATTCCGTTAAAGAAAAGGAATATTAAATTAAATCAAAAGATGATCATATATGAATAATCTTAATCCTGAGTGATTATAGAGCATGATATTTTACACCAACTCACAACACTTGGCATCCCTCAGCAAAATGGTGTTGCTGAAAGGAGAAACCAGACTTTGCTTAATATGGTTAGATCTAGAATGAGCTACTCTACACTGCCCGATATGTTCTGGGGATATGCGTTGCAAACAGCGGTATACATTTTGAATGTAGTTCCGTCTAAGTTAATCGAAAAGACACCTCTAGAGTTGTGGAGAGGAAGTAAACCTAGTTTACTTCATTTTCGCATATAGGGGTTGTCCAGCACACGTGCTTAAAGGAAAGACTGGAGCATCCACAATCAGAAGTGTGTCTGTTTATAGGATATCCATAGGAAGAAGAGGGGGTTTGTTTTATGATCCTCAAGAAAAAAAAGTAATAGTTTCGACTAATGCTATCTTTCTTGAAAATGATTATATGCAAAACTTTCGACCTCGTAGTAAAGTTGTACTCGAGGAGTTACTTAATGATAAGATCAAACCACATCCTACTAAAGTTGTTGGAGAAACCACTAATAATACCACTGGACCAAATCAGAATATCATGGCACCTAGATGTAGTGGCAAGATGAAGAGACAAATGTTGCCATTTCTGATGGAGTCGATGATGATCCATTGACATTTTGATATGTAATGGAAGATTCTGATAAATAGAGATGGCTTGAGGCTAATGAACCAAGAAATGGAGTCTATGTATTCCAATTCTGTCTGGGTTCTTGTACATCTACCTGAAGGTGTCAAACCAATAGGGTGCAAATGGATCTATATATAAGAGAAAGAGAGGTATGGATGGGAAAGTAGAGACTTTCAAAGTAAGGCTAATGGCTAAGGGTTATACCTAAAAGGAAGGAGTCGACTATGAGGGGACTTTCTCTCCTATAGCCATGCTTAAATCTATTTGTATACTTCTTTCAATTGTTGCATGTCTTAACTATGAAATATGGCAGATGGATGTCAAGATAACCTTTTTGAATGGCTATCTAGATGAAGATATCTACATGCAGCAACCAGATGGTTTTGTAGCTGAAGAGCAAGAGCAGAAAGTTTGCAAATTGCTTAGGTCCATTTACGGACTAAAGCAAGCCTCTCAGTCTTGGAACCATAGATTTGATGAGACCGTTAAATCATATGGTTTTGACCAAAACATTGATGAACCTTGTGTCTACAACCGGATCAAGGATGGTAAAGTGGCATTTTTAGTGCTTTATGTGGATGACATTCTACTCATTGGGAATGATGTAGAAACATTATCTGCAATTAAAGATTGACTGGCCAAGCAATTCCAAATGAAAGATTTAGGAGAAGAGAATTATATTCTTGGAATTTGAATTGTTCGAGATCGCAAGAATAAATTATTGGCACTGTCTCAAGCATCTTATATTGATAAGATGATGTTGCGTTATAGAATGCAAGATTCCAAAAAGGGTTACCTACCAACTCGACATGAAGTCATTCTCTTCAAGGAACAATGTTCTAAGACACCTGAAGAGGAAGAGAACAAGAGACACATACTCTATGCCTCTGTAGTAGGCAGCCTAATGTATGTAATGTTGTTTACTAAGCCCGACATGATTTGTAATGCGGTGGGTATAGTCAGTCATTTTCAATCAAATTCAGGAATTGATCATTGGGTAGCAGTGAAGAATATTCTCAAGTATCTTAAGAGAATGAGAAACTATATGCTCATCTATTATGGTGATAACCTTCAAATAGATGGATACACTGATTTTGATTTTCAATCAGACAGGGATAATTGAAAGTCGATATCTGGGTCAGTGTTTACTCTTGGTAGCGGTGCCCTAGTCTGGAGAAGTATCAAGCAATCCAATACTGCAGACTCCACTACGGAGGCTGAATATATAGCAACTTCTGAAGGGCTAAAGAAGCAGTATGGCTAAAGAAGTTCCTTACTGATTTGGAAATTGTTCCAAATTTGGATAGACCAATCACCTTATATTGTGACAATAGTGGTGTAATGGCCAATTCAAAGGAACCTCGAAGTCATAAGAGGTCAAATCACATAGAAAAAAATTATTATCTAATCTGAGAGATAGTACAAAGAGGAGATGTACGTGACAATTCTCAAGATTGCGTCTGCTGACAACCTTGCTGATCCTTTCACCAAGACTCTGCCTGCAAAAGTGTTTGAGAGACATATTCATAATTTTGGACTAAGAGACATGTCCCATATGCTTTAGGGCAAGTGGGAGATTGTCGAGGATTTTTCCCTTAAAGCAATTGTGAATTACTTTTATCTTATTTATAAGTGACATTTATTTTTGAACTAATATGCTTCTTGTATGCATATATTTTACATAACAGAAAATCCCTAATTTATTTAATGTTACCAGAATCTTAATATATAAGTGTTATATACAAGAAAATTAAGATTATGGAAAATAAACTAAAATTGAAGTCCGTGATGAATTTAATTAAAGTACGGGATCTTTAATTAAAATGTCACTAATGCAGTCCGATGATATTATGAATGTGACCGTTTTATCCAAACCGTTGATGTGAAGACATCCAGTTGGAAGAATTTATATATGACATGATCATATAAGACTTGGACCGATTTAACTTAATTATTCCCTCAAATTCCGTTAAAGAAAATGAATATTAAATTAAATCACAAGATGATCATATATGAATAATCTTAATCCTGAGTGATCATAGACTCCTGTTTATTTCAATGTGATCCTTTGATTTGCTCGTTAAAGTTTGTTTGCCAACATTCTCTAAACTTGCATTTTAGATTCACATTTGAATTTTATAGTTGGGAATGTAATTTATAGATATGGAATCCATTACTTCTTTTGAGAAGCGGAAATATAATTATCTCATTTGTTAATTTTGGAACTGCGTGATTTGAGATCTCTAATTTATAATAATTTATAAATTAATCGCTCACTGGTGAATTAATGGTAAATGAGGAAAAGAAATAATTGAAGAGGTTAATGTATATTACCTGTCTTTAATTATGAATTATCTATGGATGATTAATTCATATGAAATGATTAAATCAATGGACTGCTCAAATTCATAGGGTAAATATGTTCTATATTTAAAGAGAGTGCAATTCCGAATTTTTAGTAGAATAATATCGGAAGTAATAAGTTGAATAAATTAATTAAAGTGTTTAATTATTTATTCAATTTATTGGAGCTCTTGATTATAGGTCTATGCTTCCCGATTCGCCTTCCTATATTATTGACATGATAATAATAATATTTAAGTTCCTAAAGTGTTATGAAAAATAAGTTTTCATAAAGTTTGGGCTTATGTGTAAATATTAGTTAATTCTGGGAATATATGATATTCCACAGTTTGACTGTGCTACGAATTAAATAAATATAAGATATTTATATTATTTACACATTAATAATAATTAATAATACTTTGAGATAATTATTAATTTATTTTCTTAATTTACATGATTCTGAATCTATTTAAGATAGCTAGGAAACTGATATGTATTGGGATTTGACCTAATCCTAATTATAAATATAACATTAGAGAAAAGAATTGGTCAGGCCCTTTGTGGAGAATCATGTTAGATGTAAATTGTGTTGATATCACAAATAAAAAAATTACTCTTTTAATTCTATGTGGAAATAGATAAAAGTAAACAAAAGTAAATAGTTTTTGGGAAAAAACAACAACTTTTAAAAACAAGTAGTTTGTTAGACAATTTGTACTATAATAGACTTGGTCCCCACACCCAATTATTGGCTCAGTGTACTTTTGTCAGAGCATTATCAATCAATACACAATCCTAAAATCAAAACCCTAATTTTAAAGCCACGATTGAATGAACCAAGTCTCGATTAATAAAAATAAGTCTCGATTAAATTAAACAAGGCCTCGATTAATTATGAAGAAGGCCTAGATTAAATTAAACCAGGCCACGATTAAGGCCTCGATTATTCAAAGTTAATCGATGCCTCGATTAAATGAAATGAAGGCCTCGATTAACTTTGAATAATCGAGGCATCGATTAAATGAAATGAAGGAGCCTCGATTAAATGAAAGTGGTCTCGATTATGATTTTGTCTCGATTTTGAAATGGAGGCCTCGATTATTAATCGATTATGAAATGAAGTGGCCTCGATTATTAATTGATAAATGGTGGCCTCGATTATGAAATGAGGTGGCCTCGATTAATTGTGTGGCTTCTTTATGATCCACGATTGACTTTCATTGAATGCATTTATTTCTTGTGTAAGTGAGGTAGTTATTGATCTTCATTAAATAAAAAGAAGGGAAGTTACTGAGCTTCATTAAATAAAAAGTTGGGGCTTCATTAAATAAAAAGAAGGGAAGTTACTGACCGAATTAAATACATGCTTTTATTATGGTTTTATTACTGTATACTGTGGTAGGTAAATTTTTTGAATAAATAGACAACAACACTCGAGCATATTCACATATTCACAATGCAGTAAAATTTATAGAAATCCTTTTTTTTAGCAAGAGTAGAATTTTTTTCCTTTGGAACAATGGTGCGAAAGTTTTGTTCATCAAGAAGAAAGCAAAACAGTGTTTCGTTTCTATCATTTGAAAGGTCAATTCGAAACTCTCCATTTTCGTGAAATTCTTTTGTAAATCATTTGTTGTTTTGATTATATTGCATGTGTGTTGTTAGAGAATAGGTGAGATGAGAGTTTTGCATGTCGTAGCCTTTAATTACATTAATAGTAGACTTTAAGAGCTAAATATTATGTTAAACGTGGCCTATTATGTTAATCGAGGCTTATATTACGTGAATCGTGACATTTGAAAATAATCGAGGTCAATTTCAAAATAATCGAGGATAATTAAATTTAATCGAGGAATATTTTAAATTAATCGAGGCTTGTATTACGTGAATCGTGGCATTTGAAAATAATCAAGGTCAATTTTCAAAATAATCGAAGATAATTAAACTTAATGGAGGATAATTAAACTTAATCGAGAGATGAATATTTAAACTTAATCGAGGATAATTAAACTTAATCGAGGAATATTTTAAACAAGCCACGATTAGTTTTTTTTAAAAAAAATTAATCGAGGCTTGCCTCGATTAGTATTAAATTAATGGAGGCTTCTCTTATCAAAAATCATGGCTATTTGAACTATTAATCGATGATAATCGATGCTAATTTATAACTTAATCGTGGCTATTTTAACTTAATATAATTAATCGATGGCTATTTAATCGAGGATAATTTTTTAACTTAATCGTGACTATTTGAATTAATTTAATTAATCGATGCTATTTTAACTTAATCGAGGCATGGAATTAATATAATTAATCGATGCTATTTTATTATTCTTTTTATTATTTGTATTTGAATTTTCTTTATAAAAATGCGAGTTCGAAAGTCGGATTTAAATCGTGTCTAATTTTAAATTTAATCGTGGCTAAATTTTAAATGTATTAATTGTGACTTCTTCTAGGGTTTAAAAGGTTTTAGATTTTAGGGTTTATGGTTTAATAAGGTTTAGAGTTTAGGGTTTAATTGGGTTTATGGTTAAATCGTGTCTAATTTAAAATTTAATCGTGGCTAATTTCACCCATTATTAATCTTGACATCTTCTAGGGTTTAGGGTTTGATCATGGGTGTTTAGGGTTTAGGTTTAAGTTTTAGGTTTTAATAGGTTTTAGGTTTTAGGGTTTAGGGTTTAGTGTTTAATAGGGTTTAGGGTTTAATCATGTAGCATTGTTTATAAATTGCAGATGGTTAGACGTCGCATTATTGTACGACACAGCGGACGATGGGAGAGATCAGAATATGTAGATAGGGATGAGCAACTAGTGACAATGTCATCCGATAAGCTGCGTTTTAGCTCACTAGTGAGAGAGGTTCACAAGTTGTTGCGGACTGATCCGAGTATAGTAGAGTATGAATTAGTTTACTTGATGAGCACCAATACTGGCAGACGGATCAGAGCCTCTTTGCAAGATGATGGAGATTTGCTGGATCTGTTTCACGAACAGACTGCTGAGATAGCCGTATAAGTGATTTCAAGACATCTGGGCAGTTCTAGAGTCGGGCCATCTATTGGCACTGAATATAGAAATCCGTGTAGGGATGACTATGTTCCCTACTTTCTACAGTACTATGAGGGACCGAGTAACCCTGTTGATTGTGGTCACTTCCAGCACGAAGAAGTAGGGGAGACATATGTTGATGAAGAAGCACAAGGAGAGCCGCATGCTGGTAACAGAGAAGAAGATGTAGAAGGAGAGAAAGAGGAAGAAGAACAAGAAAAAGAAGAAGAGAATGATAGAACGAGGTTGATGGAATCATTATTGATAGAATTCTGTGGATGGATTCGTTCATCTGATCGCACAGACAGATTGTTGGGACTAACGAGAGTCGTATCATCATCTACTTCCGGTCTTCCGCATAGAGCTGATGGGGCTTCGAGTAATTGGGGTGGTTCTCCTTGCAGATTGGGACATTGCGAGCCCACTGTCTTGGGATGAGGGATCAGTAGTATAGTCAGATACAGTGCATGAGGGAGCAATTTTCCGTACGAAGGATGATCTGGCTCTGGCTGTCGGAATTTATCACATGCAGAATCAAGTTGAGTACGTCGTGTATCGATCAAACAGGACGCGACTGGGCTATATCTGCAAGCGTAGCAGTGATTGTCCATTCAGGTGCTTTGCCGTTATTGATGGACATATATGGAGAATCTACAAGTTCAACGGGACTCACACGTGCCATCTTGATATGAGTCGAATTGCTCTGTGCCAGGTTCCTGCACGAGTGCTTGCGAAATATTTCGCGCGTAAATTGGTCGATGGAAGGATGGTTCTAAAGCCGAAAAAGATGATGCCAGAGCTTGTCCGTGAGTTTGGCATCCAAATCGATTATAGCTTTGCTCTGCGTACGAGTAACATTGCTATCAAGATGATATATGGAGATACAGACAAGTCCTACAAGCAGTTGCCTGCATTTCTGCACACTTTACAACAGCTGAATCTAGGGACTTAGATTAACATGCAGATCAGGGATGAGGATAGGTTGAAGCATATGTTTCTTGCTCTCGGACCGTGTGTTAGGGAATTTCTCAATTATGCACATCCAGTACTTGTGATTGATGGGACACAACTTAAGAGAAAGAACAAGAGAGTTCTGTTTGTTGCCGTGACAAAGGACGGCAACGAATAACTCTTACATGTTGTAGTAGGGCTCAGACCGATAGAGAATGACAAATCTTGGTTGTGGTTATTGGGCCGAGTGCACATGGCTCTGGGTGATATAGATGACCTTCTCATCGTATCGGATTAGCATCAAAAATTCTGTGGAGGCCATTTTCCTGAGAGCGACGCACGGATTGTGCTATTATCATTTGAAGAATAAGATGACGAAGGGAGGAAAACACGTGGCCACACTATTTGAGGAAGCCGCCTATAGCTATCGGACAGACGCATTTCAGGCGAGCATGTCAGCCTTGGAGCAGGTGTGTCCAAATGCGTACCAGAAGCTATGTAATATCGGCCCAATGCATTAGTCCCATTCACAGCGTCCCGTACGGCGTTAGTTTTCATGACGTCTAATGCGGCAGAGAGTCTCAATACTCGTCTGTTGTGGGCTAGGAGGTTGCATATTTGCTCACTGCTTGAGCTCTGGTTTGTCGAGCGACGTGCGGCCGCACAAGGCTCGAATCATGTGTTGACTGATGAAGTGGCAAAAAACTATCGGGTAATGTCGAGCAGGGACGATAATATGCCGTGCAGGCCACGACATTAGCGTATTTATGGAAAGTAGAGGTCGGGAGGGACAACTATATGGTCGATCTCCAGCACCGCACCTATGATTGTCGTGAGTTCGAGTTGGATTTGATAACCTGTTCTCATGCGGCTGCGGTCATCTGGTATTGCATTTCATATTCCCTTTTGTTCTCACATTTTTAAATGAACATAATCACCTATTTGTAACTTTATTTTTTTCCCTTTCGCAGTTGCACTGGTGGAATCATATATGATTATGTGGATATATGTTACAAGGTGGAGAGCTTAGTTCGCATGTATGACTCGGTCATCATGGGGTTACCTCATCCAGAAGAATGGGTTGTGCCCGATGCCTACAGAGATTGAGTGGTGATGGCGCCAAAGATTACATGTCGTGCTGTTCATCCACCTATGTCCTGAGCTCGAGCACCATTCGAGGCATCCTCCAGTGCACGAAGATAGTTTTACACTAGATGTCATGGATCAGGGCACAACAGACATGTATGCACAGCCCATCTACCTATTTCTGGTGTGGATCTATACTCTAGTAGAGGACGTGTCTGTACACAGGAGAGCGCCTAAGAAGTGCAGCATATGTGGTAGTACAGCGTATGTCGCCCGACCTGTCCGGTCCATTTGGCGGCGGTCATCGACTGATTATCTAGAATTTATTGAATTTCTTGATATTTGGATCTTATGTGAAATCTATCGACTGATTATCTAGAATTTATGTGAAGTCCATTGAATTTCTTGATATTTCCTTGATATTTGGATCTTATGTGAAATCTATTAAAGTGTCCGTAAGCTGTCGTGAGGACCGCATCATCAGCAGCGTTCCAGAGCTACTGTGTCGAGCTGTATCCAGCAGGTCGTGGTGCGGATGTGCTGGTGCTAAGACCCCCTGCTGTGGAGCACTACTGGCAGGTGGGGTGGGTGTCTGATGGGCACTCTCAGGAGGTGGGGTAAGTGCCCGATGAGCTGCACTACGATCGCTCGGCTTCGAGCTGTGGTGGCCCATATCAGGCGTGGGTGACCTCCGAGTGCGGCTACTTAGACCAGCTAATGCCTGAGCAATAGTCCGGTCCACATACTCCTGGACACGGGGCATCATAGCCCGGTCCACAAGCTCCTAGACACAGGGCATCACAGTATCCACAACCTTCTGCAGGAAACTCTCTGAGGGCTCCCTAGTGCTCTGAGATCGATCCCTCCTTGAACGCTTTCTTTTCCATGCTCGAGGAGGGCTCTCTCGATGAATCGGATCTGCTGTGTCCTCTGCTGCCTCCTCAGTGGGGGGCCGGAGACCAGGTATGTAATCTGGATCTGGCTCGTCCCTCAATGCCCGGCTTGAGGGTCGACTGGTCACCTAACGACCCTTTTGTGGTGTCCGAGCAACTCTAATGCCTCAGGCTGATGGGGGGACAACCTCCTCTGTTGAACTAGAACAGCAAGATACTGTATTTGCAAGCATCTTCTTCTTATTTCCCGATCGAGAGGGAAAAAATCTCACGCTTTGAGTACCAGCCTCCAACTACATGCTCAGGTAATATAAAGTCCTTATCTCCTCGGGAGATGGTACCAACATAACCACACGTGACTGCATGAAATTAATAATAATATTATTAAGATGAATTAACAAATATAGATTGAATATTCTAAATAGATAAAGAAACCTCAAAACGTATCGCTCGCTGTAATAAGGTGACTGGGTCAGTGGCAGGGGAATGAATGTCCACCTCAAATATCGAAGCACAGTGAGCTGTCCACTATGCACAACAGTCTCACTGGCCAACTCCGGTATCACCTCACAAGCTCATACCTGTAAAGTGGATTAATGGATTAGTTACACATTCACTTGATTTCAATATGCGTCATTAATTTAGAACAATTAAATTTAAACTAATTACCTGGAGTGCCCAGATCGGCCCGTAAAAATGATACTGCCCGGATCCTTTCCCGCCTATAGTCTATCGAGTCCTGGGAAGGAGGCCGATGAATTGCATCAGCGTCTGGTAAGAATATGCACCATACCCTCCGCTAGCGCCGACACCCATGGATCCACGACTCGGTTTTGATCTAGGCACAGAATCATCCGGTATACGAACAATATGTTCGCAACCTTCACATAATCCGGAGCGTCTCTGGCCATCCTCATCTGTTCGAACCTATTCTCCATCTGACGGACGGTCGTGCGCTTCTCTTCGAACAAACGGTGGTACACAAATCTCGACAGAACAATATGATCGTCATTCAGATCGAATGTTGAGCCGCCGAATCATAAACCTGACACCAGATTATACTCACTCGGACCGAAATGCAGCTGGAAGTGATAAATATGAAACCATGTCTCCCGCCTCACCCGTGCACGATCCGACACGTGCATCTCGTACGTTATCAAAGCGTGAATCACCCTCTTCTGGACGTCACCACCCCTGCAGTCCAGAAAATTTCTGAAACATCTGGATCTAAACAATCAAACGGCGTCGTCACCACCTATCATATGCATTGTGGCCCTTATCAAATCAACAACCTCCAATTGGGCATACACCACGACCGAGGGCCTCAGTCTCCGTAACGGCAGTCTAAGTCAATCAATCTAACAACATTTTCAAAATAACAATTATTAAAATAAATACTTTCAATATTACATATAAATTGGAAATTCATAAAATTTAAATTAATCTCAGAAAATGCAATTTTTAAAATTAATCAAGGTACTTTTAAAATTAATCGAGGATAATTTAATATTAATCGAGGACAATTTAATATTAATCGAGGAATATTTAAAATTAATCGAGGCTAGTTTTTTTTTAAATTAATTGAGGCTTCCTCGATTAGTTTTTTTTAAATTAATCGATTATTATTATTTTTTTAATTAATCGAGGCTCCCTCGATTAGTTTTTTTTTTAAATTAATTGATTATTTTTTTAAAATTACCTCGATTAGTATTAAATTAATCGATTAATGATTTAAATGCCTCGATTAATTTACAAAATTACCTCCATTAATTTAAAGATCCTCGATTAATTTTAAAAATTATCTTGATTATTTTTTACATAGCCTCGATTATTGTACATAGCCTCGATTAGTTTACATAGCCTCGATTAACAACAATCCACCATTAGTTTATCTAACTAGCATCGATTAAATATCAAATAATCCACCATTAGTTTCCTCGATTAATATCAAATAGTCCACCATTATTATCTAACTAGCATCGATTAATATTATAATCCACCATTAGTTTCCTCGATTACTTAACATGAATAGCATCGACTAATTAGTTTCATCAATTAACTAACGTAATAGCATCGATTAACATAATAGAAGTCTCGTGCGAATTCAGGAGCCATAATTAACATAAACATTCACAATTAACATAAAAAAATCCATGATTAACATAATAGCCCTAGCCTCCATTAATTTCTAACCCCTAAAACTAATCGATGCAAAAATGCCAAAAACCGGGAGAATTTGAAAATTACTTGAGAAGAAGACGCGGCCAGTGGTTGTCTTTGTCCTCCTTCCATTTTCCGGCGGCCAAGTTGCGAGAGAGAGACAGCGGCGTCAACTTTTGCAGCTGGGTTTCAGCATGTGCTCCTCGACTGCGGCGTGCGTTTTTTTTCAACGGTTTTTTTTCTTCAAAAATGTCGCCGGTGTGTGCTTGTCGGCTGCGGCTGCGACTATTGAGAGAGAGAGGGAGAGATGGGGTGTGCTTCAACGGTTTTTTTTTTAATGTCGCCGATAATGATACCAAGAGAGAGAGAGAGAGAGTAGAGAGAGAGAATAGGGTTTTGAAAGATAAATGAAGAAGTGGGCGGTTGGACGGATTTAATTCAAAAGAATACTCAATTAATATTCTTTTTTGGGATGTTACTTTTTGCAGTTACCAAAATTGAATACACAATTTTTTTGGCTAAAAGTACAAATGTGTCATAATTTTTCAGATTTTGTGGGACCTATTACATGGGGATTGTGTAAAATAGGTACAGATTGCCCAAATAACTTCCTAGTTTAAAATCTCTTTTTTTCCCAATTTTAATATTATTTTGTTTAGATTAATTTTTCACCCTAATTCTATATGCTTAGAATTAATTCACGTTAGACGTTAATTTTGATTTGGTGAAATCAAAATGAATTTGATTTTGTTTTCTCTTCTTCTTTTGATTTATATTTTAATTTCCAACAAATGGTATCAGAGCGAGGTGGTTTTGATATAAGAATATAATTCCATGAAATTAAATTTATTTATCAGAGCGCGTAGCTTGTTCTAAGATTTGCAAGAAGTGAAGAAGATGAAGAACAAAGACAGAGATGAAAGTAGTGAGTGAATAGTGAAGCCCGGACTTCTTTTAATGAAGCTAAAGGGCATCGAAAGGTTGCATAGGGAAACAGTAATGGGCGGTCAAAGATGGGCCGCCATTAATGAGTGCAATGGACCAGGCATTTGGGCCACAATAGATGGGCCAAAATACACAACAGATAATATTAAGTCAGCCTCTTAGCCTTCTTTTTTTTCCCAAATTAAATTTTACGACTTCATGGGTTTGAGAATTTTCACGTAAAATAATTATAGACTTAGTTAGTGAAACAATTTTCTTTTAAAACGGATATTTTATACATCGATCTAATTAAGAGTTAGATCGATTGCTACAAATTTTGAGTCATATCATCATATCATATCATAACATCGCCACTCCACGAGTTGGGTCATCCCTAATGCATGTTTATTATTCAAAGTTATATTTAAAATATTGATTTTTTTTTACTATATATGGTTCTATACTTGATCAAGGCCAACGCACGTAATTGGTACTTATATAGCTAGCATAGGATTATATATAGAGGAGTTTAATTAAGCAAATCCAACTTATCATGCGCAAAAGATGTAAGATTTTCATCCACACTTTTCTTAGACAATATGAATCTCGATCACATTAATCAAATTTAAAAACTTATTAATAGCATATTGATGCGTGTGTACAATGACATAGGCAGTGCAGTAAGCAATCAACGTGTGTGATAAAATGAAGATATTGATTATTCTAGAAATAGAGAGTTTTAGTGGAACAATAATGTAACTAATTATTGAAAAGCTTTCGATCTTTTACATCAAAATATATAGATAAATGCTATAGGGTTACCAAGTTGGGTTTTGCTTCATCGGCCGGCTTAATTATTGTGTGCCTAGAAATTTTATGTAGAATGTAATTTCAGCTTTCTTACATCATGCTTTTAATTATATTGTTGTCACCTTCTCTAGTCCAATTTTCATATTCCACTATCATGTCTTACTATTAAATTCACTATTTTAACAATGAATATTGTTATAAAAATAAAAATTAATAATATAATCAATCATAATTAAATTTATAGATTAAAATTATATTTAAAAAAATTATATACCCTATTTATGGAATAGTCAACACAAATAATCAATTATTAACTAGAAAAATGAAAATTCAATAATAAAAATAATTCTAAAACTTAATGGGGTGGAATTAATCTGAATTAATATATAACTGTAAAATTAAACTAAATCAAATAAACTTGAAATTGAAATTGAAGAAAAAAATAATGAAAGAAAAACTAATTAATAAATTCAAAGTGGGATATATACCAAGTATAATATAGAAAAAGTGGACTAGTAGATTTCAATTGAATTAATTATGGTATATTATTTTTGTTGTCATGACCTGCTTTTATATTTTTCTATGAATTGGAGTACAATATTCTTTGAATTAATTTTTATCATCTGGAATAGGTTAATCATCCATGTACGCTGATCTACAATATTTGTATTTTGTAACAAATACACACACCCACGTACGTACGACCTTAGATTTCTATATATCATTTTAAGTTTTAACTGTCCAATTTGTTGTTAAAGTAATTTGTTACGAAATGTTAAAGCATAGGTGAACATTATATTAGTATTATAATTTATCTATCTCATGAATTCGAAAATTAAATCGCCAATTTTCTCTATTTTGATTTACAATATGTAACCAAAATAATAAAAACCACAAGTTAGTTAATTATATTCTTACTTAATGTAATTGTAAAGATAGGTAATTAGCCACAAAAACACAATTTATCTAAGTTCTTATATTATCTTCATGACGCACTAGTGCTTGATTTACAGTGTAAACACTTTCGGTTATCTTTTATTTCTCCATCTTTAATATTATGTACTCAGATCAAATGAAATCCTCTATCCCACTTTTCTCTATCCCATTTGATGTCCCATTTTAATTTTTATTCAATTTTCATCAAATTTTTTCTTCAATTTCAATTTGTTATGCCTTAGTTTAATTTTATAATTATTATTTAGGGTTTATTCCACCCAATTAGGGTTTATATTTATTTTTTTAATATTTATTTCTTATTTTTCAGTTAATATAATTGATTATTATGATTGATTATTTCAAAAATATGGCATATAATTTTTAAAAAATTTAATTTTTAACAACAAATGTTGATTGTGATTTGTAATACTATAATAAAATTTATTTTTGTAATAAATATTTTTAAAATATTAAATTTTATTGTGGGATATAATAATGGGACATGAAAAGTGGACTAGAGGATTTCATCCCTACTCAGATATTGTCTTTTTCTTCAAATTATTCGATTTGTGAAAAAAAAAAGTTGCTCTTTATGGGTTTTCTTTACTAGCTATTTCCAAAGCCAAATATATACATATATATATATATATATGTATTTATTTATTTTTCTGTGTACGTATATTCATTTAATTGACCTCGCAATCTCTAAAACAATGTGCGCACTTGTATTTAGGAATTCACAACTTTCATCTTTACTCTTTAGTTATTGTATCTTGCGTGATATTTCAATTTATTGTGTTTTTTTATCAATGAATAAATTTATTTTAGTCCAAACTTACGTGAGACCATTTTATATGTCACAATCTAGATTCAAAACTCATATCTAATGGCACGTTTGTAATTTTGTTGCATTTTGATTGTATTTAATCAATTTGAATTTTAATCCGTCTTATGAATTTAACTCGTTAAACAATCTCACACAAGACTCTCTCTTTATCTTATGTTAGATGTGTTTAAAGATTTCCTGTAGCACACAAGTTCAACGCATAAATCAATTTTTCGAGCATCCACAAACGGTCATAGTCATGAATTATCGACCACCAAACGCGCTCTGCAGATTTTACTATTTTTATACTTAAATGACTTATTTTTCTTAATTTGATCATGCAAAAAATGTAGCGGGTACGTGTTTATCAAATTTATATCAGATTAATTAAACAAGTATGAAAAAGTTAGACAACGAATAATAACTTTATGGCTTGCGTACAAAAAGCTCCATCACAACGAAAAATACCAGAATTCGGTAATTAATTCCGTTGAGTAAGTTCATTTTGCTCGAAAAATAAATTGGATCAGTCAGGTGAAAATACTACTACAACTACTACTAATAATAGTTAATTTCTTCAAAAAAAGTAATAATTCTAATTAATACTAACTGGAAACGCAAGAAAAAGCAGTTTCGTTTATTAAATTGTAGTGTTCCGGCCATTTTCTTGCTTAGGGTTAATTAGGGATATGGGGAATGTACTTTTTTCCATAAAGAAAAAATAAAGATAGAAGCCACTTAAGCAATTATGCAAATTTGAAAGAAGATTTCCTTGACTTAATAGGCGGAGGAATGATAAATGTTGGAAGCTAGAATATAGAAATTAATTAAGAAAAGAAGATGAAAGGCGCTATGAGGAAATTAAAAAATAATGCTCCCTCCGTCCCGATTACATAGTCCATTTTACTATTTTGAGATGTCTCAATTATATAGTCTCATTACTATATATAAATATGACTCCCTCCGTCCCATTTATATAGTCCATTTTATCCTCGCACGTAGATTAAAAATATTTATGAAAACAAGATATTAAAGCTTAACTTCCATTATTACCCTTACTTAAAATTAATGACTCTAAAAAATTTAAGTGGTTGAGTTTTAATTTTCAATACATAGTAAGGATATATTTATATATTACCATGATAATTAATACTATTTATAATTATGGGACTATATAATTGGGACACCTCAAATAGTAATAGGGACTATATAAATGGGACGGAGGGAGTATTAGTTTTCATAGTAATATACAAATAAACCCTTGTTCAATCTTGGAAATTAAAAAAATAACAACTTAATGTTGAAAATCATAAATATTCAATGAGGGTGTTATTGGAAGTTTAGCTTTAATATCTTGTTTTCATAAATATTTTTAATCTACTTGCCAGGAGAAATTGGACTATATAATTAGGATGGAGTGAGTATTATTATTAATAAGTATATGTGTATTCTAGTATTTTATTTTTTCATTATTAATTTTGGGCTTAAAAATTAAAATAATAAGTTAAAGAATCAAATACGAAATATTTGAGTTTAATCTTGACAGTTTTTGTTCAGCTTCCACGGTGATAGTTACATTTAAGTGCATGTGACATTGGTACGGACATTTGGTCCAGGACTTTGTTTTTCAGGTTTCGAATTGCTGTATAACGTATTTTTCGAACTCTAAATTAATAAAATTCTTAATATCAAGCATTGAGAAGTACAATTAGCTTTTCTAAATATTATTTGAGAAAATCTTGACCTTCAAGTCAATTTTAATAATAACACTATATTCTTCATTGAGGAGGGGTTTTAGGGGGCAAAATATAATGTCTTAGGGCTAGTCTCTTGTACAATATGTGTACATTAAAGTTAGTTTCAGGCGGGAGCGTGGCTCACACGCGCGCGACCCACGCACGCCCATGCGCGGTGCATGTGCGTCACGCGCTGGTCTTTTTTTTTTTTGGCAGATTTTTCATTTTTGTTTTTTCAATTTTCTATTTGATCTTTTTATTTTCTTACCAAAAATTTTTATCCTATGAATCCTAAAATTCAAATAAATTGATTTAATTTATTTCATAAAATGAAATTAATAAACCCAAAAAACACAAAATAAACCCTAAAAAACACAAAACAAACCCTTAAAAACACCCAAAAAAATCTAAAAAACACAAAATAAACCCTAAAAACACCCCCAAAAAATCCTAAAAAAACACAAAATAAATCCCTAAAAACACCCAAAAATACTAAACCCTAAAAAACACCCTCAAAAAATTCTAAAAAAACACTAAACCTTAACCCCAAACCCCTAAGCTCTAAACATTAATTGAGATGAAATAAATCATAATTTAAATTAAAGAAACTCGTATATGATAAGTTGCAGGCCCAATACTTTTTATGGTTACGGGCTGGTGATACTTTTTGTACTTCGGAATGATACTTTGCAGTGTTAAAAATGATACTATTTCTGACGAACTTTTTTTTGGGAGGGGAGGGGGAGGGTCAGGGTTGACCCGCGCGTTGACCCACGGACCCGCCCCCTCTGATGATCTAATTTTGATTTCCAAAGCCTGATAAAAGACTTTGTAAATGTCTTATAATTTTGAATCCGACCAACGCTCACGCGTAACAGTTTGATTTTTCTAGTTTGTGCGGTACAAATATGTTCAAATAGCAGCCGTGGGTTCCCTCATTATGCTGAAATAATGGTATGCTTTAGAACATTATTTGAGCAAGACCAACTGGGGTTACGTTATGGCATAATTAAGACTACCTAAAATCAAGACGAACACAAGTATATATGAGATTGATCTCGTGTGAACGTTAGTAAGAAAAGTAATTCAACAAAGTGAAAGTAAAGTAGATAGATAATAAATAGGATATATCGTTATAAGAATTAACTGGTGTAAATTACTTCCACGGAACCCTTCGAAATCAACCTCCATAATTGAGAAGTATAATTAACTTTCAATTTTCGATATTTTTCCATTCGGAAATGCTCATTATAAAACTTCGATCTCTTTCGAAATTCCTAGTTAACAACTTAATCAACATATATCTTTGTCTACCAAAGTTGAAAATGGCCACAGTTTTTCTGTGTGTTACAATCCTTTTAATTTGTAACGGATTCACCAATGCCAAATTACAAAGACGATTAAATGATATCCCAACAATCAATGTTGATAAATCAGAGACTTCTTCGACTATTCAAGCGGCCATTGATGCTGTTCCTTCAAACAACAAGAATTGGATTTGCATCTCTGTCCAAGCTGGAGTTTACAAGTACTTCTTTCTTCTTATTATCTTATAACTCCATGCAAAATTTAACTTGTGTGTGTGTGTGTGTGTGTGTGTGTGTGAGAGAGAGAGAGAGAGAGAGAGAGAGAGAGAGAGAGAGAGAGAGTTTTAATTTCCTTTACTTTTAAGTTGGGGATTGGAAATTGGGAAATCTGTATATTTGTGCATGGGAATAAATTACAATGAAATCCTCTGGTTTTAAACTACACGTGATCGTGTTTCATTTTCTATTCCAACGGTGAGATTGATGAGTGTGTTTTCGTTTGTAATGTAGTGAAAAGGTGGAAATTCCTTCAGACAAGCCATTTATTTATCTAAAAGGAGAAGGGATGGATTCGACTAGAGTTGTGTGGGATGGGCATGCTGACATATTGACTTCTGCAACATTTACATCCTTTGCTGATAATATTGTAGTCTCAGGAATCACTTTTGAGGTAAAAAATATCTTATAATATATATATATATATATGTATTTTCTTTTTTTTTCATTCAAATATAATTAAAGGAAGAAACCCTAATGTGAAATGATCGTAGAAAAATATATTTGATTGATTTAAGCCTTAATTTGATAGAACTCTTACAATTATCCACCAAACACGAGCCGGAATCCGGTGAAGCAGGCAGTGGCAGCGAAGATCTCCGGCGAGAAATCGGCTTTCTACAAGTGTGGTTTCTTGGGGTATCAGGACACATTGTTAGATGATAAGGGCAAACATTACTTCATCCTCTGCAATATTGAAGGAGCCGTTGATTTCATCTTTGGAAATGGTCAATCCATTTATGAGGTAAAATAAATGTCACATTCCATAAATCTGTCTTTAATTTGATTATATTAAGCTACAATCAATTTTCTTGACTTTAATATTTTTTTTCTTTAGAAAAAAGCACACACAGTTCAATTATGTCTTGAAATTTAGCAAAAAAGTTGAAAAAGGGTGAAGGACGATGTTCATCACAAAATCCCCTACTTTTCAAAAGCTGCATTTAAATCCCCAGAATGGGTTCCATTATTTATTTATTTATTTATTTTGACATGTGGGATTTAAGATTTTGTAATTTGTAGATAGGGGACCATTATTGGGCAAGTACGTACTCAAAAATTAGGGTAGGGATGAAAATTTGTTGCTAATTAAGTTGAAAATTATTGTATTAGTTATAGTTGGTTAAGATTTTTAATTTAGAAAATATTTTAATCTGTGATTAAAAATGTTTAACCTCCATTATTGAATTTGATAAATCAAAGTTGGAAAAGAAAATGACATACTTATAGTTAATAGTCTTCTTGAAGTGAAATACCTAAGGGATAGATACAGAAATAATTGCAATCCAAAAAATATTCAATTCGTTACTTTTGCATGTTTATTTTATTTTAATACATGAATTTGTGTGCTAAATATAGTTTTTGCTTTTCTTCCTTTTTTTCTAAAACGAAAAAAAAAATGTATCTTTGGGACCAAAATTCAGCTGACTTTCGAGATCACGCAATCCTGCCATGATCCTGAATCACACTTAGGAATAAGGACTAGTATACGTAGATCATAAAAATTGAATTCAGAAACATGTCTAATATTATGGTTTGTACGTACATGTCTAAAATATAAAATTATTCATCATGTCAAATATGGACAACTTAATTAGCCTCCAAAACTCAAGGGGTTTTTGTATATTAATGGAGGGATATCTTATACAACATATTATATATATATATATATATATTAATTCTTTCTCTCACCTATATAGTATACTATTTATGGCTGTAAAACTAATAACTAACAATTTATACATTATATTTGATGATAGAATTGCAGCATATCATTGAATCAAGGAATACATTCAACAGGTTACATAGCTGCACAAGCGAGAGACAATCCAGACCAAACTAGTGGCTTTGTATTCAAACGATGCAGTGTAGATGGAAAGGGAAATGCCTTCCTTGGTAGAGCTTGGAAGAATTTTTCTAGAGTCATCTATTTCGAGTCCACTCTCTCAAACGTCGTCGTTCCTCAAGGATGGGATATCTGGAGTTTCACTGGTCATGAGTAAGAATATATATATATATATTATTTCTCATCCACCTTAACCTTCTTGATTTCTTCAATCGTTCTCCCTTAATTTCCACAACATACATACACACATTTGATCACCTTATTTTCCTTTTCCAACCAATAAATCTTATAGGGATTTTTTTTTATTTTATTTGTGTGTGCGTGTGTGTCTTATCAGAATCTATGATGATTGTCGTTGTTGTTGTGTTTATATAATGATCAGGGACAGAATAACTTTCGTTGAGGAAGAATGTGTGGGAGCAGGATCAAAGAAGTCGGGTCGGGTAAAGTGGGAGAAAACCCTAACTCCATGGGAGCTGCAGTCGTTTACTAGCATTTCTTACATTGATTGTGAAGGGTGGATTCGAAAGCTGCCTATCCACGTTCATGTCTAATCTAAATAATGAGGCCAGTTTCAAGAAACATGTTTCTACAACTACACTTTAATTTCAATTCTTCATGGGGGGAGGTCCATTATATTGTTGTATATATGTAATTAAATTTCTTTGAAATGAAATTTATGATTTTTATAATATAAAAATTAATTAATGAGTCGAATTCAATTCGTTTCAATGTGGTAGGTAACAATATCAGGTGGGTTACGCACGTTATACACAAGACATCTACTATACGCGCGGCCAAAAGTTTTGCCTAATATGTGAATTCGATCTATATATCTCTTATAGTAATTAAATGGGTCAATTTTGTTTTAGTCCCGTGACTTAAAACATTATTCCAAAGTTTATAATACTTGTTTTTTGAGAATTGGTAAATGGCCAAGTGCCAACTTTAATCGATTCATTTAGAAATTGGAATAGAATGAAAATGTTGGTCACAAATATTGAAAATTTAGAATATGATATTTTTTTTTTAAAAGAATATTACCTTCATGAAGCTCATCCAAACTCCTTTTTGAAGATGAAGTATGATAATAATTTCAAGAACATGTTCTTTCCCATTGATTTTATTGCAATTTTATCTTCTTTTGATTTTATTTCATGTGATCTTTACAAAGAACTACTTACCTTATCAACCATCTAACTAACTCAAACAAATAGGATTCCTAAACCATAGGTCCCACCAAGCTTAATGATTCTTGGCAAGACTCAACTACAAAGATGAAAATAATTAATGCAAATACAGTAAATTAAACTAGTTGTAGGTTAAGTGAAGGCATAAATTAATTATAGGTAAGGAATCAAAGGTGAGGTGTGTCCAGCTGCGCAAGGAAAGAGAAACTCTTTAAGTTTTGTGTGCCTTTTTAATTTCTTTAATCGGGAAAAAATGCATATAACTAGCTACCCTATGTTTTCTCGGAGGGGAAAAAAAATAAAAACAAAAAAAATAACACTCTCTATTTAATAAATAGTCTAAAACTCTTCTTAGTTATTGTAAAATTCATCAAAAAAAAAAATCCATTAAATGCAACTTTGAGTGAATCACGCACTAGCCGAGAAGGTGGGTAGGATTTTTTATTTTTATTTTTTATCACTTTTACTGTACAAAAAGACAATTGCATCATTTCATTAAATGCAAAAATGCTTATATTATTTTCAAATGACAATGTTTGGTGAAACTGCTTCGGTTTTTTTTTTTTTTTTTTTTCCTATTTTGAGTATTCTACAAGTTCTTGTTGTATTTTTTAAATATTTATTTCTTTAAATTTGAAAATAGTGTAGTGAGAGAAAACATGTTAAAATTAAAGGTTAATTATGAAAAAAATACAGGAACTCATACACAGCTTACAATTGAAACACGAACTTTGAAATTTTGCAATAACAATATAATTTTACAATTTTAAGACTTGAGTATAGTAGTATATATGTCGTTAGAGAACTTCAAAATAAAAAAAAGGGGTTTTTTTTTTCCATAAAAACACATACAACATATATTAAACCGTCCAAACTCAAAATATGACTTTAAATTTAGAGTTCACGGAATTAATTAATTAATTAATCATAACAGTTTTATTTTTATTTTTGAAAGAAGACACTTTGATCTTGAGCTGTTGATCCAGAGTACGAGCAAGATTGTATAGTGAACCCGTGTCTTGCTAAATATTTTTATGTGGATTTTCTGTAATAATAGGAGTTAAATATTTTTATATGGTTTTCTGTAATAATAAGAGCTAGATAGAAATGGGAGAAAACTTGAAGAAGAAGATTAAGGGAGAGGTTGTATTTGTTCCAAAGCTGCTGTTCCTTTCATTCCGTTCCAAATATATACTCCTGGGACCATGTCCATACAAGTAGGGTTATAACCCTTAGTTTGATTGGAAAATAACTAGCATGCATTAATAAAAATACTAATGGGCCTATAACCCTTAATTAGATAATTAAATGGGCCATCCTCAGCCACTTTCAGCATGCGGCCCATTTCCTTCTTTGGCACAGTAGCCAATTCGATGCAATGCTTCTTTTCCTTCTGATTTCCCCAAATCAACAAAGTTAACATTAGGGATTCCAATTTCTCCCTCTTCAATTTCACAATTTCCCTCTGCAATTAACCTAAATTCCTTCCGAATAAGTGAATTCACGACATTACTCCCTCCTTTCAAAGATCCTTGTCCCCAAGGATCTATCTTGGCCGGTGTAAGCATATCCGACAGCAAGATCGAGGTAGTGACCGCGGCCAAGACGCGATTTTTAACCTCTACTGCAATAGAGGTAGAACCAATACCCGGAGGCACCTGTAATGTCTGAAGGCCATCTTTGTCGAACGGTGAAAGATCTGCGGCGGCTTGGACATGAGGGCTCAGAACCTTCTTTAGCAGAGATACGTCAAAAATAGGATGTACCTTTGCTCCGGCAGGTAAGTCTAATTTGTATGCAACCTTCCCAATCCTTTATAGAACTAGCTAGGGTCCATAGTAGCGAGTAGACAGTTTCTGGTTCCGTCGGGAAAAAACGAAGCTTTGTTTGTAGGGTTGGAGTTTGAGGTAGACAAAGTCACCCACCTCAAATTCCCTCTCAGTTCTATGTTGGTCCACATAGACCTTCATGCGATTTTGGGCGGCTTGGAGATTTTTCTTAAGGTCTAGCATAAATTGTTGTCGATCAGCGAGCAAGTCTCTGACTTCATCATTCATTGACTGGAAATAGTGGTGTAGAGCATGTTGTGGTGGCGGGTACCCATACAACACCTTGGAAAGGGGTTGTCTTAAGGCTGGTATGATAAGTAGTGTTATACCAGAACTCAGCCAAAGGTAGCCACTTAACCCACTGTTTGGGTTGATGGTGAATCATGCACCTTAGATAGGTCTCTAAGCACTGGTTGAGTCGTTCTGTCTGCCCGTCTGATTGTGGGTGATAAGAAGAAGCTATGTCCAACTTAGTCCCCAGTAGTTTGAAAATTTCCTTCCAGTAGGAACTAGTGAAGACCTTATCCCTGTCTGTCACTATGCTAACAGGGGCACCATGTAGTTTGTATATAGAATCCAAGTAGAGTTGAGCAACTGACTGGGCAGTATAAGGGTGGGAAAGACTCAAGAAATGACCAAACTTGGTTAATCTATCCACCACAACCAAGATTACATTTTTCTTGTATGAGCTAAGTAGTCTCTCAATAAAATCCATAGAAATGTGAGACCAAGGCTCACTAAGAATGGGTAGTGGTTGGAGTAGCCCTGGATAAGAATCCCCTAGTGCCTTACCAAGGCTGCATGTAGTGCAACCCTTAACCCATTGAATGACATCATCCTTCATCTTTGGCCAATAAAATAACCTCTTAAGTTTGACATAAGTAGATTATATCCCTGAATGACCCCCATAGAGAGTATTGTGCATTTCTTCAAGTAAAAGTTGTCTGAACCCTGCTGCACTTCCCACCACTATTCTGCCCTTGAATTTGAGTAGATTCCCCATGAGTTCAAAATCTACATGAGTAGTGGTGTTGTTTCTCCTAGCCTCCAATATTGGAATAATGAAAGGGTCATCACTGTGGCTGCTGATGACTTGCTGAATCTATGCTGGAGAAACAGTGGTAATAGAAACACAATCACCCTCTTCATAAGGCCTTCTGGATAAGGCATCAGCTGTCTTATCATCACTTCCCTTCTTGTAAATTATCTCATAGTCCAACCTTAGAAGTTTTGGGATCCATTTCTACTGCATAGGAGACACAATTTTCTGGTCCAGTAGGTGTTTAAGGGCCTGCTGATCTGTTCTGATGAAGAACTTATGCCTTTGAAGGTAGTGCCTCCATTTTTGGACTACCAACAAAATAGCAAGGAACTCCCTTTCATATATTGAAAGGGCTTGGTTCCTGGGGCATAAGGACTTGCCCATATAGGCAATGGGTCTCTCCTGCTGCATTAGAACAGCCCCAATCCCCTTACCACGGGCATCAGTTTCAAGGTAAAAATGCAATGTAAAGTCTGGCAGAACTAACATAGGGGTGGTAGTCATGGCCAACTTAAGGGTGTTGAATGCTTTAGTAGCCTCCTCTGACCATTGAAAGGCTCTCTTCTTCAATAAGAATGTGAGAGGTGGCACACCGTCGTTTTGATGTGCAAAATACACTTGCGGGCAAATAGTCCACAAATGCTTAATCTGCCCTCAACAGCTAGTATAGTTGATGAAGACGGATGTCGATCCCACGAGGAGTGTTCATAACCTTCTGTCTTTTCTTAGTTTTGGTTTGGGTCTTCAGTGTCACTCTAAAAACCTTGCTAATAAACTTAAACTAACTAAATGCTGAAAAGGAAATCAGAAGAGAAAATATCAGTAATAAAAGTGCTCAAGTCAAAGCATCGAGTCATTCGGTAGGTATGCGCAATCCCGGGTAAAACATATGTAATTACCACTACTACCCGTTGTGCCCATACTAGTAGAAAGGTCAAAAACTGAATCCCCATGGCCAAATATGGGTAATTGTCACTTTGAGGGTTAACCGGTTACAGGAAATGGATACGATCAGCCACTCCCCAATCACTTCTTACATTATATCGTCTAGATGATGCGATCGGCACCTAGGGACCTAACTATACAGGAACCTAAGGAGAGAATCACACAAAGGTTTTTTAAGTATAGCAGCTTTGAGGGCAAAAGTGACCCGATTCTAGTAGGTTTGACATGGTCTTGTGCCTGCATATACTACTCAATCTTAACTACCAAGGCTGTCACCCCCGAACTTGTTACTATGCGGGTATCGAGGCATGATCACCTATACACTCCCATGTAAAACACTAGTACCAGTTAATTAGAAATGCGCGTCTTCATCTCCAATCACCCTTTACCTATGTCTAAGTGAAAAACAAGTTAAGATTGTGAACCCTTAAGGCGTTAAAGTCCGATTACCTCATGCACATATTCCACCCTTAGACCATTACTTTGACCTGAACAGTGGATACTTAGCCACTAAACATAGAAACGAAAGTAAAAGAAATGATAAAAGACATCTTACTTGGAAAGGAAATAACTAGATTAACTTCTGGGCCCAACCCCAGTTTTGCCAACAAAACAACTGAACTATCTCTCTGCGGACAAATCGCCAGCTTCAGGTAGACAGAATATCCAGAAAATAAACTAAGTACGAAAATGGAAAATTGTATCTTCGAGGTGCAAAAACGTGTTCCCCTTATGAAAAACAGATAAAAGTATTTATAGCAAAATGAATTAAGGCTTCAAGCAGCCCAGATTTCACCCGCACAGGGGCTCTTGCACTCCTCCACTTCATCACGTTCATGCTCCATGTTCTTCCTTGATTTTTGGAGTGATAGCAACAAACCTTAGCACCTCCAGTAGCTTTCTGATGTCTCAACTTCCTTTCCAATGTGTTTGGACCTCTCCAGGACTCAGAACTGACCGCCACATCACCTTCACGTGCATATAGGAGTTGGCCCGCGATTCTGTTGCGTAATTCTCGCAACAACTTTGACTGGGTCCTCGGCAGGCAAATTAGTCCTTTTTGCCCTCAGCATAAATTGCACATGTTTGTGCCTGTTGTGGTGGTTTTGTGCCCTCATCCTCCTATAATCAGTTTTACCCCCAAAACTAGACTAGACTCTATACTAAACACTTACAAAGGGTGTAAAAAGATAAAGGAAAAAGCACGAATTTGAGTCTTCATCACACCCACACACTTGGACCATACTTGTCCTCAAGTATGAATGCAACTTTAACTTGAAAAAACAACAAACAGAAGACTCAAATGACTCAAAACAAGATAATACAGTATATGAATCATAAGTTGATAAAGGGCATAACAGTTGAACATAATGATGCAGGCAAATCGAATCAATCAAACACAGGCTAGTACAACTATTGAAGTGTGCACTCAGCTCGCCTTTTTCTCGAGTGTTTAGGTTAAGTGTTTACTCTCAACAATTCCACCAAATCATCATCAACAAACTTGCAAACACCCTGTATAAACAATTTACGATATTCACATGCATGCATATCAAAAGGTCTTGTGAGGGTTGTAATGGGGCATGCGGATCAAGGTTGGAAATATTTAGGAACTGGTTACCTTCAATAGTATTCGGGCAAAATCAGCACTGACAGCTCTATGCCCACATAACAACCTGGGAAATCATAAAAATTCAAACACTTTTTATTTATTTATTTATTTTTTCTTTGTGCCCATTTCTGGCACCCTGTCACTATTTGGCTTAAACTTACTGCCAATACGAGCATAAAAGGTTTCATTCCCCCTTATAAGATACTCTTTAAAGAGAGATTTTCGGAACGCATGTCATGAACAAATAAGTAGGCTCAAATAATGGCAGTAATGGGAAGCATTTATCAGTGAATAATATGGCCAAATAACGATGAAAGAAAATGCCTTAATCATCTAAGCATACATGAGAACATGAAATCAAGTTTAACAGGGCACAAGCAAGTAAGCATCAAATGAAGTGGTGGAATTCAAACACACAGAAAGAAGTCGCAAATGTTAATTTGGGCTCAAAGCTCACTGGGTAGTTATATATTGCTTTCACATGCAATTGATTAATTCCATCTGTCTAACAATAAATTTATGTCTATATACGCCCAATGTCAATCTATGACTCATATGCTATAGACTCAACATGCACACACAAAATAAAAACAAAACATACAAACACAACAACCTAGGCATATCCCTCCCACACACTTGCTGTGCAAAGTACCCTTGCGGGCACAAGCAGTAATGTGGGTTAGATATGCCCAAAACAGACTCTATATACAAAGACGCAAATATACAAAAACAAAAATAGACGCTAAACACACAAACAAAAATAAAAAACAAACAAATCCTAAACTACTGGGGATAAAACGTGATTTAAGGAAAGGAGGGGTAGTCTAACCCGAGGTGAACACAAATGCTCTGCAGGGCTTTCTCAACTCTTTCGAGCTTCTTTGAATCTGCACTGCTCTGTGCCCTGCTCGGTCCTGCTTGTGCCTTGGGCGATCCTCCTTGTGCCTTGGGGGCCTTTTTCTTGTCAAAGTACGTTGGTTCTTTAAAAGGGAGGAAGTATGGGGTGTTCTCTTCAGTGAACCCAACTAGTTGCATCCGCTCCAGTCTCTGGGCATCGAGATACTCTGTCGCTTCATCATGCTCTGGGTACCTCTCGAAGATGTCGTCGAGGTCGCCACCTCTCAAACCTTCAAACAGCCTAGTCACGAACATGCCCAAAGCTACAACAGTTGCTCTGGTGTTGCTGGTCTGAGCCTGTAATTGGACCGCCAGAATGTAGCCGAGGTTGACCTTCCGCTTGTGCACCATGTTCCATAATAGGAATACCTCCTGCTGCGTCACTTGGCCTGTACCATCCTTGCGCCCATAAAGGTTGAATGTCATCCATCTATGGCAAATCTGGAGGGCGTGGTCAGATAGGTGCTTGTCCTTGCTTGAGCCCGAAAGATAGAAGCCTTTTCCTCCAATTTTCTCCCACCGTTGCTAAATGTTTGGACTCCAGTCGTCGCCGGTGCTGGTTGCTACTTCTTTGTACCACTTCGCATGCACATCTTTTGGTTGGATGAAATCTAATAGCTGATTCAATCCTGAGATTAACATGCTATAGCTCTCTCCAGCTATATAGAAGTTCACAACTCCGGGTGTCTCCAGACCGAATTCTTACACTGGTTTGAACTCATACGAGGAAATGAATTCAATGGTTAAAGAAGGGCGTACCGTGTTCCTCCAGCCGAGTACTTTCTCCCAACCGATGTTGGCAAAGTATTCATACACTTGGTCCAAGACTCCAAGTGTATTTAGCGTGCTGTCATGGAGAACGTACAAGGGCAGATGCTTCTTCTTGTTTAGTCTCTCGACAATTCCTTGTCTTGAGCTGCTTGAACCATCCTTCTCCTCCTTCACCAAGCGGCGGGAGAGGGTTCTGAGTGGCACCCTGCTTTTTGTGCCCTTTTTCACATTTGCGGGCACATAGGAATGAACCGGAGCTGGGATGATTTGGATATCCGGTTCCACTTCCTCACTGTGCACCGACTTCTCTTCATCTTCTTTGTTGGACTGGTCCATATGTAGCCTTCTCTTGGTGGGGGGCTTCTCTTGTTTCTTCGACTCCCTGCTGACTGACTTCCTTGACTCCTTGCTCGTTGACTTGGTTCTCTTTGACTTGCTCTTAGACTTTTTGGGCACATCGGGACCCTTGCTTTGACTTGGTTCCCTATGTGCCTCTTTCGAGACCTCCTGTGGTTTTACCTTCTTCGACATCTTCTTCTCTGCGGGTGGATCGGGTTGTGCCTGTTTCGGTTGCTCAGACTGGCTGTGGGTATTCTCAGAGGTAGATCCCTCTGAGGTCACTTTCTCTTCCTCCAACGATTCCTCTTTCTCTTTTTCCGGTTCTGGTTCTTTCTTCTTCTCCTCTTGATGATCTTGCTCTGGTTTCTCCTCCTCTTCGTCGTCTTCTTCCATGCTCTCACCTTCAGATTCATCATCGCCTTCTTCTTCATCACCGTCGCCATTTTGTTTTTCTTCCTCCGCCTCATCTTCTTTCTCTGGTCCACCATCGTCCTCCCCGTCCTTCTCTGGTTCCTTCTCAGGCTCAGAATCGCCTGATTCTTCGCTGGGTTGGGGTGTCGGTGGCTTCTCAGGAGTTGGTGGCTTCTCAGGTGCGGGCATTGGGTCAGGGTTTTGCCCAGCTTGTGGCGGGCTCTGAGGTTTACCCTTATCAGTCTCACCCTTCTTCTTCTTCGACGCACCACCCTTAGCCTTCGGCGGCGCTCGTTTCTTTTTCTCTGCTTGCGGCGGCGAGAGCGGTGGGTGCTGTGGCAGAATGGTCTGGATCGGTGAGGGGTTGAGAACGGGCCCGGTACTCTGTTTCGGTTGCTCTGTCTGGGTCGACTGGGTGGTCTGAGTCATTTCTTGCGACGATTCACCGGCGTTACGGGCACTGCGACGTGTGTCTCGCTTAGTAGGGTCTCCGGTTTTCTTCGCATTCACCATTTTTCTCGACAAGGGGTTGGGGAATTTGGGAGGTAGGGTTCGCTTCGCTCGATTTGTGAGAAATCGAGAGGGGGGGAAGTATTTGAATGCTTCTGGGGACGTGGGGTGTTGTGAGGGTGGTGGGTTTGTGCAGGGAGATCGTGGGCGAGAATTTAGGGAGAGGTTTTGCCTAATTTTGAGAGATTTGGGGGAGTTTGAAATGGAGGAGAAATATGTTTGTAATTCAAAATAAATATCTGAATATATCATCTCTCCCTCACTCCCCTTTAATCGGCCTCAATTTTCAATGATCATCAGCTCTGCATGGGGAAAACCAACTGCCTCTGCAGATGTTGTCCTTGCTCAATCAGTCAAATCTGCTACAGTCCCCACCCACACACTTAAACCTTACTGTGCCCTGAACATTTACTTTGCCCACAGTGATGCGTTTCCAGTCTTTGCCTTCCTGCAGCGTTAATTCACAACAAAATACAAATAACAAACATAATTAAAACTAAAATTAAAGCAAGTAAACAAACTGGGTTGCCTCCTGTCCAGCGCCTTTGTTTAAGGTCTTTGGCTCGACCATGTTGTGCCTTCAGTAGTACTCAGGAATGCTCAAAACTTAGGTTTCTGCCCAAGTTTCCTTCTCTTTTTCGAAATATGGTTTCACCCTCTGGCCATTGACTCGAAATTCGCACCCATCTTTTGGATTCACCAGATCAATTGCTCCACTTGGGTGTTGATATTGCACCAGATAGGGTCCCATCCATTTTGACTTCAATTTGCCCGCATGCAATTTGAGCCTTGAGTTGAACACGAGTACCTTTTGCCCACAGAGCAACTGTTTGCCCCTTGCGAGTGCATCGTGGTATCTCTTGGTCCTTTCCTTATACATCACAACATTATCATAGGCCTCGGACCTCAATTCTTCTAATTTTTGGATCTGCAGCTTCCTCTCAATTCCAGCTCATTCATCATTGAAATTCAACCTCTTGATTGCCCAAAATGCTTTATGCTCCATTCCCACGGGCAAATTGCAATACTTTCCAAAAACCAGCTTATAAGAATACATCCCAATAGGTGTCTTGTAGGCTGTGCGATATGCCCACAAAGCATCTTCCAAGTGATTGCTCCAGTCTTTGCGCCTTGGTCCAACAACTTTCTCCAGAATATTTTTGATCTCCCTGTTTGAGACTTCTGCTTGTCCATTTGCCTGGGTGTGATATGCAGTAGTAACCTTGTGTGTGACCCCATACTTTGCCATTATCTTCTTTATGACTGAGTTGCAGAAATGAGTCCCTTGATCACTGATCAGGACTTTGGGCATTCCGAAGCGACAGAACACATTTGCCCTCAGGAACTTCACCACTGTATTTGCATCATTCGTTGGAGTGGCTTTTGCCTCCACCCACTTGGACACATAATCTACAGCCAGGATAATGTAGAGATTATTACCTGACTTGGGAAATGGTCCCATGAAATCTATGCCCCATATGTCGAAAACTTCCACGGGCATGATAGGTGTTTGTGGCATGGCCGCCTGAATAGAAATATTCCCAGTCATCTGGCAATTCTTGCACTTCTTCACAAATATATAAGCATCCCTGAATAATGTAAGCCAGTAAAATCCTCCATCTAATACCTTCCTTGCTGTTCTACATGGGCCAAAATGACCTCCACATGTATTGTTATGGCAGAGCTTCAAGATGTTTAGGAGCTCATCATCACTGACGCACATTCTTATGACTTGATCGGTTCCAATTTTCCAAAGAGCTGGTGCTTCCCAGAGATAGAACTTGCACTCACGCTTCATCTTATTCTTTTGATAGTCACTCAAACCAACTGGAAACTGCCTTGTGACCAGGTAGTTCACTATGTCGGCAAACCATGGCTCCTTTGCTGTTTGGCCCGTAACCTCATACAAGTGCGCATCTGGAAAATTCTCAGTGATTTCATCTTCGCTCTCAACCATCAGACGGCTGAGATGGTCTGCAACCAGGTTTTCTGCCCCAGTCTTGTCCTTGATCTGCACATCGAACTCTTGTAAGAGCAATATCCACCTTATGAGTCTCGGTTTTGACTCCTTCTTAGACAGTAGGTACTTCAGAGCTGCGTGATCCGTGTAAACAATCACTTGTGCCCCCAGCATATAGGAACGGAATTTCTCAAAAACGAACACTACTGCTAACAGCTCCTTCTCCGTGGTGGTATAGTTGCGTTGCGTGGCATTTAATGTCTTGGAGGCATAATAGATAACATAGTTTTTCTTGCCTCTTTTCTGGCCCAAGACTGCTCCCACGGCAAATCCACTGGCATCACACATCACCTCAAATGGCATTCCCCAATCCGGAGGTTGGATTATGGGGGAAGACACTAACATATTCTGCAATGTATGAAAAGCTTCCTTGCAGTCATCATCAAAGTCAAATTTTACCTCCAGTTGTAGCAGCTTTGTGAGTGGTTGAGCAATCTTTGCGAAGTCCTTTATGAATCGACGATAAAAATCCGTATGGCCTAGAAATGCCCGAATCTGCTTGACATTGATGGGATAGGGCAATTTGGCAATGACCTCCACTTTTGCCCTGTCCACCTTAATTCCTCGCTCGGATACTACATGTCCCAGCACGATTCCTTCTCTTACCATAAAGTGACACTTCTCATAATTCAACACCAAGTCTTTTTCCACACAGCGGCTCAGTACCTTGCTCAAATGATCAAGGCATTGATCAAAGCTATCTCCATAAACCGTGAAGTCGTCTATAAAGATCTCAATACAAGTCTCAAGCATATCAGAAAATATACTCATCATACACCGTTGGAATGTGCCTGGAGCGTTGCAAAGGCCAAAAGGCATCCTTCTGTAGGCAAATGTGCCAAAGGGGCAAGTGAATGTCATTTTGCCTTGATCGTCTTGGGAGACCACGATCTGCATATAACCAGAATACCCATCCAGAAAACAGAAGTACGATTTTCCCGCAAGTCTCTCCAGCATTTGATCGATGAAAGGCAAAGAGAAATGATCCTTCTTTGTGACTGCATTCAACTTGCGGTAGTCAATGCAAACTCTCCATCCGGTCTGCAGTCTCACCTGAATAAGTTCCTTGTTTTCATTCTCCACCACCTGGATTCCAGACTTTTTGGGCACAACGTGAATAGGACTCACCCACTCACTGTCGGGCACATGGAAGATAATGCCCATATCGAGCAGCCTTAGAATCTCCTTTAACACAGCTTCCTTCATCAAGGGGTTCAGCTTCCTTTGGGGATCTTGCACTGGTTTTGCCCCTTCTTCCAAATGGATCCGATGCATGCAAATGGTGGAACTTATGCCCTTGATGTCGGCCAAGCTCCATCCAATTGCTTCCTTGTGCATCTTCAATAGTGCTATCAACTTGACTTCCTACTTCATAGTCAAAGATGAACTGATTATAACTGGCAAATTCTCTCCTTCACCCAAATAGGCATATTTGAGGTGATCGGGCAACTCCTTCAACTCCAACTTGGGTGGCTTGATGATAGACCGCACCAGTTTATCACCCTGCCTTGTTGTGGGCAAAGGAAGACGTTTATCTCTTGGAAAACCGGCTTCGATGCGATACAATTGCATAATTGCCTCTTTGATTTGCTTATTTCGTACCTCTTCAGCATCCCAATCGGTCTTACTATTCTAAAGTACCCAATCAAGTGGATCCTTTGCCAGCAGCCTTGGCACTTCTTCTTGGATCATAGGCTCAAAAACGTCGATCATATGTACACCCTCAGTGTCATTGGGGTACTTCATTGCCTCCATGATGTTGAAGGTAACTCTGTCTCCATCGAACTCGCACGTCAATGTGCCCTTATCGACATCAATCTTCGTATGTGCCGTCTTCATGAATGGTCTGTCCAAAAGTATACAGACAGCCTTTGTATTGGTTTTGCCCATATCCAGCACATAGAAGTCTGCTGGGAAAATCAGACTCTCCACTTTGATTAGGACATCTTCAAGCACTCCATCGGGGTAAACACTGGAACGGTCAGCCAATTGAATAATTGTCCTTGTATTCTTGAGCGGTCCTAATGTCAGCTCTTCAAAAATGCTTAGGGGCATAACATTGATCGATGCCCCTAAGTCCAGCATAGCTCTCTCAACTCGAAGTCCTCCAATTTCATAGGGAATAAAGAACATCACTGGGTCTCCACACTTTTCAAGCAGCTTCTTCTGCAATAATGCTGACACATTTTCATTCATAATCACTTGTGCCTCCTCTGTGAATCTCACCTTCTTTGTACATATGTCCTTCAGGAAACGGGCATATTGGGGCACCTGCCTGATTGCGTCCAGTAGGGGAACATTGATTTCCACTTTCTTGAAGATGTGCATTAGATCTCTATCCTCTACTTCTGTCTTGTTCCGCTTCATCCTTCCTGGAAATGGTAAAGACAGCTCGATCTCTTTTCGAATATTACTCTTTAGGATGGGTTTGGGCACAACTGCTTCTGGTTCGTCATTTGCCCTCAACTCTGGTTCCTCCTTTGTGGGCTCATCATCGCTTTGAGCATCATCCTCTGCAGTCTCTGAATATGGTGCAGATAGTTGCCTTCCACTCTTCAGTGTTATTGCATTTACCCCAGCCTTTTTTGGTGGTTCTGTCTGTGAGGGCAAAATTCCTTTAGCTTTCTCCATCATTGCGATTGCATCACTAATTTGGGATATTTGTCCTCCCAAATAGCTCAGTCCATTCCTTGTCTCCTGCTCGAAGGCTTCTGATTTCTTTTGTACCTCCACTGTTTCATTCACAATCTTGTGAACTATGTATGATAAAGACGGTCCTGCTGCGGGCGCAGGATAGTATTGTGCTGTCTGCCTCTGACTGTAGTTGGGGGCAAGATGATTGTGCCTCCTCCTTTGGCCTCCATCAATAGTGTTGACCGTTTCTTCCTTCTCCTTCACTTGTGGACACTGGTCAGAGTGGTGCCCCATCAATTCACATACCCCACAAATTCGCAAGGTATTAGCGGAAAACATGGTGATCATCTTCTCCATCTTGTTGCAGAGTTGTTTGATTCGGTCATCAGTTTCAGGCACAGAGGTAATTTTGCCCGCAGCGGCAACACTTGTTCTTTCATATGAATCGTCTATGTTCTCCTCGGCCATTTCTCCAATAAGTATTAGAGCCTCAGCTACCCTCTTGTTCAGGATAGATCCTTCGCATGCTGCATCTCTCAACCCCGAGATAAAGTAGTTCATCAGGTCATGATCTGGAATCTGGTGATGTGGGCATTTCAAGAGCATTTGCTTGAAACGCTCCCAGTAGTCGTAAAAGCTCTCGTTGGAACCAGCCTTTACGATTGAGATCTTCTTCCTCATGCTCTGCACTCTTGATATGGGGAAGTACTTCTCCAGAAACTTTTGCTGGAGTTGACTCCAGTTGGTTACACTCCTGGCAAGAATAGTGTATAACCATTCTCGAGCTTCGTCCTGCAAGGTGAAAGGAAAAGAAACCAGGCGAATGTATTTGTCTGTCCCATTAGCTCATGTGCGTTGCGTCTCACATGCCATCTCAAAATCTTGTAGATGTCGGTGTGGATCCTCCCCTGGATGGTCATGGAATTTGGGCAAAATCGAGATGAAGTTTGCCCTCAGCTCCCAGTAACCAGTAGTTGTGGGCAAAATGATGCCCGTGGGACGCGTGTTCATGGTTTGAGGGAAACTCAACTGCCTCAAAGTAAGGGTGTGCGGTGGTGGTCTTTGTTGTTCTTCTTCCTCGTGGTTTGATATTTGATCGTCCTCCATCTCTTCGTCGGAATAGAGTGGATTGATGTTGCTTGTCTCAGCTTGTTCGTTGCTTGCCTGACTTTCTCTATCTGAGGTCAAATCGTCACTGGATCCTTCAATTTGATTCTCCTCCTGCAGCCTTTTCAAAAATGCCCTAGCTTGTGCCCTTCTTGCCCTCGCTGACCTCTCTATCTCCGGATCGCAGAGTAAATCTCCTGCGCGGTTAGAACGACGCATATGCTAAGGTAAAATAGTAAATAGACAGAAAAGTGTGCTTACACGCCCCGGCAACGGTGCCAATTTTGGCACACCGTCGTTTTGATGTGCAAAATAGACTTGCGGGCAAATAGTCCACAAATGCTTAATCTGCCCTCAACGACTAGTATAGGTAATGAAGACGGATGTCGATCCCACGAGGAGTGTTCATAACCTTCTGTCTTTTCTTAGTTTTGGTTTGGGTCTTCAGTGTCACTCTAAAAACCTTGCTAATAAACTTAAACTAACTAAATGCTGAAAAGGAAATCATAAGAGAAAATATGAGTAATAAAAGTGCTCAAGTCAAAGCATCGAGTCATTCGGTAGGTATGCGCAATCCAGGGTAAAACATATGTAATTACCACTACTACCCGTTGTGCCCATACTAGCAGAAAGGTCAAAAACCGAATCCCCATGGCCAAATATGGGTAATTGTCACTTTGAGGGTTAACCGGTTACAGGAAATGGATACGATCAGCCACTCCCCAATCACTTCTTACATTATATCGTCTAGATGATGCGATCGGCACCTAGGGACCTAACTATACAGGAACCTAAGGAGAGAATCACACAAAGGTTTTTCAAGTATAGCAGCTTTGAGGGCAAAAGTGACCCGATTCTAGTAGGTTTGACATGGTCTTGTGCCTGCATATACTACTCAATCTTAACTACCAAGGCTGTCACCCCCGAACTTGTTACTATGCGGGTATCGAGGCATGATCACCTATACACTCCCACGTAACTAACACTAGTACCAGTTAATTAGAAATGCGCGCCTTCATCTCCAATCACCCTTTACCTATGTCTAAGTGAAAAACAAGTTAAGATTGTGAACCCTTAAGGCGTTAAAGTCCGATTACCTCATGCACATATTCCACCCTTAGACCATTACTTTGACCCGAACAGTGGATACTTAGCCACTAAACATAGAAACGAAAGTAAAAGAAATGATAAAAGACATCTTACTTGGAAAGGAAATAACTAGATTAACTTCTGGGCCCAACCCCAGTTTTGCCAACAGAACAACTGAACTACCTCTCTGCGGGCAAATCGCTAGCTTCAGGTAGACAGAATATCCAGAAAATAAACTAAGTACGAAAACGGGAAATTGTATCTTCGAGGTGCAAAAATGTGTTCCCCTTATGAAAAACAGATAAAAGTATTTATAGCAAAATGAATTAAGGCTTCAAGCAGCCCAGATTTCACCCACGCAAGGGCTCTTGCACTCCTCCACTTCATCACGTTCATGCTCCATGTTCTTCCTTGATTTTTGGAGTGATAACAACAAACCCTAGCGCCTCCAGTAGCTTTCTGATGTCTCCACTTCCTTCCCAACGTGTTTGGACCTCCCCAGGACTCGGAACTGACCGCCACATCGCCTCCACGTGTATATAGGAGCTGACCCGCGATTCTGTTGCGTAATTCTCGCAATAACTTTGACTGGGTCCTCGGTAGGAAAATTAGTCCTTTGTGCCCTCAGCATAAATAACACCTGTCTGTGCCTGTTGTGGTGGTTTTGTGCCCTCATCCTCCTGTAATCAGTTTTACCCCAAAACTAGACTAGACTCTATACTAAACACTTACAAAGGGTGTAAAAAGATAAAGGAAAAGGCACGAATTTGAGTCTTCATCAAGAGGCTTGCTTAAAACAGCATATCCTTTCACAAATTTCCTATAGTATCCAGTGAGACCCAAAAAACCTCTCAGCAATTTGGTGGTGGTAGGAATTGGCCAGTTAAGCATACTCGCAACTTTGTCTGGATCTGTTGACACACCTTCTGCTGTAATCACATGCCCCAAATATTCAATTCTAGTTTGTCCGAATTGGCATTCTCTTTTTTTGGCATACAGATTGTGTTGCCTCAAGAGACCCAAGACTTCCTTGAGGTGCTGGACATGTCCTTCCCAAGTGGGGCTTTAAACCAAAATGTCATCAAAGAAAATCAAGATTGTTTTCCTTAGTTGCTCCTTAAAGATCTGATTCATTAGGAATTGGAAGGTAGCTGGAGCATTATTAAGCCCAAAGGGCATCACCAAAAACTCAAAATGTCCATGGTGTGTGCTGAAGGCAGTGAGATACCTATCTTCAGGTGTTATTAAGATTTGAAAATATCCTGATCTTAGATCTATCTTAGAAAAATAAGTAGCCCCATGTAGCTCATCAAACAACTCATCAATTATAAGAATACGGAATTCATGCTTCACAGTGAGTTGATTCAAATACCTATAATCAATACACATCTCCAAGTCACATCCTTCTTCTTAACTAACAAGACTGGGGATGCAAATGGACTTCTGTTGTGTTGTATCATCCCATTTTTCAATAGATCAGCCACTGTTTTCTCTATTTCATCTTTTTGTTGATGAGATACTCTGTAAGGGAATTGATGCTTGGGCACACTCCCAGGCTTAAGTACTATTTGATGTTCAATTCCTCTGCTAGGAGGTAACCTTGTAGGCTCTTCAAACACATCTGTAAAATCTTTTAATAGAACATCCATAATGTGCTCAAATTTTGGTGTGTCTGGTTTGAGCTTAATCCAATACACTTTCTTCTACAGGTGATGGATCTTCCTGCACCAGCAACTGAAATAGGTGGGGGGTTGATATCACATGACAGCTGGATTATCTGGTATGTGCCTGCAATTTAATCTTTTTACCATTCAAATGAACAGTAAATGTCATGTCTTCATAGTTTAGACCAACTAGAGAGCATTTCTTCAACTAATCACCCCCTAGGATTAGATCACATCCATCATGCTCAAGGGTTCTTATGTTATGATTAAACTGAGTGCCTTGCATTTCCCATGTGAATTGAGACACCATGGTAGAACTGACCAACCTTTCCCCACTGTCCACCTTGACTAGCAATGGTCTTGTCTTGTCTAGCTGACAGCCCAGTGACTGAGCAGTAGTATTTTTGATAAAACTGAGGGAACTCCCTGTATCAATGAGAATGGATAACTTGGTAGTATTCATTAACCCATTTAGACTAAAGGTAGTCAAGTTCCCTTCACCTGTGATAGTGTTCAACATTATCTCAGCCTCATCATCCAATTGTTCAGTCTTAGTATTAACTTGCTCTCCCTTGAGAGACATGAGTTGCTCTACCTCTTCATCCACTGACATAATAGCATAAGCCAACCTTTGTTGTTTGCACTTATGTCCTTGACTCCATTTCTCATCACAGTTATAACAGAGTTGTTATTCTCTTCTGGCAGCCATTTTCATTGGAGTAAGGAGCTTAAACCCAGGATTCTGGCTAGCATGTGGTGGTCTGGTGGAATTATGGTTTGCCTCAGTTCTTCTGGGTACGTGTGGTGAAGATATAGGCCTATGTACTCCTTTAAACTTCTTAGTCATAGCTTCCATATTTATGATCTATTGTTGGCCAAGCTCCATAGCATGTGATAGAGTAGTGGGTTTGAACATATGTATTGCTGATTGAATCTCTTCACCGAGACCACTGATGAAGCTAGAAATAAAATAATCATCACTAAACTTGACTCCACTAAGCATGTTCAAACAGGCTTTGAGCTCTTCAAACCTTTCCATATATTCTGAATAAGAACCAGTGTGTTTAAGTTTGTTGAAGTCAGCAATAATCTTTGAATCCTTGAGGTCTTCAAATCTGGCAGCACAATGTCAACAAATTGCTCCCAATAGAGGTCATAATTTACAAGTGTGGAATTTTGATACCATTGGGCTGTCTTGTCTTCAAAATTCATGGTTGCTAGGGTAATTTTCTGGGAATCTGTTAAATCTGTGACAATACTGAAATACCCATTACATTTTAGAACCCAAGCTCTAGGAAATATAGCATCAAACTTAGGAAAATTAACTTTAGGGAACGGTGAGTGGTGATTATCCTTGTGCTCATCAAACAAGATTCTACCCCTGCCCGAGTGACTTGATCTAAGGAATAGTGAATCAGAGTAATCCCCTTTTGGGTCTCCTAACAGTGAAGACCCAGATCCATTCTCCTCATTGGTAGACTTCCCCATATTAGACAATTGTAGTTGCATTGAGGCAAGGGTGTTTGATAGATTAACTGATAATGCTTCAAACTTACCAGTTATGTGTGCCAAATGTTTATCCATTTCTGTTTTGATTTGCTGCTCCATTCCTTGTCCAACTTGCAGGATTAGCTCTTGAAGATTTTTTTCCACTGTAGTTCGCCGATCAGATTCGGCAGTCATGGCTCGCTCCAACTGTTTATTTGCTTCCAATAGCACTTTCACTCGAGTGCCTTCTGCCATAATATCAACCTGGGTCTGAGTACCAATTATAGTGAACCCGTGTCTTGCTAAATATTTTTATGTGGATTTTCTATAATAATAAGAGTTAAATATTTTTATATGGTTTTTTGTAATAATAAGAGCTAGATAGAAATGGGAGAAAACTTGAAAAAGAAGATTAAGGGAGAGGTTGTATTTGTTCCAAAACTGCTGACCCTTTCATTCCATTCCAAATATATACTCATGGGACCATGTCCGTACAAGTAGGGTTATAACCCTTAGTTTGATTGGAAAACAACTAGCATGCATTAATAAAAATACTAATGAGCCTATAACCCTTAATTAGATAATTAAATGGGCCATCCTCAGCTACTTTCAGTATGCGGCCCATTTTCTTCTTTGGCACAGTAGCCAATTCGATCTGATGCTTTTTTTCTTTCTCATTTCCCCAAATCAACAAAGTTAACATTAGGGATTCCAATTTCTCCATTTTCAATTTCACAATTTCCCTCTGCAATTAACCCAAATTCCTTCCCAATAAGTGAATTCACGACAGATTGTGTCTTGCAGGTTGAAGACGAACTTTATTTTGTGCCAACTTTACACATTTTGTTAGTATAAATTTTTAAATATCTCTATATTTCACTACTACAAAAATACTGTAATACCCCAAACCTTTATTATTAAATTTTAATTAGATTCTCAACTTAATTTTTATCTTAGTATCTTATGTCAATTTAAGTAGTTTAGAGAATCTTTAGAAATTAATTTAAATTAGTTAGTAATTATATAGCTATAGTTTGAGTTGATATGAGAATTTAGCCCAACAATTCTATCTATGGGGTCTAGATTTTATTTAAAAGAAGCCCAGTAGTTATTTAATTTTAACCCAAAGGCCTTAGCCCATCAAACATAAATATAAATACATATTTATTCAACCTAAAATTCACTTCTTCCATTTTCAATCAAGGTTGGCTTCTGGATTCTCTTCCTTCTCTCTCCTCTTTCTCTCTTCTGGTATGATTTCCGGCAAGGTGGCCGGAGGCGGAGCGCCGCCGCCGGACCACCGACCGCCACCGTCAAATTCCAGATTCCGTCCAAAAATATTTTTTTTAATTTCAGATTTTATTCTTATTTTAATTTTTATCTCAACCACACAAGTTTGGTAAGGAGAGGAAGGCTGTAATGGCCGGAAAAAGGCCACCATGGCCGCAAGTCGGAGCTTTTCCGGCGACTTTTTCCGGTGGCCGGATCCATCATGCAATGGCTTCATCTTCTTTTTCTCTTTTTCCTCTATCTTTCTCCCTTATTTATTTTTAGATCTATGAAGGCTTGTGGGTTTAATTTCAAACTTGAATTCTAATGTTGGAAAATTTTGTAAAACCTCTTTTATTATTAGATTTTTATTTTTAGTTCCTTGGGAATACTGTCGAAATTTGTACTGAAATAATCATGATTAACAGTATACTTTGGAAAAAAATAATGAAATAATTAAAATAAAATTCGTGCATGTGCGCACTGTGAAGCCGACGAGTTCTAGGGGGGAGAGTTGTTGACTGCTTGCTTTGTAAAAATACAGTAGTGAGAGAAATAAATATTTTGGGTTTTGTTTTAATTATTATACTGTGAAAAGTGTGATAGGTTGTTTTAATTAAAATATATGTGCTGGGTTGTGAAGCAAAGTCAGACAAGCATGTGTTGACTTTTAAAATTTTATGTATATATTGAAAGAGAATTTGGAAAAGGTGCAGATATATATGATGAGAGAGAAAGAGAATCAATTTGCTTCTCATTTCGAAAAAAAAATTGAGTAAATTAAAGAAGAGGGTGATGTGTGTGTACAGGTAGTGCAACCTTTAATTAAATGAGGAAATGAGTATTTTGGTTAATGCATTATTTAAATAATTAAAGGATGAGAAAATAAAAAGGGTTTTGTTTCTTTTTAAGTTTGTATGGGTGTGTGTATACTGCAGAGTGACAAAGAGTGGATTGACTTTGAAAATTGATTTAGTCTAATTTGAGGAGATAGAAAAAGACGTATAAAGGTTAATTAATGAGTGCAAGAGTTGGTTTTAAATTTATTTATTTTTACATTTTGATTTACTTAATAAAAACCACAAGTTATATTTTACAAAAAGTAGGTATAGTGTAATGGTTAAAAATCAATTTCTAAAAGCAATAGTTTGTAGTTCGAAATCTTTGAAACCCATTTTTATACCATTTATTTTCAGTTTTGAGGAATTTCCCTTAATAAATACTAAATCAGTTTTATTTTTGAAAATTGTGTTTAGTCAAGTGGTTAATTTATACTTTAAATAATTTTAGGTCTTAGGTTCAATTCCCCTTACTCTCATTTTTTTACACCCTTTATCTCTACATTTTCTGCATTAAATGATCTATCTTAATTAATAATTAATCTGCATTAATTTTTCAAATTGGTCCTTAGCCTAAGTGGTTAAGGCTTGTGTTAACCCATTAGAGGTTAAGGGTTCAAATCTCCTTAACTTCATCTTTAATTTATTTTATTTTATTTATATATATATATATTAAAAATTCAAAAATTTATTATGTTATTACATTATAAATTTAGATTATTCTATGATTTTTTTAAAATTCTTATATCATCAATTTCATCAACTAATTCCATGGGCATAAAACCTTGTACTTTAGAATTTTAACTAGTTAGCTCATGATTTAGGATTTGACCTTATACGCTTCTAAGACTTAGTTATTATGTGTAGGACAAAATCCGGATCATCAGACTTAGGGGACTCTTAAAGGAATCGTAAAAGCTTCAGCTACTATTAGCTAACCAGGTGGGCTATTCTATCTTTTTAAATTTTACATTTCGAGTTATTAAGCTCTGCTTTGCTTAAATTGCATATGTGATTATCTGTATTAAAAATATTTACGTGCTACTGTATGTTGTCGGAGTCTCATATACTAGCACTGTGTCAATGTGAGTAGCTCAGTATGCATGCTTTATTTGTCATGCTCTATTCCTTGTCGTGAAGACTAAAATGGACGGTTATATTCATTGGTGATACTCTTAAAACTTACGCGTTGATGATGTAGTAGAGGTTGCGGGCAGTGACTGGTTATACACTTAGTGCTTCATGATAAAATAATTTGGTGAACTTAGGTTACTTTTATATTCTAAAAACCTCCTAAGCTTCACTACATGTATAAATACAGATATATCACTTGTAGAAAACGAATTACATAAAATTCATTGTGAAAACTTGCCCACTGAGTGCATTAGTACTCAGCCCTAATCTTTCAAAATATTTTCAGGTCAATAGACTGGCGCGTGGAAGTGACGATGCTGAGGAACGGGCTTTTGTTAATTATGTGTTTTTCCCGTTGACTTCTCTTTTGGTCAAAGTCTTGCTTCCGCACTTTTGTTGTTATTGTTGTTAAATTATTCTATAACTCAGATCTTCGTATTATTGTTGAACCAGGATTTTATAATTATAATGCATGTTTGGTTTCTAAATTTTCTGGTAAGATTATCCCTTTCTTTCCCGCTTCTTAAATCCAACCCCCGTGGCGTTCATTTCAACGGTCTTTCGGGACCAGGGTGCTACAAAGTGGTATCAGAGCAGGTTTGCAACTCTGCAGACCTGCTAGGTCAATTTATTTCATTTTTTATTAAATTCCCGTGTGATATTATATAAGCCATTAGCTTGTCACTCACGCAACAGCCTCAAAGGTACGCATGTTTTTATGTTGATTTTAATTTTTAAAAGTTTTGCATTATTGTTGAAATATTGAATTTGTTTGAGAACGAAATATGCCCGTGAGCATACTGGAAGTTGTTTCGAAAATTATGTTTATCTGATTGTATACATGTGAGAAACTCATTTATTTATGCTACATGCATACTTGTGAATGTTGTGGATATGCTGATCGCATACTATGATTGTTGAACTGTGTATGATGTTATGCTCTAGATGAGTACTTAAACTTAGAACTTGAGAACATAAGATGAACTTAGTCTATAGTTGTTGAACATAGGCTGAACTTGTAGGAACTTGTGGGAATATTCGAATGTAATCTGATTAAAAAAAACATGCTAATTAGATGGCATCGTTTCGAGTGACACCTCGTAAGAGACCCCGATCTCATGTTACGTTGGAAGAGCAGATTGAGAAGTTGCGTGCTTGCGAATGTCGACCAACAGAAAATGTGCCGAAGTTCACTGCACGTTTTGTGACTTTGTGGTATGATATCGCTGATAGAGGTGTTATCACCGAGGTGGAGGCCATGTCGAGATATATGATTGGATTACCACGTGATTGGGGACTTTGGGCTGCGAGAGCCGCAGTTGATTTCTCAGATAGAGATCGGACCACTTTTGCTGAGAGAGTCTATTTTTCGAGATTTTTCACATATATCCTATGCATTTGGGCAGATGGACGAGGTAGGGTTCCTAGATTGGCGTCTGCGATTGATGAAGTTGCAGATTCGGTTATACTTAGTGTGCCTTTTACACCGATCTTGGCTGCTGAGAGGACAATTGAGATGGATCGATCAGGTTCACCAATGCTAGAGCCACCGCATATGAGAGCCACACCACACGATGATGAGGCATGTCCATCCAGGACCCAATTGGAGTCGATTATGGAGGAAGACGACTCAGAGGAGGACCCGAAGGAGAATCCGGATGGGGAGCCGATGGTTGAGCGTTTCAGATACTAGTTCATTATGTGGTACTATTTTGAGTAGTCTAGTATATACTGAAGTTGACATTTTATTGTTCGTCAGCTCGGTAGCTTTTGTAGGTTGGAAACGTTGTCAATTTTATAAGACCGTTCCGACATGAGGCATTAGATAGCTAGCCTCTTTTTGATTTACTAGACCAGACATATATATATTTTTACAGATGTATAGATTGCTTATATAGCATTCATCCCCTTTGTACAAAAGTCCTATTTCAAGGCATCTACTCGGATATATATATATAAGTTATTTTTTTTCTTTCCTTAGCATATGCTTTATCTATTTACGTTTCATTTCATTGCGAGATGGTTGTTTATTAATTGTGTTTCTTTTATAAGAATTTACCTATGAGTGTTGAACGATTAGGAATCTAAATTATTGCAGAATACCAAGAGGAAGACCGAGAAATGTGAACTTGGCTATGCCTGAGGTGCCAAATAATCCGCAAGTTCAAGGACCACGAATTGAGATGGAGTTCATGCGCCATAATCCCCTGACTTTCAATGGGGAAGGTGATCCACTCACAGCTGAAAGATGGATTAGAGCCCTAGAGAAGATTTTTGGGTTTTTGCAATGCACCGATAAAGAGATGGTAGCGTGTGCTTTATATCAGCTTGTGGATGACGTTGATTTCTGGTGGAAGTCTATTCGGAGGATAATATCTGAGGCAGATTGGGAGTTGTTCACCTAGGAGGATTTCAAGATAATCCTGTATCAGAAATATATACCTGCACATTATCAGCATCAAAAAGCGAATGAATTTTAGAATTTGAAACAAGGAAATAAGTCAGTAGCAGATTATGATTTGCAGTTCAATAGATTGTCTCGGTATGCGCCATAGACTGTTGATACAGAAGAGAAGAGGATCGAGAAATTTCGTATGGGTTTGAAACCAGAGATAGACACAACACTAATCGGGAAGGACGACACAAGCTATGGTCAGATGCTGAGTTGGGCACTAAGCATCAAGGCAATGCAGGGAACATCAAAAGCTTCGGCATCCCAACCAGCAGTGGGGGATCAAAAAGGAAAACGAAAGTGAGAAGGTCCGCAACAAGGTTATCAGGGAAAGAACTTTCAACATAACTATCAGAGAGGAAGGAACTTTGGAACAAGGCCTGAAGGACAAAGAAATGTTGCACCAAAATCCCAGGGCTATCAAGGAAATTCGCCACAGTGTGCAATCTGTAACCGGCATCATTTTGGGCCATGTGTCCAGTGTTATTGGTGTGGTCGACAGGGTCATTATGCTAATGCCTGCTCACAGAATTTTGGCATACAAAGGCAACAACAGCAGCAACAGAGGCCACAGTTCAGACAGACCATGAGAAATGCGGGGCCGCAAGGTGGAAGTGGTCGAGGGAATAATAACAACAACAGAGGTAATCCCAGGCCTCAGCAGAATCGGAATCAAGGTCCCTGGGCACCACAACAAGCCAGAGCGTATGCTCTGAACCAACAAGAGGCAGCTGGAAACCCCAGGAATTTGGCAGGTATGATTAGTTTGAGCAATATACCTGTGCTTGCTTTATTTGATACTGGAGCTTCACATTCTTTTATATCTAAAGATACATGTAAACATCTCAATCTAGAGCTAGAATTAGCAAAAGAAGCCTTAGCAGTAAGCATTCCCTCAGGACGAATACTCTTAGCTGATTGTGTTTGTAAGAACTTAGACTTGGTAGTAGGTGAAAAGAATTTTACAACTGATCTATATGCTCTTGAGATGCGGGACTTTGACATTATATTCGGGATGGACTGGCTAATAAAAGAGGGTGCAACAATAAGATGCCATGAGAGAGAGATAATATTTCAGAAGCTAGGCGAAAAAAAGAGAAGTTCTATGGAGCAAAAATGGGAAATATAATTCCAATCATTTCAGCGTTGAAGGCTGTAAAGTTGTTGCAGAAAGGAGATTGTCAAGCATTTCTAGTAAACCTTACAAGTAAGAAAGAAGAAGATATAACAGTGGATCAGGTACCAGTGGTGCGAGAATACGATGACGTATTTCCAAACGATTTGCCAGGTTTACCGCCAGATAGACAAGTAGAATTCACAATAGACTTGGAACCAGGAGCAGCACCGGTATCCAAAGCCCCATATCATTTAGCGCCGAAGGAGTTGCAAGAATTGAAGGTTCAACTAGAGGAATTGTTGGAATTAGGTTTTATAAGACCTGGTGTATCGCCTTGGGGAGCACCGATTTTATTTGTCAAAAAGAAGGATGGTACTATGAGGATGTGCATTGATTATCAGGAGTTGAACAAGATAACGGTGAAGAACAAGTATCCACTTCCGAGGATAGATGATCTTTTTGACCAGTTGACAGGTGCAAAGGTCTTTTCCAAGATTGACCTACGATCTGGGTATCATCAAGTTAAAGTAAGAGAAGATGACATACCCAAGACTGCATTCCGAACAAGATATGGCCACTATGAGTTTCTAGTGTTGCCGTTTGGATTAACTAATGCACCTACAGTTTTTATGGATTTAATGAATCGTGTTTTCCATGAATATTTGGATAAGTTTGTATTGGTCTTTATTGACGACATACTAATTTACTCAAGAAGTGAAGAAGAGCACAATGAACATTTGAGACTAGTGTTGGAAACACTACGGAGAGAAAAGTTATATGCCAAATTTAGTAAGTGTGAATTTTGGTTAAGTGAAGTAATGTTTCTCGGGCACATTGTGTCAACAGAAGGAATCAAGGTAGATCCTGCAAAGGTTGAGGCAGTGAAGAAATGGAAATCACCAACCAACGTTCATGAGATAAGAAGTTTTCTCGGTTTGGCAGGTTATTATCGGAAGTTTATCAAGGATTTCTCAAAGTTAGCAAGACCAATGACATAACTCTTGAGAAAGAAAGTCAAATTTGTATGGACTGATGAATGCGAGAAAAGTTTTAAAGATCTGAAGACAAGATTGACAACTGCACTGGTCTTAACTCTCCCAGAAGGAGTGGAAGGATTTGTAATTTACACCGACGCGTCTAAATTGGGTTTGGGATGCGTGTTGATGCAAAATGGGAAGGTAGTAGCTTATGCTTCACGACAATTGAGACCTCATGAACTGAACTACCCAACCCATGATTTGGAGCTCGCTGCTGTAGTCCATGCACTTAAAATTTGAAGGCATTATCTTTATGGGGTGAAATGCGAGATTTACACTGACCGTAAAAGCTTACAGTACATTTTTTAGCAGAAAGAGCTTAATATGAGACAGAGAAGATGGTTGGAGCTGGTGAAAGATTATGACTGTACGATACACTATCATCCCGGAAAAGCAAATGTAGTAGCAGATGCTTTAAGTAGAAAGATACAAGGAGTACTGGGATATCTTTTAACGGACAAGGAGGGACTTGTGAAAGAGATAGAAAAGATCGAGTTAGAGTTGGTGTTTCCACCAAGCTCTACAACAAGTGTGGTAGCTGCAGTGATAGCTAAACCAGAATTACGACCGAGAATCATAGAAGCTCAGACAAAAGATGAACGATTGGAGAAGATAAGACAGAGAGTCAAAGCGGGTGAACCAAAAGAGTTTAGTGAGGCAAATGATGGAGCCCTAATGTTCCGTGACAGACTATGTGTTCCCAGTGATGACACACTGAAACAGGAAATTATGAAAGAGGCTCATAATACCCCCTATGTTGCTCATCCAGACAGTACGAAGCTATACAAAGACCTGAAGCAATATTTTTGGTGGAACAATATGAAAAGAGAGATAGCGGCATTTGTGGAGAGATGTTTAACATGCCAACAAGTGAAAGCCATACATCAACGACCTTCTGGATTATTGCAGCCGTTGGAAATTCCAGAGTAGAAATGGGAACATATAACGATGGATTTCATGGTAGGCATACCACGATCAGTAAAAGGAAACACAACGGTATGGGTCATCGTTGATCGATTGACCAAATCAGCACACTTTGTGCCGATCAAAACAACAACGGAGTTAAGCAGGTTGGCGCATATTTATGTAAAAGAGATTGTTCGTCTTCATGGAATTCATGTTTCTATCACATCGGATCGTGATACTCGTTTCACATCAAGATTCTGGAAAAGTCTTCAAGAAGCTATGGGAACAAAGCTGAACTTTAGTACCACTTTCCATCCTCAAACAGATGGCCAATCAGAAAGAACAATACAGATTTTGGAAGATATGCTCCGGGGAGTTGTATTGGAGGGAAATACAAGTTGGGAAGATGTTTTACCCTTAGTGGAGTTTGCATATAATAACAGCTACCAGTCAACGATAAAGATGGCACCGTATGAAGCCTTATACGATCGCAAATGCAGATCACCATTGTATTGGGACGAAGTTAGAGAAAGAAAAATTTTGGGTCCAGAGATTGTGCAGACCACTGTCAAGATAATTGACCAAATTCGAGGGAGAATGAAAGAAGCACAAGATCGACAAAAAGCTTATGCAGATAAGCGCAGAAAAGACCTACAATTTCAAGTTGGTGAAAAAGTTTTCTTAAAGGTATCTCCAACACGAGGTGTTGTGAGATTCGGAAAACGAGGCAAATTGAGACCAAGATATATCGGGCCGTTTGAGATACTGGAAAGAATTGGTGAGGTTGCTTACCGATTAGCTCTACCACCGGACCTAGCACAAGTTCATGATGTATACCACGTATCAATGCTTAGGAAGTACGTGTTTGATCCAGAACACGTTGTCAAAGAAAGTGAATTAATTCTACATTCTGACTTGACGTACGAAGAAAAACCCCACAAGATCCTTGATAGAAAATTCCAGGTCCTTAGAAATAAACAAATTCCTCTAGTACTTGTGCAATGGAACCATCATGATCGAACTGAAGCAACGTGGGAACTTGAAAGCAAGATGAGACAACAATACCCCGAGATATTCTAAGGTACGTGAATTTCGGGACGAAATTCTTTTAAGGGGGAGGAATGTAATACCCCAAACCTTTATTATTAAATTTTAATTAGATTCTCAACTTAATTTTTATCTTAGTATCTTATGTCAATTTAAGTTTAGAGAATCTTTAGAAATTAATTTAAATTAGTTAGTAATTATATAGCTATAGTTTGAGTTGATATGAGAATTTAGCCCAACAATTCTATATATGGGGTCTAGATTTTATTTAAAAGAAGCCCAGTAGTTATTTAATTTTAACCCAAAGGTCTTAGACCATCAAACATAAATATAAATACATATTTATTTAATCTAAAATTCTCTTCCTTCTCTCTCCCCTTTCTGTCTTCTGGTACGATTTCCGGCAAGGTGGCCGGAGGCGGAGCGCCGCCGCCGGACCACCGACCGCCACCGTCAAATTTCCAGATTCCGGCCAAAAATATTTTTTTTAATTTCAGATTTTATTCTTCTTTTAATTTTTATCTCAACCACACAAGTTTGGTAAGGAGAGGAAGGCTGTAATGGCCGGAAAAAGGCCACCATGGCCTCAAGTTGAAGCTTTTCCGGTGGCCGGATCCATCATGCAATGGCTTCATCTTCTTTTTCTCTTTTTCCTCTATCTTTCCCCCTTATTTATTTTTAGATCTATGAAGGCTTGTGGGTTTAATTTCAAACTTGAGTTCTAATGTTGGAAAATTTTGTAAAACCTTTTTTATTATTAGATTTTTATTTTTAGTTCCTTGGGAATACTGTCGAAATTTGTACTGAAATAATCGTGATTAACTGTATACTTTGGAAAAAAATAATGAAATAATTAAAATAAAATTCGTGCATGTGGGCACTGTGAAGCCGACGAGTTCTAGGGGGGAGAGTTGTTGACTGCTTGCTTTGTAAAAATACAGTAGTGAGAGAAATAAATGTTTTGGGTTTTGTTTTAATTATTATACTGTGAAAAGTGTGATGGGTTGTTTTAATTAAAATATATGTGCTGGGTTGTGAAGCAAAGTGAGACAAACATGTGTTGACTTTTAAAATTTTATGTATATATTGAAAGAGAATTTGGAAAAGGTGCAGAGATATATGATGAGAGAGAAAGAGAATAAATTTGCTTCTCATTTCGAAAAAAACAATTGAGTAAATTAAAGAAGAGGGTGATGTGTGTGTACAGGTAGTGCAACCTTTAATTAAATGAAGAAATGAGTATTTTGGTTAATGCATTATTTAAATAATTAAAGGATGAGAAAATAAAAAGGGTTTTGTTTCTTTTTAAGTTTGTATGGGTGTGTGTATACTGCAGAGTGACAAAGAGTGGATTGACTTTGAAAATTGATTTAGTCTAATTTGAGGAGATAGAAAAGGACGTATAAAGGTTAATTAATGAGTGAGAGTTGGTTTTAAATTTATTTATTTTTACATTTTGATTTACTTAATAAAAACCACAAGTTATATTTTACAAAAAGTAGGTATAGTCTAATGGTTAAAAATCAATTTCTAAAACCAATAGTTTGTAGTTCGAACTTCGAAATCTTTGAAACCCATTTTTATACCATTTATTTTCAGTTTTGAGGAATTTCCCTTAATAAATACTAAATCAGTTTTATTTTTGAAAATTGTGTTTAGTCAAGTGGTTAATATATACTTTAAATAATTTTAGGCCTTAGGTTCAATTTTCCTTACTCTCATTTTTTTTACACCCTTTATCTCTACATTTTCTGCATTAAATGATCTATCTTAATTAATAATTAATCTACATTAATTTTTCAAATTGGTCCTTAGCCTAAGTGGTTAAGGCTTGTGCTCAAATCTCCTTAACTTCATCTTTAATTTATTTTATTTTATTTTATTTATATATATATATATATATATTAAAAATTTGAAAATTTATTATGTTATTACATTATAACTTTAGATTATTCTATGATTTTTTAAAAATTCTTATATCATCAATTTCATCAACTAATTCCATGGGCATAAAACCTTGTACTTTAGAATTTTAACTAGTTAGCTCATGATTTAGGATTTGACCTTATACGCTTCTAAGACTTGGTTATTATGTGTAGGACAAAATCCGGATCATCAGACTTAGGGGACTCTTAAAAGAATCGTAAAAGCTTCAGCTACTATTAGCTAACCAGGTGGGCTATTCTATCTTTTTAAACTTTACATTTCAAGTTATTAAGCTCTGCTTTGCTTAAATTGCATATGTGATTATCTGTATTAAAAATATTTACGTGCTACTGTATGTTGTCGGAGTTTCATATACCAGCGTTGTGTCAATGTGAGTAGCTACAGTATGCATGCTTTATTTGTCATGCCCTATTCCTTGTCGTGAAGACTAAAATGGACGGTTATATTCATTGGTGATACTCTTAAAACTTACGCGTTGATGATGTAGTAGAGGTTGCGGGCAATGACTGGTTATACACTTAGTGCTTCATGATAAAATAATTTGGTGAACTTAGGTTACTTTTATATTCTAAAAACCTCCTAAGCTTCACTACATGTATAAATACAGATATATCACTTGTAGAAAACGAATTACATAAAATTCATTGTGAAAACTTGCCCACTGAGTGCATTAGTACTCAGCCCAAATCTTTCAAAATATTTTCAGGTCAGTAGACTGGCGCGTGGAAGTGACGATGCTGAGGAACGGGCTTTTGTTAATTATGTGTTTTTCCCGTTGACTTCTCTTTTGGTCAAAGTCTTGCTTCCGCACTTTTGTTGTTATTGTTGTTAAATTATTCTATAACTCAGATCTTCGTATTATTGTTGAACCAGGATTTTATAATTATAATGCATGTTTGGTTTCTGAATTTTCTGGTAAGATTACCCCTTTCTTTCCCGCTTCTTAAATCCAACCCCCGTGGCGTTCATTTCCACGGTCTTTCGGGACCGGGGTGCTACAAATACAAATAGATAACACTGCATAGATAACGGTTTTTAGTTAAAACCGTTAAGAAATGAGTATACGTAACGGTTTTTAAAAAAACTATTACGTATGTGCGTGCTCTCAAAGCTATATATAACAATTTGATGTAAACCGTTATGTATTTACATATTATACGTAACGGTTATAAGACTACCGTTACATATGTGCGTGCTATTTAAAGATTTTACATAACGCTTTATTTCAAAACTGTTACATATGTGCATATTTTTTTTTAATAACGGTTAAATGACCGTTACATACGTATGTGTCTTTTTTTTGTAACGATTTTCTTAACAACCGTTACATATGTGATTCTCTCTTAGGATTTAGGGTTGTTTGATTTATCAGCACGAATCTCCCAATTATCCCAAAATTTTGAATTTTGAAAACCATTTCCCCCAATTCATTTTGCCTTCCTCTCCTCTCTTCTTCCACCTATTTCTCCCCAATTCTCAATTCCTGTCAGCCTCTTCCTCTCTCACTATGCTTCGGTCCAAGCTTGTCTTCAAGAATGATGGTTAGGAATACACATATGCTCGAAAACAACTATTGCGAGGCTACCAGTATCTACAGCGTTGAGCTCTGCTATATTCATATATATATACATAGAAAAAGGTCGGGATCGCCATAGGCGATATCAACCTCTTCGACTATCAATTATGTTTTTTATTTAGATAGATTTGTATTTTTATTGAATTGGTGGTTTAGGTTGTTTCTGTTTTGAATTGAGATTTTTCTGTATATGTTTGTGTATGTATAATATTTAACCTTTTTTATTGTTTGTTTAGGTGATTATAAAGAATATTTGTGAAGCTGCAAAAAGACAATAAAATTCTCTGGTTTTCTTGGTAGAAGTTCTTTGTTAATCTAGGGTTTCCCTTCAATTCATTTTCTGCTTCTTTCTTATGTTTATGGATGAGATCAATGTTTATGTTTATGCTTTGAATTGAGTATTATGCCTTTCACATTATTTGGAGTTTCATTTTCTTAGGGCAGGACTTGAAATATGACGAGCAATCCTGAATTTTGTTTCATTTTTTCTCAACAACATAGTGTATTTATGTTATTTGAAGGCATTTTTAAGGAATCTTTTAAGCTTCTGAGCTTAAAATTTAGCAAAAATCATTATAAATTTAGTATGTTTTCGAGGGCTGGTTTTGGGTTTCTTTTTATGGGTTATGTTCTGGATAATTGATGATGTCGTTTCCCATAACAAGTATTTCTCAATTGGGTATATATGAGTTGACCTCGTATGGTTTTGATTGTTCTGTGCAGTTCTCCAAGGAATTTCAGATGGACTATCCAGGGGGAAGAAATCAAAAGAGATTGAGAATTTGGTAATGTTAAAACTTTTTTAGTTGTGTCATTTCTAAGACTACAGAATATCACAGGTGGGAAATGTTTTAAACGTTTGCAATTCAGGTAAAGGAATTATGGAACGTAAACATGAGTCACCGAGAAGCATCTAAAGTTGTCAACAAGGATATTGATTCCCACTTTGTTCTGCGCCTTGTCTACCGCAGAGAGTAAGAGACACCTTTGCGGGTCTTCCTACTGTCCCATTTGCATTTCTTGCTCCTTGGAATTTCAAGCTTCAGTTTTTGCTTTTTAAATTTTGCCTGTTGAATATGTGGAAGGGAGGAATTAAGGAAATGGTTCATTTCGATGGAGACAATGTTAGACTCAGATCCTGATCCTACTAGACAAGAATTGGAAGGCCAAGAAGATGACAATGATGCAAACTTCCTCGATCAATCTACCTCACCTTCCACTTTACTTCACTTGCAAGATCCGAATATGCAGCAACAATTGGCCGCTAAATGTATCCAAACAGTGGTTAGAGGATATCTGGTATATATATATACTATATATTTTCGATTAATTAATACTCCTGCTTTAATATTCATTGTTATTGTCACTTCAGCTGCAAAATGGAGCTAAAACTCGATTGCCTATCACTGAAGAATCCGCTGCAAGATGCATCCAATCTGTTTATATAGGATTCCTGGTACATTTTACATTGATTAATTTTCTAGATTCTATATATTAATTACTATATGTGTGTGTGTGTGTGTGCTGTGCTAATATGTAAGAAGATGCTTCTCCATAGTATTTAATTTCTTGGATCAGAATGTATTATCACAATTGAAACTGATATTAGCTAGAATTAAATTATTTTTCCACCATGGAGCTAGCTTTAGTGCTAATATATAAATAGCAGAGATTATTATATGTGCATTTCTGGAACTCATGTGTTTCTGATGTTTGTTCACCAGAATGAGCAATAGTAGTTATGAGTTATGATGATCCTTATTTCTATTATATATACATATCAGGTTAGACGAGCCTTTCGCGCTTTAAAAGGACTGGCGAGACTTCAAGCTCTAGCAAATGGTCATACTGTGAAAAGGCAAGCTGCGATTGCTCTTCACTGTATACAAGCTCTAGTAAAAGTTCCAATAGTATGTTAGTATTCCGAGAAAAATTGAGCCACATTTGAGTTTGTGACTAATTTAATTGTTTCTACTGATTTTCTTTTATATATTTGTCATTGCAGCTGATACCATATATTACAAGGTAATTACTAGCTTCCTCTCATTCCTAATAAGTGGGCATTATACTGCCAAGCCGAGTGCTAGTAAGACTCCATTGCCAAGAAATTACGGTGGAACTATAGAATACAAAATCAAATGTGACTCGGCCTCATTAGAGTGGCTCTGGTTGACTTTCTGTTTTGTTTGATTTCATTTTATTTTGTTGTAAAATAAAGGTGCCGTTTGAACAAGTACCTGATCTTGTAGCAAGTCGACGAGTATTTATCATGAAGGGATACACATATGTTGCTATGAATGAGGTAAATGTGCTGCTCAACAATTTTCTATGCAGATTTGAATTTATTTCCATCTCTTTGTTGTTGAATTCTGATTTTCTTTGCAGGTGACTTCCCTCCTCACAATATCGCAGTTATCTTTCAAAAGATCTCTTACTAGCTAACAGGTCCTTCTCAATTTTTGGTCTACAATGATTCCATTTTATTATTTTTAAGAAATATAATTTAAAATAAAATTTCATTCTAGTGCATCAAATCATATTCTCTAACACATCATACCTCTATTATTTGCTACCAGAAAATGGACTTCCATGTATTAATTTTTCTTATATAGTGTTTGAGCTTATGGACTAATAGTGTTTTTCAACATGTATTTTTATATCTTTTAATATTATATATGTAATACATGGAACTTTTATATGCTTACACGATTTGTTTTTCTTGATCCTTCCTAAATAATTTTTTTTTCATTTAATATTATATATGTAATTATGGAACTTTTATATGCTTAGAACTGTTGGTGCACTTTATGCATTTGCTGATAGCTTTTAAGTAGAACATGAATATTGAGATTCTTGCTTAGTCTGAATTAGAATCTTCAAATGCGGTTCTCGTAGCTGAGCTGAATATATGTGGAATTGTTCTCTCCTTTCTTTATCAGACTATACCTACAAAATCCTATTTTTGTAAATAAATTTCTTGTTAATCTAGGCTAATGCTTGTTGTTCTATTTGTGTGTGTATTGCATGTCTTAGAACAACGCCGAAATTTTATGGGAGGATCTTCAGATTGGTGAGCGCATTGGTATAGGTAAGAATTGTATATTTCCTTTTCTCCTTGTAGAAATTCACTAGAATAGAGCATTGTACCTGAAGGGGTGTGTGTGCAATCTTCACCTTTGATTGGGAACATTAACTTCCTTCTTGCCCTTTACAGTTGGGTTATTCTTAACTCAATTACTAATGTGAATGTCTTTTACAGTTTGCTAGTGCAATAGAGTATCAACTTCTATCTTCCCACTATATATGTAGCCATACATATAAACATGACCCAGATTCTATATTTTGATTTGCAGCATGTTCAAAGACCATTGCTTTCATTTGGCCCGAAGACTTCCTTGAAACTTAGAACGTACCTTGCCAATGTCTACAAGGTTCTTCTTGCTGCATTAAATCTTTTGTAATGATTGGAACTTAGATAAATTCTTCTTATTATCTATTGATTTTAGGATTTTATTAAATTTGTATTGAATTTTTCTTTGTATTTAAATATTGATACTTGGATAATGTCTTGTTACTATAATTATTTTACGTTTAATTTGAAAGACTATTTAGATTATTTATAATTTAAAAATATAATTTTATTTTTATAAAAATTGTGCAGAACAGCATTATACGTAACGGTTGCAAAAAAAAGCATTATCTAAATACAAGTATATGTAATGGTTTTTAAAAAAAGTGTTATCTAAGCACAAGTATACATAACAGTTTTAAAAAAACGTTATTTAAATACAATAATACGTAACGATTTAAAATAAAAGGCGTTATCTAAATACAAGAATACGTAACGGTTTTAAAAAAAGCGTTATCTAATTAAAAGAATATGTAACGGTTTCTCAAAAAAGCGTTATCTATACTATGGAATATGTAACGGTTTCTCAAAAAAGCGTTATCTAAAAAATATAATATGTAACGGTTTCATAAGAAATCGTTACCTATAATATATAATAGGTAATGGTTTGTTATAAAAACCGTTACAAAAGATCATAATACGTAACGCTTCATGCAGTATAGATAACGGTTATAAACCGTTACGTAAAGTGAGTATAGATAACGGTTAATAACCGTTACGTATACCGGGTAGAATACGTAACACCACTATACGTAACGGTTTTGAAATGGCATACATAACGGACAATAACCGTTACGTATGTGCGTTTTTGTAGTAGTGTTTGTATATTATTGCATGGGATCGGGATGAGGTGGTAAAACAAAGGCGATAAGGAGGCAAAGAAAAAATCAACTGGGAGATTATCCATTCCATTGGAAAAGATTATATAAAATGATAAACCTTGTATCAGATTATAGTTTGGATCAAAATTTATAAGACGGATTAAATTTTAGATTCAAATTCGTATAAATGATACATTTATAATTTTATTAATGTTCGATTGTTTTTATATCTGAAATTTAAATTTTAACTTTTCGCACAAGTTTTGACATATACCAATCTCGCAAAACACTATAGTAGAGACATTTTCAAAGAAATATTTTGACCTTTGGTGTGATAACATATACATTAAAGCCAAACATATCCTTATTTATAGTTAGGAACTCCTTAAAGCAATATGACTAAGAGGAGTGAATGTATTGATTCAGTAGGCTCCCAGTACTATGACTCTCAAACCGCCATCCAAGATTTGGAGGCGAAGCTGCAGGTACAGGAAGAGCATTTTCGGCAGCGGAAGCAGAAGCACCGGGAGATTATGGATTAGCAGCTTGCTCTCCTTTAGCAGTTGCAGGAGATGCATCGTCGGTTCGGGGACAACAGTGATTATAGTTAATATATAGTTGATTGATTTGACAATTTTAAAATTGTTATGTATGATTATATATGACTTTGGATAACTACTTCTATACTTTTCATCTCGTATTCAAACAAAATATTTTTATAATATTTTATATGTATTTTATTCGATTTAAAACAACTTTAAATTCATAAAATAAAAAATGCATAAATAAAAATAATTGAAAAAAAAATTAATGACGGATGCATCCGTCGTTAAAAAAAAATCGACTGAAACGGGTGACTTTTGTAACAGCGGACTATTTCCGTTGTTAAATTTTAACAACGGACCAGTCCATCGTTAAAAAATCCTCACGACTGAAACAAACAACCTTTTTAACGACGAACAAACTTAACAACTGAAATAGTCCGTCGTTAAGTTTGGTCCTGACCAGACCTTTATCTACGGACACAATCCGTCATTAGACTCTTTTAACGGATGAAGGAAAATCGAGATTTAACAACGGACTAAGCCGTTGCTATACCGTGATTTTTTTGTAGTATTACAACACTATAATATTTGATCGTCTATAGATAATCTACTAATAAAAAATTCAATCAAATATATAAATTATTTTATATTTGAAATTTTTTAGAAAATAATCTAGATATTATTTTTTAGGGATAATAATCTATATATTATTCATGGAATTATTAAGATCTAATTTCTCGAACATGACTTTCGTTCGTGCATATTCATGGGCTCTCACTTTGGGCTTTCTTAATTATTTTCCAAACCCACATATATTTTCATAGCTCTTCTTTATCTATTTCGAAAAATCTAGTAGCAGTCCTAATTTGAGGTTTATCCAGTACAGGATCTGGTGAGCCAGAGAGAGGCAATTAAGGTTGTTTGCTTAAATTAAAGTTGAATATCCACAACGAAATGTTTAGCTCTATACTGTTTAACGTCTCTGCAATCAACGAGCAAGTAGCTCCTCTAAGAATATATTTGAATTGTAATCAGTATGGTGTGTTTTATTATGACCAAGTGCAATTAGCATTTTCGATTTCCCTAGATTTAGTTTTAAGTTTAAGCTCAATATACTTAATAACAATAATTTGTTACGATTATTTTTTTTTCCTTAATTTTCCATAATTTTGGTTTTAAAATTGAGTTTAATATATACTAACTTTAGGAACTATCTATAGTTGTTACTCATACGTGTACTCTAGATAATTACTTGAACCTGTTATTTTTCAGTCATTAAATTGCTCACTCCACCAACTAGGTCATCTCGAAGTGTAATTTAATATATACTTATTAATGTTTAATCATTCATGATTTAGGATATTTAATTTTATGTTACTTTTTTAGATTTAAAATCATTAATACGTGTTAACATTATGCATGATTTAGGATATTTAATTTTATGCATACTTTTTTGAATTTAAAATCATTAATTTGTGTTTTTTTTCAAAAATTTCCCTAAAAAATGATTTAATACATAAAAAAGTAAGGTCAATTTCTTGATACATTTGGAACCCTACTATAGAGTATGGATGGATTTCACCTACTCTTATCCACCAAAAAATGTCATTAATTGTTTAAATTTGGCCTTTCAGAATTTGTGCAAAATGTTAGTGCATCTCATCACACCTAATTAACAAAAACGATCAGCACCAGTTACTTTCAATATTTGTTTACTATACGTTTTAATTATAGCATTGTGAATAATAATGACTTAGGTAGGTAAATAGATAAGTGTCCAACTGTCAAAAATGCATATCAAAATGTAATATGAACCAAAAATTTTAATCTAAAATTACACCGAGAAAAACAAGTACATATGCAAGAAATTTGACTGCATTTATTGATTCAAAAGCACATTAATTTTTGTTTACGATATTGATTAAAAAAATTGAATAACTAAAATTCTTTAATCATTTGTACATGTTGATCACTTCTTCACAACCATGCTTAGAATTCGTGGAGTCAGCCCCATTTGCTTGGTCAATTAATAATAATTTTCCTTTGAGTTGAAATTATCCCTAGAGATTGGAATATTGAAGATAATTAAAAAAAATATACATGTTACACTAATTCTGGATTGCTATAAAAAGGGTTTCATGTAGAAATCAAAAGCATAAACAAGTATTTTCACAAGATGGAAACCTTGTGGAATCTACTAATTTTGATCTCGTATATTTGTGTATTAGCAACAAAGGTTGTAGCAAGAAAGATAGAAGATTCACCTCCACCTCTTTACAACTATAAAACACCACTTTTATCATCATTTTCACCACCACCTTCACCATCGTCATTACCCTCACCACTTTATAAGCACCAATCACCTCCATCACCTTACTACTATAAATCACCATTGCAACCATCATCACCACCTCCTCCTGAATCTCTTCCACCACCACCTCCTTATGAATATTCATCTACTCTTCTATCATATCCCTTTCTTCCACTACCTCACTATTATAATACACCACTCCCACCATTGTCGTCACCACCACCTCCTTATGTAAACAAATGCCCTCCACCACCTTTTTCATCACTCCCACCTCCTTATGCATATCAATCCCCTCAACCACCTTCCCCTCACCCCCACCATCTTATTACTATAAATCACCACCCCCACCATTACCATCACCGCCACCAGCTTATGTTGACAAATCTCCTCCACTGCCTTCTCCATCACCCTCACCTCCATATGTGTATAAATCCCCTTCGCCACTTTCTCCTTCCCCTCCACCACCGTATTACTATAAATCACCACCCCTACCATCACCATCACTGCCACTTCCTTATATGTATCAATCTCCTCCGTCACATTCTCCATCACCTCCACCTCCATACGTGTATAACCCCCTCCACCCCCTTCTCCATCTCTCCCTCCCCTTATTACTATAAATCACCACCGCCACCATCTCCATCACCGCCACCACCGTATGTTGGCAAATCTCCTCCACCACCGTCTCCATCGCCACCACCTCCATATGTGTATAAAGCCCCTTTACCACCTTCTCCCTCTCCCCCACCACCTTATTACTATAAATCAACACCCCTACCATCACCATCACCATCACCACCACTTCCTTATGTGTCTCAATCTTCTCCATCACCCCCACCTCCACATGTGTATCAAACCCCCCAACCCCTCCGCCCTCCCTCCCTCCACCTTATTATTATAAATCACCACCCCCACCATCCCCATCACTGCCACCGCCGTATGTTGGCAAATCTCCTCCACCACCTTTTCCATCACCACCACCTCCATATGTTTATGAATCCCCTTTACCACCTTCTCTCTCTCCCCCACCACCTTATTACTATAAATCACCACCGCCACCGTCACCATCACTGCCATCTCCTTATGTGTATCAATCTCCTCCACCACCTTCTCCATCACCCCCACCTCCATATGTGTATCAATCCCCTCTGTCCCGTTCGCCCTCTACCCCTCCACCTTATTACTATAAATCACCACACCCACCATTCCCGTCACCGCCACCACCGTATGTTGGCAAATCTCCTCCACCACCTTCTCCATCACCACCACCTCCATATGGGTATGAATCCCCTTCACCACCTTCTCCATCTCCCCCACCACCTTATTACTATAAATGTCCACCCCTACCATCACTTTCAACGCCACCGCCTTATATTAACCAATCTCCTCCACCGTCTTCTCTACCACCCCCGCCTCCATACATGTATCAATCTCCCCCACCCCCTTCTTTCTCTCCCCCACCACCTTATTACTATAAATCAACACACTCACCACCATCATCACCACCACCACCACCTTATGTTACTCAACCTCCTCCACCTTTTTACACCTATCAATCTCCTCTCCCACCTTCTCCCTCTCCTCCTCCACCACCTTACTATTATAAATCACCACCCACTTCAATAACATCACCGCTACGTCCTTATGTGAATCATTCTCCTCCACCACCTTCTCCGTCTTATCCGCCACCTTATCTCATTAAATCGCCACATTTACCATCTCTATCACGCCCACCTCCTTTTATTTATAAATCCTCTTCTCCACCAACTCATGCATATTAATTTTTCATTATCAAACTTGAATTCTTAATCTTTTCCATTGTAAGTTACTATTATAAGTCACCATCTGGAGCAACTCTACTTGTTTACATCTACAAATTTCCTCCACCACCATTGTACCATTGAAGTTATCATCTTAAAGCATATATCCATCACCTTTGCCCAAATCTCTTTATGTATTCAAATCACATTTTGCAGTCCAATTCGATCGTTATGTAATACAAATACCAAGATAGGTGTTGGTCAACTCATCTCTCGCAATTTTTAAATACAATTATATAACATTTATGTCCAGCTTCATGTAATTCATTTCATACTCAGACATTATGATTATTAAAATTTTTCATTATTGTCACTCGGTTCTATCTCTATTGAAAGAATTGAACTGGCAATATATATAATCTCTTATAGCCAATAAAGGAGAATAAACCATCAAGCTTTTCTATTTTTCTTTAATTATTAGAATATTGATTTATTGTGTAATGGTTTATTTTATTGTGCTATATCTAATTAATTCAAGGTCCTTTTTCTTCCTCGTGAAGCATGAAACCAAGCAAATTAACATGCCTGCATTTTGAAAACGAGGAACACAAGAATCACACTGGATGAGTAGGAAATCGATTGTAGAAGTTATTCGAGTTGCAACGCCTGGATCGGATTTTTATTTCAATAAAATAATTCTTATTTGACTATTTGTAATTTAAAGTTTACAACTAATTTACATTAGGTCAACAAAGTCACGACAACATATTACATATATATATATAATTAATATTGTAGCAACACTTTTAATAGAAAAAATATATTTTAAAAAAAATCAAATTCTTATTATATAATTGTAACCAGATAAAATCATAAAAGTGATTTGATAAAGATAAAACATTAAGAAAATATCCTTAGCACTTATGTTATTCATATTTTTCATGGACTTAATTATCATAAAGGTTTGAGAAAAGCTATTTACAACAAAAGTAATAATGGATTAACAGAAGAAAAATTCGTTGTTAAATGATACTGTCGACGGATTAATGACTAATTAACAAAATCCATAAACAGCTAGCATGTCACTAGAAAATTAATTTGTATTTAAAATTTCTAGTTTTCCAACATCATTTTTAACTTCTTGTCAAAAGTAGCTAGGAATATCCATCAATAATTGGACATACAAAAAATAATATCTAACAATGAATGTAGTCCAACATTAGAAATATTTTGTCGTTATATATTTCCAAATCAATCGCCAATACAATCATATCATTCAACAAAAAATTTTAATAGACAATACACTAGTATTATATCACAAATTATGACCGAAATTTTCAAAGCTAATTAATCCAAACATTTTTTTTTATCTTAATAGTTTGTATAATATGCCGATAGATATTATAATTTTTGGAAAGTTTGAGGTTAATTAATTTATTTTGGATAATAAAAACTAAAAAATGTTTGAATTATTTTAAAAAATTATACGTTCATGGCTAGTTTGGGATGTAATAGTAAGTTTTATAACTTTTTGAGAAAATTAAAGACGGAATGTATTCATGACCAAATCAAATTATTTTACAATTTGTCGCTAATAATTATCTCGCGTTTCTGATAAATGTTTATTGGAAACGTGTATATTAAATTATTTACTAATCACAAGTTATTATTCTTTATATAGCTGAGTATGATTTAATTACATATGATCTATATATAAATCATATTGGCAGCTAAGTCATCACACACGTGTAACATCAAACATATCATCACAGACATGTAAAAAACAGGCTTTGGAAGAGAAATTCTGACGACTCGTTGTTTTTTCAGAATCTGAAATTATAAAACAATACCGTTTGTTACACATGTGTGATGATGTGGCTACTAGCGTGACTTATAAACTGGACACGACATACTTAACTGGACGGAAAAAATTAAGAATGTTTAATTCCATTTAAATTGAAACTTGGTGTTGTAATCGATTAAATATAAATGTGGTTTCTAATTTATAAAAGAGTGGAAGTGTGATGATTTATTTCGAACCAAAATAATGAATAAAAAATAAAAAAATAATAATTTTTCAATAGGTAAACCGAATAGAGATCCCACTAGAGATGTCAACTTTACTCGCAGGATAAAATTACCAGCGGGTACGAGTTATAGGGGGCGGTTAGTACCCGTAGATTCGGGTAACGGGTAGGGTACTGCCTGTATCCGTAATTTTATTAGGGTAAGGTTGAGGTATGGGATTAAGGTTATACTCGATTATTCTAACATATTAAATATATATATATATATATAGGGTTGGGTTCCAGAAGGAACCATACCCCATGTGGGAACTGAGAACCGATCTCAGCCACAAATTGCTCTGATTTGGACGGTCAAGATCTGTCCCAAATTTAAAAAAATCGCGGTGGCATTATTGTAATATTTATGAAGTTCGCTGCCCCTGAAACTTACCGAGGCTAAAATTGGAAATTTGACACTACATGCAATTTCAAACGTTTTTGCAGAGAAAAAAGCTTTCTTCCCACCATAGCTGTTTGAGTTCCTCACGCGAAATCAGCAAAATCGTTGAATTAAACCGTTCAAATCATCGCAAAAGCACGAAGAACATTAAATTTCCGATCAAAAATCATGAATCCTCAAGGTAATATATCGTCCTGTTTTATTTTTTCAAATTATGTTGGCTATTACTTTAACTGTATAAAAATACATTTCGCACTATATTATGATGATTTAGTAATTTCTTCATGTTTTTTTAGCATAATAGTACTTTCTCCGGAGACATACAAAACATAACATTTACCAAAAATCTGTTGTTTTTATTACATGATAATTTATCCGTTTGTATAAACATGTATAAACATGCTAAACCTAACAATGTTTGCAACATATATGTGATTTACGTGTAAATTTTTCAATTTAGAGTTTTAGCAATCTCGTTCCCTATTTTAGCACTGTCGTGTCTAATTTTAGCACTAGCATGACACTTTTTTAGCATTACAATTTTTAGCATTTACAACAAAAAAAATGTCATCGTCATTGTCAACAACACTATGAATATAGTTTTAGCAGTGTCATTCATATTTTAGCTTTCAAATTATGTTTTTTTCTCATTTTTATTGATTTAGGAGTTTCATATTTTAGAACTCTCGTGATTTATTTTAGCATGGCACTTCAAACACTGCCATCTCATATTTTAGCATTCAGATCATGTTCTTTAGCATTGTAATTGATTTAGGAGTTTCATATTATTTTTCTTTTTTATAAACATAAAACTCTTGTCCATCTGTGATTCAACTGCACATTTTCTTGGTTTTAGCACTATAGTTTAGAGTTTTAGCACTGTCATCTCATATTTTAGCATTCAGATCATGTTCTTTAGCATTATAATTATGTTTAGGAGTTTCATATTATTTTTCTTTCTTGTAAACATAAAACTCTTGTCCATCTGTGATTCAACTGCACATTTTCTTGGTTTTAGCACTCTAGTTTAGATTTTTAGCACTGTCATCTCATAGTTTAGCATTCAGATCATGTTCTTTAGCATTGTAATTTATTTAATAGTTTCATATTTTGTTTCTTTTTTGTAAACATAAAACTCTTGTCCATCTGTGATTCAACTGCACATTTTCTTCATTTTACCACTCTATTTTAGAATTTTAGCACTGTCATTTCATATTTTAGCATTCAGATCATGTACTTTAGCATTGTAATTAATTTAGGAGTTTCATATTATTTTTCTTTCTTGTAAACATAAAACTCTTGTCCATCTGTAATTCAACTTCACATTTTCTTCATTTTAGCACTCTAGTTTAGAGTTTTAGCACTGTCATGTCATATTTTAGCATTCAGATTATGTTCTTTAGCAATTGTTATTTTTGTCTACTTAACTGTATTATATAAAAAAATTACAGGTGCTAAAAGGACTGGAGAAGGTGAAAGTAGCACACAGAAAAGAGCAAAAACTGCACCAAAGATTGAAGATAATAGATTTATTGATAGATATAACAGATATCCATTATTAGAAGCGACAACATCGCCATCAACTCTATCACAGGCTGTAATGCAAATGAACAAAACACAAATGGAAGCAGTGAGACAACTGGGATTTGGCAGCATTCTTTACTTGGATATATATGATTTCCCAAAGAGGATGAACTACTGGCTGCTCGAAAACTTCGACCCAGTATCAAGAGAACTTCAATTGCAACATGGAAGAAGATTGAGGATTGAAGTCTCTGATGTGTCTGTGATCTTTGATTTTCCTAGAGGAGCAAAGAAGATACAAAAGAGTGTTAGAGGCCAAATATGCTAGGTCATGCCGAAGGATGAGTTGCTCAGTAGCATACTCTCAGATACAACAGCAGGGGAATGGTTCAAGACAAACTTCATGATTTTGGTGATTATTTCCATGATTGAGAACTCTGAAGATGGACATATTTACAAAAACTTGATGGACTGTCTGGATGAGATTGACAACGTTAGTCAATATGACTGGTGTGAGTATCTCTTGAGATCATTGGTGAACCACACTATCAAGTGGAAGAGCAACAAAACCATGCCATTTACAGTTCCCATTCTATTTTTATTGGTAAGTGCTATTAATTATTTATTTTTTTCTTATAGTGCTTGTATAAACGTTTCAACCATTATCTACATGCATTACTCAAAAATTTTGGTCAATTTTGAATAGATGATGTACGTGGATAGAGTTGAGGTGTACTTCCGGGAGGTGCCAAGGTATATCCCAGCCTTCAATAGGTGGAATGATACATTGCTTGATGACAGGCAGGCAACAGAGCTCGCTGCTGGAGATTTCGGAGGTGGCTATCCTTGCCCGGCGTACACAAGGGCTGAGTTCATACAGGAATATAGAGAGAGAGGTTGTGATGTCGAAGAAGTGAGAGAGAGAGAAGCCGAACAAGAACAGATTCCAACTGTGAATGAGCAAGATGTCGGGTCAACTTATAAGGTCACATACCATCACTAATATATTTTTATGTTGCTAATTTCTTTGTTTAGAATCATCACTAAATTCTATTTTTATAAATGACTATTTACTTATCCGATTTGGACAAAAAATATATCAGAATCAAAGAGAACAATTGGCAGAAGAGAGAGAGAGCAGCAAGATAAAGGGAAGGGTTTAGCTGTTGAGATCCCTGAGACAGAGACATGCAGTTCAAACAATCCAGTAAGCATTCACTAATAATATAATTTAGCATTCTTCATTCATTGTTTAGCATTGTCATCAAGTTTACTAATAATCTTGACAACAAAATTTACAATATTGTAAAATGATTGCTAAATTAGGCAATCAAAAGACACAGAGAAGATGCAGACAGTGATATGCCCACAGAGCCAGCTGAAACACCTAGAGTCAGCAAGAAAAAGGTGTTCACCACATAATAATACCAATATGATAACTTATATTGTTAACAGGTTTTTACTTTCTAATTAACATCTACAAATATACAGAAGGTAGTGATCCAAACAAGCACAGTCTCCACAAGGTCCAGGGCAACATTGAAACAACCTGAACATTTTACAAACCTTGTGGACGCAAGAGAGACACTGACACCTTCTGAGTGTGAGCTGCACTACTGGGCAATGGAAAACAAAAGTGATGATGAAAGGTACTTTTATAATGCATTATTATTAATATAAATAAAAGTTATCACTTTACACTAAAAAAAGAGAATTTTATTCAATATAAGGGAGATTGTTTTGTATTCTGATGACTGGGGAGAGCTGAGGAGAGATGAGATGCTGAGTTTGAACAAAAACACATACATCAGTTCTGCTGTTATTGATGTATGGAGTAGCATATTAAACCATGCTCAAGCAAAGCTTCCTGAACAAAAGACTCCCAGGAGATTTTTCCTAACAACCAACGTTTCCGTAAGTGAAGAATTTCATAGTTACTATTTTCTACTTAACTCACTTTATTCTGTTTTAAACAACACTGCACATTCATCTTCAAAAATCTGTATTTGTCTTTATAGAACTACACGGTTGTTGCGCCTTCAAAAGAATGGAATGACCAGAAGGTATCAAAGCTGTTTGTTGACAACATACAACATGAACTGAACACATATCCACATGTGGAAGTAAATAAGACGGACATGGTACGTATTCATTATTAAAATTGCAAAAAGTCATCATAATAGTAACTAAAATGTACACAATTTTTTTTTGTAGTTTTTCTTCCCGATATTGCAATCAGAACACTTCTACATTATTGTCATTGATACAAGAAGAATGGTGGCTGAGATCATTGACAATTCCAATGCCATGGAAGGAGAGCAGGACGACCCACTATTCAAATATCAGCATGTCCCTGCAAGACTCGTAAGAAAAAATATGTATTTATTGATTTTTTCACTAGTGAAATAAAATTAACAAAGACAGATTAAATTCAAAAAATAAAAATGAACTAACTTTAATCATAAATTTCAGATCAAGCTTTTTGTTTACTTCTTGAAGACAACTGGCCTTCAAAAACTAACAAAAGAAGTGACTGAAAATATCAAGAGCATGAACCGTCTTCAAATGCCATGGAGGACTTCAACAAACAACACTGATTGTGGGGTCTTTGTAATGCGTCATATGGAGACGTATATGGGAGATGCTGTGAAGAATTGGAAGAGTGGAATAAGAGCTAAAAATCAGATGCAGCTGAGATACTTAAGGATCAAGTATTGCGCTGCCATTCTTACTGCACAATGCAACATCCACAGGCAGAAGAACATCAGAGAAGCAAGACTCTACTTCCAAGCATTTTCTAAAGACAACCCAATCAGTATTGAAAACCTCTACCTTGAAGATGATAATGAATGAACAACTTATATATATGTAACAAATTCTATAACTGCTTAGACAACTTTTAAATTTCCTATTTTTGTATTATGGGAATGCTTATGGATTAGTATAATTATTTGAAATTTTATGTCAAAAGTTCAGAGCTAAAATTAAAAATAGCGGATGCTAAAACTTCTACTCACACTGCTAAAGTAGAACCCACCAGTGCTAAAAAATAAACTGACAGTGCTAAACAAGCAAATATCAATCCTAAAAATATAAACAATCATTCTAATGCTAAAACAAGTAATGCTAGCATCAATCACAACTACACAATTTAAAATTTTAATATATAATTGTAAACCATGATAGCACTGTCAAAGTTTCAGAGGTTTATACACTAAAATTGTGAGTAACATACTAAAATTAAAACTATACCTTTTCTAAATTCTCATACAAATCAAAATCGCAGCTGCTAAAAAATCCACACACACTGCTAAAGAAAACCCCATAAATGCTAAAGGACAAACTAGCAGTGCTAAAATATCAATCCTAAAATATAAAAAATCATAATTGAAGACAAATAATGCTAACATAAATATTCTTTTCTTGTAATGCTAAATAGGTATAGATGGTGTTTCATTTTTTGAAGTGCTAATAAATGTTTTAATATTTCTAGCAGGTGTGTAAAATCACTGCTAAACAAGGAAACGTAAGTGCTAAAGAATAAACCATCAGTGCTAAAATTCAAACTTTCAGTGCTAATATATAACTGTAAATTTTATATTTATTTATCGACACTATATATTTGAAGAAAATACATAATTGTTTTTCCAAATAAACAAAGTATAAAAGCTTCCACACATGCGGCTAAAATAGAATCTACTAGTGCTAAAATACAAACTATTAGTGCTAAAATAAAACCTACGAGTGCTAAAATATAGAATAGCAATGCTAAAGTATAACCTATAGAAAATACAAAAATCTTTTTTTTTTCAAAAAAAATAAAATTAAAACTGATAATAAAAAAAAAAGAAAACAATAATAATAAAACCCGCTCCGAAAAAAAAGGTAAAAACCCGCCATCTCTTCAAATTCTCAATACTTAACTTCTGCAAAACACACACACACACACACACACAAACATTTTCCATTCCAAAAACTTCAAACAAAGACAGAAAAGAATAGGGTTTTACGAGCGATTAGATTCAAAAACATCAAACACAAAAAATATCGATATGGAAAAATCACAAAGCATTAACAAGTTAAAAACTGGTGAAAAATTTTACAAAAGAAGGAAGAAAAACAACGGCAGCGGGAGCGACTCTTCAACAAAGAAGAGAAAAAATAAAGAGATGGAGAGCGAACAAGGTATGCAATACATTCTTCTTCCATCATCATAAAAATAAAGTAGTGTGTCTTTCATTTTTGTTATAACAAAAAAAAAATTGCAGAAAGTCTAAATAAGCACGAAACCCCGATAAAATTTTAAATATATGAAAATTGTTATCGTTTATTGAAAATAATAACATGTATACGAAATCAAATATTTGGAATGCATATGCATTGTGCAAACTATGTTCCATGTCATGATTTCCTTTTAATGATATAAACATTAATATCGTAAATTTGCTCAGCCGTCACAAAAAGGGGAATAGTTTGATATAAACATTAATATCGTAAATGATTTTTGTGTTCACATGTAGCATCACTATATTAGAGAATGAATTAAGGATTTCTGTGTTACTGACATATTATGAAATAGCATCAAGGAGATTTACACTTAGCATAAGACTTCTTATCTTTATAATGATAATAAGAAAATGCTTCCATGCTCTGTTTTCGTTATAATGATAATATAATGTTAATTAAACGAACTGTAACATGTTCTCCTTCAAAATGTTAATATAGATCTTAATTTTTCATTTTAGCACTAGTTTTCTACACAATTAGCACCAATGAGTTCTATTTTTTAACATCAATAGTTTGCAAATATATACACAAAATAATAGTATTAACAAAACTATACATATATAGGTACCAGCAAAAAGAGAAGATCCACAGAGGATATTAATATATCAATAACTAAGGAGATGAGATCAAAGAATAAACATGATGTCAATGCTCTCAAATCTCAGTCAAGAACATTAGCATTAACATTACTTGAAAGGATAAATGCTACACCAGAGTCAGATGCTGAAGCAACAAGTGGTTCTGAATCAAAAAGTCCAGCACCAAAATCCAAACAGGAAGATCTTCCAGTCCTTAAAAGCAGAACAACACCACACATCCTATATGATGCAATAAAAAAATTTACAGCTGAGCAGAAGACTGCTGTTGAATCACTTGGCTTTGGGAGCATTCTGCAATTAAGTATAAAAGAAGTGCCTCAAGTACTGAGCCACTGGTTGGTTAGCAACTTTGATCCACAAAGCTGTGAGTTGATCCTCCAGAGAGATCGACGGTTGCACATAGATGAAAATGATGTATCATTGATCATGGGGTTTCCAAGCGGTGCTATGCGTATAGAGAAGAAACATAGATGTGAAAAATGCAATCTGACAAAGCAATGGCAAGAGAAATTTGCCAGAAATGAACTCAGAATCCGTCCCATTGATGTTTCAGAAAAAATGGAGGAAGATAAAGCCGGTGGAAAATGGTTCAAGGTACATTTTATGGTTCTACTTACAAATAGCCTTATGGAATCCACGGGAAATGGATATGTACATCCACAGCTGGTACACATCTTCGATGATGTTGACAGAATATGTGAGTACAATTGGTGTGAGTACACAATCAGGTGTCTGGTGCAGAAGGCAGTACTTTGGAGAAAGAAGAGAGATAAAGGCTACAATGGACCAATCATGTTCTTAATGGTTAGTTTAGTAATTAACGTACATTATTAAAATAAACTTTCAATTTGCATGCTCATGCTAACGTGCATTACATTTTACACTACACAGATGTTTTATATGGACAGAGTAGTGTCCTATAACAGAAAAGTTGAACGATCAATTCCAGCATTCAAAGGCTGGACACACAAGCTTCTGCTCAAAAGACAGCAGTTAGAATTAAAATCAGGTGGTTTTGGAGGAGGCCACATTTGTGGCCCATATGTAGAAGATGATTGTGGACGAAAGGCTGAGCACAACATCATTTATTTGGAGGCTGCTCCTCAGAAAGGTGAAGCTCAACCTGCTATGGATGCTTATCTTGAGAGCAATCTCGATGCACAATCTGACAATCCTACCCTACCAACAGCTAATGATCCTGTGGAGGAATATGCTCAAAAGCTAATCGATGACTCCAAGCGAATGGCAGAGGCAATGTCCACATTGATGAAAACAATAGAGGGAGTGCCACAATATATGATGGACAACCTCTTCTTCAAGAAGTCATATGAGACAGCACAACAACTCTTGATCAAGAAACAGCCGAGTCCAATGTCGCAGGCATCACAGACTCAGACACAGCCATAAGCAACACCGGATGATGATGAGTTCTGGAGTGATCCAGCAAGGATAGCAGCAATTGAGGAGATTGAGAGAGCTCTGGCAAAGCGTGCAGAGCTTGAGAAGATATATGCTGATGAAGGTCCAACATTCAGTCTTGGACTAAGTGATGCATGGGCTGGGGTACTGAAGGTTACACAGGAAATTTCTCAAGGGGATGTGTTGGATAAGGAACAAGCTCAAACTGAAACATTTGATGCTGAAATCCTGGATGATGCAATGAACCAGGTATGGAAAAAATATTCTGAGTATTTTAGCATTCTCATTATTTAGTTTAGCACTCTCATGTTTTATTTTAGAACTCTCATGATTTAGTTTAGCACTCTAATATTTTATTTTAGCACTCTCATGACTGATTTTAGCATTCTCCTGAATTATTTTAGCATTCTCATGGGATTGTTTGAACATTGTCATAACTTATATTTATGTTTCTAATACACATACAAAAATTAACTGCAGGTAGAGATGCAACATCTCAATTCAAACAAATCAAAGCCTGATGAGGGTGATGGGGCATCAAATCCGACAAATGTTCCAGATAACGCTGAGGTGTGATATAGCAATTCAAGTAGCATTCAGCATCTTTATCACACTTTACAAAGAAAAATAAGTAAAAATTATTAAATGTTATTTTTTCAAAACACATAATACAGGCTCTAGCTACCCGGATGGAGACAAGAACCAAAGAGCAGAAGAAGCCAACGGAAAAACTGATGTCACCATACAGAATCAGATTTGTTGATACAAAGGAAGTACTTGACAGACAGCAACAAGAGATATTCTTCTGGGTTATGCAGAATGATTCAGAAAGCAGGTATGTGACTTATGCTATATAAAAATACTTCATAAAAAATCATATTGTATACTGGTACATGAATGCCTTTCTATTTATATTGAATTGAATTATCAGTGAACAAGTATTGTATGATGACAAACGAGTCAAGCTTGCACGGGTTGATATGAGAACGATGGCTGCAAATGAATACATCAGTTCACCTGTTGTGGATGTTTGGAGCACCTTACTAAATTATAATGAAAGAATGCGAGACCCATCCTCAAAACTAAGATTTTTCTATACCACACAGCCTTGCGTAAGTGTATACTTGAGAAGAACGCCATATAAAGTTCTTAAAGTGCACTCAATATAATTAAAAATTGTTCTTCTTGCAGAGCTTCACTGTAGTTGATGCACCATCTGTCTAGGATACTTCGAAAAGATGTGCTTCATTCATTGATAAAATAAAATTTGAGATCGAATGCGGCCCATGGGTATCTTTGAGCAATGTTGATCTGGTATGCAAATTATTTTTAATCATCTTGACATTGTTTACACCTCTTTAAAAATTTATATTATTAATGCAAATACTAAGTTTGTTAAACATGCAACAATTAAAACACAAAGGATAGTGACAAAGGATGGAATTATCTTCACATTTACTCTTTTTTTAGCAATATAGTTTGGAGTTTTAGCACTGTCATCTCATAATTTAGCATTCAGATTATGTTCTTTAGCATTGATATTGATTTAGGAGTTTATTTTTTATTTCTTTTTTGTAAACCTAACACTTTTGTTAATCTGTGATTTATCTGCACATTTTCTTCCCTTTTAGCACTATAGTTTCCTGTTTTTAGCATTGTCATCTCGTATTGACAACCCATGTTAACTAACTCTGTGTGCAGTTTTTGTTTCCTGTCTGCTATTCAAGCCACTTCTTCATTATCTCCATTGATGTGGGTAACTTCAATGTTGAGATTATTGACAATTCAAGTGCAAAGGATAGTGAGAAGGATATAATTAAGATAAAGTACGGCGACATTCCAGAAACCCTGGTAATATATGAATTTGTCACCAATTATTTTTTCTCACTATCTATAGCAATTAAAAAATTTTATTTTTAAAAACATATGCAGGTAAACTTCTTTGCTGAGTTCCTTGCAACATCTGGGCTTGAAACGAAATCAAATGCATTGAAGGAAAAATATCGGACTACCAGGATGAAGATGCCATGGAGAGATACAAAGAACAAGCATGATTGTGGCGTGTATGTCATAAGGCACATGGAGACGTACAGAGGCGGTGGTGTGAAAACCTGGAGCACTGGTCTGAAGAAAGGAAACGACAAACAGATGAAATTTTTGAGAGCAAAATACTGTGCTGCAATCATAACTGCAGACAGTAACATGCTGAAGGATGAACATGTGAAAGCTGCAAATCTATTCTACAGACAATCATCTACCCAGGGGGAAATTGTAGTAGACCCCACAAAAATGAAAACAATGAACTGACTTGTTGCAAAAGTGGATACAATATTTGTGTTTTTTGATAGTATATAGTATAAGTGGATGAATATTTTGTGGTTTTGATAGTATATAGTATAAGTGGATGAATATTTTGTGTTTTGATAGTATATAGTATAAGTGGATGAATATTTTGTACTAACTGACACAATTTCTTATTCTTGTGAATACTTTAATATTCACAAAGTATAAAAGTGTTAATATAAATGAATAGTTCAGAAGTTTAGCACTTGCCATTTCTTTTATAGCACTAGAATTTGTATTCTACATTTGGAATTCTACTTTAGCACTAAAAGTTTTTATTTTAGCACCGATGTTTTATACTTTAGCACTACTATTTATTGTTTTAGCAATTACAGTTCTTTTTTTAGCATTGCTATATAAAGACAGACTACCATCTTAAAAATATATATATATATATATATTTTTAGACTCGTTTTTCTTCCATGTCTCTCTCTCTCTCTCTCTATATATATATATATATATATAACAGTTTTGGACATTCTAGCAATGTTTTAGCATTTACAGTTCTTTTTTTAGCATTGTTATATAAAGACAGACTACCATCTCTAATAAATGTAATAGTTCAGTAGTTTTAGCACTTGCATATGATTTTTTAGCACTTGCCATTTATTTTTTAGCACTAGTATTTGAATCCTAGATTTCAAATTCTACTTTAGCACTGAACGTTTGAATTTTAGCACTGATGATTTGTTCTTTAGCACTTAAGTTTCCTTGTTTAGCATTAATGTTACACACCTGCTAGAAATATTAAAACTTTTATTAGCAATTCAAAAAATGAAACAACATCTATACCTATTTTGCATTTATATTTCAAAATATTAAAATCTGAAAAATAAATGAATAGTTCAGAAGTTTTCTTTTGATAGTATATAGTATAAGTGGATGAATATTTTGTGTTTTGATAGTATATAGTATAAGTGGATGAACATTTTCTTTAGTAGCACTAGTTGCAAATCATTTCAAATTCTGAGTTTCAGTTATTTTAGCACTTTCAAATCCTTTTTTAGCACTTTCCATCCCTTTTTTAGCGCTAGTATTTGATTTAAGATTTGAAATTCTACTTTAGCACTAATGGTTCATACTTTAGCACTTACGTTTCCTCGTTTAGCACTGTAATGTGTATCTCACATTTCTCCGGACATATATATTCAAAAGTTGAAATGATGGATCTAAACTATTTGTGGCAAAAAAATACAAACAATAATAAAAAAATAAAAAGAAGTTTGAATAGTTTTGGATCTAAACTCTATGAAATATATGGCACAATGACTTGTAAGGAAAACAAAGGAAAATATTGTGTACATCCTGATATTTTGGGTATAATAATAATTATTATTACGTGAAGTCTTTAAAAGGTAGGGAATATATTCCATTTACTATGCATTTATTTGTCCATATGCGCGATCTTATATCGACAGTTACTCCATTGAAGCTCAAATTAAAGCTCTAATTCGCTCCCAACAATTTCATCCCTTTCTCAAGTTCACCCACAAATGGCGCCACCTCAAGAAGCATATTTCTACGATTCACAGTGGACGGAGAGGCTTGAAGCCCGTGTGGTGAACGAGCTACTCCAACAAAAGGAGGCCAGAGTGTGGGTGGTCAGCTTCGAGGACAATAACACGGCCATTTCCAATGTTCGTACGATCGTCAATGAAGAATTCTCTAAAGAATATGGTATCGAGTGGTACACGGCGCATGTCGAAATGGTCGCGACGTGATATGAGACTTTGAAGCTTTTGTGGGACTACACTCCAACCGAGTTTCATTGGAGTCGCAAGAACAACAAGTTCTATGCGCCGGAAGATACATGGATACGTTTTGAAGAGGTTCACTACCTATAATGATTTTACTCTCCAGTTAATCGCAAAGAGGTTAAATATCACAATAATTTCTCGTTGACTATGCAGATGAATCCGTTGACGACCGTCTATCGAGACAACGGTGAGCCGCACTACCTGGCCTTGACGAACTTGTTTGAGACTGGCGAGACGCCCATCATTCCCGACGATGACCTCAATCCTTTTCAGGCAAGCGAGAGCGACACTGATTGAAGTGATGTATTTAAATTAAATGTGTATGTTCTTGCGATGGTATTTGATTTTAGATTTGAAATTCTACTTTAGCACTAATGGTTCATACTTTAGCACTTACGTTTCCATGTTTAGCACTGTAATGTGTATCTCACATTTCTCCGGACATATATATTCAAAAGTTGAAATGATGGATCTAAACTATTTGTGGCAAAAAAATACAAACAAATAATAAACTATTTGTGGTAAAAAAATATTTGAAAATATTGTGTACATCCTAATATTTTGGAATCTAAAATTTAAAAAGCATTAAATGTTTTAGCACTTACAAATCATTTTTTAGCACTTGACATTAAATTTTTAGCACTAGTATTTGAATCCTCGATTTCAAATTCTACTTTAGCACTGAAAGTTTGAATTTTAGCAGTGATGGTTTATTCTTTAGCACTTACGTTTCCTTGTTTAGCATTGATTTTACACACCTGCTAGAAATATTAAAACCTTTATTAGCACTTCAAAAAATGAAACACAATCTATACCTATTTAGCATTACAAGAAAAGAATATTGCTATCATTAATAAAAAAATCAGTATAAAAAAAGTACAAAAAATAAAATAAAATGTATCTACTTCTTCCCACAATTCCTAGAATCATGGTTTGCTTTCTTGCCACACTTCTTGCATGTCCTTAAAGGTTTCTTTGCGCGTTCAACTCTCGCCTCTTCTTTTTATTTTATATGACTTGCACTGCCTTTTGTCTTCACAAGCTCATGTGGATGCACCTCAACTTCACTAGGTGCACACAATCTATAAAAATGAGAAAATAATCTACTCTTCTTTGACATAGTATCGTCTTCAATATCACCAGATGAAAACCCCTGCCTTAACTTGCGTAAACTTTGCAACAACAGAGACATCTTTGCAGTGTCACCTTCAGCAACAGAAAGACATGCATAAAACTCAGAAATTAATTGGTTCATAACAATTTTGTTCTCCTCCAACAAAAAACACCGATCACCCAACAATGCGCCTGTTTCGTTGTAATACCCCGAAATATTTTAGAAGGTTTAATTCAACTTATGTTACCCTCTGGTAAGTTAGAAAATAAGTTGGGTCCTTAAATGACTCAAATAAAGGAAAATCGCAGCTAGGGAAATCTGTTAAATCTAATTTGGTCAAAAATTACCTTAAAAATATGTTATGATATTTTTCTCGGGTTGATAGGAAATATTTCAAGAATCGTGCCAACCTTTGAAATTTTAAATTTCGAGTTCAAATGAGCTCTTGGCACAACTTTAAGTTGGAAAATAATAAATTTAATATAAAAAGGCACATCCGTCATTATCCAATTTCTTTTTTCAAAAGATTATCTTATTCTTAATTATCCTATTCTTTTTCCATCATTATCCTCTTTCTTTTATTCATTATTATCCTATTTATTTTTCCTCTATAAATAGGAGCTTAAGGTTTCATTTTTCATTCATTTTCAAAATCGAAACACCGAGCAGCTTCCAGAGAATATACAACTCTAGTTTCCTATTTCAATTCTGAAATAGTCATTTTGAAGGTGTCAACGCGTAGATCACGAATACATGATTGAAATGATGACACGAAGGATGATCACGATGGAAAATCATCGTGACCGCTGCCAATTCCTCGGAGAAGGTACTTTCTCCGATTCTGGTCATTCGGACCGATGAATTTAGAAATTTCAAGTTCTAAATATGCTTATATTGCGATTATCTTTAATTCTACCGATTCCGATTTTTGATGTTGTGAGTTTTCGGTATTTTTCTCCATTTTCATTTTATGTAAATCTCAGATCTACTCTTCCTGGATAGTCGTATTAGAAATCTTCTTTTTATAAATAGTCTTTGATCATTTGGATCTTGTAGTTAACCGGAATAGATTTTTGATTTCTTGTCGTTTGAAATCCGGATCCGAATATTACATTATAAATCTGCCAGTTTCGAATTTATGTTCTAGCCGTCCGATCTTTGATCTGATTACACCATTAAATTCCTTATTTTCTGCACTATCAAAAATTGTACTTTTGAGCAAAACTCCAACGAGTATCGAGTTCGATCGAGACCGATACATTTCAGCTAAAATCTGTGAGTTTTTGTCCCGTTTCACCCATTTTGGGTCGTCAAATCGAAAAAGTTTCTTCTCAAAAGTTGCTCGAAATAATATTTCCTATGCTCCCGTCGAATTTCGTAATTTTCGGATGAGTTTTGAATAATATCGATTATTTAATATAAGCAGTTATTTTTATACTGGAGTCATGTGTTATCGAAAAATTCTAAAACTCTCAAACTATAGTCTTGGCATATATAGGATGGTCCTTGAATATTTTCATAATTTTTGAACGGTTAGAAAGTGCCGTGGCACAAATCTGATAAAAATCGATTAAAATGGCAAGTTTTGGAAAGAGACCTCTGTCAAATCAGTTGATCCCAGTAAAGCAAGAATAACGTCTTGGAATTTATTTCCTTCTTCGTCAAAATTATTTGAGGTCTCTAGAGTCGCGCAATCTATTTTAGAATAGAATAGAATTAATAATAGTTCCGTTTATAATAGATTAATTCCCGAAAATATAGCGATTATCCTGAGTTGAAGTTTACCTTCTGTAGTACCAGCTGAGCTAGAGAAATCATCAGGGTTGATTCTTCAGGAGTTAGCTTTTCAGAATCTCGAGAAAGGTGGGCTATACTATATCTTTGCAAATTGTATCTTTCGAGTTATTAAGCTCTGCTTTGTTAAAATTGCATATGTGACTATCTGTGTTAAATATTTACATGCTACTGTATGTTGTCGGAGTCTCATAAACCAGCGCTGTGTCAATGTGAGTAGCTACAGTATGCATGCATTATTTGTCCTGCCCTACTCCTTGTCGGTGAGACTAAAATGAAACACTTATTGGTTATACTCTTTGGGTATATTATGGCCATACTCAACTTTATGCGCTGGTGATGTAGTTCGGGTTGCGGGCAGTGACGGGTTATACTCTTAAGCGCTTCACGATAAAATGTTTTGGTGAACTTAGGTTGCTTCCAACTTTTAAACCTCCTAAGTTTCACTACCTGCATGAACACAGATAGATTACTTTAATAAAATGATTTGCATAACTTGAATTGTAAAACTTGCCCACTGAGTGCATTAGTACTCAGCCCAAATCTTTTCAAACATTTTCAGGTCAGTAGGCTGGAGCGTGGATGTGACGAGGCTGAGATATGGGCTATTATGATTTACATATTTTTTTCCGTTGTCCCTTTTTGTTAGTATTCTATTAAGAATTGAGCTTTCGCACTTATGGTATTCTTTTGCTAAATGCTAAGAACTCTGATCTTGGTATTTTGTTGATATGATTCTGCTTCTCTGATTCTGAACATTTGTTGACTTCCTAGTTAATATGTATCATATGCTTAGCTACATAATTATTCCAAGGGGAGGAAGTCCGTCTTTCGTTATGTCTATTTGATCATTCATTTTGGCCTATGGAAGGGCTTCATTTGTTCAGCATATTGGTGTCTGTTTCTTTGTCGACCTATGAATGAGTCTATTAGTTGTTGGTATCTGGTTATTTGTTTCCGTTTGGCCTATGAAAGGGCTTATTGAATTGTTACAGCTTCCATTCTTCTCTTATAAGCCGTTATAAACGGGGATTCGCTCTAGTTACAGAGGTTATGCTGCCTAATTTTTCGAAAGGCATAACCTATCTTTGGCATACTCGATTGTTAAATTTTATTCCAAACATTAATCTTTTTGGATTAACACCCCGTCATTAATTTAATTACCCCATTTCTTTCCCGCTTCTTGATTCCCACCCCCGTGGCGTCCATTTCCACGGTCTTTCGGGACCGGGGCGCTACAGAGTGGTATCAGAGCAGGTTTGCAACTCTGCAGACCTGCTGGGTCTTATTTCGTTTTTCATTGAAATTCCGTGTGATATCATATAAGCCCTCAGCTCGTCACTCACGCAACAGCTTAAAAGGTACGCATGTTTTTATGCAAATTTTAGTTTTTAAAAGTTTACATTATTTGTTGAAATGTTAAGTCTGTCTAAAAATGAAAGATTAGGATTCGCCGTGTTGACGGGAATTCCTCGAAAGATTGATTATTATGCGGATAGCATACTCTGATTAACTGCGCTGATTGCGTACTCTGTTGCTATGGTGATAGCACACTGGTTTTGAAATATGTCTGTGAGCATACTGGTTTCTGTCGAAAAACTATGTTGATTACATATATGTATGAACTTGTTTATATATGCCTTGTGCATACTTGTGATGTTGGGAACGTGCGGAATGCATACTGTAAACCTTGATAGCCGGAATGTGTTTATTGTTCATACTCTTGGATGAGTACAAGAACTTGAAAGTGGGAGAATGTAAGATTAACTTAGCCTATAGTTGCTGAACTTAAGCTGAATTTGTAAACACTAATGAGATTGTTGAGAACATAGTTTGACTGAGGAAACGTTTCATTTTGATGACTGAACATAAACTTACGGCTCAGAATAACTGCCACATGTATATCACGATGAGCGGATTACGAGATTTTGTACGTATACCAAGAAAGAGATTGATTCGGTGTTTGAAGTTCATTGGGGAAATGACCTACTCTATGGGGGTCAGCATTCGGTTAGAAGAAGTCTTTCAGATTGAGCTGTGTTAAAGCTAACCAAGAATTTGCGTTGTTGCTAGGAAGATGGACACGTTAACCAATTAAATATTTTGAAAACAAAAACGTAAGTGATCTATGTGGAGACTGTGAATTTTCGTGGGTAGATATGTTAAACGGTGATGGCTGCTACAAACAAGGTTTAACATCAGAATTGTCACCTGAGTGAAATATTGAGGTAGACCGATCACCGCCTTTTATACCTCCCTGTGGAGATGAGGTTATAAAGCTTTGACTTCGAACCAGAAGCAAGTAAATGAGTAATCGATTTATAGGTCAGTTATCAGATTGTAGATCTATTACACGTTCAAGAAATCCCTACGCAAGCTTTCAACTTAGGAGTCATGTTTAACGATCCTATTGCGATTACAGGGAATAAAGATTTGTTCCTCCAAGAGAAAGCTCTTCACCTCAGTGGATGGCTAATCGAGGCCCTGGCGTGTTTCATTCCCAAGATTTGTAGCTTGTTTAAGATCAATTTTTAGAATGAGGGTAAAGATGGTCGTCATGATTGCTACCAAATTAATTTAAAGATATGTTTGTCGGTGTTCTACTCAGCTTCCAGGAGAAGTTAAGTCAAACTATTTTGAGTCTAGGAGGTATCATAGATCAAGTCGTTCTCTCGTATCCTTCCGATGGGTAGAAAGTGATTTCCGAGACGTCACTTTTCCAGCCGGTGCAAAGTCTAGCCGACTCGTGCTTTATCATAGCAACCTCGTAAAAAAAAAGCAAGGTGCGTGAAGCTCAAGAAAGAAGGAAGGAGAACCCAAAGAAGATCTTTAAGAAGATAGACCTAGTGTTCGATAGATTGAGAGTTTCATTATGATAGGAAGTTTTGATGAGTCTATTTATTCATTCTCATGTCAATAGAATCGATTTATTCATTCTCTTTTAAAATCGATTTATTCTCTTATTAATTGAATCAATTTCCCTTCAACAGCTTCATATCATTTGAAATTCTCCATTTATACCACTTGGGATTCGTTGATTTTATCCTCTTGGATAATTTGAAATCTTTTGGATGATACTTCTTTGATCATCAAGAATCAGCAATGGCATTTCCTTATTAGGCTATGCTGACGCCTTTATGAAAATATTTCAAGCACGGTTCTCAGCTCTTAAGCGTTGATTTTATTTTATTATTCCCATATATCTTTGTAAAATGCGAGAACCTTTTGAGTTATGAATCCTCTAAAAAGGAAATATTTTTGGAATAAATAATCTAGTGTTATATCTCTTTCAGTTTTTGAACTTGTTAAAGATTATTGATCAGATAAAGTCCTCACTCCGAGGCGTTTGTTTCTTTTAACTTCCACTTATAGAACTCGAGTGTGGAACCTCAAATAGAAGAGAAAGCTTATAGAAGTATTCCTTTAAGTATTTTGTCAGGAAATCGAATGATAGTATTCCATAATGACGAATGGAACCGAAGCAGTACCAGTTAGTGTTCTCCAAAGTCGAAAGTACATTTCTAAAGTAATTTCTCAGTTCGTAACATTTAAGATGATCAATGGATGTCAACAAGCAAGTTTCGAGCTTACAGTTAAAGTCTAGACATGCGATTCTTATTATGCATGCAATCGAAGGTGATCACTAGCGGGAGCCAAACAATCGGATTACCACTTTAAAGAAAAGAGAAGAGTATAACAAGTAAAATAAGACTAATTTGCATCGGAAATACGATTCAAGCACGCTTCAAGAAGACGTGAACGTCGAATCTCAAGATTTTAAGGAAAGAGATAAAACACAGTTCGAACCTGATAGAATTTGTAATCCAACCGTATAAGGGCGTGCTCATTCGAATCATGGGGAGATTATATGAAGTCGGTGCATTGTGATAGCTCTCATAAAGGATAGAGAAAGGTGGTGAACGTTTAGGCTTTCTGAAAGATAAATCAGCGTGGAAAAGAAGAGCGAGTGTAGACTCTTCAAAGAAGTATTTAACCAAGAAGAAAGCAGAAAGAGGGCTAAAGGTTGAAAATCAACCTAAAGAATAGGAGACCCTTATCGGTTTTAGGCAGGAAGTACAAAAATTGAGGTTTTGAACCCTGGGAATGTACTTTGATACTTTTTCTCAAGATATGGAAATTTCGGGACGAAATTTATTTAAGGGGGGTAGAATGTAATACCCCGAAATATTTTAGAAGGTTTAATTCAACTTATGTTACCCTCTGGTAAGTTAGAAAATAAGTTGGGTCCTTAAATGACTCAAATAAAGGAAAATCGCAGCTAGGGAAATCTGTTAAATCTAATTTGGTCAAAAATTACCTTAAAAATATGTTATGATATTTTTCTCGGGTTGATAGGAAATATTTCAAGAATCGTGCCAACCTTTGAAATTTTAAATTTCGAGTTCAAATGAGCTCTTGGCACAACTTTAAGTTGGAAAATAATAAATTTAATATAAAAAGGCACATCCGTCATTATCCAATTTCTTTTTTCAAAAGATTATCTTATTCTTAATTATCCTATTCTTTTTCCATCATTATCCTCTTTCTTTTATTCATTATTATCCTATTTATTTTTCCTCTATAAATAGGAGCTTAAGGTTTCATTTTTCATTCATTTTCAAAATCGAAACACCGAGCAGCTTCCAGAGAATATACAACTCTAGTTTCCTATTTCAATTCTGAAATAGTCATTTTGAAGGTGTCAACGCGTAGATCACGAATACATGATTGAAATGATGACACGAAGGATGATCACGATGGAAAATCATCGTGACCGCTGCCAATTCCTCGGAGAAGGTACTTTCTCCGATTCTGGTCATTCGGACCGATGAATTTAGAAATTTCAAGTTCTAAATATGCTTATATTGCGATTATCTTTAATTCTACCGATTCCGATTTTTGATGTTGTGAGTTTTCGGTATTTTTCTCCATTTTCATTTTATGTAAATCTCAGATCTACTCTTCCTGGATAGTCGTATTAGAAATCTTCTTTTTATAAATAGTCTTTGATCATTTGGATCTTGTAGTTAACCGGAATAGATTTTTGATTTCTTGTCGTTTGAAATCCGGATCCGAATATTACATTATAAATCTGCCAGTTTCGAATTTATGTTCTAGCCGTCCGATCTTTGATCTGATTACACCATTAAATTCCTTATTTTCTGCACTATCAAAAATTGTACTTTTGAGCAAAACTCCAACGAGTATCGAGTTCGATCGAGACCGATACATTTCAGCTAAAATCTGTGAGTTTTTGTCCCGTTTCACCCATTTTGGGTCGTCAAATCGAAAAAGTTTCTTCTCAAAAGTTGCTCGAAATAATATTTCCTATGCTCCCGTCGAATTTCGTAATTTTCGGATGAGTTTTGAATAATATCGATTATTTAATATAAGCAGTTATTTTTATACTGGAGTCATGTGTTATCGAAAAATTCTAAAACTCTCAAACTATAGTCTTGGCATATATAGGATGGTCCTTGAATATTTTCATAATTTTTGAACGGTTAGAAAGTGCCGTGGCACAAATCTGATAAAAATCGATTAAAATGGCAAGTTTTGGAAAGAGACCTCTGTCAAATCAGTTGATCCCAGTAAAGCAAGAATAACGTCTTGGAATTTATTTCCTTCTTCGTCAAAATTATTTGAGGTCTCTAGAGTCGCGCAATCTATTTTAGAATAGAATAGAATTAATAATAGTTCCGTTTATAATAGATTAATTCCCGAAAATATAGCGATTATCCTGAGTTGAAGTTTACCTTCTGTAGTACCAGCTGAGCTAGAGAAATCATCAGGGTTGATTCTTCAGGAGTTAGCTTTTCAGAATCTCGAGAAAGGTGGGCTATACTATATCTTTGCAAATTGTATCTTTCGAGTTATTAAGCTCTGCTTTGTTAAAATTGCATATGTGACTATCTGTGTTAAATATTTACATGCTACTGTATGTTGTCGGAGTCTCATAAACCAGCGCTGTGTCAATGTGAGTAGCTACAGTATGCATGCATTATTTGTCCTGCCCTACTCCTTGTCGGTGAGACTAAAATGAAACACTTATTGGTTATACTCTTTGGGTATATTATGGCCATACTCAACTTTATGCGCTGGTGATGTAGTTCGGGTTGCGGGCAGTGACGGGTTATACTCTTAAGCGCTTCACGATAAAATGTTTTGGTGAACTTAGGTTGCTTCCAACTTTTAAACCTCCTAAGTTTCACTACCTGCATGAACACAGATAGATTACTTTAATAAAATGATTTGCATAACTTGAATTGTAAAACTTGCCCACTGAGTGCATTAGTACTCAGCCCAAATCTTTTCAAACATTTTCAGGTCAGTAGGCTGGAGCGTGGATGTGACGAGGCTGAGATATGGGCTATTATGATTTACATATTTTTTTCCGTTGTCCCTTTTTGTTAGTATTCTATTAAGAATTGAGCTTTCGCACTTATGGTATTCTTTTGCTAAATGCTAAGAACTCTGATCTTGGTATTTTGTTGATATGATTCTGCTTCTCTGATTCTGAACATTTGTTGACTTCCTAGTTAATATGTATCATATGCTTAGCTACATAATTATTCCAAGGGGAGGAAGTCCGTCTTTCGTTATGTCTATTTGATCATTCATTTTGGCCTATGGAAGGGCTTCATTTGTTCAGCATATTGGTGTCTGTTTCTTTGTCGACCTATGAATGAGTCTATTAGTTGTTGGTATCTGGTTATTTGTTTCCGTTTGGCCTATGAAAGGGCTTATTGAATTGTTACAGCTTCCATTCTTCTCTTATAAGCCGTTATAAACGGGGATTCGCTCTAGTTACAGAGGTTATGCTGCCTAATTTTTCGAAAGGCATAACCTATCTTTGGCATACTCGATTGTTAAATTTTATTCCAAACATTAATCTTTTTGGATTAACACCCCGTCATTAATTTAATTACCCCATTTCTTTCCCGCTTCTTGATTCCCACCCCCGTGGCGTCCATTTCCACGGTCTTTCGGGACCGGGGCGCTACATTCGTTAATGAGTGAAGACTTCATCCAACGAGACACAACGTATTTAGGAGGTATTGACTCCAATTTCAAATCTTTGAATAGAGTGAATATGTGGCAGCAGAGGATCCCATCCCTCACAAATTTCAAACAGCTGCATGTAGTGGAATCCTCAACCTTGTTGTGAACAACCTTATTTATAGCACTAAACCCATCCTTTACTTCTAGCATCACAATTGAATCGTTTTCTGAAATATTACAAACACGGCAGACATAACATGCATCTTCAATCTCCTTCTGAACCTCGTAGAACTTATTCATAGTATAAATAGTGGCAGCATGTTTCTCAAATGTGAATGGGGTCTTCAACTGAGGAATTGACGACTCATCAACGCTGTCCAAGTAGGCATGTGCATGTCTCTGAGTATCAAGTGCGCTATCAAAGTTCATCAAAAACTCAACAAGGTTTGACTTTGATCTAAGAAACCTCGAATAAAAACTGTTCACACTCTCTGAAATTGAGGTAGTCCTGCACAGCCCACTCATCGGTAAATCCCTAAAATATGCAGGCACCCAATCTTCACGAATATCATACAATGACTTGAACCAACTATCGTCTGCCAATCCAAATTCAACCATAATTTCCTTCCATATCAACTCAAAATCTGTGCTGTTTATACAATTAGACCACACAATACTATTTATCCTCTTTCTGAATGTCTCGTTCTTTCTGATATGCGCAGGTAACTTATCTGGAACTTTAAACATAATATGCCACATACACAATCGATGTCTGGTATCAGGAAGTACCTGTCTTACAGCAACCTTCAATCCAAGATCCTGATCAGTGATTATTAGGCTAGGAGAACCACCCATACAGTCCTTGAATTTCTGAAGAACCCATGAATAAGATTCACCATCCTCACCCGACATTAAAGCAGCACCAAAGGTTACAAGCTTCCCGTGATTGTCCTTCCCGGTGAAGAGTGCAAAAATCATTGAATATCTGCAACAATATAAAAATTCACAAACTTGTGTTATTATCATGTCTTTATCATTGTATATAAAAGATTACAAATGATAACACTATCACCTAACAAATATTCAAACATTAGGTAATAGTGCTAAAAAAGAAAATGTAAGTGCTAAAATACAAACTACAGGTGCTAAAATTGAAAGTGCTAAAATACAAACTACAGGTGCTAAAATAGGAAGTGCAAGTGCTAAATAGAAAATACCAGTGCTAAAAAAGAAAATGTCCATATGCTAATGAAACAGAAAAATTCACAAACTTGTGTTATTATCATGTCTTTATCATTGTATATAAAAGATTACAAATGATAACACTATCACCTAACAAATATTCAAACATTAGGTAATAGTGCTAAAAAAGAAAATGTAAGTGCTAAAATACAAACTACAGGTGCTAAAATAGGAAGTGCAAGTGCTAAATATAAAATACCAGTGCTAAAAAAGAAAATGTCCATATGCTAATGAAACAGAAAAATTCATCAGGTAATACTGCTAAAAAAGAAAATACAAGTGCTAAAATATAAACTACATGTGCTAAAATAATAAGGCAAGTGCTAAATAGAAATATACCAGTGCTAAACCACCAGAATGCTAAAACTAATAGAACAACAAGTCTAAACAATATAGCACACTAACCTGTTAGTCCTATATGTTGCATCAAATGACACAACATCCCCGAATAGAGAAAAGTTCCTTCTTGATATAGGATCAGCCCAAAACACACACCTCAACTGATCATCCTTGTTCACTTCATAATCAAATGTGAAGGCAGAGCAGAGTTCATGCCTTTTGGACATTTTATCCAACATCATTTGCGCATCTACACCCACAACATACGCCTTGAGATCTCGACTGAAGTTTTTGAAATCAACTGCTGTACAGCCTATATTCGAATATCCACCAACAACTTCTTTATATAATCTAAATGTTGTCACAGGTCCAATGTTTATCCTTGCACAGTTTAAAATAAACATTTGATGTGAATGATCTATATTCCTATTCAGATTCATAAACTCTCTATGTGTATCCGTAACAAGAGAATGCGTGTGTCTTTCTTCAAATAATCCAACACTGTAGCCATCACAACCAATATATTTCAAACCAATCCTAGCCATACAACAATTCCTCTTCGATACACGATGTCTCTTTTTCTTTGAAGATTCACCAAAATCAACAGATGTGTTCTTAACTCCCTCACAGCTACACAGAACATACTTCCAAATTATAGTACCATCTTTAGACCTCTTTGTAGTAGACAGACGAGTATCAAATCCACACGATGAGGCATACACCTTGTAAAATGTTATACCGTCATCTAAAGTAGGGAAATTCTTGCCCAATGCAGGCTTCAAAGATGGTTCACATTCAGGTGTGTAAAATTCAGAAACCACGGGTGAAATCTCCAAATTGGAAGAAGCACAATCTGCACATTTATAACATATTCTAAGATAATGATGTAAAAGTTCACAGTGCTGCTAAAGTAGCTTACAGCAGTGCTAAAATAGTTCACAGTAGTGCTAAAATAGATAACAACAGTGCTAAAATATTTCACAGTAGTGCTAAAGTACGTGTTAAACTAGGTTACCAAAGTGCTAAAATAGTTCACATCAGTGCTAAAGTACAAGACAGAAATAAAAAAATGAACACATGACAATTATATTCACATATTATTCTCATAACAACATACAAATAATAAGATCTTAATAAACAATATGACTTCATTCGTATAGCAAATGTCTGACCAAAATTTACTTTTTACATGGCTAATAATTCATATTGTGATGTTAATAAATATACAGATATACAGAAAATTAAAACACACAATATGCAGCATTAAAAACAGCTTAGTAAGGTTCATCAACCTAAAATCAGTGCTAATATACTTCACATTAGTGCTAAAATACGTTATAACAATGCTAAAGTAGTTCACAGTAGTGCTAAACAACATGTTAAGAAAATATTATTTATAATACTCATTTGTTATTCCAAATTCTGCATTCATCTCTATTAATAAGACTCTTATGATACTCAATCGTTTATTCAATGATAAAAACTAATTACACAATGCCAATAATTCATATTGTTCATATTTGTGATGCTAATAACTCTACATATATATAGAGAACCAAAACACACAATACAAAGTCCTAAAAACACATGTTGATCGTCAAAAAATCAAAATAAGCTTTGTAAACCTTGTCAAACAAATGTATAACAAAATCGCAGCAAAATTACGGAAATTTCTTTTTACCCGGCATCTTCGTCAAATAACGGTGAATAACACAAACTCCAGCAAAAAACGCGTGACCACCGATTCAGGTGAATAAAATTCGAAGAGAATCGACTGAAATTTCGATTATATAAGCACAAAGAAATTTGATATATACAAGGAAAGAGATTTGAATCGAAAAGGAATTGCAGACCGAAATACATTCTTTCCAAATATAACAGAGTTAATAAATTACAAAAATGCCCTTGGTTCATTAAAAAATCGCTGATATTACAATAATGCCACCGCGATTTTTTTAAATTTGGGACAGATCTTGGCCGTCCAAATCAGAGCAATTTGTGGCTGAGATCGGTTCTCAGTTCTCACATGGATGTCTAGTTCTCACATGATCCTCTCTCTCTCTCTCTCTCTCTCTCTCTATATATATATATATATATATATATATATATATATGAACTTTTTACTTTTAATTTTTAATAATTTCATCTAAGGTTAATAATTCTAGTTTTGTTGTTATGGTGGCATCACAAGAATTTGATTTGTTTGCATTGCTTATATTTTGATAAAAGAATTCATGTATTAATTTTTTCGTGTTTTTTGGATTTTTTATTGTGATATATTATTAAATAAATTTAAAGGGGTAACCTGTTTTACCCGCAGGTATCTGATTATCCGCAGAGTAATACTCGTATCCTACCCTCTATAAAAAATAGGGTAATAGGGTAGGGTATGGATATGATATTTTATATTATGATAGGATATATGGGGAAAGCATTCTCGTACCTTACCCTACCCGTTGACATTCTTAGATCCCACCTGATTTAATTATCTTTTACTCTAAAAATATTTATTTATGAAGCTCATAAAGCCCAAATTAAGGTTTCAGGCCCAGGTCTCTTAAACCCATTAAGCTCTTCTAGATTTTCAGAAGAAGGAAAGCACAATTTATGCAAATCAATTATCTTGATGAGATTTCCTGCTACACACCACGTGTCACAGTCCGTCTATTATTTTCAAATTATGAGTTTTTCTTTTCATTTTTTTTTTTTGTGATCTAGTTTAATTTTAAGATTATTTCTTAGAGTTCACTCCCTTCAATTTGGCTATATAATTATTTTTTAGTACTTAATTTTCAGTTATCAATTAATAATTTATTATTATGGTTGGTTATTTCAAAATTCAATTTGATAATTTTTTAATTCATTTTTTATTGATAAATTTTGACTATGATTATTTATGTTATAATTAATTTTTATTTTATAATATATATTATTAAAATAATAAATTTGATAGTGAAATGTGGAGTGTAACACGAAAAAAGTGCAACAGGAAATTTGCACTGATACAAAAGGTGCTTCAAATTTATAGTCTAAAAATCATTTTAAAATTTGAGATTTTAAATTTATAAATAAGTCCTACTTTTTGTGTGTGTGTGTGTGTGTGTGTGTATTTTTAAATCTCTGCATGAAATATGCAGTATATTTACCTGTACTTCCTCAACTGTCAACGAGTTCAAAAAAAAAAAACTTAGTTTATTTTAATAATCTGATTGCTTATTGTAAATATGACATTCTAATATTCATACGGAATTATATTTTGCTAATTTCGTAGATGTTTTGCTAATAAGGATCAGTACTTGTCTACTAGAGTCTAGAGTTGTCAAAATAGTTAAACCATCGGGGTGGTTGGGGGCGAGCTAGATTGGGTTTTTTGGTCGATATTTTTGACAATTCATGCTAATTTGAAAATATTTAATTTTGTCCTCTCAAAAAAATATTTAATTTTGTCTCATGCATACTTTTATTTACATATGTAACTTGAAAGAAAATACATATATTGTTAGAAAATTGAATGTAATAAATTGAGTCGTGGCTCATTTTATTCAATTTTTGATGATCAAGCTATTTAATTTTGGAGGAACTAAATAATGGATGTATGATTAATCTATATTTATAATAGATAATCATTGTATTTTTATTTTCTCAAATCCGACTTTCGATGAGTGTGAAATTAATTATTGAAATTGGTCACACGATTGAGAATTTATGGTGTGTTGGAAAATGTGCCATAAGCACATTTAATGACCCTACATTGAATTCTTAACCTAGTTAAGAAGTATATTTAAGTGTTCTAATATTTAAGATGAATATTCAAAGTGCACAAGGAAGTGGGTCATGAGCCCACACGCGCGCGCCAGCCCTGTGCCCGTCCTCATCCTCAGACTTGAATGCCCCAAACCCTAGCCGTCCTTATGGCTTACACCACTCGGGATTGAATACCCCAAACTCTAGCTTGATCCCTAAGGTGGAATAGTGCCTATAAATAGGACATTCCAGCGTGTGACTATAAATATGACATTTCAGCATACTAAAAAGGGCTCAAGTTTCACTTTCATATCTAAGGAGTTATTCTAGCATGCTGAAGAGGGCTCAAGTTTCACTCTCATATCTAAGCAGTCGTTCTTCCTCCAGCATGCTACAAAGGGCTCAAGTTTCACTCTCATATCTAAGCAGTCATTCTTCTTTCGTATCTACTTCCAGTCCTGACTTTGTCTAGTTTGCCGAAGCCTTGACGGAAGGAAGAAAGCCATTTCATTTTGAGAGACAGAACGCTAAACCGTGAGCACTAACCGGGGGGAGAGAGGTCCCCTCGACTCGGCTTACTTCCTGAAAAACCGCAGTCTTCACCAGTATCCGGTTACCAGTTTGTTTGATTTCAATTCAGTTTATTGTATAGCTTTCTGCTCTTCTTCTTATTTCTTGTACTTCAAATTGTACGTATTCCAAAAGCACTATAATATTGTTTTACATATATAACATAATTGTGTATTATATTATCTTTCTTTCTTTTCGATCTTTCACTTTTTTTTTTTGCAACTAGTATGATCATTACATTCTATTATACTCATTAAATAGTATACTCATTAAAATTGTATGAGCAACATCTTTCTTTTTTATAACTTTTTTCTTAGCTTATTTATTTAAGTTGAAGAAGAATAATTAAGGATTTTAGTTGTTCTAATAGGGGTTTTCAAGTTTTATTTGGAGTTTGGAGTATGTGTTTTATTTAATTAAATATATGGGCTATAAAGGAAAAAATGTTCTATACATACATTTTCTCTTTCCTTTTTAAAGATGGAAAATATGATAAGCTCACATATAGTTGTGTAGTGAGATTCGAACTTCACACTTTCAACAATTTCAAATCTACACTTCATCACTAGACCATCCCCAAAGGTTAAGAGTAGATGATATCTTAACTAATCAAACAATAATCTTCTAGAAAAATAAACTAATAATAGAGCTTAACGAAACAATTAATGCATGTCATAACAAAGAAAGCCTGCCTTTAATCCCAATCACAAGGTCACTAGAAATAAGAATGGATGAAGTATACTCTAATTCCTCAAACATGCACCTCAATATGCACATAAATGATACATGTATCATGTATGTATATATAATATATATTGTCATATTTTAATTGTTATTACCTTTTTTTTATTATGTGACTTTAATTTAAGTATGGCCGGTTGGAGTTTCGTCATTTCTTTGTTGTGGAGCTGTCCCAAGTTGACTTCAATGATTGAACATCTCAATAATGTAAATCATTTAATAAAGGGCAAATTTCATATTACTCCCCTGTGTTTTCGCGAAAAATAAAAAAATCCCTGTGTTAAAAAAATAGTCTTAAAATCCCCTCTGTTATGTATAATTCATCAAAAAAGCCCCCTTTTTAAAAAAGTGTATTACATTTGCTAAAAAAGAGTGCATGATTCTTATTTTTACAATTTTTGTATTATTTTTAAATATAATTAATTTTTTAAAATAGTAGTTTGACCAAATACTATAATTTTTAAATACTATAAATATATTTATATGTAAAAAAAAAATACATAACATAGGAAATTATCAAAATAGCTAAATATTAGTAGTATAACCAAATACTAAAATTTTTAAATGATATAAAATTTATTTATCTATAACAAAAATTGTAAAAATAAGAATCGTACACTCTTTTTTAGTAAATGTAATACACTTTTTCAAAAAAGGGGCTTTTTTGATGAATTATACATAACAGAGGGGGTTTTAAGACTATTTTTTTAACACATGGGGTTTTTTGATTTTTCGTGAAAACACAAGGTAGTAATATGAAATTTGCCCTTTATTAAATTGGAATACATATATGCGTGTGTGTGTACTACAACTTGCTTCATATAATCTTAGAAAGTTTGTTTGAGGCCTCATGGACAATGACTTGACTGGACCCAAACTATTTTCTATATTGGGTATTTATATTTCTCCAATTTCTTAATAAATTCATATGCCAACATACATCGAATGTTTCAAATTCTTGATATTTTATCAATTTTCATTTTTTAATGGACTCGTCGTTAGATTTCTGACACATGTTAGCTTATGTCACAGTTTATATAAGACTACAATTAACACCCTGCAATATTTTGAATACATTCGAAATTCTCAATGATAAAAATTAATTACGTTAAAGAGTTTGACTAATTTAAATACTTAGAACCAGAGATGGACCTCGTAGGGCCAAAGGTTACTGGACCCCTCTGAAATTTTGAATTTTTTTACTATTAATATAGTAATAATATGATTTTATCAAAAATATAAAATAAAATAATGGACAAATGCTTTATGTTTTAAGTTTGGCAAAATAAAAAGATGTTGTGATATTTTAAAGAGGCTATATGTTCGACCCTTGACAAGTGCTTGCATGTCCTTTAATTTTTACTCCTAATTATTGAACTTTTTCTGTTTCGTTTTTTTTCCTGGCTGTTTTAATTGATTTTTCTTTTTTTAAAATTGAGAATTATTTTTCTTGACAAAAGCATTTATATTTTTGCCTCTGTGTTTTTTTTAATTGTATAATTATTTTAATTTATTTATTTTATTTTCACAGTTAGCAATAGTTGTATTTTTATTCATATATTTTTATCCAAAAATTTAAGATTTTCTCATCAAAGTAATAACTTAATCATACAACTATAATTTATTTTTTTCGAAATTTTTCTATAGATCTTTAATCCACTATTTTTATATATTTATGTTATGTGATCTTGATAGTTTATGTATTTAATTTATGTATGCATAATATATGTATATACATACTTTATATTTTTATGATATTATCAATTGGACTTTCTGATTATTATATTTATATGTATATATTTATATAGTTATATATTTATTTTATATGTATAATTTATAATTATACATATATAATATTTTAATTTATTAGTACTGTTAAATGGGCCTCTCTAAGCAAAATTTCCGCGTCAGCACTGTTTAGAACAACTCCAATATTGTATCAAAATACTAATTTAGTGTCCAAGTTTTCATTTCAAGGTGTCCCAAATTCTGTCACAAAGTTGTGTTTCATCCAATAATAATTCTTCGATCGGTGGCAGCGTAGTTGGGAACGAAAGTATGACAACTGACGGTGGTTTTGATATATGCTTTTCACTTAATTTTTTATTTATTTATTTTGCATTTTCTATGTATTTCCACTTCTATTGTAGAGGATAATAGTTGGGTTGCATGTGGTGTAGAGGAAGTGCATAAAAGTTTCTATCCAGCTTTATGAGGCGGGTATGGGTATTGTTTAAAAGACGAATATGGAGACGAGTACTGTAGTATTCTATCCATAATCTACCCATGGCCATCCCTGGCTTTATATACACTTTATATTTAGTACTTCATTCATTCAATTCATATACTCTCCCCATCCTGATTATATAGTCATTTTTATTATTTTGAGGTGTCTCATTTATATAGTCTCATTACTATAAGTATTATTAATTTGGGCAGGTCTTGTGTGTTAGTGTACATCAGACGGTCAACGCGTTGACCCGGTCAATGCATTGATCTAAAAATCCGTCAAAATTAGTATCATTCATAGCACTAAAAAGTATCAATTTCAAAGCCCAAAAGTATCATTTGTATCATTAAAAAGTATCGGCAAAAAAAACTATTAAAATTAATATCAATCTAAACACTAAAAAGTATCATTCAAAATTAGAAAAAGTATCACTTGTATCCCTAAAAAGTATCATCCATTTTGACGATTTTTTTTGTCAACGCGTGTTGATTGTCTGATGTACATCTTATCTACATGAGTATTTGCGTATTAATTTTCATAGAATGTACAAATATACCCTTGTTGAATCTTGGAATTAAAAAAATAACAACTTAAAAGTTGAAAGTCATAAAAATTCAATGAGGATGTTATTGGAAGTTTAGCTTTAATATCTTGTTTTCATAAATATTTTTAATCTACATGCGAAGAGAAATGAGGCTATATAATTGGGATGGAGAGAGTATGATTGTTTTCCTTTTTGGATGTCTCAATATACATAGGCTAATTAGTAATATATACACATATTTAATATGTTTTCATTAACCATTAATTCATTGTCAAATAAATAAATATGGTCATATTCAGAAATTTACTTGTGTTGATTTCTTCAGAATTGCATTTTGTGTAAAAATCAGAAAATGGAGTAGAAAGTTTTCGAACAGAACAGTGAGTTTTCTAATTCAATATTCTCAAAAATCTATTACAAAATATGTGTTTTCCTTATTTATACAACTGTAAAATGAAACACAAAATATCAACTATCTAACAATCTGACGGTCACAAAGATGGATCCTTGTATCGATTATGGACGGCCAGGATCTCAAAGGAATGTGCTGTGCGGATTGAATCTAGGAATGGTCCTGCATGACAGAATATAAGTGTTATTAGCCACGTGGAAAGATGAAAGAGTAGCTCACTCATGCATGCTCAATCATGCATGTAAAAGGGACGTCTTCACCCCCCCTCAAGCTGCAGCCGGTGGACATCGCCAAGGCTAAGCTTGGATAAGAGAAACTGATGGCGAAGAGCAGGCAGAGCTTTAGTGAATAAATCCGCCAGTTGAAGATGAGAAGACACATAAAAAGGATGAAAGAAATCAGAGCGAAAATGGTGGCGCGCAAAATGACAATCAAGATCAATATGCTTTGTGCGTTCATGAAAGACTTGATTCTTGGTGATCTGGATAGCGGCTTGGTTATCACAATAAAGAAGGATAGGAGCAGAAAGAGGAAGGCCGAAATCACGAAGGAGAAAAGATATCCAAAGCAATTCACGAACGGTGGTGCTGAGACTACGGTACTCTGCCTCAGTAGAGGACATGGTGACAGTAGTCTGTTTCTTGCAACGCCAAGAAATGAGACACGGGCCTAAGAACACACAATAACCGGTAAGAGAACGTCGGGAGTCCGAACACGATCCCCAATCGGCATCGCAGTAGGCGGTGACAGCAAGAGAGGCAGAAGAAGGGAAAAATAAACCCTTAGATGGAGAGCCCTTGAGATACCGTAAAACATGAACAGCTGCGTGCCAATGACTTTGATCGGGGTGAGAAACAAACTGACTTAATTGTTGCACAGCATAGGAGATGTTGGGCAGAGTTAAATTGAGATATAAAAGCTTCCCAACAAGGCGACGATATCGATCTGGTTGAGGAAGAGGAGTAGTGACAGAGGCAGTTAAGTGAAGGCCCTGAGGAAGAGGGGTAGACTTAGGCTGACAACCCCCCAAACCAACACTATCAAGACAGTCCAAGATGTATTTTCGTTGGCAAAGATAAGTGCCGGTGGTGCCTCGAGCAATTTCAACACCAAGGAAAAACTTGGCCTCTCCAAGATCCTTGATAGTGAAAGCCTTATGCAAAGAAGTTTTGACAGCTACAATATCTTCAAGACTTGGACCAGTAAGTAATATATCGTCCACATAGACTAAGAGAGCGATGAAAGAAGCACCAGAACCACGAAGGAATAAACAATGATCATGAGCTGACTGAATAAATCTAAGTGAAAGAAGGTGCTTACAAAATTCGTGATTCCACTCCCGCGACGCCTGTTTAAGCCCATATAGACTTTTGATTAATCTGCAGACTTGTTGAGGTTGAGCTCGAGTATAACCCTGCGGAGGGAGCATGTATATTTCATCAGAAAGAATGCCATGGAGGAAGGCATTATTAATATCTATTTGATGAAGTGGCCAGGAATGATGAGAGGCAAGAGCGATGACTAAGCGAACTGTTACAAGCTTGGCAACAGGAGAAAAACTTCATTATAATCAATACCGAATTCCTGTTTATACCCTTTTGCCACAAGACGCGCCTTAAAGCGCTCCACAGTACCATCTGCCTTTAGCTTAGTCTTATATACCCATTTGGAACCGATAGCATGCTTCCCAGGAGGAAGAGAAGTGAGCTCCCAGGTGTTGTTATCCTCAAGGGCAGTAAGCTCACGCTGCATGTCATCAGTCCATTCCACAAATTTGCTAGCCTCTGCATATGATGTAGGCTCTTGTAAAGTTTGGATATTCACTAAAAAAGCGGTATAAGAAGATGTTAAAGAGGAAGAAACGATATAAGGAAAAGTGGGAGGATTAAGGGCAGAATGAGTAGAAGGAATAAGAGCTGTAGCAGAGGTAGAAGGAGGAATGGGAGAAGTGGCTGAACACACATAATCATGCAAGTATGCAGGAGTAATGCGAGCTCGAGTGCTACGCCGAGGGGGAATGGGAGTAGGAGGAAGAGGAGAGAGAGATGAATCACTAGGAGAAGGAGAAGAAGATAAAGCAGAAACGATGTTATCACTAGGGAGAGCAGTAGATGATGAAGTTGGGATAGGGGTAACTGGTAGATAATCATCCACAAATGAGGGAAAAGGTAAAGAAATAATAGAAGACTCAGTTTGAAGTGGATAGTTGGTAGAAAAGAATTTGACATCTCGAGAAATGATGATCTTAGATGTGTCAATATTATACAGAATGTACCCTTTTTTATTTGGAGCATGCCCAAGTAGAACACCTTTAAAGCTTCGAGAATCAAATTTGGAAATATGAGGAGATGTATTCCCAATATAACCCAAACATCCAAAAGGTTGAAGAGTATAATATGAAGGAGGCTTATGAAAGAGAACTTCATAGGGAGTTAACCATCCCAAAACCACAGAAGGTGTTCGATTAATCAACCAAGTGGCATGCAATATTGAATAAGGCCAAAACTTACTCAGAAGTTTACTTTGAAACATCAACGCACGAGCAACCTGAAGTAGGTGTTTGTGCTTGCGTTCAACGATACCATTTTGCTGCGGAGAATATGCACAAGAACGCTGATGAATTATGCCATGTTCCTGGAACAGAGATTGAGTAGCAGCGCTAATAAATTCTGTGCCATTATCCGACCGGATAAAACAAACTTTGGCATGGAAATGAATCTGAACCATGATCAAAAAACTGCGCAGAATTCGGTGTACCTGTCCTTTGTTATTAACCAGGTAGGTCCAAGTGGTTCTGGAATGATCCTCCACCAATGTTAAAATATAAGGTGTATTAGTAATGTTTTCAACATGATAGGGCCCCCATAAATCAATATGCAAAAGTTCAAAAGACACAGCACATCGCTTATGGAGAGTAGGAAATGGTAACCTTTGCTGTTTAGCCTTGTGACACACTTCACAAGAAGCAATAGTATCAAAATCAGTGCTAGAAAATCTTCTCTTCAAGTGAGGCATGTGTTTGAGAGCTCCCACAGATGGATGGCCAAGAAATTCATGCCATTGCTGCAAATTAAGATCAGTAGTTGTGGAGCTAGAATATATTCTATCATGAACACCACTTTTAAACACATATAACTTCCCTTTTAATTTCCCAATGCCAAGAACACGATCACGATTTTCCTGCTGAATCAAACAATGTGTTGGTAGAAAAAGAACTTTCCCAAGAAGATCCTTAGTAAGTTGCCCAACTGAGATCAAGTTGTGAGTAAACAAAGGTGCATACAACACATTTTTCAGCACAACTTCTGCAGTTAGCTTAGCTTCGCCAATATGATTAGCTTGTATACTAGACCCATCAGGCAAGTATATCTTCTGAGGTTCGTCGAGTATTGTTAAATTCTGCATAAGAGCATGATTACTACACATATGAGTGCTAGCCCCGGAATCAATAATCCACTCGTTGGTATGAATATCTTCACTGGAGCCAAAAGCGTAATGACCCATGAAAGCCTCCTCATTTGTGTCTGTATGCACTCCAGCTGTTGCCATATGTGCTACATTAGTATTTGTACCAGGGGAATCTGACACTTTAAAGTAGCTACTGATGCACTTCATAACTTCTGCTTGGATTAATTTGTTCATGTCCATTGCTTGAGATCCCTCGTGATGTTGAGGCTCACTCTTTACACTACCGATGTCATCATCATCTACACAATTAGCTCTGATTTTTCCCTTGGACTGTTTAAATTCTTTATACCAGTCAGGATACCCAATTATCTCAAAACAATCACGTTTTTCATGTCCCGATCCACCACAATGAGAGCATTTTATTTTTTGCCTCTCTTCTTTGGTAAGCCGCTTTCTAAAACTATCAGTCTTGCCTCCAAACCCTCTATTATTAGAATACATAGCAGCTTGCTCATTCTGTTCTGGATAGAATGTACATACTTCTTTTTGCTCCTCTACTTGTAATACCATAGCGTATGCTTGACTCACTGACGGTAAATGATCTAATATGAGAATTTGGTTTCTTATTGCCTCATAACCATCATTTAGACCCATCAAAAATTGCATAAGCCGCTCGCTGTCTTCATTTTATTTATTCATATCAGCCGCGCCACATGTGCAGACATGACACGGCACCAAGAGGTGAAGCTCATCCCATAAAGTTTGGAGATTATGAAAATACATCATCACTGATTGATTGCCTTGTGAATATGTTGCTAGCTCACGTCTTAATTTGTAAATTTTTGGACCATTTGATCTAGCAAATCTCCTATGTAGTTCATCCCACAATGACTTTGAAGTATCTAAGTGTTGGAATCCTCGACTTAATTCCTTCGAAATCGAATTAATAATCCAGGAGAAAACCACATAATCAACCTTAAGCCATTGTTTATAGTCCACAGAAGAGCTTTCCGGTTCTAAGAGAGTTCCATCAATAAACTCTAATTTGTTTCTAGCAGCCAAGCCTCGTTTGATAGCTCTACATCAGTTGTAAAAATTCTTACCATTGAGTAAATCTGTGGTTAAAATCATACCAGGATGGTCACTTTGGCTCAAATGCAGCACATCGTTGCTCTGAACTCGATACGCTGCTACTTCCTTTCCTCGATCGTCACGCAATTGAAACCTTTCATTAATCGCCTCATTTGATTGATTCATAAGTCTACTATTTTCTCCTCTTTCTTCTTCAATCGCAGCTTCAGCGTGATAACCTCTTTCTTCAGAGAACAATTGATTCCATGGTGTATGGCGGTTTTGCTTCGGCATTGTAATTCGATTTCAAATCAGAGCAAACAGAATTTCAAATCAAATCAAATTTCAATCGGTAGATCTGATCTCAGTCTACAATTAAATCAAATGCATGGCTCTTGATACCATGTTGATTTCTTCAGAATTGCATTTTGTGTAAAAATCAGAAAATGGAGTAGAAAGTTTTCGAACAGAACAGTGAGTTTTCTAATTCAATATTCTCATAAATCTATTACAAAATATGTGTTTTCCTTATTTATACAACTGTAAAATGAAACAAAAAATATCAACTATCTAACAATCTGACGATCACAAAGATGGATCCTTGTATCGATTATGGACGGCCAGGATCTCAAAGGAATGTGCTGTGCGGATTGAATCTAGGAATGGTCCTGCATGACAGAATATAAGTGTTATTAGCCACGTGGAAAGATGAAAGAGTAGCTCACTCATGCATGCTCAATCATGCATGTAAAAGGGACGTCTTCAACTTGTTTGTTGTTATTTCCAATAATTTTCTTAATCTTAATTAAAAATCCAATCAACTTATATGAATGGGATGCAAGAAGTAATTAGCATACTGCCATTATTATTATTATTATTATTATTATTATTATTATTATTATTATTATTATTATTATTATTATTATTATTATTATTATTATAACTAGTGCATTACCCATGCAATGTAAGGGGAATATACATTACAACTAAATCTTAAAAGATAATTTATTCATAAATATTATATATACAAATGCTTTAATTTATTTATAATTATGTGTGTGTGTGTATTATAAGGATTTGCTCAAGTGGGAACTAGTGCTCCATTGCCCCGTAAACAAAAAATGTCAACATCTGTCAACCATGCTCACTGATGTCACAAGACAATAATCTAATCGATAATCCAACTGCAAATTAGAATTAACCATCGAATTCAGAAATCATACGAAGAGGAGAGGATCAGAACCAAATCAACACATTAATGTGCTTCCGCACGAGCAAAAATCACAATCCAATTCGGATCCCCTTAATTGGCACATAAAATTTCTGAATTCCCAACATCTACAATCATAATCTATACAGATCATCACCCAAACAAAAATGATAGGTGTGTTTAGGGTTTTATATTAAAACTCTAACTTAAATCGTGCTAAAATAGATTGTCTAACATCCTTAGTAAACTTGGTTGACGGATATTAACATTTTTTAGTTTGGGGAGAGGGGGGGACCAATCTGATATCTTTTAATAAGTTGTTTGAGCAAATTGAACCAAATTTTGTTTCGGGAGCAAATTAAATTGCTCCTAGCGTTATAGTTAAGGGAGCAAAATGAATCTTTTCCCTATAAAGAAATAGAAGGTCTTGTGTGAGACTGTATTACAGGTCAAAATCTATAACATCCCGAATCCAAACATAAACAAATACCAATAAAATTATAAATATGTCATTGAATATATGATTAATTTGAATTCGAATCTTAATCCGTCTTAAAAATTTTGAGCCATATAAAGGCTTACCCAAGTTTTTGTCCAAGATATATAGTTGACAATGTATTATGTGATTAATATTGGAAATATATATACAAGCTGACATGGTCCATATAGAGGCCCATAAGGCCGGCTTATGCGTCAACGAAGTCTTCACACAAGTCGTGTTCTATCGCTTTTAATGTCTCTATTTAATACTCAATTTGGGTAAGGTAATTATGTTGATTTAAATAAATGAAAAAAAGTGCTTATATGGTAAATTTTATTTTGGTGATATGCTTGTTATTTATTTGAAGTTGACCTTTACATCGTGAGAAATTACATAACTACACCGAGATAAATTTGAGGTAATCGGAAAGAAAATGTGGTACGCAAGTTGTACACAAATTTGGAAAATTGAGTGAAATTAAACTCCTTCGGTTTATTTATATTTACCCAATTTGTATCGGACTTTTATCTTTATCTAGTACATGCATGATTATATAAAATAATAATAAAACATACTATCTCTATTTTTGATTAAGTGTCATTCTGAATGATTGCACACATATTAATTAGATAATCAAATTATCTTATACACCATTATGTGAATACATTAAATGTGTTGAATATACTTATTTGAATGCATTACATGAGGGTAAATATGAGAAAAATGTGAAATTTTTACCTCGATGGTATAAAATGACACTTTTTGTGAAACAAAATTAAAGTACTAGAATGACATAACGTGAAACGGGTGGAGTGGTATTTTATTGGTTTATCAATTAATAGCAATGACACGACTTGCACCTTTCTACTTTCTTTATCTACACTTCCTACGGAGATTTTATCAAATTTTTAATTTTTAGGGTATTGTTATACGAGGTGTGGATGGTCAGGTTGTAATGAGCCGTTGTAAGCAGTTCGGGAAGAATTTTTCATTAGATATTGCGGAGGGATTAGGATGCAATTGGGGTTCACGCTAGCTTGTGACCTTGGAGGTCGCAAAATCATTCTTGAAATTGACTGACAAAGTTTACAACGTCAATCGCAGAATAATCGGGAAGACTTCTCTTATAGAGGAATGCTTAGCAACTCCATAAGAGTGGAAATGACTTTTTTTTAAGTGATCTATGCAGGGCTCGAGGGATTGTGAATGCAATGGCTCTAACCTGGCAAAGCTTGCCATTTTTAATCCTTTGTGTTTCTTCCTATACCGGTATTGTCCCGATTTCCATTTTGGATGTCGAGGGTAATCCGCAGCCGTTACCGTGGTGCATACTGGATAAATCCCGTCCCTGTGTAATAGCCTGCAAGCCTACACATGGGAGGTAAACCATACTTGGCAGGCCAAGTGTGACAGGCTCACACCTAGTGGTGTTGGTGGTGGATCGAACTTGAGACTTTTGGCCTCAAGACCCAATTTCCATTTGTCAAAATGTTCCGTTTGATGAATGGATTTTAGTTTAATAAAAATCATCTTTGTTTCCTCAAAAAAAAAAAAAAAAAAACCCATTATGCACCATGGTGCAATGCACTTTGGACCTATTATGTCACTTGTTAATTACCTATTGGCATATCACCACTTATTACGACACTAAGTGCAATGCACAAAGGCGAAGCTAGTTTTAGTGTTTTTTTTGGGGGGCTAAACTTTAATCGTTTTTTGGCCCTCACTGAGCCCTCATACATTTATGTATCTTATTGCCCCTAAATTTTTAGTTTTATTTTACTTAGTCATTCTATATATTATTTTAAGTTGAATAAATTGATTATATATACATTTATTAAAAATATTGCACATATCTACTATTTGATCTATAATTAGGCTGAAAATCAAATCAAATAGCTTGATACTCAGCTCGTGTTCGTTCGTTAAAAGCTCATTCGAGCTCGATTCGATAAGCATATCAAATAACCTTGAACATAATTTTATGTTCGATAAAATTTAAAGCTCGACTCGAACTCGAGTTCGATAAGTAAAAATGAGCAAACATGTGTAAAAATATCAAACTACTCGAGCTCGACTCGTATTTGGCTCGATTAAAGTTTGTTTTAGCTCGACTCGATAGATAATCAAACAAGCTCAAACATAAATTCTAAAGCTCAATATCATTTCAAACAAGCTTGAACATACGTATGTTCGGGCTCGGCTCGACTCATTTCAGTTGATAATATTAACTCGGTTGATTTTTTTTTATGTTTGTGTGTGTGTGTATATATATATAGTTACATTAGTTTTAAATATTTATAGTTGATAATTTTATAATAATTTATTATTTTCAATTTTGCTTAATAATTATTATTAATAGAAAAATAAGTTAAGTAAAACCTAATGTATGGGAGTGCTATATCACTAGTGATCGAGCACATTAGGTTGTAGTGTCGTACTCAAGATGGATAGGAGAGTAGTTCCATTTTTATATAAATTTTTATATTTAATCCACCAGAAAATGGGCGCACCATATTTGGTGAAAATTATTGGTTTTATCATAATATATTCAAATGTATTGGACATATTAAATTGAAAGTGTTCTTTACTATACACAAATGAAAGTTCACACATTAAAGTATACAATAATAAATAAAATAAAATAGGCTGAAAAACCAATAAAAATTCAAGAAACAAAAACAAAGAAAATAAAGTATGTATAGTCGTTAAAAACTAAAATTTTAAGAAGTGAAAGTACAAAAATTTAATCAAAGTATATAAGAGTAAAAAAAATAAAACTAAAATAACATGAGGCATATATTGATCAAGTAATAATAAGTCGTCCAAAAAAAATTCTAATGTTTGGCTTTTTGTTTTTGCTATTAATTAGGCCACACACATATATAGGAATACACAAATCATATTATTTTCGCAAAATAATTAACTAATAAGTGTTTAAAATTTTAAATAATTAAAAAAATGAGAAAAGTAATATGGCGGTAAATATGAGCGACTTGTACCTTATTCATGCTAATACTTCCCTCCATGAAAAAAGTAGTCTATAGAAAACATCGAAAATGGCAATGCCAGCCCATGCTGCATGTTACTCCCCTTCTCTCTCACACACCACACACACTACCCACACTACACCGCACCTACAGCCTACACATACATACATACATATACATATATATATATATATATATATATGCAGTACTACTCCCCTTCTCTCTCACACACCACACACACTACCCACACTACACCGCACCTACAGCCTACACATACATACATACATATACATATATATATATATATATATATATGCAGTACTACTCCCCTTCTCTCTCACACACCACACACACTACCCACACTACACCGCACCTACAGCCTACACATACATACATACATATACATATATATATATATATATATATATATGCAGTACTACCACCACCATAGCTCTCTCAAGAGAGAGAGAGAGAATGAGAGTGAGAGGAGGGGGGGGGGGGGGGAGATGTGTGTATATATAAAGACAAATACAGGCCAAAATAACAGACAAAGACAGTACAGAACAAGACATCGCTGTCTTGTTTCCTCCCCCCCCCCCCCACCCTATCCCTCCCCACCTCACCCCACCACTTTTCTAACTTCAAAAACAAACCACTCCTCCAAAACCACACAAAACTGGATTTTCATTTTCTGCGGGTCTTCAATCTTGCTGACATATTTTCTTGAAAGAAAAGTCGAGAATTTTAGCGAGGGAGAGGGAGAGAGGGAGAGAGAAATGTATTCGGCTTTGCCAATACACAGTCTAACAGTGGAGGCGGGAGGGGGAAATTACCAGGGGGCATTGGATGGCACCAACTTGCCCGGAGATGCGTGTCTCGTCCTCTCCACCGATCCCAAGCCGCGCCTCCGCTGGACGGCGGACCTCCACGAGAGATTCGTCGACGCCGTCACCCAGCTCGGCGGCCCTGACAGTCAGTCCCCATCTTTTCCTTATGTACACTTTTGTGTGTGTTCATGTATTTTTTTTCGTTTGTGTATAGACACAATCAAGATTTTAAATTTTGGAGTTTGTCGGTCATCTTCAAATGAACATTTGTTGGATGAGATGTTAAAATTTGATATTTTTTTTTACTTTTTTGTTCTGTGAAATGATTGAGTAGAGATTGAAGTTAAGAAATAACTCTTAACGGGGTGTGGTTTGAAATGCAGAAAATGAATGCTTTAGGATTTAAGGTTTTCCTGGCAACAAGGAAAATGCTTGATCCCATGTTCTGTGAATTTCGCAAAATTTGTTGTTTTTTAAGTTCAATTTTCTAGAGGAATTTTATGTTTAGTTATAATTTCTTAGTCCGTGTTCTGCAATTGATTTTTGTCTCTGTTTTGTTTTTAAATATTTTTATCATGTTTTCCTGACCAAATGCAATGATTTCTCCCCAACTTTTGTTGTAGGTCCTTACTTAAGCATGTAAGATAGAAAAATAGGATAAAGAGGGCACATATTTGTTCAAGTGTTCTGTTTTATGTCTCCTGCTTCTTGCAAAACTATAATTTACTTTTTTTTTTCTTTCCAAAAAGAAAAGAAAAGGAAAGGATCGAGACTGTCATCTTGCTATAGTTTGTCTTCTTTAATGGGAATTTAATATGCATTCGGATACTTTTGCCTCTTTACCCGCTTGTTTGGCTGGGGGTGGGGTTGGGGGCAGGTGTGTGTTATAACCTCAGAAATTTCAGTGGGGCTTTCTTTTCTTTTGATGTTCTTGCATTAAAATGATGATGCAATCTTTGTGATAAGCTGCGGTTGATCATGGAGAAATTTCATCTCTTCATTCATACATTCATTTGCGTGTTTTGGCTCTCAAAATTCGCACTTGAAGAATAGATATTGAGGATCTACTACCTTCAGTTCCATAAGGTGTTCTGTGTTGTCTCTAAGGACCTAAGTGAAGTTTGCTAAGCTTTGAAACAAATTTGGGCAGCTATTAGATTATATAAAAATCAAGGCCGGTTTTGTTTGAGTGATCAGGGTCACCATATCAGTGTTACTGGTTTGTAAGCATACAGTATTAGTTGGTCGTCACGAATTATCTTAGTAAGGCTAAAATACGAATAATCAACAGAAGTATCTGCGAGACATCACACTAATGTTCTTAATGGGAAATAACACATTTTCCCCTTGGCAAAGCTTGCAGTTTTAACTCAAATTGATGCTTTAGAAATTTAGGCAGGTTTTGTTAGCTCCAAAGTGGAATTTCTGTAGTATTGTGTTAAATCTTTGTACACTTGGAACTATTTGCGTTCTACTTTAGGAGAAACTTATATGGATTGGAAGGCCTTGTGTCTCCTGTGACCTTCCTCACGTTGAGAGATATTAAGAATATTTTCTGGAAGAAGCTCATGAGCGTCTATAGCATATTACAATAATAACTCATCCTGACTTTGGCAAATCATCAATAGCATTTTTTTTTCATATTGCAGAAGCAACACCAAAATCAATTATGAGAACAATGGGCGTAAAAGGCTTGACTCTGTACCATTTGAAGTCTCATCTTCAGGTATGCTATTGACATAGCTCCCAAAAATCAGTTGATTTTTCCTTGATCTAGCAATCAATTTTGAAAGAAGATGAAAATGATTTTCTGTTGTCTCTTTTTTCTCCAAGATGTGGCACAGATGTAATATTGAGTAATCTCATATTTTGCAGAAATACCGGTTGGGGAAACTAGCAAACAAGGAGTTGACTGAAATCTCAAAAGATGGTAATTACAGTAGAATCTTCCATGCTCATTCCTGGTCATTTCCAGCATTCCATGTATGTAGCTGTTGCATTTGGTTTTGCATGATAATAGTCTCTTAGAATGCCTATCAAGAAATGACTATAAATCCTTTTGAAATTGAGTGCTAGCTATCTGATAGTAATCCAAACAAAGTAACAGATTAAGGACACTGAAATTATTGAACAAGGCACATACTAGTGAAGGAGATCAATTTGAATGTCTAATAGGCATGAGTTTGTGAATGCTTCTTGGAAACTGGCTCGATTTGGCATTCGACTGAAGCTTCTTCTTGTACCAGTCTCTTTGATTGACCTGGAACATAATAAATTAGATTCAGTTTTCACTAAGATCTGGTTGTACCTCTCAATATGCCAATTTGTCAACTCATAGATGTAACAGTTGTTCCAGCTTGAAAGTTTCAGGAGTCTGTATATTGTTGAAAAATTTACAGTAAATAAAATCATCATGTTATGAAAAAATTATTTCCCTTCCACCACAAAAGAAATGGAAAATATGAAGTCTGAACTCAGATCGTGTATCAGCTAAAGCTAATCGGTTGTTTTATTATTAATGTGGCTGCAGTATCTTGTGTTGCCGAGAGTCAGGACACAGGTTCATCTACATCAGCTTCATCAAAAATGATCGCGCAAGACATAAATGAGTACTTCATCTACAGCTCCAAGCATTTCAATTGGCTAACTATTTTGCTCATTTATGTAGATATATAGTTACATCTTCACATTTTTAACAGTGGCTACCAGGTAACTGAGGCTCTGCGCGTGCAGATGGATGTTCAACGAAGATTGCATGAGCAGCTAGAGGTTCGGCTTCTTTGTATCATTTCAACGTCTTTGTGTACAAGCAGAACTTGTTTCTTGTAAGAAGATGCATTTTGTTTCTGGAGTAAAAAATCCTAAACATAAATGATGTTTAAAATATAGTGCAATTTTAGGTTACTAACTCAGAGCATGTATATTCCCAACTGTGTTATTGGCTTATTGCTTCAATGATCGGAGACCTTTATTACCAGGCTGTGAAACAGAAGTGTTTTTTGTGATATCCAAACCAGGTCCAACGTCGTCTGCAGATCAGGATAGAAGCACAAAGCAAGTACCTGCAGTCAATCCTCGACAAAGCTTGTAAAACACTTGATGATCAGGCAGTGGCCTCTGCTGGGCTAGAGGATGCCAGGAAAGAGCTCTCTGAGCTAGCAATCAAAGTTGCTAGTGACTGTAATGGCGTATTGTCTGCCCCTCCCGTCTCCCATAATGCCTCAGATATGAATAGAAACAGCATCCCGAATCTGCCTGCTCGACTTGGTGACTGCACCATGGACAGTGTCCTGATGTCAAATGGAATCCCGATTTCTCCCTCGACTATCGAGTCACAGGCTGCTGCACTCAAGAAAAGACCGAGGCCTCTATTCAGTACGGGAGAGTCAATGCCTCTCGACAGCAATATGAGGCCAGTGGAGTGGATGATGCCAAATTTTGGATGAAGCAAATTCAAGAATGGAGCAGGTTTTGTTTGACATATTCTTCCCGTGTTTGAATTATCAGTTGTCTGTATATTCTTCAAGAATCATAGGAATTTGATCCTTCTCTGTACTCATCGGGACAATGACTCGTATATTATAGAGTGAAAGTGCAGAATTCTTTGGACATCTCATTGCTCAATCTATGTTCATCTTGTTTATTCTTTGTTAAATTAGGTATATTTTATTGAAGGTGGCATCTATAATGCGTTAATATTAGTCCACTCTAAGTAACCTCTAGAATTTAAAATAGGGTTAATGGTGGAAAAAATCACTACTTCTATCATGATTTGTAATTTCAATGCTACTTTTAAAATATTGCAATTACAATTTTAAGTTTAAATTATTTATATAATTAAAATATTTCCAACAAATATTTGTGTTCATTCATGTAATCATGTCAAATGTGTTAAGACATTCTTTGTATAAATGACGTCATAACAAATGTTAAACTATTAATGATCGAAAATTTTTGGATTTTTTTTTATTCACACGCCCGACCTATAATATTGAGAAAATTCGAACATGTGGACAACCTTACTCCACCACTAGACTATCCCTAGCAGAATAAATTAAAATATGATATAATTCCAACATTTTAGTAGACTAGCAGAGATCACGTGCGTTGCACGCAAATTGTATAATTTGTTACTAAAATATATAAAATTAAAAGTTATTTTGAAAGTGTAAAATGTAAAGTTATAAGCTATATTATAATTTGAAAATATTAATAAATAATTAGAGTAAGAATATATATATATATATATATTAATAACATTACAATGAATTATTTATCTAAAACTATATATATATATATATATATATATTGAGTGAGGGTAGATTCTCATATATGTGAATACAATAACTAAGCTTTTTTTTATTTTTTACGACCAACGTCCCTTTGAACTTCTTCTTGAATTAATATATTTTTATATTAAAATAGAACATCTTGTCAATGTTTTTTTTACTAATGATTTTTGAGCAAACCTATGATGATAAAAAAAAAACTTTCCATGCATTATTTTAGTATCAAACAAAATTTCTCCGAGCAATATCCTAGTAAAAGTGAAGAAAATGGATTAAAATTATAATATTTATACTTTATAGTTAGGTATGTTTCTAATAGTCCACATATTTTTCATATAAAGGCTATGTTTGAAAATTTATTTTAAAAAATATAAGGCATGTTTGAAAATATATTTTTGAACATACATGATCAATAGCTTAGGAAAAAAAATAGTTGAACGTATTTTCGAACCTATTGATCATATTTGTAATTCAATAGTTTCCAAATCCAAAATTGAGCGATAAAACATGAATATTTACAAACTTAAATCACATTTTTTTTTACAAATTCAAAGTATACATGTCAATTATTAACCTATTCTAGCAAATATGCCTCCCTCTTTTCAAATTTGAAAAACTAAATTGTGACACCTCTTTTTATCTCTCAAACATGAACACTTATCGCTAATATGTGAAAACTTATCTCTTTGATTTTGTAGCATACGTGAATTATATATATATTTTAAATTGGTTAAAACTGTTTTTTTTTAAATTAAGGATAAAATTGGATCCGGATATTAGCCCGTCTTACGAATTTTGACCTGTTATAAGCTGGTCTTATACAAGCTTTTGTCATTTATGAAAATAATATATTTTAGAGATATTAAAGATACATTCTTTTTTTATTTTCTATTTTATAAGGCTCTATATGTATAAATTCATATCTCATTCATATTATTAATCAATTTGAAAATGATTCATGTATCATAAACTCTACAAATTTATATGCTTATGATCTAAATTAAATTGATATCAATAAATATACTAATACTTAGACAGATTAATGTTCTCATTATTAATTCATTTAGTATATGTTGATTGTCACTACTGGCATTATAGTGTAAGAGATACTAAATATATATATACATATATATATATATATCTTGATTTACATACTATTTACATATACCATACTATCTTAAAATTACTTATAAGCATAATTTTTCATTAGTACATGTAGTTCAAATATTAACATTTATACATTTACAGTTATATAAAATAATATATATATATATATATATATATTTAGTTTTATAAATACTTTATGTAATCTTTCGAATATTAATTATTGAAAATTATAAAGCTTAAAAATATATATTTATTTTTTAAGATCTAATACTCATATATTCACTAAAATGTATTATATTTATTGTTATCTTTTTTCTCTTTTTCTCTTTTTCTCTTTATATTATAAAAGTAGTATTATGCTCTAATACAATAGTGTAATTAAGCTAAATTTTCCTCTTTAAAATAGTATTAGAAAAATTAGTAGTGTTCTAAAATGAATTATTGTATACATGGTAACTTATTTGGGCCGCTTTGGCCTTTGAGACAATATGGGGCCCGAGGTGAAATAATGAATATGTTTAGAAGTAAAATATTTTTTTAAAAGATAATACAGTAATATTTTATAAAGAAATCATTTATTATCTCTTATTTTATCAACAATAAAATCACTTATAAATGTTCTAAATCTCAAACCGTGACATGTTACTCAACTTAAAAACTTAATTCAACAAAAAATAATTGTTATAATTAGCATATCCAATAATTTTCGATAGGTAATATATGCATTGGTAAATGTTTATTTATATAATATAATATCTCAATATATAATTTTGCATTTAATTTTATGTCTCAGGTTCTATTAACGCACACTTTAATTTTGAAAATAAATCAAATCTATTAATATCTAAGTGTTTTTCAAATGTTAGATAAGTTATAGGGTTAAAAAAATAATTTGTTAGAGATTAATATATGATAAATTTTATTCAGAAGTCATAGTTTTGATCATTTATATATTTAAAATATTTGACTTAAAAAAATTATTAATCGAATGTGGATATTTCATATATTATTTAGCTAACTATTTTAATGAAAATAATAAGGCATGAGGTGACCGACTCGTTTGCCTCATAGTAGAAATGACATAGTGTTATTTCATTTACACACAGTGGCGGAACCAGAAAATTTTCTCTAGAGGGGCTGCACTTTTGTCTAACAGAACGACGAGTGGTTCGTGTTTTATGCTTGTTAATTTGCTCGATAAGTTTAATGTTTGCCCGCGCAACATATAGAGAATAGTTAAATGAGGGACAATCGTCAACCTTTTTCACAAGTATATGTTTTTTAATAATGATATTAGTGGAATGATGTTGTTTCGCTAACAAGTTTGATTTTTCTCCTTATTTTCTTTGGTGAAATGATGTTTTTGACATATTTCCACGTATGATAAAGATAATTTTAATCAATTTTTTTTATATGCATTAGTGGAAAATAACTTTAAAAAATAAATGTCCGAATAAAATATCTTATATCCATGAATGAAATAAATTAATTAAAGTGAACAATTAACAATCATTAAATAAGTTTGAGCTAAAATATCATTAAGTTTCATCAATCCATAAGATTCCTAATTCAATCATTAAGCTAAAACGTTACTTTAAGTTCAAATTGATAAAATGTAATTAATTAAACCCAAATACCCGAAATTGAATTAATAATATTTACAAACATAAATTATATTTAACAAAATCTAAGCAATAAAATTTCAAACTAATATTAAATAAAAAAATATACTATTTAAACTGAATAGGGAAGAATGGATGGATTCTGTTATATTTATTGTTGAGAAAAGAAAGAAAAGGGAGTTTACATTAGTAATTCCTCAAAAGTGTGTAATTCTTTTCTTAAAAACGTGTATAAAAAATTTAATCTTTTTTCATAGTTTTTCTTCTCCAACAATTCGCCACCTTCCCCTCCCCTATTTTATACTTCTACAAACCTTCTACAAAACCTTTAGCAGCAGGCAAAGAAGCAACTTTCACCATCTCGGTAAATACTGCTCTTCCCCAATTAAATTAAGTCTCTCTTTCCGACGAAAATTAAGGGGGCTATCGCAAAAAAATTCCGGCAACCTCTATACTACACAGAGATAATTGACAGGTTAGGGGGGGCAACACCCCTCTAGTTTATCTATTTAAAAAGTGTGGATGTTTCTTACAAAATATGATTTGCCTATTATATCCACAATTTGCATTTAATTTAAGAGTAAAAAAGTAATATAATATATTACATTTTTTTTGTAAATATAATATATTAAATTTATTTCAAAAGTTTTGTTATAATTGAACTTTACTACATAAAATTATCCCTAACATAAAATATTATAAATAGTTATCTGTAAAAATAATATATTATATTTATTTAATTTCTTACAAAATATGATTTGTCTATTATATCCATAATATGCACTTAATTTAAGGATAAAATAGTAATATACTATATTATATAATTAATTATTCACATATAATTTATTATATTTATTTCAATAGTATTGTACTATTCCAATTCTTCATCCACATCACATTAATTTTTCAACAATTATTTCTCTATCGTATCAACCATAGCAAACAAGAAAAAAATTAAAAAATATAACCCCACAACAATATAATATAGTATATAATTAATTCAACACATATAATATATTACATTTAATTTTATAATTAAAATATTAATTCAATAGAATTATATTATTATAATTTTTCATTCATTCTCCATCAATCATATAGTCTATGTAAATTACGTTCGAATGAAGAGATTGAAAGATAAATGCTTGAATTTATAGAAATATTATAAACTAACCTAATGATACTTAAGAAGTTATCTATCAATAATCAAGAATTTTAAGGGGGCTATCGCAAAAGAATTTCCGGCAACCTCTATACTACACAGAGATAATTGACAGGTTAAGGGTGGGGGCTTCAGCCCCCCCTAAGCACCCCTCTAGTTCTGCCTATGTTTACACACACACATTCTTGATTTATACATATCATAATTAAATTACTTGTAATAAAATTCAAATTAATATATTCACTTATGAATAATATTTTTTTCTCCAATCTATATATTTGAAATTATCCTCTATGATTTTACATTAATATTAAAAAAATCTTTAGATTGATGAGTAACTGTGAAGTTTATTTTGATAAAATATGTAATTTTTTTAGAAATAACATTTTTATGATTTGGAGGGTATGGCATAATTTTTACAACTTAATTACTTTGATAATATTAATTAACTTATCTTTAATAAAAATAGATGAATGACCAAAATAACATTTCATTATATATACTATCTTTAATACGAATATGTAGGCGATGATAAATTTTTTTGGTGCTCGTATAAGTTTACATCACTCTTTTGCAATGAAATTATTTTAATTTATATACATTATGTAATATTTTTGCTATTTCACTAAAATATGAATTATTGATATCACATGATGTGAATCAGTAATTTATAAGTAAAAAATTTAAATTTTAAGTATATTGAATAAATTATACTTATATAATTTCTAGATAACTAAATTATTATATACTCAACCAATTTTGAAATTCAACATGATATTTATTTTATTTTTAATAATGTCACCTTTTGAATTGTGGAAAATTCGACATCCCTAAATTGTTGCTAAAAAATAAATTAGAATAGACATTCATCATATAAAAAAAGAACAATAAAAATAATTGACTTGAATGCATGTGATATGCGTTTTATATATATTAATTCATAATTTATATCTTATTGGTTTATAAAGATATTAATGAATTTCCTAGCATTTAATTAAAAAATAACATGTTCGTTGAAATTAGAAACTTATACACACACGCACATATCAAATTCATGCACCAATCAAAATTATATATGTATTTTAAATATAATTAATATTATGGAAGTCAATAATATTATTATTAACTGTTACCATATATATGTATATCAAATGAATGACCATTTGCATAAAAATCATGATAGAAATTTTATATCTACTACTCTATGATAATAAAATGTTAATGTTGTAGATTTATTATATTACCCTATTGTGCTTAATTTAAATATATTATAGGGATATATTAGTTAAATTCAATTTTGTAAAATAAGAATTTTTTTATATATAGTAGTAGATTCATATGGAAACTAATATATTATATTAGATTTTACATTATAAATACATATTATATATATATATATATATTATATTACACAATTACCCTTAAATTAAAGTTATAATAGGGATATAATAGGTAAACCAAAATTTGTAAAACATCACACTTTTATAATAGTAGTAGATTTAGACGGTATGATTTGGTTGGAGTCGACTCTGATTTCAATTGTTTTTTTTTTTTTGCATAGTCAACTTTAATTTGTCAATCTAATCTCAATTGAATTCTTTTATTACATAGTCAACTTGAATTCAATCTAACAATTTTTATTATGTTTTTCTACACTTTTGGTTGTAGTTTTTTGAAAATTTCTCAATAGAAAAAGGATACATAAAAGATCAAAATGAGATCTCCACTCTTTCTATTCTAAAATGTTGGTGCAGTATTCAATTTTTGAAAAACTTTCTGAGAACGGAAATGATGTATACACAGGGAAGCCTTGTGCAATGAAAAATGTAAGCACAGTTTGGGGAGGGGTTTTCTTTATTTAATAAACATAACAAAATAACAAAAAAATTATATACTCCATCCCACTAGTTCTGAATTCGAATTCTTGAGAGACCGATCTGGCAGAACAACTCAAAAGATAAAGAAGTATCGTTAATTTCTTCATGCTAGTTCCAAGTTTGAAGTACCATTTGTATATATAAGGCTTGTCTGAAAACCCAAAACATTAATCATATCATTCATTCTTATTTTATTTACATCTACACCATTCAATTCATATCTTATTTGATATCCAAAACATTACATCATCACTATTCATTCCGATTTTCTTTACATCTAAACGATTCAACTAAAAATCATACCTATAATTTTATAGAATTTTATATGTATGCTTTTATTACCTCAAATGACTTTCTCTCGAAATCCCAATTACACCATTGATGAAGACATACACCGTGCCATGTGTATATGAATATCTCACAAGAATTAGAAACACATGTATATGTTAAAAAATCAATTCTGAATCCTTGTTCCTACAACTTCGAAATATTAAATCTACCAATTAATGTCTAACTAAAATAGAAGATCAATTGAGTCTCGCATGCAAATCATACTCACCCTTTTTTCAAAATTTAAGGGGATGTGTACAATGAGCTAAATATCTTAATGCAAAGTGGTTGTTCTGAACAAGATATTGTAAGAAGTTATGCATATATATGGTTAGAGCAACTCCAATCGAACACAAACCAAAAGTTGCAAAATTCATCACTACACAATTGCACGTTCTGCAATTCTTATGGTGGGTTGGAGTTGTTTTAACCATATGCATAACTCTTATAATATCTTCTTCAGAACAATCACTTGGATTAAGATATTAAACTCGTTGTACACATCGCTTAAATCTTGAAACCATTGTGAGTATCGTTTGCACGTGAAACTCAATTGATCTTCTATTTTGGTTAGACATCTTTGGATTTGGTTTTTCAGAGTTGTAGGACTCTATAACGCAGATCTAGATTCTTTTAATACACTTGTTTTTTTATTGTAAGATACGCACACATGACAAATATATTTATCTTCATTAATGGCGTACTTGAAATTTAAGGGGTGATATTTCCAGAAGAAGCATCTCAAGTAATAAAGAGATAACAAAGAGCAATAAGATACACTAAGAGTGTTCATGCGTGTGAAAATATATTATTTTTATGGATCCTATTTATAGAAGTTGTATTCATAAAAAGTGTTTAAATTACAAATAAAATTTTGGTCGAATGGTCAAATTAAGTATACAAAAAATTCAGAATGAATGGTGGTGATGATTTTTTTTTTTCCCCCTTTTTTTACAGATGGATAATATATGCATTGGATGATTTTTTTTTAAAGAAAATCAAAATAAATGGTGGTGATGGGATCCTTTTAATTTTCAAATAAAATATGAATTGAATGATGTAGATGTAAAGAAAATTGAAATGAATAATAATGATGATTTTAAATTCAGATATGATATAGATTGAATGGTGTAGATGTAAAGAAAATCAGAATGAATAGTGGCGATTCAATCCTTTTAGTTTTCAGATAAAATATAAATTGAGTGATGTAGTGTGAAGAAAAATGAGAATGAATGGTGGTAATTCAATTATTTTAATTTACAAATAAGATATGGAATTGTGTAGAAGTAATTGTACAATTTTTTTCTAATGCACGTACTCTTCATAATGTATCACATGCCTTTATAATTCGCCGCTACGATTCTGGATTTCGCAATTCTTGCTCTGGGTTGAAGTTTCTCTAACCATATGAATAAGTTTTTAAAAATATGGTTGTTTTCATCAATAGTGTAAATGAGATTTTCAAGGGTGAGATTTTGAGAGAGCCATTTGAGGTAGTAGAAATGATAAACAAAGATTATTAATATGTGTGAAATTATATAATTATAATGGATTCTATTGATAGAGGTTGTAGATATAAAATTCTTTAAAATTATAGATAAGATTTTTAGTTGAATGATGTAGATGTAAATAAAATCAAAATGGACGGTGGTAATGCAATCCTTTAGATTTTCAGATAAGATATGAATTGACTAATATAAATATAAAGAATATCGGAATGAATGGTGGCGCGGCAATGCAATCCCACAATTTTCAGATAAGATATATATTGAATGATGTAAGTATAAAGAAAAACCAAAGGAATGGTGGTGATTTAGTCCATTTAATTTTCAAATAAGATATGAAGTGACTAGGGTAAATGTAAAGTAAATCGGAATGCATTGTATTTGTGGTGATGCAATCCTTTTGATTTTTATATATGATAATTTTTGAATGGTGTTGATGAAAATTGGAATTGATAGGATGATTCAATTCTTTTGAATTTTAGATGGGATATGGATTGAAATGATTGAATGATGTATGTAGACGTAAATAAAATCGGAATAAAGGATGGTGATCGAATGTTTTAATTTGTTGTTTAAAATAATATATGGATTGTGCAGAAGTAATTGAACAATTATTTAATGCATATACTCTTCGTAATGCATTAATAACTAGTTAACTACATTAATTTCATTTTCTCATAAAAAAATGAAGGAAAAAAATTGAATTTGTTTTTATTTTCCTTCCACTTTTTTCAATTTTCTACTACACAAAACACCCAAAATATATATGTTTTTACTTATTTTCAATTTCTAATGTACATTATTTTCAACCTAATATCATCAATAATAATCATATTTATCATTGGAATGAGCGACCTACAATTTTAATATTTATCTCTTATACGAAACTCAAATATTCATCCTTTAATATTAATCACCAATTCAAATTAGATTTTACTAAAAAAAATCAAACATATTTTTATTTATCAAACCTGTATATTACTCTAATATTCAATCATTCATTATAAAAAAGGGAGTGACTATTTGTCTATTTGCACCACGAATATTACTCATTGCACTTCACCTATTTTGTGCACTTCACTTTTTACTCTTTGCACCACACTATATTACTTATTTACCCTTACAAAAAAAACTAATTTAACTTTATATATATATATATATATATATAGATATATATAAAGCTCTCCATCTTCTCCAACTTGCTGCTCCTACCTTTCCATAGAATACTAGGTAGCCATAGAAGACGAAGACGTAACCCTTCACCAAGGGAATATTAGTATTACACAGCCCACAGCATACTACAGTTAACCGAACATCCTTTGATCCGATAGATAGAGATTTTTCCTGTTCTAACTGCCTAGAACTTTCTCTGGATTTGCTGTCTCCGAGTCACCAGGAAGAGCTGCTTGGTGGCCTCTCCTCTACCTCTGCCAGCAGCCTTCTCCTCCTCCTCCGATCCTCTCTACCTCTGTTAATCGCCAACCTCGTCAAAAGAACAAAAAAAAAATATATCCTTCTCTAACCTTACAGACGCTGCCCTCCTCTCATCTACCTCTACCACTGTTTCGAAAATTCGGTCTTTCAACTAATATTAAAATATTTTCTCGAACATGTATAGTGCATTCGAAAAATAAATTTCGAACATAAGTAATGGGTTTGAACTGAATATTTCGAATTGATTTTCAATTGTTGTCTGGTTTCTGATTTTCGATTCATGAAGAAGTTTGAGTTGTTGTCTTCTCAGTGTTGGAAAAAGAAATCAAAGAATAAAGAAGGCAAGATTGAGCAAGATTGAGACGACCAGGAAATCAGGGATTATATTTGGTTTATTTCCTTATTGATTTATTTCCTTATTGTACAAGCTTTCATCTTTAAAACAGCATTGTAACTACACTATTGAATATATCGAAATTACTTCTTTTCCCTATCAATCTATACTTCTCTTCCAATGGCGTCTGTACCATTTAACATGGTATCAGAGCAGGCGATCATTCGAGGGACTCAGATTAATCATCATCATTGTCCTTAAACCTTCCTCGACCTTTTGTTGCCAAGTTCTTCAAATCTGCACCCAAACAAAACAAAAATGTCAGCAAGTGAAACGCCAACCGAATCAACCAACACTGGGAATGTCCCAGACGAATTAACTCTCCAACTTGCGACCATGCTTCGTAATAGCCTTGGTCTGCAAACCCAAACTACAGAAACTTTGAACATCGGGTTCAAATTGAGCGGCGATAATTATCCTTTATGGTCTATCTTGATGAAAAAGGCCATCGGAGGAAGGGGAAAATCATCGTATATAACTGGAGACCCAGAACCACCCTCAACAAATGATCCAGCCTACAAAAGATGGGAACAAGACGATCAGTGTGTTTTTACATGGCTGATACAAAACATGGAATCAAACCTTATGAACACAGTCTCCAAACACCCAACATCCAAAGCCGTTTGGGATAGCCTGGCCCTAACGTATGGAAGCGGAACAGATTCATTACAGGTCTTCGATTTACATCGAAGAGCAAACACTTTAAAACAGGGGGAAGCATCGTTAGAGGCAATCTGGGCAAAATTACAAGAAATATGGATGTCTATTGATAGACGAGAGCCAAACCCCATGGAATGCGCCAAAGATATTGAGATATACAATCGAATCATACAAACACAAAGAGTATACCAATTTCTCATGGCCCTCCATGAACGATATGAACCTGTGAAGAAGGAAATACTGAAAAAGGACCCGTTACCCTCAGTTGAAGCGGCATATGCTATGATACGCCGGGAGACTGCCAGGGACCAAATACTTCGGCCGGTAATCTCCGAGGAGAGTCGAGATACATCATCGGGTCTAGGGTTTGGTTTAGCGGCGCGGGACAGAAATCAGAAAGGATACAGAGGAAAAGGGACTCGGGCGAACGAAGAAGATAGAAGCAAAATGGTGTGCTCCCACTGCGGAATGAAGAAACATACTAAGGAATCATGCTTTCAACTGGTGGGTTACCCAGATTGGTGGGACGACACCAAGAAGACGAAATCACCGAATCCAGCCCGAAATCGAGGAGGTAGCATCGCCGGAGCCGTGACCGCCGACCGGGCCACCAACGCCGAGGCGGGCAGCTCTGGGGCAGCACGGCGAGAGGGAAGAACAGAGGTCGGCGTTGCCGAAGCTAACGCGGCGACTAGGGATTTCACGGTGGCTAGGGATTTTGGAGGTAATAGGGTCGAGAAGATTGGGCCCAATCCTTTTAATCCCTCAAAGTTTTGTGGGAAATCTGATTTAACGAATAATGGGGAAATTAATAGGGAAATTACTTGGTTGCCCTCACTTTCTAAAGAAATCGAAGATACCCCTATTTCTTGTACTAATTCCTTTCAGGTTCTTGAGGATACTTCTGTGGCATGTACTGTACCTGATTTACATGACGGAAAAAATAGGCAATGGATTTTTGACTGTGGAGCCACAGATACCATGACTTTTGACATCTCGGATATTGTCAAACCGACAGTCCCACAAAAATCCCATGTTCAGACAGCGAATGGAGACCTTGTACCAGTTAACGGGGCTGGCACTGTGATTCTGTCTCCTACACTTCAGTTGTCTAACTGTTTATTTGTTCCTACACTGTCACATAAACTCCTCTCCATAAGTCATGTTACCCGGGAATTAAATTGTACACTACTGATGCAGCCACATTTTTGTTTGTTACAGGATATCAGGACGGGGGAGATTATTAGACGTGGCACTGAACGACGTGGGTTATACTATGTGGATGAGATAGCTCCAAAAGGTGTTGCGATGCTGACTCACGGACCTGGTAACCGGGAGGCTTGGCTTTGGCATCGTCGGTTAGGGCACCCGTCTATCAGTTATCTTAAAATGTTATTTCCTAGTATTGTTACTTCTAGAGACATGCATTGTGATACCTGTTTTTTGGCCAAAAGCCACCGACAATCTTTTAAGTTTAATAATACCCGCGTGAAATCTATTTTTTCCTTAGTTCATTCTGATGTTTGGGGTCCTGCCCCTGTTGTTGGGGGTCCTGGCTTTCAGTATTTTTTGTTGTTTATTGATGATTGTTCTCGCATGACCTGGATTTATTTTTTAAAACATAAATCTGAGGTATTTGATAAGTTTACCCATTTTTGTGCCCTTGTCAAAACTCAGTTCCAGACCACTGTTCAGATTCTTCGATCTGACAATGGCGGGGAATATGTGAATTCTCGCATGTCCCAATTTTGTACCAAACAAGGCATTGTTCACCAAACCACTTGTCCGTACACTCCTGAACAAAATGGTGTTGCCGAACGGAAGAATAGAATTCTTCTGGAAATGGCTCGAGCTATGTTGCTCGAATCCGGAACACCTACCACCTTCTGGCCTGAAGTGCTTGCCACTTCGGTCTACCTTCTGAACCGGCTTCCTACTAAAGCATTACAACTTCACACTCCTCTCCAAACCTTATCCACACAAGCTAAGATTCCTATGGCCCTCACCCTCAAACCGAGAGTCTTCGGCTGCTCAGTCTTTGTTCATCTCCCTAAAAATAATCGTCACAAATTCTCTCCTTGTGCGGTTAAGTGTGTGTTTGTTGGCTATGGTGTTCATCAAAAAGGATACCGATGCTATGATCCCAAGTCCCGTCACATGTTCACCACTATGAACTGTGATTTTCTAGAAAATGAATATTTCTTTCACCACCATCCTACGAGTCAGGGGGAGAATCAAGATACTAGTGACTCTTTAAGCTGGTTGACGATGCCAGATTCTATGCCTATACCGGAAACTGGACCAACAGAGAAAGTTAACAACACCGCGGATGTATCTTCAGATATAGTTCAATCCACTGTCGTTGGTAATGCTTCTGAGACATCTCCTCTACTGATACCCGAGGTACAAAATCACCCTTTTAGTAGTAATTCTAGCTATTTCTTGGAAGATACTACTACTGATGATGTGGAAGATGTTGTGAGTGATAAAGAGACAGGTACAGAAGATGTCCTTGAGAATGAACAATTGGAGGATATTGTGGACCATGGGAGGTATGTCTTACCTCCGAGAAAGAATCGAGGAGTGCCACCCAAAAGGTATTCTCCGGAACACCCTGGACGGAAATCCCGATATGCTATTGGAGATTGTACCACAAGCCATCTTACTGATTCAGCCCAAGCTTTCGAAGCTGCACTTCTGAGAGAGGATGATGTTCCATCGACAGTTGAAGAGGCTTTCGAATATAGGCATTGGAAAGAAGCAATGAAAAAGGAAATTGATGCTCTGGCAAGAAATCACACTTGGGAGAAATGCAAGCTGCCAAAAGAAAAGAAACCTGTGGGATGCAGGTGGGTGTTCACCATTAAACGACGGCCAGATGGTACAATTGAAAGATACAAAGCTAGACTAGTAGCAAAAGGCTATACCCAGACGTATGGGATTGATTACTCTGAAACTTTTTCTCCAGTGGCAAAAATGAACACTATACGGGTATTGCTATCTATTGCAGCTAGTCGAGAGTGGTCTCTACATCAGTTTGATGTAACTAATGCATTCCTTCACGGAGAACTGAAGAAAGAAGTGTACATGGAAGCACCTCCAGGTTTATCTGAAGAATTTAAAGAAGGAGAAGGGTGTCGACTGCGGAAAACCTTGTATGGCCTCAAGCAGTCACCACGAGCCTGGTTTGGAAGATTTACAGACGCCATGGTAAAATATGGATATAAATAGAGCAATTCCGATCATACTCTGTTTTTGAAGAAAAGAGGGAACCTTGTAACATGCCTAATCATCTATGTGGATGATATGATTATCACAGGAGATGACATTGAGGAAATCTCAAAGTTGAAGAAGAACTTGTTCCAGGAGTTTGAGATGAAGGATCTGGGGGATCTGAAGTACTTCCTTGGAATAGAGGTGCTAAGATCACGTAAAGGAATATTTCTGCGACAGAAAAAGTACATTTTGGATTTATTGGCTGAGACTGGTTTGCTAGACTGTAAACCCGCTGACACTCCAATTGCAGTTAACCATGGACTGACAATTCTAGAAGGGGCTAAGTTAACTGATCGAGGGCGATACCAACGTCTAGTTGGGAAGCTAATTTATCTATCCCATACCAGACCTGACATTGCCTATGCAGTAGGAGTTGTTAGTCAATTTATGCACAAGCCTCAGTTGGAACATATGGAAGCAGCTCTACGAATTGTCCGGTACCTCAAGGGAACTGTTGGTTATGGTGTGCTGCTTGAGAAAAATGGACATCTGGAAGTTCATGGTTACACAGATGCTGATTGGGCAGGAAATCCTATAGATAGAAGGTCTACAGGGGGATATTTCACATTTGTGGGAGGAAATCTTGTCACGTGGAGAAGTAAGAAGCAGAAGGTAGTGGCTTTATCAAGTGCCGAAGCAGAATTTAGAGGCATCAAAAGTGGGCTTACGGAGATATTGTGGCTAAGGAAACTGTTAACTGAGATTGGCTTCCCTCCATCACAGAAGAGTCGGTTGTTTTGTGATAATAAGGCCGCAATCAGTATTTCCGAGAACCCGGTCCAACACGATAGAACTAAACATGTTGAAGTGGACCGACACTTTATCAAGGAAAAAATTGAGAATGGTATTGTTGAATTACCATATGTTCGGTCCGAAAATCAACTGGCGGATATTCTAACCAAGGCTGTGAGTTCCAAAAGTTTTACTGAGGTTCTTCGCAAGTTAAGCATTGGAGACGCCACTACTTAACTTGAGGGGGAGTGTTGGAAAAAGAAATCAAAGAATAAAGAAGGCAAGATTGAGCAAGATTGAGACGACCAGGAAATCAGGGATTATATTTGGTTTATTTCCTTATTGATTTATTTCCTTATTGTACAAGCTTTCATCTTTAAAACAGCATTGTAACTACACTATTGAATATATCGAAATTACTTCTTTTCCCTATCAATCTATACTTCTCTTCCAATGGCGTCTGTACCATTTAACACTCAGTCGCCCACGTCGTCGGTGTCTAGGTGGTCTCCATGGTCGTGGGTGGTAGGTCGATGGAGAAAAGGGGATTAGGTGGTGTCGATGCTAGGTCTTCTAATTTTTTATTTTATAGGAAAAGTAATATAAATGGTATTTAGGTCATTTTAAAATTATCTTACGTTTTTTATTTTGTGGTGCAAAGAGTAAAAGTTGTGGTGCAAATATAAACTCGTTGTAAAAACCCATTATTTTTGTTTTTGGCGAAAATCAATATACTCTCTAGATTGACTGAAAATATGTTGAAAACTAAAACTTGAAATTGGAAATATAATCAAACATCCAGGATTCCGACTCTAGCTCGAGGGCACTCCGAATCCCTAATTAAGTTCCCAACTTAGTAAAACTAATTTCCCATTCTTTAACTGTTACATTTTATTTTATTTTATTTTAATGAATTTTAGTTTTGCATTTTCTCCTACAAACTAATGTCATCCATATTTTATATACACGATTTGTGTTTGTAAAATGAAATTAAAATAGAAGTAATATAATATAATATATAGAGATAGTGTTGTAGATTGTATATTAATGTGTATGCAAGTGCATGCATTTATAAATGTAACATTCTCACTACAAAATATGGTAAATGGCGTAGTAATCAATTAAGGTTGAATTCATCTTAATGTAAATTTTCATTATCAAGCTTAAAACTTTTTGCCGTTAATTACTATTTAAACATGCGCTTTAGATAAATCCCGTTGCTATTCATACATGCGCTTTAGAATTTAGATAAACCCCGTTGAAATTTATCAACAAGTTTCAAACCTTTTGACCATATGACTGGGAGAAAATCAAGAAAATTTCACTCCACCGTCCTCCCAAAGAAGAAGAGCAAAAAAAAGGTGTAAAAGTTGAGACCACATGCAGAAACACTTTTGCAGTTAAGTGTGTGTTCTGTGTGAAAAGATTAGCTTTTAGTCAAGTCCATTATTGCATCTCCACTGAGGAATTAAAACCTAAGGAAAAAACAGTCGATTCTTGGCCATTAAGCATTTCTGACTTTTTCTTGAATCCCATTTCCTCCTTTCCTCTTCTTTGTTGAAGGAAAATCTGTTTTTTTTTTTTCTACAAATTGCAGATTTTGGGAATGATATTCATACCTTTTTACGTCGTTTTCTACTTTCAGAACCCGTAAAAAGATTGCAAAGAGGTAAGTATTATATCATGTATGTACTTCATTGGATATTAGCTGCACAATGCAGTTCATTGTTTTTCTTGAGTAGTGTTTTAGGGGGGGGGGGGGGAGTGGAATATCTGCTCTATTAATCGTTCTTTAGAAAGAGTTGTTACAAATTTCATCTGCTCGTTTGCATATTTGAGCTCCCTTAGTACTTTGGCCAACTTCTGAGTGTGCTTCTGGCTCACATTTGCCTCAATGCACCCGCAGTTTAGACTAATAGTTTAGGGATCTACAAGTTTATATTGATATTGATGTGACTGGTTGAATGTGTTTAAAGTGAGTTGTAAAAGCTTTAATCTGATGTTAGTTTACAGTTGTTGACATGAGTCCCTTCCGCATTTCAAGTGTTATAATCTCGATCACTCTCTCCACTCGTATGTTGGAATAGATGACTAAGCTGTCATACTTTCAAATAACTAAGAGAACTGCTTAAAGGCCATAGACTGTTACCTTAATTCTGAAATTCTCTCAGTTCAGAGGGACTAGACATGTGTTTCACTGAATCCTTCTCCCAAATAGAAACTTATCAACTTGGGAAAATATTCTGTGATTAGTCCTATCATCCTTTTTTCTTGCCTTGATTTGAAGCTTCATATGGTACAATTGGTAAAGAAGAAATCCATATCAGAGTGGAGGAGATTTGATTATCTTTTGCATTAGTATGACATGTCTTAACATAAACAGCTAAATTTTAAGCTTCTGTAGATTTTCTACATCTCATTTCTAACCTCATCGATTCTTGCATCCCACGTAGCACATCATATGTGCTGCAATGGTTTCTGTTATTCTTGTTTTAAAGACCTTTTGCTGCAGATTCAATCAACCATGAATGTGAACTTCTTTGGAAATATATTTTGGTGGTAAGAGATGAAAACAGAAGATGTGGTCAAGGCACATAATAAGGCTTCTCTTACGAGAGGAATCCCTTTACATGCCACACATGCTCGGTTTAGTTAACTTCGCCTGCTATAGCTACATAGGAATTTGGCACTTGATTTGTTCTCTGCTGTTACAATACTAGAAGCTACTAGAAGAAATTTTATGTTAAGCAAGCTTCCTTCGGCTCTTGACACTAGTATTATTGTCGGATAAGGTTGGAAAGATGATTGAGTTTCTCATTGATTCGTCAGCTTGGTTGCAGTTTTAAGACCACGGGGTTCCGGAGTAAGAGAGAGATTAGTGTAGCTGCAGGGAAACGATCTCAAACGAGGTTAGGCTGCTATATGTGTATAATTTCTTGTTCAATTGTTGATATAGATGAATTCTGTTTTGTGCAATGCTTGTTTGTATCTGCAGCAGTACTTTCAACCTTTACATTCGAAACTATGTACAAGAATCTGGTTTTTGTATATACTATGGCAAACTCATTTCTAACTATCTCAAACACATATATTACATAAATTAAAGAACAAACATATGCTTCTCAAACATAATCGTAGAACTAGATAAGATCATTGTACTCCAAGAGCCTGAATCCTTCTGATGAGGCACATAGAAGGTGCATTTCTCTGTCTCCATTCTTCTCTCCCCTCCTTCCTCGGGCGTGTTTGCACGAGCCATTGATCATGACCATCGAGTATACTCACTATCTGCTTCATGCTAGGTCTTCGTTCGGGATCAGACCGTGTGCACGCCACTCCTAGTTTCATTAGCCTCATAAGCTCCATGTCATCGTATTCTCCATCCAACCTCCAATCAACCAAGTCCTTATATGGCCTTTTCCGTGCCTCAAATTCATGCACTCGTTTAACCAATAGCACACCCCGCTGACGGAAGTCGACTGCCATCTGTCCGGTAACCACCTCAAGTAGCACTACCCCAAAGCTATAAACATCAGCCATTGTAGTTGCTTCACCGGAGTCGACATATTCCGGTGACAAATAACCAAAAATCCCCCTAACAGATTTCTTCTTATCAATGACTACGTGATGGCCGTGTTCATTTCTTACTAAGAACTCAGCAAGAGCAAACGAACCGAGCCTAGGGTTCATATCTTGATCTAGGATAATTGCAGAGGAAGTGATGTTTCTGTGGATCACCTGCTCATCCCATTCCTCATGCAGGTAGCAAACAGCAGAAGCAAGAGATTTAATGATGTTGTATCTCTGTCGCCAACGCAACTTGGACTCCCACCTGTTGTGATCATGGTGGAAGAGAATGCAGCTGAGAAGGCGACTGACCGAGTAATCATAAACAACGAGCATCTCTCCTTGCTCAGTGCACCATCCACGGAGCTGTATCAAGTTCCGGTGGCGGAGCCTTCCCAAGTTCTGGAACTCATTAGCAAACCTCATCCGCAATGCAGGGCAAGTCTTCATGCCTAGCCTCTTCACTATGACATGGCCACGCCCCTCAAGAAATCCATGATATGCAGTTCCAAAGTCCACCTCTGCAACCCTCCTTGAATCAGAGAAATTGTTCGTAGCAGAAATGATCTCCTCAAACGTGATGACTCTAGGAGTTTCCACCATAGGGAAAGATTTTCCACTCACAGATACCTTACTCGAAGGAATGCTACTACAGCTTCTCTCAGACTCAGCAGTTACATATATGGTATCTGCATTGGCCGAGACAAAGTCTGATGAGTAGAAGGGAGTCGTGGTGGTGCTGGTCGTTCTAGACGACTTTGTGACCACGCTGTTGCTCATGCTCGTGTTCGTGTTCGTTGCAGATGTTAGGTTGATGTAAAGGGGATGTGACTGAAACGAGGGGAGATCGGGCAACTTCCCATATATATTGCCAGAAAGAACTTCAACAACCCATTTCATACTCGGCCTTGATTGAGGCTCATGGAAAGTGCACATTAGCCCAAGTTTTATGAAGAGCTCCATTTCTGAGACTTTGTATGATTCATCACTGAGTCTACTACTATCCCCTGCCTGCAGAAGAGTTCCCTCATCAGAGAGCCGTCTGATCCAATCAAGAAGAATGATCTGATCATCGGGGTACGTCAGATCAACGGCTCGTCGGCCGGAGACAATTTCCAGCACAACTATCCCAAAGCTGAACACATCTGATTTAGCTGTAGCTGTGCTTCTCTTCTGAAAGCTCTCAGGAGGCAGGTAGCCTATCGTTCCACCAATTCTGGTGGTTTCAACCAATCGAAACTGTCGATTCTTCACCACAGGCGGCGTCTTCGGCTTGTATGCTACGTCGTGCTCGAGCCAACGAGCCAAGCCGAAGTCGCCTAACCGGGCGTTGAAGTTGGAATCCAGCATCACATTGCTTGCCTTCACATCTCTGTGGATTATCTGAGTTTCGAGCTTTTCGTGAAGGTAATTCAGAGCAGCCGCTAATCCATTCACAATTTTCTTTCTCCTCTCCCAATTCAGAAGAGCAGAGTCTCCATTTTCTACCTTCTTGAACAGCACTCGATCGAGGCTACGATTAGGCATGTAGTCGTAGACGAGGAGGAGCTCCTCTTCATGCATACACCACCCCCTCAGCCGCACAAGATTCCGGTGGCGGAGATGCGCCACCGCCACCAGCTCCGCCATGAAAGTCTTCTCGAATCTCTCTCCTCTCTCCGTCAAGCACTTGACAGCCACCACGCTGCCGTCACTAGGCAGCACGGCTCTGTAAACCCTGCCAAATCCTCCACTCCCGAGCACCTCATTCTTATCAAATCCATTGGTGCCTACGTAAAGCTCAGAGTAGCTGAAAATCCTCGGATTCTCACCACCAACTTTTTCTTGAATCTGCACACCTTCTGCATCGACGAACACGCCGGGGAATTTCCTCTTCCCCCGCGCGTCGGCGTCGTGATGGCAGAGGCTCAGACTCAGCCATATGGAGTCGAAGAACCGCTGCAACGAGTGGCGGAGGTGATCAAGACCCAGACTAGCACAGCCGCGACTCGACGGCGGCGACGATTCTTTATCGAGTTTGTTGTGATCGGGTTCATCAAAGTCTGCAGGTAAAACGAAACAAAGGCTCTTTAGATGCATGGTGGAGGAAGGATTTTACTTTTCAGAGGATCATCGGCAAAGGAAGGTGTGAAAGAATTGAAAAGGGGCGGATTAAATGTGAAGATATTGAGATATGTTTATAGCTGCGGTGGGTAATAATTCAAAAGGGATTAGGTTGAAAAGGGTTGAAATTTATTGCATGAAGATGAACCGCCCAAAATTCCCAACTAAAACCTACCGCCTTTCGTCATTGAAAGTTGGGAAAAAGAAGGAAAAACAAAGAGCTGTTGGATTTGTGTTCACACTGGAAATATTTGCTTGGTTATGATTAAACTATGATTTTGAGTGTCTGAACAAAGTTGAACTGTTGTTTTTGTCTGAATGTATGTTTAGGCAAGACTTGATATGATGATGATGATGATGAACACAGCTTCTACTTTTAATTAGTAGGAATAAGTGTCAAGAAAGGACAGCTTCTTCTACTGTCAAGAAACGCGCACTAAAAGGTGCCTGTTCACCACCACGTGGTATACATGTCAAATACAACTACACGATCTACGTGGAATTTATTGCTACTTGCGTTTTCTAATTTTTTATTTTTAGACAAATTATATGTTTCAATTCTGAGAAGGTATCTCCCATATATATCATTCATATGTATATTGGGGGAGTGTATAGTATACGTGTTGAATGCATGATATTTTTCGGTGTTGAAACTGGTCTTTTTTTTAATAAACAAATCAATAAAGTAAAAATAATTGTTACCGCTTTATTTTTTAACATGATACTTTTCAATATAATAAAGGCCAAATATATACTTATGTCCCGAACTTTGACTTTTTTTCTAAAAATATCCCGAACTTCAAATAATACTAAAATATGTCCTGAACTTTGACATTTTTTTAAAAAATATCTTGAACTTCAAATAATAACAAAAATGTCCTGAACTTTCCACTTTTTGTAAAAATGTCATATGATTTAATTTTCAATTTTGGATTAATGACGAGGCATACCAGAGTCCAGCGTGTCAAAGTGAAATAGATTTTTTTAAAATCTCATTCTGTTCAGATTGAGATTTTGGGAAGAATAAGAATAAATCATTTAATTTTCTTTTTCCATCAGGATTGAGAATTTCGAAATGAATGAAAATAAATCATTTTTCCTCTTCAAATTGGATTGGTATAAGACATTTGTTGGAATAAACAAATTACAGTTTTGGAGATGAAAATGGAAAATAATGTCGTCATTATTTATTTATTTAAAAAAAAATTATAAATTCCATGTCACTTTGACATGTTAGATTTCGGTATGCCTCATCACTAATCCACCGTTGAAAATTAATCCCATGACATTTTTGGAAAAAAAAATGGAAAGTTCAGGACATTTTTTTTGAATTTTTTTAAGTTCAGGTCATTTTTAGACAAGGGTCAAAGTTCATGATATTTTTAGAAAAAAATTCAAAGTTCAGGACATATTTTGATATTATTTAAAGTTCGGGACATTTTTAAAAAAAATGTCAAAGTTCAGGACATAAGTATACATTTGGCCTATAATAAATGATGTTTTTCATTAGTGGGGTATGGGTTGGATTTGAGTCACTATCAGTCAATTTGATATCATACTTGTGTACATCAATGTGCACACAAATTTAGGTTGAACTTTATATATGCGTGTGATAAATACTCGTTAGAAAATCATGTTTCTAGAATCATAACTCATGGTCCTATATAATATGTCCAATTGAAATTGACAATGCGATTTTGGAGGACGATTCCAGTTTCTAGGCTATTGAGACTGTTTGGAAAGTGAGGAGGATAAACTGGATCCTACTTATTAGGATTACGATATGGCTGGAAAAAATATGTTATTATTTTTTTTGCTCGAAAAATATTTTGTTATCTGCTTTTAGCTACAAAAATCCATGCATTATCACTTATTTATTTTATTACACCCACTTTTTTTTACTTTTTAATTATTGTCTCTTGTTGTTGTATCTGTTGAAATATTTTATTGTTATTTAGTTCTGTTTGGATTTTAAATTTCTGCAATTTAATTTGGTTTAAAAAATAATTGTAAGAAAAATAAAAACAATTACTCTTTGTAAATATGAAGCTTTAATCTCTACATCAAAGAGAGAACGTTAGGTTCGGCAGATGAAATAGTTAGTAGCATTTGACTTTTAACTTAGGCACAAATATTAATATAATTCTTAATTTGTTTATTGGATTTATTCATAACCTATTATGTTGGGTTATATTCATCCATCTATTTAACAGAATTACTAACTATATATCGGTTGATTTGTCATGTAATCGGACACCCATTTGTGTGACATGCTAAAAAAATAAAATATGATAAAGTCAATATAAGGGCATGCCCTTATATTAACAATTTGATACTCAAGTCTTTTAAAATTATAACAATTTAAAAGATTGAATATCAAAATGTAAATAATTGAAGGTCGGTACAAAGTGTAATTCACCATTAATATAAATCCATTGACAGAATTTAAAAAACTTTAAAATGAATAAAGTGTTACTTAAAAATAAAATGGTTAATTGTCTTCAAATATACAAATTTTGAAATTTTGGAGTGTTTTTGATTTTTCACACTTTTTAAAAAATGTAGTTTTAATAACATGAACTTAACTGTTGTTTGGTTTTTACAATGATTTTCAAATTCCGGTGAATTGAATCTAACGTGGTAGCCAGAAATTTCCACGTGTACATCTACGTTGATACCAAATTGTTATAAAATACACGAACTTTGAATCGATTTTAATTTTTCACACGATTTGAAAAAATGAACTTTTTTTTTGCATTTTTGTGTAATGCAACAAATTCATCAATTATTATTATAGAGTTATTGTAGCAGACATTGTATTTTATCATCCAATGTGTTGCTTATAGAGATTACATTCGTTTTGAATGTGTGCATAATAAAATTATTATTATAAATTTCATCTAAAATTAATAATTAACTATAAATTCATCCTCAAAATAAGCAAATAAATGTAATAAAATTTATTTAATTTTCTTAATTCATGCAATATATATAATTCACGCTAAAAAAATATTGAACTTAAGCTAGTGTTGTAATGTCAGGTATTTGAAATAATAATAGTTCATTAAATTATGTATACACACACATATATATTATTAAATTTTAGATACAACCATTATCAAGTCAATAATGCTCCACGATATATCTGTATGTTAATGAATAATATTGCACACTCAATTAATTAAGTGATTTCATAGAAGTTATATATTCACTTTTCAGATATGTTTAATAGCATCTTTATATAGCTTTATATGTTAGTGAAGATCATGTAATTATATAATTGAACATTTCGATTTATATTGTTGAACAAATTCTTTATTCGTCTATTTTATTATTTTTTAAACCAATTAATAATACAAATATATAATGCTTTAAATCCTTCCAAACATTATAGTGACAAATTTACTCATCACGCGTACCCTAAAGTCGTATAGTATGATTTTCGTGCATATTAAATGAATTAAATAAGATCAATAATATCACAATTTTCAAAAGATGTTAATTAATAAGATCAACAACATCACAATTGTCAAAAGATATTAATTAAAATTTATATCATCTTCTATAATTAATATTGGAAGATATAAATTGAAAAATTTATATCACGTTAGCCGCATTACATGAAAAAGTTAAAAAAAATGGTCTTCATTTCAATTATTTGAAAAAACAAAATCAGCCCAAAGTTTATCTATTTAAGGTATTTGGTGTACATGTGGAAATCTTCGGCTGCCATGTCAGATTTAATTGATCGGAATTTGAAAATCTTATAAAAAATCAAACAATGGCTAAATTTATGTTATTACAACTACATATATTAAAATGTGTAAAATATCAAAAACACTCTTAAAGTTAATGTATTTTAAGACAATTAACCCAAACTAAAATCCTAACTCTTCTTCTAATTTTTTTGAATTGGTTGTGCTAAGTTCAATTTTTTTGTTCTATTATCCTTTTTTAATGTAGTTCATGACCCGTGAGAAATCTTCAATTGATTTTTTTTTTCTTCTATTAAACTTGCTACTTTCCCAGCAATTTTGTTTTCTTATTGTCTCTTGCTGATGTCACCTTTTGAAAGTTCGAAATATATGACTGCAGTTTGCTTTGTTCAACACGAAATTTCTTCAATTTAGTTATAGTATAATAACTGTAACAAAGTAATTAAATGCACGCACGAGTTCTTTGTGGCTAAGCTATTATTATAATCTATGTAGAAAACATAGATGTTTTGCCTAAATCTCTAACTTTTGTGTAAAATATAAATCTTAAATTATTATCAGTGAAATGATTTTCAGTTAAGATCTCAAAATTTGATGTTTTACTTTTATTGTAATGGTATATTTAATGGGCTTTTTTGCTAGGTAATATAAGAGTGTGATAGATACTTATGACACCTTATTACTATGTTTGCTAGTAATATTAAAACCCATGATTATGTAAGGGTCCGACATTTGTCAACCATTTATATTCTATAACATATTGCACCGTGTAGGTGGGATATATAATACCATCCATAATTATTAAAAATTACAGACTAAAATAATCTTGTAGATATTAATTAAAAATCTTATTATAGAATATTCACACAATATATGATAAGTAATTATAGGATATTTTAGGAATTGAAATTTTATAGAGTATCTAATATATCTAAGCGAACACTATATTATTAATATATATATATATATATATATATATTAAATTTTAATATACCGAAACAAACATCATATTGATATCTTATACGGTAAAACACATCTCATGTCAAATATATCCAACCTTATACCATAAGTTTAGCAAACGAGCTCAATGTGTAGATGGCTTGTACATTGACATGTACAAATATTTGACACAAAAATAAGTGATTCTAAACTTTACACACCACAAATAATTTTCATTTTTTCCACACTTTTTCTTTATCTACCACATTAAATGACATTTTTACCCTTGCACTTTAAAAAATAGGTTTAGTTATTTAAATTAAAATTAGAAACATAAAAGATATTTTAAAAAAGGTGAGAGTGAGAGAAAAAAAAAATCTTCCTCTACTAACATTGCCACTGGCGTCTTTTGGCTTTGCTAATTCGCTCGACACTTAAAGCATTGTTATTTCCTCGTATATTTCCTACAAATGCCATTATTCATTTCTATTTTGAGAGACATGCATGTCGGGCAAATGGGACGCTGTTGAAGTTGTAGCTCCCATATTATTTCTTAAAAAATTGAAAAAAGTATTCGAAATTATGTTTCAAAAAATGTTGTTACATCATCCAAAACGAATCTTCGAATATGTGTGACGGAATTCAGATTGAATTAAACAAACTATGGTGCGAATTGTCCTCGAGAAAGAGATAGAGATTGTGAGGGTGTTGAATAGGGCTGGCAAAAAATACCATCATGCCGGAATATCGTTCATACTGTACCGAAAAAATATCGAAGATATCGATATTTACGGTATATCGATTTTTCAGTAAGGTATGATACCTTATTGAAATTTTACGGTAAGGTAAATGTATGAATTTTCAAAAATTAAGATATACCGGCATATATCGAAAGTTCGGTATACCATCATATATCGGTATATACAATACCACGATATATACTGAAGTGAAAGTATATACCGTCATACCGTACCGCGGTGTATGCCGAAGTGAAGGTATGTACAGTTGTATTCTTCTTTAATCTTTAGACTAAAAATTATATATGATGAATTATCAAAAGATTTAAAATAAAATGAAATATGCTATACAATGTTATAATACTTAGTATGTTCAACCTAAACGTTTAGAAAAATATTATATTTCATATAATTTAATAGAAAACTTGTAACTAAAAATTGAACAACATATGAAATAAGATGTAATAAATAATATTGTTATATTCTTCTTTAATCTTTAGAGTAAAAGTTATGATGAATTATAAAAAAAATTAAAATAAAACAAAATATGTTATACAATGTTATAATACTTAGTATGTTCAGTATAAACATTTAGGAAAATATTATATTTCATACTCCCTCCGTTTCTATTTAATTGTCATTTTGGATGAATGCACACAAATTAATAAATTAATTGAATTACCTAATATACCCTTGTGTGAATACATTAAATGAGCAAAATATAAATGTTTGAATGCATTAAATGAGGATAAATATGAGAAAATTGTGAATTTTATGTCTCGAAATTGTAGAATGACACTTTTTTTGAAACAAAATTAAATAGCTAGAATGACATTTATATAGAAACGGAGGGAGTATAATTTAATACAAAACTCCTAACTAAAAAAAATTGAACAATATGAAAGCAGATATAATATATAATAATCTTATATTCTTCTTTAATCTTTAGACTAAAAGTTATGATAAATTATCAAACAAAATTAAAATAAGATGAGATATGATATACAATACTATAATATACTTAGTATTTGTTCATCATAAACATTTAGGAAAATATTGTATTTCATATAATTAATACAAAACTCCTAACTAAAAACTGAACTATGTGAAATCTGATGTAATAAATAATATTCTTATATTCTTCTTTAATCTTTAGACTAAAAATTATGATGAATTATTGAGAAAATTAAAAATAAAATGAGATATGATATACAATACTATAATACTTAGTATATATATATATATATATTCATCACAAACATTTAATATAACGACAATTTCGATATATCGTGAAATGTCAGTATGGTACGGACAGAAATATGGTTACAGTAAGGTATATCAAAGTAAGGTATACCGAATTAAGGTACGGTAAGGTATACTGAAATAAAAGTATGGTAAATGTATGCATTATGTGTCATACTAAACTCGAATCAATTCTTGGCCCATTCATCACTCTTTCATTTAATTCGGGTTTCAATTCAAAGCTATCGACTTCAATTCTTGGCCCATTCATCACTCTTTCATTTACAATGGATTGGAACATGTTTCTAATGGGTGGTTGCTCCACTTGAACCCGGACATCTCGTTGCTCATTCAATCAGTAGCGCCCCGGTCCCGAAAGACCGTGGAAATGAGCGCCACGGGGGTGGGGATTAAGAAGAGGGGAAAGAAAGGGGATTTCGAGGATAATTCTCAATAAACGATTCCAAATTAGTTCAATAATAGAATACGATCATCGTAATAAATTCAGAGTTATATATATATATCCAACATGAGTTTTTGCTCTTGCGGAAGCTATGAAATATCAAAAGAAATAATACGATGATCAGAGGTTAAGACGAGCTAAGACAACGGGTTAGCTACAAAAGTACACATATAAGCCCCATCTCAGCTCATCGTCTCCACGCTCCAGCTCATTGTCCTGAAAATATTTGGACTGAGTACTAATGTATTCAGTGGGTTTTCTGAGAAAAACCAAGTTATCAGAAGCATTTGATAAAATAATTATTTGTGAGTATGCAGATGAATCTTAGAAGGTTTTGTAAAAGGAAATGCATCTAAGTTCATCAAAACGTTTTACATGAATGTGTTCACCAGTAAACCCTGAAGTGAACCTTGATCCATCAGTAAACCCTGAAATGGACCCACTCACCAGTATACCCTGAAGTGAGCTAAGTACGACACCTGCAACCACCACTACATCATCATGCGCAATTACTGAGTAAACCCTCAAGGTAATTAAAAGTTCTTTTAGCTGAGAACAGCAAGGGATTGGGTGCGACTCAAACCAAGCAAGACTGTAGCTATTCACATTGACACAGTGCTGGTATATGAGACTCCGACAACCACAGCAAGCAGTACGAATCATTTTACACAGATAATCATATATGCACATTTGTTTCAAAACGAGCTTAATAACTCAAACATAGCATTTTGAGAAAGATAGTATACGCCCACCTTTTGACTATAATAGTCGAAGCTTTTTAGTTTCTACGAAATCGAGCAACACCACAATGATTACGTCTTACGGTAATGATCTACAAATATCAAAATTCATCTTAGAACCTCCACAAGGTCAAGACTCTCGCAATTACATAGTTTCACATGCTCGTTGGTTAAACCGATCCAAGCTAAACCTTAATAGCTTAGCAATTGCCTACCCTGACAACCAAAAATGACTCAAATCTCAACAATACTAATTCACATAAATGAGACTCAATAACATCATAGACCTATGGGAGTTTATTAAAATAAAAGACCCTTTTAAAACACATTTATCTCATTCGAGCATAAATCGAACACTTGACGTGCGATTATAAATGACACAATTTAATTCCATCGTTAGGACCGATCTTAGCTCAAGGTTCCTCACAACCCTAGATACTAACTGATAAGGACACTCCTTAGCATCATCCAAGGAGTTAAAAGATCCTTTTAAAACTGATTTCGAACAAGGGCGATTTGAAAGCTGAAAATTTGTTGAGCAATCTGCACAACAACTGACTTTGATGATTTATCAAAATTTACTCAGGAAGAATTATGGGCTAAGCCATATACCATTGGAAAGCCACTTAAGTCTAGATTCCGGCAAAATTTAAGGTGACTCAATCCGATAACTAACGAAAAAGTTATAACCGATTTACTGGAAGGTAGCAAATCTGTCACGAATTTCCGAAAGAAAAACATATGACCTGACTTTGCCGATTTTTCATAATTTACTCAGAACGAATTAGAGACTGAGACATATACCATTGGAAAGCCACGAAAGTCTAGTTTCCGGCAAAATTTACGGTGACTCAATCCGACAACTAACGAGGAAGTCATGCTCGTTTTACAGAAGGGTGGCGAGTCTGCCGAATGAGAGGTGCGCGGGCGCGCTACCATGCGCGGCGGCGCCCTTGCATGGGTGCGCATGAATTGCGCGGCGGCGCCCTTGTGCGTGCCGCGACACTCCTTCCTGCGGCGGCGCCCTTGCGCGCGCTCGCGCGGATCTGAGGCCGTGAATGACGATAGCCGCCATGAAAGCTCGATACTCAAGCTTTCAACACAACAAACCATAACTAACATGCTTTGAATCATACACTTAACAAATTTAAACCTCATTTCTACCATCTAACATGCTTCAAAAACTCAAGATAAGATTTCTAACACATAACACGATTTTGAAATTACCTTTCGAAAATGACTCGGAAAAGCTTGAAAAGTGGTGAAGATGGCGATGAACACAGCTGGGAACAAGCTTGCCTTTAGCTGCAACTTCTCCTCTTTCTCGATACTGTGTAAAAAGAAGTGAATGGATGGTGATGAAGAATGGAGAAATTGCTGCTGCTGGAAGAAGATGAAATGGGGAAGATGATGAAATGAGGGCTGCTCTCTCTCAAAAACTTGAGCAAAAATGAAGAGAATGGCTACACTATTTCTATATATCTATTTTGGTTGATTTGGGGGAACAAGAGGTGACGGGAAAGGCATGGGAGAGGTAAGGGAGGTATGGCCTCCCATGTCTTGGGAGTTGACTTGGCCAATACCCGATTTAAATACTAGTTGTTCGGTTATCGTGATATTTTCTGTCTCCGGAAAAATCCCAAATTGGACCGAAATGGATGAAATAATTCATTGATTTTAAAACCATAGATTAAACACACTTTCTCAAATATTTTAAATACGCCAAGTGACACAAATCGATAAATCGATTAATACTCATATTAAATATATTTCAATTCTCATCGATACGACACATCACAAGTTTGGTTAAGCCACTGAATTATGGAAATTTTAAAATAACGTGACTCCCATAGTCTATAATTGCAATTAATTATACACAAAAAGGTTCGGGGCACTATACAATCTTTGTTTCATCTCCTCAAATTGTCGTTGTAGACGACGAACAAGACCTTCATTTTCATCTCTCATGACTATTTCTCTTTTCTCAATCTCTCTTTATCCATGAGAAATAATAACCTCACGTTCAAGGAGTGCTCTCCTATACTGTGTGATTATGCACCACCTTCAAAGCACCAATAACAAAAAGTGAAAAACAAAAATAAACAAATAATGTCTAAATTAACAATAACAACCTTATCACAATAGCACAAATTTAAACACTAATTCCCCGGCAATGGCGCCAAAAACTTGAGGTGTGAAATTTTAGTTTTAAAACTCAAATCAACTTGCAAGTAAACAAGTAAATGTAGCACATGGTGAAACGAGGTCGAATCCATATGGAAAAAAAATTAAATATACACGTACTATGACATCGGCTCCTATTTGTTATCTAGACGACGAAATGGATAATTGTTTGATTTAAAACTAATTAAACAATAAAGCAAAGTAAATAATTGCAATTAACAAATAAATTGGGCAATTAGGGAAAGGAAAACTCTCAGGGTTGGTTTTATTGGATTAATTAACACAAAATCTAATTATAATTGATGCTTAATTTCCAATTCAAGATTACCAAGGCGATCTCAAATTTATTCTATATCTCATCTCGAAGCATATAGAATATGGGGCACATGCATAGGGATATTGTCTCCAATTAATACCTAAGTGTGTTTACCAAGAGCACCAAGAATCTACGCCTCAACAACTATCTCAAACCTCTCGATTTTTTCGATAATTGCTCTTTGAATTCTAGGATCCTATGTTGAAGCTCATCTCTCGAATTTTGAATCAACATACATAATCATGCTAATTAATTATCAATTAGTTCTCACCAATCAACAATACATAACACCCATACATAACAAGAATTCAAAGCATAATCAAGAACCATTAAACATCTAAAATAAACATCATCTATATCTCATAATCCAAATAAAACCAACACCCAAGAGTATCAAAGATTTAGCTTCTCATAATTACATGGGTAACCAAAATCTCTACAAGAAGGAACATGATTTTAAAAAATTAAAGAAGAAAAGAACCCGGATGGATGTTTTGGCCTTCAAATCTTGCTTCAACTTTGTTCTTCTTGCCCAATCTTCAATTCCCTTTCTTCTCTTTTCTTCTCCAAGTATTTCTCTCTCTAAAAGTGGCTAAGGGTGAAATGGAATGACCTAATTTTGAATTGGGTTGAGTTTATATAGTGGAGGAATAAAATAATTAAAAGAAAATCAAAAATGGGAGAAAGAAGATGAAAAATCCAAAAACGTCACACAAGGGCGCGACACGGGGTTGGTCGCGCCCTGTTTGGCTCGCGTCGCGCAAGGAGGCACGACCCACGCGGGGTTAGCGCCGGTCGGGCCGCATTGCAGGCCGTGGAAAATCAGCCGTGGATAAGGAGCGGCGGTCGCGGTGCACCGGTCTGGGTCGGGTCGCACCTACAGCCCTGCTCCGATACCTTTCACGATTTTGCTTCGTTTTCTCTTATTTCTTGTCCGATTGAGGTGATTCAACTTGTACCGTGCTCCCAATTTGATTCTCTATCTTCCCATAGCATTGAATCACTCAAAAATTCATTTATTCATCCACATTTTTCTGCAAAACTCAAACAAGAAATAAAACTCTCAAGTAGGAAGGTTAAGAGCGCAATTTGGTTTAAAACACATGCAAAACTCTTCAATTTAATTCATTTAAACCTCAAAATATAGTGTCAAAATACCACTCATCAGAAAGAAAAGTATCACTAATAGAAGAAAGTATCACTAATTAGAAAGAAAAATATCACTAATTGCAAAAGAAAGTATCACTAATTAGAAAGAAAAGTATCACTAATTGCAGAAGAAAGTATCACTAATTAGAAAGAAAAGTATCACTAATTGCAGAAGAAAGTATAACTAATTAGAAGAAAAGTATCACTAATTGTAGAAGAAAGTATCACTAATTAGAAAGAAAAATATTAGTATAAACATATTGCAATTCAAAAAATGAATCATTAGCTACATAAAAGAAAATGTTGCAATTCAAAAATTGAACATGATAGTGAGTAGTAACTACTCATTATATTAGTGATGCTTCATTTTTTATTACTAGTGATACTTACTTCATAATTAATGATACTTCTTTGTTGTTAATTTAATAATTAATGCTTAATCATCAGTAATTTTCATTTTAATAAAAATATAACTTTTATTTAGTGAAGTATCATTAACATTGATGTGAAGTATCATTAATTATGGATGAAGTATCATTAATAAAATCATTACAAAAAAAACACAATTTCTAACTCTTCATAGTGAAGCGTGAACTGGAGTCGGAAAAAAAAGAGAGATGTGCATGCCTACGTGAGAGAGAGAGAGAGAGAGAGAGGGAGGGAGGGAGTTTTGCTGGGGCAGTTTTAAAACTGCCGAAGCCAAAAAAAAAAAAGAAAAGAAAAAAGGAGAAAAGAGGTAGAGGAAAAAAAATTGAATATCAAATAAAAAAGGGGAAGAGGGGAGACAATTAAAAAAATAAAAAATAAAAAAGCAAAAAAGAGGGGACCACTTTATGGGTTAAATAATATCCGTCTAATGTAAAAAAAATCGTTAGACAACCTCACACTAATGTGCTCCTTTATAATTTATTAATTAGTGTTGATTGTATTTAAATTTGGGTACTAGACTTTCCCGATATTTGGAAATATTATAAAGAATCAATTTTTACTAAATCGATATAATACCTAAAATTCCAAGACTTAAAAGGCTTGAACATGAAAAAATTATTATTTTAGTTTTTTGAATGCTCTGCCATCGAGATACACCCCCAATTGAGGTATTGTTTATCGTTGGTTTTTTTTTTTTTTTTTTTCAGTTATCTTAATTTTGTATGGTAAAGATGCCGTATGCATATATAGACTTTTTCAAGAAAAAAAAAAAGAAAAAAAGAAGTTTCATATATCTTAAGCATAACAAAAGAAAAGTCTATATCGTGTTGTCAATGACAATTAAACTAATAACAATCGAAATTTATTAATCGTAACAAGTTGCGATTTAAATATAGTGGAATTCATAGTATAACTTCATTTTCGAGAAAGCAACTACCCGTGACTTAAATAATATTCAATATTTTGTATTCCATCTGGAATGATGTATGTTGATTTGACATTTTATTTCTTTTTACAATAAGAGGACAATTTTTTGTTTTCATACCTTTAAATTATTAATTACTCTCACATATGATTTTTTTAATTTTTTATTTTTCGGAAAAACATGAGAATTTGTATGAATTTTATCGCAAATAAATTTAATGATAAGAAAAATCTGCGCTAATTTCTTGTTCCCGGACTGTTTTAGAAAGTATAACACAAAATTTTATATTTAATTTAATAAAACACAAAACGTGTACAATTCAGATGATTTTCGGATTAAAATATATTTATACGGATCCAATCTCTATTTTTTCTTTGATCTCTTCAAAATTTGATCTTCAAACGGTCTTTGAAATCTTCAGAGTAAATTTGTCTCTTTGATTTTCTCGGACTTGTTGTTTGAACTTGGCCTTTGAAGTTTTCGGGAAAGATTTGTATCCTCGATCTTCTTTGACTTGGTCTTTAATCTGGATAACGTTAACTCGGAGGGCCGACACCTTGTTTCCGGATCAAACGCCAATTTCGGAATGGATTTGATGAAGAACGCCTTTAATTGTCTTGCTTATGGATCAAACGCCGTCTTTGGGATGAATTTGATGAAGATTGTCTTGAATATTTAAGAGAATTTCACTTATGGAATTTCTTTTCAAATTCTTGAACTCTTCAAATGACTTCTGGTGTGATTTTCAATTGATATGGAGACATCTATTTATAATTGTAGGGAGAGAGGTCTAAGGCTGGTGTGACACTATCTCATTGGCTGTTGGAAATTGATATATATCTTTTTGAAAGATATTTACTTGTTGTCAAAGACTCTTGATATTTATCATATAATAATATCTTTATTATTTAAATATTTTATCTAATTTTGGATTTCATAAGATTCCAAAACTAAATAAATATATATAAAAATTAATAAAAATATTATATGTAATATTTAATTTTTTGCTATCTACAAATGCCCCCTCGAAACTTGTTCATTGATGACTTGTCGTTTGAAATGAATGAGTCTCGAAAATTGATTAAATAGATTAAACTTGTATCAAGGAATATTGAATTTGAATTTATTAGATAGTTTATACTCATGTCAAGGAGTTCTTGAATTTCAACTTGTGTATAGTTTATACTCATATCAAGGAGCCTTCAATTTGGATTTGAATTTAGATAGTTTATGCTCGTATCAGAGAACTTTCTTGAACTTGGATAGTTTATACTCATATTAGGGAGCTTTTTCTTGAACTTGGATAGTTTATGCTCATATCGAGGAGCATTCAACTTGAATTTGGACTTTGTAGACATTTTATACTCTGTCCGTGAGTACTTGGATTTGAATTTGGATTTGTAGACATTTTATACTCGTGTCAAGGAGTCTTAGATTTGAATTCGAATTGAGATAGTTTATGCTCGTATCAGGGAGCTTTCTTGAACTTGGATAGTTTATGCTCATATCAGGGAGCTTTTTCTTGAACTTAGATAGTTTATGCTCATATCGAGGAGCCTTCAACTTGAATTTGGACTTTGTAGACCTTTTATACTCATGTCCGTGAGTACTTGGATTCGAATTTGGATTTGTAGACACTTTATACTCGTGTCAAGGAGTATTAGATTTGAATTTGTAGACATTTTATACTTATGTCAATGAGTTTTGAATTTGAATTTGTAGACTTTTTATACTCGTGTCAATGAGTCTTGGATTTAAATTTGACTTTGTAGACATTTTATATTCATGCAAGAAGTCTTAGATTTGAATTTGAAATTGTAGACATTTTATACTCGTGTCAAGCAGTCTTGGTATTTCTTGAAGAGTTTAGATAGTTTTGGCTCTTATCAAGGAGCATTTGTATTTTGAAAACTTTAGATAGTTTTGACTCTTATCGAGGAGTTTTGAAAATAGTTTAGGCTCTTATCAAGGAGCGTTGGAAGAAAGTTTAGACTCTTATCAAGGAGCATTGCTCTTTTTCTTTTTTACTTGGAGATTCCTTAAAAGATTTGCCCCCATCATTTGTGATAATCGGTATTTTTGTGCTTCTTTTGTCTGCAACTTGGGGCTATTTCAATACCATTTTATAAACCAATTGTATATTTTTGATATCCAAACCCATATTTTAATCCAAGTACAAATTCTAGGTGTGTTATTGAAGAATCATCAAGTTCGAGGAACTGTCGCGGCCCACAGCGCGGTCGGACGCGCGACCGCGCCTCTCGCGCCCAAACGTGTCTTTCCACGCTTCTCTGGCGTGACCCACAGTGCGGTCCGAGGCGCGATTGGCTCGGGTCGCGCCAAGCCAGCCTTTCCACATTTTTCTAGCGCGAGCTACAGCGCGAGTTCTGGCGTGACCAAGCTCCCGCTCCTAGACATGCCTTCGCGCCCCTCTCTGGCGCGAGCTACAGCACGACCCGGGCGTGACTGAGCTCGTGTCGCACCCAGATGCCCTGTTTTGCGTGCCTTATCTGCTCCATTCCCTCTAATATTTGAAGGGACGATTTTTGTAAAGGGATACACACGATTTTTGATCACAAAAACTTAACAAATTTGAAAGCTCTCCCCATTACCATATACCCCTTTTTCCCTAAAAATCAAGGAGGAGATAACCATACAAATTAGAGGAGAAAGAGGGTTTGGGCTTGTAAGGGGAGTTCTTGAAGTTTGAAGAGTTGAAGTGGAAGAATCTTGTGGAATTTGTGTACATTCTATTGGTTTAATCTAAACTTTATCTATGTTTTATACACAGGTTTGTTATTTTGATCTCTCAAGCATGAGTAGCTAATCTATTTAGGTTTTGGGGTGTTGGATCATTTGATGATTGGTGTTTGAATTGAATGATTGATGAATGTACCTTTCCCTTGCTTTAAGTCTTATAGATCAATGTGTTGATTGTTGAACGTATGTGGGTGGCCTCCATTTAGATTCATATGTTACTTAATGTGTGATTAGGTTTGCTCATTTTGTATGTGATCTTGATCCATGAAACCTTTTACTTGTATCTTGAGATAGGTGTAAGTATTAGGGGTGTTAATGGTGATTTGGGGATCTTGGAAGGCTTGGGTGATGCATTTGCTAGAGATAGTAATGGTTTACACTTGCTTGTAGGCTAGGTATTTGAGAAAATGCCTAGGTGAACCTTGCCCAAATCATGATTGTAGAGAGGAGAGTTATGTGATTCATTTAGTTTTTTTTAGAATACCTTGATCAATGATCTAGCACCCCAGAACCCCTTTCTTTTATTACTCTTTAAATCTTCTTTTGGAATTATTAAATAATCTACATTGAAGAGTGAAGTTGGTATTTGTTAATGGTTTGGAACACAACATTTTATTAAAAATGATGTTTGTCTAAATAGTGATTGTAACTTGAGTCAACATTACTTGCATTATTAAGATCATAACTTCTATTCCTTGTGGTTCGACTCGTATCATTGCTTGCTACATCCGTGTACACTTGCACTTGACACGATCTATAATTTGAGGTATAAAATACGAAATCAAGTTTTTGGCGCCGTTGCCGGGGAATGGATGTTATGTTTTAAAGTTTATGCAATATTTTTTCAAATGGTTACTTTTCTAATTTAGATGTTTTGATTTTTAGTTTTATTTGTGTTTGAGTGGCTCACATTTTGTCCATTTATAGGTAGTGTATGCACACCAGGTCACAAGGAGAGCCACCTAATAATTTGGATTTGGAAATCGAAGCGACGGTGCACCACAACAACGCACGACGATGGAGGAGAATGGCTAACAATCCTCCACCGGTGCAAGATCCTCTAATTGGCCAACTTCAAAGTGTAACAGCCCGGTCCCGAGGATGGGGACGAGGTTGTTGTGCGTAAAATAGCACAAAAAATCAGAAATCCAGAGGGGGGGTGTTTTTAAAATTAAACTAAGTTAGCGCCTCAAGAACTTAGGCAACTTAACTTTATGACTTGGAGGAACTACCATTTTCAACGAATCAATAAGGGTCAAAGGGTTCAATCAGGTCAAATGGGTCAAAGGATTCATTCAAGTCAAAGGAATGACAAATCATAGACCAATCGAAATTTAAACAGAATCCAAAGACAACAGATAAGATTTTAACTTTTCAAATAAACAAGACCTCATCATAGGTCACATCAACTAAGACTCATAAGTAGGTCAGAGTCAAATATATCTTATTGTCTTAATCATAGGACAAACCAAGAAAACAACTTAAGATTAACTTGAACGAACATAATCATGCTTGGAAAGAAAAGCCTCTTTCCAGGCGAACAATAATAACAAGCATTCAAGACTTATTCACATGTCAACTGAAGATTAATAGATACCAGAATGCTCAATGAGTATGACTATTCAAATAACTCGGAATCAACAAGGCATAGACGGGTATGTCAAAAGATCATGCTTCAAAGACTTTATTGACAACTATGATTCATAGCATTAAAACATGCTACTATCAAGAATCAAGTTACACATATCAAGACTAAATACTAACATCAGAGTACTTAGCAGAAACTTAGCGGAAGAAAACATGTAACCATATAGAGCATCAAACTTGAAACCTCAAACAACTCAGACAACCCCACCAGCAGCACATCATCGGCCTCAGCATCTCAACCTGAAAATATTTGAAAAAGAGGGTGTGAGCACTAATGTACTCAGTGGGGTTTTACGAGAAAACTCTTTAATAAACTTTGGAATATCCAATTATAAACTAGCGGCATATGGAGAGCAAAACGCAAAAGCCCTCTCCATACCCGCAAAACCTTTTACTTCCTTTCTTGGCGCCTTTCCTGGCTCAAACCTGTTGTCTACTGCACCCTTATGCCTTAGGATGAGAGAGAGATTACCTCAAGTATCCTCTGAGTATACGAGGGGGTTACCCAGCAGTGACTCCCTTTACTTTCAAATGTTCAACATTAGTGACACGAGGGTCACGGCATGATAATGTAAATAAACTGTTCTTTGAGCTCGATAACCTGCTTGCAACATAAGCTATATCCTTCCTTAACTTCCTTCCTTACTTAACCTCAACCTTTCTTACTTACTTAACTTAGCCTACAATACCAAGCCTAGAGCAATCGTCTAAGGCTAATCCTTTAATAGATCATGATCTCAGCCTATAAGGGATTTATAACTTACCCTAAAAGGGAATCCTCAACTATACGAGCTTTAACGAAGCATAAACATTCAAATGCGAGGAAATGAACGCGGATAAACATCGATTGCAATTAAAGCAATACTAGATCTCAGACTAGCATTAATCGTATTTAAATAATTCTAACATATCTAAACATACTTGAGAGCTCACTTAACTTATAATAACTTACTTTACTTATCAAACTCAAATAACAATTTAACAATATCATGCATATAGCTTCCTTTATTCACTTCCTTTCCTTGTACAGAGACTAAACAAGCAGAGCATAAAATATTTTAATTGGATATTCATCTTGTCCTATCATGCTTCTAGAGCTTAATAGCTCAAACCTTATACTTGCGTTAGAACCACCCACCTCGATGACGAACATCTCGATAACGAGCACGTAGATGGAGCAACGAGCTAAAAATCCTTCCTCGGGCCTCCTCGGGATTCACCTCATCTTTATGAAAGTCGATCAATGACTTAAAACCTTATTCGAGCTCCTAATAAGACACCGAAATGATATCTAAATCCTTGACCCTTAACTATAACTTAAAACACGAGAATTTAAAAGATTAAGGCATCCGAAATTACCACAAAAGGGGACGGAAAATTCGATTCGAACGATCAATATTCCGGATGATCGGCCACTTCTACCTCGTAGATCATCGAAAGAGCTTCAATTTGAGTACTCATGGGCCTCGTAACTCCAACCGAGGTGAAAGTTATGGCCACCACACGAAAACGTGCCGGAGCTGCCGCAGCAGCCCCGCGCCCGCGCACCTCCGCGCTCGCGCATCTCCGCGCGCCCGCGCACCGTCCAGGCCGAGAGGGCACCCCCGCGACCGCGCGAGACCCCGTGACCGCGCCACCTGGGCGATTTTCGGCGGCGGAAACTCCTCCTCCACTCCTCCGCGCTCGACTCGCCGAACAAAACTACTCATCTCGAAGGTGCGCTCACGAAGAGCGCTCCTCGCTCGACTTTAGAAATGGAGGTTGAGAATGAGAAATGAGCAAGGATTGAGGGGAGGGGGCTCCTCTATTTATAGGGGAAATCCAAGCTTCTCCGAGAAGCTTCTTCAGTGCAACAACACTGCTTTAAAAATATCGGGTTCGGTTAAAAGGCGCTTTATTCGATGTCAAGGTCCAAATGACCTCAGACATGAAATCCAAAAATACCGGGAGGTTCATTGGCTCGAGTACTATTGAACCAACTTGACTCAGGATAAAGAACGAGTCATCGTGAAGGAAAATGAGAAAAGATTCTCTTTTCAAAAATAAAGTTACTATTCCACGCAAGGGACAAATAAAATTCCCGAGCGTTCAATTGACATCAGAATAACAATCCGGGAACGCCAACGGATTTCTTGAGAAATTTCCTATAGGATATGCTTGAAAAATCAAGGCTCAGGTCAACACATGAGATTTCGCAAATTTCTAACGAACGCGCTCTTACGGAAAAACACTATTCATAACTTCTTTAATCGCATTTTAAATCACCGGGAACTCAAACGACTTCAGATTCAAAATCTGAAAGCACCGGCATGCTTCTTGGGTCAACACCTTCCAAACGTGACTATAATTAGCTGCGACTGAGCTGGAATGAAAATTCTCGAAAAGACGATTTTACGAAAAATAACTTCTAAAATCGCAATTAAGAACCGAAACATTCTAACTATGCTCAAAATCCTTCTTCATATTTCCTAATTAAAATTATGAATTAATTAATCACCTTCTGAAAATCCAGGTTGTTACACAAAGGTAATTAGAGGTAATGCAACAACAACTAAGGGCCTAAGAAGAAGCACGACTTACTGCAGAAGAGGCCCCAATCAGAAATCTTTTTCAACCCATTATAAATCAAGGGGTAGCAAATGGCCCACCTATTTAAGCAATCAATTTTGAGCTCAAGACATCGCTCATCCTCATGCTCCAACAACATCCGTTCAAAGGAACGGCTATGGAGGATCCAAATGAGCACATTCGGAAATTCCTTGAGTATAGTGGGACCGTGAAAGTGAATGGAGTCCCAGAAGATGCTATTCGACTTAGGCTCTTCCCGTTCTCCTTGGGCGACAAGGCGGAAACATGGTGGTTTAGCCAAGCTGAAGGATCTTTCCGAACTTGGGATGCATTGGTGACTAAATTCCTCCACAAGTTTTTCCCACCCGGAAAAACTCTCAAGTTAAAAGGAGACATTACCGTTTTCAAACAATGGGATGACGAGAACATATATGAGGGGTGGGAAAGATTCAAAGAAATGCTAAGAAAATGTCCTGGGCATGGATTTGGCACCGACCATCAAGTGTGCATCTTCTATGTCGGGTGTAAACCCGAGGTGAGGACACTCATGGACGCTGCTGCAGGAGGATCTTTGTTAGCAAGAGGCCTGGAAGAGGCCATGCGAATTATCGAGGAGATGGCCTCTAATTCGTCCCAGTGGCTGGTGGCAAGAGAGAACATGCAAATCATGAAGAAAGTTGCATCCACTTCTAATTCGGATGCATTGGGATTATTGGCGGCTCAGATGTCTACATTGAACTTAAAGATCGAAGCCTTCACCGCTCCAAAACCCGAAAGTTCACAAGCCTCTTTTGAAGAAGTGAATTATGTCAATCAAGGGGGTTATCAAAACCAACATCGGCCGTTCAACCAAGGGTACAACAAGCTGCAATATGGAAATCAATACGGAGGAAATCAAAATTTCCAAAATAGGGCGCAACACCCTAATCTCTCCTACGGAAATCCAAACAGTGGTATTGTACCACCACCCAGCTTCTCTGTGACTAATGGGGTCATTGATGAAGAAACGAAGCTAAAAATAGATGAGTTATTGATGGCATTTATGAACAAGACAGAAAAGTACATAGCGGATTCACAAGTCCGTGTGGGGAAATTAGAAAACAATGTCGGGGCTATGGGGATTCAAGTGAATCAATTGGAGAAACAGATGAGCCAACTAGCCACGATCATTGGTGGTCAACACCAACAAGGAAAATTTCCGAGTAATACGACCATCAATCCAAAAGATCAATGCAAGGCTATCACCTTGAGAAGTGGAACCGCCTACGAAGGCCCGAAAATGCCTAGAGATGATGAAGATGTTGGTAAAGGAAGTTCAAAGAAAAAGGAAAAACAAGATGAACAAAATGAAGAAATTGAAGAGATCGAGCACGCCAATGAGAAAGAGGGCTTTACCAAAGAAAAGGTGAAACCACCACCAAAAGGAAATGAAGAACTAAGAGTGCACGTGCCATACCCCCAACACCTACAAAAGAAGAAGAACGAGGAACAATTCTCAAGGTTCCTCGATATTTTTCGGAAGGTCCAAGTTAACATTCCATTGGTAGAAGCTTTGCAACAAATGCCAAATTATGCAAAATTTCTGAAAGATGTGATTTCGAAGAAGAGAAGGTTGGGAGATTTTGAGACGATGAATCTCACGGAAGAGTGTAGTGCACTTATACAAAGAAAGCTACCCGCCAAGTTGAAAGACCCCGGAAGTTTCACCATCATGGTTACTATTTGGGATAGCCACATGGGAAAAGCACTTTGTGATTTGGGAACTAGCATTAACTTGATGCCGCTCTCCTTTTTCTTGAAGTTGAATATTGGACAAATCAAGCCAACTACCATTTGTTTACAAATGGCCGATCGATCCATGACCTATCCTAAAGGAGTGGTGGAAGATGTGTTAGTTAAAGTGAATGACTTTATTTTCTCGGTCGACTTTGTGGTTTTGGATATGGAAGAGGATAAGGATGTTTTCCTTATTCTTGGGCGACCATTCTTGAATACGGGAAAGGCGTTGATTGACGTTGAAGAAGGGGAGTTAACCTTAAGAGCTAATGATGAGAAGGTAATCTTCTCTCTCCAAAAAGCTATGAGGCACAAAGAGGAAGACATAGAACGTGAAGAAGAGTGCAAGGTCCTCGAAATGGTGGACTCGTGCATGAAATTGGAGCACACCCTGGAACACATCTTGGGCATAAGAGATCCACTTGAGATTTGCATTTCTAAATCTCTTTTTAATTCATCCTCTGGTGATTTTTATCCTTTAGATATTGCTCTTATTGATACTGTTTCTTTGATGAATTCTTTGCAGGAGGAGTACTTAAGAAAGCCCAAGTTTCTTCCATTGAAGAACGAGGAACAAACATCAACTACGGAAGAGACAAAGAATGGCAAGATGGAATTAAAGCCACTTCCACCTCACTTAAGGTATTCGTACCTTGAAGATGGTGAGATCAAATCGGTAATAGTTTCTTCCTTTTTAAATGATGAGCAACTTAACAAATTGCTAAGGGTTGTGAGGAAATATAAGAGCACTATAGGTTGGTCTATATCGGATCTAAAAGGGATTAGCCCCTCGATATGCATGCATAGAATCCTTTTAGAAGAAGATTACAAACCAAAAGTGCAACATCAAAGAAGATTGAACCCAATTATGCAAGAAGTTGTTAGAAAGGAAGTGTTGAAACTATTAGATGCCGGCATAATTTTTGCAATTTCTGATAGCGAGTGGGTGAGTCCTACTCAAGTAGTAACAAAGAAAGGGGGTACAACCCTAGTAGAAAATGAAAATAATGAGATAATAGCTACTAGGTTGGTCAAGGGGTGGAGAATGTGCATTGACTATAGGGCTTTGAATGTGTACACTAGAAATGACCATTTTCCTATCCCCTTTATTGATCAAATACTTGACAGGTTAGCAGGGCATGAATTCTATTATTTCTTGGATGGATACTCGGGGTACAATCAGATAATGATTGCCCCCGAAGATCAAGAAAAAACGGCTTTTACTTGTCCATATGGAATCTTTGCATATCGATGGATGTCTTTCGGGTTGTGTAATGAACCCGCCACCTTTCAAAGGTGTATGATGTCTATTTTTCATGGCTTGATTGAAAACATAATGGAAGTATTCATGGATGATTTCTCTGTTTTTGGAGATTCGTTTGATATTTGCCTTGATAACTTGTCTCAAGTATTGCAGAGGTGTGAGGACACTAACTTAGTGCTAAATTGGGAAAAATGCCACTTCATGGTTTGAGATGGTATCGTGTTGGGGCACAAAGTGTCCGGAGGAGGGCTTGAAGTGGATCGAGCCAAGATCGTAGCCATCGAGAAACTACTACCCCCGATGAATGAAAAGGGAGTTAGAAGTTTTCTAGGACACGTTGGGTTTTATAGGCGTTTCATTAAGGATTTTTCTAAAATCTCTAAACCTCTGTGTCCTCTTTTAGAAAAAGCGTCTGATTTTGATTTTGATAATGATTGTTTGCAGGCTTTCGAGACCCTCAAGGCGGCCCTTATCACAGCACCTGTGCTCATTTCACCAGACTGGAGCCAGCCATTCGAAGTAATGTGCGATGCAAGTGAAGTAGCAGTGGGAGCTGCTTTGGGCTAAAAACGAGATAAGCTTTTTCGAGTCATCCATTACGGGAGTAAGACCCTAGATCCGGCTCAGACAAACTACACCACCACGGAGAGGGAGCTACTTACTGTGGTGTATGCATTCGATAAATTCAGGCCTTATCTCATTGGGGTCCGGACTATCGTGCACACCGATCATGCCGCTCTAAGGCATCTTTTAGCTAAGAAGGATGCAAAACCATGGCTCATCAGATGGATCTTGCTGCTCCAAGAATTTGATATTGAGATTCGAGATAGAAAAATGTGTGAGAACGTGGTAGCAGACCACCTTTCCCGCCTTGAGCATGTGAACGATGAAATGGGACAGACAAGGCCTATAAATGAGCTCTTTCCCGATGAAAGGATCCTAACAATCAAATCTCATGTGCCTTGGTTTGCTGACATTGTGAACTTTTTGGTGGCAAGGGTGAAACCGATGGAGTTAGAGGCTTACCAAAGAAAAAAGTTCTTCCACGACTTGAAATACTATGTGTGGGATGAACCATACCTTTTCAGAAGATGTGCAGATTTGGTGCTTAGGTGATGCGTGCCGGAAGAAGAATGGGAAGAAATTCTTGAGGCATGCCACCTCTCTTCCACTGGAGGACATTTCGCCTCTATTAGAACCGCAAGAAAAGTGTTGCAAAGCGGCTTCGATTGGCCTTCAATATTCAAGGATTGTGTTGAATATGTGAAGTGATGCGAGAAGTGTCAAAGAATGGGTTCCATTTCAAAAAAGGACGAGATGCTAATGAAGAACATAATCGAAGTGGAGTTATTTGATGTATGGGGCATCGATTTCATGGGCCCTTTCATTAGTTCAAATAGGTTCCAATGTATTTTGTTGGCCGTTGACTATGTCTCGAGGTGGATTGAAGCCGTGCCTACCACAACCAATAATGCAAGTGTGGTGTTGAAGTTCTTGAAAAAGAATGTGTTGACACGTTTTGGGGCACCAAGAGCTTTCATTAGTGGTGGAGGACGTCATTTTTGCAACAAGTGGTTAGCCGCATTGCTTGCAAAATATGGAGTTCGACACAACATCACCACTGCCTACCATCCGCAAGCAAATTGCCAAGCCGAGTTGGCCAATCGAGAAGTGAAGCAGATTTTACAAAAGGTCGTGAAAACAAATGGCAAGGACTGGTCCAATCTGTTAGACGATGCATTATGGGTGTATAGGACGGCATACAAGACCCCGTTGGGCATGTCGCCTTATCAATTGGTTTTTGGGAAATCGTGTCATCTTCACATCGAGCTGTCACATAAGGCTTATTGGGCCATAAAAAAGCTCAATATGGATTTCATGATGTCGGGGGTGAACGAATTTTCCGATTGAATGAATTGGATGAATTCCGACTAGAAGCTTTTGAGAATTCATCAATTTACATAATGCGGACAATGCTTTATCATGACAAGCTGTTGAGAAAAAAAGAGCTATCACCTGGTGATGCCATTCTTTTGTTCAATTCACGGTTGAAGTTATTCCCCGGGAAACTGAAAACTAAATGGAGTGGCCCTTTTGAAATCACAAGAATATTTAATGGTGGCGCCATCGAGCTTAAGGGAAAGGATGGAAATCTATTTGTTGTCAATGGCCAAAGGGTAAAACGATTTTATGTACCGGAGATGAAGGAAGACAATGGTTCCAACAATCCCACTTCTTTATGAAGATTGAGATCACGTCGAGCTATCGACGATAAATGAAGCGCTCGTTGGGAGGCAACCTAACCTCGTACTTTTGTACATTTTCTTTTATTTACGTTTAAGTCTTTTTCATTTATTTTTTCTTCTTTTTTGTTTGATTTAACATGCCACTTTGAGTGTTTGTATAGGTTTCGAATTAGACAAACAGGGTACATGGAGAAAACAAGCTCAAAGTATCAAAACACGGAGGCTCGGGCGCGATACACAACACGTGCAGAGGCGCGATCACCAGTCGCGCCACCTAGTGCGACACAAAGCGCGATTGAGTCCGTCCGCGCCCAAACACGCATGGAAACCCTTCTCTGGCGTGACCGACAGCGCGAGCGAGCGCGCGACTGAGCTCGCTCGCGCCCAACACAGAACGTTACAGACGGGTTTTAAATTCATCCTCTTTCATTTTTCACTCCATTCTCATACACTCCTCACTCAAAAACACACACCCACACACGAAAATCACCCTCCAAGCCAAATCCAAGGTAAGAAATCCTCCCCCATCTCCTACATTTTTGTTTTGCCCATGATCTTGTCTAGTAATTACATGTAATTTTGGTGATTTTTGGTTAAAATTGTTAGAATTGCAAATTAGGGTTCATATTGGGGGAAATTTTCATGAATTGAGAGTATGCTTGGATTTGTTGTTTCTACTTTCTTGTTTGAGCTTTGATTTTGTTATATTGTGGTTGAAATTGTAGAAATGGCACATTTAGGGCAAAAATTTGGGAATTTTGGCTTAGGATAAAGTGGTGTTGGTTTTTGTTGTTTCTAGTGTCTTTCAAGAGCATGATAGACCTTATCTTGTAGGATGAACATCATTTGAAGTTGCTTATACATACATTGTGGTGAATTAAGAACTAGGGCTTTGCACATTTGGATTTTTGATTTTATTGCCTTGGTCTTTAATTATGTATGTTTTTGAACTCTTTTTGGTACATAATTACAAGTGATGAGAAGGCACAATGTGCATATGTTGGTCTTATGTGTGTATAGATGATGAAGTGTTGAGTTAATTAGAGATGGATGGTTGGGGTGAAATGTTGAATAATTGTGAAGTGTTTTTGATTGGGATGTGGCTCGAAGTTGTTTTTGCCTACCTCTATGTTTCAAAATGTTGTTGGATTTTGTTGTGAAGTAGGGGTGGTATTTCTAAAACTCCGACCCTGTTCGTATGATTCTTTTTGAAAATTGTAGTGCCCAATTTGGTTATGCTTTTTACTTTTGTTGAAGATTATGTTAAGGCCTACAAATGTGGATAGTTTTTGTCATATTTTGCTATGAATGAGATATAATTCTTGTTGTTATTTGTTTTTTAGTTTACAATTGAACCCTCATTCTTGTTTATTTTTATTCTTTGCAAGGTTTTGTTCTTTTGCCAAAAATCATATACTAAGAAATGGCAAGACCGAGCAGAGGACAAGCATCCAGGAGATACGTGGTAGAAGAATCTGAGGAGGAAGAATCTAGTGTCGATCTCTCCGAAGAAGAAGAAGAAGAAGAAGATGAGGAACATGAGGAAGAAGACCAATGGGGTGAGGAAGAAGAGGAGTTTGTGCAACCCGAGCCCTTGCCGGATTTTCCCGACAGTAGACCGAATGACCCTGCAAGAGCGGGTGTTTTCTTCCGTACACAAAAGGAACGGGACTGCTGGGAGAAGTTGATAGGATCTTTCAACATATTATCCACCAAGTATTCGTGTGACTTGGCCACTCAAGCAATGGGAATCCACGATGATGTGTGGAGAATGTTCACTAGAATTGGGTGGGCAAATGCAATGTAAGGAAGATGGCTAACCTATCATGTGTTGGTCAAAGAGTTCCTATCCTCGCTTCAAGTCCACAAACTCCCTAGCAGAGGGCCGATTGAGTGCACTTTTCGATTGGGAAATCGCGATCACGAGCTCATGGTGGCCAAACTTAACCAAAATTTTCAAACCCCGACAGATGGATACTATCACTACCACATCAATTTCAATGCTGAGACGTTTTGGAGATTGATCCTAGACCCGGATGAGCGGATGTTCCAGTATGACTCAAGATTGGCCAAGGCTTCACAAATCCAAAATCTGGTTTTTCGATACATCCACAGGATCCTTTCCTCCACTGTCCTTGCTCGACACGAGAATAGTGGACTTCGAAAGGATGAGCTCTATATCTTGTGGAGTATGCTCCAAACGATATACGTGGATTTTGGAGCATTGCTTTTGGATCAATTTAAAAGACAAGTGCAGCCGAGCAAAGGCACGATCAGTATAGGAGGCATGATCACTCCTATTGCCATGGCCTTGGACGTGAATCTTGCTGCCTATCAGCCACTCCCAGGACCTCGAGCTCTCAACCTCACATATCTTCGGAATGTCCGCATGATTAGCCCGAATGCCGCTTCCATTGAGCTCATAATGAAGGATGGAAGGAAGTTTCCACTACCAAACCCAGCACTTACATCAGTAACTAATTTCGAGGATCAACGAAATTGGTTGATGAACACTCTTGAGTATAATGCTTTGATGATTGCTCCGGAACCCATGGGAGTGCATCTCCAAAGAGAAAATGCGCCGCCAAGAGCACCTTGTGGGTAGAGAAGAAACAGAGGGGACGTGGTGGATGAATGACTTGAATCCCTTGAAGGTATGATGACAACTATGAATCAAAATTTTTCTAATTTTCAAGGGAATGTCTTTACTCAGTTCACGGACATGCGGGCGGATCTTGATGCACGGCTCACAGACATGAGGGAAAATGTGGACAATCGGTTCACAGATATGCAGGTGGACATTGACGAAAGATTCCAAGGCCTGTAGAGTCATATGGATGGCCGGTTCTCCGGCATAAAGACGGAGTTTCAGGGACTGTAGAGCAATTATTCAAATCTGCATGGGGATTACTCTCACTTGAGGTCGGACGTCTCAGATATTGCCACCATGATGAGGCAATAGGGTGGCATTGGAGCTTCATCACAGAACCCGTCCCAGACCTACACACCCCCATTCCCGCCGTTCCAGCAGTACCCCTATCCATACTCCGGGCCGTTCCAGTTCCCGCAGAACCCCCATCCACGCCCGCCTCCAGATGTTGATGCATGACGCCCTGTTAGTCGATCAACGATACCACAAACCTACCCCCCTAAACTTATTCTTACTTCGGTTTTGAATAAGTTTGGGGGTGGGGGTGAATATGTGTGTATCGTTGATCTCTTTTAACTCTAGTATTATCTATCTTTTTAGAACGCTTTTTATTTAGAATTGTTAAAACTCTTTTCGTATGGATGCTTTTATTTATTTATGTATTGTTGAGATTTGCTACTTGAAATTCGGATGATTTTTAATTGCATGGGTTTTGCGATATTTTATAGCTTTATATTTTTTTTGTTAATACGTATGATTGGTTTAATGATAAGGTAATAGCCGTGATGATAAGCAGGTTTAACCTTGATCTCGTGTTTCAACTCCTCTATTGCTTATGGACTTAAGTTTATCATGCTCACTTTTGGGAAATCTTGATTTACCTATGATGTTGTTTTTGGTAAAAATAAATGCATGCATAAGAATATGAGTTGATAGAACACTTGATGTGGATTGTGGAAATATTGGCATTAGCTTGTAACCATCTTGTGAGAATTAAGCCTTGATCTTGTTCGTCATGTGTGAATCATCAATAATATTGATATCTCTAGAACTTGCCCTTTTGAACTCTCTTGATTTTACAAGTTGTGCTTAGAATATGGAGATGACCTAAGGCTTTCTTTGTCAAGTTTGTGCCTAAAATATTTCCTACAAATACAACCCTTGCTAGCCCCTTTGTGCTTGTTATTGATTTTATTTGAAACCAAAGGGTAGAAGAAATTTGGGAATCAAGTAAGCTTTAAAAAAAAAGAGAATTAATGGTGGATTGAACACAAATTTTATTTTATTGAAATAGCCTTTTTGATCAAACACATATTGCAATCCTTGCAAGTTGAAAGATAAATAAATTGTAATTGTTAAAGAACAATCGTGAAAATCAAAATAAATAGAGGAGCATTAATGTTTTGTTAGCTATAGAGTTTTAGATCCAATTAAATTCCTAAAGCAATGTGTGGGGTAGAAGGAAATTCAAAATAATTTTGCTTGTCTTGAAATGCAAAATAGGTTACGGGGATTGATTTTGAAGTCACTTTTAACCTATATTTTTCCTACCTCGTCCAAAGAGCCTAAAGTTGCAACCCTTAAGACCTATGTGATCCTTATTTTGAGCACACTTGTGGGAAGAGATGAGTTATTTTGCAAGCTTATGGTGGTATACTAGCATTATTTGATGTCGAGCGTATACACGTCCTTTTTCTCCTTGAGAGGTTGAGTTGAGTGTTCATATTACTGAAAGCAAGGAAAGCCGTATTTTAACACGTTCATTTCTTGTGTATCGGAACTTCATATCCTTGTGTATGATAGCATGCTTTTTGTTCTTCTTCTGAGGCACTCTTGATCTTGATTTCCCGTGTTCTCTTTTTCTTTGCAAACTTGTTTGAGGACAAACAAGAACTTAAGTTTGCGGGAGTTGATAATCAGTATTTTTGTGCTTCTTTTGACTACAAATTGGGGCTATTTCAATACCATTTTATAAACCAATTGTATATTTTTGATGTCCAAACCCATATTTTAATCCAAGTACAAATTCTAGGTATATTATTGAAGAATCATCGAGTTCGAGGAACTGGCGCGACCCACAGCGCGGTCGGAGGCGCGATCGCGCCTCTCGCGCCCAAACGTGCCTTTCCACGCTTCTCTGGCGCAACCCACAGCGCGGTCGGAGGCGTGACTGGCTCGGGTCGCGCCAAGCCAGCCTTTCCACATTTCTCTAGCGCGAGCTACAACGCGAGTTCTGGCGCGACCAAGCTCCCGCGCCCAGACACGCCTTCGCGCCCCTCTCTGGCATGAGCTACAGCACGACCCGGGCGCGACCGAGCCCGTGTCGTGCCCAGATGCCCTGTTTTGCGTGCCTTATCTTCTCCATTCCCTCTAATATTTGAAGGGACGATTTTTGTAAAGGGATACACACGATTTTTGATCACAAAAACTTAACAAATTTGAAAGCTCTCCCCATTACCATATACCCCTTTTTCCCTAAAAATCAAGGAGGAGATAATCATACAAATTAGAGGAGAAAGAGGGCTTGGGCTTGTATGGGGAGTTCTTGAAGTTTGAAGAGTTGAAGTGGAAGGATCTTGTGGAATTTGTGTACATTCTATTGTTGGAAAATAGGATTTAATAAAGTGAGTTTGACTCATTTTATCCGATTTTTCGTGACCGGGATATTTAATTTTGGAGGAATTAAATACCGTACGATTGTTCTATGTCGTGAGTCGATAATCGTAGTATTTTTATTTGCTCATATCCGATTTTCGGTGAGTGAGAAATAAATGGTTAAAGTTGGTCACATGATTGGGCATTTATGGTGTGTGGGATAATGTGTTTAAAACATATTAAATAATCCCACATTGATTTCTTAATCAAATTAAGAAGTGTATTTAAGTGTATTAAAACTTAAAGTGAAGTAATTAAGTGCACAAGGATGTGGGCCATGAGCCCACACGCGCACACACGCGCGCGCCCGCCCGTGCCCGTGCTCGGTGCCCGGTGCCCGTGCTGGGCTCGTCTCGTCTCAATTCGACTCGACTCGTCCTCGTCCTCGTTCTCGGACTTGGATCTTGACAATTGGACTTTGGGCGTACGTGGGCTTCCAGGGCTTAGCTGTATCAGTTTTACGGTACAGAAACGGTCGGGGCATGGAGCGGGTCGGCGGATCGGCTATCCGGGTCCGGGATGTATGTGCACATGGTGCTCGTCCAGCTTGAAGGGTGTAACTCCCATGAGTTAAGAGCCTTCAACACCTGGAGCTGGTGGAGCCTTTAAGTAACTGCCATCTGGAGCTGGTGGAGTTAGTGGGCTGGACAGTAACCGAAAGTAACTCCTATCGGGAGTCAAAGTCTGCAGCTGCCTTGGACACGTGTTGGGATCCGAGCCGATAAGGGACACCTGTCGGGATCTACAGAAGGTAACTCCTGGAGGGCTTAATGGCAGAGCTATAACTCCAGGGGGGTTACAACACCAGGTTTGAATGCCCTCAAACTCTAGTTGTCCCCTGCAGTGGAGATGTGCCTATAAATAGGACATCATGCATGGATCCAAATGCCACATTCTGCATAAACGATTCTGCATATTCATATTGTTACATACGAGTTCCTTCGAGTCAAAGCTTCCAGTTCTCGATGTTGTCTAGTTCGCCGGAACCTTGCCGGACTTGTGGTGCTACTGCCAGAAGGACAAAGCCGTTTCATCTTTGAAGGACAACCGCCAAACCGTGAGCACTAGCCGGGGTGTATTTGCCTTGCGGAGAGAGGTCCCCTCGACTCGGCTTGCCGGAATCTGCATATCGGTTCCAGTCTATTTGCTTTGTTTAATTTCAGTTTATATTGTAATTGTTATTCTTCTACTACTCTACCTTCCTGTACTTCAGTTGTAATTCCAGTGAGGTATAAAACAATACAACAATCGCAAGATAAATACTAAGACTAAAATTAATCAACTACATTTGCTGGAATGGCGTCATCATCCAACACCGTTGCTCCAAGGACCATTCCCCATGGCCAAGCCGAGAAGCCGGAAAAGTTCTCCGGATTGGACTTCAAGAGGTGGCAGCAGAAGATGCTCTTCTACCTAACCACGCTGGGAGTTGCTAGATACATCAAAGAGAAGGCTCCTGTGGTCGAAGAAAATGAGCCGGACGTCAACAAACGAATGGCGTACGATCAGTGGATCAATGGTGACTTTCTTTGTAAAAATTACATTCTTAATGGCTTAGTAGATAGTTTATATTCTGTATACGGAAATGTAACTAGTGCTAAGGAACTGTGGGAAGCTCTAGAAAAGAAGTACAAAACTGAGGATGCCGGAACTAAGAAGTTCGTGGTGGCAAAGTTCCTCGACTATAAAATGGTGGACACCCGGTCAGTGATGGATCAAGTGCAAGAGCTTCAGCTCATTGTGCACGACGTTCATACTGAATGGGATGACGATGATTTGCTGCTGTTGTGTTTGAAGCCAATCACGTAGACAACCCGAGAGAGTGGTTCGTCGACACCGGGGATACTTGTCACGTTTGCTCGGACAAGAGCTCGTTTGCTACCTACAAAGCTGTTGAAGGTAGAAAGTTACACATGGGGAACCAAGCCTCGTCTGAAGTGGTTGGTGTGGGCAACGTGGTTTTGAAGCTGACTTCAGGCCAAGAACTGACTTTGAAGGATGTGCTGCATGTTCCGGACATCCGCAAGAATCTAGTTTCAGGCTCACTGTTAGTCAATCATGGTTTTAGACTAGTGTTTGAGTCTGAAAAGTTTATTTTGAGAAAGTACGGAAGGTTCCTTGGTCGGGGCTATCTCGCCAATGGACTTTTCAAAATGAATAAAATGGCTATGCGCCGTGTTGCAAAAGAAAATGCTAATAAAGTTAATTCTTCTGTTTACTTGCTTGTTGAGTGCTCGGATTTATGGCATTGTAGATTAGGACACGTTAATCTAAATGCTATAAAACGTTTAGTAAATTTAGATTTGCTAAAAGTGTACCAATTTAATACACAAAACAAATGTGAAGTTTGTGTCGAAGCTAAATTGGCCAAGTTACCATTTCAATCGGTTGAACGGAGCACTAAACCTCTAGAATTAATTCACACAGACGTGTGTGATTTAAAGTTTGTGCAAACTAGAGGCGATAAAAAGTACTTTATTACTTTTATTGACGATTGCACAAAATATTGTTATCTTTATCTTTTAAGAAGTAAAGATGAGGCGATTGAAGCTTTTAAGAACTTCAAAAATGAAGTCGAAAATCAACTAAGCTGTCGAATTAAAGCAATTCAAAGTGATAGAGGTGGAGAGCATGTTGCCCCGTTTGAAGAGTTATGCCAAAGACGGGTATAATTCATCAAACTATGGCTCCCTATTCACCACAGTCTAATGGTGTTGCTGAACGCAAAAACCGAACTCTTAAGGAGATGATGAATGCTTTGTTGATAAGTTCAAGATTACCACAGAACTTGTGGGGGGAAGCTGTGTTGACAGCCAACTATATCCTGAACAAAATTCCACTTAAAGGTAAGGATGTGACGCCTTACGAGTTGTGGAAAGGACGCACGCCGTCTTATAAATACCTCAAAGTGTGGGGGTGTTTGGCTAAGGTTGAAGTACCACTTCCTAAACAAGTTAGAATCGGCCCTAAAACGGTTGATTGTATCTTTGTTGGGTATGCACTTAACAGTAGTGCATATCATTTTCTTATTTATAAATCGGAGATTCCCGAATTGACTGAAGGAACAATGATGGAGTCGAGAAATGCTATATTCTTCGAGAATGTCTATCCTTGTAAGAATAAGGATAGGACAAAAGGTAGTTCTGAGAAACGAACTTCTGAAGCTACTACTAGTTCTGATCCTGTGGATGAAGAACCGAGACGTAGCAAGCGAGCTAGGACGGCTAAGACCTTTGGTCCGGATTTCATCACCTATATGCTAGATGATGAGTCAAAGTCTTTGAAAGAAGCTCTATCTAGTCCAGATGCTGCGTTCTGGAAAGAAGCTATCAACAGTGAAATCGATTCCATCATGCAAAATCACACTTGGGAGTTGATAGATCTCCGAAGTGGATGTAAGCCGTTAGGATGCAAATGGATCCTAAAATGAAAATATAAGGCAGATGGTTCTGTTGACAAGTATAAAGCTCGTTTGGTTTCCAAAGGCTTTAGACAAAAAGAGGGGTATGATTTCTTCGATACCTACTCACCAGTAATAAGGATTACATCTATTCGGGTGCTTTTAGCGATTGCTGCTTTGCACAATCTTGAAATTCATCAGATGGATGTAAAGACTGCGTTTCTGAATGGTAAGTTGGAAGATGAAATATACATGGAACAACCTGAAGGGTTTGTTGCACCAGGGCAAGAACGAAAGGTGTGTAAACTTGTTAGATTGTTGTACGGTCTGAAACAAGCACCTATTCAGTGGCACCTGAAGTTTGGTAACGTGATGTTATCAAATGGTTTCAAAATAAATGAGTGTGATAAATGTGTGTATATAAAGAGTAGTTCTAATGGCTATGTCATAGTCTGTCTTTATGTAGACTACATGTTAATCATGGGCAGTGGACACCAAGTGATTGTTGAAACGAAATTTCGACATGAAAGATATGGGCTTAGCCAATGTGATTCTAGGGATCAAGATAGTACGGACAAGTGGTGGAATTATCTTAACACAATCTCATTACGTAGAGAAAGTGCTTAAGAAATTCAATGCTTTTGATAGTCCGCCGGCTAAGACCCCGTTGGAACTCAATGTACACTTGAGCAAAAATCGGGGAGAACCGGTAGCTCAAGAAGAGTATGCAAGGGTCATTGAGAGTTTGATGTACATCACAAACTGCACTAGACCTGATCTTACATGTTCTGTGAACAAGTTGAGTCGGTACACGAGCAATCCAAGCAAAGAACATTGGAAAGCTCTAGTACGAGTTCTAAGATACTTGAAGTATACTTTGAACTTCGGGTTGCATTATACAAGATTTCCTCCTGTACTTAAAGGGTACAGTGATGCGAATTGAATATCAGACACAAAAGACTCTTTTTCGACTAGTGGATTTGTTTTCACTATCGGAGGTGGAGCAGTGTCGTGGAAATCCACAAAACAGACTTGTATAGCCCGTTCTACCATAGAATCTGAGTTTATCGCTTTGGATAAAGTGTGTGAAGAAGCAGAATGGCTTTACAACTTTCTAGAAGACATTCCATGTTAGAAAAAAGCAGTGTCGTCAGTGATGATTCACTGTGATAGTCAAGCGGCTATCGGAAGGGCACACAATGCTATGTACAATGGTAAGTCTCGACACATATGTCGGAGGCATAATACTGTGAGACATATGATCTCAAGTGGGATTATCTCAGTTGACTATGTGAAGTCAATAGATAATCTAGCGGATCCGCTAACCAAAGGGTTAAATCGAGATCAAATGGCTAAGTTGCTAGAGGGAATGGGTTTGAAATCCACACTCTAAGAGTGCTTGTAGTGGTAACCCAACCATGATGACTGGAGATCCCAAGAACTTGGTTCAATGGGAAAACTAAGCTACAAACATTCGGTTTGGTAGCACTTGGAAAATTATAAGTGTACATTTCCCTGTGAGCAAACCAAGTGCACACCTGTCAATGTGGTGAGGATAAGTCCTATGACTTTTAATGATTCCTAAACCTAATGAGGTTGAGTATGGCAGGATACTCGGAAGAGGAGATCACCTATATAAGTGAGAAGTGGGGCCGCTTATAAAGAGATACTTATGAATTCAAAGAGGTTGTCCATGGCCTGAAAAGGACACAAACGTGAGAACAGATAACGTTTGATATACAGCTGTTTTCAACACTATTGTCTCGGTATACACTAAGGATGTATAGTTCAAGGCATCATGTCCACTAAACAACCGGTATACTCGATAGTGTTGGAATATGGAAGGTTCAAAGTCACAAGCTACCTATCCTGGTACAGTTGTGTTTCTAAGAGAATTGGACTGCTTGTCTGCATACATGCATACACTATTTCCACTCATGTGGGGGATTGTTGGAAAATAGGATTTAATAAAGTGAGTTTGACTCATTTTATCCGATTTTTCGTGATCGAGATATTTAATTTTAGAGGAATTAAATACCGTACGATTGTTCTATGTCGTGAGTAGATAATCGTAGTATTTTTATTTGCTCCAATACGATTTTCGATGAGTAAGAAATAAATGGTTAAAGTTGGTCACACGATTGGGCATTTATGGTGTGTGGGATAATGTGTTTAAGACACATTAAATAATCCCACATTGATTTCTTAATCAAATTAAGAAGAGTATTTAAGTGTATTAACATTTAAAGTGAAGTAATTTAGTGCACAAGGATGCGGGCCATGAGCCCACACGCGCACACACGTGCGCGCCTGCCCGTGCCCGTGCCCGAGCCCATGCCCGTGCTCGGCTCGTCTCATCTCGACTCGACTCATCCTTGTCCTCGTCCTCGGACTTGGATCTTGGCAATTGGACTTTGGGTGGACTTTGGGCTTCCGGGGCTTAGCCGTATCAGTTTTACGGTACAGAAACGGTCGGAGCGTGGAGCGGGTCGGCGGATCGGCTATCCGGGTCCGGGACGTGTGTGCACATGGTGCTTGTCCAACTTGAAGGGTGTAACTCCCATGAGTTAAGAGCCTTCAACACCTGGAGCTGGTGGAGCCTTCAAGTAACTGCCATCTAGAGCTGGTGGAGTTAGTGGGCTGGACAGTAACCGAAAGTAACTCCTGTCGGGAGTCAAAGTTTGCAGCTACCTTGGACACGTGTTGGGATCCGAGCCGACAAGGGACACCTGTCGGGATCTACAGAAGGTAACTCCTGGAGGGCTTAATGGCAGAGCTATAACTCCAGGGGGGTTACAACACCAGGTTTGAATGCCCTCAAACCCTAGTTGTCCCCTGCAGTGGAGATGTGCTTATAAATAGGACATCCTGCATGGATCAAAATGCGACATTTTGCATAAACGATTCTGCATATTCATATTGTTGCATACGAGTTCCTTCGAGTCAAAGCTTCCAGTTCTCGACGTTGTCTAGTTCGCCAGAACCTTGCCGGACTTGTGGTGCTACTACCGGAAGGACGAAGCCGTTTCATCTTTGAAAGACAACCACCAAACCGTGAGCACTAGCCGGGGCGTATTTGTCTTGCGGAGAGAGGTCCCCTCGACCCGGCTTGCCGGAATCTGCACATCGGTTCTAGTCTATTTGCTTTGTTTAATTTCAGTTTATATTGTAATTGTTATTCTTCTACTACTCTACCTTCCTGTACTTCAGTTGTAATTCCAGTGAGGTATAAAACAACACAACATCTATTGGTTTAATCTAAACTTTATCTATGTTTTATATACAAGTTTGTTATTTTGATCTCTCAAGCATGAGTAGCTAATCTATTTAGGTTTTGGGGAATTGGATCATTTGATGATTGGTGTTTGAATTGAATGATTGATGAATGTACATTTCCCTTGCTTTAAGTCTTATGGATCAATGTGTTGATTGTTGAATGTATGTGGGTGGCCTCCATTTAGATTCATATGTTACTTAACGTGTGATTAAGTTTACTCATTTTGTATGTGATCTTGATCCATGAAACCTTTTACTTGTATCTTAAGATAGGTGTAAGTATTAGGGGTGTTAATGGTGATCTGGGGATCTTGGAAGGCTTGGGTGATGCATTTGCTAGAGATAGTAATGGTTTACACTTGCTTGTAGGCTAGGTGTTTGAGAAAATGCCTAGGTGAACCTTGCCCAAATCATGATTGTAGAGAGGAGAGTTATGTGATTCATTTAGTTTTTTTTAGAATACCTTGATCAATGATCTAGCACCTTAGAACCCCTTTCTTTTATTACTCTTTAAATCTTCTTTTGGAATTATTAAATAATCTACATTGAAGAGTGAAGTTGGTATTTGTTAATGGTTTGGAACACAACATTTTATTAAAAATGATGTTTGTCTAAATAGTGATTGTAACTTGAGTCAACATTACTTGCATTATTAAGATCATAACTTTTATTCCTTGTGGTTCGACTCGTATCATTGCTTGCTACATCCGTGTACACTTGCACTTGACACGATCTATAATTTGAGGTATAAAATACGCAATCAATTTGTTTATTGCTCTTCCAGAGTTGTAGACATCTTGATGCTTAATGAATTTGATGAAGAGAAGAGATGAGAGATAGAGATGGTCCTACCGGGTGTGCCAAAATTTATAACATAAAATTTTATATTTAATTTAATAAAACACAAAACGTGTACAATTCAGATGATTTTCGGATCAAAATATATTTATACAGATCCAATCTCTATTTTTTCTCTGATTCTTTTCTTCAAAACTTGATCTTCAAACGGTCTTTGAAATTTTCAGAGTAAATTTGTCTCTTTGATTTTCTCGGACTTGTTGTTTGAACTTGACCTTTGAAGTTTTCGGGAAAGATTTGTATCATTGATCTTCTTTGACTTGGTCTTTAGTCTTGATAACGTTAACTCGGAGGGCCGACGCCTTGTTTCCAGATCAAACGTCAATGTTGGAATGAATTTGATGAAGAACGCCTTTGACTACCTTGCTTATGGATCATACGCCGTCTTCGGGATGAATTTGATGAGAACGTCTTGAATATTTAAGAGAATTTCACTTATGGAATTTCTTTTCAAATTCTTAAACTCTTCAAATGACTTCTGGTGTGATTTTCAATTGATATGGAGACATCTATTTATAGTTGTAGGGAGAGAGATCTAAGGCTGATGTGGTACCCTCTCATTGGCTGTTGGAAATTAATATATATATCTTTTTGAAAGATGTTTACTTGTTGTCAAAGACTCTTGATATTTATCATATAATAATATCTTTATTATTTAAATATTTTATCTAATTTTGAATTTCATAAAGTTCCAAAACTAAATAAATATATATAAAAATAAATAAAAATATTATATATAATATTTAATTTTTGCTACCTACAGAAAGTTATAGTGATATATATTCTTACTTTTTCTGTGTGAAACTGAAAATACATAAAATCAAATAGGTTTGAAAACTTAACCCGAGAAGAGCAAGTGCATGCGTCAAATGATATTATGATTGAAAATTAAAGTATACTAAATTTACGTTCAAGAAACGAATAATACAAATTGGAGTTTATAATTAAAAATGATGAAAAGATTCAGAGTCTTTTTTTTTTGGAGTTGAGAAGTTCATCTTATTGACTGTTCTTTTTATACTAGTTTTCTTTGACTTTTAATATCTATCGCGATCTTGTATTTTTAAAACATACGTAAAAAAAATTGAATATGTTACAGAAATAACTTCGACAGACGATAGTAGTCTTGAAGATCTTTTGAATATGTAATTATATAAATATATGTACATTTTTTGTTTTAATTTCTTAGATCGAACTTAACTTCAACTTTTTATCAAACAAATCACATGCCTCAAATTTGCCATATACATACACGTTTTCCTAAAAAAATAAAAATAAAAATAAAATAAATAAACTAAAACAAAATATATTAATTATACTTGCTAATGAACAATCTTAGTGTCACACACATATAGGGGAGGGTTAACATGCATACCCACCTCTAGTGTATAAATTAGGGATACATTTCAACCATCCAATGAGATGATTCAATGCATTAAAAAGAAATGATAATTTTATATGTTATTTTCGACGATGCAATGTTACCTTGATCGTACATGTAATCAATTTAAATGGTCTAGATTGATCATATTCCTAATTAAATTAGGCTAACTTATACATTAGGGTAGTATTTACACTTGGTATATTCCCTATATATATTGTGATTTGATTTATTTTGCAACCAGCTAGATTTATGCTCATTGAAATGATGTCCCTATAGACCAACACTTATAAGAGAACGAATTATTCCAAACACGTCTATTTCTAAGGGACGTCATAATTTCGGCTTAGTAGGTAATTAATTTCATGACCGTTGTTTAAAATCCAAAGATGAATAATAAATCGTATTTTCGCTCAAAATTTTTTCGTGCGAGCTAGGTGACAAATCATGCCTCGTGCATATCTTCAATATTAATTTATTTAAATGGGATAATCATGGCCAATAACTACATGAAACTAAAAGTTGGTTTGACGGTTGATACCAAACCCAAGAAAATCAGAACAATTCTATGCATCATCTTCTATTTAATTAATTTTTAATTGCTATATATGTCATTGTCAATTTTGGTAAGAGTTAATTCTCGATACATTAATTCGATTCAAAATAAATAAATAAGTACGAAATTGTGAGAGATGAAAAGAATGTAAAGGTTGAGTGGGTGATATATACGTTATGTTTCTCTATGTATATCAATTACTTTAAAGAATGGAAGATGGTTGGCAATGAAAATGACATACGTGACATGTTAAAAATAAAACACGCCATTCCCCGGCCAAATTTTGTTTTTATACCTAAAATTCGAAGAGAAAATGACTTCTAAATTTTAATTGATTGAAATGTTTGAAAAATAATGCTGATATAAAATGGGATTGGTGGCATGATATGGGACAGCCGGACAGGTACTAATGGCGGTAGTTTAGGTGTAAAATCACTCAAAAACTTTAATTTAGATAACTTATGACGTGATTAGAGGATAATAATAGAAAAAGGCGGATTACAATATGACAAAATTTTAGATGGGACAGATAAATTTAGTTGAGCAGAATAGAATATATATATATATATATATATATATATATATATATATATATATATATATATGCTGGTGCTTATAAGAGTAATTGGATTTTTTTGTTAATATTTTTTCTAATAATAGTGATTAAGATTAGTTTGATTGTTAAACAACTCTAACTTGAAACTGGGCGCTAGTTCAGTTCATGAGCATGAATTGTGTTCTAGTAACAATTTTTATATAGGAAAAACCAATTGCAATCTCATTAAAAAAACTTAAGAAAACGAATCCAATGCTACAATATTCTGAAGCCTAACAGGCAAATCCGACGACCACTTACTTGACTACATCAGAAATAGACAGAATCGAAGAGCACTTGTATTGTTTTTGTATTTCATTCATGATAGTGAATTTTGCCATGCGGCAATCACATATTAAAGGTGTGTGATTTAAAACATATTTGTGCAAAGTGTTATTTATTATTCCGCTGCGTGTTGAAGGCATAGTGGAAACACTAGCTTCGACATTACTTACAACTTTGTTGTTTACTTTAGAATTCCACGAATTTGAGGCAACAAATTCTAACAAACATGTCGTAAATCATACGCTCAATAGACATAGTGGAGACCGACCCTAATGTGATTACATATAATGTAACGCCCCGAAAAAAAATCCATTTTTACTTGCTTCGTTATATTAATTCATGTACGTAATTTAAATTATTATCAAATCCTATAAGTTGTGCCAAATAGTTAAATAAATTTTTATTTTTATGCATAACCAAGTTATATTAAATACTTAAATTATTTTGGATCTCCAATTATTTATAAATCCACAACACAATTCCTATTTTTTTTAGTGAACCCATCCTATATATGAAACCCAAATATCATTTTTTTTAGCCCATATCAACTTTTGGGGAGCCAACCTAAATCTTCTCCCTTCCATGCGAGAGAGGATATTAGCTCAAAGGAATGACTAGAAATTTTGTTAAATCAGATCTTCAATCAACCATTTTGTACTTTTGTTCAACTGATTTTTCTCCAACCACAATCAAGTTTGATTCTTGACTCAAAACTTCCATTTCCGAGCTCTAACCTACTAGCTAGTATAAATAGAGGAGTTTTATTCACAATAGTCACCACAACTCAAATTATAATTTCTTCTCTTCTTAACCATTTTCCGAGTTCCGCCATCGTCTTTGGGTTTCATTTGAGTTAATCTCCTCTGTTATTTTTCATTTGTCAGCTGCTTTACTTTACTTCTGGTTTATTTTTTTCGGCAAAGCACCAGAGATGGCGAAAGAAAGAAATTTGAATCCATAATAGCTGGTTAATATGCTCATTAAATATTCTCTTTCATTTGGGCTCCATACTAGTTGATAGGTTTTTATTTTATATTATATATAGGCCACATACACTTACCTAAATATATAAAATAGGCATATTATATATTATACCCACTTGCACGCACACACATGCATCATATATATATATATATATATGCCCACACTTAATAAGCACCTACATATATAATTATATGTATATATATTATGCACATATACTCACCACACACACATACGTAAATATATACACATATTATATATATATATACACTTAATCATACACACACACACATATATTATACACATGTTCACGCATTATACACGTAAATACATATATACCTATATATATTTGGGTTGTAATTAAATATAGTATTATGCTATTTAACATCATATTAATTTATTATTAATATTATTATGCTAGGCGGCGCGCGTGAATAAAATTTATTGTTGTTACGTTTCAAGTTCAAGTAAAGGTGGGGAATCCAACGTGGATTATTATGCAAAGTATTCATTTATCCTTATTATGCATTTTATGCAGTTTATATGTGGAAATTATATGTTCGGCCTACGGGTTGCAGGAAAAGTTACTCAACCTACGGGTTGCATGTTCAGCCTACGGGCTGAATTGAACAATATAAGCATAAATCATTTTTAATAGTGGATGAAATTTTAAATATAATTTCGAAAGCATTTTGGTAAGTAAACTCACCTTATAGCTAGATTATAGCTGAAGCTTTATTCATGATTTCACGTCCTAGGCCAGCTGTCGGATTAGGACCTTATGCTTAAATATAAGTATAACCTTAATCATTTGCTGCTCGTCCTAATCGTGTATCGAGTTAGAACTTATACATAAGAATTATGGCTTAATAACATAATAATGTTCTAACATATACTATAACATAAATAAGGATCTAGGGATCGAGTCCCTAAAGTAAGAGCGTATCCTGGCGTCGCCTAAAAGTCGAACGAGTGATCCTAGCTTAAAAATATAGTGGAGTCTTCGATCGTGCAAATAAATGCCTTAAATACATAAAGAAAAATTATCATACTTAATATATGATTTAAAGAATGATATAATTAAATGGAAAATTGATTTATTATATCATGCACTTAATTTTCGAACCTAATTTCAATTAAGCGAAATATTAAAATAAAAATAAGATAAAATGATAATATAAATTTATAGCCAAGAGGGCTTGAACACATAACCAATGACATAAAATAAATTAATAAGAGCATAACCACTAGGCTAGAATGATTTAGACAATATTAATTAAACTGTTTTAATTAAATACATTCATAAATGCTTGAGTAAAAAGAGGATTATAAAATGCATCAAAGCGGCTTGAACCTTAGACCTTTAACATAAAATATGAACTCTCACCATTAGACTAAACACGATTTTAGAAAATTGTTTAGTAGTTTTAATTAAATAAAGTTCATAATTATCTTGAAATAAAAATAAATAAAATGTATTCCAAATGTTTTGAACCTTAGACCTATCATAATAAAATCCAAAATATAGCTATTGGACTAAAGACCATTTTCAAAAATTATAACATAATTTTATTTATATATAGTGCAGAATTGTATTGGAATAAAAATGCAAAAATAAAATGTTCAAAAAGGGTTTTGAACCTTAAACCTCTCAAACAACAAATCTGAACTACAACCATTTACCTAAATGCTATTTTCAAAAATTACTAAATATAATTAATTGTATAAGGTTCAAAATCATGTTAGATTAAAATGATAAAAATGAGTTAAAAACTGTAATTAAGCAATTTCGAACCATTAACCTATATTTAATGACACTGGATTTCAACCATTAGACTAGACATTAATATTTGAAATCTTTTTCACAGTTTAATGTAATAAGGTAGAAATTTAAAATGAAATAAAATGGATATTAAAATGCACATGATAGGGTTTGATCCTTAAACATTTTTAATAGAAATTAACAATACCTAACCATTAATTGAGCCACATAAACTTACACGAAAATTATGCTTTGATTTTAATAAAATAGTGTTAAAAATTAAAGTTTTAATTAAAAATAAAATTGTCACACCCAAGGATTGAACCATCGACCTTAATATATCATTGCAGTAACTTGTTCATTAGGCTATGATTTAAACTTAAAAATTAATCCAAGTTATTTAATTAAATGATGGAAGATTCTTTGAAATAATAAATAAATAACACACACAAAAACACACGCCCAACATACACACATTCACAGATTCAATACACCAAACACCAGAAGAATTCATATTTTTTTCTATTCATATTATAATCAAACCAATCAACTCCTAAAGAACACCAGAACACCAAAAATAAAATTAAGAACATACTTTAAAGTAAATAATCCAAAACAGTCCGTAAATCACAATATACATACTAATATCGAAAATAAAGTTAAAAAATAAAGAAAGAAATGAGGTATTGAAAGGCTAGGGTTTAACCCATTTTTAGATTCACCTCTTTTCACTTCTTCGATTATTTTTGAAAGATTTTGAAGTTTAGGCATTCGTGCTCAAACTAGATTTCGGGAGACGGTCCTACAGAAAAAGGAACACGACAAGGGCGTCGTGTCTCCAACGGGGGAAGAATGTGACATCCAACATCGGTGGGAGAATGAAAGTATGATGAGTATATAAGTGGGCTCAATAGACTCTCTAGCAACTTGGGTTAACCATTTTGACAATGCGAGGACGGATGACAAGTAGTTGCTAGCGGAGCCCTTTCTGCCGTCATTTCGTTACTGGGCCCCACCTCCGTGGGCCTGGGATATTATAGTTCACAAACTGACTTTTAGCTATCACTCAAACTAGTTGTCAGTACTCAGTGTGTTGAACAATCTCAGTTGTGTCTCGATACACAATTGTCTTCATCTTCAGCTCAATCTTATTTTCATGCCTGAGCTATCTTCTATAAAGTTCAGATCACGTTCTTGTACATCCTTTTATTTTCATGTCTGAGCTATCTTCTATGAAGTTCAGCTCAATCTTATTTTCATGTCTGAGCTATCTTCTATGAGGCTCAACATCACGTTCTTGTATATCCTTTTATTTTCATGCATGATCTATCTTCTATGAAGTTCAGATCACGTTCTTGTACATCCTTTTATTTTCATGCATGAGCTATCTTCTATGAAGTTCAGATCACGTTCTTGCACATCCTTGAGAACGTTGTTCAGAACATCATGCGTACTTGGAAAAAAACCAAATACTTAGTGATGATTCTATGTCATAAAGATTAATGACAATCAATCATTACTGCAAATGCAATGACAATCAATCACTACTGCAAGTGTAAAGTATAGCACTTGATAAATAGACGTAGTGCAAAGCATAGTACTAACATGTTGGATCAAATGAAAGTGGAAGGGATTGATACCAACTTAGCAGTGATGAAGGTTTCCTGATTATATGCTTTGCAGTTGCATTCATTGATCCTTAATCTTTTTTTATCATGCACGTTTCATCATATAAGTGAACATTTCTATCCCTTTTTGCTGGTACATGTAGGCATAAAATAATGTGTATGATACTGTATGCTAATATTTAACTACGTACCAGAAGGTTGTGTAGTTATTAAAATAATGTGAATTCTACTAGCAATTTGGTAGATTTCTGTTTCTGCTTTATCTGAAATAAAACGCCTTTTTTTCTGTTACACTATTATGGCTTGAAATAAATGCTTGTAAATTCTATTCAAGTTTCTTAATTACTTCAAGTTGGCAGAAGAAGTTCGCCATCTCCCCTCATTAGTTATTTTAACCGCTTATAACTTTTGTCATTAGGTATTTCAATTATCATTTCTAGCTTTATCTGAATGGCTTCTGAGAGGTGAAGTTTCTTATAAAATTTCTACAAATGTCACAACATTGAGCAAATTTTTATAGGAGGATATCATGATGGCTCTGTACAAATTTGGGATGTCACTTTGCCTCCTCTGCCACTTGTCTCTATTTTAGGATTTGAAGTAGTGTATTAACTGTCACTCAAACTAATGGTCTTGTTTGTTGATTTGTTCTAGTGATTCTCTGTATATATGCTCCTTAATACCAAAATTTTAACTCATTGATGCACATTCCTATCCCATTTGTGTTTGCACGCAGGTAAAGGGTATTGAAGTCTAGCTAGTTCTAGTGCTCCAATATTAATGTTGGATTTATATTCTCCAAACTTAACTTTAGCTATTGGCAATGAATTTGGGTTGGTAAGAAAAATAGCTAATGATTTTGTTTGTCATTTGCTAGCTACACCGGATAGGATAGATAAATCTGTTAACACTTTGATTTCTCTGTTGGTTTTATTTTCCTTTATCAGCTACAAGGAAACTCTAATCAAGCAATAATTATTAACTGAAACGTGTGGATGAATGTTTAGAATTTTTTTCTTCTGGGACCAAAATTGATATTAAAATGAGACTAAAATTGATATCAATTTTAACATAAAATGTAACGGCGTGACTAATAATAATACTTCACGTCTTTTAGGACCAAAAATGATAGTATAAGGACCAAAAGCGGACAAACACATATCTTGTGGGATCAAAATCAAAATTAACTACATGTTACCGAAGTCTATTATAAGTGACGACATTTGTCGTCTCTAATAATATTATCTCTAAAAAATATTTTTTTATAATTAATTTGAAGATTCAATTTCGACCAATAGATGATTACATGCTTGCAAGAATATGTATTATCGATGTACCCCAATTTGAGATCCTTGTTGAAGATCGTAAATAATTTCGTTTATCAAGTGGGAAGGATGTTTGGATTGTAGTGCAAATAAATTAGGTTTGGATGCAACAAATGTGACGAAATTTTTATCAAGTATCATGATTAAGATTGTGCCATCATGTTCAAATCAGGGAATATATAATCTATAGCTATATAAACTATATATCACATAATAAATGGATTGTCTATGATTTATTTATTCTCAATAAATTAGAATTAAATCTCACAATATCTAATAGTCAGACATAGGTTTTGGCAAGCAGATGTAAAGGGTTTTTCTTATGCAAAACGATTCCCATACTTGCATCAGTGTCAATGTCTTGTTCTGTCTTTCCATTTGGAATTTCCCAATCGAAAAAGTAGAGAAGATTAGCCAGCGCCACTTCCATGTTCGCAATCGCTAGAGACGCTCCAGGGCAAATTCTTCTTCCCGATCCAAATGGAATGAACCCGAGATCTCTCCCTTTAAAATCGAAGCTCGTGTTCAAGAAGCGGTCGGGCAAGAAGTCATCCGCATTTTCCCAGTACTCGGGATCTCTGCCAATAGCCCATGTGTTCACAAACACAAATGTTTTTGCTTCAATGTTGTAGCCGTTTATAATGCACGCCTCTATCGTCTCTTTTGGTATCAACGGTATTGACGGATACAATCTCAAAATCTCTTTTACGACTGCCTTGAGATAGGGCAAATTTTCGACATCATCTTCATCTATTAACCTTTTCTTTCCCACCAAACTTCTAATCTCTTCTTGGACTTTCTTCATTGCATTAGGATTTTTAATCAGAGCTGTCATTGCCCAGGTTAGTGACGCTGCAGTCGTGTCCGTTCCAGCAATGAATACATCCTGGTGTGAACAGCTTTTGTAGTTTCAAAAGTGACATTTTAACTTTTTTTTTTTTTGTTAATTAGTTGAGGAGTACTCTTTCAAGTGTGTGGAGGCTCTCTTACATTTTGCACACATTTTTCGTTCACTTTCGGATTCGGTCCACCTCAAAATAAGGTCTAAACTCTAAACACACTTAGTCTCAAATCTTATATTTTTTTTATCCCAAGTTTTATATTTTAACTTATATGGTCCCAATTTAAAGAAAAATGACATTTTTATCCCCAAAAGTGTTAATATTGGGATTAAAATTAAATTTCATTTTGGTAGGAATAAAAGAAAAGGATCAAAAAATTAATATTTGGGACTGCATATGTACGAGTTCTATTCATACAGGACCAAAAGTTAAATTAATCAGCGAGTGAAATTAAGCAATCTTTTTTTTCAAGACCTACAGAGTAACTAGTTCAAATTTCTAGTTGCACTTGTTCATGTTTCTCACTATTAAATTTGTTATTTTAATAATATTTATGATAAAATAAAAACCAATTATAGCATAAATAATCAAACGCAATATTTACTAACAAAAAAATGGATTAAAAAAATTAATTTTGAAATAATGAACTATAAAAATGAATTATTAATTAAAAATTAAATACTTATAAACCATAATTAGGTGGGGCAAACTCTAAAAAATAATCATAAATAAAATTTAACTACATCACCAAAATATAATAAAATAAAATGAAGAAGTCGTAATTTAGAAGTGCAACATGAATGAAATCTGATATATGCAAGTTGACAAGAGTAGAGTGAATTGTTAATAAGAATTTGGAGAATGAATTACGTACCATGATTATTGCCTTAAGATGCTTCGAATCAAGCTTAACGGCAGCTGATTTGTCTTCCTTGAGTTGAATCAAGAGATCAACAATGTCGTTAGCCATGGAATGAGGCCTATCTTGATCGAGATGCTCGTCGATAAGCTGTTGGTAAAACGAATCCATCTCCTGGAAAACCTTCTCAACTCTACGAGCTGCACCAGAAAGTTTATTAATGATGCCAAATACAAAAACATCAGTGAAAGTTGATTCAAGTAATGATGCCACAAATTGAGTAATAATTTTTTCTAGCTGTCTCCAAGAGCCTTGATCCAATATCTTTCCAAAAGCGATTCGGCACAAAACGTTGCAATTGAAAGACGAAATCGTCTCTCTTATATCAATTAACTGATTCGAATTATTGGCCGTCTTTGAAATCCCAGCAATCATGCTAGATACTTCATCTTCGCGAACGGGGCGAAATGATCGTATTTTTTGGGGACTGAAGAGATGGTGAACTACCATTTTCCTCATCTCCTTCCAATAATCAGTGTAAGATGAAGTGATGATGTCGCTGTGGTCGTACGATAATCTAGACGAAGCAAACGTACAAGGCCTTCCAGCAAATGCGACGTCGTTATGCTTCAAAGCTTTTTTCGCTACATCTGCAGAAGAAATCACGAGTAAAGGCACTCGACAAAGCTTCACCAACATGAGAGGGCCATACTTGTTTGAAAGTTTTGTAAACCAAATATGAGGTTTTGAGATGTCCACTTGGTGTAGGTTTCCGATAAAGGGAAGCCCTTTAGGCCCCGGTGGATGACGGATTTCTCGCCGTCCAAGGAGGAAAATGATGATCAAAATAGGAAGAGAGACTGAGAGGAGAAGAACAAACATTGCCATATTGGATTACTTTTAGGTAAATTGATAACTAGAAATGTTTTATGGGCTATGTATTATACAAGAAATGTGTTATGGGATATCTATGTATTTAAAGACCTTTGTTGCCTTGCCCAACCACAATTTACGATATATTTTTTAAATGCTCTCATTAGTGATAAACATGCATGGTTGATTGTATGCATTTTGATTCACATTTTTAAACGGTCTCCACATAATCGACCAAGCATCATTATCTTAAGTGTTAATTAATGTAATAGAATATTTAGATTTAAATATAACACTAAGTACAAGCTAAATCACAAATCATAAAACTTGTAGGTCAACCTAACATATAATGTGCGGTTAAACACGTCAGCCGTTTTTCACGATTTCTCCTCTTTCTCTCTCTCTCTTCTTTCTCTCTCCAAATTACCATCTTCTATTTCCCCTCTCGGTAACTTTGCGTCTCTCTCTTCTCTTTTCAACAAATTCACATCTTCTTCTCTTTATCACCCTTCTCTCTGAATTTTGTGTATGTGTTCTTCTCTTTTCAACAAATTCACATTTTTTAACTACTCGTGCGGGCCACGCGAGGTGCCTGAGGTACACGCGCCAAAATTATTATTTTTTTCAATTTCTTTATCATTAGTTTTTTTCTACTTTTCTGTTTCTTTTTCTTTCCTGAAATTGTGTATACCCAAAAATATAATTTGTGAACCCTAAAAATTGAAATTAATTCATTTATTTTTTTAAAATTAAATATAAATATATATGCTAAAATTTATTTAATGGACCTCAAAATTAAAGTGAATGATTTTTTTTATTTTTTAATTAAGCGACTCGCGCAATGCACTCGTCCAACGCTAATGCGTGGACACGTGCATTACGCTCAATAATTAATTTAATTTTTCAAAATAAATATAAATGGTAATTGAAAAAAAAAATTAAAATAAATATATACCCTAAATGGACTTAGTGAACCCTAAAATAAAATTAAACGAATCTAATATTTTTTTCAATAAATATAACCCCTAATTGAGATTAATAAACTTAAAAAAACATGAAACCTAAAAAAACACACTAAAAATCCCTAAAAATACTAAAAAAATCATAAGAAACCCTAAAAACTATGAACCCTAAAAAAAACCTAAACCTCATCTTCTAAATTTTAAACATTAATTAGATTGAAAAAAATCACAATTTGAACTACATAAACTCATATAAGATAAGTAGCAGGCCAATTACTTTTTAATGATACAAGTGATACATTTTAATCTATATAATATATAATAACAACACCGTATCTGTAAATAGAAAAATTAATTTTCCGGTCCAAATGACACTTCCCGAAATGGAAAAATTAATATAACAATTATATAGAATTATTTATATTAGCTAATTAATTATGCAATTTTCTTAGGTATTATGCAATCACAAGGTACATAATTATAAATTGTAATTGACATAATATATGGAATATATTCGTTAATTGTATATTAAATTAATTTAGATTATATTGTGCTTAATTTAGATTAACCAATGTTAGCCACCGCCAATTATGATCCGATTTTATACATATATAGAATATTAATTAATCTATTAGTCTAACAATCATTATTATATTATAAGTGAAAAATATATATTATATTATATATCTATATAATATATATGTTATATTGTATCAATATATTCTATTTACTTAATTAACAGATCGGTATGTAAAATTGAAGATCAATTTCGGATTGTGAGATCAAGAAATGTCGATGTTATATATATGATATCGATTGCTTGTTTATAATTAATTTTTTGCATTCTACTATAAAAAAATCTTTCTCATGGTCCTATTAGCATAGCCACAGATATGAGAAGAAAGATGTTTTTTTTTACTCATATACCCAATCTGTGGTATTGATGAGATTCGAAAGAAAGATGGTTTGTTCATCATCTTTTAGTATTTGTTTCAAGACGTGAGATTTGAGACTTTATATTTTTATTTGTGAAATTTATTCTAATAGAGACCCTGACGTTTATATATTAATTTTTATGAGAAAAAGAATCTGAGGTTGGAATTAAAAATGCAAAATAGGTATTCGAATTGGAATTTTTGAGGTTGTGGTTTGATCTAATTGGCATTTTTATATCTGTTTAATTTCCATATTCAATCTTTCCATGTTACACTTATGATTTGCTAATAATTCATGTGTAAAATGCATATATGATATAGGAAAATCATTTTAGTTGGTTCAATTGGAGAGTGAATATACCTCTCGGGGATCCAATGAAATTGTGAGGGTCCGTGATATATTTATTCGATCAATTTCATGGATATATCTAATATCTCTTCAATATTGGCAATTCAAGTAAGAATTTTTGGAAAAAAGGTGATGTTCTCTTCATATCAACTGACCAGCTTTTTCTAAAGATGCAGTCTACGATTAAGGTGATTATTTACTCGAGGTCGTCGGTGAAGATAAATTTTAAATATGTGTCTTCTATGATAAATTAATTATTAATGTGTCAAGTATTCTTTTTACGAACATTGTTCTTCTCTTATCACATTTATATATTTTACCATGAATTTAAAATTTTCTAATATGAAACTATAATAATTAATTTGTATGTTGGCGTTCAGCGGCAGAGAGAGGATCTCCCTTATATGGTGATGGTTAAGTGGCTATAGAGAAAATTTGACGAATGAAGTGTTCTTTTAAATATATTGCACATGATTGGGTTCAGAGAAATATGAATCAATTTGTTCATAATTTGGTCAGATATGCTTTATTTAATTTTCATTTGTTTTCACTAGCGTGTTCCTTTTAATTACTATATGAAACCCTATCCCCCTATGAACTAATTCTTGAACCAACATCCCTCAATGTAAATAATATATAATAACAAGACCGTGACCGCAAAATGATATTTTAATTAAGAAATATTCTGCAAATTTATTTCAATATTATCCTCAATTTTCGCAAATATGCTAATGAGCACTAATATTTGTCGAGAATATATTTCATATTTGGTGAATGGTCATATATATATATATATATATATGATAAAATACCATTAATTATGACTTAAAAATTCAAAATATAAATTTACTTTAATAGATACACATATATATACGGAGGAATTGTATTATGAAACCCGAAAATTCTGAAAATTTATATACCAACTATAGAATAAATCATCTACTACACCACGCCCTAAAATTTTATAATCAACCAACGAAAATTACTATACTTACATAAGATCTTTATGTAAAATCTTCTCTCCGCTTTTCTCTTCTTCCCTTAATCAAATTTCAAATCTTCAATTTCTAAATATAATCAAATCTATTTCTATATTTAACTTAATTATATTATATAAATTAGGTTATTTATATGTAAGTTTTCGTCTATAAAAAAAGATTGGGTTAAGGGCTAAATGGGCCTCTGGACTATTTGGGGGAGAACAAAAAGGCCCCTGAACTTTTTTCTGTCTCAATTGGGCCCTTGAACTTTTATTGAGGCCTCAATCAAACCCCTCCATCACACCCCTCACTAACGTACGTTAGGGTTGATTCAAAACGACGTCGTTTTGATCCTGAAATTAATTTTTTTTTAAATTAACGCCTCTCTCTCTCTCTTCATCAACCCGCGGCCATCGCCGCAGCCTCCGCGCATCGAGAAAGCTGCCTGATCATAGGCCATCACCGCCGCCGCCGCCGTGTCAAACGTCCCCAACCGGACCGGACCTCCCTCTCTACTCTCTCTCATCTCTCTCTCTCTCACGCACCAACCGGACCGGACCTCCCCAACACCGACGTGCCACCACTAACCGGCGGAGCAGCCCGGTCATCTGAATCTCCTGCCTCTGAGCTATAGTAAGGCTAAGCTCAGCGGCGCCGCTTTTATTTTCTTTGATTACTTTAGGCAGCGGCGGTGGTTTATCGGGGCGGAGGGTTTTGGTTTCGGAGTTTCCGACGTTGATCACTTCATCACGCTTTTATCTGCCCCGCCGGAAAATGATCGCGATCGCCGGCAGTTTTGTGGTGGTCGGAGAGGCTGAGGGAGAGGCCACACGAAGTTTGCTGGGGCATGTCGTCGTTGACCAACGCCACCGTCCCCCACGTGGCGTAGTGGTGGCGCGGGGCCAGATCGACGAAGTGGTGGGGCTGCGGCATGAGGGCAGTTGCGGCGGCCGAGGTGGTGGGATTGAAGAAGAGCATGTTGGCTTGTTGGGTTGGTTGTCGAAGAGAGAGAGAGGAGAGAGAGAGATAAATTCAATTTTTTTTTTAATTTCAGGATCAAAACGGCGTCGTTTTGAATCAACCCTAACGGACGTTAGTGAGGGGTGTGACGGAGGGGCTTGATTGAGCCCTCAATAAAAGTTCAGGGGCTCAATTGAGACAGAAAAAAGTTCAGTGGCCTATTTGTTCTCCCCCAAATAGTTCAGGGGTCTATTTGGCTCTTAACCCAAAAAAGATTTGTAGAGACGACCTTCTTCCTCACCATCTTTCACACCAAGCATATTCCTGCCCATCTCAAGTGGGTACAAACATACAGTGAATTTAAGGGAATCTCCCCAACCTCCTCGGGCTTAAACCGCCCCCAATGAACTGCATCGAATTTTGAAATAAGGATCATCACAGGGATTACGATTAATATTCTCGAATGCCATTTTCGAACACCATCACATTTGACAGTCATTTGTTTCTATTTTTTTTCTAATATGCTTTTTAGCTTTTAAATTGTAAATCTAACCTAAAGTTTTTTTTTCTTTTTTTTTTCCGGTTGCTAGAATGAGGATGCAGACGCAATTAATGGTTTGAGTCAAAATTATAATTATTGGGCCATAGATTAGTTTATTATATTGTATGTTACAGATGATCATAAAATATCAAATGCTATTTTTTATGAGTGTAAATTGGCACTTCGATTAATATATATATTTTCTCATTTATAATTTATTTGTTGTTGCTAAAATGGTAACTACCTCTGTCTTTTATTTAACAATATTGGATCAAAATATAAATTTGCGGGATTAGGAAATAACAATTTATCATAAATAGTTTACTATTTTTGCATCTTTGTAAGCAAATTTTGGTTTGAATATCACTACCAGGATTCATCTTCTTGAGATTTCTTTTGCAATCTCATCATAGGAGACGACGACGATCAATTAATAAGAAGATTGAAAATAATCTTATTAATGTGCATATTTTATTGTTTCATCAGTTAAATTTTTATTATATTTTTACTATTGTGTTTTGTAATTTCTTAGTGTAATATATGTTCTCGAATGGAATGGTAGTAAGAATTTCTTGATTATGTAGTTTTAATATTTTTTCTTATGCCCGCCACTTTGATTTTTGTTTGAATGGATATTATTTAACAAGTTTTTTGTACCGATGAAATTATTATGTAAGAAAACAATCTCAATAGTTGATCAATATTATTATTGTGAGTAGATTGTTGTGTTCCTATAGAATATAAATAGTTATTTTGAATTTGCGTAAAATTTTCAAAAATTATATATATATATATATATATATATATATATATACTTAAAACATTTAATAACTAACAATTAAATCTAAATAAATGTTGTCTATTTTTATGCAAAAAGTAACTATTTGAGGTTGGATTATTGAATGGTATTCATGAATATAACACACATATACGTACATTTGTTGCGATTTTCTTTTTGGAAAAAAAATGCTACTGTGTTGTACTTATACTTTGTTTTACAGAAAGGAATATTAACTAATATTCTGAAATGAATTTTATTTTTTGAATATAAATTATGCTTTCATATATGTAAACTATGTGCATGCGAAAAAAAATAAAAAAGTGTATATATTAATAAAAAATGTAGTCAATAAATGATTTAATTTTATTTTAAATTATTTTACTTCCACTAATGCATACTGAATTAAATATTGACAAAATCATTGTGATAAATGAATTTAATGGTTAATTATATATTTTGAAAAACTTGAAATTGTGACTATCTTAGTTGTATTTGATTATCACTCATATTGTAAATTGAAGATTTATTTGTATTAAATTTTCTACATTTTTTAAAACAATGTTATAATTTATTGTTAAAGTATCATTTTTTTTAATGTGTTAGGTTCTAAAAATAATAAAAAATACAATGACTCATTTTTCACGTTATCAATAACTCGAGTTATTGGAGAGTCCCTAAAAAATGAAAAATGGGAGCATCATATGTTATTTGTATGTTTAATTAATTATGTATTTCCAAAAAAAATCAAAATTGTCATTGTTTCGGTTGTATTTAATTATAGATTACTTATTCCATCATGAATTAGATTGTAAATAGAAGATTTTTTTGCATTAATTTTCCTACATTTTGTTAAATTATAACATTTTTTATGTTTGAGGTTCAAGAAATATAAAATATTAGCAATTTACCCATTTTTCATTATTATCAATAATTCAAGTTACCATCAGAGTCCTCTGAAAGAACATAAATATGAGAGTATCACGTTTTTGGAGCTCATGAAATCATAATATATAACTACAATGGGGACTGTATAACCTTGAATTAGTTTTCATTATTTGAGAGGCTAAATCTTATATTTTGTTCAAGGCAATGTAATGATTTTATTTTATTCTTTAGTTTTTTTAGAATTTATATTCTACCTACATTTTAAGTTATTTTTTAAGTAAATAAATTTTTAAAGAGTAATAAATCGACCAAAAGTGATGGCACCGAGAAAGAGTTCCATGTGGCGGTTTAAACGACGATTGCTTATTGCAAGAAGTCGGTCGATTGAAGTGGTAGATAAAATCAAGCTGCCATAATTTGGTAGCTTAATTTTATGTTATTATTATTGTATGAATTAAATAAATTGATTTTTATTGAACTTATAATGGTTTTTGCATTTGTATAAAATATTACATAAAAAAATACTATTAGATATATGCAAAGGTACATTCGTTGTTTTAGTATATACTATGAATTCGGGCACGTAACAATTTATGTGAAGAGAATATACTTATTTTAAATTATTCTAAAGATGAAATCTACCAAAAATAAGTTTCAAGTTTAAAATCACAATCAATTTAGTTTATTCCACCCCTTATTTAGCTATTGTAACTTAAACCACTAAGCATTAATCAGCATACTAAATCAACCACAAACATATAAAAAATATTAAAAAAAGTGGAAGAAAAAAATATATATTCAGGTGTTTAAATAACGAGCGATCACTCATTAACTAGATATAGGAGTTGCTAAAGTCTCGAAGACTGAATCGGTTCAATAATTCAATAATTTTAAATCATAAAAAAACATGGAGACATGAAATGCACAATACATACTACCCCTGTGATTTTGTTATTCTTTTGGAAAAAATAATTTAATTTAATACATGTGTGTGTACGGAGGCATAAAACGATATGATGATCGATTAAGATGGAGTCTGATGTATTCTATACAAATAAAGGAGATGATGACAAATCAATCAAGTTGTGGCAGCACATTTCAAGTTGTGACAACTCTTCCTTGATATTTTCCCATCCGTTTCACATGATCCAGGCGGTCGATCTCGAATAGGTATAATTTTTTTTTTAAAATGTGTTTTAGATCATGTTCTTGGATTTATTTTTGGATATGAGTTGTCAACCCATAAATAAATTTAAGCGAACAAACTCAATCATTATATTCTCTATATATTTTTTCATTGTATTGATTAAATATTTAACTATAATTTAATTACTTTTTATATATCTCTTCCGTGCATCGCATGGGTGTAATACTAGTTTAAACTATAAATGATACGTTTTAGTATAAAGATTGATACTGATTTTTATCAGTTTTTTTTTGTAGGTCAACGCCGGTCAACATGGGTTGACCCGCATTGATCCTGCCTCGTCTGATGGATGTATGGACCTTATTGGGCCTGGAGTGATATATAGCAGTTTTGGTGTTTAATTTTTGGTTTACTTCTGCTCTTTTTTCCTTTCACCCTTATGTTGAATTTTGAATTTTTCATCTCGTTGCTACTTTGTCCCTACATAAATTTAAAGTCAGAGAATATGGCCGAGTGTAAGGAGATTCAGGAATTTGGGCCAAGAAAATCGTTGTTCGAGCATTAATCTATAGCTCGGAACACTATATTGATGAACATAATGGGATGGCTGAGTTTTTTGTTCGATCTCTCTCTCTCTCAAAAGCTGCTAAAGGGTTTGAAACTATCAACAATTGTAAAGCTAAAAGTTTTCTAAAACTGTATTTCTTTCATCATGCATTGAGGCAAATAAATGAATCAATTTGGTTCATGTTAATTTTTCGAATTTGGTTTTGTGATTTCTATATGAATCTGTATGAATCGATACCATGGCCGGTTAAGAGGGTGTGCCAAGTATGCCATGGCACAGGGCTCAATAATTTAGAGGGCCCAAAAAAGAAATAATATATCTTTTTTTAATAAATAAAAATATTAAATATTTCATCCATATCTCTCTCTTCCACATTAAATTGAGGTTGTATTGGGATGTCAACAATATAAATAAAGTAGTTTGAATTTTTTTTTTCTTTTTTGTCAAAAGGGTAAATTGCACTTTAATACCTACATTTTGTGTTCTTTTTCAAAATTAACGAAACAATACACCCACTTTTTTTTAAAAAAAATACAAATCTAATTTCTAATCAATTTTATGACCTAAAAATTGTACGTGATTTATTGTATTAATGTTTTTGTTTGGATAATTTTTTTACGCTGTTAGTGAAATATAAATGTTAAAATACAATCAATTACATTGGATTTAAGGCCAATAAAATGTTAGAGTTGCAATTTTTTTTAAAAGGCCGGTTCTATTTTATTAATTTTAAAAATGTTGGCTATTTTGAAAAAGTGCCCAAAATATAGGCATCGAAATATAATTTTACCTTGTCAAAATATAATTGCAATATGCTAATATTTTAAAATTTACTAATAAAATTAAAAATAAGTGTTTTTTTTATATTATGGGTCCAAATTTTAAAATGAGCACAGAGACTCTTAAATATTTGAGACGGCCATAATCAATACTATTCTATAACCTTAACAAATTTGATTTTATGGAATTGTGTAGAAATTTTTTAAAATTTCTATTCATAATTTGTTCAAGAGAAATCTAAGTTCAAAGAATTTGAGAAGAAAGGCTGGGCTAAGAAAATGGAATTGGTGCAAGGAAAGTTGTTGAGAGAAGAAAGGGAAAATGACCATTTTGGTACTTTATGTTTGGCCTCTTATTAATTTTAGTACCTTACGCATTATTTTGGTCAAAGTGATACCCTAACAATATATATTTTAGCCATTTTGATCTCAACTACCTAAAATAGCAGGTTTGTAGGTTATATGAGTTATTTGTATAATTTCTTAAAGTTGAGGGATAAAAATTTAAATTTTAGAAATATTATTTAATTTTTATTTTTAAAAATAAAAAAAATTGTTTTCATAATTAAAAATTTAAAATATACATTTAAAAAATAATGTTATATATTATTTTAAAAAATAAAAATTATATAAATTTTTTAAAAATTAAAATAAATATTTCATTAGAAAATTAAATAATTTAATTTTTTCAAATTTAAAAATAAAATTATATAATTTTTAGAAAATCTAAAATTATAAATTTAAAAAAAATTATAATTTAAAAAAATATAAATTTTTAAAAAATAAAATTATAAATTTAAAAAATTAAATTTATAATTTTTTAAAAAATATATAAATTTAAGAAGAATAAAAAATGTAGATTTTTGAAAATAAATTAAATTATATATTTTTAAAAAAAATTAAAGTTATTTAATATTTTTTATTTTAATTTTGGTCTTTCAACTCAAAAAATTATAAAAATGACCCTAATGACCTATAAACCTGCTATCACATGTAATTAGGATCAAAATGGATAAAACAAATATTGTTAGGATATCATTTTGGCCATTTTGATCTCAATTACCTAGAATACCAAAATGACTATTTTCCCAGAGAAGAAATATACCAAATGCAAATTTGCTGAGGAGAGGGAAAGAGGTAAACTTACGGAATTGGGAATAAGAGATTTGTGGAGAAAAAACGTGAAATATGCTCACATGCATTTCATCCGCCCATATAATGGCATCTTCGGTCATATTTTTATTAGTTTTCAAGTATTTTGTTGTCACGCCAATCTCATCTCAAAAGTTAACACTCGCTAAAACTCTAAATATTTTATTCCCAACAATAATATCTCAAAAAACTATTTATGAGTCTCACTATTAATTCATTCCATATTTTATATACTTTTTCATTTATTTTATGATTTTATTTATATAAAATTAAATATTATTTATAATATTTCAATTAACATGTCTATATATTTACATATACATATATATAATTTCATAAAACAATAATTTAACAACAAAAAATGTTTAACACGAAACAAGTGAACAATAATTAATTAAAAGTTAAGACACAAAATAACTTGAAATTAATAAACATCCAACTCCCACAATCATGCCAATACCCAGCTGAGATTGAGTCCCATGTTTAACACAAAACAAGTGCCCACGTGACTCCTCACTTCTCCATTTTCGCCTCTTCCCCCTATCCCCAAATTCTTAGAAATTCTCCATTTTGCTTCGAAAAGTTTCGCCCTTACTTTGTTTCCATTGTCAAATGGAATTTTTTTATTTTTTACGATTCAAAATACACGAAATATTTTTATTTTACTAATTTTCAATTTCACTTTTCGTTTTTTTCAATACTATATAATCTATTCAATCATTCATATATATATATATATATATATATATATATATATCATTACGGTGAGATCTATTATTTAAATCTTCAACAATTCATCATAACCACACAAATATTTATCTTTTCATCTCAATCACAAATTTCAAGTTGAAAATATAATCAAAGAAATATATTTTCATTTTTCGAACCTATAACTCTAAATATTAAATCATTCATCACAACAAAATCATTACATTTTTTTAAAAATCAATACACCTCGTAAATTGAAATATAAATACTAAAAACTGAAAATTAATGTTGGAAGTAAAAAATAAACAAGGCCTTCCCTTTCCATACATTCTCATAAGAATTCTACCCTACACGTTGGGGTACTACCTCATCTATTACATTAGACTTATTATGACATATAAAGTAATACTCTCAAGAGTAAGCAATAATTCTCCATTTCTCATCTCACAAAAATAATTTCTTCATGGTCCGGAATATGTTGAGTGTCACCTCAACATATTCCACACCTATCCTAGCCGCCCAACATATCAACCATGTACACCCACACATTGTAATAATAGAAGAATGGGTTATACGTATGAAATTAAAATATGTATGGAAAACAAGTCCACCCTCATCAACTTTCGGATTTCGTCCACCCCTTAAATAAATAATTAGAAAAATCCCGGTACAAAATTTCACATCTCTCTATAATATGTTTAGTGGAAATATATAAAACTAGCCGGTCAAACTTTAAAAACATTTAATTTAGCCACTAACTTTTAAATATATTTATTTTAGCCAGAATGACAATTTTGTCCCTGCGTATTGCGCGCATTACCAGCGCGCACCCCTAGCGCGCAATGTCAGCGCGCACAGGGGCATTTTCGTCGAAAGTGATTAAAATAAGTATGTTTTAAAGTTACTGACTAAAATAAATATGTTTTAAAGTTCAAGTGGCTAAAATAGTTTTTGCCTCATATGTTTACGGTAAAAAAAAAGGAAACTCGTAACACCCCAAAACTTCAATACTCATCTACCAAAGCCCACAAGACTTCAATTAATAAAGAAAAGATAGTCAAACAAGGTCGTATAGTGTAGCAGTGAATAAGGTCGTATCCACAAGGATATAATGATTATACTACTGTGCATCAATTTTTTGTTTCGAGGTTCTCTAGGGGAACGTGATTGTCACAGTGGGAAGAACTATAAGACCCGTGTGAAAACACTTGATTGTGGAATCTGACTTTTCAGAGGCTGACTTGGGGAGGGGGGGCGACTACAGCGGCGATCGGGTGTTTATTAAGAGACTCGGGACCATCATAGCTTGTCTCGCTTCGCAGATGGATCGCATTGCACTGCTTTTTAGGATTTACCACAGTATTGTTGGGAAAAGAAGGTCAAATTACTTTTTAAGACCAAATTCATTGTGAACCAAATGAGGCTGAATTGCTTTATGGGCCATGTATTTATAGAAGAAGCATAGTAATATTGAATTGAATTTTTAGGCAAGCTGATGAGTAGAAATGTTTCATGGGCTATGTACTTAAAGACCATGGTGTTGCCCTACCCTATACCACTAGCTAGTTACGACACATTTTTTAAACGGCCTCATTAGTGATAAACATGATATTTTGTATGCATTGTGATGTTGATTCACATTTTTAAAACGATCTCCACAATCACCTGAGCATCATTATCTTAAGGCATTTATAGTTTTGGGCAAGTGTTATTAATTTAATCAATTAATTTGATTATTTACATTATACAAATATAATAGTAAGTACAAGTCATATCATATATCACCATATAGCTCGTTGGCCAACATCTCATATAAAAGAAGGAAAGCTCGGTTGCCACAATTGAAGACTAGCTAGAGAACTGAAAAAATCAGTTGAAGGACTACACAATTGATCAATTTGAGGATATGTAATGTGATCACTGGACGATCAGTTATGAAGCTAAGGAACTGATATCAGCCAATTGAAAGTAAAGTAGCTAGCCATTTTTTGCAAGGGAAAAGGGTCTCGCAGGCCCCTGAACTTTTTGGCGCGGCCCCAAAGAATTTTGCAGGACTTTGCTTTGTACTTTGTTGATAGGAGGATTTTATTGAGGATTTTAATTCTGCATAGAGGTTTTTATGAGGTTGATCAATGTTGAGATGCAGTGGCTGTAGAATATACATTGTAGTTTTGTTTATTGGAATTTGATGTAGTTTATGAGACTTATTGGAATTGTTGATTGTTGAGATTTTATTGGAATCTTTGCAAGATGCAGTTTTTGTTAATTGTAAGTTTGCAATGGGATGAATGTTTATTCTCAGTTAGAGTTTTGCATGGGTTGTATTTGATTCATGTTAAATTGTTGATTATTATTCTTCTTTGCAATTAAATTGCAGATTCAAAATGAGGTTTCTGTTAAAGTGAAGTAGACACAATAGAAACAATGAGAATAAAATAGATATCATCTTCATTTACAATTGATTGAAGATTACAAAAGAGAAATGACATGTTCATTTATACAAGAGACATGTTCATTAGCAAACCCCTGGACAAAAAAAGACATCTTCAATCACAAAAGATATGGGACATGTTCATTTATAAAAGAGACATGTTCACCATCAAAATATAATTGAGTCTCTGCTCAGACTTTACATCATAATTCATTCACAAAAAATCTTTAATCACAGCTCAGTCATGTGATTAATTTCATTGTTTCTTGTACTTCTTCTTGTCCCTCTGCTTCTCCAACTGGCTCCTAGTTGTGCATGGCTGGCCTTTCCATGTTGGCCTAGGTGGCTTAAATGGGAGATTTGTAGGCATGATGGACTGCTCTCCAGTGGCTGCAAAGGCTATCTTCCTTGATGCACTACTCTTAGAGAGAATAGAGGATCTCTGCTCTTGTCTTATCAGTTTCTCATTTGGAACTGGATAGCTGATTTGAGGATCAGGATTTGAACTCAACTGTTGACTTGCAATTGGATCTCTTTGTATGATAAGTGTCTCAGAGCTCATTCCAGGCTGCAAATGGAGTTAAGCAATGAGAAATTCAAGTATTCATACTACTCTGTGTGAATAAGTGCAGAATTAAAACTCACATTTAAAGTGACATTTCCAGATGTATCATCAATATACACCCCCATTCCAACAACTCTCCTACTCCTTCTGATGCATTTCTCCTGAAGATCATCTGTTGGTTTTCTCTTCACAGCTTCCTTTCCTTTCTCAGAGCTCATTACCTTCTTCTTCCCTTTCTCAGAGCTGCTAGCCTTCTTCTTCCCTTTCTCAAGGCTGCTGACTTTCTCCTTGCCTTTCTCTCTTTTCTTCTCAGCAGTTTGACCTCCATCCATGCTCTTCTCTGTTGTGTTGTCCTTAGAGACCTGTTTTCACATCATCACAGTTAGCAATAATTATACTCTGGAGCATTGTTGTAAAATGTATACTTCATTTACCTTATCCTTCTTGATCTGAGGACATTTGGCTTTGTTGTGACCTCCCACATGGCATATAGAGCATGTCATTCTCACACCCTTCCTCCCTAGTGTCCCAGACTGTTGGCCTCTCTTCTGCTCTGTAGAGCTCCTTATTCTTTTCACTTTTGGTCTTCCTGCCAGCTTCACAACTGGGGGAGGCTCACATTTCTCAAAAGCATCAACATTGAAGAAATTGTAACTTGGCACAGGCATCATTGGAACCTCATAAGTTGCACTGTAGGCTGCATTCTCATACCAGGGAGAGATATACAATTTGGGGTCCTTCTTTGCATGGCTTATAGCACATATAGCATGGGGGCAAGGTATGCCAGTCACATCCCAGCTTCTACAAGTGCACCTCATGACATCCATCCTCACCACATGCCTATCATCTCCATCCCCTACCTCATATCCATTCTGACCATTGAACACTACCTTACAGCTAAATGCTCTCTCTAGGTTCTCTTGATACACCTCAATACATGCAGGACTCCATTTACTAGACCACTTCTCATGACTGCCCCTACGTTTTCCTAACCTCTCCATGGCAGCCTCTCTAATGTCATCCAACATAGATATAACAGGCTTATATCTAGCATCTAATATACTTGCATTGAATGCTTCACAGAAATTATTGTCAACAGTATCTGACTTGCATCTAGTGCTGATAAATGCCCTACAAAATACCTGAGGGTTGTAAGATACAAAGTCCTCAACTGCTTTCTTGCTAATTTCACCCAATGACTTCAAGTTATCATCAAACTCCTCCTTGAAGGTGCTCCAAACACATATCCAGAATCTCTTTTTGAGCTCTTCACTATGCCACTTCTTGCTCCAGTTGGCATGAACATGTCTAGCACAAAATCTGTGCTCAACCAGTGGCAATATCTCAGCAACTGCATTTACTAAACCCTGCAATATTAAGATCAAACATTGCAGTTAAGTAGTTGCTATTAAAGAGATGCAATTTATTTCACAGATATGATACTTAGAAGATAAATACCTTCTGCATATCTGAGATAACAGTGAGAGTTCTGCCTCTATCACTGATCTCCAAATCACTCACTAGATTCTTCAAAAACCAACTCCAGTTGTCAGCATTCTCCTTCTCTATGACTGCCCAAGCAACAGGGAACATTTGCCCATTTGCATCCTTCCCAACAGCTACAAGCATCTGCCCTTTCACTATCCCCTTCAAATGACAGCCATCTATCCCCAAAATAGGTCTACACCCTTTCTTCCAACCCCTCTTAAGGGCATCAAAACACAGATATAGCCTCCTAAACACTAGTCTGCCTGACTGCATAGCTTCAGGACACAGTTCCAACTCTACAGTTGAACCAGGATTTGTTCTATTCAACATCTGTACATAGGAACAAATGTTCCCAAACTCCATGATATAACTGCCTTCTAGCTCAGTTTTCACAATCCTCTTTGCCCTCTTACAGGTAGATCTTGACACAAACAAGTGCATCTTGTTTTCTATGACTCTCATTAGCTCATTAGTTGTAATGTTAGGTTTTTCATACACATATTTCTTTAACTCTTGAGCTAGAAATCTAGAAGTGGCAAACCTGTTTTTAGTGTCTATTAGGCAGTTATGCTCATGCATGAACTTCTTTACAACAAGATTTGGTGTCTTTCCAGATTGGGACATAAACAACTCAAAGGGACAACCTGCAGACTTACATTTAGCCCTAATTCTATGCTTCTCATTAGGGTTTAATTTCAGAGGAGTACGTTTAGCTATACTATACTTAGCAATAGCATCTCTAGCTATCTTAGCATCTGGAAAACTCATCCCTAACAAGAAGTGTGGGTTGTCATCACCAGCATCATAGTTCACAGCTCTCCTGCCTTGTTCAATTAAGCTCAGCTCCACACCTTCATCTTCTCTACAGTCACTATCACTGTCATCATCTAAACTAGAACTACCTAAGTCCCCAATAGATTCATCCTCCCCATCAGATTCACCCTCTCCATCAGATTCACCTTCCCAACTAAATGCACCCTCTGCAACATTTTCAACATCATCATCTGCCACCTTACCCTTACCCTTACCCTTCCCATCCAATTTAACACCTATGTCCTCTGCAACCTTTTCAACATCATCATCTGCCACCTTACCCTTACCCTTCCCATCCAATTTAGCACCTATGTCCTCAATACCCAACCCCAAATCCCCTGAAGTTAGTCCAGGTTCTATATCCATACCCACATTTGCACTGCATTGTGTTCCTATATGATGTTGTTTCATCACTAGTTCATCAAAAGGATAGATATGAACCATGCACTTGAAATTCATTTCAAAAACAGAGGCAACTATGTCATTTATTCCATCATCATATTCCAACACCACCACACCATCATCAATCAGACTTTTTCCAGGTTTCAAATAACAAAGTTTACTAACATTTGGCATATTAAACTCTTCCCTGTATCTCTTAACCATATGGGTAAAAGATAGAAAATCAATATCTCCATCTTCAACTTTTTTCTTACCCCCTATGTATTCTAAGACATCTGTACGCACCCATTCCCCTCCCATATGATATGTCAGCTTGATAATGTAACAGTCCATGGCTATAAAAAAAAAGGCACGAATAAAAAAATCAGTGCATTTAGTGCAAAAAAACAAAAGCAGTGGAAAACCCTATTCACTAAAATAATAAGCTAACAAACAAGAACAGTAATTGTTTAATGAAACTCTACCTTTTTGCTTGCGCGTCACGTGGGGTTATTCAATGTGTTGGACCACAACTTCCAACTCCAAAACTCTTCTTGTATCTCTGACTTGCACCCCCAATTTCCCTAAATTCGTTTACTAACCCCAAAACTTACATAAACCCTACGATTAAAGGACGAATTTCTGGAATTGAAAGATGGCAAATGAATTGGATGATGAACAACCCTAAACTCGCTCTTAATCACGAACCCTAACCCAATTTGGCTGTTTTCCCCAATTTTAAGGGTGAATGGGTCGGGTCGGGTAATGTTAAAATTTGGGTCGGGAATTAACTATTTTGACTTTAGAATTTTTTTAAATAAAAACGGACGCAAAACGACGTCGTTTAAGCCCGATTTAACGGCCCCGTCAAGAGGGGCCTGACGGAGGGGCCCAATAGGTACGAAAAAAAAAGTTTAAGGGCCCAATTGAGCCGAAAAAAAGTTCGGGGGCCCAGTGGGTCCGCGCCAAAAAGTTCAGGGGCCTGCGAGACCCTTTTCCCTTTTTTGCTATATATATATAAAAAAAAAAAGTAGTCATTCGAGGTTGCAGAATACAATAAAATATCACAAAACTAATATACCTTAAGTTGGCGAGACAGAAATGAAACAAAAGAACATAAAAAAAAAAAAATCATATCATCGTAGACTAACAATATAGGAATATATTGTTGAATACATCGAGCAAGTCACCCTCTGTTCTCGAATGGTGAGTTATGAATTTGGGGCGACAAACCTTAAATAATTGAAGCAGAAGATCAGAGCTGACTGCAGATATCGATGATGAATCGATTGTCAAATTCTCCAACACTACAGGTTTGGCTACAGCTTTCACATGATCTGATCTATCATACTTAAACCTCAAACGATTTAGTGAGAGAGAGATTCTGGACGTGCTGAGCTTTGTGAGCAACCTCCTTTTCAGACTTAGGATCCATGAACAAGATTGAAGGCGACGGCAGTTAATAGATATATCAGATTCCCACTCCCTCGAAGCGGCTGATTTAAAAGATTGTATAAGAGCGGCTCGAGCAGCTTCTCTTCCAGTCAGGAAAGATTGTATGTGTAGAATTATGTCTTCCGGCAATAGGTTAATTACGCCATTCACGGTTTCGATTCTTTTGCCTTTCTCCATGATATGCGACGGCTGATTCAATTATCATTCAATTTCATTTTCAAATATACAGCAAACCTGTGTAGGGATGGGAGAGTTTGGAGCCAAAATATTGTCTCTCAAATTAAAATTACACTTGATCTTTCAAGTATCATTTATATCTCCGGTATATTTATTATCTATTGCATAAGAGCGGGCTTGTCTATGCTACTCTTGCGGGTAGTACCCAAGTGTCATAATATATCTATTGTGACACTTTTATGTGTCATAATAGATCACAAAAGGTCTGATATGACATATAAAAATGTCAGAGTAGATGTACTGTGACACTTGGATACTACCCGCAAGAGTAGCATGGAGCATAGCTCACTCGGTGTGCACCCTTAGATAGCAGCTACAAATTACTCTCCTCACAAAAAGAAAAAAAAATTGTGAACTTTGATTCTTGCCATATGTATTACAAACATATAATAGGATATTCATACCATAGAATTTCTAGCTGTAATTTCAACTTTATTTTATTTTAGGTGGGAAATGAGGGAATTGAGAAACAAAAGTATATTGTATCTTGGAAATAGGGTATTAACCGTATGTCCATAACTAGCTAGAACATGATTAAAACTAATGCGTCTTTTGAACTTAATTTGTACTTGGTTCAATGACAAAAACTTATATGAAACCGTCTAATAAATCTTTATATTTTAAACGGGTCAAATAGAATTCAAACACGTCCCAAAATATTCATCCAAATCTTAGACGGTTCTACGCGCCCGCCCATGTGTGATCACGCACATATCTCTATATACGTATGAAGTAAAGTATCACTAATTATATATTGAAATATCATTTAATATGAATTGAAGTATCATTAATTATGAAGTATTTTCACATGGGAAGAAGAAAAGAAATGAATTATTTTATGCATAAAACATAATGTGTGGTTTTAATTTAGTTGATTCATTTTTCTTTTCTTTTTTTGATATGTTTATTGATTCTCCAGACATCATGTATCACTATGTATGAATTTAAGTATCATCAACTATGAAGTTTTTTCATATGCTAAGAAAAAAAATGAATTAATTTCTACATAAATCATAATGTGGAATTTTAATTTAGTTGATTCATTTATCTTTTTTTTTTTAATATGTTTGTTGATGATCCGAACAACAAGTACCACCATATATGAAGTAAAGTATCACTAGTAATGAAGCGTCTGACAACCCTCATTTTCTTTTTTTCGTTATTTTATTTTATTTTTTAACTTTTTTTAAATCTTCATTTTATATCGAGCCCAGTGCATAAGCATAATATACGTCTCATATGGGAGTCTCTCATTTTTTTAAAAAAAATATTAATTCAATAATTTAAATATTTAATTTAATTTTAAGAAGTTTGACAAATTTATATATTATTTATATAATACTAGTGCTAGCATAATTTTCATTCTCATTATTTATTATTTATTAACTTCATATTCTTGATTGACAATACCTCTTTATGTACGTATATAAAAATATAAATATAGAACAAATGGAGATGCTTAAAATCTAAAATATATGTTGGAAAATCCAGTTAAATAAAGTGAGCCTCTAATTTTATCTAATTTTTAGCAGTCAAAATATTTAGTTTTGAATGAATAAAATAGTGTAGGATTGATCTATATTGATAGTAGATAATCAAAATGTTTTTATTTCCTCAAAATTAACTTCGGTGAGTGAGAAATTAATTATTAAAATTGCATTACAACAAAATTCTCCTAATAAGACACTTGTAAGCGTCCTATTATGTCATATAATAGACGCTTTGTAGCATATGATGTTTGTATAAAGCGTTTTATTTGTGTGCGTCACAATATATATAATAGGACATTTTGTATAATAGAACGCTTACAAGTGTGCTATTAAAGATTTAGCAATAGAATTTATCCATGTAATGGGACACTTACAAATGTCCTATTAAGTTGAGGAAATGATTTTCTTTTTCAGCACTGAGAAATGACTTTTTATGATGATATGCGCAAAAGAAAAGATATACTACAAACATACACACACACTAACTAAAATTTAAACATATTAATTTAAAAATAATAACCTGAAATAATTAAATATTTAAGAAAACATAAGCATGCAAATGTTCCATTAATTGATCTCATAAATCTAGTTAACATAACAAATAATTATCTCCAGTTTAAAAGCTATAAATTTAATTGAACAAAAAATGAACTTAAGATACCAAGTCAATATCATAATTCTATCAACCAAATGCAACTAGCTACAAAGAGGTCAAATAAGTCATTTCTCGGCTTCATTTCATGTGTGTTGAATATAATGTGGACCAAAGCACAATCAATCTTAATCATCTACATTTATCACCTCAAAATATAGTGGTAACCCTAGAATAGATCAATTGAAGTAAGATGTCCATGTCCTAGAGTCTTTCTCATTCATTTGCTTTACTCTAAGTTCTCTAGATTGTGTGAATCTAAATTTGTGTTTGGGGTATTTGAGTTTCTTGTTTGCTTTGTTCTTTGTATGGAATCAAATCTTATTCCAAGAGTCTAGATAATCCAATTGTCGAAGTTGTGATAATTGGAGCTATTAATTTAACTACCAATTTTCCAAAGGATCAACCTCGCTCCATCGTATTCTACAAATTTCTTATATACTTGTGGGTATGATGCGAGTTTAAAATAAAACAAGAAGAAAATACACATCAAATTTTTGTGGGATCAACCCTTACTCGTAGCTAGTTACACTCTATATGGGCATAGGTATATATAAATTTATTTTGAACGCGAAAAGACCGCTTGTCAAGCGTATATTGTATTATACTAGAAAAATGCACACATATTGCACATGCTTAAAATAGTAATATTAAGAAGATGTTAATAATCTTATCGTTCCATATAATTATTTTAACATCCTTAGTAATGGACATTTTAAAAAATGTAAAATATATTGGTTGAAATTTATTTTATTAGAGTCTAAATATTAAATCATTTATGTTAAACTTGAAAGATGCACGTACTTAGACGTATTTAAAATAGTCTACTAAAAAATATTAAACTCTTTGAAGTAGTACACATGTGAAAAGTTACAAAAAAAAATAGTGTTGTAATTGGGCAATTAATAAGGTTTGTAATAAATTTAGTAAAATATTGTAATAAATTTAAACTTTTTTATTAACATATTAATTACATTGTTTTTTCTTACTCACACACCCGACTTGTGGTATTGAGAAAATTCGATCTCGTGACCTTTGATCTCCAAGCAATCTCACTCCACCACTAGACCATCCCCACTGAGACACATTGTTAATTTGTATATGGTTGTGTAATAAAGCAACAGGAATAGGGGATACCAATTCCACCAAACCATTCATCAGGATCAATAAATTCCACGATCGTGAAGCTCCGGACCTTGTCGGGTTGCCCACTTACATCTTTATATCCTTTCCAATTCACCCCTCATATACATAGTCCGTGCCCCATCTCCAACCAACACGATATTGGTTAAATTCTTCTTAACCTCCATCTGCACAACGTAAACTTGACCTTGTGTGGTACTTGGTCTTGTGGAAAGTGGCAGTAGCGAGAGCAACTGTTGTTAGACTGTTGTAGGCATTCGCCTTGTGCTGCTTGAACACTATTGCATTGTATGTTATCGCTACATTTTCGTGATTATTTTGAGCTTTCACAGAATAAACTATCATAATCATGAAATATAGCTTTATTAAGTAAATCGCAATAATTAACAGTGAAGTTTGTGTGATGGATCCACGAGATATGTGTGTGTGTGTAGTTTTAGTGATGGAATTTCCATCACTAAAGTGTTTTTTTTTTAGTACGTGTTAATTAATCCAAGAGAAAAAAAAATTAAGGTCACTTTTCAACTATTTTAAGATTCAAATTAAATAAATAATGTTAATAATCAATAAGAGTCTATATTTAACATTCCTATTGAAGTGTTTATTAATCAATGATATATATTCTTATACACATCGTGCTTTAGCCTTTGAGGTACCATATATTTTTAGGTGATGCATTTGAAGGGTTTCTTTTTAGAGATGTTGCATTTGAAATTAATTAATTAATTATATACACGCGCGCGCTAGTAGCTCAAATTCATATGAATAAGATCATGTCTAATTTTCACCTTGTTTGGGTGGAGAACAATATTTCACGTCCAATATAGCTACAAAGTTTATATTTTTCAAAATATATGCCATATGAAGTAATTTGATGCATTCTAGGCCAAATCCAAAATTCACTTATATATATATATATATATATATATATATATATATATAGAGAGAGAGAGAGAGAGAGAGAGAGAGAGAGAGAGAGAGAGAGAGAGAGAATTGATATGCTGCCCACCACTTGTGCCCACCCTCGTGAGCAACTGTCCAGTCAGCAATATGGGTAATTATTTTTTATTTTTAATTTGTCTATATCCTTCCCTTCGCGATAGACTCTCTCATTTCTTTCCCGTCTCTTTATCTGTTTCCATCACGTTTTGAGTTCTGATATCTCACAAATGAAAGACCAGAAACGGCCCTTCTCTCACACTCTTCTTGGTTAACAAATCTCTTTTCATCACCTAAGGAGACATGATGTTCATCAGTAGATTTAAGTTCTTCTCTAGATAATGAAATCAAACGGATATAAATATCATAATAATTTTCCTCCTTTTTTTCTAGATCTTAAAATTCTAATGTGTAGCGCCCCGGTCCCGAAAGACCGTGGAAATGGACGCCACGGGGGTGGGAATTAAGAAGCGGGAAAGAAATGGGGTAGTTTAATTAACAACGGGGTGATAATCCAAAAAAAAAATTAATCTTTAGAATAAAATTTAACAACCGAGTATGCCAAAGATAGGTTATGCCTTCTGAAAAATTAGACAGCATAACCTCTGTAACTAGAGCGAATCCCCGTTTATGACGGCTTATAAGAGAAGAATGGAAGCTGTAATAATTCAATAAGCCCTTTCATAGGCCAAACGGAAAACCAATAACCAGATACCAACAATTAATAGACCCATTCATAGGTCGACAAAAGAAACATACACCAATATGCTGAACAAATGAAGCCCTTCCATGGGCCAAAATGAATGATCAAATAGACATAGCGAAAGACGGACTTCCTCCCTTTGGAATAATTATGTAACTAAGCATATGATTCATGTTAACTAGGAAGTCAACAAAAGTTCAGAATCAGAGAAGCAGAATCATATCAACAAAATACCAAGATTAGAGTTCTTAGCATTTAGCAAAAGAATACCATAAGTGTGAAAGCTCAATTCTAACAAACAGGGACAACGGAAAAATATGTATATCATAATAGCCCATATCTTAGCCTCGTCACCTCCACGCTCCAGCCTACTGACCTGAAAATATTTGAAAAGATTTGGGCTGAGTACTAATGCACTCAGTGGGCAAGTTCTCACAATTTAAGTTATGCAAATCATTTTGTTAAAGTAATCTATCTGTGTTCATGCAGGTAGTGAAGCTTAGGAGGTTTAAAAGTTGGAAGCAACCTAAGTTCACCAAAACATTTTATCGTGAAGCGCTTAAGAGTATAACCCGTCACTGCTCGCAACCCGAACTACATCACCAGCGCATAAAATTGAGTATGGCCATAATATACCCAAAGAGTATAACCAATAAGTGTTTCATTTTAGTCTCACCGACAAGGAGTAGGGCAGGACAAATAATGCATGCATACTGTAGCTACTCACATTGACACAGCGCTGGTTTATGAGACTCCGACAACATACAGTAGCACGTAAATATTTAACACAAATAGTCACATATGCAATTTTGACAAAGCAGAGCTTAATAACTCGAAAGATACAATTTGCAAAAATATAGTATAGCCCACCTTATACATACAGAAGTCCTTCCCTGGTTCCCCTAGGCTAAGATGCTCTAACCATCTCGAGATTCAATCCTTCACCTTCTTCGTAAGTCACGCAAATCCTACAAGGATCGATCTTCAGCTCAGAACGACTACTATATTTTCGGAAATTAATCTACTGTAATCCGAGCTATTATTTAATTTTATTCTTTTTAGAAATAGATTGCGTGACTCTAGAGACCTCGAATAATTCCGACAAAGAAGGAAATAAATTCCAAAATATTATTCTTGATTTATTGGGACCATCCGATTTGACAGGGGTCTCTTTTCAAAACTTGCCATTTTAATCGATTTTTATCAGATTTGTGCCACGGCACTTTTTAACCGTTCAAAAATTATGAAAATATTCAAGGACCATCCTATATATGCCAAGACTATAGTTTGAGGGTTTTAGAATTTTTTTGATAACACATGACTCCAGTATAAAAATAACTGCTTAAGTTGAATAATCGAGATTATTCAACACTCGTCCGAAAATTACGAAATTCGACGGGCGCATAGGAAATAATTTTTGGAGCAACTTTCGAGAAGAAACTTTTTCGATTTGACGACCCGAAATGGGTGAAACGGGGCAAAAACGTAACTGTTCGGCGTCCCTCTACTATTCACGTTTTCCGGCGTTTTGGCCGGTTTCCGGCCACCGGATGACAACGATATCAAAAGACGAAACGTAGAGCACATAAAGATACACGACATACTAAAATTTCAGCTTAAAAGGACGAGAAACGAACCGAGACGAGGCTGCGCAACGTGGCAGCCACGTTGCCGTTTTCCGGCAGCTCCGGCGGCGCTCCGATGACGGCGGCGGCGGATGGCAGCTCCGGCAGGTGGCAGCAGCAGCTGCTGCTCTCTCTCTCTCTCTCTCTCTCTCTCTCATCTCTACTCTCTCTCTCTCGTAACATATATACCACTTTGTAGCGCCCCGATCCCGAAAGATCGTGGAAATGGACGCCACGGGGGTGGGAATTAAGAAGCGGGAAAGAAATGGGGTAATTAAATTAATGACGAGGTGTTAATCCAAAAGAATTAATGTTTGGAATAAAATTTAACAACTGAGTGCCAAAGATAGGTTATGCCTTCCGAAAAATTAGACAGCATAACCTCTGTAACTAGAGTGAATCCCCGTTTATAACGGCTTATAAGAGAAGAATGAAAGTTATAATTCAATAAGCCCTTTCATAGGCCAAACGAAAACAAATAAACAGATACCAACAATCAATAGACCCATTCATAGGCCGACAAGAGAAACAGACACCAATATGCTGAACCAATGAAGCCCTTCCATAGACCAAAATGAATGATCATATATGCATAACAAAAGACGGGGCTTCTTTCCCTTAGAATAATTATATGGTTAAACATATGAGACATGTTAATTAGGAAGTCAACAAATGTTCAGAATCAGAGAAACAGAATCATATCAACAAAATACCAAGATCAGAGTTCTTAGCATTTAGCAAAAGAATATCACAAGTGCGGAAGATTAATTCTTAACAGAATACTAATAAAAAGAGACAATGGGAAAATATGCAAATTATAATAGCCCATATCTCAGCCTCGTCACCTCCACGCTCCAGCTTGCTGACCTGAAAATGTTTGTAAAGATTTGGGCTGAGTACTAATGCACTCAGTGGGCAAGTTCTCACAATTTAAGTTATGCAAATCATTTTGTTAAAGTAATCTATCTGTGTTCATGCAGGTAGTGAAGCTTAGGAGGTTTAAAAGTTGAAAGAAACCTAAGTTCACCAAAACATTTTATCGTGAAGCGCTTAAGAGTATAACCCGTCACTGCCCGCAACCCGAACTACATCACCAGCGCATAAAGTTGAGTATGGCCATAATATACCCAATGAGTATAACCAATAAGTGTTTCATTTTAGTCTCACCGACAAGGAGTAGGGCAGGACAAACAATGCATGCATACTGTAGCTACTCACATTGACACAGCGCTGGTTTATGAGACTCCGACAACATACAGTAGCACGTAAATATTTAACACAGATAGTCACATATGCAATTTTAACAAAGCAGAGCTTAATAACTCGAAAGATACAAGTTGCAAATATATAATAGCCCACCTTATACATACAAAAGTCCCAACAAGGATCCAACACTCGAACACGATACTGGAGACGGAGCAACGGTCCAGAGTTCCTTCCCGAGTTCCCCTAGGGCTAAGCTGCTCTAATCATCTCGAGATTCAATCATTCACCTTTCTCATAAGTCACGCAAGTCCTACAAGGATTGATCTTCGACTCAGAATAATCGCTATATTTTCAGGAATTAATCTGCTATAAACGGAGCTATTATTAATTCTATTCTCTTCAAAAATAGATTGCGCGACTCTAGAGACCTCGAATAATTCTGATGAAGAAGGAAATAAATTCCAAAACGTCATTCTTGATTTAATGGGACTAACCGATTTGACAGAGGTCTCTTTCCAAAATTTACCATTTTACACAGCGGACCTCGATTACACTTTTCACTTGCCCGAAAATTATAAAAATAATACGGGACGCTCCTATACATACAAGGACTAATTACCGAAACTTTGGAAATTTTTCGATAACTCATGCTTCCAGAATAAAAATAACTGTTTAAATTAAATAATCGAGGTTTTACAAAACTTGTCCGAAAATTACGAAATTTGACGGGCGCATAGGAAATAATTTTTGGAGCGACTTTCGTGAAGAAACTTTTTCGATATGACGACCCGAAAGGACCGAAACGGGGTAAAAACGTGACTGATCGGCGTTTGATTAAATTTTCTGTTTTCCGGCGTTTTCGCCGGTTTCCGAAAGTAGGAGTTAAAATTATAGGTTTTATACTATTTATGTAATTCCTTAATATTTTACTATACATATATATGTGTGTATGTATAATAAAAGTAAGAGTCACCACAACTTAAGGACACATAATCATACTTAATCTAGCATGTGACACGTATATATAGATTTTATACCCAATCCTAAATGATATGATCATATATATATTATACTTGTGTGTGTGCTTGCATTTACTTATACCAATTAATAAATAAAACAATGGAACATATATGTAAGTACGTATGTATAATTATATATATTCGGTATATATATATATTTATTTGTATATAAAAAAAATCACACTAATAAATTTTCACTTGGTAAACTATTCTTAAAATCAATCAATAAATATATAATTAATTGAACTAAATCGGAATCTAGGGTTTTGAATAAAAATACAAGAATGCATGAAAGTATCTTTAACCTACTCAACAAGCATACTTACCTAAAAAAAAATAAAATAAAAATAAAAATAAAATAAAATAAAAATTAGGGTCTATTTTCTTCCTTATCTTATCCTTAAGGTAATCATAGGCTATTATTTTAATACCTAAAAGTTTTTGGATATTTCAATTATTCTAACCATTAGATGTATATTCCCAATTAAATTTAGATAATAAAATTTTGGGGTATTACACTCCTCCCCCCTTAAAAGAATTTCGTCCCGAAATTCACGTACCTTCGAATAACTCAGGATATTGCTGTCTTATTTTGCTTTCTAGTTCCCACGTTGCTTCAGTTCGATCGTGATGATTCCATTGCACAAGCACCAATGGAATTTGCTTGTTTCTTAGGACTTGAACTTTTCTATCAAGAATTTCGTGGGGTTTCTCCTCATACGTCATATCAGAACGTAAAACCAACTCACTTTCTTTGACAACGTGTTCTGGGTCAAACACGTATTTCCTGAGCATTGAAACGTGATACACATCGTGAACTTGTGACAAGTTTGGCGGAAGAGCTAATCGGTAAGCAACCTCACCAATTCTTTCTAGTATCTCGAATGGGCCAATAAATCTTGGTCTCAGTTTGCCTTGTTTTCCGAATCTCACAACACCCCGTGTTGGAGATACCTTTAAGAAAACCTTTTCACCAACTTGGAACTCTAGTGTTGCCTTTTGGGTTAACAAATGCACCTGCAGTCTTTATGGATTTAATGAATCGAGTTTTCCATGAATATTTGGATAAGTTTGTGTTGGTCTTTATTGACGACATACTGATCTACTCGAGAAATGAAGAAGAACACGAGAAACACTTGAGACTAGTGTTAGAAACACTAAGGAGAGAAAAGTTATATGCCAAATTCAGCAAGTGTGAATTTTGGCTAAATGAAGTAATGTTTCTCGGGCACATTGTGTCAGCAGAGGGGATCAAGGTGGATCCTGCAAAGGTTGAGGCAGTGAAGAAATGGAAATCACCAACCAACATTCATGAGATAAGAAGTTTCCTCGGTTTAGCAGGATATTACCGGAAGTTCATTAAAGATTTTTCAAAGATAGCAAGGCCAATGACACAACTTTTGAGGAAGAAGGTCAAGTTTGAGTGGACTGATGCGTGTGAACAGAGTTTTCAAGAACTAAAGACAAGATTAACAACTGCACCAGTCTTAACTTTGCCAGAAGGAGTAGAAGGATTCGTGATATACACTGACGCGTCTAAATTGGGTTTAGGATGCGTGCTGATGCAAAATGGGAAGGTGGTAGCATATGCTTCGCGACAATTAAGACCTCATGAACTGAACTACCCAACCCACGATTTGGAGCTTGCCGCCGTCGTGCATGCACTCAAGATTTGGAGACATTATCTTTATGGGGTGAAATGCGAGATTTACACTGACCATAAGAGTTTGAAGTATATCTTCGAACAGAAAGAGCTTAATATGAGGCAGAGGAGATGGTTAGAGTTAGTGAAAGATTATGACTGTACGATACACTACCATCCCGGGAAAGCAAATGTAGTAGCCGACGCATTGAGCAGAAAGAAACAAGGAGTGATGGGATATCTACTCACAAATAAGGAGGAACTTGTGAGAGAAATAGAAAAGATGGAATTAGAGTTGGTGTTTGCACCAAGCTCTACAACAAGTGTAATAGCCGCAGTGGTAGCCAAGCCAGAACTACGATCGAGAATCATAGAAGCTCAGCAAAAAGATGAACGATTGGAGAAGATAAGAGAAAGAGTCAAAGCGGGCGAACCAAAAGAATTTAGGGAAGATAACGACAGAGCTTTAATGTTCCGTGACAGATTATGCGTTCCCAGAGACGACAAATTGAAGCAAGAAATTATGAGAGAGGCTCATACTACTCCCTACATGGCACATCCAGGCAGCACAAAGCTATACAAGGACCTGAAGCAATATTTCTGGTGGAATAATATGAAAAGGGAGATAGCCACATTTGTGGAGAGATGTTTAACATGCCAACAAGTGAAAGCGGTACATCAACGACCTTCGGGATTATTGCAGTCGTTAGAAATTCCAGAATGGAAATGGGAGCATATAACGATGGATTTTGTAGTAGGCTTACCGCGATCAGCGAAAGGAAACTCATCAGTGTGGGTCATTGTAGATCGATTGACCAAATCAGCACATTTCGTGCCAATCAAAACAACAACGGAATTAAGCAAGTTAGCGCAAATTTATGTGAAGGAGATTGTTCGACTACATGGAATTCCAGTTTCTATCACATCAGATCGTGATACTCGCTTCACATCAAGGTTTTGGAAGAGTCTTCAAGAAGCAATGGGAACGAAGTTGAACTTCAGCACTGCTTTTCATCCTCAAACAGATGGTCAATCAGAGAGGACGATACAAATTCTGGAAGACATGCTACGAGGAGTAGTGTTGGACGGAAACACAAGCTGGGAAAATGTTTTACCCTTGGTGGAGTTCGCATATAACAATAGTTATCAATCAACTATAAAAATGGCACCATATGAAGCCTTGTATGGTCGCAAATGCAGATCGCCCCTATACTGGGATGAAGTTGGAGAAAGAAAAATTTTGGGTCCAGAGATCGTGCAAACCACTGTCAAAATGATCAACCAAATTCGAGCAAGAATGAAAGAAGCACAAGACAGACAGAAGGCTTATGCAGACAAGCGCAGGACAAACCTAGAGTTCCAAGTTGGTGAAAAGGTTTTCTTAAAGGTATCTCCAACACGGGGTGTTGTGAGATTCGGAAAACAAGGCAAACTGAGACCAAGATTTATTGGCCCATTCGAGATACTAGAAAGAATTGGTGAGGTTGCTTACCGATTAGCTCTTCCGCCAAACTTGTCACAAGTTCACGATGTGTATCACGTTTCAATGCTCAGGAAATACGTGTTTGACCCAGAACACGTTGTCAAAGAAAGTGAGTTGGTTTTACGTTCTGATATGACGTATGAGGAGAAACCCCACGAAATTCTTGATAGAAAAGTTCAAGTCCTAAGAAACAAGCAAATTCCATTGGTGCTTGTGCAATGGAATCATCACGATCGAACTGAAGCAACGTGGGAACTAGAAAGCAAAATAAGACAGCAATATCCTGAGTTATTCGAAGGTACGTGAATTTCGGGACGAAATTCTTTTAAGGGGGGAGGAGTGTAATACCCCAAAATTTTATTATCTAAATTTAATTGGGAATATACATCTAATGGTTAGAATAATTGAAATATCCAAAAACTTTTAGGTATTAAAATAATAGCCTATGATTACCTTAAGGATAAGATAAGGAAGAAAATAGACCCTAATTTTTATTTTATTTTATTTTTATTTTTATTTTATTTTTTTTTAGGTAAGTATGCTTGTTGAGTAGGTTAAAGATACTTTCATGCATTCTTGTATTTTTATTCAAAACCCTAGATTCCGATTTAGTTCAATTAATTATATATTTATTGATTGATTTTAAGAATAGTTTACCAAGTGAAAATTTATTAGTGTGATTTTTTTTATATACAAATAAATATATATATATACCGAATATATATAATTATACATACGTACTTACATATATGTTCCATTGTTTTATTTATTAATTGGTATAAGTAAATGCAAGCACACACACAAGTATAATATATATATGATCATATCATTTAGGATTGGGTATAAAATCTATATATACGTGTCACATGCTAGATTAAGTATGATTATGTGTCCTTAAGTTGTGGTGACTCTTACTTTTATTATACATACACACATATATATGTATAGTAAAATATTAAGGAATTACATAAATAGTATAAAACCTATAATTTTAACTCCTACTTTCGGAAACCTCATACAAGAAAAAAAAAATATAATACCGTCTTCAGAATTAGGGATACAAGAAGGTAACCTGTACCTTTCTCTCTCTCTTCTTTGTTTAATTTTATAAAAATTTGAAAACATGGTGTATGCAAAAATAAAAAAAGAAAGAAACTCTTTCAATATGTATTGAAATAATTCCTAAACTTTGTTGTAGTATTTATTCATATTTTTAGAAACTTTGAATGGTGCAAAATTACGTACAAATTAGATATTTAGAATTATCTTGTGTATTCTAAAAGTTAATGGAGGAATTAGTGGTTAATCACATATTCTAACATATGGTCTATGAGGTTTGAAGCTGGAAATAGTAACTTAAGTGTGTGTGTGAGTATTGATATATAATATGGATGCTTGTATATTGTAGCAAAGGAAAAGGTGCGTAAATATATATAAGCAAATTACGTACACTTTTATTAATTTGATGAAATTAGAAACATAATAGTTGATTTTATATTCTCCGCATCCTGAGTTCATTTGATTATTAAAAAAAAAGTGTGTATATTAAATATTTATTTATGTATATAAAACTTTAATAGATTTTAGAATTATATTCATATTTTGTACTTATGATTAGATTATGTTATTATGTGATTAATTAGCTCTAATAACAAATTGATTATGTTCTAAAAATTTCAATTGTCGATTTGGTAGCAAATCATAAGTGCTTAAGCTAATTTCAAAAGTTATTGAATTAAAATTTAACACCTCTCCGATAGATGATTGACTACTAGTACTATTTATTTTATAGATTATAGGGTGGTTATGAGTTACTTTATAATATTTAGGTTGCATAATTTTCTCTAGTAAGTCTCCAAATAACCTGCAGCTAAATAATTAGTGAATAAATGATATAATCAATTATCAACTAGATGATAATGTTCCACTTAATTAAGTCACACCACTTGTATGATATACTAAAATTTCAAGTTTACTGTATATAATTTGTTCTATTTTATAATTTGGAAATTATATAAAAATAATTGGAAAATATAGGATTAGTTGATAACAAAATTTAACAGAAAATTATAAAGGAATTTAGGTGTTAAGTTTTAGATATAGGATCCATTCAGTTAAACTAAGCGAAGCTTGGTTATTGTAGGCTCGGAAGAAGTAAAAGAACCTGAGCTAGACCAGTCTTGAATCTGAAAGCTTATCTGTGTTACAGATTTTTATCCAGGTGGGCTATTATATTTTTGCAAATTGTATCTTTCGAGCTATTAAGCTCTGCTTTGTTAAAATTGCATATGTGACTATCTGTGTTAAATATTTACGTGCTACTGTATGTTGTCGGAGTCTCATAAACCAGCGCTGTGTCAATGTGAGTAGCTACAGTATGCATGCATTATTTGTCATGCCCTACTCCTTGTCGGTGAGACAAAAATGAAACACTTATGGGTTATACTCATTGGGTATACTTGGCCATACTCAACTTTACGCGTGGTGATGTAGTACGGGTTGCGGGCAGTGACTGGTTACCCTCTTAAGCGCTTCACGATAAAATGTTTTGGTGAACTTGGGTTGCTTTAAATTTTGAAACCTCCTAAGTTTCACTACCTGCATAAACACAGATAGATTACTTTAATAAGATGATTTGCATAACTCGAATTGTAAAAACTTGCCCACTGAGTGCACTAGTACTCAGCCCAAATATTTTCAAATATTTTTCAGGTCAGTAAGCTGGCGCGTGGAGGTGACGATGCTGAGAGATGGGCTTTTGTTATTTACTTATTTTCCCATTGTCTCTTTTTGTTAAGTATTCTGTTGATAATTAAGTCTCCGCGCTTGTAATATCCTTTTGTTAAACACTGAGAACTCTGATCTTGGTGTTGTAAATAGGTATATATTATAATAAAGCATGTTTGGTTATTCTGGGTCTTCTGTTGAGATTTTCATTAATCAGGTTACCCCCTTTCTTTCCCGCTTCTTAATCCCAACCCCCGTGGCGTCCATTTCTACGGTCTTCTAGGACCGGGGCGCTACAGAGTGGTATCAGAGCAGGTTTGCAACTCTGCAGACCTGCTGGGTCTTATTTCGTCTTTCATTGAAATTCCGTGTGATATTATATAAGCCCTCATCTCGTCACTCACGCAACAGCTAAAAGGTACGCATGTTTTTATGCGGTTTTTAGTTTTTAAAAGTTTACATTAACTGTTGAAATGTTATGTTTGTCTGAAAACGAAAGATTAGGATTCGCTGTGTTGACGGGAATTTCTCGAAAGATTGATTATTATGCGGATAGCATACTCTGATTAACTACGCTGATTGCGTACTCTGTTGCTATGGTGATAGCATACTGGTTTTGAAATATGTCTGTGAGCATACTGGTTTCTGTTGAAAAACTATGTTGGTTACATATACGTATGAACTTGTTTATATATGCCTTGTGCATACTTGTGATGTTGGAACGTGCGGAATGCATACTGTAAACCTTGATAGCCGGAATGTGTTTATTGTTCATACTCTTGGATGAGTACAAGAAATTGAAAGTGGGAGAATGTAAGATTAACTTAGCCTATAGTTGCTGAACTTAGGCTGGATTTGTAAACACTAATGAGATTGTTGAGAACATAGTTTGACTGAGGAAACGTTTCATTTTGATGACTGAACATAAACTTACGGCTCAGAATAACTGCCATATGTATATCACGATGAGCGGATTATGAGATTTTATATGTATACCAAGAAAGAGATCGATTCGGTATTTGAGTTCGTTGGGGAAATAACCTACTCTACGGGGGTCAACATCTGATTAGAAGAAGTCTTTCAGATTGAGGCTGTGTTAAAGTTGACCAAGAATTTACGCTATTGTTAAAAAGATGGACATATTAAGCAATAAAATATTTTAAAAACAAAAACATAAGTCAACGATCTATGTGGAGACTGTGAATTTTTGTGGGTAGATATGGTAGACGATGATGGCTACTACAAACAAGGTTCAACATCAGAATTGCCACCTGAGCGAAATATTGAGGTAGACCGATCACCATCTTTTATACCTCCATATGAAGATGAGGTTATAAAGCTTTGACTTCAAACCAGAAGTAAGTAAATGAGTAATCGATTTATAGGCCAGTTATCAGATTGCGAATCTATTACAAGTTCTAGAAATCCCTATGCAAGCTTTCAACTTAGGAGTCTTGTTTAATGATTCTGTTGCGATTACAGGGGGAATAAATATTCGTTCCTCCAAGAGAAAGCTCTTCACCTCAGTGGATGGCTAATCGAGACCCTGACATGTTTCATGCCCAAGATTTGTAGCTTGTTTTAGATCGATTTTTAGAATGAGGGTAAAGATGGTCGTCACGATTGTAGCCAAATTAATTTAAAGATATATTTGCCGGTGTTCTACTCAGCTTCCAGGAGAAGTTAAGTCAAACTATTCTGAGTGTAGGAGGTATCATAGATCAAGTCGTTCTCTCGTATTCTTTCGATGGGTAGAAAGTGATTCCCGAGACGTCGCTTTTCCGGCCGGTGCAAAGTCTAGCTGACTCATGCTTTATCGTAGCAACCTCGTAAAAAAACAAGGTGCGTGAAGCTCAAGAAAAAAGGAAGGAGAACCTGAAGAAGATGGTTAAGAGGATAGACCTAGTGTTCAATAGATTGAGAGTTTCATTATGATAGGAAGTTTTGATGAGTCTATTTATTCATTCTCGTGTCAATAAAATCGATTTATTCATTCTCTTTTGAAATCGATTTATTCTTTTATTAATTGAATCAATTTCCCTTCAACAGCTTCATATCATTTGAAATTCTCCATTTATACCACTTGGGATTCATTGATTTCATCCTCTTGGATAATTTGAAATCTTTTGGATGATACTTCTTTGACCATCAAGAATCAGCAATGGCATTTCCTTGTTAGGCTATACTGACGCCTTTATGAAAATATTTCCGCACAAGTTTCCAGTTGCTAACTGTTGATTTCTTCCATATCTTTATCATATGCAAGAACCCTTCAAGTTTATAAGTCCTCTGAAAAGACAATATTTTTGGCATATATAAAGTGTTATATTCTTTCTAACTTTTGACCTTGTCAAAGAATTATTGATCAAGATAAAGCCCTCACTCAGAGGCATTCATTTTATTTCGCTCCCACTCATAGAATCCGAGTGTGGACCCTTGAGTAGAGCAGAGAGTATATAGCAGTATTTCTTTTAGTTATCATTGGAAGATCGAGAGATAAGTATTTCCTAGTAGGAAGTAGAATCCAAGTAAGTGCCGAATATTATTCTCCGAGATTTTGGTGTGCGTTTCTAAGGAGATTTCTCAGCTCGTTATATTTGGAGGCAATCTAAAAGAATGTCGGCAAGTAAGTTTCAAGCGTGCAGTTAAAGTCCAGGCGTGCGATCTCTATGTCTGCAGGCGATGATGATCACCAGCAGAAGCTTTTAAAGAAGACGACTTCAACGAAAGAATTTAAGAAGCGAATCACGAAGTACGTCCCAAGAAAACGAGGAAGTCAAACCTCAAGAAGTTGGAGATGAAGATAAAATGAGTTTTGAACGTGTTAGAACGTGCAATGAACCATCGAAGGAGATGTCCAATTAATTCGTGTTTATCATCCAGTTCGAGTTCATTGAAGTTTCTCAAAGCTGCGAGAAGTAAAGTTAGAAGTAAAAGAAAAAGTCAAGCGAAACAAAAGAAGGATGCACTCGCTGAGACCGCACGGCTCGTGCACGAGGAGCAAGCTTGGTGAATTTTTATTTTCTTTTATTTCTTTTGTTGATCGAATAGTTTTTAGAGGTCCGTTCGAATGCAAGATCATAAGGAGCTCGTGTGAAGCGATATTTTTAGAGAGATTTCATAAGTAGGAAAAGATGACAGATGCTCAAGTTTTCAGGAGGAAAAGCAGAACGAGTATAGACTCATCAAAGAGGTATTTTTTTTTCCAAGAAGAAAAAGGAAAGAGAGCTAGAGGTTGAGAATCAATCTAAAGTATGATAACCTTATTGGTTCCAAGCAGACAAGGGAAGAAAGTTGGGTATTGAACCATAAGGATGTACTTTGTTATTCCTTCTCAAGGATATGGAAATTTCGGGACGAAATTTTTTTAAGGAGGGTGGAATGTAACACCCCGTATTTTTGGATTATAGTTAAAAGTTTTCTAAATTTATTTAGAAGGCTACAAAAAAAAATATATTGGAGCTAAAATAAAGTAAAATAGATAAAAAAAACCGTGATTTAGATATTATTTAAGATTGAAAAAAAATTATTATATTTGAAATATTTTTGACGAGTGGTCAATAATGATTTTTGTAAATAGAACGACCTGAGAATTTCAATGATACTTTTAAAATTTTAATTAGAGGTCAAATGAACTCCTGACAATATTTTTGGTAAAATAAATGGTGATTTCTAGTTAATTTGAAAATGAATATTTTCTCGTTCGATTATCAAATAACATTTTCGGCATACCATTTTTAATTGATTCAATAGGAAATAATCCAATGAACCTCCCGATATTTTTAGATTTATAATGCGATATCAATTGAACTCCCGGTAAAATAAAGTAATTTTTAAATCGAGTCTAAAAATATTTTATCAGTATTTTATATCCGAAATATTATATTTAAAAAAAAATCCTAAAATTATCTAAATCACCGCCCCCTATTTATCCTAATCCCAATCCCCAAGCTATATATATATATATATATATATATATATATATGTTGCTTGGGGATTGGGATTAGGATAAATAGGGGGCGGTGATTTAGATAATTTTAGGATTTTTTTTTAAATATAATATTTCGGATATAAAATACTGATAAAATATTTTTAGACTCGATTTAAAAATTACTTTATTTTACCGGGAGTTCAATTGATATCGCATTATAAATCTAAAAATATCGGGAGGTTCATTGGATTATTTCCTATTGAATCAATTAAAAATGGTATGCCGAAAATGTTATTTGATAATCGAACGAGAAAATATTCATTTTCAAATTAACTAGAAATCACCATTTATTTTACCAAAAATATTGTCAGGAGTTCATTTGACCTCTAATTAAAATTTTAAAAGTATCATTGAAATTCTCAGGTCGTTCTATTTACAAAAATCATTATTGACCACTCGTCAAAAATATTTCAAATATAATAATTTTTTTTCAATCTTAAATAATATCTAAATCACGGTTTTTTTTATCTATTTTACTTTATTTTAGCTCCAATATATTTTTTTTTGTAGCCTTCTAAATAAATTTAGAAAACTTTTAACTATAATCCAAAAATACGGGGTGTTACATAATGTCTTCGGTTTTCCCTCCCAACTTGAATATTTGGATTCGTCGATTTTGGCCCACAGGGATTCAAGTGCTAATCAATCAATTCCCGCAAGAATTCATCCAAGTTTCTGCACAAATTCTACTAAATCTACCACTCCAGAAAATCTTGCAATCAAATCCAAATTCTCATTATTTATTAAGGGAGAGAAAAATTAATCAATCTTAAATTATTTTCTTAGTTTTGAAAATTAGGTAATTGCATATAATCAAATTGGTGTAATTACATACCCGAACCCTTTGCGATTGTAATCTTTTCTCCTCATAAACTTGTGATGAAATACTTTGGCAAAGACGAAGCAATTTCACTATTGGCAAGAGTAGGGAAAGAGAAGCAACGACAGTGATGTAGGCGAGTGCAACGACACAAAGAAAGGGAAAAAAAACATTTGTAAAAGAGGGGAAAATCTATTATGATATTTATTATGATTTAAACTCAAATTGAAGAATTTAAATCTACTATTGCACACTATGTGCTGTATTTATGTGATGGAGAGAGAGTTGTCAATCGAGAAGCATGAGAAAGAAGGGCATGACGGTGAGAGAGCCATTTTTTATTTTCCTGTGCAAGAGAAGAACGTGATGAATAGAGATGATACAGAGAAGAGCGAACGTTTCGCGAAAGGTAGTGAAAGAGGAAAAAAATAATAAAAAATTATCCAACTTGCTGACTGGACAGTCGCTCACCACAGGTAGGCACAAGTGGTGGGCAGCATATCACTTCTCATATATATATCACAATACTATATTTTTTACTCTTAACATGAGTGTTATTTCATATTGTTATTTTTTTAGACTATTTTAAACACGTGCAAAGTACGTGCATCTTTCTAGTTTAATAAAAATAATTTAATATAATATACATTTTAATAAAATAAATTTTAACCAATGTGTTTTGCATTGTTAAATATATATTAATAGTGATATTCAAATATTTATATTTAATAAGATTGTTAAATATTTTTTTTAGGATAACTATGTTAGCAAGTACAAAGTGTGTATTTTTTCTAGCCTAATACAATATATGTTCTAATAAAATAAATTTCAAAAACTGCAATCCACATTTTATTTCATTTTTATATTAATATTTATTATTTTTACACAAATATTATGTTTGAAATATTTAATAATAATAATGATAATAATAATATTATTATTATATTTCCTTTTTAAAATTATTAAATATCTTTTAGTATAACTATTTTGAACATGTGCATCTTCCTAGTGTAAGATAAATATTAATATATATGCTTACTTTAATAAACTATAATAAGCATGTAATATATTTTCTTTTATTTTTATATTAATATTTATTATTTGACACAAATGATCGATATGATGCATTAAATATATTATTTCTGAAAACTATTTCTCATCATACCGGCATTTAATTGTCGATGCATTATGAAAATAGTCAAACCAGTAGAAAAAGTAAGAACAAACCAAAGTTAATAATGAAAATAAAAATATATATATTTTAAAAACAAATAAATATTAATTATAATACATCATTGTTTTTTATAATTATAATATTTATATATGACAATATTATTTAATAGTGATATACTAGATCAACTCAATTTTGTAATAAAACTATTTTATTATAATCATAACTAGTATACCACATGTGCGATGCACAGAAGATGTTATTAAAAAAATATTTATGTACAATAATAAAATTATATTCAATCATGAATTTCGCATATAAATATATGAATTATATCATTTGAATTATAAATTACTTTTGTATTTTTCATCATTGGAGAACTTTTGTATTTTTCATCATTGGAAAAGTCAGTCTTGGCGACTCTAACCGTGCTAGAAACACCCAAATTGGTTATAAAATCGAGAAGGCAGAGTCTTGGCTGCCCAGTTGGTCTCGACAGCGATTAATCCGCTAATTAGGCACGGATAATTTTTTTCAATTTTTTTAAATATTTTTATTCAAAATATGATTAAATAAAAATTTTGAGGTTTTCCATCCTTTTATACAACAACTTACATCCCAATATTTCAATCTACAATCAATGTGGGATGTAGGAAAATTAGAAAAAGTTACGGAACTAATTTGAGGTTTAGATTTAAGATTACCCACTCTTTTATAGAACCTACATCCCAATATTTCAATCTACAATCGATGTGAGATGTAGGATAAGTTAAATTTAATATGTAAATAGCAATATGTAATAATATATTATAAAAAAATAAAAATGCTTAGGCAAAGACAATTTAAATTGATTTTATATGTTATGATATGTAACTTTATGAACCCACTTGTGGAGAAACAAAACATCATAGTCCCGATGATTGATATGTAACTTTAAAACTTAAAAAAAATCTACACACACGCGCACACACATGAATCACGATTGATGGAAAAAATATATTTTTTTATTGAAAAAATCAAATACATTATCTTTGAAGATTTTAACTCATTAAAAGATTTTGGACTTGGATGCTGATTTTTAATATATTTAATTAACTTAAAAAATTAAAAATATTTTAAATTAATATAGTTAAATATTTTATTATATTTGTTTAATATATTTAATTAAATTTTAATTAAAAAATATTTAATTTCTAAAAATTTAAAATGTATCGTATTCAATTGATAAAATCAGATATCAAATATTATACTTGATCTCAATTTGCAGAGATCATTGCTGTGCTTCATAATTCATAGTTTGTTCATATACAATATTATTTCTGTGTTCTTCAATGTGGGATAAACTTTGGTTTAAAATTAAAATATATAAGTTTTAACTATTTAAAATATCTTTAAAGTTGAAAACTTAAATATGATAACTTGAAAATCTTAAAATTATCTAACACTAAAATGGTAAGATCAATTAATACATTTTGAGTTTCGACTATTTAAAATTTAAATATATTTAGTTTAAAATTTTGTATGCAGATCTTGATTTTTTAAAATATATTTAATCAATGGGAATTTCTAAATACGCCACTAAATTTTCTTTATACACCACAATTAAATTTAATTAAAAAATAAATAATTATTAATTTACATAAATTTCATTTTATGCCCCCACAATTGCTCTCTCATTTCCCTCCATTTATGTTAAACTCCATTTTTGTCCTCTTCCTCCATTTATTTTCTTTGTAAGAATTGCCTATGAAATCAAATGTGTGTATTGATGTCGTATATTTTTGGGGCTAAAAAATTGATTTCATTAACTTCTCCAATCATAGGATTTGTTGCATAAATGTTTAGAGAAATACATATATCTGATTGAGGGGTTGAAATTTGAAACATGGTATTGATGATATATATTACTTTAAAATCTGGTGACATTGAAGGATTTGTCGGAATATTTTATAAATATGAAAAAGAGTTTTGTCAACTACGTCATTCTCTATTTTATTTTGGGAAAAAAATTATTGGGAAAGAAAAGCGAAGGCGACAGGTCAGGAAGAAAAGTGACTACGACGCAGGGCGGCAGGTATGTAGTATGGAGGGGAGAGAATATTTTTTTTAATTTCTTTTGATTTTTTTTAAATTTATTTTCATAGTGAAAGGATAGAAATTACTTTTATTGTGGTGTGTGAAGAAAAATGTGAAAATATGAAAAATATGTGTGGTATATGAAATAAATGTAGTGTATAAAGAAAAAAATGGTGGTGTATTTAGAAACACCCTTAATCAATTAAAGAGTAGAAAATTTAAATCAATATTTTTACAATATTTCATTTGAACTATTTAATATATATATAATTCAATTCAAATCTATAAATTTAAAATATATTTAATATTTAATATTAAAATGATAATATCAAATATTTAAATATCACAGTTGATCTCAACTTAGAGATCAACAAATGTGAAAATATCATTGTTGTGACTCACAATTTATAATTTGTTCATGCATAACAATATTTGTAAGTTTTTTTATGTGTGATGATTTTTGTTTGAAAAACTAAAACTATAAGCTTTAACTATTTAATATATATATATATATATATATAAATTCATGACATAAATATATTTAACAATTAATTGTCAAGTTCTATTAATACATTTAATTCAAAATTTAAGCAGATTTAATTTAAAATTCTCGATGTGTATCTTGATTAATACATTTAATTTGAAAATTTACATATAATAATTGAAATTTTGATGTAGATCTGAAATTATTTTAATATATTTAATCAACTTAAAATTTTAAAATATTTTAAATTCATATATTAGAACATTCACACTCATAACACTTATAAACTTATGGTCAATCATAAAGGAAAAAGAATGGGTGTTTAGAAAATTCACATATAAATCAATAATTTAAAGGCCACATAATTTTTTCATTGAATGAACAGAATAATTTTTGATAAAAAATAGTATTTTTGCAAAATAAAAAAATAATTTATAATAATGAAATTCTAGTATTGAATGACTATATAATATAAATATTAATTAATTAATATTATATTTTTATTTATAGAAAGTGCATTTAGGTGGGAAAATTTATTATTACTATTTGACTATCTTACTTTTAGATATAATATAAATATAGATGGATAATGGGAGAGCGGCCACTTTCGTATTTGAATATAGAGGTGCCCAAAAAAAACCGGACCGACGGTTATAACCGCCGGTTTGCCGGTTTGGGACGGTTCCGGAACCGTACGGACGATTACGGTTTGTAAACCGTAACCGTCAACCGTAGTAGGCCGGTCCGGTTCCGGTTTGGGGGAAGGTTTTTTTCAAACCGCCGGTTTGGGCGGTTAACCGGCGGTTTTTGTTTTTTGTTTTTTTTTTTTTTTAACGGTCGAGATCACGATCCGCGTGATCTCGATCTACGGCTAGGAACGCACGGAGGCGGATTGCTGACGTGGAACCGCCGGTTTTGGAGCCCAAACAGGCGGTTCGGCCGTTTTTTTTTTCAAAATTTTTCAAATTCAAATTTTAAATTTTCCCCCCCACTCCCCAATTTTCACCTATAAATACCCCATCTCCTCCACCGTTTTCACCCACACCAAACTCTCAATCTCTCTCTCTATACTCAAATTCTCTCTATTCTACTATTCAAGCAATATCATTTTCTTATTCGAGTTTTATTACAAGTTACAATTTTACGAAGTTACTCTCTAGTCTCTCCAGTCTCCACTCTCAATCTCTCAATATCTCGATTTCTTCATTTCTACAATTCTACTCATTTTCTATCATCCATTCATCCCTAATCATCATGTCTAGTCGAGGTAGCCGAGCCGATAAGGGTAAAGGCAAAGCTATTGCTGATAGTTCCGAAGCTCCACGTCGTCGTCGTCGTACTGATTCTGGAGTACATATTTCTGATGATGCTGATACGACGTCGCCTCAATTTCAACAACAACAACCTGAAGAATATGTGAATCCCTATGGCGGAGCCGATAGCGGTTTCTACAACGATCCAAGTGGTGGCGGTTTCTACCATGATCCAAGTGGTGCCGGTTCTCACAGCAATCCTACTGCAGCTCAAATGGCAGTTGATGAAGAAGTGGCAAGATGGATCCAGTTTGAAGAATTACAACGATCTCAAGAATCTCGTGCTTTCAGCGGAAATCCATCCATCGATCTCGACACGGAGGAGGCGGAGGAAGAGGCGGAGGCCGTTCCAACAAGAAGTACGGCACTAAAATCTGCTCTCTTCACTATTCATTTCCGAAAGGTGGCAAGGAAGAATGAAGCGGGTGTGTTTGATTTGTATTGCAACTATTGTCCGAAGCAATACAAATTTCGCACTGGAGGCGGCTATGGGACGTACTGGTCACACATCACCAACAATCATCAAGTCGAACTTGGACGTGCTCAAGCTCAATCGCAACTCAACTTCCAACTGGTAAGCAGTCAAAATATCGAAAGCCAAGGTGAAGGTAGGCCGTACTCATCCCAACTCTTTAGGTTTGACCTTCTAGTTGCTAGAGAACAAATGTGTTATTTTATTTGTGAAGAATCTTTAGCACTTCAATTTGCCGATAGCATGAATTTTGAACATCGTATGAAAGCTGCTTATAATCCTGGTGCTCAAAGAATACCTAGAATGACTATGACTAGGACCCTTGAAAAATTGCATATAAGATATAAGTCGAAATTGAAAAGTGTTATTAGTAAAATTCCTTATAGGGTTGCTATTTGTTCTGATATTTGGTCTGATAAATTTATCCGTTGTCATTATATTGCTGTTACATTGCATTGGATTGATTATTCATGGAATTTAAATAAACGTTTAATTGCTTTTCGTAGATTTAACTGTCAACATAGTGCTACTAATATTGCTAAGGCTATTATTAAAATTTGCAATCATTTTAAAATGCTTGATAAAATTTTTTCTATTGGTTTTGATAATGCGAGTGCTAATACGGCTAGTATTAGAGAATTAATCCAAGCATGTAATCCAATCTTGCATGGTAAATATTTTCATACGCGATGTATTGCTCATATTTTGAATTTATGTGTTCAAGATGGACTTAGAATATTAAATAACTCAATTCAACCTATTCGTGATGTTGTAGATTATATTCATGGTAGAGTTAGAGTTAGACGTAGGTGGGAAAAATTCTGTAGGGAAGCTGGTGTGCATCCTAAAAATTTTAACTTAGATGTGTCTAATAGGTGGAACTCTACTTATGAAATTCTTTCTGCAACTTTTGAATATCGTGAATTATTATGTTCTTTTTTGCTATGCATATTGAATCGTTTATTTTATTATCTTCGTATTGGGATGATTGTATTGAATTAATGGAGTTTTTACAAGTTTTTCAATATGTAACAAAAGATTTATCCGGTGTGTATTACCCTACTTTTTGCAAATTTATGTATCATTGTTGTTTAATTGCTGCAAAATTTAATACTTGTAGTCATAAACCCAATTTGCAAGATATGATTCTAGCCATGGTAAAAAAATGGCTAAAATATTTTGATCATGTGCCTAATATTTTTTTGGTTGCAAAAATATTGGATCCTACTTTTAAACTAAGTGGTACTAACGATATGATTGACATGTATTACAAGTTTTTGTCTACTATGAGTTTTACAGGTTCCGATCCCGATATACATGTGCCAACTGCTGAAGAAATTAAAACAGAAATTTATGAGTCTATATATTCACTTTATAGAGAATATGAGTTAAAATATGCTGATAGTATAACTCGTCCAACCAGTCGTTTTTCAGGTTCTAGTAGTTCTTTTTCGTTAGGATTAAATACTTCATCTTCACGTGGTAGTGCTTTACAAGAATTCCAAAATTTTTTCCACGGTAGAGGAAATACTATGCGTAGTCAAAATGAATTAGATATGTATTTGCAAGACCCTGTTGTGCCCCCCGATGATGAAAATGCAGGTCCCAACGATTATGATGTTCTCAAGTGGTGGTCCCGAAATCAAAAGCGGTATCCTTTACTTGCAATTATGGCAAGGGAGATTTTTGGAGTCCCGGCATCAACGGTAGCGGTCGAGCAAGCTTTCAGTGAATCCGGTTACATGTTGGACGAATGGAGATCAAATTTGACACCGGATCACCTCGAAGCTCAAATGATGTTGAAGGACGAGTCCAAAGCCGACCTAAGAGAGCAAGAGAACCGCTGGGACGACTTGATGGATGGCCCGCTCATTGAAGTTGGCTCGGAGAGTGAAGCCGAAGGAGGGAGCCAAACCGGAGATGATTGGGACGACGACTTCGAATTCTAGACTCGCCAAGGAAAAAAGGTAAAATGAACTACGAGAGCTTTGATTCCAAGGTAAGGGATACGTAGGCAGCTCCATATGAAGTGCAAGCCCAAATTTCAATTATTTCTTTTTCCCCCCTAATTCCTAAATTAGCTCAAATTGTAACTTGTAAATTGTAAATTGTAAATTTGTAAATTGTAATTTTATATTTTCATAGTTTGATTAATTTACAATTTGTATTTTGTAACTTGTTATTTGTAAATTGTAATTTGTAAATTTGTTAATTGTAATTTCATATTTTCATAGCTTGATTAATTTACAATTTGTATTTTGTAACTTGTAATTTGATAAATTAAATTGTATTCTCAATATTCTTGTAAGTTGTAACTTGTAAGTTTTATAACTTGTAAATTGTAAGATATAAATTATAATAATAAAATTATATAATAATATCAAAATTCAAATAAACTTGTGTTTTGTCATACTTCTTAGTTTTTAACTTGTAAATTATTAATTTTATCGATTTAGTACTTAGTAGTTTTTCGTCCAATCGTCAATTCGAGTTCGGAGAGATAGAGGAAAAAAGAAAAAAATAAAAAAAACCGGAAACCGGCGGTTAACCGGCTAACCGCCGGTAACCGGCCAAAACCGCCCGACGTCCAAACCGGCGGTTCCGGTTAACAAACCGGAACCTTCAACCGTAACCGCACGGTGCGGTTCCGGTTCCGCCATTTCGGAACCGCCTAACCGGCGGTTTCTAACCGGAACCGGCCGGAACCGGAACCCTGGGCATCTCTATTTGAATATGGCCTCTGAAATAACATACGACTGAATACATTAAAAGTTCACATATAATACAATATATATGATACCAATTTTCATATTTTATTATTAAATAGTTACGTTCACGACGCACACGCAATATTATGTATATATGTAACATCTCTGGCCTTGCATTTTTCATCACTTCAAATAAATAACGTGAGAGCAATTTCCACGAAAATAATCACAACCATCGCACAAGCAACATTAAGCTTCATAATATCTCAAGTAGTGCAGAAAATTAATTATATAATAGGAATTGCAAGATAAAAAAGTGCACCTTATTGTTTATGTTGTTTTTCTAAAATTTGAATTGATCGCATTGACCTGGCTAGTTTACACGTGGTCTCATTATTCATTTCACGCATGAAACAACATTTTAATTATAATCAATCATTATACGTCATAACTCTTGTACATCTTATGCATGAACTGATCCAGCAGACGACCCGTTCCGAATCGCTTCGTGGGCGTGCATGGCTCACGCGAGTGAGGTACACACACCTAAAAATGGATTTTCTTTTTGGGCGCCGATTCGGGTTCATGGGCCGACACATCAGACTCCTGCACAGGAGAGTGGCCCTCCATTATACAAAAAGTGTGGCATATATATTTTGAGATTACTATATATAGCTTTTTTATTTATTTTCCAGATGTTTTGAACTATTACAAAAACAATTTAATTAATAAAAATATATGAGAAACTTATATAAAATTAAGAGTTTATCATATAGTTATAAAATATATATGTATGAAAAATTTGTTGGGAAAAACAATGCCTTTGACATGTTGACAGACTTTGGAACGGACCTTCCACACGAAATGAAAGACGAATTACAAGTGAATCAAGACAGAAATAAAATACAGCAAATATCTCAAACTAGACTATTTCTGTATTTCTGGATCTGTTTTGAACAGTTTCAGGAACTGTAACGTTCAAACTTGTCTTTAATACTTCAGAATTCATCTTTAATGAATTTGTACCGCTTCAGGTTCGCTTTTGCTGAACTTGAACATCCAAATAGGAATCGTGTTCTTCGACACCGTTTTTGTTTTTGGATCTGTCCCAGACAAATTCTCTTCGTCGATTGTAACCATGCATTACAACGCTCCAGTTCTTGAACATATTGAACTGAGACATTGATTGGGCCATATTTTCCTAAGTTTTAGGGTTTGTTTTGTGTCTATTGTTGCTATGTTAATTACCCAATTGTTTTGTTTTATGGATAGAAGTGGTCTTTTGAGTTGAATGCAGGTAGTTAGCTCGACATTGAAGAAAGAGCCAAGATTCTAGACTAAAGCTGCACATTTTGACGTAAGGAGATTTGAAGTCACAGTCAGTAAGGGCATACTGCAGGAGCTAAGAATGCTGGGCGCAGTTTGTGGGTTTCAACAAATAGAACTGGGCCGATCCATGAATTTTGAGACTTTTAGTGGGCCCAGACGTGAACTACAAGCTGAATTAATGTGGAGGCGGCTACAAAGAAGTCTACAGCCCTAAGGAGTCTTTTTTGGTCAACTTACCTAGTTTAGATAGATATAGATTTTTATTTCCTAGTTGAGATAAACTCTTTTATGGACATTAGATATCTTAGGATCTATTTTTTGTTTTTATTGGATAATTCAGAACGGACGCAAGAGAGCGAGACCGCAGAGACGCACCTTTATTCAGTTTCATATTTTCTTTTCTAAATCATCGTGTTGAAGGTTTTCAAGATTTTATGCGATCAAGTTTTATTATGAATTCCAGCTAAGGTTCGACCATATCTCGGGTGACGACTTAACGAAGCTCTAGCCAACTAAATCGTGAGATCTAACTGCTTTATCATTTAATCGAATGCATGTATCTGTTGTTCTTAATTTTCATGTCGTAAATTGTTTTGGCGTTGCTAGGTAGTTGCAAATATTTAGTAACTCGGAATTAATTAGTAGCCAATTAAACCGGCCATCCGTAATTGTGGTTTAAGTTTAATCAGTGGTGAAACGGTTCTTCAGAACCAGAGGAATAACAGTCAAGTGTCAACTGTCCTGTGTCAGAGTCGGTTGGATTTGAATTAGGTTTCTCTAGACTTCAATGCTGTCGGCTCATTAAACCTACAAAGTGTCTCTTACGGTTGTCAGTCGATTAGCGAAATAATTGGTGAAGTGTCTTCCTGGTTATCGAGAAATTATGGAGAAATTAGGTCGTATCAGTAAGTGTCTTCGCCGACTATAACTGGTTTGCATGAGTTAATTGAATTAATCTTTGCATCAAGGATCGATTTATTGAGCTAGAGTGGAGTGAGTTGGAATCCGGGATATTTCTTTAATCACTGTTAGAATCTGTTCTCTGCATATTTGTTTAGTTAATTCAATTTTTATTATTGCCTTCATATAATTCAGTTTAAAAATCTCAAAACCCCCATTTGAAGTTTGGTTATACAGATTGGAAATAAGGAGTAATTCTCGTCGGTCCCTTGGGACACGATCCTGCTCGTCGTTGTACTCTGCAGTAAGGGCTTACCAACTGGTTGTCGGGACATTTATTTTTAGTGAAAAACGACGCACCAGACATAAAACAAACAGAGGAGAAAACCACAAGATAAACAGAAATACAAATACACGAGAATAAACCCGCCTTGTCTAGAACAGATTCTGGACCAGACTCAAACTGTCTTAGACAGATTCTGCAACAAACAACAAACTGGTTTTGTATGAAATTAAGCCGAGTCGAGGAGACCTCTTTCCGCAAGACAATTACGACCCGGCTAGTGCTCACGGTATTGGCGCTTGTCCCCAAAGATAAAACAGTTTCGTCCTGCCCGGTAGTAGCACCACAAACCGGTAGGCTCCATCGAACTAGATACTGAGAGAACTGAGAAGCAATGAGACTCGATGAATGATGCTAAACGCAGAGACTTTGTCTAAGAGAACCCTACAAGCCCTCATACAACTCTCAATACATAGACCATCGAATCTACTCTTCTACTCTACTTCCCCCCCGTTTCCTCTACTCTCTCTTCTACAACAAAGCATGTAAGAGCACCTACTTATAGGCACATATTCTACCTCATTTAGGATTAGAGCTTGGGCATTCAAACCAAGATGTAACCCCCATGAGTTACTAGTATGCATTCAAGCCGACATTTGTAACCTCCCATTTAAGATCCATTCAAATCCACATTTGAAACATTTCATTGGTTACTACCGTTGCAGTATTAACTCTCCACCATGAGTGAGAGTCGGTTACACTGCTAAATATCAAGAGTTAAATCACGTGTACACCAATGGATCAAACACCGAAGTGTTCCCGAATCTGTCCCTGACAGATGACCCAACACTTGATCTAAATCAATTAGAATGGACTTTGGACGAGACCCAAATCCAATCAAATTCAAATCACGGTTCACCCCATAGCCAAGACACGAGACAATATCACTATCACTCTAACTGTTCCAGACCCAAGAACGGGAACGAACACTGGCACGGGCGTGCTCACATAATTGTGTACATTAAATGTTACACTCAAATGATTACATACTTAAGTACAAGCTTAACCAGCTTAGGCTTCGATTATGGGATCTCTCAATATAACACGGTACATTTCCCCCACAGCATACATGCCCCTTTCACGTGACCAACTTTACGATTAATTTCTCACTCACCATAAAACTGGGTTTGAGAAACCAATATATCATGATTTTCTAATACAACATAGATACACCATTCAATATTTAACTCCTTCAAAGTTAAATATCAAGGCCACTGAAAATCGGATAAAATGAGATCACACACTCACTTTATTAAACTCAATTTTCCAACAAAATTTTAACTCTACGAACTCGGAATCTCAAAAGGTTCTTTTAAAGTGAAATTGAGGTGACATAAATGAAATTCATGTAAACGAGAAATTTGGTAAGTATTCGAAGAAAACGATAATGACAAGGTTCCTAAAATACGTAATGAATTGGAGGACACTAGATAAATTAGAGGCGTATAATTGAAATATTCTTACTGATGGATGAGTGTTTGATTTATTTACTGATTTTAAGACATTCTACAAAGATCTCTTACATTTAAATACACGGTGGTTGTGGCGGGGGACAAGTACGATTAGTCTAGTGGAGTTATTAATTTTTACAATTCATAATTATGATGATGTGAATTCATACAACGTCTATGTGAGGGGTTTTTTATACGTGGTGAAAATGAAAAATGGTATGTAATTAATTACCATGTTTATTTTTTTTTTACAATTGACAATCAAAGTTTAAAAAGGGCCTAGTTCAGATTTACGAGAAAAAAGAAAAAGAAAAAAGAAAAAACTCCATTATCAAGTTTGAATTGCATTTGAGAATGTGTAAGCCAAGTGTTATAGTTGTGATTTGCCAAGTTCGTAAAAAGTAGCTACAGTACCAGCAGTTGTGTTGAAATTTCATACACTTTTTTGCATTTCACTATTAAAGTTATAAATGTAATAATATTTATTATAAAAAATTAATTATAACATAAACAATCATAATCAACATTTATCAATAAAAAATAAATTAAAAAATTGTAAAACATAATTTTAAAAAGATCAACTATATTAATCATTATTAATTAAAAATTAAAAATTAAATATTAAAAAATAATTATAAATCCTAATTGGGTGGGATGGTCCCTAAGAAACAATCATAAAATGAAATTAAATCACAAAAAAATAAAATTGAAAAAACATACAAGAAAAAAATTCACAATTTGAAAGTGCCACACGGAGTGTAACACAGAAAGTGCAATAGAAAATTTCATTAGCTAGCTAGTAATATGTTTTAGTGTTAGTTCTGATTCGCAAATTTTGTAACATGATTTTATTACGTCAAACAAGTTGTTCAAATTTCACATTTCAATTCTTCTGTTTCACTATCAAATTTATGATTTTATTATATTTATTATAAAATAAAGATAATTATAACATAAATAATCATAGTCAACATTTATTAACAAAAAATAAATTTAAAATATTATACAATTTAATTTTAAAATAATCAACATAATAATGAATTGTTAATTAAAAATTATAAATTAAATATTAAAAATAATTATAAACCCTAATTGGATGGAATGAACCCTAAAAAATCCATAAAATTAAATAAAATTAAAAATAAAATTGAATAAAAAAATACAAAAAACATTTAAAGTACGATATATGAAATATAATATAAAGAGTGTAATATGAAATCTCACCACAAGCAAGCAAAGGGTGGCAATTTGCACTCGGTCTCAATTGATTGTTTGAGATTTTCATGGGAATCCGTTCACATGCATTCTGTCATAGTGTCATTGTTCCATTTTGTGAAAGTAGAAAAATATGAGAAAATTAAAGTTCCGATTGTTGTGCTTCAAAAGGTTGAACCAATGCATAATACTCTAAAATCTTCCACTGCTGCTGAAGTTAAAAGAAATCAATTCGTGGTGGAATTTTTCGAAAGAGTCGTTGACGTGTGATGCTAATAAGTGAGTTCATGCATTCCATTTGATAATTAAATTTATTGAAATAAATATATTCTAAAATGGAAATATATAATTCTAAATAAATTTAATTAGTTTTTTTATCTAGCGATTCGAGTAATGTATTCATCCGAGACTAATGCGTGGACTCATGCTCGGCAGTCGACAATAAAAATTTTCAAATTAGATATAAACTCTAATTTAAATTAATAAATCTTAAAAAAAACTTAAACCATACAAACCCAAAATAAACTCCTAAAAATTCTAAAAATACTAAAAAAATCATAAACTCTAAACATTAATTTGAATTGAAAAAATCACAATTAATTTGAACTAAATAAACTCATATAAGACAATTAGCAGATTCATTACTTTTTAAGGATATAGATGATATTTTTGGAATTTTGAGTGATACTTTTTAGTGGTATGATTAATACTGATTTTGACTGATTTATTATTATTATTATTATTATTATTATTATTATTATTATTATGCGGATTGACCCGCAAATTTTGTCCTCGCCTGTCTGAAATAAACTTATATGTACCACTTAGTGTAGGCAAGTGTTTGTGTAATTATTATGTTATGCATTTACACACATAATGATATTTATTGGGAATACTTTCTTAATTTTTCGGTCTACACCTTGAGGGCAATTAAGGTATTTTAAAGAGTAATAAAATGATATTACCCGAGATATTAGATAGATATTAATATTATTATTTAGATTATGTTATATTTTATAAGATAGAGATCGGGTTATGGTTATAGTATTTTAATTTGGTACGAGCCGACAGTTAATTGTCTATATAAGTTGATATGTAATGTTTGTATAGTTAATTAATTAATTAATTAATTAAATATCTAATTAAAAGAGATATTAATTAGTTAATTAAATGGAAAAGTTAAATGGGAAGTGCAATTATTCCACATCGGAAAAATATAGTTGGTGGAATCTAAATATAAGGGATTTCTTAATTAGTGAGTTGAACTAATTGGGCTCTCTAATGGGCCGAGTCCGAGCCGAGCCGTACCACACGTCGCACATGTCGCAAGGGGCGCTTGAACAATCCAAATAATCGAATCACAGAGAATCGAGTAGAGGCGGTCGGACGGTAACACGAAGGGCAACGGAGGAGATCGCAAGAGGTAGAGAGAAAGGCACTCAGAGAGAAGATAATCGAGCAGAGGCGGTCGGACGGTAACACGAAGGGCAACGGAGGAGATCACAAGAGGTAGAGAGAAAGGCACTCAGTGCTCGAGCCCTCTTCATTAATAGAAGGATCTAGAGACTGAAGGGTCGCATAGGGAACAGCCAAGGAGCCGGGTCAACAGCAACATTAAAAGAGAAGTGGGCGTTCAGTGTTTGGGCCAAACCAAATGGGCCAGGAAGCCCAACATTCTTCACCTTTTGGCCCTTTGATGTGCACTGGTCTTCGTTAAGAGTTTTGAAAGGACTCATCATTGCCTTTTGTTTCTTCCTGCAAAGTCACAAAGATAGGAGAGAAACATAACACACAGTTAAACGGGGTTAACACATAACCAAATCAAACATAAATGAAATAAACAAACTGTAAAGAGAAAGAATAAACATAGAGCACAAAGAGCAGAGATTTGGAAAGAGTTAACCAAGATCATAGTTTAAAATTTTCTGGCATGAGAGGAGTTTGTCAGATGGGAGACACTTAGTTCCCATGTCAGCTGGATTAAACTCAGTGGGGATTTTCTCCAAATGTATTTCACCCTTTTCCACCACATCTCTAATGAAGTGAAACCTCACATCAATTTGTTTTGTTCTATCATTAAATACAGGGTTTTTGCACAGCTGTATTGCTGATTGGCTATCTGAAAATAGAGTAGGAGAAGAGTTAGCAAAACCAATTTCAGATAACAAGCCATTCAACTAGATGGCTTCTTTTACAGCTTCAGTAGCTGCAACATATTCAACCTCAGTAGTAGAGAGGGCTACAATATGTTGAAGCTGTGACTTCCAACTAATATATGATCCACACAAAGTGAATACATAAGAAGTGGTAGACTTTCTATTGTCCCTGTCATTTGCATAGTTGGAGTCAACATAACCCACTAATTTCACCCCATCAGGAGACTTAGAGAAAGTCAAGCCATAGTTTGAAGTAGACTTCAAGTATCTAAGAAGCCATTTCAGGGCTTCCCAGTGTGGCATTTCAGGGTTTGACATATATTTGCTTAGGCAAGAGATAGAGTAAGCAATATCTGGCTTGGTGCTGATCATGAGATACATCACAGACCCAATGGCATTGGAGTATGGTACTTTGGACATAACACTTATTTCAGAATCAGTCATAGGGGACTAATCCTTACTTAGCACAAAATGAGCAGCAAGGGACACACTAACAGGTTTAGACTTTTGCATAGAAAATTTACTCAAAAGCTTCTCAACATAAGAGCTTTGATTCAGGACAAGAGAAAAAATCTTTCTATCTCTTTGAATATGCATACCAAGTATCTTTTTTGCATCCCCCAAATCTTTCATGTCAAAATTATCACATAGGCATTTTTGAACATGCTTTATAGTTTTAAGACAAGGACTAATAAGAAGCATATCATCAACATAGAACAGAAGGAATACATGGACTCAATCATGCTTGAAATATAAACAGTGATCAAAGTTGCTCTTTTTGAACTTTAAGGACAGCATGCAAACATCAAATTTTTTGTTCCATTGTCTGGGAGATTACTTAAGATCATACAAAGATTTCTTTAACAAACATACATGATCAGGTTTGTTTTTATCATAAAAGCCTTCAGGTTGTTTCATAAAGATATCATTTTCAAGGTCACCATGCAAGAATGCAGTTGTAACATCCATTTGTTTTAACTCCCATTCAAAATGAGCAACCAAAGATAACACTATTCTCACTGTAGTAAATTTCACAACAGGGGCAAAGATCTCATTATAATCTATCACCTCCTTTTGAGTAAATCCTTTTGCAACCAACCTAGCCTTATACCCCACCAATCAGATTCATGCTTAATTTTATAAAGCCATTTGCATTGAACAACAGAGCACTTAGCAGGTTTAGGAACAAGAATCCAAGTTTTGTTATCATGCAGAGACTTCATTTCTTTTTTCATAGCATCAATCCATTTTTCAGAATCTTTAGAGCTTAAGGCAACTTTATAAGAGATTGGTTCACATGCATCAAGATTATTAAACATAGAGTAAGCATGCATGGACATACCAGAGTCAGCAAACCCAAGGAACATCTGAGGTTGCCTTACAGTTCTCTTGACTCTATCTCTAGTCAACTGATAATTCTGAAGACTATTGGAATATGTCCCTTCTTCAGAATCATCAGTGACATCAACCTGATTATCTTGAAGATCATTTGGATCCCTGCAATCTTCAGGATGATCAGAGTTATCATTTTTATGCACAATATCAGTTTCAGGCATAGAGGCATGCTTATCAAGCTCACTTAAGATAGGTAAATGCTCCACCTCACTTGGAGCAGTCATAGGCATAGAGATAGATATAGGCATAGAATCAGATAAGCAAGGGAAATCATTTTCATTAAAGATCTCATCCCTACTAATCAAGGTCTTAAATTCAGGAACACTCCTATCCCAGAGCCTATATCCCTTAACACCTTCTGGATAGCCAAGAAAAACACATTTCCTAGACCTAGGATCCAATTTGTCATGTTTTTGGTGAACATAAGCAGTACAACCAAAGATTTTCAAATTTGAGAAATTAACTTCTTTATTTGAAAACACATTTTCAGGAATTTTACTAAGTAATGGCACAGAGGGGGAACTATTTATCAAATAGGCAGAAGTAGTCACTGCTTCTCCCCAAAATCTTTTTGACAGACCGGAAGAAGCAAGTAGACTTCTAACTCTTTCAAGAAGAGTTCTATTCATCCTCTCAGCAATACTATTTTGCTGAGGTGTATAGGGGATAGTTTTGTGTCTCTTAATACCAAATTCCACACACAAATCATCAATCTGAGCATTACAAAACTCAAGCCCATTGTCTGTTCTTAAAGTTTTGATTTTTTTACCAGTTTGATTCTCAATCAAAGCTTTCTATGTAGAGAAATTTTCAAAGACATCAGATTTGTTTTTCATTAAAAACACCCAAACTTTTCTAGAAAAATCATCAATAATGGATAAAAAATACCAATTTCCACCATGAGTGGACTCTTTTGCAGGACCCCAAACATCAGCATGCACATATTCAAGGATTTCAGAGCTAGCATGAGATATATCAGATCCAGAGACAGGGAAGTGAACCCTATGTTGCTTACTCATTACACAATTTTCACAGAAGGGCATTTCAGAGATATGATTAGAGCCAAAAACACCAGATTTATGTAACAATTTTAATCCCTTTTGACTCATATGCCCTAATCTTGCATGCTATAACATGGTTTTATCATTTTGCCATAGATACAAAGCCATGATCAACACTTTTTAGGTTAGAAACATGCTCTTACAAGGTGACATATGAAAAGTACAATCAGAGTCAATCAACCACTCAGATTCAAACAGAGAATTAGACACATAGTTCACAAAAGGCTCAGAAAACATATCAGAGACCATAAGAACATCACCATAATTATCTGACTCAACAACCAAGTTTACATGATTTTCATTGGAATTTTCACCCATTTTCTTGAATTTTTTAGGCTTATCACATTTGTTTGCATAATGACCTGATTCATTACAGTTGGAACACTTTCTGCTACCATTTCTAGACTTAGATCTAGGCTTTCTTTTATCAAATGCATGATTAGGCTTAGTTCTTTCAGATGTTCTCCCCCTAACATGCATAATTTCACCATAATTCTTTCTACTACTCCCAGACCCATGTTTCATGTCAAGTTCTTTAGATTTTAGACCATTAGCCACAATATCATAGGTCACAATATCCTTGCCATACCTAATAGCAGATTTGACATCATTAAATTTATCAGGTATAACATTTAGAAGCACAATAGCAGAATATTTCTCAATGGTGTCATCCCCTCCCAATTTCGTAGCCTGAATTAATTTGTTAAAGTCATCCAGGTTTGCATCAATGTCTTTAGTCATATCAAGTCTGAATTTAAAGAATTTTTCTTGCAAAAAAGATAGAGATTGAAAAGATGTTTGGGTGTACAATTCATTCAATTTTGCCCACATTTCTTTAGCACAAGTAATACCAACTATCTGCCTCATCACAGAATCATGCAGACTCAACAAAATTGAAAACCTAGCACTGGCATTCATTTCAAGCCTTTTTTCATCAATTTCAGTTTTGTCACAACCCAACAAGACAACATTATAGACTTTTTCTTTGATAAGAATACATTCCATTTTTGTTTTCTAAATTTGAAAATCACTCTTACCATCAAAAGAAGCAGTATGATATGAGGAACCCATAGCAATCACACAGAGATGCACAGGCAGACAGAGATAGCCAAGAACAAGGAGGGGGAAAGATAAAATCAAAGCACAGCTCACAGGCAGTGAGAAATGCCAAGGAGACCCAAATTACAAGATGGTTTACCAGCCGTACAAGGTTCCTTGGGTCCTGTTGGTGTGTGAATGGTGAAACACTCAAACACACACAGAAAACCAGAGCCAATGAGAGATAAGAGCGGAAGTAGTGAGCCTAGCACAGAGCCAGGAACAAGATACCCAAAATCACAGAGAGATTGAACTCAAATTTTTCACCGAATCACAGAGATAGGAAAAATTAGGGTAAATAATCGAATCACAGAGAATCGAGCAGATAACACACATATCTCAACAAATCGGACAAGAATCACATAGATTCAAGCACAGAGCACCAAAATCCTAATAGATCTAGGGTTAAGAGACCGATACCAGAGCGGGAACCCCCGCGGTTGGGATTCCCAACTTACCAACCGGCGGCAGCCGTAAAAACACAAGCGGTCGGACGGTAACACGAAGGGCAACGGAGGGTGCCTCCGGTGAGCTTCCCCCGTGGCTCTGACACCACTGAGGGTATCAATGCTCCCGGAGGTTGCACCATTTATTCACGTCACCGGCAGTCGTGCCGTTCATCCCTCAAGGGACAGAGAGTGTAGCCAGAGAAGCAGCGAAGGCTCAGGGTTCCTTGAACCTAAAACTCTAACGACACAGTGACCATGAACACACCAAGACCAGAAGAAGGTGAAGAGACGGCGACCAAACACACAGACCTCTCAAGAACAAGCTTAGACCTCCGGCGAGCCAAGACTGAACCCTAGCTATCCAAGCTACTCGCACGAGGAGACCAAGATGAATCCAAACGAACTGGACCGTAAGCTAGGTTCAGTGGAGCACTTAACTCTTCAAGCACAGAAGTTTGAATCAAAGATTGCAAGAGGTAAAGAGAAAGGCACTCTGAGAGAAGAGAGAGAGAGAGAGAGAGAGAGAGAGATGAATGTGAGTGATGAGTGAACAGTGCTCGAGCCCTCGAGCCCTCTTCATTAATAGAAGGATCTAGAGACTGAAGGGTCGCATAGGGAATAGCCAAGGAGCCAGGTCAACAGCAACATTAAAAGAGAAGTGGGCCTTCAGTGTTTGGACCAAACCAAATGGGTCAGGAAGCCCAACAGTCAGTATATATGTTTTATTATATAGCAAAATATAGTGATTTTATATTGTAATGCCAATTAAAATTGAAAATAGTCTAAAACAAAAAAAACTTATAAAAATCGTGGTGATGTAGATGATTAACCATTTAATTTATCATAGTTTAACATGCAAGGTTCGATCTCGATCGATTCCGCCTCCAATAGCGACCGTAATAATTTAGAACATGCATTACATAAATTATGTTGAAGATCGCATGTGAACGCATTTAATTATATTTAATTATACAAAGCCAAAACAAAGTGAAAGTATGTACCCCAATTTTCCGAACTGCCCCAATCATATTTTTATTGACTTGTAATTTATAAAATTGAGGCACAATGTCTCTCTCAGAATAAAGGGCATATATGTTAATGTAAAAAGCGGTGACATTTTCCATTTCTAAAAGATTTAGGGCAATACTTTAATATTAAAATTTTATATTTTAAAGGATTAAATGATTGCAGTTTTTATTGATCATAACAAGTATTTTTATTGTAAATAAAATTGAGTGTAGTATTAATATTTTAACATGCAAATATTAATTAATCTGTTATTGCTAGTGTACGTACTGTGGGATATATCAAGATCACGATACTGTATTTTTATGTTTCTGCTATATATATATATATATATTGAATTATATGTCAGTAATTTTATATGGGAAAATTTAATCCCTGTATTTCTATTTGCACAAAACTTAACATGCATGCTATATATATATATGTATGTATGTATATATGGATTGATTGAGTTTTTTATATAAATATAATTAAGATTTACGTCGAAAATGACAATTGTACAGATGTACATATTTTCTATTTACCTCAATCAATGACTGTTTTTAAAAAAGAATTGATTAAAATGCCTATTTTGATGGGACATATTAGTGAATATCCTATTAGTTATAATAAATTTTATCGATTTAGAGTTTGTTATTTATTAATTCATGGTTTAGAAAATGAAAATTATAAATGTAATTAATTAGGATATACATGTTTAAAACTATCAATTTAAGACTCCAAAAATTCATGTATTTTTTTAAAATTATTTTTAATACTCTTCATTTAATCAAGGAAATTATATTACACATTAATATAAAAATAATTAAAAAGAAACATAATAAATACATTATTTTTGGAGTCTTAAATTAATAATTTTAATTATTCATATTATAAATTGGTAGTTATCATCTTCTAAATCCTGATTTAATAGCTAACAACCTTAAATCGATAAAACTCCATTATTAAAAAAATGACTGTATAAATCCAATTGCATGACTATACTAAAAATTATCCATAACTGTACACATATTCCCTTAAAATTAAAAAAAGTACAAAATAATTGTCGAAAATCATCTCACTAGTTAAAATTCATCAGACAAATCTTTTAGTTCAGATTCTTTATTTCCTCCGAAAAAATTATCTTTTTAATACAAAAAAAAAATATTAGTATTCTTTTTGTCATGCACAAAAATAAGGGTGACAATTTTTTAATTATTTGAAACAATTAAAAGACTTCCCTAAAAAACAAAAAAAAAATGATATTTTTATAATTATTAGGATCGAAAAAAGTACTCATTCCGTCCCGATTATATAGTCTATTTTTTACTCGCACGTAGATTAAAAATATTTTTGAAAATAAAATATTGTAGCTAAACTTTCAATGATACCCTTATTTAATAGTTATGACTTTCAAAATTAAGTGATTAGTGTTTTAATTTTCAAGAATTAATAAGGATATATTTGTACATTACTATGAAAATTAATACTATTTATAGTAATGAGACTATATAATAGAACATCCAAAATAATAATAGGAACTGTATAATTGGGAGGAGAGAGTATCAATTTCTCAATAAAGATTGAATGAAATGATCCGCATCAAACCTTCTCATATCAATGTGCCCGCAAACAACTCGTACATATATATATATATGTCCACGCAGGCAGTAGATATATACGAAGTAGATTACCGCTTACTTACCTAATTTTTGAAGATACAATTGGGTTCAACGCTGTCGTTTAGACATAATTATTGGCGTGAGAAAATCAGACGGAGAAACAACCTGGGCTTTGTGCTGGCAGTTCAATTCCCGAGCTGAATAATCCAACAAACGCATGCACACATTTAATCACTTCCCCTTTTTACCGCATTTTTTTTATTATACTTTTCCAAATATGAACCCTTATACACACTGTTTATGGCAAAGTTACCCATTATTATTTATTGCCGAGATTCCGATACAGAATTTAATTATTTCATAAAGATTCAGTACTTGTCAATTTCTGGGGTTTTCCCTCATAGCTGTCGGTGTTCTTGCCGTTGCTGGTAATTATTATGGATTTGTGGCCATATTTTCTTATTGCAAGTGGATATTTTTCTTTATTGCGTTTCTTGAAGTTTCCTCCCCTTTTTTTTCATGGAGATTAATTATATATGTAGTTCCTTTTGATTGAAGTTCATATTTTAATATACTCCATTTTTTGTTATTTCTCTGAGAAATTGAGATTCCCTTTTGTTAATTTGTTGTAAAGTTTGAATCTTGGCTGGAATCAGGTTGAATTTCGATGAGAAATGGCGTGCCAAGCTGTGCAAATTTGGAGTTTGAGTGGTTTGGTGGCTGCTTTTCTTGATCTCACAATAGCATACTTATTGCTTTGCGCATCAGCTGCTGCTTACTTAGCGTCGAAATTTCTGGGCTTTTTTGGGTTGAAATTGCCATGCCCTTGTGATGGGATGTTTATCAATGTTCATAGTAGAGGTTTATGCTTCAACAGGTTACTAGTTGATTTCCCTATTCAGAAATTGTCTGATGTTCAGCTCTCTGTTAGGCAGAAATTCCCGTTTGCTAATTCTATATCTCCGAAAAATTATGATTCTAGTGCTGTTGGTGATAATTGTGCTAATGGGGTTATTGAACTAGAAGGTGATGCATCATGTAGTTCTTCAATATCAGACGCAAGGGGGTCGGCAGATGTGGTTAGGAGGGAAATGAGTTCAAGGACTGGTAAGATTGATATGACGGGAAAAGGGGCTTTTAGTCATAGGCCGAAGAGTCGATTGCGTCACCGGAAAGGGGCTGGAAGTCATGGAAATAATTCATCTCTTTTCAGTTATGATTTTCCTGTACATGAGGAGGTTATAGATGAGCAACCCTATCATGATTTTAGCACGAGCAAAAGGGGAAGTTGGTCCATTGGATATGGCTCACTGCCTGTTGATAATGCTGGAAATCCTAATCTTGAATGTGAGTTATGCATCTTGAGTTCTGTTTTAATTTACTTAATATGCCTAGTTACTTAATTATTTTGTGGACATCTTATGAGCTTAAGACTGGTGTACCTATATCTCCAACTGTCAGCCACTATATCTATGCAAAATTGATAAGTCGTCTACTTATAGAATATTTAATGTATGCATTTACTTTTTCTGGCTAATCATGCTCATTGCTAAAAGCCTAAAATCATTTAATTCCAACTTGAATCATGAGGGCCTATATTCCGTTTCAGATTATGAGCCAAAGATCAATTTCTAGGAATAGCATTTGTCAAGTTTGGGTTCATCACCTTCTAGGATTATCTTTTGTAATGTAATGTAACTTCAATTTCTCTTCTCGGTCTATCACTGTATGTTATTCCTGTACCTAGATGAATTCAGTGGTATATGTTTCTAACAAACCTTCTACCTTCTGAATTTCAATAAGTTCTTTGGATCACATGTAGTTGCAGGTAATGGTAATTTAACCATTCCTTGAAAAAGATCACAGTTCTTGTGATGAAATAGGTGGCATTATAATTCAGTTCGTCTTAATTTCTATTATTTTGGATGCAATTATTCCAATACCAACTTCCTGTTTTACTATCACTCTATCACAGACTCAGGTAAATCAGAAATTAAACCAGTTTGTTGAGGCTTATGAGCTAGCAGATGTATATCGAATATAGCTATAATTTATAGCTCACAACTAATATGCGTTTATTGTTAATGAATATATTAAGCAATTCATCCAGGTCTCTCTTCTATGTTTTCTTCAATCAGTTTGGAGCATAGCAGAGCTTAGGATTAGTTTGTTGAAATGCCTTCCCTTTTTTTTTTGGCTAATATTTGAATATTGTCTAGTCCTCTTCGAGGAACTTGTTTTAGCATTTTGTTACCGTCCATTATTTTTTTCATAACTAAAGAATGAGAGTGGGTTTTGACGGTTTGAGTGGAAAGTCTCTGTGTTGACCTTTTGTTCATTGTTACTGTTCTGAGGTTCTTAGACGATAACTCCACGAATAATACTAATGCACAAGGTCTGCCAAGAGCTATAAGCTGCAATTGTCTGATTGGAAAACAAGCTTTAGTTTGAGTATGATGGGTTGGAACGAAAAAAAAAATAAAATAAATAAAGTGATAAACAATTCCTTTCCCATTTAGCCTAAGAGAACATGTTTTATGCTCACTCATCCAAAATAAATGTTTTATAATCATGTTGAGTGGTGAAGATTCATCGAGTGACGACTGAGTGGAAGAATTGATAGAGTGACTCTGCCAGAGGGAAAATAATTTATTCTGGTGAGGACAACTACATGACCAGTCATATTAAGAGGGGACTAGTGCCAACTGAGAATATTGTGATTTAGTTGAGATCTAATTTTAAGTTTATGATTTACTCGTGAAGTGTGTTAGAATGTTGATTTTAGTTTGGTATTTTCTGGAACTTTTTTTGCTCGCAATATTTTTCTGGCTGATGTGTCTGGAGAAGACTGGCAAGTGCGAGTTCACGAACGGAAATGGGTTAACCTCGCGCCCTTCTGTCCTGCTGTTTCGCCACATGAAACTACGGCTCTATCCCATCTAGATAGAGATTTTTGTGCCAGGTCGGGTCTGTTGAACCATGGTTCATTGGCATGGCATGCGCCATTATTTCTATGGAATTTCGGCTTGTATGTTGCAGCTTTTGCCACCCTAGAGCAATTATTCGTGCCACATCTTCTTCTACAAATAGATATGCAGATCACTTATAGGTTTCGGCAACTAGTCAACTACACAGTAATCTTATGATTCTAAAACTCCTTGGCCAGAAGAATTTATCGACAAGACGTGATGTTCTTATTGAAGCAGCTGGATTTGTACAGTGGGTGGGTGAGTGCAAGGGAGATTTGTGTTAATAGGAGAGGGACAAAAATATGAATGTGTTTAAAATATTGTTTAGGGCATGTTACTAAATTTGCTAGGAAAATGAGTCAACTTTTATTCTTCTTTCCAAAAGTTGGGTATAGAACTTCATCTTTCAAGTTGGGCATAAAACTTTCAAAAGTTGGGCATACAACTTCTTGTCGATATGAAAATGGGCATTTCCTATTATTTCCACAAAAATAAGAGAGATATTTGGAGATTTTATGCTGCAATCCTTCAGTTTATTGTCCCCCATTTCTTTTAATGTAAAATTGAATTTAGACTTTTCACTTTTCCAGAAATCAGTTTCTAGATTTTGTGAGAGGATATAAGTTATTCATGAAATGTTAATGCTCATACTTCGTATCTTAAGATCGAGAGGGATCTGAAGAGTGATGTTCAATTTAATTTTCTTGTAACTTTATCTCAGGCCTTAAAAAATAGATTAATCTATGCTCAGCATGGCATTTATAAGCCAATGAATTTCTCTTTTTTAGAGAGATTTAAAGTAGACATTATATTATTTTCTATTTTTTATCTTTTCATTTTAGGGTTTAAGAAGTATCTACAGCATGAGATGAACATACTTGGAATTGTTTCCATTTGATTTTCTTCGATATATATATTATTACTGAATGCGAATATAATGAAAACTTTGTTTTATCTATTATCAGATTATCCTAGTGCATTTTAATCCTAAATTGTCATGGGTGTTTAACTTCAGATGATAAAGCTCCCAAAAAAATGAGAGGGAGGCTGAGGACTCTCAGCAGAGATGAAATCAATTTGTCTTCTGAAGAAGATACGTACATGAAGAAAAGCATGCAATCTAGTGAAGAGCTACAAGACAATCAGCAAGGGATTCAAGGTTGTGGAGGAGATAATAATAATAAAATCAGGTTCTTAGAACAAACACTAGAAAAAGAACGTGCTGCTCGGGCTGCCCTTTATGTTGAGCTTGACAAGGAAAGAAGTGCTGCTGCTAGTGCTGCAGATGAGGCTATGGCTATGATTCTGCGTCTCCAGGAGGAGAAGGCATCCATAGGAATGGAAGCTCGGCAGTATCAGAGAATAATTGAAGAAAAGTCTGCTTATGATGATGAAGAAATGAAGATTCTCCAAGAAATTCTTGTGAGAAGGGAATTGGAGAAATACTTTCTAGAAAAGGAAGTTGAAGAATATAGGCAGATGGTTTCTGGAGAGCATGAACATTTAACTGGTGATTGTTCAGATAACAATGACGCTAGACAAATATTTGGTTCTCTAAATGATCCCTCTGATGATCCAGTTTTGATTCGGCACCAACTTGTTGCATCTACTGACAAGAAGGTAACAACAGAAACTAAAGGCACAGATGATGTTTTTGAAAGTAAATTCAATTCTAAATCTGCCTTTGGAATAGAACCGCCGCTACAATCTAGCTTTGAAAGACTTGGAGACTCGAATGAAAACTCTGTTCATGAACCAGTTCTTAGTAGCTCTGGGAAGATGGATCTTCAGAAGGAGATTATATCTGCGGGTAACGACATACAATTGAACCAGGGACATAAACTTGCTGAAAAGGTTATTAGAACTTGTTTTGGAACTGAGAATGGTGATCTGAAATATGATCCAAGTTTGAAGCAGCAGGCAAAAGATGCACCTCTTAGATACATGAATTCAAGTGATCCAATACTAGATAAAGACCCTCATGTTTATGATGTTCATATTATTGGTGATGGCATCAACCACTGTAGTGAGGCAACTGAAGATAAAGGCGAGCAGCTTCCGGTCAGTAGTTCTCTAAAAGTTCGTGATATAGATTGTGCTAAATCTGGAGCTGCACGAGAAAGGAACAATGTTATCACTGATTCTTCAAGTGCCCGTTGTCTGGAAACTGAAGCTGTTGTTAAGAAAAGCAGTTCTGAAGTAACTCGTTGTCTTCCGCCAATTGGCCGGAGAGGTTCATCTCAGAGCCTGCGGCGAAGTTCCATGTCTGCTGTGGATACTGAAATGCTGAAAATTGACTATGAGATTGTTCAACTTCGAGAACGTTTAAAGCTTGTTCAAGAAGGTAGAGAGAAACTTAGTTTTTCTTTGGAAAATCGAGAAACTAAAAATGTACAGTTGAACATTTTGGAGGATATTGCACGGCAGATTCAGGAGATTCGACACTTAAATGAACCTCAAAAATCTGCACGACAAGCGTCTTTGCCCCTTCCAAACTCTAAGGTGTTGCATTATTCTCTCTCTCTGTTCATGTTCTGTATTTTGGTGACTCCTTAAAAAATATATTTGCTTTATTAATCATTAATTTCTTTCTAGATTTTCCTATTTTTGTTTATATTTCTCCTCTGACATGCATATTTAAGTTTGCCTGAGAGGCTGCAGTGAATTAAATGAACAGACTAGAGGAAGTATATTGTTGAATATACAAACCTAAGAAAATTAGTGACAATGATTGAATTGTCTTTCCTTCAGAACCTGCACTGAATGTCTCTTTGGCCTAATTTTAGAACTTGCGAGACATTCAATAGTAGGTTATGCTCCTTGAGGATTCTTTATCAGCATACTATTTAAAGTCAAAAGCAGGGCGCCGTGGCTTTCTCCTAAAGAGATAGTACTCCGTTGTAAAGACATGACAATGAACTGTTTGAAATTTTCTCGGGGCGTTATTGAAGGTGATCTCTTTTGCTATGCAGATTATCTGTTGCCTTTCAGAGGGAATGAACCTATTTTAGGATGTGCCAAAACGTGATATTATAGTATTGTTATGTCATTTGTTAGGTTAAAAGATTGTTATCAGTTTTAATTTATTTGAAATTTGTTGCACTATATAAACCCCTATAGTCATTTACCGGTGTACTAACTAGATGCTTCAGAACTAAGCTTCGTTGTAAGTCCTACTCATAGTTTTTTTTCTCTTGAATGTACAATGAAATAAATCAATACCCTTTGCTTTCAATTGTTGCTGACCTAAAGAATGGAATTAGATTTTGTCAAATGGCTGGAACTTTTAGCATTGGAGTGTGAGTTTGGGTCTTTCCTGAGAATTGCGCATGCTAGTAGCCAATCAGTACTTGGATTCTCAGAAAGGAGTTTCTTAATTATTGAACATTGGATGTGGTGAAGAGGAGTTAAAACTCTACAACCGATACTTGTTAAATTGGAAATTCTTCAAATATTTTACTGTAGGGCAGTCAGCTGTTGATCAATTAGTAGATTCAAATCATATGCAAGTGGAGCTAGTTTAGTTTTAAGTTCGTTTAGATTGTATTTGAATGCGAAATTGAATGTTTCGGGGAATACTTTGAAAATTATTATGTTTATAGTTGTGCTGTACTAGATGTACAGTCCATCTGAAAACCTTGACTTCATTCCTAGAACTTCTTTGTGCCTGAATTCTGTTTTTGTTAACCCACAAGAATGATGAAAACCATAACAGGATCTGAATTTAGTTATTCAATGAAACTCTAGAAAACCCGTGCCTTGAGACTAGTCGTAAACATCATTATTGTATCCTTTACATTTTTTTTCTTTACAAGAAGTTGATTTCTGATTGCATATCACGCGTGCAAGGTTTTAATAATCTGATGAAGAATGTTGAAGGTTACCTTTAGTTGTATATCCATCCAAATCCCAATATCATGTGCACCATTCAGAGAAAAATCATAGCTTGACGTGTTTTTCTAATAAAGTTTTACCAAGATTCTTGCAACAAGAGCCAGTGTTGAATATAAAAAAAGGGCCTCCATTAGAATTGCTCGTGCTTATCAGAAAAGCCACGGTGGCCTACCTATAGCATTTAAACATCACCAGTTAGTATTCATTTACGTGAACTCGTGAAGTCATGGCGAGTAAGCCAATTTCTCTAACTGATTACTGCCGTTTTTCTTATGGATATGCATGGAAGGTGTTTCTATCGTTGTCTCTTTCTAGATATTTCTTGGTGACATGAACTTTGCTAACTTTAATTCATCTGATAGGGTTTATCCAAGAAAAGGAGGAGCAGGAGTGTATCTTCTTCTGGATTTCAGATGAGCTCCGAAGGTAAGATTAGTAGCTCTGAAACAAGTATTGAATATTAACTGGCATTGCTATTCATCCATAACTGGTCTGTTTACTGTCATGTTCGAGAGTTTTATATCAAAATTTTGCCTGAACCTGGTACGAAGATATTAACGAAATTTAGTCCTCGTCTTCCCCAGGATGATATGCTGCATCGCGCTGTTTGTTTATACGACGAATGTCTGAAATTTGAAACTGTAGACAATGGTATGAGAAGTTGCCCTGAATATAAGGTATAGCTTTAGCTCCACTTCTAGTAGAAATGGTTGGAGGTGGTAGAGAAGTTCTAAAACATGCACCAGTCTGTATCTATTTGTAGTATTGTATAGCAATAATTACACTGTCTTAAGCTTATGTTTATAAACCTTCTTCTTTTTACCCATATACTTGAAACGTTTTGGGCTACTGCCTTCAGTTTTCTTTAGGGATGTCCATCGGCCAGCCTGTTCAGCAGTTCTATCGTGTGTCAGGCTATTCGGTTCGAGTCAATTATGGCTAGATTTTCTTCAGGTTGGAATTTCTTGGACTTAATTCTAACCCTTCGTTTTTCAAGCTATCCCGTCTGGGCAGCAAGTTAATGTAAAAAATATTTAATATGTATAAAATTATCAATTTATATAAACATAAACTTCTAATTTCAACAAATTGACATTAAATATAATATAATTTACCACTAATTAGTTGAATATATTACTTAAGTAATACTTATATTTTTAAAGCTTAAATTAAACTACACCAAATACAAATATTTCAATATTTAACAATTCAAATTCGGGTTATTCGGGTCAATCTATTTATTTTCGATCTAGCCCTATCGGGCTATAATTTATAGTCACAACCTTCTAATTTTCTTGGGATATTCGGGCGAGCTCACCGGTCTCGGGTTAAGTTTTGCACTGTTGGTCGACTGCGGCATAGCATGATATGACACGATATTATTGAGATAAAAGGTTATGGTTTGGAATCAACTCATATTTCATTCCAACTCAACACAAAAATCAAGTAGCATCTCACTCACATTTTCAATGTGATCACACCCCCGAAACTAAAAATATATAGAGAAACAAACCAAAGATGCACATTATGTGAAAGGATATAGAGTGAGGAAATGAAGCTATATAGCTAGTGACAGAGCACCTTGGAGCGAGCAGGCAGCCCGCAGGAGATCCAAGTACAACGACGTAGCTGCCGGCAAAAAATGTGACGGGGATGGAAGCAATCATTAGCTCCTTCCTCAAAATTAAAGTGTGCCCTGAACAGAAAGACAACAATATTTGCAGTTATGGAGGAAAAACAGCCCCACCAACAGTTTTCTCGGCAGACTTTTCTAGGGCCAAGTGCCACCAGTGAAGCTATGGAGAAAACGTCGAATGTCTTTGCCTTTTTCAAAAAATTGAATCACCATGTGGTGGTGTGACTTATGCGGTGTATGAGCTCGCACGTTCATTCTAAAATGGAATTATTGAACTCTAAAATAGAATCGTAGACGTCTGCGAGGGCTCGTCAACCATGCTCGTAATTAATTTTTTCAAAATAAAAATATATCATAAAATGAAATTAGAGAACCATAAAATTAAAATAAATTAATCTAATTTTTTTGATCGGGTAGGTCACTCAGTGCACGTGCCCGATGCTAACACGTCATTAGTTTGTGCATTACACTTTGTTAAGATAATTTATAGGATACATGGGTTGCATGGTTGGTAGGGTTGGAAGTGTTCGACAATTACGAAGCAGTTGCAAGAATCTTCCACGTGGCAGCCTCTTCTTATTTTCAGGAGTTAGTTAGTTAGTAGTTAGATCTAGTTTCAGCTCTTTAAATACTCGATTGTAGCTGTAGTTTGTATCTAGATTTCAATCAATGAAATATAAAATTTCTCAAACTCTCTCTTATGCATTTCTACAAACACTTTCAGTTACTCTATATTTCTGCAGTTTTCTCTTTGATTCTCTTTACTTTAACATGGTATCATCGAGTTTAGGGATTGATCCTTGACCTTTTCGCGTTTCTATCGCGATTTGATTTCTGCAAATTTATTTTTTGCTTCTTTTGATTCACATTCATGGCTTCCGCTCCAAATAATTCCTCTTCTTTTCTTCCGGTTACCAACTTCAAACTTGATCGACAAAATTACGCATTTTGGCGTTTTCAAGTTCTAGCGTTGATTCGAGCTCACGGTTTTGAGGATTTGATTTCCGATTATTCAATTCCACCGCTTCAGTTTCTCTCTTCTTCATCTCGCGAGAGCATTCCAAATCCAGAATTTCAGACATGGCGTCGCAGAGATCAGTTCCTCTTAAGTTGGTTGATTAGATCTGTCTATGAAGTCATGATAGGACACATTACTAGATGTGTAACTTCGCGCGATCTCTGGCGCACCTTGCAAGCACTGTTCCAGTCTCAATTAAAGGCTCGTGTTATGCAGTTGAAGCTGAAACTGCAAACAACCAAAAAAGGTGATCTCTCAATAGATGAGTACTTTCTGAAGATGCGTGGATTTGCAGATAGTTTGGCTGCAGTCGGCAAACCAATGGATGATGATGATTTAATCATGCACATTCTGGGAGTATTTGGTGCAGAGTTTGATGCAGTCGTGGTTAACCTTACAAATAGAGCAGATTCACTCACTTTACCAGAAGTGCAATATGCTATACAGGTGCATGAGGCTCGACTACAAAGCCAGCTATCTGCCATTATGCCTAGTGCTCATCTCGCTCAATTTTCTGGTGGCCGTGGCTCCATTGAACTAATTTTTGCTCGTGGAAGAGGTGTCCTGACTTCTCTCATGGGAGAGGAGTTCCTTTTAGGGGTAGAGGGGGGCGTGGTTTTCCCAGAGACACCAAAGTGATTTGCCAACTGTGTGGAAGAAATGGACATGTTGCCTTAAAGTGTTTCAAGCGTTTTGATGTTCATTTTACAGGAGTTGCTGCTCCACAAGCTTATTATACTGATTACTCTTATGATTCAGCACAAGAGGAAGCTTTCTATGCTCAACAACTGGACACGCAGTGGTATGCAGACAGTGGGGCTACTGCCTACATCACACATGACCTTTCAAACCTGTAGCTGAGCTCTCCTTACTCTGGTGCTGAGTTACTACAAGTGGGAAATGGTAATGTGCTCTCTATAGCAAATATTGGTGACTCAAGCTTTTCTACTTCTGATTCACACAAGCCTATATTTCTGAATAATGTGTTACATGTGCCTGGAATCATAAAAAATCTCATCAGCATCTCAAAATTCACAGCTGACGATAATGTCTTTGTTGAATTCCATCCTACCTTTTGTTGTGTTAAGGATCTTCATACACAACAGGTGCTGATGAAGGGGGATCTCTTCAAGGGGTTGTACCATCTGGATCTAGCAACCATGCCTCAACCTCAAGCTCAGCCCAGTAACCTTTCATCAGCTGCTACACAATCATCTCCTTCTCATACAGTTCTAATCCAGTCAATAACGTTGCTAGCCCTTCTATATGCTTTGTTTCTTGTACCACTGATCTTAATGAATGGCATAGACGGCTAGGACATCCTCATTCTTCTGTATTAAAATAAATATGTACCACTCTTAACATCAAATATACAGATTCTACTCTTCAATTCTGTGATGCTTGTAAAATGGAAAAAATTCACCAAACTTCTCATGTGTCTCAACCTTTAAAAACTTTTGCACCCTTTCAATTGGTTCACTCTGATCTTTGGGGACCTGCTGCTACTACTAGCACTGCAGGATACAAGTTTTATATCCATTTTATTGATGATTATAGCCGGTTTACATGGATATTTCCTCTCACCAATAAATCAAAAGTTGTTGAAACTGTTAAAAGATTTATTACAATGGTTCAAGTATAGTTTTCAGTTACTATTAAATGTTTACAAACTGACTGGGGTGGTGAGTATAGACCATTACAATCCTATCTTCATAACTTAGGAATACAGTTCCAACATCCTTGTCCTTATATACATGCTCAAAATGGAAAATCTGAAAGAAAGCATCAACATATTCTTCACACTGGACGTACTCTTCTTGCACAAGCCAATCTCCTTCTCAAATTTTGGTGGGATTCTTTTTCAGCTGCTGTCTATCTCATTAATAGACTACCTTTTTCCACAACTCAGAATATCTCTTCATTCCAAATTCTCTATAAGGTAAGTCCAGACTATTCTTTTCTTCATACCTTTGGTTGTGCATGTTATCCTTTCCTCACACCCTATAACACTCATAAGCTACAATTTAGATCTTCTAAATGTGTTTTCCTGGGTTATAGCTCGATTCATAAAGGGTACAAGTGTCTTAGTGCTTCAGAAAGGTTGTATATTTCCGATTCAGTAGCCTTTCATGAGAATGAATTCCCTTATACTTCTCTTTTCTCTTCCTCTTCCTCCCTTCATAATTCACATGTCCCTTATGAGTCTGTCTATCTTTTTCTACAGTCTATGCCATCCTCTCCCCACACACAGTCTATATCATCTTCTGCTAGCTCTACTATTGGTGTTAGTTCTTCAGTTTCTGTCTCTTCTTCTCCTTCTGTAGCTTCTGATCCTACCTTATCTTTTTCTCCACCTTCTAATCCCACTCCTCATCATATGATTACTAGATCCAGGAATGGTATATTCAAGCCTGAAGTTTGGATTGCAGAAGTTCAGTTACCTACTGAACCCTCTTCAGTCAAGCAAGCTCTTGCTGATCAAGGATGGTATAATGCCATGCAAGCTGAATTTTCTGCTCTTCAAGAGAAACAAACCTGGGTTCTAGTTCCTCCTTCATCTGATCAGAAGTTAATTTCTAACAAATGGGTGTTCAAGGTCAAGACAAAGTCTGATGGTTCTCTTGATAAACTAAAAGCAAGGTTGGTTGCTAGGGGGTTTGAACAGTTTGCTGGTGTTAACTTTAATGAAACTTTCAGCCCTATGGTGAAATTTTCTACTATTAGGTTGGTATTTTCTATGGATTCAATGCAAGGATGGCACATGAGACAAATCGACATTAATAATGCCTTCCTTAATGGTGAACTTGAAGAAACTATTTACATGACTCAACCGAGTGGTTTTGAAGACAAGAAGTTTCCTCAGCATGTCTGTAAACTCTCTAAGGCTATCTATGGTCTTAAACAGGTACCCAGGGCCTAGTACAACACTTTGAAAGCCTACCTCAACACGGCAAGTTTCACTCGATCACAGACAAATTTCTCCTTGTTTTTCAGAATCTCTCCTACAAGTGTGCTGCTTATCTTGATTTATGTTGATGATATTTTGATCACTGGAGATAGTTCTATTGAAATACAGTTGTTCATTGAAGATCTTCATGAAAATTTACTTTGAAGGATTTGGGAAATGTTCATTATTTTCTGGGAATAGGAGTTACTCACAAGCTTGGTGTCTTTGAATTATCTCAGGGAAAATACATTGATGAGCTTCTTAATCGCACTAATCTTTCAGAAAGTACACCAAGTACTATTCCTATGCTACATGCAGTCAAGTTGTCAAAGCAGCAAGAGACTTTATTTGCCCATCCTACATTGTATAGAAGCACAGTGGGTGCTCTTCAGTATCTTACATTGACTAGGCCAGACATTGCATTTGCGGTTAACAAGCTTAGTCAATTTTTTCAGCAGCCCTTGGATACACATTGGGCTACCTGCAAACATCTCTTGCGTTATTGGAAAGGGACTAATCATTTTTCCTTGTGTTTTAGTCCTTCATCTTTTGTCAAAATTGAAGCTTTCTCCGATGTCGACTGGGCAAGCTGTGTTGATGATCGCCGCTCTACTGGGGGACACTATGTGTTTCTTGGAAATAATCTGATCACATGGAGCTCAAAGAAGTAGCAAGTGGTGTCACGAAGTAGCGCAGAGTCCGAATATAGAGCTCTTGCAAACGTGACGGCAGATGTTATTTGGTTACAAGCTGTGTACAGAGAATTAGAGTTCAAGATCAATGATCCAGGACAACTTTGGTGTGACAACAATAGCGCCATCTCTCTTGCGTCTAACCCTGTATTCCATGCCCGCATAAAGCATATTGAAGTCGACGTTCACTTTGTAAGAGACAAAGTGCAAGAAAAGTGGTTGAAGTTGGACATGTTCCATCCGCAGATCAAATAGCAGACTTGTTCACAAAACCATTATCAGAAACTCGGTTTCAATTGTTGCGTGATAGACTGAAGTTGAAACAATAACACTTTGGGTTCTTTGGGGGAGTGTTAAGATAATTTATAGGATGCATGGGTTGCATGGCTGTTAGGGTTGAAGGTGCTCGACAGTTCCCACGTGGCAGCCTCTCCTTATTTTCAGGAGTTAGTTAGTAGTTAGATCTAGTTTCAGCTCTTTAAATACTCAATTGTAGCTGTAGTTTGTATCTAGATTTCAATCAATGAAATAGAAAATTTCTTAAACTCTCTCTTATGCATTTCTACAAACACTTTCAGTTACTCTACATTTCTACAGTTTTCTCTTTGATTCTCTTTACTTTAACACGCTTGATAATTGATTTTTTGAATTAAATATAAACCATAATTAAGATTAATGAATCCTAGTTGGAATGAAACAAAAGGTCATTGGAAACAAATATTTAAAAAAAAGATTGAAAGAAAATAAAATTGTTGGCACGTGCGAGCCAGTTTTGGGTAGGTCAGACCCGTTTAACGGTTTGCGAGCAGCACCGAGAATTCGCCAAGTTTGAGGTCGGGCTGACTAAGCTTGGGTGCAAGGTGTAGGATATGCTGTTTTAATCCCTCCTCATCAACCTGGTGAAACATGAATTCATGAATAGTTTTCTCCAACAAATAATCGAACGTTAGCAGTGCAGTGTCCTTCGTGATGATGGACCAAAATAGAATTCCATATTAATGTGTCCAAATTAATAACTCAATAAAAACATACACTTGTGTCTTAGTCTCACGGACCATATACACTCAAATTTAAAATCACATGAGATGACACATATTTATAATTTTTTTAATGTTTTGGATCCTCACTTTTAATTTTTTTTTGTGTGGATAGGAAAAAATCACAAACTTTATAAACTATTTATTTTAGTCAGCCATCTTTATTAAAGTGCTCATAACTGACTATTTTTTAATTAGGCTACGTAGTAAATATTGGATAGAGTCAGGGCCGACGAATAAGTGGGGCAAGGTGCGCTTTAGCACATGCCCCTCAAAGCCCATGTGTGTGTATATATATATAAATGAGATCATGTGAGAACCACACCCCCTGTGAAAACTGAGAACCAATTTCAACCACAAATCTCACTTATTTTGATGGCCAAGATCTGTTTAGTATGTGTTTCTCCCTTATTTTTGTGTGATTTTTATGTTATTTCCTTCACTTTCGCTCTTTTGGTTAGTTATGTCAGATTTGCTCAACACCTTGGGAAAATGAAGGATAAATGACTGCAAAATTTGAGGGATTCAAGATAATGGGAAGATAGAGAATCGAATAAGGAGCGCATAGCAAGTTGAATCGGGTCAATTGGCCAAGAAACGAGGGAGAACGAAGTAAAACCGTGGAAGCCACCGACCGGACACCCCCGCCGCGACGCATGGAGGCTCTTGGTAAAGAGCCCCCATGCCCGCGCCATGCACCGTTGCGGCGCACTCTCCCTCGGCCCCGTCCGCACAGCACCCCGCGGGTGCGCGGGTGCCCAGTTTCGCCTCCCGGGTTAGTTTTTTACGCAGATTAATTTTCTCCCTCTCTCCAACTTCGATCAAGACTTTAATTCCCCCTCATTTCACACCTGGATTTATTTAATTAGTAGGAGAAGTTTTTTCGAGTCTAGGTTAGTAGGGAATAATTCCCTATTCTATCTTTTGATTTTTGTCCCCAAATTTTCCAACAAATCTTCCCTCTTATCTCTCAAATCTTTCCATATCTTTTTAGAAATATCTCACACTATTGATCTCACTCCATCCCACTCCATCTCACTCCATCCTACTCAATCCCACTCTATCTCACACACAAAATCTCCCACTTTCTCTCTCTTCCACAAATAAATAAATGATCCCTCAATTCAAAAGAGGATTCTACCATCTCTCATTTTTTTTCTTTTCTCTCCATTCACCACTTCATCTACCACTTCTATTCATCTTCACCACCTCCACCACCGTTCCAAAGACAAAGAAAGGAGGAGGAGAAGAGGCATAGAGGGTTAGAGCTTAAGGAGAAAGACCCGAGAAGAGGAGTCCAACTCCAAGCCGTCCGTGGAAGCTAGGCTTGCGGAAGGAGTTCCACTTTGATGACGGCCCGAGAAGAGGGATCCAAGTTCGAGTGGACCGTGGTTGCTAAACTTGAACGAGGAGCTCCACTTTGGTATTTCTTTGTTTTAACTTTAGCCCATTAGTGGGGATTTGTCCCAAAACTCTCGAGACAATAAACATTGTAGAAGTTTGTATTTTATTTATCTTTTGATTTATGAAATGAATGAATTTTATGATTATTATGTGGTCTTGAGCATGGTGTTGGGCTAATTCCTATATTAGGGGTTAAGTAATCGATTTGGATTCGATCCTTGCTTGTGATTGTTGATTTCTTATTGTTGGAATTATGCTTGTTTATGTTGAGTACTTGATCACTACTTAGCATTGCTAGGCTTTAGATGAGACCAAAAGGAGATTCTATAGCCCGAACTTGGTTCGTTCAACGTTAGGTGGACTAGGTTTCATAAGCCTAATCGTTAATCTTTAGGTGGACTGGGTTACATAAGCCTATGGGTTGGAATGATATAGCTGATAGAGGTTTAACGAATCGACGGTGACAGTAAGTGAAGTTAAACCAATTGAAGGGACTATTGTACAACCGGGATTAACATAATCAACTTGAATCAAGTTAGGAGAGAAACCAATGAGAAAATCTACACCCTAATGCTCTTCTCATAATCCTATCATCTTTTTTTGTGATTGGTGGTGTTGTTAGTTAGTTTTACTTGCTTTAATTAGGTAGTTTAGTAAAAACTTTCCAACCCCTCGTTTAGAATGTTTAGGATTGTGTTTAAATTCATGTGATCGTTGACAATTATGGCATAGAAAGATAATCGTCCACACGAAGCTTTTCTCGAGAGACACGACCCGAGTCAGCTCACCGCCCTACAAATCGACCCCGTCCTCTTGCGGGGGTGTAGCCGACCGGAAAGAACTACACCGTTCAAACATCAACCCTATATATATATATAATATTTGGGACCTAATTTTTTAATCTTGAGGTTCAATTTTTATTAATAACTTAAAATATAATATTTTTTTAGTATCAGAAGCTCAATTTTTAAAATTAGCATAGGACTCTAAAATATTTAAGACCGTACTAGATGAGTAGCAATTGGTCATGACTTATAAGACTTATAATTCTGGGAAAAGGGTCACGCAGGCCCCTGAACTTTTTGGCGGGGACCTTGCAGGCCCCTGTGCTTTTTTTTTTGTTCAATTGAGCCCCTGAACTTTTTTTTGGGTTCTATTGGGCCCCTCCGTCAAGCCCCTCTTGACGAGGCCATTAGTTCAACATAAAACGACATCGTTTTAGGTTTTATTTGAATAAAAAAAATTCTAAATTCAATTTAAAATTTCACCCGACCCATTTTAAAAATATCCCGACTCGATTCTAGATAAACCCAACCTATTTAGATAAATAACCAAGAAAAAGTAATCCAAAACTCAACATTATAGATTCATTTTTCATTTGTAATTGTGTTCCCCACAGATTTTGTGAATTAAATTAAATTAAATCCCATAAAAATGGCTACGGCCTCCTTCAAATCCACTTCCAGAAGGGGCGCAGCCACGGAACCCAAAGCCCCGCCGCCCTCCGCCGCTGCACAGCGGCACTCCCGCAGCGTTAACGCCATTTCGCGGAAGACCCACGTCCCATTTGACGACAGCAAGGCTTCAGTTTCCACCGAATTCTCCAACAGCAGAGATAACTCTCTTTTCTGGAGCAGATCTTCTTCACCGCCGGATAAAGAAGAAAGTGGGAAGATCGGAGAGATTCCTACTGTCAGTAGTAAATCATCACCTAATTTGAATGCAAGGAACGGAAACGGGAGTAGTAATTCTGCAGCCTCTCGTAATGGAGATTATGAGGTAGTGTTTTGGGAAGGTTTTTGTTTCGATGCCTTTTTTATTGGTTGGTTTCTTAATGGGGATTGTAGTTAGTAGCTAGAACAGGATGAAATGTTTGATTTTGAAAGTGAAATGTTGGTTTCTTGGATTTATTGAATGATGAAATTTGAGATGAATGCGCTTTGATGCGTTTCGTGGATCAATTCCAGAATTTCCAAGTATATTTATCTAAACGGGTCGGGTTTAACCAGAATTAGGTCGGGATATTTTTAAAATGGGTCCCGTGAAATTTTAAATTGAATTTAGAATTTTTTTTATTCGAATAAAACCTAAAAAGACGTCGTTTTATGTCGAACTAACGGTTCCGTCAAGCCCATCAAGAGGGACTTGACGGAGGGGCCTAATAGAACCCAAAAAAAAGTTCAGGGGCTCAATTGAGCCAAATAAAAGTACAGGGGCCTGCGAGGTCTCCGCCAAAAAGTTCAGGGGCCTACGTGACCCTTTTCCCTATAATTCGGGCATCAGTTTTACATTAAATGAGGAGCTTGATGTTTCAGGACATGGGTTATCCAGCGGAGGTGTCAATTTGATTATCTGATTGACAACTGGAGGCAACATAATTGCCTTGAGTTTCACCGTAAAATTTCCCACACAATTTCGTGGATGTCTGTTAAATCCTCGTCAAATAGTTCAGGATGCTCATTGATGACTATGTCCTTTAGTTTTTTTGCAATTCTAAATTAAAATTTTATATATAAATGGAAGTTTGACCAATATTGAACCCTTAATTAACCTAGTTCGTCATCATGATAAGACTGTGGTGGCACGTGTGGAATTTCGCTTGTTTCATGAAGAACCTCAATATATATTAATAGGCAAAAAATTCCCTGCAGCGATGCAAATAACACTATTTCAGACGGGTCGGGTCATATCTGCACTTTGACTTGATCAACGCGGGCGGGTCAACCCGCAAAAAAGTAGAAAAAACGGTTAAATTAGTATCAACAGTCCCACTAAAAAGTATCACTAAAAATTCGAAAAGTATCATCTGTATCATTAAAAAGTAAGGGGTCTGCTAGTTATTTTATACTTGTTTATTTAGTTCAAATTGTGATTTTTCCCATTCGAATTCATGTTTAGAGCTTAGTAGTTTAGAGGTTTTTTAGGGTTCATGGTTTTTTAAAGGGATCATTTTTTTAGGGGATTTGTTAGGGTTCATGGTTTTTTAGGGGGGTTTTTTTAGGGGGTTTTTTTAGGGTATATTTTGCGTTTTTTAGAGTTTTTTGGGGGGGTATTTTTAGGGGTTTATTTTGTGTTTTTTAGGATATCTTGGGGGTGTTTTTAGGGGTTTATTTTGTGTTTTTTAGGGATTTATTTTGTGTTTTTTAGGATTTTTTGGGGGGTTTTTTAAGGGTTTATTTTGTATTTTTAGGGTTTATTAATTCTATTTAATACTCATTTCAAATAAATTAAATCAATTTGTTTTAATTTTAGGGTTCACTAATATTTTTTTAGGGTATATATTTTTTTGGAACAAATAAAATTGATAAAAAAAAACGTACAAAACCCTGCCAGAAAAATGGAAAAAAAAGAGAAAAAATCGGCCAGAAAAAAAAAAGAAAATGGGCGCGTGGGCGCGCATGGAGCCCACGCGCCGTCTGAAATAGGAGCTCCTGCATGTATTGATGTTGGTCCATTTGGCCTTTTTCCCTTTCCCAGGCCCATTTGATTTAATTCCTACCCGGCCCACTACCCTTAACCCCAAATCCTAACCTGACGTTCCACCTCCTTCTTTACTTCTCGTTATTGCTGTTTCTCTTTCCCTATGTTCTGGAACCCTCTATAATGGGCGAGAGAGCCCCCTTCTCTCTCAAGCCACTCACTGTATTCTCAACCCTAATCCTAAAAGCTATCTCTCTCTCACCGTGTTTTAGCCGCCGGTCTCGGTTTCTCTGGCCGGAATCTGTCTGCGATTTCTGTTGGCCTATGAGTATAGACGGCTGGGTTGTTCTCTGAAAAAGGAAGCTTGAGTGTGCTTCGTGGAGAATCATCTCACCATCCCCTCCCTGGTCTGGGTCTTTTCCGGTCGCCAGAGTTGTTGTTGCTGTCTCCAGTGGGAAAATCTGAGCCATCGTGCCCCGAGCACACTTTTCCCACCTCTGCTACCTCTTTGTCTTTTCTTGTCACTTAGATCTACGGCTCTCTCTCTCTCTCTGAACTTATTTGGCTTGTGTTCTTGTTCCAGATCTGTTAATGAGAGCCCCCAAGCCTGTGAAGAACCTTGAAGGCTCTTCTAGTCTTCTCCTCTGAGGCTTTCCAGTGAAGAAATCAACACCGTTGTGAATTGAAGCCTGCTCCTTACTGCTTTAAGTTGCAATCTACTGTACTTTTTGTTCATGTATCAAGCTACTTGAGTAGCTAGTGTGATAGACCGCAAGGGGTTAGGGAAACAAGTAGTGAATCCCCCAGCTAGGCCTGTACCACAACAGTGGTATCAGAGCCAGGTTGGTCTAGATGGGGGCACTCTCCTGCCTCCATCTATCACACCCCGCCGTCGGTAAGGGCCGCGCCTCTCTCGCCCTCGTCGGGCTCCTTAAAAATGTATAACCGGTTCTTCCCTTCCTGGAGGAACCGGCTCTGGTATAAACCCTAATCCCTAAAACTTTGTTGTGTGGCACTTTCGATCCTGTGCCTTTTCTTGCTTCCGCTCTTGACTCTGACTTTCCTTTGGCATTCCAAGCCATTCCTCAAAACTAGCTTACGGTCGGGACCGTCTGGATTCTCCTTTGGGTCTCCTCAAAGCGGGTTGCCGCGATAGCTATTTTGAGTAAGGGGTTTCAGTAGAAAAAGGGGGTTCTGGGTTGTACTTGTGTTGTTTATGTTCTGCCTTGGCTTGCATTAAGATTCTCTGTAAATTTGTTAGTGATCTTCTGTGATTCCTGTTTTTTGTTGGAATCTGTGTTGAAAAATCTGGATTAAGAGTTCCTGAGAATAGACTTAGTAATCTAAGTCTGGATTATTGGCCTAGTTGGGTTTTGGGATTGACCTGAGTGAACCCCTGCTCCACAGATCAATCTGTGCTGAGAACTGGGCTAGCCTCAGCTCTAGATTCCCCTGGTGCACCCATCTTTGGGCCTGTAGAGGTGTTTTCTCCTGTTCTGAGTGATTTTGTGTTATCCTGTTGTTCTTGTGGCATAATCTGTGTTGTTGGTGAAGTTTATGTGCTCTTTGTGTGATTCTGTGTGAATCTGTGAAAATTGAATAATTTAAGTGCTGTTCCTTTCAATGGAAAGGATGATTTTGGTGATTGGCAAACAAGGGTTGAATGTATTTTAACAAAAGAAAATCTGCAAGGTGCTATTTTTGAAAGAATTGATGAGAATGAGGTAGATAAAACTCTTGTTAAAATGAATGCTGGTGCTAGAGCTACAATATTATTAAATCTAAGCAGTGCTGTTGTCAGGCAAGTTTCTCACCATAAATGTGCTAAAGATCTGTGGGATGCTTTGACTGCCTTGTTTGTTGCTAATTCTGAAGAGTCTGCATATTTTTTGCAAAATCAGATCATGACTTTTCAAATGGATCCTTTAAAGGATATTGATTCAAACATGCATGATTTTAATAAACTTTTGAAAGACTTAAAGCTTGCTGGGGATGACACTCTAGAAAAATATGCCCCCCAGATTCTACTTGGTGCTATTCCTGAAGTTTTCTCTGAAGTAAAATCTGCATTGAAATATGGGGGATCTAAAGTTACATGTGATATGATTGTTTCTGGGCTAAAGGCTAAAGAAAATGTAATGAAAAAATTGCAGTCCAAGCCTCTACAAAATGAAATACTTTATGTTAACAGAAACAGCAAGCCTTTTAGACCAAACCCTGAAAATCCAAGTGCCCTTGCTGCTGAGAGACACATGAGGGAATTTAATCATGCACACAACCTCCCCAGCAACACTAGAACCCACAATCTTGTTGAAATCTGCTCCCAACATCGCAGAAATCAGAACCAAACTCAAAATTTTGGTCACAGCCCCTCTCCTTATCCTCCCAGAAACCAAAGTTTCCCTCCCCAACACCAAAACCCTGATTTCAAGCCCAAAAAGAATTGTTGGAACTGTGGGAAACTAGGGCATTTCTCAAACAGATGCAAACGACCTAAAAGGGGCAGGGGGTTTGGGAATAACCATGCTAATAATGTAATGCACTGAACACCCTGAAAACCATGTGTATAAAGATGAAGATTATGACTATCATGAGAATGGTGAACTTTATATGGTGCATTCAGATTGTGATTTTCAATTCATCAATTTCTCAAATGCTATGTCAAAATCTGTGCATGAGTCTGAGTGGCTAATTGATTCTGGTTGTACCTTTCATGTCACTCCACACAAGCACATGTTTCACAACTTGCAACTCTTGAACTCTGGATATGTTGCATTAGCTGATGGACAACACTGTGAAATTAAAATTCAACCTTCTATCTGTCTCTAAACTAGCTGATCAAATGCTATTTGGCTCTGTGAATCATAAAAGCTTTCAATTTCAAATGAACTCCATGATCTGCTTTGATGCCCCCAGAAAGGGAGACTTATATGCTATGCATGCTTACTTTGTGCCTATCCAATCTGCTAACTTGGTTCAAAATGATAAAACTGCTTTGTGGCATGCAAGATTAGGGCACATGAGCAATAAAGGGTTAGAAATCTTGAGTAAGTCTGGTGCATTCAAGCATGATAAAGTCTCTAGTATGTCTTTTTGTGAACCATGTTTGATGGGAAAGCAACACAAGTTGCCTTTCCCAGTGTCTGGACCCTATCCTAAAGCTCAATTGAGCTCTGATATACTTGATTACATTCATGCAGATGTGTGGGGACCTGCAAAGGTCCCAACCCATGGTAGTAACATGTTTTTCTTATCTGTTATTGATGATTTCTCAAGAAAAACCTGGGTTTTTGTTAATGAAACACAAATCTGATGTATTTCAAAAATTCTCTACATGGGTTGCTGAGATTCAAAACCAAACCAACAAAAAGATTAAGTGTTTGAGAACAGATAATGGTTTAGAATTCTGCAATCATGTTATGGACAATCTATGTGCTGAAATGGGAATAAAAAGACACAAGTCTGTGCCTTACAACCCCCAGCAAAATAGGGTTGTTGAAAGGATGAACAAGACTCTCCTTAAGAGAGTCAGAAGCCTTTTGGCTGGTTCAGGCCTTGATAAGAAATTTTGGGGAGAAACTCTAATGACATCTTGTTATTTGGTTAATAGATCTCCCTCTGTCCCATTAAAAGGCAAACTCCCTGAATCTGTGTTCTTTAACAAACCTATTTGCCTGTCTAATTTGAGAGTCTTTGGCTGCAGTGCTTATGTTCACCAAAAACTCAGTAAAATTGAGCCAAAGGCTAGAAAATGCATTTTTTTGGGATACCCTGATGGTGTCAAAGGGTATAGGTTGTGGGATAAAATTTTACCTGGTTTCAAAACTTGCATTAGTAGGGATGTCTCATTTAATGAATCTGATTTTCCATGCTTAAATGAATCCTCACTCTCTGCTGCTCCATGTGAGGTGGAGAAAATTGATACTCCTTTGTTCTTTCCTGCTTTGTCTAAGGTGGACCCTCCTCCACCAGTTTTACCTGAGATTAATGTTCCATATAATCATCCTCATGTGCATGATAACATTAGTCCTTCTGATTCTGTATCCAACCATGATTCTGAACCTGACAAGCATGCTCATGTGAATGTATCTGAATCTGAATCATCTGAATCTGAACCTGATCAATCTGCTGAGCATGATTCTGAGCATGTGAACTTAGAATTTACAAATTGTCTAGAGATAGACCTAGGAGAACCATCAAGGCTCTCTCTAGGTATGATGGCTGTAATTTGTCCATGTCTGCATTCAATGTGTTCAACAATGTTGATTCCTTTGAACCTAAAACCTATAAGGAAGTTGTCACTTGTTCTGATTCTGATAAGTGGATAGATGCTATAAAATGTGAAATGAAATCCTTGCATGACGACAAAACTTGGATGCTTGTGGAAAAACCTGATGCATGTTCTCTTGTGGAATGTAAATGGTTATTTAAAATAAAGCAAGAGACTAATAGTGTAAGGTACAAAGCTAGACTTGTTGCTAAGGGCTTTACCCAAAAAGAACGCATTGACTTTACTGAAATCTTTGCTCCTGTGGTGAAATTCACCACAGTTAGAATAATGCTTGCTTTAACTGCCCATTTTGACTGGGAATTGAAACAAATGGATGTGACCATTGCCTTCTTGCATGGTGAATTAGAAAATAACATTTACATGAAACAACCTGAAGGCTTTGAAGATAAATCTCATCCTGATCATGTATGCTTACTGAAAAAATCTCTTTATGGTTTAAAACAATCTCCCAGACAATAGAACATCAAGTTTGACACATGCATGAAAAGTTTAAACTTCTCCAGAAGCAAATTTGATCATTGCTTGTATTATATGCAATCCTCTGTGCCTATGTTCTTATTGCTTTATGTAGATGATATGTTGCTGATAAGTTCCCTGTCTGAAAACCTTGAAGCATGTTCAATCCTGCCTAAGTGATAATTTCAACATGAAAGATTTGGGAGATGCAAGAAAAATTCTAGGTATGAACATTGATAGAGACAGAAGTAATCACATTCTCTTACTTCATCAATCTCCTTATGTTGAACAAGTGTTAAAGAAGTTTGATATGGATTTATGTAAACCTGTAACTGTCCCTCTTGTATCACATTTTCAATTAAGTAAAGATCAGTGTCCCAGAAGTGACACTGATTTGAGTCACATGTCTGGAATACCTTATGCTAATGTCATAGGGTCTGTGATGTATCTAAGGATCAGCACCAGGCCAGACATAGCCTATGTTGTATCATGTTTGAGTAGGCACATGGCTAACCCTGGGTTGCCTCATTGGGAAGCCCTGAAATGGTTGTTAAGGTATCTAAAGTCTACTGCTTCTCATGATTTAAATTTTTCAAAATTCCCTGATGGAGTTAAGTGCATTAGCTATGTTGACTCAAACTATGCCAATGATAGGGATCAAAGAAAATCTACTACATCATATGTGTTCACTTTGTGTGGGTCATGCATCAGTTGGAAGTCTCAGTTACAGAGTATTGTTGCCTTGTCATCCACTGAGTCTGAGTACATTACAGCTACGGAAGCTGGTAAAGAAGCAATTTGGTTAAATGGTGTGCTATCTGAAATTAATTTCATTGATGATTAGCCTTTGCTTTATTTTGACAGTCAGTCTGCAATTCAATTATGCAAAAATCCTGTTTTTCATGATAGAACCAAACACATTGATGTGAGATATCATTTTATAAGGGATATAGTTGAAAAAGGTGAAGTTTTATTGGACAAGATCCCCTCTGAGTTCAATCCAGCAGATATGGGCACTAAGTGCCTCCTAGTTGCAAAGCTGGAAGCCTGCAAAAAGTCCTTGAACATGGACTTGGGTTGAGCCAAAGGGGAGAATGTGATAAGTTATCTTGACCTGATGTCAGGGTAATTAATGAGCCCTAAGGGCTATGTAACACTTGTTGATTTCCTTGGTATTTATGCTAGGTGTAACTTTGTACAATGAAGGTCATGATCTTCTGACCAGAGACTCGTTACAGTTCTTTTGGGTTGGTCTCTTGTGTTGAGACTGGATTGAATGCGCATAGTCTTTATTCCTCCCTCTCTAATTCTGTCTTTGTGATGAATTTAGAGTAAAAATCTAATGGCAATGATGATAATCTCTTGTGATCTTTTTTGGCAGATAACTCCTTGGTGATGGAAAAGACCAAGAGGGCCAAAGGTGGAAATGTTGATGTTGGCCCATTTGGCCTTTTCCCCTTTCCCAGGCCCATTTGATTTAATTCCTATTCGGCCCACTACCCTTAACCCCAAACCCTAACACGACGTTCCACCTCCCTCTTTACTTCTCATTATTGTTGTTTTTCTTTCCCTATGTTCTGGAACCCTCTATAATGGGCGAGAGAGCCCCCTTCTCTCTCAACCCACTCACTGTATTCTCAACCCTAATCCTAAAAGCTATCTCTCTCTCACTGTGTTTTAGTCGCTGGTCTCGGTTTCTCTGGCCGGAATCTGTCTGCGATTCCTGTTGGCCTATGAGTGTAGACGGCTGGGCTGTTCTCTGAGAAAGGAAACTTGAGTGCGCTTCATGGGGAATCATCTCACCATCCCCTCCCTGGTCTGGGTCTTTTCCGGTCGCCGGAGTTGCTGTTGCCGTCTCCAGTGGGAAAATCTGAGCCACCGTGCCCGAAGCACACTTTTCCCACCTCTGCTACCTCTCTGTCTTTTCTTGTCACTTAGATCTACGGCTCTCTCTCTCTCTGAACTTACTTGGCTTATGTTCTTTGTTCCAGATCTGTTGATGAGAGCCCCCAAGCCTGTGAAGAACCTTGAAGGCTCTTTTAGCCTTCTCCTCTGAGGCTTTCCAGTGAAGAAATCAACACCGTTGTGAAGTATTGAAGCCTGCTCCTTACTGCTTTAAGTTGCAATCTACTGTACTTTTTGTTCTTGTATCAAGCTACTTGAGTAGCTAGTGTGATAGACCGCAAGGGGTTAGGGAAACAAGTAGTGAATCCCCCAGCTAGGCCTGTACCACAACAACATAGAATACCTTCTCATATTAATATGAGGGCGTTGCTCGTTGTTATCGTTTGATTCATATTTAATTTATATGTTGATTCACGCTTGATCATTGTTTCCATAACTTCCATGGCATATAAGTATCGTTTTTAATTTCTTTTTTTCAATTTTTCGTATCCTCCAAAATCATGCATATATAAAAATATATCCAGCAAAATAAGAAATAAATAAATCTATAAAATATGTTTAAAAATATAACATATATATAAATGGTATAAAGATATACTCCCTCCGTCCGGATTATATACAGTAAAACCTCTATATAAGAATACTCTATATAAGAATAACTTCTTTATAGTAGTAAAAAATTGTGGTCTCAACTCGGGACCAGTTATAAATAAGAATAACCTCTACATTGTAATATTCGGGCATTTTTTAGGACATTCCTTAAGAAATTCACCTCCATATAGTAATAAAGTGACATTAAATTTCATATATATATTTAAATATCTATATAAAATGTCTAGAACTATTTTAACTACATATGTTATATTAAACTTAAGATTATATGAAATACTTATCAAAAGTTATCTGTGGCAGTACTTTAATTTTTTTGGGTTAATATCACACCCTTTAACTTGCACGTTCGAAGTAATTAGTCAATACGATCACTTTCTTGTTGAATATAAAACATTATATTTACAGCTTGTCCAACATGTTTGAAGTTGGGATGTATTCTTCGGTTAGAGCACATGAATGAATCTTATATACAGTTTAAATTCATGTTCTTAAATATGAATGGACATTTCCAAGTGTTGTATAATATATATTGTTTTTTTTAAATAATGATTTTTATATGTAAGCTCTATATAAGAATAACTTCCCTGTAGTAATATTTTTCTCTAGTTCCAACGATATTACTGTATAGAGGTTTTACTGTAGTACACATTTCTATTTTGAGGTGTCCCGATTATATAGTTCCATTACTATAAGTAGTGTTATTTTTAATAGGAATTTACAATTATACCCTTATTACGTTTTGGAAATTAAAAAAAATAAACATTTAAGTTTGTGAAAATTATAAATCTTAAATGTTATTTTTTTTAAAAAAGAGAAACATTAATTAAAATTGACCAACTTAATTAATTTGCATGTACTTGAATTTGATCAATTATATTGATATTCATTGTATTTGCACTACATTAATTATATATTTTCTTTGTTTCAAAAAATTAATACATTAAAGTTGAGCTAAAATTTAAGTTTAATTAATTTTCATTAAATAAGGTTAAAATTGGAAGTTTAGCTTTTATTTCTTGTTTTCATAAATATTTTTAATGTACGTGCGAGGAGAAAATGGACTATATAATCGAGACAGAGGGAGTATTTATATTTTAATTTTCAAATATTTATTATAACCTCTATTATTATGTTATTTGAGTAGATATTAAAAAAATATAACATTTGTGCATCATATGAAAAATTATTAAAGGATTACATTTCTATAAATTTATTTCTTTGGTATATTTATTATTTGATCATAATTTAGTTCGACTTTTGAGTTATTTGTTTTTTAAATCATTTATTGTCTTTGTTATGCTATTAAATATTTATTAGGGGTGCAAATTTCAATAAAATTACTAACTGGAGGATGCAGAGTTCCAATTCTATTTATTTTTATTTTTTTATGGTGTATTGTAACTTGTAAGGTGCATGTATTTCGGAGGTGTAATTTGCAAAGCATAACAAATTCTTCTAATTAATCTGTTTCATGGATTGGGTTAGAAACATTTCAACTGGGCAAACACTTGCATGCACCATGATGCAAATAACACTATGTGAGATGGGTCAGTTAAACCCGCTTTTGACCCAGTCAACGTGGGTCATCCCACGCTTTGACCCGGTCAACGCGGGTCAACCCGCTTTGACTGGGTCAACCCATAAAAAAAAACTGTCCAAAGTGAGTACCAACCTTCCTATTAAAAAGTGTCACAAAACATTCGAAAGTACCATCAGTATCATTAAAAGTAAGGGGTCTGCTAGATATTTTATATAAGTTTATTTAGTTCAAATTCTGATTTTTTTTTTTTTTTAGTTTTTATATTGTATGTGTTGAGATTAATTTAAAACAATCATCATTCCAAGAATTTGTAAAGGGAAGCAAAACACGAGTTCGGTAAAATAAAAAGTACCATGTCGTAAGTAGAAAAGTATCAAGTACGATAAAAAAAGGTATCAACCTGAGATTAATACTATCATCATTCCAACTACAATAAAAAGTATTATGTGCCACATGGCCGCCTGAAATAGGCGGAAATAACTGTTGTTGCACGCAAGTCCACCTCTTTCAACTGAGATAGGCAAATAAAAAAGCAGCAGCAGAAAATAACAGTATCAGTTTGAGAAAATTAAAATATGCTAACCAACTCCAAGGATAATAAGGAATTGAGGAGCTTTTGCGTGCAGGAGGCGTCATTTGCGGCAACATAAGACGGTGGTGGCGCCCGCGCGGGGGCATCAAGCGCCAATCTTTTTTTTCTTTTTTTTTTTTTTTTTTTCTGGATACTTTTTTAATTTTTTTTAATTGGTCAACCTTAAAATTAAAATTAATTGATATAATTTATTTGAAATAAATATAAATTTATACCCTAAAATGAAATTAATAAATCATGAAAAAATACAAAATAAACTCCTAAGAAAATCCTAAAATATACAAAATAAATCTCTAAAAACCCATTAAATCCTAAAAAAACCATAAAATAAACCCCTAAAAAATCTAAAAAAAAAAACAAAATTTACCCCCTAAAAGAATCCTAAAAGCTTTAAAACAAGACAAAATAAACCTCTAAAAAAACCATGAACCCTAAAAAAATCATAAACTTCTAAATTCTAAACATTAATTGAAATGGAAAAAATCACAATTTAAACTAAATAAACTAATATTAGATAACTAACAAACAACTTACTTTTTATTGATACAGCTGATATTTTTCGAATTTTAAGTGATACTTTTTAGTGTTGTTGGTGATACTGATTTTGCTGAGTTTTTTTTTTGTTACAGGTTGACTTGGTCAAAGAAGGTTGAGCTGTGAATTTGATCCGCTCGTCTAAAATAAGACTCATATACACCTTGTGCATGTAAGTATTTACCTAAGAAATTAAGATGGCCTTCATTGCAAATTTAAAAAGTTCTACAAAAGTAGTGTAGAGGCAGAGAAATCCATAATAGCTTATGTATTTATTTTATTTCGGGATTGAAATAATGAGGTCTGAAAAAAAGAATGATTTAGTTCCATCATTTAAAGTTGCAAAGCTCAATAATATTTTTAGCCATTAACTTAAAAATAGTCATTTTTTCGGTGAATATACTTAATTAAATTTCATTAAAGAAAAAACGAGTTATGTAGTGCGCAATCAGAGCGCACTATTTGAGTGGACAAATGATTGTGTAGCAGTATAAATTGACATTGCTATATGAGTGAAGATGCACGTTATGACCGTATGAGTGCATTTCAGCAACATTATAAATTTACATTGTTGCACGAATTGAGGATGCACGACTGAGCGTAGTCATACAACATTATAAATTTTATATACTACTACACGACTGGGTTACATGATTAAATGTAGTCGTACAATAATACAATTTTACATTGTTGCATGACTAGAATACGTGAATACACGATAGAGATGCATTTTGTCCAAGTGGCTCGAATTATGTATTTTTAAAATTAGTTGTTAGGAACACTTTTTTCTAAGTCAGATTGATATTTAAAAATTGGTCCACTACAAAAAATTCGCGTTTTAGCGACGGATTTTTCCGTCGATAAACATCAAAAATCCGTCGTTAAATCAATTTAACGACGGATTAACGACGGATCCAATCCGTCGTTAATCCTCTCGTCGTAAAATCATTTTAACGACAAATTTAACGACGGAAAGATGTTAACGACGTAATTTATCCGTCGCTAACTTATTGCCGAATTCGGTCGTGAAAAATAAAAAAATAATAAATTTAACGACGGAATAACGACGGAAAAATTTCATCGTTAAAAAAAAACCATCGAGCCAGGGGGATGAGCCGCGCGGCTCAAAGCCGAGCCGCCGAGCCGAGCCTGTGGAGCCTGAATTAATTCAGGCGAAATCTGCGCTCCAGGAGATTCGAATACGGGCCAATGGCCTTATGCCCTAAAGCTCTAACCAAGTAGGTTAGAAGGTATTTACATTAAAATATACAATTAGTATATATATATACACACGAAACCTATTTTCATTGACTTTTTATTTCCAAATTAAATAATTATATATTATAAAGTCCTAAAAATTATTAAAATAAAAAATTATAAAAAAGTCATAAATTAGTAATTTAAATATAACAAAAGATATAATATATTAAAAATAATAAAAAAATAAAGATAATAAAATAAAATAAATAAAAATATTAAAAAAAAATCAGATTCATAATTGAAAAATAAAAAAATATTAAAAAATTGGGCTTCCAATCACCAGAAGACGAAATACATTCTCTCACTAGTCCCGCAAACCCGTCAGTTCATCCAGTGAAATAATAGAAGCCCAGATTGTCAGGCACATTAACGATTCTATACAATGAGTGTCACTCCTCCAATGACGGTTCACCAAACTTCAGGTCATACCATATCAATAGCATACCCATCATATGGTTGTAGCCGTTATGAGCAACTTGAGCTGGAGAGATTCCATAACTTGCTGCAATCTTTCGAAAGAAATTATATAAGGGCAGTCGAACCCCTCTCTTAAAAATGTCAGAATAAACTGCAATAGCATCTCTAGGCGGCCAACAAGCCATCTCCGAAGACTTAGGGACCCTCACCTTCAGTTGACAAGCAATTCCATAAGCCTGTATTATATGTTTCAGAGATTTCTGGTCGATGGTAGATGATATTGTTTCTGCCTTGAACCCCAAAGACCTCTGGGAGCTAACCGCATGGTCACCCGAATCATCAATGCCATTGATCTCTTTGCCTTCAATCTGATTAACAACCATGTCGTTACCTTCAGAAAGCGTGCCCTCAGCGTCGTCAATACCGCCTGCCTCCGAATTTGAGCTTTCATCTTCAGATTCAGATTCATCTCTCAAGTTCCAGATTTCACCACACTCGGTGGACTCTGAATTTTTCTTCAAAGTCTTCAATTTTTTGGGGATATCGAACCTGTCATCAATGTCAATCCTAGGGTCGACCGAACCTCGACTCTTCTTTTTCTGGAATCTCAGTTTAGGGTCTCCCCATGCCACTGCAGATGTCGATCATTATTTCTCACTCATCCTCACTCAATGACGTTGAGAAAAAATATAATAAATAAAATCACTCAAATCAAGATCAAGAGGATAAAAGACGAGCAACTTACCAATTAATAAGGACGAATGTTGCCCGCGTATCTTGATGTCGCCGCGGTTTTGAAACTAAGAAAATAACGATGAACAATGATTTTAAGTGCCTACATAAGAAGAAAAAATTCTCCTTCTTATAGAAGTGGCAGGTGACGCAGCTAGGGTGGAGTCTTGCTCTCCAAGCAAGGAGAAAAACCTTATTTCATAGCCCAGTCCAGATAAGAATTTAAGTTGCGTAAGTATTTTTAATTACTGTACTTATTCTACTATAGATATATAAATAATAATAATAATAATCGACCCTAGGGTCTATTGTGTCAAAATTCGACCCTAGGATCTATTATGCAGAAAATCGACCCTAAGGGTCTATTATGCTAAAAATCGACCCTAGGTCTACTATGTCAAATATTGACCCTGGGGTCTCATAAACATCAAGGTCGATCATATTTCGGGTTCGATCTCGTCGACCCTCAAAAATAGTCCCGAAATTGAAATGAAAGCATGAATCGAGACCCCCGTGTGCATCTGGCAAACAATAGTGGTTTATGGCAAACAATATTGGATTCATGGTGTTCAGCCTTACAGTTTGCTTTCAAAGCCTCGGTTGTCCTACCTTATAGCTTGTACTCAAAGGTTAGGCATTCGATCTCCAAGTTATTTTATAACTTAGGTCGTTCAGCTTCATAGCCCATACTCAGGACTTCGGTGTTCGATCTTATGGTTTGCTTTCAAAATCTCGATCGTCCTACCTTGCAACTTGCTCTCAAAGCTTAAGCATTCGACCTCCAAGTTATTTTATAACTTGGGTCGTTCAGCTTCATGGCCTGTACTCGGGGCTTCGGTGTTCGGTCTTACGGTTTGCCTTCAAAGTCTTGACCATCTCACCTTGCAGCTTGCGTTTAGAGCTTCAGCATCTTATGTCCTTACATGTTTTATTTGCATTACGGTTAATTGTCCAGCTCCCATGCTGGAACCTGGACAATGAGGGGCTAACTGTAGTGGCTATTTTTCGTCAGCCCACTACGCTGGTCCATGAGGGTTGAACGTTGTCGTTTAACCGAGCAACCTCATAAAGATCAGGTAATTTAAATTACTTTGAATTAGCCATCCGAATTAGCTTTAAATTACTTTGAATTAGCTGGAAGAGTTGACGTGATCAAATGAATGAGATCATGCATCAACCACTCCCATAATTTACGTGAACCCTAGCGCTACCTCTCTCTATAAAAGGAGACATCCCTCATCATTTGACGACTACGCTGAAATATCCACAAGCTTTACATCATACCCTAGACAAATTGAGTTTATTATTTTCTAAGTTCATTCCACTCCGGTGATTCAACATCTGGGCATCTTTCTTACGATCTTTCCTGATTGAACGAAGATTTCCTCAATTCCTAGTCACGTTCTGGCTAGAGATTACTATTATTAAGCTCTTTAATTATTCAATTATTTCACATTTTAACTCTTTCTACTCTTTTTTTTTCCTGACTTGAGCATCGGAGGCCCAACGATCGTCACCCCTCCGGATGGACTTTGGCTCTTACAGTATTTTCTGTTTTTATTTCACAGATTGGCCGCTGCTCTGGACTGAATTAATTAATTGCAGATTTCCGGATCTACACGTACAACCACTCTCATATTCAATTACTCATCAATATTATAAAATTAAAGATATATGTGATATCCCGTGCATCGCACAGGCGAAATACTAGTACTCATAATAACATGAAAACATATTCATAATAACATTAATATATGTTCATATAATTTCGAAATTTGAGGCTTTTAAAGTTTCTCAAAAATTACAAGTTTGTCACCACCTTCGACTAAAAATTGATCAAATTATGACTATCTAAATCAATGCAATGAATAGATTAGATGAGTTTTTAGTTCTCACATGGGGATGGATTCTTATTTAATCTCTCCCCATAAAATATAAGTTAAATATCAAATTAATAATTATGTATTTTTCAAACTTGATCCTTGGCTAACCAGCCAAGTGTGATGAAACTCTATGTTTAACTCGTTTATGCGTACGATCTCCACCGAGTTTCTAGATAATAGTCTAAATAACTTTGAGTAACTTAGCTCGCTTGCATTATTCTATCGATACATATATATAGTTGTATGAGGTTTTTAGTTATACTCTTTCCGTCCTATAATTATAGTTCATTATTATTCATTTTTGGGATAATCCAAAATTATAGATTTATAGTCATATTTCTTCATTACGATTATATTAAAACATTATTTTCACTGTTAGTATGAAAGAAAATCATAGGGTAGAAAAATAAGGGCATACATGATAATTGTATATATTTGTCTTCCAATACATATTAAATAAGACAATATGGAACGAATGGAGTGTTTGATTATTAGATCTTGCGTTCTTTCACAATAACCAATGATGTATTGCTGAAGTGAAATATGAGACACGACATGGAAACATATATATAAATATATATATATATATATATATATATATATAGGGAAGGGATCAAATGAGAACCCTTCCCCTAGGTGGGAACTAGGAACTAATCATATCCCTTCATTGGTTCAATCTGGACGGCCCAGATTGAGTGAATGGGACGGTGGCATAATTGTAATATTTGACAAGTTTGATGAAGGGGAGGGCAATATAGTAATTCAGTTCTTTAACTTTCCTTCTTCAGATTTTTTTATCCTTTTCTCTCCCTCTCTCGCTGATTTACGTTCTTCTTCTTCTTCCCTTTTGATTTCTCATTATTTTTCAGTATCTGCTTTCATCTTTTTATCGCGAAGATTCGACCCTGTGATTCGTAGAGTTCATCGGCGGCACTGTCTTTGTATGGTGACTCCATGTATGTGTTTTTTTTCAATTTAATTTAGCAGTTTGGTATGTTGATTTATTTCTCATTTCTTCTCGTGATTTTTTTTCTCATCTTATTTTACTTTATGGCTTCATCGTTTTGTTACGAAGGTTCGATATTTTTGAATGATTTGATCTTTTTCGTTCAGATCTGGGTTGTATCAGTTTTTTTTTGAGAAAAATATCAGTTATTTTCTAATTGTTAGAAATTATAGCTAGGGTTTAGTATGTACGAGAATATACAGAATATGCATTAATTTGATCTGTTTATTTGTTTTAGCATGTTAATGTATTCGTTTTAGCCTATTGTCACATATGTTTTAGCATGTTAATGTAGTCGTTTTAGCCTGTTGTCACATATGTTTTAGCATGATAACATGTTGGTTTAATGTTATTTCTACTGCACTCTGTGAAACATGTCATACAAACCATGCTTTGCTTTTTTTTTTCTTTTGTGTGTGTGTGTGTTTTTTTTGTGACTCGGCTATACAATGTTATAGACACCATGTAAATATTAGAATACTTTGGTGCTAAAATGTATGTTGCATGATGCTAGAATGGTACATACCTAATGCTAAAAATCAATTTGTGTGTCTGAACATCTCTTGATGTGATTGTATTATTATTTTACCTTGTTCAGTTTATAATTTTTTGATTTTAATGTGTCAGCTTCTTTTGTTTGAAGTGACCATAGTAAGATTACTCACACAGTGATATAGAGGGTTCTACTTCACATAGCAAGACGATGATGTTTGAGCAATTCTACGGTTTACGTGCCTCTTCTGAAGTTGTTGTTCATCCACCTATTCCAGTTAAAACAAAAGGTAGCGACAGTCGTTTGATATCTAAGAAGGAGACAATGAAGAGAAAGGAGAACAAACCACTCAGAATGTGCAGCAATTGCTACAAGTTGTTAGATCATGATGCTAGGAACTGTCCAGCTTGATGTTATTATAGCGATTGAGCATAGTTTAATATCATATTTTACCATGCTTGTGAATTGTTTTCAACACATTCATTTTTAAGAATATATATAATTTTTAATAAAAGTGTTTATGATATTTTCTTTGTAGTAATTATATTATTATTAAATTTTATTAATCACGGTTACTATTTAGAATATGATACTAAAATAACGAAAGCATGAGGTTAAATACCTTGTCAGATTCCCATTGCATATTTTGTTTATCAGAAGATGCTAAAATGAGAAACGCATGAGGCTAGAATGATTGAAGTAAGAGGCTAAATTTGATGTGACATTTTCCACTAGAATTCACCGTTCCCAATTAGGATTTATTACGTTCCAATTAGGGCTCATACGATCCCAACTAGTAATTCTGAGATTTCCAGTAGGGATTCACTGTCCTCATAAAGGGTGTATTGTGTTTCATTACAATGAAATCACTGTTCCATATTTTGTTTATCAACCCATGCTAAAATTAGAATCATATGAGGCTAAAATGATCGAAGTAGGAGGCTAAAATTGATGTGACATTTTCTACTAGGGTCCACCATTCCCAATTAGGGTTTATTATGTTCCGATTAGGGCTTATCTGATCCCAACTAGTAATTATGAGATTCACATTAGGGTTCACTGTCCCCAAATAAGGTGTATTGCGTTTCATTCTAATGAAATCATCGTTCCATTTTTGTTTATCAACACATGCTAAAATGAGAAATGCATGAGACTAAAATGAGTGAAGTAGGAGGCTAAAATTGAATCTGGGCAGTTTCTGAGTTCAGTAATTAGGGTTTATTACGTTCCGATTAGGGCTCATCTGATCCCAATTAGTAATTATGAGATTCACATTAGGGTTCACTGTCCCCAAATAGGGTGTATTATGTTTCATTCCAATGAAATCACTGTTCCATATTTTATTTATCAGAACATATATGCTAAAATAAGAAATGAATTGGGCTAAAATGAGTGAAGTAGGAGGCTAAATTTGATGTGATATTTTCCACTAGGGTTCACCGTTCCCAATTAGGGATTATTACGTTCCAATTATGGTTCATATGATCCCAATTAGTAATTATCAAATTCCCTTTAAGGTTCACTGTCCCTAAATAGGGTGTACTATATTTCATTCCAATGAAATCACCGTTCCATATTTGTTTATTAGAATATACATGCTAAAATGATAAATGAATGAGGCTAAAATGAGTGAAGTAGGAGGCTAAATTTGATGCGGCATTTTTCACTGGGGTTCACCGTTCCTAATTAAGGTTTATTACATTGCAATTAGGGCTCATCTGATCCCAATTAGTAATTATTAGATTCTCATTAGGGTTCATTGTCCCCAAATATGTGTATTGTGTTTCATTCTAATGAAATCACCGTTCCATATTTTGTTTATCAGAACATGCTATAATGAGAAATGAATGAGGCTAAAATGAGCGAAGTAGGAGGCTAAATTTGATATTTGTTTCGAAAAATATTTACGCATTTTCTTTCTTAGTTGTCAGTCATCTCCTTCATTGCTTCACTTTCTCATTCTTTTTTTATTATTAACTCGTATTTTTTCATTTTGTAGTATCTATATAGGTGTAGGTGTTTATATAAAACTGTTAGAAATATATTCATAATATCACCTGCTAAAATGTATTACAAAATATGCTAAAATGTTATATTGGTCATGCTAAAATGTTGTATACAACATGCTAATATAAATCTGGGGTTACTCTCTGCGAAAATTATGCCTAAAAATGATTTTTTGTATTTTTCATCTATTTTTTTCAAATAAACATATGCAATATGGATCTTAAATGAAAAAGTATGAAAAGAGCTTTAATTTGATATAAGATTTGCGGAAATCCGATTAAAAATGAATAAATTATGATCATTTAAAGTTTTTAAGAATTATTTCAAAACATGATGATGTCACTTTTTTTTGTTCCAACTTTACCCTTAATGAAACGTGTGAATTTAAAGTTTTCATTTTAATTACGAGATTGTCACCGCCCATATTCCACTTTATCTATTTAATCTGGACCGTCCAGATTTTGGAATGGAGGGATGGGATTGGTTCCCAGTTCCCACCTGGTGACTGGTTCTCACTAGATCCCATCCCTATATATATATATATATATATAGGGGTTGGTTATAATAGGAACTAAGTTTGGTGTGAGAACGTGAGAACGGGCTTGTTTAATGTAATTTCAGTGCTTTTCTTATTTTATTTTGGTGCTAAATCATCTAGCACTAAAATACAATAAGAAAAGCATTAAAAATAAAAATTAAAAAATTGCATCAAAATACAGTAAGAAAAGCACTAAAATTACACTAAACAAGCCCGTTCTCACGTTCCTACATGAAGCACTGTTCTCATTTGAACCAAATCCTATATATATATATATATAGAATAGATCATATGAGAACCAAACCCCCACGTGAGAACAGAGAACCAATCAGATCAATTGATCTTCATTTTTTGGACGGCCAAGATATGTATCCAAGATTCAAATTTTCGGTGGTATTATTGTAATATTAGTGAATCGTGGTTATTTTGTAATTTATGAATTGGTTTCTATTTTGTAATTTATGAATTGGTTATTTACGTTCAATTTTTTCACCCGATATTTCTTTCCTTTGCAATCTCTTTCATTTACTTCATCTCTTTCCTTTTTGATATCTATGCGGTGCTTGTAATCCGATTTCAATTCTTCGTAATCGTTATTCGCGTGAGTTATAGATTTTTTCTAGAGATATATTGTTCATTGTTTTCGATGAAGGTTAGGTAAAATCAGAATGTTTCGTTATTTTTTTTTCCAATCTATATTTTAGCTGAGATCGATAATGTTGATGATTTGATATAATTTTTCGCGGTTAAATATATTTTCAATGAGAGATATGTAGATTCAAACTTAAAATCAATATTTTTGAAGTTGATTAAGAAGTTTCATGATCAACAGATGTTTCCAATTCTTTTCTATTTGTTTGATGAGGTATTAGTCTATTGATTTCTGCAGATTGTGTTTTCTTATTACAATGTACGTGCATTTACTTTGTCAGAATTGTTAGCATACAACATGTCTTATTAGCACTACATACATTATTATTAGCACTACAAAATTAATTATTAGCATTATAAAAACAAATGAGTATTATAAAAATATTTTATTAACAGAGGATTTCATAGTTCTTCCAAGTATACAATCCAATAAAAGAATAGATGGTAAATGAATTGAGAACAGAGGATTTCATAGTCTTCCAAGTATACAATCAGACAACAAATAAATCTCTGTATTCATCAATTGACCATAGCCAATCCAAAAAAAAAAAAATTAAAGAATTAAAACTGTTATATCAAATTGAAGACAACATGATATCTACTGATGGTACACCTTGTAGCTGCGTAGCGGCACTTTTATGCAGGCAGCCCAGAGAAGATCAAAGTATAACGGCAGCTGCTCCATCGCAAAAAACGTCACCGGAATCGTAGCCGCCGCGTATATCGGAATCACGGCTATCCTGAGCTTCTCCCTCAGTATAAAAGTATGCCCTGCACAGAACGACAGCAGCATCGCAGCTATGGAAGAGAACAGACAAGTCAGCCCCATCAACAGCTTTCTCGGCAGGTTCCGCTTGAAATCGCGCTCTTCAAATCGCGAAGTGATGATTGCGAGAAAGAAAACAAGGGCTGTGATGGACAGGCAGAGCGCAACGAGTGAAGCGATGGAGAAAATGTCGAACGCTTCGTGGTCTTTCAGAATCGGGTACCCGTGCTCTTGGTTTAGGCCGCCGGGGACTGTGGCAGATGTAGCGAATGCAACGGTGGCGATGAGAGCCGCCACGACAGAGCAGGATTCGGAGGTTTTGATCAGCCATTCGTTTCCTGACTTGACTAAATTTTCGTGTGTCTGTGTGAAGATTTTCCTCGGAGTCTCACCCTTGGCATTGTGGTGGCTGAAACACAGTGGTGGAACTGAACTCTTCACATGCTGCATTGCAAACTAATGTCATCATCCTTTAACAAAAAAATTAATCAGCGCAATTTAGAAGGTTTGCTACTGTACCTTGTACCATTTGATCTCCCATTGCATCTGCAAAGCAGCACCAGGAATGCGCCAAGGCAGTTGCTTCTCTCCGAGCTTTGCAGCGAGGTGAAGGATGCTGTTTCCTTCATTATCTACATGATGAAAGACATAATCGGGGAGATTTGTTTGCAGCAGAAAATCAAACACACTTGTTTGCCTATTTTCGACTGCCAGCATCAGCACATTCTTCCCTTCAGAGTCTTGATCTTGAATGGCTACAGGGACTGCACTGATTATTTTTTCCACCATTTCAGGGATTCCCAGTTTAGCTGCTACTAATAGTGGAGTGTCCTTAACTACACCATTAGATTTCTTGTCTCCTGCAGTGAACAAGATTGGACACATGGCTTGGAGCTGATTGATCCAGGAGGAGTTACCTGATTGATTTTGATCTTTTTTAGTAGTATCATCATTCTGCTGATCTTTAGTTGAGGAAGTCGTTCCAATGTTAGCTTCTTGACTCTGGTGAGTTTCATGTTCTTCAACATGGGGTGGGCTATCTGGAATGGTGATTCCCGAATCTTGGAGTTTTTGTTCTTGGACGGGGCGCTGCCCGTTGCTATCATATTTGTAACTTGGTTCAGACTCGATCATTTTATTCATGAGCTCCATGGCATGAGAGTGCTGAACTTTCTTCTCTTGAATCTTTCTTATCTTCAAAAATCCTGCACCAAACAGTCATTGTGAATAAATTATACTTAATACATCTCGTTTTAGCCAACTCGTCAAAATCTCTTTGATAGCTAGTATTTGAGATTTGTTTCAATAGAATCGAAAAAGAAAGTACTAAACAGCTAGACATAAAATGTACACATACCAATTCCGAAGATTGTTAGGATGACCGTTGTTGCAAATTTGAAAATTGAAATGCAAGTAGTGTAATTAGGAGGGAATGAACCCTCATAATTGATCTTTTCCATTGCAACCCTGGCTGAAATAGGAATTAAGTCCACAAACATTCAGTACATCCAAATGTATGTCCGATATTGTGCAATGACACTTGGATACATTCCAATTAATAACAAGCAGATTAAATTCAAGAACAATAGGTACCGTACAACTAGTGCATATAAGGAATTAATGAAACCATACTTTGATTTTCTGCATTTTCATCAGTAGAGCCACTTCGTTTCTTGGATCTTGAACAACCAGCTGAAGAGAAACAGTATACAACCTGTTAGTTTTAGAAAAACGGACGTTTGTACTGTACAAGGCATGAAGTTTCATTGATATTCCACCTAAGAAACTCTCGTTATGCTGCACATGTGGTTGATTTTCTTCATCGATTGAGGAACTGTTTCGTTCATTGGACCTTGAAAAGCTAGCTGGAAATGCAAGCGTTAATACTCTGTTTACTCTTTAAAAGACATTAGACCATTTTCAGAAAAAATACATAAATCTCAATGATGATCACCTGTATAACTCTTGTAAATTGGATCCCAAAATAGTGAGAAGAAGTTTGCACATGTCCTATAGTTCTCTGGGAATTTCTCCTTGGTTGAGCAATTTTGGATGGACCTTGGAGTATGTTTCGGTTGCTTCAAATCATCAACAAATACACCTTCATTCCACAAACCACAAATTCCATTAGTTTGATTGTGCCAAATATATAAATTAAAGAAGCATTGTTGAAGAGGGATTCTTACATTTGTAGACAATTGATTCGTAGAATCCGAGCTGGGAGCTGCTTTTGAATATGTTGGGCTTTCTGGCTAAAACATGGAGCGGGGTTTCTCCATCAACATTAACGTAAGTGACGAGATTCTTGTAGTAGTCAATTATCATGTAAGCTAATCCTATATCAAGAAAATGCAGTGAATGAAATTATGGACCTTAACAGCAGCATACTTTCTTCTCAGAAAGGATGGTGAATTCTTACTGAAGTATTCTCCAACAATAGCCGAGTGCAAAACTGTATTCCCATCTTTCCTCCTACAGAGAGATTCATCAGGCTTCTCTTTGTCTTCATTGTAGATGGAATGGAGAGAGAAAAAAGTTTCTTTGTTGCCGTGATGGGCTGCAATGAACAACGGAGTCTCACCATTCTTATTGCGGATAGTGATGAGCTCCTTATCCTTCGAAGCTATGTAGCGGCAGATTTGCTTCCATCCAACGGCCGCAGCAAGATGGAGAGGGGTCTCTCCTCTCACATTTTGCAACTTGAGAACTTTGGATAATGAGGCGCTTCTCTCCATCTGGGCAATCATATTGCGAATGCATTCTTCATGGCTGATACTGGGCTTCTTAGAATTGTAGCTAGAGATAGCAATATGGAAAGCTGTGTCCTCAGATTTGGTAAGCTTAATTTCATGGGCAACTCTATCCTCGTATTTCTTCACAACTTCGCCCCATTTGTTTTCCATCGTCAGTTTAAACATATCATCGCGTAATTTTTCTTTATTACTCATCTCTTCCCTCTAATTGAATGTGCTAACTTCTCAAGTATTGCGATGATATAAGAGAACATATATGTGGAAGTGGAACCTAAGAGAGTCTACAGCTGTTAATTTCTAGGTAAAAACTGAAAAAAATATATATTCTTCTAAAATATGATTGTACAATATAACATAACAAATTCTTCTCAAATATGATTGTATAATAATTATATCCCTTAACTGACCAAACTTATTCAAAAGTGAAACAAAAGTTTGAACTGTTAAAATTTCTGGACAGAGCTCCAAAAGAAATTAGAAATTAGAATAGTCCTTTTCTCAGTCAATTTCTCCACTAGCAAGTTATTCTGTGCCTTACTCTATTGCTGGAGCAACTTTATTCTTTTGATTTTTCTGAGGTTAATGAATATTGGATCGTCCTTAACAAATAATTGAGAAGAATAAAGGTAATTTAAAGAAACCATTAAAAAAAAGGTCTTTGCCCCTTCAATGATTAAGGAATAAATTGGCTCCGAAGCGTGGCACTGATGCTGCACAATTTAATTATATGAACCTTTTTATTTACTAGCCAATTTTTATTTTCAAATTATGAGCTTCTAATGTACTTATGTATTACAATTTTTATAGGTCTCACAATTAATAATTTCTATATATGTAATTTTCATATGGAACTGACCAATTATATGTATTTTAGTAAAAGAATTTAAAAAACAACATACATATTCAAATAAATCAAGGATCATATGATTATCTTATTTTAGAATTTCATATAAGATACGTAATCTAAATTGGTAATGCATATATAAGTATTCACATTATTATATATTATTGATATTAATTAGATTACAATATTGTGATGATTTGTCTATTTTAAAATGGTTAATTGTTTTAAAATACATGACTTTAGGGGTGTTTTGATTTTTCATACGTATTAAAAAATATTATTTTAATAATATGAACTTAATACATGTTTGATTTTTCACACGATTTTAAAATTCTGATAAATTTTAATTTATTAGTGATAGTGGTAATAGACTAAGAATTCTATTTAAAGAATTAGAAATCACAAACAGGTCAGGCTTCACACTAATCAGTGATCAGTAAAAGGTGAAGACAATCATTCCATAAGCCAATTTATATTTTACACTATAGGTCTAATTAATGGTTTACATTAAATTTGCATGGACTTTGCTTGAACGCAATTCCCTCCATCCTCTCGCAGCCACGTCAAATTAAATTGATTGAAAATTAAAAATCATTTGTAAAAATCAAACAGGTGTTAAGAGGTGTTAAGTTCATGTTATTAAAATTATATTTTTTTGAAATGTGTAAAAAATCAAAAACACTTAAAGTTCGTGTATTTTAAGGCAATTAACTCATTTGAAAAAAAATTAAAAATATAATTTTTTTCTATCCCTTATTGTTGGATCGAGTCTCCAATATTTGTGGATGTCCTTACACTTTTTGTGATTGTTCTTCTTAATGTTATTCTTCATTTTAGGTTTTAACAAAAATTAATATATATAAATCTCAACAAGTTTGACAAATTTATATAAAGTGCATAAATGTTCATAGTATTTCAAAATCATTCAAATAAATATATATCAATACTAATATAATAATAGACATATAAGAATGTAATGCATTTATGACATTTGAAAAACCTACTTTTGATGAATATAATAATAATTATGCAAAAAAAAAATGTTCTAGGAAATAACAAAAGAAGAGATATTCACAAGCTGTAAGACAACTCGAATCCGTATCCAGAGCTTGGGCTGGATCAACACTTGTGCAAAACGGGCCGATTTTACTCGCGCAGGCCCAGATCCAAAATTCTCGATCCATCCTTCAGGTGGCTTGCCCAAACGGCCTGCTCTAGATTAACTCTTTCGACCGAACCTTGCTGCATTTCCCAAAAAATATAGCCATATGCCCAGCTATAGTTATCTACCTGCACAACTTCATAACACATCAAATTGTTCTCAAAACAGATAAATGCAAGGTAGCTAACTATATAAAATGGCATCAAAAATCATCCTCAAAAGATAGGTAAAAAGTACCCAATCAAACCCCCCCCCCCACATTTGAGCAATGCTCGCCCTCGAGCATACAAAACAAACACAAAAGAGAAATAAAAACAAACAGCAAGTTCATGGGCTGTATCGAATCAACAAGTATTTGGAGGAATGGCTAGGACCGACTATCCTCAACCCACAAACCCATCTCATTCATGAAATCATTAAACACCCTCAACTCAGTCAAAACCATGCTCTAGACCCACCATCACCGGAAATCACTCTTGTTTTCTCACGACAAAGAAGAGATAGAATTGGACAAATAAACACACAAATCGTGACATGTATTTCTCAGCTTCGGTTTGTTCTCCTGTCATTCCAATTATCATAGAACCAAGTTGAGTCATGGATCAAAAGGTCTTGTCAAAAAGGTGTAATGGGGCTTGGGTGACGGGTTGGATAAGTCTGGGTACTTGGCTTAAAAGAGGGAACATGTAAGCCCTCGGGTCACTGTGGTGAGCAAAACCTCAAAAACGGGCAGAAGAGATGCCGGAGCGGTAGAGGGACCTGCAACTGAAAGAGAACTCGGGTCTTCGACACTCGGTTGAGAAAGTTGATATTGCCCATCGGCGTTAACACACAAAAGCTTCATAGCAGCAAAGTCAGTGAGAGAAAAATACGTAGCAGACGGAAATTCAGGTTCATCATTTGGAACATGTAGACGCTGAGCCAAGAGAGTAATCATATGCCCAAGAGTAATCGTATACAATGGATGCTGTCTAGCTAGCCAAGCACCAAAATTCAATTTGTCGCCTAAGATCATGCAATCTAACATGAAAAGCTCTTGTTGGGTGACCACATTCATCAAGTCCACCCTACCAAAGAAAGTGCAAGACAAAAAGCGATGGCAAAGACGGAGGGCACCATCACGAAGGTGGTTACTTCTAGCAGATTTAGCCACATACTCAGGATCTATGGACAATTCACACCAACGCTCAGAAGCATGCATACCAAATGAAACAGGCAAATCACGAGGTGCATTTGTATAAGCAACAGAGAGAATGGACTCAGCGGACTCAAAACCAAGTAGCACATTTAAATCATTGACAGATAAATGAAAACGACGACCTCCCAACGTGAAAACCACAGCATGAGTATCATTCAGACTACGAAGCATCATACGCAAAAGAGGACAAAAACTCCAAACTCAATAACTTATGCACAGGTAAAGAGATATCCAAGAAAGCACCCCAACCAATTCTATCAAAGTGAGCACGAATATTGTCATTCTGTCCTAAAATAGCGATGTTATCCTAATTAAAAATTCTTGCGCCCACAAAGGAACGATTGGAGTTTCTTCGTGTGCGCAGAGTTACCACGTCGTCTGAAAGGTATGGGGGTGGCGGTGCAGACCGGCGGCGATGACTGGAGCAAGCCGACGTGGTCTCTGGGTCCTCTGGGGAAACGCGCGATGAGTGGTGTTGATCAGAAGCGGCAGCGTCCTTGTGACGCCGAGAGCGACGGACAGGGGCCTCCGAGGAAGTAGTGGAGGGTGGCGCCGGTGAAGGAGAAGCAGCGACAGTGAATGGTGGCGGCGATTACGATGGGGTGTTAGACTGGTCACCAGAATTCATTAGTGACAGAGAATGTGAAATGGTAGGAGGCGGGGGTGATGGCTTTTGAGTCGGCGGTGAGGAGAGCTTGCGCCGACTGTGACCGGCGCTGGTGGGAGAAGGTGGGGGACGGCGTTTAAGTCGCCGAAGCGGTTGCTCAGTTGAGGGAGTGGTGCTGGACACCGGTGATTGCTGGGGTGGCGTATCCTCGTGCGGCGGAGATGGTGTGTGTTCTGGCGAAGGAGGGGAGGTGATGGCCACGGTAGCCTTTTTCGAACGTTGCTTGGATGCCCTTCATCTGCCCATCGAAGGAGATGGTGATCGGAACTTCGTCGACAGGGGGGGAAGGCGGGAAGTTGCGGCGGTGAAAACTGAAAAGAGAAAGTGAAAATATCGTGAAAAAGAAATTACTAAGGCAAGAGGGTTAAATTAAAAGGGGAATTAAGGCTTCTAAAAGGAAAATCCCCAAATTAGATTTGGGAATATTGCAAATAGGTCCCTGCAATTATAAAGAACAAACAGTGGCCCCCCACATTAAAATTAACCCTTCCTTTGTAAAAGAACCAACCAAATGGGTTGGATACCACTACCGCAACCTAACAATCACTATTCGACTTCATCACCCTTTTTTTGTATTTAAACGAAATTAAAATAAAGAATTTAAAACAAAAGAAACAATAAAAAGTATCAGAAAAACAATAAAAACTTGCACACAAATAAATAAAACAAAAGAAGTACGAAAACGAGAAAAGAAAACAGAAAAAAAAACATAGCCGAAAAAATAAATAAATAAAAACCAAAAGAAAATAAAAAGAAAGGAAGAAAGAGAGTCGGGTTGCCTCCCGATTAGCGCCTCTTTTTTTTAACGTCGGTGGCTCGACGAGAAGTTCCGGCTCAAGTGGAAGTGGGACGGGCCAAGGTAACCCCATCAAAATGTGACAACTCCATCTCGGCACAGTATGGTTTAAGGAGCTGCCCATTGACCTTCAATAATTTCTGAGTGGCAAAACTACGGATTTCCACGGCTCCATGTGGACTGACACTAACAACTTCATAGGGTCCCGTCCAACGGGACTTTAATTTTCCAGGCATGAGTCGGAGGCGGGCATTGAAAAGTAGAACTTTTTGACCGACCTCGAAAGTTTTTCGCCGGATGTATTTGTCATGGAGAAACTTGGTGTGCTCTTTGTAGCGACTAGTAGTGTCATAAGCTTTCAAACGAATTTCCTCGAGCTCTTGCAACTGAAATCTCCTCTCATGTGCTGCTAAATGTGGGTCCAAATTGCACTGCTTGACAGCCCAGAAAGCATGATGTTTCAATTCAACGGGTAAGTGACACTGCTTCCCAAAAATCAGCCGATAAGGGGACATCCCGATGGGTGTTTTGAACACTGTGCGGTATGCCCAAACAACATCATCCAAGCGCAGACTCCAGTCCTTACGACTTGGGCATACAGTCTTCTCCATAATATTTTTTATCTCGCGATTCGAGACTTCGGCTTGGCCATTGGATTGCGGATGGTAAGCTGTAGCAACCCTCTGTGTGACTCCATACTTCTTGAACAATGCTTCCAAAGTTCGGTTACAGAAATGTGTGCCTTGGTCACTTATGATGGCTCGAGGAATCCCAAAGCGTTGGAAAATTTGGGCCTTGAGGAATTTTGCAACTACCTTGGAATCATTGGATTTGGTAGCCTTCAGTTCGACCCACTTGGAAACATAATCAACTGCCAACAAAATGTAAGAATTCCCATAGGAGCTGGAAAAAGGCCCCATGAAATCCATGCCCCGTACGTCGAATATCTCATAGACCAAGATAGGAACCTGTGGCATCTCGTTCCTTGATGAAATGTTGCCAAGTCGTTGACAATGATCACAATGCTTGCAGAAGTGGTAGGCATCTTTGAATAAAGTCTCCCAATAAAAACCACAGTCTAGGACTTTGCGAGCTGTCCTCTTTGGCCCAAAATGGCCCCCACAGGCGTGAGCATGACAAAAGGTGAGAATAGAGTGAATCTCATCATCCGGAATGCACCTTCGAATAACTTGATCAGCACAAGTTTTCCACAGATAAGGATCGTTCCAAATGAAGTAATTGGCTTGACTTCTCAACTTGTTTTTCTTGGCAGATTCAGTACCTTTTGGAAACATCCCAGTGGTGAGAAAGTTCACTAAATCCGCGTACCAAGGGGCGGTTTCGGCAGCGACAAGTAACTGCTCATCTGAAAAGTCGTCCCGTATGGGCAAACCGTCGGACTCTGTCAGTAATCTGCTCAAATGATCCGCAACACCATTGTCAGCTCCCTTCTTGTCCTTGATTTCCAGATCAAATTCTTGCAGAAGAAGGACCCAGCGAATTAAGCGAGGCTTGGACTCCTTTTTGGATAACAAGTACTTTAAAGCTCCATGATCAGTGTACACAACAACTTTTGATCCAACAAGGTAGGATTGAAATTTCTCACATGCAAAGACCACTGCCAGCAGTTCCTTCTCGGTTGTGGTGTAATTGTATTGAGCGGGATTGAGCGTCTTAGAAGCATAATATATGACATGGCTGACCTTCCCGGTCCTTTGCCCAAGCACCGCACCAACAGCATAGTCGCTTGCATCGCACATAAGTTCAAACGGAAGTCCCCACTGTGGTGGCTGAATTATTGGTGCAGAAGTCAGTTTCTCCTTCAACAAATCAAAGGCTTCCTTACACTTATCATCGAAGACAAAAGGAACGTCTTTTTGCAGCAACTTAGTCATAGGTTGGGCTATCTTCGAAAAATCCTGAATGAAGCGATGGTAGAAGCCGGCATAGCCTAAGAAGGCTCGAATTGCTTTCTCATTGGATGGGTATGGCAGCTTGGTGATCAAGTCGATTTTTACTCTATCCACTTCAATGCCTTTCGCAGATATGACATGCCCGAGTACAATTCCTTGTTGCACCATAAAGTGGCACTTCTCAAAGTTCAAAACTAGATCAGTCTCTACACACCGTTGTAGAACTTTGTCTAAATGCTCCATACATTGCTCAAAGGAATCACCGTGCACTATAAAGTCATCCATAAAAATCTTGATGCAGCTCTCTATCAAATCAGAAAAAATACTCATCATGCATCGCTGGAAAGTGCCCGGGGCGTTGCACAAGCCAAATGGCATCTTTTTGCAGGCAAATGTCCCAAAAGGACAAGTGAAGGTCGTCTTTTCCTGATCTTCTTGAGCCACAAAAATCTGGAAATAACCGGAGTAGACATCAAGGAAGCAGAAATAGGACTTTCCTGCCAATCTTTCGAGCATCTCATCAATAAAAGGCAACGGAAAGTGGTCTTTGCGTGTCGCGTCATTCAACTTCCTGAAATCGATGCATATCCGCCAACCTGTTTGCAATCTCATTGGTATTAATTCATTGCTCTCATTCTTCACGAGCTGGAATCCAGATTTCTTTGGAACAACATGCACCGGGCTGACCCAAACACTGTCTGAGATGGGGTAAATGATTCCCAATTGGAGCAACTTCAGAATCTCTTTCAATACCACTTCCTTCATCACCGGGTTTAACTTCCTCTGGGGGTCTCGGGATGGTTTGTGATCAGATTCTAGAAAAATCCGATGCATACAGATGTCATGTTTGATTCCTTTAATATCAGCAAGAGTCCAGCCAATAGCTCCCTTGTGTTTGCGCAGAACAGCAACCAAGCGCTCCTCTTGGGCAAACGACAGGTCCTTGCTGATGATGACTGGCAGTGTCTCTCCTTCCCCCAAATATGCATACTTCAGATGCTCGGGAAGGACCTTCAATTCCAGAACAGGAGCCTTCACATGGGACGGCAAAACTGGCTCTATGTTGGTTGGTATGGGCAAACGGCCTGTCAGATTCCTTGCTGGAAATTCTTCAGTGACATAAAGCTGCTGGATTATCTCTTGGATTTCTTTTTCTTCCTTTGAATCTCCAGTAGATGCATGCATTCCTCCAAAGAGTACCTGTTCTAGCTTACCATTCCTGAAATTATTCTCAACAAACTCATCAATAATGGAATCAACAGTGTCAATCATAAAAACAGCCTCAGGATCTTCCACATGTTTCATAGCTTCAAATATATTAAATGTGACAACATCCCCATCAAATTCGAAGCTCATCATACCCTTATCTACATCAATTTTTGTTCTTGCCGTTTTCATGAATGGATGACCTAACAAAATCAATGATCTATGTGCAGAAAAAGAATCATCCATGTCCACAATATAAAAATCAACGGGAAAAATCAAGTCATTAACTTTAACTAGTACATCCTCTACAACACCTTGTGGGTATGCATTAGATTGATCCGCCAACTGGATAATGACTCTAGTATCTTTCATAGGACCCAACTTCAAATCTTTGTACATGGATAAAGGCATGACATTAATAGAAGCACCCAAGTCAAGCATGACTTTTTCTACCTTCTTACTCCCAATGATGCAAAGGATAGTAAACATACCTGGATCCCTGCACTTTTGTGGCAATTTACGCTGGATTACTGCTGAAACGTTCTCACCAACTTTGATCTTTCCATCATTCCCGTATCTCATCTTTTTTGAACACAGCTCCTTTAGAAATTTGGCATAATGAGGAACTTGTTTGATGGCATCGATCAAGGGCAAGTTGATTTCCACTTTTTTAAACAATTTGAGGATCTCTTTTTCATCATCCTCTTTCTTGTGCTTTGCTAACCTGGAAGGAAAAGGGGCTGAGTTAATTTTATTAGGAACATTAGACTGAATAGATACCTCAACAGGGGTAGAGTGTGTAAGAATTGCTTCGGTGTCAGCTTCAAGTTTGTCATCAGTTCCTGCAGTTTGCCCAAACTTCTGGGTTTTCCCTTTCTTTGCTTCAACGTCAGCTAATTCCTTCCCACTTCGAAGTGTGATAGCACTGACATTCCCCCTCGGATTTTGCTCAGTCTAGGACGGAAGCTTTCCTTGATTTCCTTGCATTTTGTTCATTTGTGTTGCAAGCTGCGTGATCTGCGTGCCCATACTGCCGAGTGCAGCCTGAGTCTCCTGCTGGAACGCCCTCTGATTCTGTGCCAAATTATTCACCAGAGTACTGCTCTGTTCCAGGCACTTCATAATCTCACTCATACTGGGAGCAGACTTGTCAGTTTGGGCAAACTGTCCGTCTCTTGCAGGTTTCAGGGGGAAATCTCCTTAAGCAGGTAGGTCTCCAGGTTGCTTCCATCAAAAATTGGGGTGATTTCTCCAGCCTGGGTTGTAGGTATTGGAATAGGGATCATTGTTTCATTTTCTCCTAAAATCATCTCCTCGTCCCGAGCCATCATAGTAAATCCCCCTGAGTGCATCTTGTTGAGCATCACCTGAACCATAGCAAGCTTGTTCAGAGGAAGATTCTTACAAAGTTGGGCATGCATCAGTAAAGTGCCCAATCTCAGTACAAACGCCACATCGAGGCCCTTTTGTTTGTGCTACGGCTAATCCACGGACTAGAGATGTTAAAGCCTCAATTTTCTCATTCACATCAGATGTCTCAGCTCTTGCTATGCTCTTCACAGGTCGGTGGTGACCCTCGTCTTCATCATCATATTGTTGCCCACCAGACACCATGTCCATAATCAACTTCTTTGCCTCTGCCAAAGTCTTGTTGGTAAGTGATCCTCCACTGGCAGCATCTATAATCTTTCTATCAAACGTCGACATGCCTCGATAGAAATAATTGGTGAACAACTGGTAGTCGGTGAATCCATGGTCTGGACACCTTCGGCATAGTTGCTGAAATCTCGCCCAATAATCTGCTAGACTTTCATTCGGTTTCTGCTTGATGTTGGAGATGGCCATTCGAAGATTTGCTGCTCTAGTCTCTGGAAAAAATTTGCGCAGAAACTATTCTTCCAGCTCATCCCAGGTGGTGATTGAAGCTGGTGGAAGATCAAAAAGCCATTCTTGTGCTCGGCCTTGCAATGTATGTGAAAAAGTTAACAAGCGCAGGTTGTCATTTGTAAAGCCTTGAGAACGCAGGGTTGAGCAAACCCAATCAAACTCTGCTAAGTGTGTGTGCGCACTTTCTCCAGGTGCATCACTGAATTTGGGTAGCACTTGGATGAACCCCGGCCGAATCTCTGCATTATGGGCAATGTGAGGCAGCACAATGGAAATAGGCCTGTTATTTCGATGACGACCTAGCTCTCGAATCAAGGGAGCAGGTTCCTCCGCATCAGCATTGATTAAGGCTTGATTATTCTGGTTGTTCTGATTATCACGTGGATTTTGGTTATCCGCCATGTTGACCAGCTGTTGCAAACCAGGTGTTCCTTCCTTAGGTTGGGACGCCTCCTTAGACTCCCGAGCAGCCTTCCTCAATTGGTGTAATGCTCTCTCCGGTTCCGGGTTGAACAATAATTCTCCTTTGTGTGAGGAATGGGTCATGCACTGTAAAACAAACGAAAAAGCCACAGTAAGAAAAATAACAAATTGAAAAGTTTCGAGTAATTACTGCTTTGGAACCAGTCCCCGACAACGGCGCCAAAATTTGGTGTGTCGTTTCCACCAAAAATAAAAGTTCCGACAACAGTCGGTTTGCCCACACTGCACAGTACAGTGGCAAGCAAGATCGTTTCCCTAGAGACTGGCAAGAATTACCCTCACTTTTCAACCTGTAAAACCGAACCCTTCAATAGAGAATTTATAGAAATAAAATAAAAGATGCGAAACTAAAGTAGTGATTAAATAAAATATCCAAACATTCACACAAAAGAGTTATTTATATAAGTGATTAAAATTATCCGGAAGTCAATCACACCACCTTGGCTATTCAACTGATCCTAGATTCAAGAATTAAATTAATTATGCCATGCAAATCGGTTATGGTTATCGAAGACACTTTCCGGCATAACCTAATTCCTATATCTATCGACAATCAAGAAGACACTTCATTAATTGCTTCCCTAATCAACCGACAATCTTGAGAGACACTCTACCGATTTAATGGGCTGATTGCATTAAATTCCTAAGGAACCCGATACAAAATCAATTGACTCTTACACAGGACAATTTAATTAAGCCTACTATTCCCTTGATTATAAAAAATCGTTTTGCTCCAAATTAACTCCTATCACAATTTCGGATGATGGATTTAATTAGCTAGTGATAAATTCAAACCACTAAGTATTTGCAACTATCTCGTAAATTCGAATAAATCACAACTTGAAAAGCGGAGAATAGCAAATACACGAAAATAATTAATTGGAAGAAAGCGATTAGATCTCACAATTGAATCGAGCCAAGGATTCGTGGATTGATTTCCGGATGAACGACGTCTAGCTTGCTTGCATATTAATCATCAAAAAATCGAGAATATTGTTGAAGGTAAAAATATGAGCGGAATAAAATTATCGGACTTCTTCTTGTTAATCTGCGTTCCCTCGCGTCTGTGTGTTTTATTCGACATCCAAAACTAGTAATAGAGATACATCCATACCTCCCAAGATAATTTCCTAATTAAAGAGAGTTCAATATGGAAATAAAATCCTAGCCTATCTCTACTAGGTAATAGCAAAAATAGAGGTGATCAAAAGCTGTAATTAAGCTGGAATCCACGTCCAGGTCTTGGGCTAGATCAACACTTGTGCAAAACGGGCTGAATTTACTCGAGCAGGCCCAGATCCTAACTTCTCGGTCCATCCTTCAGGTGGCTTGCCCAAACGGCCTGCTCTAGATTAACTCTTTCGACTGAACCTTGCTGTATTTCCCAAAAATATAGCCATATGTCCAGCTATAGTTATCTACCTGCACAACTTCATAACACATCAAATTGTTCTCAAAACAGATAAATGCAAGGTAGCTAACTATATAAAATGGCATCAAAATTATCCTCAAAAGATAGGTAAAAAGTACCCAATCAATGCAGTATTTCGTCATGTGAGTCAGAATCTTATATTTCTATTGTGAAAAAAAACACATAACTTATACCTTCATATATCAATCACTTGCTAATGAGTACCACGACTCTAGAATTTTAACCCTCCCATATCATATAAGCTATTAATGCGTTAACATTGAAAAATCTCATTTTTCACTTATAGTAAAATGTAAACCATAAAGTTGCAAATATGATCAAATGCATATGTAGTTAAGAGCCGTTTAGAGTTATATATGGAATTTGGAATTCCATGTTGCAATGTACAATGATCCATAAGATTTCATTTTCTTATTATTATATGTTAAGGTACGTTAAATGTTGCCAAAAAGACGAAATACGAAGAAAATTTGTTTTTTTAATATATGTTATTATTCCACTCAATCCATATAACTGTAACTTGATATGCATGTGGAAAATTATACTCATCTAAGTTCATATCTTTTGATATAAATGAAAGTTTAGCATATTCTGTTAAAGGATAGTCCTTCAAGCTTTAGATTTTTTTTTAATATGAAAGAATAACCTCTAAAATTTTTATTAGTTTTTTCACAATTATTTCTAATATATTTTGAATTTTCAATATGTTCATTATGTTTTCTACCTCGATTAGTACCCATTTAAAAAAAAGTACAAATGAAAAAAATCAACCAGTATCATTTGTTAAATGTGGCCAAAAAGACGAAATGAGTAGAAAATTTGTGTTTTTTAATATATGTTAACTATCCCCTTAAATTCATACAGCGGCAACTTGATATGCATTAATGCATGTCGAGAATCATACACTCATAGATATAATTTCATATCTTTTGAGATATAAAGTTTAACATAATAATCTATTAAAAGATAATTCTTCAATCTTTGAAATTTTTTTGAATATGCCGGGTTAACCTCTAAAATTTTTATTAGTTTCTTCATAATTATTTCTTATATATTTTGATTTTTCAATATGTTCATTTTGTTCTCCATCTCAATTCCCGTTTTAAAAAAGTACAAGTGAAAAAAAAAACTTGTATCATTTGCGATCAATCGTGAAAGATTATGATGATAAATAACTCTTCGCGTGCTATATATATATTCATAGTCTTACATATGTGACCTCTTTATCCAACATTAGACCAAACTAAGTGAATGAGGATATGTAATTATACAACCAAATGTTTCTTCGAAAATAAATAGTCTCTTGTAATTCATGATGTTTACAAATCGTACATTTCATTAGAAGGTACACGTACAATTTTACCATTGTCATAACAAAACGTAGAATGTTCACATAATGAACATAATCAAACACTTTTATTAATTCACGAAGCGTTGAACAATTTTAAAAATATGATTTATTAAATTATTCTATAATATTATAAATATGGTTTATTAAATTATCCTATAATATTATAAATATATATTATGAATAAAATAATTACTTTAATAATCAAAATTAGCTAAAGATGGACCCGACATAGGTGATTATAAATACTCATCCTTTTTTAATACCCAACTCAATGGCCATGAAGTTGTCATGCCACAAATCATGTTAAAATTAAACACACATAAATTTGGGTAAAATACACTTTGATATCTACATTTGGCTCTTAAAAAAAAGCAAAATTTTTCAAATTAACAAAATAATACCAACTTAATTTAAAAAAAATTACAAATCTAACATTAATTTGATCATTGTTTCGGCCCGATAATCCTTTGTAATTAATTGTATTTTCATATTTATATTTCCCCAACAACGTAAAAAAAATTCATTCAATCAAGAAATATTCAAATACAATCATTTAAATACGGTCTTCAGATTGTAAAATTGATCAAAATGTGAGATTTGTCAAATTTTGAAAAGGTGGGTATTGTACTGTTAATTTTGAAAAATGTGTTATTTTTTAAAAAGCGCAGAAAATATAGGTATCAAAGTATAATTTACACTAAATTTTGAACTAAAATTGTTAAAGTAATAGACTATCATATAGCACTCTAAATTGATATGCATTATTTTTCCAAAATACATTATTCATTAAGTATTTACTTTGGAACTAAGTTTACACAATTTACATAACATGGTCCAACATGGGAAAAACACTATGATTACTCTACAACATTGAGCAAATATTTTTTAAGTATTTATATAAAAATAAAAAAGTAAGCAATTTAGTTTAGTTTAAGTATTCAATGATTTATCATTTTTTCCAGCTACTCTGATTTATTAGTTTAATTTAATTATTCAATGATCTATCATTTTTTCCAGTTATTCATCGGATTTATTAGTTTAGTTTTTATAATCAAGAGACATTATTCTCAAATAAATAATATTTTTCAATCTCTGATATTGAATTCATAAATAATATTTTTCAATCTCTGATATTGAATTCATAATAAGTTTTTTAATTTTTCATTTGGATTTCGTTAAATTTGTCGGGAAAGTTAATATATTAGACTGGTTAGAATTGATTTGATGAGCTTTTTAATCTTTTATGTGGAATGTGGTGTTATTGAGTAGATTTTGATATAGTGCCTGTATTTTTAATTTCGTTAATATATTAGGGGCGTTTGGTATCCATATACCAGTATATCAGATATCAAATATAGGTATGAGTATCAGATATTAGGTATTGGTATCAGATTGATATCTGTGTTTGGAATGAACTTTTCTGATATGAGATATCAAATCCTGATTTTTAAAAAATAAAATTAACTTTTAACTGAAACGTAGTAGTAGTAGTAGTAATAATAATAATAATAATAATAATCATGATTAAATTTGACTCTTCCATTCATCAAGCATACCACTGAATAGTAGCAATTGCATAAACCATCACAACCAAAACAGGAATCTAAATGCACCACAGTGTAATAAATTCAAAAAAACTAGGCTAGTTTCGGTAAGTTTAGGTTTATGTGACATATAACAATGTTTCTAACTATTAAAGATTCAAAGTTGATTATGAAACTGTTTGAGGATTCAGACAATAAAGCCCTATGCACGAAGGCACTTGCAGTGAGCCTCAATCCATTTTTCACAAGCAGGTTTGCCATGCTCCACCATGCATTCGTCCCTCAGCTTCTTAGTCTCAGGGCAAGCACAACATATCTTCTTCTTTGGCTTTGAATCAGGGAAAGAGTTCTGCCTCGAAGATCCGATACCCATCCACAGGAGAAGCTAGCAAGAAGAAAAGCGCAGAAAAAAATAACTTAAACCGGTCATTCTTGAGAAATTACCCAGTGTTGAAAGGCAATAATGATTAATGACTAAAGAAAAAAAAGACAATCATGATTTAATGGAGGGCGTGCCTCAAAAAATTAGTTCTATAATTATGCAACTAGCATGTATAATTTTATTAGCTACCATAGTTTATTAACCAAATGATGTTGGTCATCTCTATCAAGTTCCAGGTCTGCTATATCAACACTTCAGAACAAATCAAGAGTATGAATGCATCTGAAACGGAACATGCTACAGAAAACTAGGTGAAGGGAACTGATAACTAATTCATCATACAATTATCACATTCCGAAACATAGAATAAAGCAGGGGCCTAGGTGCAATTGCAGGATCAAAAAATTTATTCATTGTTAAGTGAACTAGATACAATCTGAAACTACAATAATCAAATCCCTGAAAGGAATTCTAGACCTAACATGAACCAACCCGTAAACAACAAGAACGTGGCTATTCAATCCAAAGGACCAAAACTACCCAACCCAAACCCTTAATTTACCAGGCGACGAAAACTAAAAGAGTGCAAATCAAAACCTAACATAACTCAGAAACAAAAATAAACGCACTCACGGGGAAAGAAAGTTAACCTCTTGCCGGCGATATGTCTGCGACGGCCAGTACCGGTGGCGGAATTCCCTTCAAGTCGATCCTTAACTGACCTACTAGCTTGCGCCTCAATTTGATAGTCCATTTACTCATGTTTGAAGATGCGAACAATTTCTCCGGAACAAGTTGGGCTATGGAATTTGGGGGAGGAGGAGAAAAAGATAAACGCAAAGTTTTTTTCGGGTGAGATATGAGTTATACCAGTGTATATGAGATATATTAAAAGTGGGGATATGAGAGAGATATCAATTTAATATCCATATACTAATATACCAAACACACATGGTATGGGTATTAGCGATTTTGATACTCATACCTGATATACGTACATGGATACCAAACGTAAATGATAAAGATTAGTTAGCTAGAAAGATAATAATATTATAATAATATATTATATTATATGATTTTGACTTTCATTAATTAGTTAGAATTGTAATACTACTATAATAGTATATAGATTAGTTAGAATTCTAATAGTATTATAATAATATATTAGATTATTACATTGTTGCCCTTAAATAAAATATAAAATAGGGTTATAATAGGTAAACTCAAAATTGTAAAATAAGCCACTTTTTATATTAGTATATATTTATTTGGCAAACACTTGCATGCATCATGATGCAAATAACACTATATGAGACGGGTCAGTCAAACCCGCTTTTGATCCAGTCAACGCGGGTCAACCCGCGCTTTGACCTGGTTAACGCGGGTCAACCCGCTTTGACTGGGTCGACCCATAAAAAAAATCTGTCAAAAGTGAGTACCAACCTTCCTATTAAAAAGTATCACAAAACATTCGAAAAGTACCATCTGTATCATTAAAAAGTAAAAAGTCTGCTAGTTATTTTATATAAGTTTATTTAGTTCAAATTCTGATTTTTTTTTCAATTTTTATATTGTATGTGTTGAGATTTATCTAAAACAATCATCAGTCCAAGAATTTGCAAAAGAAAGCAAAACACGAGTTCGGTAAAATAAAAAGTACCATGTGGTAAGCAGAAAAGTATCAAGTACCATAAAGAAAGGAATCAACCTGAGATTAATACTATCATTATTCCAACTACAATAAAAAGTACCATGTGCCACGTGGCCGCTTGAAATAGGCGAAAATAACCGCTGTTGCACGCAAGTCCACCTCTATTTATTTTCTTTAACCACTTTTCCTGCCTCATGATTCTTCTCTTTTATATTTACTGACAAAATATAAAAGATAGGAAAAAATAAATTTAGGTAATCTAAAATTGTTTATTCTAGTAGCTTACTTTGAACAGTCTAATCCGCTCTTGTTAGATAAAAAAATTATTGTGTTAGTATATACCAACAAATGATAATGTGATCGCTAAGATTATATGAAGTATATTATTGTAATATGACACAGTCGCACGGTATAAAATATTATTGTATAATAGAAGGTCCCAATTGGCATTTGAAATCGATATAAATTTGACAAATTTAATAACAAATGGATTGACAATAAGCACTGAACGAGGAATGCTGGTGTTAATCGTGATATAATTCACTTCAAAAGCATTACTAGGTGATAGTCATGAACAAGACAGCATGTAAAGGAATATTTTTCAGCAAATAAACTTTAGATAGGATCATAGGAAAACTAGGTTTTGTTGGAGTTGCATTAAACAAAGCAAGATTTCAGTATCATATGCCCGCCAAATGGAGAGAAATTATGAAAATGCCAGAAGAATTCAAGCAACCATAGAAACAGAGTATAATTGCAGGGTAACTAAAAAATTTGATGATAAGTGTAGACTCTCGCAGGTTATTTCTGTTGGTGTTGAGGTCATCAATGATTTCTGATAGGGTCTTCATATCATGGACTGTGGCTCGGAGACGATGCAGATTCTTCATTCTCGACACAAATTTCCAATCATGGTCCAAGCTGTTGAACCCAACCAGTGTCTCCAGCTTATTAAGGCCCTCCAATCTCAGCTGGTAGTTTATCACTACCACAAAAACGCTCATACTCTACACAATTAAGACTACTGTTCGTCAAAAAAATCGTAGTAAGGTACTCAATTACTACGGTTTTTTTGATTCCTGTAGAGTATGAGCGTATTTTTTTTTTCACGACTACGGTAACATAGTTTTCTGTAGAGTATGAGCGTCGATTTGCTCACTATAACTACAGTGAGATAAAAATCGTAGTCTATTAGCATGTGCGAATTGTTAAGACTACAGATTGAATATTACCCGTAGAGATTTCAACAGATCCTTATGTCTACAGTCGTGACACATAACTGTAGTAATAATATTTATAAATAAAAAAAAAATCAAATATAAAATTTAAATACAATATCTACGGTTTTATTAAATTCGTAGTAATATATGTATTTTTAAAAATAAAAATAAAATCAAATTAAAACTTAAAAATTTGGGTAAAAGATCCCTAATTTTGTCACTCCGGCGCACTCTGCCTCTCCGCCCGCCATTCTCCTTCTTCCTCAAATTTCTTCCCTCCGCCATTCTGCCTCTCCGCCGCTTTCTCTCTCTATCCTCTCCCAAACCCCTCCCACTCATATCAGTGTAGACCTCTCTGCCGAATTTTTGCCGCTTTTTTCTTCACAGTTGAGAGTGACGATGGAGTGAGGAGTTCTATACCTATAGCTGTATAGATTTTTTGCCTGCTCAGCACTTCTCTGATGGAGCTTTCCCCATTATATATCTCTGATAGCTTCTTGTGGTTTTAGGTGAGGGTTTCATATGTTCATTTCATATTTATTCTTTTCTTTTTTTTTTAGTTTTTTAAGCTGTAAAATTTGATTGTGATATACGAGCATGTCGATTTTGTATCGAATTTTGAGAATTTTTGTTTTTGAGATTTTGAATAGTGAATTTGGGTTGGTGATGGACTGGAGTTCTCCTTTTCATGTTGGGTGAATTATGTGATTTATTGACGGCTTGTCCTTTGAATTTGAAGTTGATTTATCAGTTGTTTGGAGTTGACAAGAGTTGGGGTTTGGGATCTATGGAGTGAGAAGTTGCTTTCTGATGAAATGTGCATGGTAGACTGCTGCATGTTGTTTAAGTTAATTTGTCGATTCATGGCGTGCTAGACTGTCGGCGGAAGAATTTTAATTGGAATTAGTAGCACATCAACTGGACTTGCTTGTATATATATTTTGTGAATTAAGCCTATGTGAATTCTTGAATTTTTCCTTCTGTATTTTTGATAAAAAAATAAGATAAAAAATTACAGTTCTAAAAAAAAAGAACAACAGCTGCAGCACCATTGCTGCAAATTTTATATATTAATTAATTCATTCAAACTATATATATGATGATTGTATCTGAATTTAAATACTAGGCCACGACAAAAATATAAGAAATTAAAGTGATAGTAATAAAGAAACAAAGAGGAGGGGATATGGAGATGTGTCAGAGGGAGTTGGAGACAAGCATGAGAGAATATGTTTTTCTAGAGAGTGGTGAAAGTTGTTGAAAGAAAAGGAAAATATGACAAGTAATTTCCTTTTCTTATTCTTTATTTTTTTTTCTTTATTTGGGTGTTGTTGAAGAAAGTCCATATGGTGGTTAATGATTTTTGGGAGAGAAAGTGCAGGAATTAGGGAACAATACTATTGTTTATGGGGATCGGCACTTGCAGAATATATATATATGATGAAGGTTGATGGCTGATGGCACTCATGGCAGAGGCATATACCTCATGTTCTCCTTCACAATTGTTGTCTTAGTTCTTGTTTGGAAATTTTTTACAACAATCAGAAAATTATTATTTGAAAAAAGTTAATTAGTAAAAAATATTAAGTCTAATATGGATCATGATTAATATGCTAGAGCCAGTTAATTGATCATGATTTAATTGCTCATACATAACACAAATATCTAAGGAAAATGGTCCACTAAATAATGATGATGACACATATATTCTTCATCAATTAAACTAAGAACTAAGAAATGCCACATTGTGCAGGTTGCAAGCTGAGCAGCAAAAAGCAAGCACAAGAATTTCAGGTAATGTATTGCAGCACAAGATTGTAGCACTTGTTTTTGACATTTTAGTTATGTGATGCAGTAATGTTGTAAATGAATGTTCTTTTTTTCGTTTAATTGAATTTTATGATTCTACTTATATAACATGAATGTCCAATTCAATTTACCTGTTTGATGATAATAAAAGGAAACAAACTTGATTGTGACTTTGGTCTACTGTTGCCTATTTTGTTTAATGTTTATCTGTTTGGGGCTGCTAAGTAATTAAATCAATTATAATGTAGAGAGAGCCTCATGTTTGTATAGATTTGTTGCCTAGGTCAGGTCAGCACTCACCCGCATATAATAAGTTGTATAGTATAGGTTTAGTACAGTACTTGCAGCTACCCCTAATTAATCTGGTCTGCTTGACTGGAACTATACAGAAATTGAATGATTTGTTTTTGGGGGGGGGACAACCTGCTCTTGCCTTATATTCATTGTGAAATTTAAATATGTATATATCAAGATATTTATGAATTTTTTTATTTTTGAAGATGAATGCAGCAGCAATTTTGTGTTATTTTATTTGAAGTTGGTATGCTATTTATAGTAATATTATTTTTTTGGTGATATAGGACGTTTTATTATAAATATATGTGTTTTATAGGCTGTTGATTATTTAGAATGGATAAAAAATGGATGTCAAAGCATAGGTTATCGCTTGAGTATGAGGAGGGAGTAGAACGTTTCTTACAATTTGCTTTGCAAAACTGTACTGATCCAGAACAAATACCATGTCCATGTGCAAATTGTGGAAATTTATTTAAGACAAATAATTACACGATAGGGATACACTTGGGTTCATTTGGTGTGGATCGAACATATGAGACTTGGATATTTCATGGGGAAAATGATGGACTTTCAAATACAGTTGATGTAATAGTGGAGACTATTCTAGTAGATATTGAGAAGGAAGAGGATCCAGTACATATGGTAGATGACGCATGCAATACTTATCAGGATAACCCAACTCAGTTTAGGGAATTACTTGAGGATGCTGAGAAACCTCTATATCATGGTAATATGAAATTCACAAGGTTGTCAGCACTTGTGAAATTGTATAATTTGAAGGCGAAGTATGGATGGAGTGATACAAGCTTCACTGCCTTGTTAAGATTATTAAGAGAAACACTTCCAGAAGGAAATGAGCTGCCTTCATCACTTTATCAAGCAAAGAAAACCTTACGCGCTTTGGGGTTAACATATCAAAAAATTCACGCATGCCCCAACGATTGTGTTCTGTACAGAAAAGAATACAAAGATGATACCAGTTGTCCATCATGTGGGCTATCAAGATGGAAGGAGATGGGCAAAACAAAAGAGTTACATGTTGGGATTCCTTCAAAGGTTTTATGGTATTTCTCACCTATTCCAAGATTCTTGAGAATGCATCGAAATAAGGAGATAGGTAAAAACTTAACTTGGCATGCTGATGCAAGAAATCGTGATGGAAAGCTACGTCATCCCGCTGATGCACCAGCCTGGAAGCTAGTAGACCATAAATGGCCAGATTTTGGGAAGGAGCATCGTAATCTTAGATTGGCATTGTCTGCGGATGGTATTAACCCACACAGCACGATGAGTTCTAAGTACAGTTGTTGGCCAGTCCTACTTGTGACTTTTAATCTCCCTCCTTGGTTATGCATGAAAAGAAAATTCATGATGCTCACTTGCCTAATTTATGGTCCAAGACAACCGGGAAATGACATAGATGTCTACTTATCACCATTAGTTGATGATTTAAAAGAATTATGGGATAAGGGGTATCCAAGCATATGATGTTTATCGCAAAGAGAGTTTCGTGTTGAAAGTCGTTCTCTTATGGACAATTAATGATTTTCCTGCATATGGGAATTTATCAGGATGCAGCGTGAAGGGATATCAAGCATGTCCAGTGTGTGGCGAAGGAACATGTGCTAAGCATTTAGCACATAGTAGAAAGATATCATACACTGGACATAGGAGATTTTTACCTCGACATCATCCATATCGGAGGCAAAAGCGAGCCTTTGATGGGCAGCAAGATTTTAACTCTGCCCTACGAGTGTTGACTGGTCGTGAAATACTTGAAAAAGTCAAGAACATCAAATGTGTATGGGGCGAGACCAAGGCAAAAAAAATGAAGGCAAAGGAAGCAAAGGAGATTGGAAGATCATGTGGAAAGAGGAAGGCTACGAAGAAGTCAAAAGTGGATGATGGAGAATCATTTAGGAAACTCAAGTCAACTGATACAGAAGATAAGAATGATGATATATCATGTTTTAAGAAGAAGTCAATATTTTTTGACCTTGAGTATTGGGAGCATCTTCATGTGCGACACATCCTTGATGTGATGCACATTGAAAAAAATGTATGTGAAAGCCTAATTGGTACATTACTTGATATTCCGGGAAAGACAAAGGATGGAATTGCAGCTAGATTGGATCTTTTGGATATGGGAGTACGCACTGAGCTTGCACCAAGAGTGGGAGAAAAACGCACATTTTTACCTCCTGCCTGTCACACTTTAAGCAAAGAGGAAAAAAGAAAATTGTGCATCTCTTTAAGTGGAATGAAAGTCCCTATTGGTTATTCATCTAACATAGCCAGCCTTGTATCAGTTGAAGATTTGAAACTTGGAGGGCTCAAGTCACACGATTACCACACATTAATGCAGCAACTACTCTCGGTTGCCATTCGTGGTATTCTTCCTAAACATGTCAGGTATACTATAACCCGGTTGTGTTCATTCTTCAATGTATTATGTGAGAAAGTTATTGAAGTGCCCAAGTTGGAAGAGCTACAAACACATATTGTGACGACTTTGTGTTTGCTTGAAAAGGAGTTTCCTCCATCATTCTTTGACATAATGATCCATTTGGTCATCCATCTTGTACGAGAAGTGAAATTGTGTGGACCAGTTTGGTATAGATGGATGTATCCATTTAAGAGATTTATGAGTATCCTCAAAGGTTATGTGCGTAATCGTGCATGACCTGAATGGTGCATTGTTGAGTGCTATATTGCTGAAGAGGCAGTGGAGTTTTGCGCACATCACTTATCTAATGTGCACACTGTTGGAATCCCGTCTAGCACTATCTGCATTGGTCAAACAAAACCTTTATCAAGTGCTCATTGCCTATCAATCAATGATGAAGAGTTGGATCAAGCACATCTATACGTCTTGACCAATGATATTGAGATTGATCAATACATTGAGTAAGATCTCTAACACCAGTATCTCATTCTTTAAAAATTGGAAGTTTTAACTAACTTACCATCATTTACTCAATCAGGGAGCATAAGGCATATTTGAAGACAAAGTTTTCTATGAAAGCTAGATCTGAAATCTGGTTACAACAGGAACATAATAAATCCTTCATTAGTTGGCTTCGTGTGCGTGTAAGTCTCAAATAGTAATTCTTGAATATATTAAGAATTAATATAATTGAAAATAAGCATATATTAACTTACAATTTTTGCAGCTTGAACAAACCTCATCAGAGAGGTTAAAGTGGATGGCTAACGGACCTAACAAGACCGTTCTAACCTACCAAAGCTATTTGGTTAAGGGAGTTACATATCATACAAAAGAACGTGACCGTCTTCACTACTCAAAATTCAGGAGTTAGCATTGTGGCTAAGATAATGCAAGTTGCTAGTGCGAAGGATAAAAGACCAATTGTGTCAGACATGGTGTTCTATGGGATTATTAAGGAAATATGGGAGCTGGATTATAATTTCTTTCGGGTTGTAATGTTTAAATGTGATTGGGTTGATAATAATTTCGTTAGGGTAGATGACCTTGGGTTCACATTGGTCAACCTAAATAGAATAGGATTCAAATCTGATTCATTTATTTTGGGAAGTCAAGCTAAACAAGTGTTCTACGTTGAAGAACCTCAAGATCATACATTGTCTGTTGTACTTAAATGTCCTAATCAAGACTACAATGAAGTTACTAATGACTTGGAATTGGAAGAGATTATGTTAGATCGTCAAGCTGTTACCAAGGGGATTCCAACTACTAATTTAAATGATGAAGAAGATGAAAACGCAGCACCATGTGGTCGTGAGGATTGTAATGGAATTTGGATTAACAATGCTCACTCTTAGAAATGAACTTTATTCGTGTCTGTAATTTATTATATATTTCAGTTCCAGCTTGTTATAATTTGAAGTTCTAGCTTGCTTATAGTTTATTATTGCATTTCATTTAAGTTGAATAATTTATTATTGCATTTTCTCCCCTATTATTCCAGATTGTTGTTTATTATTGCATTTTCTTCACTAATTTATAGTAATTTTTTTATCTTGTTTCATCAGATTGTGGTTATGGCGAAAGAAGAAAGTGCCAAGTCTGGTGTTCAATCAAAAGACACAGAATCCACGAAAGATACAATATCTACAAAAGATACACAATCTACAAAAAGATCGAACAGGGGGAAGATTTGTTTACATGCCCTCTCAAAGCGAAAGGCAAAAGGAATCAAGGAGGTGGTAGAATTTAATAGTAAACAACAACCATATGGTCCAGTTGCATCTGAAATGCAATCATATATTGGTGTTTTGGCTCGAAAAGAAGTGAAGATATGTTACAACTCTTGGAAAGATGTTCCAAAAGAGGTGAAAGAGAAGATTTGGGATCATGTTAAGGTGAGTAATATGATTTTATGACTGTATATCTGATTTTATGCTTCATACTTCATACAACATGTAATAATAATGAATCTGATTTTGTGATTGTATAGATGTCATATCAGGTGGAGGACAATTGGAAGATAAAATGCTTTGAGTCCGCATGTACAAAATGGAGACAATGGAAATCAGGTTTATATAAAAAACATATTTTGCCCAACATAGACAATCTTGATAAGTTAAATGATCCGCCATCTGGAAGTGGGATTCGTCAAGAAGATTGGAGACAATATGTAATTAGTAGAATGTCAGATGATTTTAAGGTTAGTTATTTGATTATGAATGTCTAATTCATTTAGTCAGATGTCTAATTTAAATCCTTTATTTTACTATGATTAATGTAGAAATTGAGTCAATTTATTGTTTTTTCATATTTGGTTTGAAGGGCAATTTTTATGTACAATGCAAAAATAGGACGGAGAGGCAAGAAACAACCACACTGGGAAATTGTTAAGGTATGTACAATTTGAAATAAATACAACATTAGTAGCATCAGATTATTAGTATTAAAACCGGCCTGCTCACTTCTTAATTTTTCTTACCAGGGTCCAATTCAACCCGATTCCAAGCAATGCGGGTTTTTTGTGATGCGTTACATGAAAGAAATCATTTATGAGATTGCAATTAAGGGTTCCATATCTTTGAAATCTCATGTAAGTTTGTAATCTATCTGTATTTATCATTATTATTTTCTACACAAACGTATACATAAGTATTGTGATTATTATTGTTATTGTATAGTTTCATAATCGGACATATTCTAAAATGGAGATCGATGAAGTTCGTTTTGAGTGGGTGGATTTTGCGTTGGAACAAATATAGGATGTTGGCATTTGGAATCAAAGTGAGCAGGTTGCTATCTTTTGTATTTTGAATATTGAATATTTTGGAGTTTAGATTACACATTTTGGATATTGATGATGGATGGGTTTTATTAGATATTAATGATGTTCTATTGGATATCATGGATGTTGTATTTGATATTGGATGTTGTATTGAATATTGAATCTGTATTGGGCTTTGATCTTAAATTTTTAGGAATTTAATTTATTGCAATTTTATTTTATTTTTTTGCAAATGTATGAACTACAGATAAATTAACCGTAAAGATAACAAAAACAACCGTAGACGTAACAAACACACAACTGTAGACAATGTAAAACAAACCGTAGACATTACAAAACAAACCGTAGACTTACAAAAACAATCACTACGGTTAATAAACCGTAGTATTAAGAAATCGAAAAATACTACGGTTTAAAATAGAACCATAGTCTTAAGGAACCTTTTACTACGGTTTTCAGGTCCAGATGGGGTGATATGTCTACGGTCCAAGTGTAATCTATAGTCTTTATTACCTTATCTCTACGGTATTTTTGGTCTTACGACTACACTGTCATAACCGTAGTCTATTGGCTCTTAAGACTACGGTTATAAACCGTAATGTAGGCGGGTACTCTATCTCTACACCACTTTTCTCTACAGTCACAGATCTCTTAAGACTACGGGTTTTAGCCGTAGAGTATGAGCGTTTTTATGGTAGAATTTCTTGCATTGCTGGTCTTTCGGTAATCAGGAAGAAACAAGTGCTCTAATCGAATCAGTTTGTTCAAGACATCCGGTATATGGACATTCCATGAATGAAATAGATCTAGTGTGCACAAGTATATCAAGTTGCTGATGGAGGATGGCAATCCAGCAAATTCACAATCTCGCAAGCGCAAGTATCTAAGGTGAATTAGATTACCAATTTCTTTTGGTAACTTTCTTCCTTGGAAGTTGCAACCTTCGAACACTAAAACTCTAACTAATTTGAAGTTCCGGAAATATTGAAGAACATTATGTGGGAAGTTAATTTTCCTCTCTTTTGAATAACAGAAGAACTTATGAGATCGAATGTGTTTGTTAGTTTCTGCATGAGTGATCCTACATTCATCATATTCTACTTCCACTTCTCCTCTAAAATGCATTGCCAGATATCGTGTTTTAACACCCAAAACAGATGGATCCAACACATCAAACCTTCCCCCTGGACTGTCCACAATCTTCAGACGAAAGTCCTCCTTCTTCCCCTTCGACAAACATAGTTCTCGTACAACATCATGAAGACGGCAGGATACATATCTTTTACATGATACAGCATCCTGTGCTACAATTTCAACGATGCACCTAGATGCCAATTCACTCAAATAGAGTTCTGCGACATCCATCAGTGTCTCCTTACTCGCTCGATTCTCAACTGAAATCAAGCCTTCTGCTATCCACAACATGCACAGATTGTCTCCATATATGTATTGATCCTCTACAAACTGACCCATATAAAGAAAACACGGTTTCAAGTAAGATGGTAGGTCTTCATAACTTAAATTTAGTACTACTGCATTGATCTTATTCTCCTGATCTATGCTTCCAGCACTAAACAAGTAATCACCAATATGTTTATTTACCAACTCCCACTCCTTCAATGATTGTTTTTTGCACAAGATCCCTCCCAGCAGAGAAATTACTAATGGTAGACAGCCACAATTTTTCACCATCTTTTTACCAACTTCCTCAAACAAAGTTTGCTGGCCAGAGTCTGCAAGATATTAAAAGCATATTCACATGTAAATTTAAAAGCATCTGCTAAACTGTGTTTAGTCCATGGAAAAGATATACTTAGTCCTTCAAGTTGACTTACTTTCTCAGGGGTCTTTTAAATTATTTTTTCAAAAGTAATAAACTTAGTCTTCTATTACGGTTCAAGTTGTTTGATTCTGCTGACTTGACATTCAAGTTGGCCAAAGTATGGAAAGACAAATACAGAGTTCGATAGATGGACAGGCTTCGAGAAAAGGGATCATATTGAACTTATCACTTGGGCAAAAATGAATTTATTCTTATTTGTCAGAAAATTTTTATGAAATTAATAAAGAATGCAACTAAATTTGAAATTATTAGTTTTATATCAAATATTTGATCATTAACCACAAGTCCACAATTATGGTTTCATGACTAGAAAATGAATGTATAAATTCATTAAATTAGAAAAAAAAAAACAGAAAAATAATAGAACGTGCAATACTTATAAGTATAACAAGAAAATAAAGTTGCAGGACAAAAAAAAATCACAAAAATGAAAATTGGTCCTTTTTTCCTTCTGGGGCAGAGTATAAGGTGATTTTCCTCCAAAATCTGCTTAAAAATATAAAAATAAATATGTGTACACCATATCACCTAGTTGGTCACTTTTACTGACAGCACTTTTTGTCCACATTGACATTGATATGTGATAACACATTGTTCGAAAGTTATTTTATTTTTTTTAAATGTAAATGACCAAGAAAAAACCAGAGCACACCAAATTAGAGAACCCAAAGACCATACTTCATTTAGTGACAAGGATTCAAGACTACATTTTACGGCAAATTCGATAATGAGCTTTAGTGTACTGCGCTTCCCCGCTGGATTGATGACGCATGTAAAGTGCTTTTTTCAAAAGTCTTCTGCCCATTTTCAACTGGAGCGGGTCCAATCCGTTGCACTGTTCCATGCCGTAACCGCCGTCAGTGTCATCATTCCACGCGCCGTGAACTGGCAGTGTTGTAAGTTTCCCCTTCGTTGACAGGCCTGAAGGTAGGGTGGCCCACATACACACTGCTCGACGCAGAGGCTCAGCCTTTGCAATCATTTAGTAATCCGAAATTAGTGTACTGAATTCTGATTGATGCTAATTATAATTTACATGTTTAATTTATGGCTAATTAACCATTTGTTGTATTGTATATTTATATTATATGCTGTGATTATTAAATCAGGTGGTTGTCTGGTGGTGTATTTGTTTACTTTCAATGTATTTTGCAATTAGATTCATCGACCACGATTTTTTAGACCATCATTAAAGTTATTAATTGTGGCCTTGTGGTTGTTAATTATAATAGGTGCGTGAGTTTATGTTCAGCAATCGGACCATGTATTAAAAATTATAATGATTCGTTATATTTTTTTCATAACAATATCTATGATACTTTAATGAAAACCATGGGCCACTGTAATTTTATGTGTTGTATTGATTTTATTTCACTGTATATCCCCAGTAGAATAATCGACGAGGATTTATGACATCATCGTTAAAGTCATTTAATGTAGAATGCGTTGTGTTAATGTTAATCATTTTTTGACGTGGTTGCAGCAATCGGATGATGTACATGTAAATTCAAGAAATTCATTTAGGGCGGTGTATTGGATGTGGAATTTGTTGTGTTTGAAACGACATTGAAAATCAGGGTGTATTTAATATAAAGTTATCCAATTTCTTTAAAATCTAGTTGTGTTCGATTCTATTCAAGGAGAAATCGTCATGATCCTTCAAGATTTTAATATTCCAATTTGATATTCAGTTGTTTGTAATGCCAACAATTAAATCCATTACATAATAAATTATAATTCCCATTCAATGAATTCATCAATGAATGGATATTCATTAATGAATATCAAACGTAGTTTGGAAAAGTAATCCCCTAAAATAATGGGAAGATTATGTGGACATTCATGTGATTGATCCTTGATTGACTACGCCACTAATCTCCATGTTAATTAATATAATTCCCAACATATTCGCGTTAGGAGTATTATGCAATTGGGTGCTAGGGTTTTAAACGAATAGAATCGGAGCGAATATCTATGTATTGGATTTGATTTGAAATTTTTTTTGTATATTTGATTCGGAAAACTATTCGACTTCGAATAGTTTTTTTTATTCGTATTTGATTTGATAAGATATTCGCAAATATTCGGTTCCTTTTTTTGTTAAGTGTATTATTAAACATAGTATACAATTCGATTTGATGCTATTCGATGCAAAAATTTCTTATTTGAACACTATTAGATTCGATTCGATTCGAATATATTCGAGTCGCAAATTTGAAGAAAATTTCCTAAATTGATACTCTAAACCAATATTTTACCTAATAAACAATTTCGTATTGGGATTATTTGAGTTTTATTTTGTTTCTTAATTTAGTTTATATATATATATATATATCTATATATATATTGTATTAAGCATCTCATTTGCCGGACCATTGGACTATTGGATATTTATGTATGAGAATCAATTATATATATATATATGTTTATATAAATATAAACATAAATCGAATCGAATATTTTCGAATATCGAATCGAATATCATGATTTTGAGTTTGAATTTGATAAGTAATCGAATCGGAACAAGTATTTGTATTTATATTCGAATCATAAATTTCCTAATTCGAATATCCAAAAATGGAATTGAATATCGAACCGAGCTAAAATAATTTGATTCGTTTACAACCCTATTGGATACCCTAAGTAAGTGAGATATATTTAATACCGTTGAATATATGGTGTCTCAATTCGAAGGACAAACCGTGCACTTTTGTAGTTTTGAAACGAACAATTAGTTTTCGATAGATTCCATGTTAGTTTGTTTAATGGTTTTGTTAAGTGAACTTGTTCTCTAACAAAGAACTATGTATATACATTTATTTTTTGCGACACATGTAAATGGAAGTGAACATTATCATGTTATGAGCGTGTATATTATGTGCGAGTTAAAATGTTTATCATCCCATCTCGAGGAGTTATATAACTTGAAAGTAATTGAAGATGTAAGTATATCCCATAATTATGAACAAATCAATTATATTGTTTCGTGACTGATGAATAAGTAGAGATCTTATCGCATGCATGTATAACTAACAGGCACAGTAAATCAAATGGCTCGATATAATCTAACCCATTAAGAGTTTATTTATAATAAATACTACGGAAAGACAATAATCTACCATTCTAAATTGTGCGACGGGCGTTGATGTGTAAGGCAACACAAATTTCACCATTCATTCACATTGTATGTAAATGAATGGAATATAATATACAATTGAGTAATTATAGATATCGACCCCATTTATTTTAATTGTTTATAGTGATAATCATTGAGAAGGCGTACTGTTTGGGAATTTATCGGCTATAGTTTAAAATGATTTGTGTTTCGGATAATTGAAATAATAGCGGTAATCGTTTTATAGCTGACTGAAATCTTGGGGATTGTTTGAATTTGTGAAATACAACACACTGAATATATGGCGATGATTATTTGGAAGAATAAGATAGTAAAACACACTCCATGATTAAGTAATACTAAACTTGATAAGTTATTCTATGAAATAGAAAACCGGATCGGGAATATTGTATTTGCAGCCAGTAGTCTGATCCAAAACCAGCAGTCTGAAATAATTATTTTGATATCGTGTTAGTACAACAAAGCTTTATGAAGTCCTACTGAACATAAAACTTTGGTCTATAATTTTTTCCTAGTCCATCTAATTTAATTGGACATGAGCTCTTTTATTGATAATTCCTTTTTTCTTAATTTCGTGTTGGTGTACAGTGACTTTATTGCGGTGAGTTGTGATTTTTTGGCTTCTTCAAGTCTCCCAATTCCAGCTTAGAGGTAACACAAACATTAAGATTTCCAGTCCATCGTCTTCTTCGATGACGTTTTATTCCTAATTTGACCCACTCCGTTTACTGCTACTGTTGGATCTGTTGTAATCCATCGCTATCCGTCGACGGCGCATTTCGGCTTCGGTGTTAGGGTTTCTGTGATTTCTTGGTGGAGCGACTGTTCAGTGAGGAAAGCAATGAGTTCGAACACATCTAATACAAGTCGCAGCGGTAATTAATCTTCACTTACCTATTTAGTTGGTATCATGTTTGATATTTGAATGTGTCCAGATTAATTGCATATGGTTTGGTTGGGCAATCGTCGAATTGTGTGAATTCGCCTTATTGCACATAGAGTGTAATGAGATTTTGTTTATTAGTTGGTGAACTCTTTGTTATTTGGGTGCGCCCAGTGTTAAATTTGAGTTTCCATCCTTGAAGGATTTTGCTGGTTATTCCTTACACATTGCTTACTCGGCGTGGTGTTCTTAAATTAGTGCTGAGATACAATTCATTCGTCCTCGTTTATGAATATAGATAATGTGCTACTATCCCATTACATTGGCGATTTTGTATTTAGGTGAGGAATCGTCGTAATCAGTGGTGCGTTGTTTGTCCTCTGTTTAAGATGTTCCCACTTTGCATGAATGTGATTAGGCTGCTCAGGAAGTTTAATTGATAAGGTGGTCGCTGTTAGGTTGCCTTTAGGCCGGCTGTGGCTCAGGGGTACGTGTTATATTGAATACCGTGTAGTTGTGTCCAGTTTTTGTGAGCATAGTTGTCTGTGGCTTTGATGTGTTCCTCTCCGCATCTGGAATTTCGAAGCCACATAAATGTGAGAGGTTGTCAGTATATTTGCTATTTCTGGCACATGTTGTAATGGACTATATATTTTTCCGACCTTTGTTGCAAATGCTGGCATGAATCTGTAATTGAACATATGTGTACGGTCTGCAGAAGGATTCATGAACATTGCATATGAAATCGTGTGCACTTCGATTTTGTAAAGTGTAGCGCTGCATGTTGTGTAGACATTGCTTGGTGGTGAACCTCTGTCCGTGCGTGTAAAGGATGTCTGAGTGTGAATTTTTTAAGGATTTATGATTTGTTTGGGGTATTTGTAGGTGCGCTTGTCTCTGGACGTGGACACTTATCATGGCTGGACACGATTCGGTCGCACCTGTCTGTTGAAAAGCGAGAACTGCTTAACGCGTCGTGCTTTGGTCATTTATTATCTATTCCTGATATTCAATTTCAAGGTCAATTGTACCACGTGCTCATAAAGAAACTGGAAAAGAGCTCCCTGGCACGGCAACGGTTGTCTTTCCGTATTAGCAATCGAGTTATTGAGTTTGGGCCTCGTGAATTTAGTTTAATGACAGGGCTGAGCATGCATGGTTGGGAAGAACCGCCATCCGATTCTGAATTCCACGAAACTTACTTCCATGGCAGAACTGATCTAGTTTTCAGCGACATTCAAAAAAGTTTCATAAGAGAATGCAAAGCCACCGGTGGTGATTCGCTTGATGCATTCAAGCTTGCACTCCTCTATATCGTGTATGGGATTTTACTCATCCGTGCAAGGAAATCGAAGAGGATCGATTTGAAGTACTTCCACCTAATTGATGATCTTGAGAAATTTAATAACTTCGCCTGGGGCCAGGTGTCCTATGAATTTCTTGTGCGTACGGGTCATCGTGCTAGGGATATTCCCGATAACTTGATTGCTGAAGGGAAGACATTGGCTTATGATGTGAATGGGTTCGCCATTGCTCTGCAGACGTGGGCGTATGAGGTAATGCCTAATCTTGCTCGTGGATGTGCCATGAGGGTGCCTGGAATGGAGGACGAAAATCCTAGGATGATAAGATGGGCTAGCACCAAACACTTTCGTTTTGAGCGGATTAATAGGTATTTCATTGCAAAAAATGCCGGCGCATATCCGGTGAGCGTACTATACTTTGCAGTGGAAAACTTAATATTATCTCTGTTTACTCTTTATATCCGCAGCCTTAGTTCCACGTGTAGGTTGGGAATACAATTAACATGGACAATACTTGTAACAGGTTGATATTATAGTTTCTGATAAGGAGCAACATATGTTAAATTTGCTTGGGGTTAGCGACATTACTGTGGGCCCTCTTGCATGGAGACGTGGCGGTGAAGTTATTTATAAGCACCGCAGACTGCCGAAGAAGTGTCCGGGATCTGATCTACCGCGGAATGGGAAGCAGAATTTACATGTTCCTGAACGGAAATCGTTGAGACTAGAAGGGGCAGCTTGCCCCGGCGTACCACCTCCGGTGAGGATGTCCCATCTGCATCATGTTGTGTGAATAAATTAGACCCTGCCTTACTAATTAAATGTTGCAGGAGACGAGTTTGGTCATATCTGGTCTGCTTAGGCGGGTTGCTAGTCTTGAGAAAAATCTTAAAGGTTTAAAGGCGGCCGTAGGGGACCCGGATGGGGCGAGCACTGATGCAGGACTAGATGATGATGATCCCCGTCAATATGACGTAGTTGGATATAGAAATCGTATGCCGGCACCGACCATTCCAACCGTTGGATCCCCCGCAGGGAATGAGTCAGTTACGGGAGTTATCCCAGGTGAGGCCCCCGTCAGTCATGATCTTGTTGAGCACAATCATTCTGCAGCACCTGTTCTGAATAATGACCCACCCTCCTTCATAACCTCTGTAGGGGAGCAACTGCCTTCGCAAAGTGATATCGGAACTCCATTCATTATGACAGGGAGTGCATCCGGCAGTAAGAGGAAGCGAGTCCGTAAACCACCACCAAAAGTAATTCCCCGCACCATTGTCACGCACTCTAGGTCAGTTCCCGCGTTAGATGCTCAACACGATCCATGGGATCTGGATGTTGACCACATAGTCCTTGATGAGTTTGAGAGTTGGTATAACGAATGTACCCGAAAGACTGAGTAAGCATGAGCAGTGGGTATTCTATGGAGCATGTGGGACTCTAAAATTGATATACATGTTGTTTGTGATTGTGTATTTTCTTATTTTTCAGGTCTGACTCCATCCGCCTGCTCAATGGTATACATGCGGATGCTGATTGGTTTTCCTTCATCTGGACGCCCCGATATCCGCTCTATGCTGATGTATTAACTGCCGTCTTGCTTATAAATTATATATTGGCCTGCGGCCCGCTTTGGTTTACATTGTTAGCGTATCCGTCCTTCCATTAACATACAGAGACCTGAAGTTTGTTATTTTGCAGCATATTGATTCTTTGTTAAATGTGCTGGTTTGGATGCTGAAGGATGTTGGCCAGCTAAATGAAGAGCGCGCACTTCTGGAGATGATCTGCTGGATATGCTTGTTTGGTCCTTCCTGCGGGATTTGAAATTATATGTTGGCATTTTTCGTACGTGAATTATATTAATGCTTATGCTCCTTTCCAGAAGCCCCTTATCTCGGATAACTTTGCGGTGGTTTCACAATATGTCAGGCCGTACGCTTTGGGCCGGTATCCAACATCTTGTCCAGTTCACTGATAGCATGCTAAACGCATGTATGGATTCGGGAGCATTGGTGAACACTGGGTGGCCTATGAGATCTTGTTAGAGGGACAATGCATCAAAGTTTACGATCCGTCATCCAGCAGTCGTTGTTGGGAATCTTTGTCGATCCCGTTTCGCAACATGAGCATCAACGTTCCGAAGCTATGTGCTGAACTCTGTATTTGGGATGAAAAATGTATGACCATCCCTCTGCATCCTATGTGGGATGTTATCCAGGTTCGCCACCCTCCTCAGCAACTGAACGACTTTGATTGCGGCATCATGGTAATCAAGTTTCTTGAATGCCTTTTGTGCGGCCGTGACGTCTCTGTTTTGGATGCCGAGCGTTGCGGTATGTACAGGCGCAATTATTGTGCAAAATTATATGAGATTAGTGTAGGCGAGCCTGTTGTTGCTTGATACATGCAGGTCAGCTAAGGGTTCTAACTTTGATTAAGTTCGATCCCCGTATTCGGTTTCCCTCTGAGCCTGAATGTGTTTTCATAATTCATACCCTCGTAGGCTGTACGATTATGTTGGTTCTTTTAATTCGGGACTATTTACAAGTTGTATGCTGTGTTTTTTAGCATTTTTTCCCCCCTTGTTGTATTGAGAATATACTTTTTCCCTTTCCCCATTGGGTTACTCTGAATAAGACACTGCCCTGACGTTTTTATCTATTTCTTTCCTCATGTTGTAGTGAGCATATCATTTTCCCTTTCCAATTGGATTACTCTGCACCAGTTATGTTAAGAAGTTTATCGTGTGACTGTCTTCCACTTGAATACCTGACTTTATTTTTCTCCTATGTGTTTCAGCAATGTATTCCCTATTCCCCATAGTACACCTCTTGTAGCTAGTAGTATCAAGCATACTTTACATAAATCTTCACTATGTGTACATTAATTTTCAGCAAAACTGCTTGCTGGGGAGGATCACATGTGTAGACGTTTGGTGTCATTGCCCTAGTCACTGTGTAAGTAGATGAAAATATTCTGTAATCTAACGGCCGAGGTCTTGCAATCTTGTTGTTGCAATTTATATGTGCAAAAAATAATAACCTCGTAAGGAATCGGGAAAACATTATACTCTCCAAGCACACCGAACTGACGAAGGGAGTTGGTGAATATTGAATTTACAAAGTGATACCATCCTCATTGGATCGGTAACCATTTTAAAAAGAAATGGGGATTTGTAACGGCCGCTATCGGATATTACACCCTCTTTGTTAAGAATAAGGTACGTAGCATTTGGAAAACGGAGGGCTCACCAATGATGGTTAACCATAACACAAGTCGACTTTGAAGGTAATTCAACGCAACTTCTTTATTCGCATGTAAATGTGAACCCCAAACTGTCGGAGCACATATCATTTGCCAAACACCCCCCTTGTGCCACAATCATGCCCCCTCACAAGATAACCCGCACTATCGTACTGGTAAATGGACGTTCAGAACTCTTCGGACAACGAGTTTTCTTCTGGAGATGATGTAGGCGTCATTGAGAGGGGTTGGTCAACCACCTCGCCCACGGTGGCACGGGATCGCCGGGTACCGCTGTCTGAAAATGCCGATCTTCGAATTCCAGTTGCGGATGTGTTTGAGGACGAACTAATATTAATCACGGGCTCGCACATTGCCTTCAGCAGTTCCCATTGAGCCTCCTCTTCGTGTATGTAAATGGCGTACTGGGGGTTATTCTGCAATAAAAGTGGTCGTCGTAAGTTGTACCCTTTTTGTATTTCAACACTGGGTTTAATATGAAATGTACAAGGCATGATTATTACCTCTATGATTCGTTTCCATGTACGTGCCGTTGTCTCGACCTTGTTTGTCGCAGAGTTGTACCGTACGTTTGGCCGTTGAATGAGGTCCTTGAACTCCGCGTGACGTCTTTTCCACTGGCTGCATTTCCATTCTAGCGCTGCCAATGATATATGAACATCATATTCTGCCCTCATCTCACCTATTATTCGTGTGAAGCAGCCCTCATTACCAACACCCTCCGAATACTCCCATTGTGATTTCGATCGAGCAGCCTGCAACTTTTGCAGCACTATTTTCTCCACATTACGGGACCAAACCCCTGTATAAAAAGAAGTTTCCTACAAGTATGGATCGGCTGCAGACATGCCGAAGTTTCTACAATTGCAAGTCGCGGGTGTATCTCGTTTGCTTCTCCGGATTAATTATCAATAAGGGTTTGCTCAATGTAAAGTAATGCGATTTATAACATCTCATCTCGTGCTATAAATAGCCGAACATGTATATATATATAACAATTCGCATGAATAACAACGTTTTCATAATTAGTGCCTCGAGGGCATGTGTGACATTATTTTCACCTGCCCATCTACAGCTGGCCTTGAATAATGCACTAACTAAAAGCCAAGCATGTCCTTACGAAAACAATTGGATAGAGAAGACGTGGACACTCACATGATTTCTGCGGACTTTGCAGACCAATGTCACGGGTTGTATTTGCCTCCTGGACATGCCGATTACATTTTGTCTATCGATCGCCACGGTTGTGAACTGATGATTGCGTTGGAATGACCTGTTTGTTAAAAAACAGGTGACTTGAGTTATAGTGTACACTCAATAATATTTTGCATAATAAACCCCAAAATGACATTTTATATTCTGAAGCACGCATATCTCTACTAATACCAATTGTGATGGTGTTACACTGTTCGTCTCAGTCTCCACACACGCATTATAATCCATGCTGCCTGGAAGATTATTCCTAAACAGGGTATAAGGGACCCAGTGATGTGGATCCATGCCCATCGCATTGTCCTGGCCTGCACATAATTTGAGGAATTTTACTAGACTCGCCACACTATATCGCATCTAACCGGTTATAGAATTGATTATTAATGAACTATGGTGACATCGACTGTATAACCTGCAGTACTTAAGGGGGCGCCTCCCTTTTTCGTATTCCGATACTTCTTACGGACCGGTTCTCGTCCACCACCCCTCTGTCTTGGATACCAAGCATGGTTAGTTGTCGGCGGGTTGCGAATACCGCAACTGTGAGGGCTATTCGAAGGACGAGATCCCATGTTTATCGATGAGGTGGCTCGGTTTTGAGACCCACACGCCTGGTTAAACAGCAAAGTCATGCATTGGTGCAATGATGTCCTGTAATTGACATTATCCTTGCACTCGTACGCGAGCGCGTACGCTAGCCGCATAATATTATTCACGAACAAAAGATCATCCGGTATATCTCCACCAGAAGGGGTAATGATATTGTTAGGCGATCTATTCCTAACAGCCCTTGTCCATCTCTTCAAAATATGTTGTTCGGGGAGTCTTCTGATATTTATAGTGAAAAACACCTTAAACATGTGACGGCATATCAACCCTTCTGTCTCCCACTTTCGACATGTACACGTCGTTGAATGTGTCCCTTGCTGAAACACTACACGCCTGCTACGATGGTGCACTCCCTGACCGCACACAATGAACTCCAACTCAGCCACGTTGTAGTCCAGAGGTGACTGTATCATGTCAATATTTATTGAACTTGCAGCCTCAATCTCGACCTATTTGTAAATGCTGCGGGTGTAAATTCTGGCGGCATGGGTAAGGAGATGGTTATCATTAACTCGCTGTCCCGGCATTCTTATCGACAGGGCATCTTCTGCCCGCTCTTTTAAGCGCCAATCGATCTGAATCTGCTCATAATGGCGAACAAATTCAGTCAGCGTTCCACTGCGTGCGCTTAAATCCTTCAAAACCTTATTTGTGGCCTCACTACGCGAGGTAGCATGCATTCTTGCGGAAAAAGGGTCATTCGTGAAGACATGAGCCCATCTCTTACGCAGTCGGTACATTGTTTCAAATCAGGTATTATCTCCCAACATATGTTCGTCTATCAGCGACCGCCATGTATCCTGAAACTCTACTTTAGTTTCACATCCATTCATGCAGTGGTGCCACTTCTTTTTGAATTCTTTGTCTGTATTGAGGCTCCCAAAATGTGAGGGTGCGTTCTGATTAATGTGCCATTGACAGAGACGGTGTCGAGCTGTGTGGAAGCAGTAATCCACGACATTCATTAGCACTTGACATTGATCTGTGAAAATAATCTGGGGCTCTTTTCCCTCCATTGAATCAAGGAATGTTGAAAACAACCACTCGAATGATTTCGTTGTCTCATCCGACAGGAATCCCAATCCAAACATAACATTTTGTCGATGGTGGTTGATCCCGATGAACGGGGCACATATTAGATTGTATTTGTTAGTCTTGAAAGTGGTATCGACGGACAATACATCTCCAAACAATTCATAATCTGCTGCACTTCGGCTGTCGCAGAAGAAGAAATTCATCAACCGGCCCTCGTCATCCAACATTATATTCGAGTAGAAGAATGGCTCTGTCTTAGACTTGTTAGCAAACACCTGCACGATTGCTCTCGTATCTCCATTGGGTATCTTTGTTTCTGCCCTAATGCGATTCATATGATCATATGCGTCCTTCCTTATGAACCCCACGTTTTGCAGCCCGCGCGACTCTTTCTCCATGAATCTACAAGCCTTACTGACACCAATTCCTGTATCACGCATCTGCTCTAATATGGACTTTTGTGCATGGGACAAATTCCGCACAGAACGCAGTAGGTAGGTTTGATCCGCCTCATATAGTTCATGATTATGGGTCGTCTGATGCGAACCGACCTTTCAGATTCCATCTACATGTTCCCTCACAACACGCAGACGTACTTTGCACGACGTTCTTCGTTGTTGTTTCTTATAAACAGGTATGCGATTCTGGGAGCAGATATTCTCACTCACACCTTCGCATGAACAATGATACAGTTTCATCTGAATCTCGGAAGTTTTTCTGAAGTAATTTTGCGACCCTTTCCGAACACTAAAACCGACGTGTCTGGCATACTCACAGTAGAGGACGTACGACGCATCCAACCCATCGAGTGTTGAACCAGGGGCGAGCTTCTGTAATAGTTTCCTAACTATGGGATCATCCTCATTCCCATTGTCTGCGCTCGTGCCCAATGACTGACTACTTTCGTCTTCCGAGTTTGGTGCCTCATTCAAAACAATAACCATAGTGCATGTATTTATCTTTAGGGTGAGCAATCACAGTCTAATTCATATTGTAATTTGTGTAATAAATCACGCACATAATCAAAACTAGCCTAAACCTTCAAAATGATATTCCGATCCGTACCTTGTATTCGGTAAACCGACGGGATCTTCTTCCCTCTCCCTTCTCCCTCTGGGGTGGTACAGTGCACCTATAATGTGGAAAATTTTTAGTCAATACAGCAAACAGTGACTTCCCATTTAGATTACAAAATGTTGACCAATTCAATTAAGGCTTACAATGGTGTTATGGACGGAATCCATTGAGAGGGATGTCGATTCAGATGGCGCCCGATCCTATTCTGATCACGTTCTGGGTAAGGAAATCCTGCTGTGATTGTGTCTTAATTTGGGCAAGCGCGGCGGCAAGGGTTTCGTCCGAACCTGGTGAATTGGTATTCCCCCAAAAGGTTATTCACTCGTGGCGTGCGATGGACGATTCGCCGTTGAAAAACCCTCGGCAATTCGCAGGAATTGGCGATTCAAATAAATTTTAAACGGGCGCCCAAATCTTATAAATTGGTACTGAATAAATTATCCAAAGTATTGCCCCGGCCCGCATATTTCTGTCTCTTTGGGTGATATCATCTTAATCTTAATCTAATCTTAATCACAAACCTTTGCGGTAAACTTAATCTTCATATATACAAAATCACAAGGTTCTATCCTCTTGGGATGGCCTAGTGGTGGAGTGGTGATATCTTGAGGCCAAATGTCTCAATTTTGAATCCCACCAACACCACTAGGTGTGAGCCTGTCACACATGGCTTGCCATAGGTGGTTTACCTCCCCTCTGTGGTTTGCATGCTATTACACAGGGGCGGGGATTACCAAGTGCGCACCTCGGTACGGGTTATTGGTGGAGTGGTCAATATACACATATGAAGCAAGTGAAATAATCCATGTCTCAACACATTGTTTAGAAAAAAACACCACAAAATGAGGGCTTTGCAACGATATATCGGATTATTGGTTTTCTTTTCGTCATTCTCATCATTTTTTCCTTAATTTCCGTTTATTAATTACTTTACTCATCATATATATGATAAGTTCCAACTATTTAATTAGTATATCTATATATTTACTACCCTTTTATATACCACCCCCGCACAAAAACTGATTGTAATTAACCGATTTTAATGAATGTGGTAACAATTCATTTCCTCTTCTTATTGTGTATTTTTGTTCTCAATTCTTAATTAACATACTTTAATAACGCAGTTTTACTCCATAATGCGTGTACTATTTATTACATATATTTCGTAACTTTCTGTGTGTTAACCTTTCTAAATGTAGTTTGTTCTCCAGGATTTAAGGAACTTTAAAATTTTAAATTTATTCCTATTTACTACCTTTCATTTATTCATACCAGACCTTACTGTACTCAGAAGTCGTGACTGTGTTGCTGTTAGGGAGGTATCTATTATTAGTCATGTTCAACTCCAACATATAACCTGAATGTGTTCTTATCTTATTTTACATATCTTGTAGTTTGTTATTGTTATTTTTCGTCTGTTTATAATCTTTTACTGGTTAATATTGGATAATCATATAAGGTACCTGTTTATCATGTAGTCAATTCAATTACTCAATTTCAAGCATATCTCGTGTATTTTAACTTATTTATATTGTCGGACATTCAGTGTTAAACGTACTCAATATTATGTTTTTCTTTAGTAATTGACTGACCTTTAAATGCTTATTTTCTTCTTGTTAGTACTTTCCTTTGGCTCATCCTTTGCCTTCCTTCACTCATAAGTGGCAACTGTAGTAATGTGAGTGTATTATATTTTATTAGTCATGTTGAACTCCAATACCTAACATCAAAGTGTTATTATAATAGTTTGCATATATTCTTGTTTCTTATTATGATTTTTGAGCATTTTCAGCTTTTACTGCTTATCAGGATAGTTCACTGTTTACTAATTAATTGAATTAACTTACTGTTCTGTAGCCATGACATTTAACTTTCAAATGTGAAATGTGCACTGGATTATGTCAATATTTAAATTACACATGTTTCATCTTACACATTTAAGAAATTGTAAATCTATTAGATGTTATAGATCATCCTAAACTCACTCCGTGATGGGTTCATATTGTCCACTTTATCCTCGCCCATATCTTACAAATAGGACGGTTGCAACCAAGATATTAGGACTTAACTTCCATTATTAGCCTTACTCACGATTACGACTCAACAAAATAATTCAATTTTGGTGTTTAACTACAAAAACACGGTAAAGGTATATTAGTTAATTACTATGGAAAGTAATACAATGTGTTGTTATGGGAGTATATAATTGCGCTACCTCAACATAGTACTAGGGACTACATAAGTTGGACAGAGGGAACATATGATGCAATGATGATATATACTCATTTGCTTCATTTTGTCCTTCCATTATTTACACATAGACAGTTACTATATTCGTAGTAGTGTGTACTGAAATTATTTTAGTGTACTACAATAACCATTCGTTGTCAAAAAGGGTTGATTAATATAACCATTTTAAATGTACGCTATGGTATTGTATATCGGTATACCGTGCCGTCCCGCGGTAGCGGATTGTCGATAGCTACCGATGTACTGACATATCGATATATACCGAACTTACTTGTGATGCAGCGAAACATCTGGTCTACCAAATACCGAAATATACTGTATATTGGGTATACCACGGTACAACGGTATCTTTTAAATCCCATATCAACATCGTTCACACGCTGTCGATACAGTATGATAACGTACGGATACCTACGGTATACCCAAAATTCGATCAAATCGGTATTTCTCGCTAGTCTAAGTGCAGTATTTCGATAATATGGATTACCTCATTCCCTTAAAAACAATTGTAACACAATTATTTGTATATATTGGTTGTAAGCAAGCCCCTACAGTGTACAACATTACTCTTCCACTTAGTATGCGTCCTTGAATTTTATTAAACAAACGTCTTTGAAATTATTTGCAACAAATATTATGGACGTTCTGCAATTACTAATTACTTAACAAGTATATCGGAATTATCCCGAAGGTTTGACACTTAAAAGCGATCTACGTAATCATCATCCCCCGGCTGTAGTTGGCCTACAATATAATTAACATAAGGAAGGTGCAAATCATCCCCAAGTGTTGCAACTCCAAGAACAAATAATTTATAAATTATTAAATCATGTATACAGACTCATTACTGACATCATAATCTGTACCCCAATGTTTTTAAATGGAAAAAAAAAACTCAAGTTGGAAACCAATTGATCTACACCGTAATTAACGAATCCATTAACCTAATCGAAGCCCACAAAAATTTAATGTTCCTGTTTTTTAACATGTGTATCTCCGTTTCACGTTTGCTGAAAAAACGATGACAGATTGCTTGAATAACTTTGAAGACTTATAATTTATGCCCATCCTCAAAATATGCACATTATAATTGCTAAATATGATCATACATTAGTTAAATGAAGCAGTAATTATGCTGATTCGTCACTGGTCCAATGATACACTTCCCACATAGGTTGGACGCCTTGCGCATATACCCCTACTTAGCAAAATAGACATATATAGTTATATATTTTAATCTTAATGTACAGATCTACATATTAAGCCACGCATAATATTCAAAATAAGATGACCCTTTAATAACTACATATATCCATATTAGTTACCAGCCAAGGCCCTAGCAGTCGTCCCATAAACAAGTAAACCATCTTTCAGGCCAGGGATCGCCGGCCGACGGGATCTGAGTCAGGCATAGCCCCACCAGTACAGCACCGGAGCTGGGCACCACCTGGGGTCCCCGCCCATGCACCGGGCAATGACCCATTGCACGTCGAGCCTCCCTAACCGACCGGCTGTGAAAACTTCATGCAGTAACGCGTATTTTAGCTCCCCTTTTAGGCGGAACACGAGATTTTGCATCGGCTCATGCTACATTACGAAGGACGAGGACCAAAAATTTGAAAGTAAACATTAATAACCGCAATTAACCTAATGAACTGAAAATTTTAAGCCCAACTTACGTGGGCGACATCGTAGCGCTCTCAATATATAGGCCAAGTCGTCACTCTGTTATCTGCTGAGTCGTATTGAATTCCAGGCAGTGATTTAAACCATAAAAAGGCCTCAAACCGGTTACGGAGCTCGTCCACCTTGCAGGCCACATCAACGGCACTTATAGGGCAACGGAAAGCGTCTAACATGGCGGCGGCAATCACTTCTATGGAAGCGACGGCGGTCTCGGCATCGCGAATGCGGCCCTGAGTTATTTCCACGAGCAGATATTGCAGCAAGCGAATCTCATTCTTGTCCCCCTGTATGCAATTGTACACCCCTTGAATCGGCAGCCGCATTCGAAAGGTCATGGCGACGGTGTTCTCAGTGAAGAGGTTGGGGTTTCGCCGATGTTGTTCGTCTGAATTTAGGGCTTGTGCAATTATGAGGGCAGCATAAAGTTTAAAATGTCAATTTAGTCCTTCAAGTTACCCGCGTAGGCAGCATTGCTGAGGAATCGGGCTGGGCCAGGCGGCGAGTCCACATATTCATAGGCCCGTTGGAAATACTACTAAATCTAATTATTTACGCTGATTTATAAATTATTAAATCATGTATACAGACTCTGAATGAAATGTAATTATTTAGGATATCTATACTATATCTAAGACATCCAAATCTCATTTATGTGAATCCAAAAATTACATAATGTGTTTTTATATTGGATTAATGGCCTTTAAAATCATGAACTTTAGGCATAGTTGTAAATTTAACACGAATTTTAAAAATAGATAATTTAATTATCAATTTTAAATTTGGGTATTATTGAATATCCCCAATTTTTTATAAATCAAATTAACCTCCGATTCAACGACAAGATTGCATGTCTCTTGCTGAATTTAACGATCCTCATATTTCTTTTCGTAAATATAAATGTGAAATTTTGGCAATTTAGACAAAATTGATGGTCGCGAGCCACGACGGAGTTGAAGAGGCAATCCAGTTGTTGGCCAAATCGAATGTCAAATTATTTTATAATACACTATAATTTTATTTTATTTTTTTGGCGTAAAGAAAAATATAGAAAATCAAAGAAACAAAATTCATAATATCATTTATTCTTTATTTTTTAAAATTTCCAAAGTATAAATAAAAAAGAAATTTAAGTTGGAGAATAAGTTAGTTTTTAATAAATATTCTTTATATTTTTTTTAAATAACATTTAATGTTAAATGAAATTTTTGCTTCGAATTAGAAAGTATACCATTTTATATATTGTCTATACTAACTCTCTATTATAAATTTTATAGTAAAACTAGAAGCTTATTTTCACTATGAAAATATTGTTTTGAAGAATTAATTAATTTGGCAAATACTCATCCTATATATATAGTATATTTCATAGTCAAATTCCTTCTCAGTCATGGATATCATAGAGTTTGCATTGAAATGATATATTAAAATTAATTTTATAGTGCATACTTAAAATAAATTAATAAAATTATCATATTTAAGTTGTAGTCATTACAAAATTAAATTTGTCCAAACATTTACATATTGAGTAACTTTTTATGATCGATGGTGACACCAATTAAAATTAAGTATATGTACTTTAAAAGTTGATGCATGGTGTCTACATATACCTTAAAAGTTAAAATATGGTTATGGTTCAAATTTATCTCTATTTTAGTTGTATTTGATGATTATAACATAGATCTATGATGTATTTTAAAAAAATTGATATTCCATCCATTTCAAAATATATATTGTTTTAGAGTTTTTAGGTTGAATCGAATGTTTGTAGTTTAGGATATTTTCACACACACTCTCTCTCTCTCTCTCTCTCTCTCTCTCTCTCTCTCTCTCTCTCTCTCTCTCTCTCTCTCTCTCTCTCTCTCTCTCTCTCTCTCTCTTAACCATATAAATTAAGGCTCTATAAACTAAACCAACATATATTTTGAAATGTGGGGAGGAGTTTATTGTTATCATTATTACATGAAAAAACCTGAACTCTAATCGGTTATATAATTAAAAGAAAAAAATAATTTATTTTTAACATGTTGATTGTAAAGTTTAAAGGATATATCAAATGTTTGTGTTAAGCATAAAAAATATATAACCATAACCTAAATAATAAAAAGTAAAAAATCAACAATAAACTTATCTTTAGGATCGGTATTTCAAAGCTTATGTCAATTAGTGAAAACTGAATATACTTTGATACTCACAAAATATGAATATTTTGGTCAATGATTTGAAAGAATAATCCACTTTGAATTACATGTAATTTGAGATAAATTTATGAAAATTATTAATTTGGCGTTTTAGGGGTGAAATATTTTGTGATTGAACTGGTGGATCTAATACTACTAATTTATAATGTTCCTTATACAAAAATCATTTTGTAGTCATTAGAGAATTTTTTAAAATCGTCGGGAGTTTATTTGATGAGCGAACATCATGTTTGATTTCACATTTTTTTATTATGTTTGTCACAAGAATTATTCTTTTGATAATTAGAAAATTAATTTTTTATTATGACATTTTAATAAAATATTAAGTATACGTATCTTATCCGTGCATCGCACGGGAGATATACTAGTATATATAAAAACAACAGAGTATACTAAAAATAGTAACTGATATTTTCCCGCCTAAACCACTTTCCATAAATGGAAATATTTATTTACTAATTGATTTTACATATATTAAACTAATTAATAGAATTAATATCAAATCTAATATATGATATATGTCCAAATATCTAAATATATAATATATAAGATACAAAATATATATATATATATATTAAGATATATAATATAATATCAAATGAATTAATTAACTTTATCTTAATACGTATTGAGATATATCTTAATATATATGTATATAAGACATTAAGATACATACATATATAATAAGATATGATTAATATATATCAGATTACATTTTACACATGTAGTTAATTATATAGTTATTAATAATCTAAATTTTCACCCCTTCTATATTTATGCCTCCCCAAAATCTATCATTTATTTATAAGCTAAATATTCATAATCAAATTATATCAATCATATCCTAATTTAGATAATATAATATGGTAAATGTATTCCGTATAATGGAGCACAATTATTTAATTAATTAAATGATCCAGCAAATCAAATTTAATTTTGTCACGCCTAAATTCAATGTCGTTGATTTTGCCAATCCGGTGCATTTAATTTACATCATTTGGAAGCGTTAGAATGATGCATTAGAGTGAAGTGTTGTGACTTTTGTGTGCTTCACCTTGCTTGCCTTTTGATTCTTTGAATTTCTACAGAATTATACATTATATAGATATACCGTCACTTATTTTCGTACTTTCCACTATATGTAACAAAGCTTGACCTAACAATTACTTTTAAATGTTGCTTGCAGGTTAACCGATCAAGAGAATGAAAAAGATCTTTTTTATGGGGGACCAATTAAAGGAATTCTGAAACTCATCAAGCTAAGGTTTCATTTATATAAAGCATATTAGTATGTTATGATTGAGATTTTTTATTATATGAAACAAATTTGCAGGAATTGCTTTGCGGAGAAGAGTGATGACGGATGAAGAAAGCCAACGATTCACCAAACATGTTTGATTATTTTATTTAGGCAACTTAATTTGTTTGTATATGAAATGATGCTGTATATATATATATATCTCCATTTTTTAATAAGAGTTTTCAGTAGCTACGTATGCTGCAGAGCAAGCCAAAGTAATTAATGAGTTTAGAATTGAATCAATCAGAAAAATACATGATTATTTAGAATGTGGACAAAAAGCAAATAATTGAGAAGAATTTTTCAAGAATTACACTTGAGCCTCACACTTGGAAATAGGCTTATATAAATAGAGCAAATTAACAACATGCAAAACCAGGAGAATAAATAACATAACCAACTTCCTCATTCAGATAAACTCATGGCTGGATTTGACACTGCGAAAACCACCATCGCCACCAACACCACTAGCAAACTGCAGCCAGCAAAGTCGACAGCAGCACGTAGATTTGTCGGTGTGAGGCAGAGGCCATCCGGCAGATGGGTTGCAGAGATCAAGGACTCATCTCAACGAGTGCGGTTGTGGCTTGGAACTTATGACACCCCTGAAGAGGCTGCTCGAGCCTATGACGAGGCTGCACGAGCCCTCCGTGGAGAGAATGCTCGTACAAACTTTGCTGCAACGAATCCGAATCCGAATCCAAATCCACCCAACTCACCAAACACAAATATTGGAGCAGAATCTGATAATAGGCATGGACTTAGCTTTTCCTCACTGAAAGCTAAGTTGAGCAAGAATCTGCAGAATATCATGGCCAGAAACTCAGAAAACAAGGCTTCAAAGAGTAGAGTAAGTGATCATTTCACTTTTGCGAGTATTTTCCACTTCAGAGGCTACAATCAATACAGTGCTCAAAATCATGTTGATATCAAGAAAATTGAAAAGGCTGTCCAACCAAGTGTCATTGTTCCTCATGCCTGTGATGAGCCCTCATCTTGGGAGACCTCAAGCCTGTCCGACTACAGCAGCGAATGGCAGGGCTTTCGACACCCCGCTTTGGACTCTGATGGATCAGAAATGAGCGATGTCTACAGCTTCAACGAGCAAGCATTTGGTGATCAAATGATGGGGTGGATTAGTAGCCCTGAGGTGATGAGTGCTGCAACCTCCACAGAGGGATCAAGGAGCAAAAGATTGAAGGTCTCGTCTTCCGTTGTAGTTCCACCAACGTTTACTGAATCTCCAGCCCACGGTGAATGGTGAATGGTTAAAGAAGCTGCACGAGTTACTCTAGTTCAGTTACTGATAGTTAAAAAAAAACAAAGGAAATCTTTTCTACCAAAGGGTGAAAAGGCATTGCATACTTCTTTAGTTCTCACTACTGTTCAATGTAACATCTAAAAAAAACATGTACATTAAAAAAATAACTCAACATGACAAACAGAGTTCATCTCTGTGAATGTAAGAACAGTAGTTGTTGCTTTACAGACTTTGGAATTAAACTCAATCTAAGTCAGCCTGTTAATTACACGTACTACACACACACACACACAATTTTGCCCTTGTTCAATGCTTTTGTTCATGCACAAACTTAATGGCCCCTCAGCTTGATCAAGGGTTAAACCAGTCAAAAAAGTACCACAGTGCTAATGCAAGAACTCTGATTTGGATCTTTCATACAACATAATTCACATTTGAATTTGCTTTTTAGATCCCATCATTCTTTCATCATCAAGTTGGTAGTTTTGTTGCTATTACACACACACACACATACATAAATATTATTATATATGCGAGTTGTGACTCGAGCAAGCTTTAGTTTAGTGCCGAGCGAATTTGTGATGATTTCTATGAAATTTTGCATTGATTTTTATATTTTTAATAATTAATTCCCTTTATATATATCATACAAATAAAGTTGGCCTTACTAAATAAATAACTTATTTCTCTAAACTAAACACGTGTTCATGAATTTAAAATATTTTACATAATTTTATGTATATTTCAATAATATTTTTTGTGTTTTATTTATTGAAAATCTGAATATTAGAGTTTGTAATGTAAATGTTGTGTGAATTTTCATCTTATATATTTGAGTTTTTATTCAAATATCTTAAAAAGCAAAAATTGTTCGACATTGTAAATATCGAAATATAATTATATGAATGTTATTATTTATTTGATTTGTGTTTAAACTTGGTTCTTCATTATTGTAATATCTTACCAAAAATAAAAAAAAGATAGCTATAAATTAAGAATTTTATATGTTGAAATGCACACGAACCTCACGGCTTCGAAAGGGCATCGAGAGATATCGACAGCTTCAAACGTGCGTAGGTCGGTAATTTTCTCGGTAGATGCAGACCTGACAACGTGGATGAATGTCTTATATATTTAATTCCTTAATGTATTATATTGTTTGATATATAATTATTTATACTGTTTGAAAATCGGATTATAGAAATATCGTTATTATTTTTTAGTTTTTTGTACAATAGCCAAATAAATACATCTATTCATATATCATTCCCTTTCTCAGTTATTATCATCAAATAATAACAATTTTTATATATTATTAACCATATCAATGTATTACTATTCATTTTTTAATTATCGAAACACAAAATCGATACCATATGAGTTTGTATTTTAACATCAAATTATTAAAATGATCAGTGTTGCTCTATTTTTGTATTAACTAATAAAATTAAACATTAAAAAAAATTAAATATGAATATAGAAAGAAAAAATCAACTATATGAATATATATATATATATATATATGGTAATCTAATACATATCTTAGTCCAATTCAATATCAATATAAGAAAAATTAATTCATTACCTAAAGTCTGTCATATTTAAATTAAGTAATATATGTTTATATTATTAAGGGAGTAACTAGACCAAAGATCACGGGTTGGAATCTCCTCAACATCACATGTCAGGTGTGTGAATAAAAAAAAATTAATTTTATATGTTTATAAAACCAAATTATATATTTTATTATATTTATAAGACTTTGAATGGACTTTTAAATAATTTAATATATCGGAAAATAGAAGACCAATGGATATTGATATTGATCATATTATATGATGCTTAATATATTTTAATTACCTTCTGAACTCCATCCACAATTACCAAGTGACGGTCTGTTTTATAATAGTTATCACCGTTTTATGAATACTTTGTGCAAAATGAATACAAAAATTATGCTTCAGTTATGTTCTTCACAAAATTAAAAATAAACAGAAAGGTGGAGATGAAATTTACTTATTCGTGTTGGTTACATATGACTAAGGAAGATTTAAGATCAAGAAATTTCTGAATACGAGGATGAGGAAGAATGGACCAATGGATGTGGAAGATGGGAGAATAAAATAGAAAAATGACAACTCCTACAAAATAGGATATATTTTTTGGGTTGCAATTAATTTCATATTTTGATATGAAATTAATTATAGTACTTACAAATTTTATAAATATTTTTTAAAATTTATCAGGTAAATTCAAATTTATTTTAATATTTTTCCACGCATTTTGTTTCCAAAATAAATATATTTATATTTTAAATGCAAGGCTCATTGAACAAATAAAACATTTACACGCATTTCATTATTGAATTTAGCAAAATCTATATTATATCTAAAAGTAAAATAGTCACTATAAATAGTAATAATAAGTTTTCCCGCCTAAATGCACTTCTATAAATAAAAGCATAATATTTATTAATTAATTAATATTTAAATTATATAATCATTCAATACTATAATTTCAATATTATATTTTTTAGTTTGCAAAAATACTATTTTTAATCGAGAATCATTTTGTTCATTCAAGGAAAAAAGTTATATGGCCTTTAAATTATTTTTTAATATGTTAATTCTAAACTTTTTTTTTTCTTTACGATTATATTCAGTTTGAATTAAATGTATTAATAGAACTTGACGCTTAATTTTGTAAAGTTAATTAAACACATTAAAAAAATCCAAAATCTTTTAATCAGTTAAAATCTTTAAAGATAATGTATTTGATTTTTCAATTAAAAAATATATATTTTTTCTATCATTCCTCATTCGTGTGCGCACGTGTGTGTAGATTTGTGAAGTTCTAAAGTTACATATCAATTATTGGGACTATGATGTTTTATTTCTCCAATGATAAAAAATACATAAGTAATTTATAATTAAAACGATATAATTCATACATTTATATGAGAAATTCACGCTTGAATATAATTTTATTATTGTACATAATTTTTTTTAATAACATCCCCTGTGCCATGCACAGGTGGTATACTAGTTTGATATATAATCTATACATATATTAAAGCAAAATCTTAGGGGTAAAACTGTCATAAAAAATAGACAGCTAAATTTTTTTTTAAAATAATATTTATTTTGAAAAAATTCATAACCTTCATAGTAGTGGAGTTGGTATCATGGAATAGATAAATTCCTGAAGGGCTGGGATCGAACCTTGTGGTGAACCATCGTCCGTCCTTTTTATCTTTTATTTTATTTCTACCAATTTTCATATTTTTTATTACTCCATATGTTTTTAGGTACATTAGTCATGATTAATCTCACTATTTATTTTGATAATTTACATTAATTCAACTTATGTATTATTATAACTATTTTATTTATTTCTTTTAATTTCTATTTAACATTTAGGTATAGTCAAGTCCATTGATTTTATTAATTTATATTAATTCTACCTCTTTAATACTATAACCGTTGGCTATTTAATATTTTAATTAATAACTTTCTTATGTATTCATTTGTTGAACTTAATGCTTTTATAATTAATCTAACATTTCCATATTAAAATATTACATAAACTATTACAATTCCTTACCAAAATTATGACAATTCAAATCATAATTATTTTGCATATATAATAAAGTTTGTATGAAAATACTTTGAATTAATCCTTATAATATTATTCAAATTAGTCTTTTATCACAGTTTGCGAGTTTCTTATGTGCTTTAAAGCCCTCCATCCATTGCATATATATTGATTAGGTAGAAATTAATAGATTGGTGATTCACATCGATCTTAGTATAGAATATGGATGAAGGATATATTGTATATGGAAAAAAGACGGACACATACATACACATTTCCTCTCAAAATTAAAGTTTATATTTTATATTAAATTTTATTATTTAACATGTAATAGACTTTCTTTTATGTAGACATACTATGTATCCCCCGCAAACAGTTCAATATTGCCTTGAATACGCTAGACGCTGGTTGATTCTTGATTATTTTAATTTGCTTTGCCCAATCCTCGGTGGGGTTGTTCATGTAGCCAACCACAATATTATATTGTTGACACTACACAACTTCGAAACTTAAGAAATCCGCAAAAATTAATTAACAATTGAAATAGCACTACTTGACTGACGGATGAACACACAAATATATGCTCTGCTAAAGGGAAAAAAGGCTGCTTATGAAAAAAGAATCCAACCTCTCCCCTTCTTTGGTAAGCCAATACCTTTGGTCCAAATAGGGGTCTGATGATGTGATATGGTGGCATCCCCAATTAAGAATATTATTCTGATTTTGGATTCATATCATTCGTACACCCTTTAACCATTGTTGCGCAGACTGGCCATCTGCTCCGGTTTCAGTTTTCCATTTTCGCGCTTCATCTCATCCATGTTATTCCATCATTCACAGTTACAACGGGCTTGCCTTTGAGGAAGATGTCACCCATCTTCCTAATTCTTATATATTATATATAATAGTGCTAGAAATTTCACAAAACAAATGTCAGTCCACTGGGTTGACCTCTGGAATACTCCCAAAGAGTGCAAGGGATCGGTTCCTTGTAGTCTCCTCCCTTCGGATTTTGTTCTCTTTTAACTGGCTTATTAAATAATAAATTCACAGCATGAATTTTTTCCCCCCAGCCCTCTATTCCATCGTTCTTTCTCACTTTCTCATCCCCAATTTTTTCCCCCTTGTCATCTTATTTCTTCGAACCTTTATTCCAAGTTTTAATAGGAAATGTTATGAAATCTTATGTGAGAACGCTTATTAAAAATACGACAGGTTTTACCAATTTTTAAAATTGAAATACCCAACGTAAAATGTTTCCCCAATGATTTTAAAAATTAATATTATATGATATATTAAAATGCTTGTTGTCTTGGCCCCGCAGATTGAATCCTATGTTTCTTTTTAGTTGGGATCCGTAAATTAAATATAATATAAGGTAAGAAAACAGTGATCTTTCTTTTAATTCGAGTGCGAACATATTCTAAGACTCAAAATTAGGATTCACTATTGCTCATCGACTCATGCAACTACATCATTGGAATCTGCCCTGCATGGAACTATCACTTCCTTCCATTTCAGTAATTATGTCATTGGAGTTTTGTTCCATATATATTTTATTCATTATTAATGCCACACTAATTAAATGTCTGGAATCGATTACAACGACGGTGAAAGTAAGGGAAAATGAGGGTTACTTGGTTCTTCAATTTGTCATAGCAGTTTGCAACTACTGACCCATGTGAATACACGTTTCGGGACATTACACTCTGCACACGGGTATGGTATGTAGGGGTACATTTTTTTGGCTTGTGCTAGAGGCGCAATAATAACGTAGTCCATGTTCATATTAAAGTTCAGTGCAACATCGAAACACAATTAATTAAAAAATTCTCAGTTATGTACGGGTATAGGTTGGACTTTTAGTATTTACTTGTGGTCGTTATTTGGACCCTCAATTACCTACATGGCATGACTGTTGGTTGAGTGACTCATTTCACACGCTTTCAATTAACTCACACAGTGTCAACTGGTGTCGGGTTGCGCTCCCATACATTTCCAATTAACTGTAATTATGACGGCAGTATGTGATGGGGCGGTTGAAAGGCTGTTAGTGGGAAGCATTACTGAACCGACACAACTGTACCACCCCGCCGATTGGAATCCTCGAGAGAGGCTATTTAAGGCAGGCATTCCTGTCAATAATTGGGCAGTTACCTGAAGAGTCACGCCGGCCGTTCTTGCATCGCTCTGTGTATAATTCATATTCCTCCTAACGTCAAAACTTCAGATCTCTCCGCCATGGATCTTGTCAGCCACAGCAGCAGCGAGGTCACCACTAGTTCGTCTAAGAGAGGCCGCCCAACGACAGTGCCCGATACGCCGGAGGTCTGTATTTTGCCATGATAATGGTATTACTCCTGCAACTCACTTCCATACCTTTAAACTAATTACTGTTCTTCCATGTTGTTCTCAGTGATTGATTGTTCCGCAAAACTCCGGAGGGCAGCAGCAGCACAGTCGGTCGTCGATGCAAAGATAAGAGATTTACTTTTGGAACACGCGGTGCGGTTATTTTTCTGGCGTACTTTCCGGTGCTACCGGAAGTTCTTATTTTTTGGTTCATGTTACTGACATACAATGCTCCTAAATTATACAGCGTGAAAAGCAACGATTCTACGAGAACGCGATTCACATGATACGGAAGCAAGAGGTCGAACATTCAATAGAGCGGACAAAGGCTGAGATCGAGTGTCTAGAGGCAAGGATAAATGCCCTGAAGAAGGAAGTGCCTGACAATGTTTAGGGCTGCCCGGGTGAATTACTAAAGCATTTTAATTGTGCCTCTAATTACATGTACAATGTACTCATTTTGTGCCGTTACATCTTTGTTAATATTGACTATGTCATGTTGGTTGATCCAAAAAATTTCATATGTTTTTGTGAGCCCATTGTTTATTGGAACGCGTAAAAAACCAACTTACTATTACTAATCCAGATTGATTTCTTATAATAAATACCTTTTTCAAAATATATGATCATAATATTAATAAATACGATAATTATGTTAATAATCAAAATCACATTAGTAATAATAATAATTTCAATAATAATAATAATAATAAGACGCAATTACATACTAATATTTTGAGACAGAAAATAGCATTACGGAAACTCCCTAGGCCAATGTCCGTCAGCAATGGTAAGTACCAAATGACCTTTGCGGTGGACATGATATTTAGTACTAAATTAATTATTATGAATATAGTGTATGAGTAGTAATCAACTATTTGCAACTATCTCCAAATGATTATAATCAAAAATTATTGTTTACGAATGGAAAGTCATAGGATCAAAAGTGCATAAACGTGAAAAGACAATTCAAAGGAAAATTTAGATACGAGAATATCCATCCTTACAACTGATAGGCATTACATTTTTAGCCTATCATCATCTGTAAGTAAGTACGGTGTTTTGATTTAATCCTTTACTACATAGAAGCATGAAAAAAGGCATCTTTGAACCTACATATACCATAATCGGGACCCCAGATATATGGAGGAAAAACGATGATCGCATTTTATTCCTATTCCAAATAAAATTAAATGAGCCACAAAGAAATTAGATAATTGGTTAATTATGCATTTTACTTCGGTCACAAAACTGGGCGAATATGGTGTTCGATTACTATTCCTATCAAAAAACCATATTCCACACAACCTTGGGACGTAATAACAACACCAACTATTTATTAATACATTAAGGGATGTCATTCCCTTTCTTGAATTCGATCCTGTTAAATCTAAAAATAAAAAAACATATAAACCTAAAACATAAACATACATAATATATGTTCCTACAAAGATTGGCGGTTTTTGATTGTGCAATTGATAATTGCAATTTGTGATGGTTAAAATTAATAGTTACACCATGGCCGAACTAACTTAACCTTCTTTTTCTAAAATGTACATATTGGGCGTACGACATTAATTACAGTGTCGATAATTACTTTATATTTTATATAATCTTATACAAAGTTTCGGATTTGCGATCAACGTTACACTCAGCGTGTATCGTACATCAACCATTATCGAACATAAAATATGAAACTATACAAGTGTAATGTAAAAAACATAGGCAAAAAGCAAGTATACATAATTCATCCATCTAAATGATTACTCGTCTCTTTTAAACTTATAAAGTATTAAATCTGTAGGTAAATGAATTAAACTAAAAGAGACATTTTTTTTAAGGCGTCACACGATCAAATATGAATCTAAAACATGTGAAAATAAAATATTAGTCAAATCCAGCAGTTCCAATGTTTACATCTACATTTGTTGGAAAACTGAATTATTAGCTCAAAGTCCAAACCGCGAGCTCTGAATTTCATAATTACTTCATTCGTGGTTCTATAAAGGAAAACTGGTAAACTGAAATCCAAAGTCAAATATTTCATACTTATATGGGTCAATAACTCAACCCGATTTAAACATAATTAAAATAAATCAATATTTCTGTGTAAAACCTCCGCTCCATACTAACTCTCTATTATTTGATCGTCCTTCTTGGCCGATGTATTGTTGCACTGTCTCGTTGATGAAATAGTTGGGATCATTTTTTTCTCTTCATTTAACAACCTCTCATAATTGTTGTTGATGTTGAGTACGGGTATTCTTCATTATACCATTAAACCTAAATCACGTACAGTAGAATCAAATGGAATTATGAGGCCGATTTCGATTGTAGATTGGAAATACCCAATTCTTAAATTCAAGCCCTAGGACGATCATCACCAAACATATATCACATGAAAGTCATTCTAGTGTGATTGATTGAATGCTTCATTGGAGATCAAAAAAGCTATGAAAATATAGTCTATAATTGCTTGCACATTCTACACAGCTTCATTGATAAAAACTACACAAAAATAACTGTTCATACAGTATATTCAATAATTAATGCATATACATATGCATATAGCAACATATACATATTTTCAATAATGTCAAGTGATTGAATTGATAATTACCCTGTAAAGTACCTCTAATATGTTAGTATTAATTATAAGAATTATTAAATTTTTTTAAAATATTAATTTTAATAATATGATATTATTAAAATAATATTATAATCAGTAAAATAATTATCATTATTATTATAAATACTAATAATATTATTACTATAATTATTAGTATTCTAATTATTGGTTGTAGAATCAGTTGAGGTAAAAGTAAATTTTGAGATAATATGATGCGCTACTCATCAATTAATTGGCGAATCATGTTATCTGAATTTTAGAATGTAGGTAGAACTATATATGTTTTGCGTATTTGCATTTCGTTAAAATTGCTAGAATGACGTGTGAAGCCTGAAAATATTTTACATTTCCAAACATAATCTTTGTTCAATTGATTACAAATGTGCGTTTTATTAAGCATGCGACAACGAAATTGATTACCTGAATGAGATGTATATATATACATATGTATTCATGAATATATATATATATATGTATATATACATATACATAGGTATTCATGAATATATATATATATATATAGGTGTATATATTTTCCCATCGACAATAATTTCAAATAGTTCGTATGCGGATATTACAAATAAATAGGTTGTAGACAGGGCCGATCCAAATTATGGAGTGTGTATTAGTCGAGGAAATACAAATGAGGGCATATGATTTCCTAGACAATACATTTGAATTATCATTGAAAGTGTAAATATATATATATTTTCATCTTATAATATATTATTATTTTGGATTCAAAATTAAAAAAAAGGAATTATTCTATATGCAGGTCATAGACAGCGACTTTTAGAATAAAGCTATAGATTAAGAATGTCAACAAGAATTGGTAAAAGAATTTATGCTTTGAGCTTGAAATGGAAAAAACTTGGTGAACATTAAGTAAAAGCTTGAAAAGGAAAAAACTGCGCAACTAGCGGGCATTCTAATAAAGGTTGTGCTTTAAGATTTGCAAAAACAATTACTTACAAAACATGATTTACGAATGGAAAAAACAAACAAAACTAGGAAAGGGGAAAAAAAGCAAGGTTGGCGATTCTACAAAACATATTGTATTTATTGAAACATAGAGGGAGCGAGAGCAAGAAAGTCGACAGAGATTGACTGAAAAAGATAAGGCTGTGATTTCATTATTTAAACAGACAAGTAAAATGAGATGGCAAAACCAATGTCCAGATAGAGAGAGTAAATGATGGAAGTGGAAATATGGTAAAAAAATAAAACAAAGGCACCCTACAACTTGGCGACTACTCTAACCGAACCCTTGCACTACTTACGAGTGCAGGGACATCTGACCACTGGACCATTCAGACATTTGATAAAATATTACAACTCTCAGTTTTATATGACACATTATGATAAACATTGGGGCCCCACGTTGATCTTACGTATGCCAACCGTCACTCATGCAAGAGGACCCATCCCATGATAATCAATAATAATAAAATAATAATTAATGTGATATAATACAAAAGTAATATTGAATATAAATTTGAAAACAATGAGATTTCAGCAATGACTACTATTAACGTCCGTTTAGGAAAACAAGTAATCATTTGAATTTGCTCCAATCATAGTGGTTTTTGTATATGCACAAAGTTATCCACAAGCTGATGTACGTTTTGATCTAAAATTTACGTAAGTCGTTAATTATTTACAAATTACAAATAATACCTTGTAAGTAGTTAGATATAACAATTTTTTTTTGTACCCTGCTTTAAAGTTTAGAGCATGGAAGTTGTAGGCAACACACATTTCGTAACAAACATCCACACATTTCATATAGGTATATATTAGTCATATATATATACATACACATATATATATCTATATATATATGTATATATGTAATATACACACACGCGACACATGCACATTTTTGATGTAATCCGACTTATAAGTTTTAATTAGTTTCATACAATGAATGTTGGGGAATTGAATAAGTATTTGCATCTGTATTATAGTTTCCTCACTCTCTCATTTCTCTTATACTCGCTCTCTCTAAATCGGTCGCTCGCCCTCTCACTGTGTCTGTCTATGTGTGTGTGTGTGTGTAGATACATATGTATATATATGTATAATATATATATATATACATATGTATATGGATTCAACTATTAATTATCAATGTTTATGTACACTCGACATTTTTATGCATTGTTAACTAATATCAATCCTTCTTAACGACGCATAAATACGTATATATATATATATACACATATATAATATGAACATATATATATGTAGGTATGTGTATATATAATTCTGAGATACAGTTTACGTTTAGTCGTTGTTTTCCTCCTAATTGTATTCGTTTGTTACGCCGTAATTTTTTTCCCACATAAATGTCATCCTCAAAATCAATTTGTGGATCACATATTCCTTAACATTTATCAATGTGTAAGACTGTGTGGTAGTATTATTAGGGAGCATTTTATGATATCTATATTTTGCTTATAACTATAAAATGTATACATGAAATAGTTTTAAAACGTTTTGTACATATATATGTAAGTTATAAAGTTTGTTGTCACTATTTATAATTTTTTATTCGTGCAGCTATACAATTAGGTTGTACCTCATACATATATTCCATTTGATTCAACTACATATTATAGACGCTCGAAATTTGAGATCAAATTGCATCTTTCATATTGGTGCGGGAATTATGGTATGACAAAATATTTAGATAATATTTGCAATCGTTTGTAAACAATAATTCTCTACTTTTGGTCACGTAGGCGGTAAAAACCAAAAGTGGGCCCATTATGAATCCACATAAAATTTGAAACTAAGGATCCAATGACTTCTCGAAGAAGTCGGGGGCATTTCATAAAAGGCCACTTTACTCTTTCCTGTTGTCTTCGTGGGAGTTCAATATTACAAATCACCGATGGGATCTGTGGCCGGAGGTTCAAGTGTTGCAACTTCCTCTAACAGCGAGTCGACCGTGACCCCCCTCCCCGTCGTCTGTCATGTGCACGGTGTGGGCCACCGCCATGAGTCTGGAACTGAGGCGAATCCTTTCAGGCGATTCGTTCGTTGCACGGTAAGGAGTGTTTAATTGCATTCATTTCATATACCACCGGATACTCAATGGGTCAATCGACCACCAAACGCCCAACCTAACAACACCCGGTTGTCAGGTTCTCCGCTGCACGTTTTTCCGATGGGTGGACGATGAACTGACGCCCCATTACCTAGGGGCCGTGCAACGGATGATGCAGCGAAAGGAAGCGCTGGAAACTCAGCTGAAATACAGGATTCTTCTGGCGGAGGTGCTGGATGAGAAACTAAAATTAAAGGATGAACAAATGCGCCGCTGGAGGAGTGCAGAAGATCGTAACTGTTGCCAAGGGAACTCAGGGAGTGGATGCCGATTCGTGTGGTCGATGTTTACGACAGGTATCGTCCTCCTGATTGCAATTATTATAAGAAGGGCGTTTTAGATATATGCGATATATGGTTTTTCGTATTGGTAAATGTACGCAACATACTATAAGCTGTGTGGCGCATAAAATTTTTGTCTCCAAGATTGCGACCTGATTGAAGGCATAAATAAAAATGCAATGTTACAATAAATTGGTTATTAAAAAATTGGGCAATACTGTATATCCCTAAGTAAAAGTAAGTGCACACATTAGGAATCAGGAATTAGGTCACCTAATAGTGGATGAGCAGTTAATATTTACATTATGTTGGGAGGATATTTAATTTAGGAGGGAACAGAAAGCATGAGTACGTCTTCTGATTTGGGGAGCCCAGTTTTAATATGTAAATGTAATCGAAGCAAAGTATAAGAAGTGAATCTAAAATGACGAAGGTATGTTTGGTTGTTTGTTTAGGGGAAATTATAACACAAGGTTATGTTGGGTTTGTTTAATTGTGCAACGCTTTCAATGAATAGATTGATGCTTGTTCAGTTAGAAGACTTATTTGCATATATGAAATACCTAAATGACGCACCGGGCGATGGACGGATGCGGGATGCACAATGTTACAACTTATATTATTAAAACAAGTTATATCAACGAGAAGAGGCAAAACAACTTTTGAAATTAGACAAACCTTGGAATGAAGTTTTTACTGGTTTATTCGTACGGCCAATTGCGGAATATTCAATAGTAAAATGGTTGAGCCTTGCGTAGAGACCCTGGGGACATCCAACTGCCGGAGTGAGGATGTCTTCAGAAGAGATTCTTAATGAGAAATGACATATATCTTATTCAACACATACTGCCGTTATCTTCACTGTAATTTAAAGTTCTAATAATTTTTCACAAGATATGCAAACATATTTCATATGGAAAAGTAGATATTAAACCATGAAGTGGTTCGAGAATACGGAAACATCAAAGTTTTGACTTGGTAAATTACCTTCCCAAGCTCACATTCCTTTAGTAGCACATTAGGGTCTTATGCCAATTATTAGTTTTGAATTGGGTTTTTGAATATCACGTAAAAGGGTCGAAATTATAGCGTCAAATTGCAAGTAAACATCTGTTTCGGATGCACGAGGCTATGTTGCCTATACGTTGACCGTATTGAATTGAAGAAGATACGTTCCGACGTTGAGAGTCGAGAAAAGTGTTTGCATTTGAGAATTAACCAAAATGAGAGACCGAATGTTATATGAGTACATTTTGATGCTAAAACGGGGGCACTAGAATATTGTTTTCGATATATTTTTAAAATTCGTCAACAACGTTCGGAGAGGCAGATACCAAAGTGTAATGTATCCTAATAATTGAAAATGAACTCCTAAAATATATTATGCTAATAATTATAATTTCATAATTTAAGTATATTCAACAGTGAATTAAGGATTCGAAAAATGAGAACGAAATGGGCCAAAAAAAAACAATTGTACTCGTTCGCTTATTACCTTAAAGTTTATGCACAGTCTTCAAACATTTTTTTTTAATCTACATTCCAAGATGATCATCTATATATAAGAAAATAACTACGCACATAATATAAAGAGTCCTAGTATTTATCCCGTGCGATGCACGAAATTTTTTTCTTTCAATTTGTAATTACGATTATTTTGAAGTCTATGTGTTGTGTTCAATTTTAACAAGTTATTAAAACGATTTGCAAGTGCATTAATTATTTAGATAAGAAGATAAATTTTGTGCAGTTATGACAAACAAAAAGAAAAATAAATTTAGGGAAATCAAAATAATCCATATTGGAATGTAGAAAGATCAATTTGGAATATTCCTAATGGTGCGATTATATTAATAACAATGCATTCAACTCCACAATTAAATGCAGTCGGATTTATTGAATATATGACAATTATTGAAATTTATAATTATTTATTTTAAAGGATAAAATTGAAATAGAAAAATAATAAATTGTTGCGGAATGAAGTTATACTTAGAAATTACTATTATTATAATATCGCATAAATGGAGTCTAATTTTAAGCGAAAAATATAGTGTACTTCCAATTATCCATTCATGCATACAAATTAAAATATAAAATCTTACAAATCTCACAATTGTTACCCAAAAAGAATAGCAAATGCGATTGCAAGAATTTATAATCTAAATCTGCATGAAAAATGTAATAGATATATAATATTTTTGACTACTCCTGTAACCACCGTTGTCTCATAAATCAAAACTGAATGTCTATGATTTGAAAATTTTGTGTATGAGTGTATGTTGCAGAAAATATACAGGTAATTTATACCAGAACTATTGTCTAGTATATGATTATATATTAAAACGTACACGGGAAATATTTGATATGGGCAGCAACAATTCTGTTATTGTTCATTCAAGTGTAATTAAATTTATATGATTATATTCAATTTTTTATTGTGCAAGTCTTTCTTAAGTCTGTAAACTATATTTCATAGTAAATATGTGCTAGTGGAGGTGGATGTTAAGTGTTAGTACTGAAGTGGAAAATTTGTACGGAGTTCTAATTTGTTAATTTTTTTTTTGTAAATTTTAAAAGTATGTAGACGATATAATTTGATATCGTCAATAACAATTCAAGTATTGTTCATGGAAGTAAAATTACATTTATTTCATTCTTCTTAATTTGTTTCAAATTTATCTCTTCATAATCTTCCATATTGAATATTTATTATTGGAGGTGAGCATTAAGTGACACAATTTAAGAATCGAATGTGTAGAGTATTATTTTTGGTCTTTTTCTCTGTCCATTATAAAATTGGAGAATTGGTAAAGTTGATGTAACTTTCAATTAGTGTCCATTAATTTTTGTCAATATAATCATTGCAATACTAAAATTTTTTTAAATATACTTGAGATGCCAACAAAAAAAAATTAGACCAGAAGATGAATTGAATTTAAGTTTGTGAAAAAAGGGGGAACGGAAAAAGGGGGAAAAAAGATGAAAGAACTATTGAATTTAAGTTATTGGAAAAATAGATTAGAAAAAGGGAAAACTAAAAAACGGGAAAAGAAAAGGGAAAAAAAGAGGTGAGAAAAGTGAAGCCCACAACATTCTTTCATTGTTCAACACAAATAATTCCTAAATAAAACTTTGGACTGACTTTATTTTGGACAATTGTACCCAAACGATTTCACCTTAATATATGTATAGATTGGTTTAAATAATTTTTGTAGGTTGCAAAAATTACAGTTCTAATATAAGGCTAGTTTCATCGGTGACACCCGAGTGGGTGTCACCGAAAAGGACAATTTCATTTTTTTATTAATAAAATTATGACAAAGTCACTAAATCGCACAACCGAGTCGGCGTATTCCGACTTGAAGGCGTAGGTAACGTCCCTGCAGACGTGGCACCATCTGATTCGCTGCCACTTTATTATTAATAAATATACATATATATATATATATTTATATATATTAAAAATTTCAAATGTAACTAATTTATGTAAAATACAAAAATAGTAATAGTTTTTTATCTCTATAAATGGTGTTTCATTTTTTCCCTCTTTACAAACAGCTTTACGCACGAGTTATTTCCATGTAATTTCGAATTAAAATAATGTATAGAAATAAAACAAAGGAAATATTAATAGATTTTTTCCTCGTTATTATGATTTTCTAGTTTCCTAATTGCAGATTAGTTAATTATGTTTTAAAATCTTTTAAGTCTTGAGACTTATCATGTTGTTGTCAAAAAAACTTACGAATTTATTATTAGATGTAACAACCCAAATCCATTAATAGAGGCCAAAAGTTTTTTGTAGGGCTCAAATGCTTACGTTGTATCCACTTTTAATAAAAGGCCCAGATGATGTGCTTTATAGCCCAATTATTATTTTAATTATATATGCCACAAGCATTATCCTACCAGACTAACCGTATATGTTCGACGATAGTGCTCGTCGATATGAATCCATACAACTTGATTTCATCCGTGTGAAGAATTCAATTGATCCAGTGTTCATTCAATTATTAATTTAATTGGATTTTAGGGTTGAGTGATGGAGTTATATAAATAACCCTCATTACCACTGAAGACTCCGTAGTTCATTTGTAGATATGTGTGTGTGTGTATGTGTATATGAATAAATTTAATTATGTCCACTCAACTTACAGCTTATGACATGTATATAAAAAACTTAATATTCAAGGTACAGTAATAGATTCATACAACTTTGTAAGTGTAACTTTAAATGTCATGTAAATAGTTAGACAAATCGTACCATGGAAAAAAACGACAAGGCGAATAATATTTCACGTGAATGGTGTTTTATGGAGATGTAATAGTTCAGTGCAAGGCATGTAACCACATCTGGAATATGATGAAATTTATACGTAGTACTGAATAATTGATTAGTTTTATTTTGGTTTCGTAACCGAATATTTATATTAAAATGGAACTAATTGCTACTAGTGTTACAAGGCTGGGTGAGCGTAGGAGAGGATCGTTTTAATTGATATAAGTGGACGTTTCCAAATGTTGCAATCACACTACTGAAGTTGTGGCTTGAGTAATTAGACTGTGGACTTTCCAATTAGAAATTAAGCAGTGTGAATAATTTAATCGTACATAACGAGGATAGTTAGTTATGAAGGACTATGATGCAATGAATACAAACTACAACAAAAAGGACACATATGTTGCTTGCAATACCACATCATTCGCATGAAGTAGTTCATTGGTAATTCGACGAGAATGTAGTAACGTTACGTAATTTAAAAAATGAATGACTATATTGTTAAGTGTCAATAAGGCCAGTTTTTAAAAGGGAGGGAAAATATACATCACATTATTGGTAAACTATGCAATCTCATCGTAGATATTCACACTGCAGGCTAGTAAATATATTTTACGAGGCAAACAAGTTCATAAAAAAAAGTGTAGGACCTTATGTCCAGTAAAAAAGGTGGCTCAATAACTAAATTATTAAAATTGTTAGAAAATGGGATAACAAATTCCATAATTAAGCCCCCAAATTAAAAGGTGGTCGATGGTATTTAGCAAATTATTGAAAACGTGGTTGGCGAATCCGACTTTAAGAAAAACGCAAAACGCCACCTGAACGAGCGGCTTCTTTAAGACGCTTCCCTTGACCATTTGGAAATCGGAGACTAAAGCCAGCAGCCCAGCGCCAACCTCACCGCAGCAGTCCAGCCGACCATTACCGATCGGGAACGAACACTATCTACTGTACTCAACGGCGACGGAAGCCCACCCTGGTCAATAGGTAAAGTAAACCTAACTCCACTTTCGTGGACGGGAGTGCTAATGTCGGGAAATTTTGCTTTTTCTTACTTTTAACATCGTCACCCCCAAACTTACATCACTCCCCATACCCTCGTGTGCTCGATTTTGCGCGTACTAAAATATGATCCGTTTGTATAAGATTCACACGCTCGGGTGGTTACAATACCAAAACCCTCGATGCCAGAATGTTTAAACCTAATCACAAGAAGGATGGTCGTTTTAATTTTGATTTGGGCTGTGAGTAGTTAAGGAGCGAGCAATCATAGTGATATACGATTCGCTATTTAGCACTTTTAGTTTCAATGCTGTGATCCATATGGATGGTGTTCTACTTTATTCAATGTGCTGTTGACATTAACTAAATCTGCCGCGTTGGAGTAGGGATTACTTTCTGCAGGCCTTGTGTCGACTTCATGGAGGCAGAAACAAGTCATAAGCAGAAATATTCTTTCTTCACGGTGGTGGGGGATGCTTCATTCCTGGAGAGAATGGTTAGCCATAGATAGATTCTTATGAAAGACCCCATTTCATTTTCATGTGCATCCGAATGCATACACGCATGAGTTCATGTTTGGCAGTTTGTTAAATTGTCGAAGGTTGCATTCGTCACCTATTTTGAGGTGTTGAACCATATATTGATCTACTGTTGCAGACCTTGCCACTTGGTGCATTCCCGTGTGCCATGTCAAATACAAGAATCAATTTGCAGGATAACCATAGACGAACTTGGAAGGTCATGATCAAGTGCCGTAAAACTGGCGAGTGCTTCTTCACAGAGGGATGGCGAACATTCAGAGACGAAATGAGGGTGGCATCAGGTTTTCACATGGTGGTGGAGTAAAAACGTGGCGCAACTTACAGGGTCAGACTGTATGACTGGAATAGTTGCGAGCAGGAGTTGGTTGGTCAGAATTGGGCGGCGACAGATGGCTCAATGAAAGTAGCATCCTTCTTTCGATTCCTCCGAGTCAATTGGGCACAGTCACTGGTAGGGTAGCCACTCAATGAAATATATGGCATGGTTATTCATTCAAACATTACTAGTATGACCGCATTGAATTGCAATGCAGCGTATACCCCCGACGTTCGCGGATGCGTACAGTTTCCTTCTGAAAGGCAAGTCGATCAGGTTGGCGGTGGAGAGTAGAGAACGGCAGTGGGAAGTGAGGCTAAGTAAGCGGGCAGGCCGAGTTTGGCTGGAAGATGGTTGGCCAGAATTTGCCCAGGAGAATCATCTGCGGAAGGGGGACTTTATAACTTTCACATTTGGGGAAAAATACGGCACTTGGAAGGTTTGTGCGTATGAAGAAAAGGGTTTGCGGAAGAGGGGTGGCGCCGTGAGTAGAGGTAAGTGCTTATTAATTGCGCATCACTTAATCCATGAGATTCAGATTTAGGAAATAGCCAAAATTGAAATCATGATGCAGCAGCTTGTAGAACACGGCCACACGTGCCCATGTCAAATTGTGAACGGGATATAAGTAAACACTGTCCCCTTTGTGTAGTGAAGGGCTTGTATAAATTGATCATAAAGTACACATGAATTCATGCATATAGTTCATAGTCAATGCAGCACTATTAATTGGGATAGGGTTGGAATGCTTATTAAAACCTCTAACGACACGTGTAGTTACCACTGATTAGTCTGGTAGGGGCGGGTATGATATCAGATCTGTGAATGGACAAACACTGTTAGCATATGTCCACAATCATAACACAAGCCTAGTGAATTAAAATCCAGGTACCGAGAAGACCTGTTAATGTGTGATCAGTTTAACGATGCACTTGGGTGTAGGGAAGAAGACCCAACAAATCAACAAATTTTATTTCTGTTGCGACAGGAGACATTCCTGTCAGATATGGCATCACATAAGAAATGCGGTTTAGTTAACAGCTTATCTGTACGTTTGGCAGGGTGTTAGTTTTCATAACATGAAAGCATGCGATGTAATCCGTGGTAGTTTAAAAACTTATACATTCAGGATACATGGATCATGGTTGGGGATGTTATTACAAACATCCGTGCTAGTGCCCTCATTTATACTGTGTTGTCAGCTACAAGTTATTCTCACTTACAATTATAGAGCGTGTCATGTACTTCTACAATCTCATTATTTACTGTAATGTATATAACAAACAAAAACTCGTGACGACCATGTCCTGAAGGATTTGCAGAGAAACTCCTTTCATACAATTATGTGTGTGTTTGCAGAGGCTTATGGAGGACTCCATGTAGTTAGGCATAGGGCCGTAGGCACGTACCCCCTGAAATTGCAATTTGTTCGTGAGATGAAGGAGTATTCGCTGCTCACCCAGCTGGTAAGTAGGGCATGTTTATTGGGCACAGTGCATGTATGAAAGCAACCAGCACGAAGTTGGGTTTAACGGAAGAACTGACACACGTTTCTTGTGAGATGCAACAGGAACTCCCCAAAGCGTTTGCAAGGGCTCTGCCCGTCTCACATGGTGGCATAGTGACAATGCAAAATGAAGACCGTCGCACCTGGGAAGTACAGTTCTGAAAGAGGGCTAACAATAGTGATGTCCGTTTCTACATCAGGCAGGATGGGTGGGCACAGTTCACTAGTGACAACGGCTGCAGGTCCGGCGATATTCTACTATTCACGGACATATCATCTCACTTCCCAAGCATCGGGGTGATGGTGCTGGACTCAGATTCGGGGAAGAAGTATCTGCAGCAAGGCACAGAGGGGTGGATTGTTGTAGCCCTCATTCTAACATGTTATGAGAAGACAAGAGACTAAGGGTTTTTGGGAAATTTGGGCTGTGCATGCCCTCCTAACAAACAAATGGTAACAATTATGGCCGCGCGGCCACAATTTCGGTTTGTGTATATGTACTGTTCTTTTGTGTGGCTCCAAGTCCTTGTATATGTGGGGCCATATTTTGCTAACTTGTGTTTCCCGTCGACAACATGCTCGAAACTTATGGGGCCTTGGAAAGGAACGACGGGAAACGCATGTATCTTGGTAGTATGGACTGCATGTATGTATAAAATGCCATCACGTACTATTACTCTTGCATAATGGGGGGCACAGGAGAGGGTGGGAGTTGGGAAACACAACAATATGTGGCCAGCGACATTCTAAATATAATTTGTTTACTGGACCCTACAAAATAAAAAGAAACGTAGGGAAATTAAGTCGGGGGCCAGCAATAATAAAAGTAACCTTCTGTTTGTAGCAAATGAAACGAGTGCAGCGTATCAGTTGATCCGGTAGGGTTCGTACTGAGCGCGGGCGGTAATATATGATATGCACATAATAACAGTGGAAGAGGTAGCGTGATTAAGGATAATGTGTGGCGCACATCGACACATTAAATCGTGTAGGTTGTCTTGCAAGATGAAGGTGAAGGGAAATGTAACCACAGAATAGAACATGTGTATCATTACCAGTACGGACGTTAAGACGGTTGGATATAATGGAGGCCGAGTATGATGGTCTCTGACCGCGGCAGGAACGTGCAGTCGTAAAATGAGTATAGTATTGCTCGTGTAAACCATGAACAAGCACCCTCGATACATCACGGCGCGACTCAAGGAAAGGGTAATGGACCTGCGGGTTATTACGAGTGGAAAAACCCGTAAAGTACACAAAACTTCATAACTTGCACCGAAATGGAATTTTTATAATAATGCACGTTATTACTCCACAACCGTTCATGTATATATATATGGAGAGTATGGACGTCGGCCATGTGCGAAGCGCCGTGTAGGACCATATGCATGGAAAGTAGGTGCTAGAGTGTGTGATATGGAGAGAGAAGATAAGCATCCGAAAAAAAGAAAAACAATTAAATAAAACAAACCAATCGAACGCCGCGTAGACTTTGCGGTGCGATACGGCAAGGTAAAAAACAGAAACACCCACGCGTTTCGATATCTTAATAGGATGGTTAGTTAAATAATAAATGGAACAGGGTACGTGTAAAACGACTACAATAACTTGTCGTCAACGGATTATACTTACGTACAAATGTACAAGGTAGATAGTAACCAAACAAATAAGTGATATAATATTAAGCAATGACGCATCAAAACATGCCTAAGTTGTTCAGACTAATAAGAGGACTGCACCAGCAGTAACGAACGTAAATGCAGCGCCTGATGAATAGAAGTGGGAAATTCCGCCAACGCTCTCATAGGTCATGGTGTAGTCAACATTTGGTCGCAACGGTACAAATTTTGGGCATATGGCGCTACTAATTAGACAATATGCACGCACAGGTGATGCAGTATGGATATGGGTCCCACCATGTAGACGAAAGGAATTCACGCATAAGAGGGGGTGTGTACGGTATATCGGAGAATTTTACGCCGTACCTTATAACGTACCGAAATTGCGATATAGAAAAAGATCATACCCTTCTCATACCGAAACTTTTGGTACACCGAATTTCGGTATATCGAAGTTTCGGCATACGCAGTAAGAGATATTGATATAGTACCGATATTTCCGGTATACCGTACCGTCCCGATATTATACGGTATACCGAACTGCCAATGTATACCGAACTTTCATGGTATAGCGGAAAAAGTAAAATGGTAAGGTAGTACGAAAATAACTAATTTAACATGGCGTACCCATCCAAATTCTACAAATAACAACATAAACACCCGCGTCTATTAGGTTACTTAACGAATGAATGATTTTCATAGGACATTATAATTAACTATAATGGGTTTATATTATTTCCAAAATTACATGGGTTCGGTTGGCGCGCGTCGATCGCGAATAAGTGAAGTGTTGAAAATTGAAGTTCAAAAAGTTGATATGAAACTTATATTTTTACGGGAATTATGAAATTACAATTTACTGGACAGTATGTATGAAAATGATTGAGTTATTACAACTTTAATATATAACTAGTATATATATATGTATATGTAGATAACGGTTTATGTATATATAATGGATGATTATTACAGAACAACCATTCATCCAATATAAATAGTTGTATTACATTTCTTGCAGTGGCAAAGGTTAATTTAATAAATAATTAGCGTGTAATTCGGTAGGAATGCAATATTCATAAGAGGAATGCCGTAGAACAAGCCGTTGAATATTTGTGCGTGAAGAGATCGGAAATGAGTAGGTCACTTAGAATCCATAATCTGGTGTTTTGCTCTAGTAAATGAAACTATCTCAGAGAATGTGACTTAGCGTTCAGTTCAGAAAGGCCAGGTCAAAATAATTAACAAGTGCAATATTACAAAAAGATTGGCCACTCGTTAGGTGCAAGATGCAGACCAAAAAGGCTCCCCAACTAATCACGGAGACACCATTGTGCAGGGATATATACATATATGTACACTATGCATTCATATATCATGGGACCACTTCCTTCACAGAGTGCTACTTCCCCCAGCACCTGCAGCGGAACGCGAACCGAGGACCTTCAACCCGAACTGGAAGAGCTGAGCGCAGAATCTATTCCGGCGGTACGAACAAAGCCGAGGGACGATAGAAGACAACGGTCGGTTTCTAATGAGGCATTCTACATACTGCACGGCCATGACACCGCAGTCAGAGCCGTTCTCTTGCTGCGGGGTGTATTCATGAAGCAGCACTTCAAACTTATTACCCAACGGTTGCAACGCCCCGTCCTTCATCGGCAAAATTCCGCATGAACGGCAGATGTGAGGGAGGTATGTGGACATCTTCTCAAACGCCTGTTTCACAGCAGACCAATCACTATCCTTCGAGGTCGAGTCGTACACAATGATCATCTGCTCATCAATTGAAATGTGGTACGACAGCCAGTGATTCGTCTTCAAGTGTGCAACGCCTACTACCCTGCGGGTGACTGCCCACCGTTCACCCCAATCTTCAATGTAGCTACCCTTTGCGAAAGGGACTGCAATTTCTTCAACCATCGTCCAGTCATCCTGCTGCAGAATGTCCTGCAAAAATATGTGCATTTTGCAAAATAAAACATTGGGCCATTTAACAAAAAACGTAGTACGTGCAGGTGGAACATAAACTTGTTAACATATGTATACCCAGAAAACTGTATCCATCACGCTCATACTCATTTCACCCCGCAAAACGTCCTCCACCTTCGCTTGCCGCATAATCAGTGCCACCAGTGCATCAATGTGCTGCGTACAAGCATCAAAAAGGAATGTGAGCAGTGGGTTAAATGGCTGACCCTAACTATGAAGTCCTGACACTGATTGAATGCAACATAGTATGTAAGGACACACCTGGTCTTGTAACCAGCAGTCCGGGTTAGACAGATTGTCAAACCATGGACGCACGACACCCAGACTCATCCATGTGGGGACTGGTATGTTGTTGGGCCTGATATATTTTATTAACCACATGTGTTGGTGATAGTGTACAAAGTCAGAGAACATGAAATAAAATTAATAAGGGATGCAGGTGGTACTCACAAGCTGTTCTCAGGCTCTTTACACTCATACCATCGCTTGAAGACAGAGAAGTCGGCATCACCATCGAGGCTCACTGCACTCAAGACATCCAACCCAGATGGATATGATTACCTGCTGCATGTGGCACCGGCAGCTGCATCTGCTGAGGTGGGCCCCATCTCGTCAAACGAGAGGCCGCGGCAGGGCACTGTTCTTATCTCATCACTCGGGAGCACCCCAGCAAATTGAGGTGATGCGGAGCGGAAATCAACTGGAGCTGGGGATGGGAACTTCATCGCATAGAAAGGAGTTGCAACTAGGGAGTGGCAAAGTTCCTCAACATTTGCCAACCTCTGGGATATCTCGGACACTGTCAACATGTTAACCTGCATAATTAAGTAGATTATGACAATTACAGCGACAGCAACAAACAAAGGAATGAACGGGAGAAGTGGGAACCAATGCTCGTGCTTTGTAATGTGATTAAGGTACGCTTACGCACATCTTTCTTGCGTGCCAAATGATCGGGGTGACTCTTCCTCGGCGGCGGGACAGAGCTGGACCCCTGGTTGGGGTGTCGGTAGCCAGCATTGTCAGGGAGGATAGGAATGACCGGCTTAGGTGGGGCAGATTGTGGCCCTTCGAATGTGCGCTGCTGCAGGCCCATGGGGAGTTCCCCACTATCTCCACTGCGAACTCCTCTCCCTCTTCCTCTTCCCCTTCCTCTTCGCGCCGTCCGCTTGCCTCGACCGACGACAGGAGTGGCACCAGTTGCACCATCAGTACGAGTAAAAATCTCCGGGACCATGAATCGCAGCCGGAGGTTCTGCAGACCCACGTCCACATTAGGGACTAACGGCTGGCCGGCTTTATCGCAGCCCCGATGAAGAGATGCAAAGGGAGTGCATGGCAGGTGCGGAGTACTGTACGGCCCTGTGTTAGAGAGAATGCGGCTCTCCTCGCAAGTCACTACCAGGGGTGTCTGTTGGGAACATTAACATAAAATCAAGACCAACGTGACAACATCAACAGCAAAGTATCGGTTACGAACAAAGTCACAATACAAACTTCAGTTCACGCAGTACACCACTAAGAATATGAGATTACCTTAACCATCTTACGTCGCCTAGAAAATAACTGCTTCACTGTCGTTGGGTTAGCAAAATTGTTGGTGTACCACCACAGCATTCGGGGAATGCGATCCATCTGGCTACCGAGCCTACGACTGCAAACGGCAGCAAGATCGGGCATCACCTCGTACGCCCACAAAATCAAGGCCATGTTGAATCCGCCAGCATGCACCTCCATCGGGTACCCACCGGCATCATTAGGCTCAACAGTAAGACGGTCAAGAAGCTCACGGGCTTCATGAGTGGACTGAATGAGGAAATTGTAACCTACCAAACCCCATGGGAACTTATTGAAGGCTTCTAAGTCATCCACTAGATGGAAGTAATTCATCTCAATTTGGTCAGTAACTCAACCTCTAAACAGAATGGTGCTGTACAGGATAAACAACAAACCAAGTTGGAAACAGAGATGGGTGCTGCCATTCATCTCCATGCATTCATCACGAAACCGGTCATGCACTTCAACCAGGGTGAGGTTCTGTTTGCCACCCAAGGCACCTTAATGCACGGCAGAGGAACCTGGAGGGGCCGTGTATCCATTGAATTTTAAACCGGTCATCACGGCGAACTTCGTAGGCCCGAACACAAGGGCGTCTCCATTTATCACGAACCGTAGGGTGTTACTTGCCCGTGACTGTTTATCCAGGCAGCGCAGCAGTTGTTGATAGAGTGGGGCATTGAAATGTAGTGCGGGAAGATCAATTAAGTGTTTGAAAGGAGACGTGCTCATGTGCATGTTGTTCCACTTATCAAGACATTGACGTACGTTCTCCAGCCACCACAGATGGGAGCGCTCGGATACTAGGAGGGGATCATCACCTGTCTCCATATTAGAAGCACAACCCACTAATGAGAATGAACCCAAAAAATAAACACTCGAATAAAAAACACCATTTGCATCCAACACCAATAAAGAATTCCGATAACAAATTAAATAGAGCAGCACACAGGTTCACAACCAATTCCCAAAGAGCATTTGTCAATCAGTCTACCACCATGCATGCAAATAGCCTGCTGTGTAAATATCGTTGCAGGTTGAAACACTGCAATTAACCAAAATACAGAGAGCTTTATGGTGGCATATTCAATTCGTAGGTGTGGACATACAGACACAAAGTTGGGGCATCATATGATAAGTACAACATGCCAATTTACACCCTAACACATCACACTCTCAGGCACTGTAAACAGATTGAATAACAACCAGCCCAGGCCACGACTAGAAGCATATAGGGAACTGGATATATATTTTATGATATCAAGGTCAAATGTAGCATCACAAGCACAAATTTAACCGAATAAATACAGCAAATAACCAAATATCTTCATTCAAAACATGTGCACTCTAACCTGTGATTCAAGCCAGTCCATGCATCGAATTTATAAACAAACCATCATATACAACAGGTTAAGCACTTTGACATAGAGTACGAATGCGGTGTTCAAGGTGCGCTGGAATTGCTTTTACAATCAGCCAAGTCTTCCAATGTAAACCAGGCAGCATAACAAACAACAGTCAAGCAATGTACTCCCAATAATATTCACAATTACAAACGAACTTCTGCTCCCATCAGTTATTTGGGTTGATTCATATTGAAATTAATTCTTTTCATAAATGGTTTTACGTATTCACTCGATTCATATATTGCTGAGTGTAGATATTTCTCAAAATTAGTTGAAAACCATTACTAAAGGGATTCGACCTGTTAAAAGGATTCAAAGGATACAGAGCCACAATGATAACATTTGGCGAACAAAATTCATATACTCAACGATGAAATATACAAATCAAGACCATTCATCTACTAAAATCAGTGGCTACAATCTGCCCCGAATCATTTCACAAAGACCTCAATTACAGCTGGTCCAAGATGCATTTAGTAGATATACAAAATGGTTTTCAGAAACATGCACAAACTGCAAGTACCAGCTCATTAAAAATTCATAGAGTTAATACACAACTTTCCATCACATTCCACACTGAAATATACACAGTCAGAGCTCAATAGACAACTACATTCTTTCAAAGGCCTCATGTGGAAACGACAGAGACTTCATTCATCCGAAAATGATAAATGTGACTTCCACAACCTCAAGACTAGGCAGCTCCTTAAAGAACCGTCAAACACATTTAGGGGGCTAACTCACTGCCATGTCTGATTTAGATCAACCAATTTCAAGTGTTGCAGCACACTCACAGTTGTATGACAGTCAATAAATTTCCAAGGAAACACCCAATTACACCCACACCAAACCACCGCACAACTACCCACCGAATGAGCTAAAAAAGAAATATTCACACAGACATAGAGCATGAAACTATTCCCGGTCAACCTCATACATGCAACAAACAAAAACGACGCATTTCGACACGGTTAAGAAACTAAAAAAATTCAAGACAACCAAGCACATTAAAACACCCTTAATTTCAAATCGAAGCACCGGCAATTACATAAAATCACACAGCTCCAAGTGCAGACACAAATACCATTTACTAAAAGTAATCCATAAAAATTGCTTAGAAGGGTTTCAATCGACAGATCATACCTCTAATTCTAGGAAACGCACTCCCATTGTACGTCCGCTTCATCGCTCTAATTTCTTAAACTATTCGCTTCACAATGGCGTGCAAAACAACAAATTTTAGTACTGCAAAAATTAGATAGCACACAGTTGTCTGAAATTAAGAGAACATTCACAAACCCTCTCGCCGAATTCGCCGCTTGCTTCTCGCTCGCTTCCACTGAGGTTGAGTAGTAGACAGGCTTCCACAAAGAACTTCCAATAGTCGGACGAGTGTGGCGCTCTTTTTCGATGCGGTTGGCTATATAGGAGTTTTTAGAACCAGGGTAATTAAGCAAATCACTCATTAATTAACACTGGAGTTATGCAATAGCAAACTTCGCAACAGCTCCCTATATAAGGCGGGAAATTTAACGACTTAGATATATAAATTATTCCACGCAAATTCAACAGGGTTATTTAGGGTATTACAATCGGCCCCAACAATTACATTTACCCCTATTTCGATAATCTACTCAATTACAACGTTTGCTGATATTTATGTCTAATTTAACAACATATATATATACATAAATGTTCAGATTTATCAAATAAATCAAAGTGCATTACAATTTCCCCCAAAATAAGACAACTCCGACGTAATATCATAAGTACATAAATCTAACCCGCCTATTACTGCAAAATCAACATACACAATTATGTGCTAATATAGAGCTTATTTCAAAAGATTACAACAACAAATCGTACAGAAATAATCATCTAGAGTATTGGCCGAAAAACCAAAACCATATCCAAAAAAAGCTCAAACTTCTGGACTATATTCATGCAACATGGGACCATCTTACCATTAATAGTAATACGAGAATATCCTCGCAAAATAATTACATTAAACTCCGTAAAAAGCTTAGTCTATAGTTTTGGCCGAAAAAATCAAACACAATCCAAACATATCTGCTTTCAATCCAATCATGACCTCTCTGACTAACCGAAGGTGGCGTGTACCAGCGGCCCACCCACCCTATTGACTAGGCAGACTTCCCAAGGCATACAGTAACGGCACGTGGACGGAGGTTACTAACGGGTGGAACAGTTTGCGGATTCGGGGCGCTCCACAAGGAAATGGGCCGACGACTTTGGACCAAAACACTTTACACGCGTCTCCAATCCACCGGGAAAGCGCATTAAACTAGAGCTCACTATCGAATTAGCCACATTTTACCGTGTTACGAAGACAGAGAAAAGGCAAAGCACCAAATTTACACACAATTTCATAAAGACAATAATAATGACACCAACCTGGAGGAATATAGTTTCTTAGCAGTGCTTTCCGTTTGAGCAGTTCCCAGCCATCATCAGACCATCTCCAACCCAAATATCCAAATCCAAACCCAAAATGGAGTAAGTGTCACATCAAACACCAATTTATCTCCAACCCACAAACTTAAATCCAAACCCAAAAAGAATATTCTCAATATATTCTACCTTTTACTATTATTTATCATGTTTATTTCAATAACACTCACATATTTATCAAAATTTATAAATTGAACCTCTTGTTTTTTTTTTTGCTATTTCAATAACACCCACATATTTATCAACAATGTATTAAATTTAATTATAAATATATAATTCTTTACAAAATAAAATATTAAATATGAATGACCACAAGTTAGGCAAAGAACCATTCTACTTATTCCTTCCCAAATTCAAGTGTTTCAATCCTCTGATTTTCCCAAGTTAGCAACCAAGCAATTTGTGCATCAGCACAGCAACAATCTAATTATAGTGGAAAAACTATAGCTATCCAAGCACACAAACAAATACTTTAAAGGAATACAAAGAACTAACTTCCTTGTCCATCTGGCAGGGCAGCATCAGCCAACTCAATCATGCAAGAGTTTCAATTGTAGCAATCAAATGAATGAAGAAAAATGACACCACACAGCTCTAGATGATTAACAAAATCAACACGATTTTGCTCCTCACAGTTGTTACCAGAGAGTAAACAAGAGAAAAGAATGGCAATATTATAAGCAGGCTTCTTGGCTTCTGTTACAACTCAATGCACTACTACTCTTCACTGTTCACTGTCTACATACATACCTCGTAGTTTTACTTTTACCTCCACCTATATATTTCCTAAAACATTAAATAAAAATACTAAACACTCACAAATTCCACTCTTCTTGATCTGATTTGTCTTCATGGAACTCCACTCTTCTTGATCTGATTTGTCTTCATGGAACTGATTAATACAAACTAAACTAGTTCGCAACAAAAATAAAAATAAAAATTATAACATATAAAATTCTCTATCAAACTACAATGAATGTTCTCAATTCCAAATTATCCATTCCATTGCTAGTAATGGTATTAGTATACCACCAAATCACGTGCTTCCTTCCGGTTCATCAGTTAACAGCCCAACCAAAACTGGATTGTCTACTTCCTCGATCCCATTCACCTTACTGTTCCAAAACCCACACCAATATATTAATGTCAGCAATCATAGTAATCATCAAAACCAAACCAAGTAATCATCTCATCTCCAGACAAGACAAGTGAATCTCACTAGAACTGAACTAAACTGGGTAATACAGTATGTTTACAAATGACATTTATTTCCAATGAATCAATCATCCATCATCTGTAATGCAGATAAGCAACAATAACAGTGCAGGAACTAGGAAAGAAACAATTATACTGAAACACAAGTAGAAACAGAGATGCATGGAAAGTTGGTACCTGGATCATTCATATGGTTATCTTAGTTAGCAACTAAAAGGAGCACCACTTCTCTTCTGAATGATTTCATAAATACTAGTCATGGCACTAACCTGTTCAGTAGGCAGCTCACAGCACACCACCGAAATCATGCAAACCATTAACACAAACACCTTGGCAGCACTGCAAACAACCATCTCCAACATCTCTAGTCCTCACACTGTTGGGGCACAAAACTTATCATATGTAATGTATTCCTATTTTCAATATTGGAATATGTTTTATCAATTTTAATATCATTGTTTTGATTTTTAATTCCTCTATGCTTCACAATTCAGACAGAGAAACTGTACGAAGTGGTGAGCTTTGCCAATTACAAACTTTGAAGAAGCATTAAGCAAGAAAATACCTCTTTTCACACAACAATACATATATACAGATTATATATAAGTTAAGACATTACAAACTTAAAAATCCATTATACTTAAAAATCCATTATACTATATGCATAGCCTAATAACTCGGACCATTACAAACTTATCTTGTAATCAAGTTAAGACATTTTATGCTAATCCAATCTTAAAAATCCATTATACTATATGCATAGCTTAATGATTTTGTGTTTTCATACTATGGGTAGAAAAACACAAGTATCAATGAAAACAACTAATCTGCAGCAGCTTCCCTCCAGAAGACAATTACAGCAACTTTTGTCATATCGATTACCTATCTTTATAGAGCAAGTTATTTCTATTGTTACTAATGGTCTTCATAACCGAAGAAATACAGAGGCATAATTCACAAACCAAAAAATACAGAGGCATAATTCACAAAAAAAAAAACCAAAAGAGAACTCCGGGAGTTGTAATTCAGAAATATAGAGGCATAGTTCGCAAACAAAAAAAAAACACAACAGGAGTAGTAAAGAAAAAAATTGACTGCAACTTCTATTCAAACCTGAAACAAATAGTTAGCTTACATTTTATTTCAATTCATAAAATATACGCTTCAATAGATTACAACATTCTAATATGAAAAAAAGAGGAAACACGGCATACCGAAAGTAAGAACTCCGGGAGAGAATGAGGCGATGGAGGTGATAAGTGGATCCCATGGCATTCAAAACGACGTCGGAGAACACGCCGTTGTTAAACCCTTCCGATTGAATGTGATCGCAGAGCGAGGCGAGGTTGCAATCCAGCACCGCGCGGCACATCTCGCCTCCGCCGCGCCTCTCTCGGGCACTGCTGCTCTCGCTATTCTTTGAGTGCGAGTGCTCCTTCGTCATCTCCACCGGTCCGCCGCCCTAGCCGCGGTGGCTGTGGTGGTTGTATCGCTTGACGGAGAAATGCTGCGGTTGCGAGGCCAACAAATGAGGTAGCGGAGGTTGCATATCATGTGCATACAAGAATTTTGTATGTATAGGTGCAATTTCAGTGGGGAATATTGAAAGATTGGAATGTATTCGATGAAGAAAAGACCCAATTACAAAATTGAACAATGGATGAATGAATGAAAGATGAGAAGAAGAAATTAAGGACTATTTTGCAATTTCAGAATCTTGAAAAAGTAATATGCAGTGATGAACAGTACATTTGCATATATGGGTATGCACTGTTCATATTTGAGGTTTTACAGCAAAATGGTGTTGGGTTTGGAGGTGGTTTGGAGATGCTCTCAGCGATGTTTAGGAGCCCAAGTTTGTAAGATAATCCCACATCTGCAATATTCTGTTTTCGAGTTGTCATCAAAATCTTGCTATCTACAAAGACATCCAATAGACCATCAGGATGTTCGATTTTCCAGAGATCATCCAATACTATTAGACATCTTTTTTCTTTTTGGACTTGAAAGAGTTGCTCCACCAACTCTGTATCACTTAGATGCATAGCATCTTCCCTCTTTTGTGGCATTAACTGCTTACATACTTCCACCAAAACAAATCTAATTTGGCATTGTTGAGTAATACAAACCCAAGCAAAGTAATCAAAAGCATGCTTAACATCAACATGGTTGTACACTTTCCGAACAACTGTTGTCTTTCCTATTCCGCCCATTCCCCATACTGAAATAACTCGGTTTTGGTTATCATCAACTGTAAGAGAAACAAGTCTTTTCAAATCTTCCTCCATCCCCACAAAGCATTCATTCGTTTCAAACGAATATGTTTTTCTTTTCCATCCTTGGTTTTCACCTGAATTTTCACCTTGAATAATACTTCTTAGGCCATACTCTTGCATGCTTTTGTAGACTCTTTCAATGTCTGATCTGATTTCTGAAATCTCCAAACCCATCTCGTGGAGTTTGCAGCAGCGGTCTAAGAAACAAGAAAATATTTGACAATGTTGTCTAATGCCCCTTCCTCTTTTCGAAGAAACTTGGAGAATTGAATACATTTCAATAACATCTTCAGCTTGGTAAACAAGATCTCTGATTTCTAAAATCCAGTAACCAACACTCTTGCTTTTGTGCTGTCTTGATCTATTGGTGTCCTCTAAGAGACACTGCATTTCTTTGAGCTGTGATTCACGGCCGGTCCTGTGACATACGAGGCCCTAAGCGAAAACTAAAAATTGGACCCTCATAGAGATTTTTTTTAAGAGTATATATGAATCAAGAAAAAAAAATATAAAATAATATTTCAGCAAGATAATAATATTCATTAGTTCAAAAAAGACAAATGATATTTCATCTAAATACAACGCATCTTGCAGTTTTAGAGGCAAAAGTATTTATCAAGTTAGTGTAATCTAACTAATCAACCAATTTTCTTTCAATTGATAACATAGCCAACCCATTTAACCTGTCCTGTGACATAGTTGATCGTAGATAAGTCTTGATCAATTTCAACTTGGAGAAAGATCTTTCAGCTGATACAACTGTAATCGGTATGGTTAATAAAATCTTGTATAAAATATAAGCATTTGGGAAGCAATTCACCCTCTTCAAAAAACGTAGGACATCTATTACTCTTGACATTTCACTTGAAAAATAGCTCTGCAAGCATAATAACTCAGTGCACAAATCATCTCCAATAATATATGCATGCCCATTGTGTTTCAAATGTCGCTCAAGATTCATACAAGACTTCAACAAATTATCATATGACTCCGTCTTTAACTTTTCCACTTTGAACAGAAATCCAAAATTTGTTTCATATTCTTTAAATTTCTCAAACCGTTCTTGGAGTGAAAATCGTGCTTGATCAACTATGTAGAGAAAATAATCAACTCTGAAAGATTCCCCAGGTGAATGCTTGACCTCAACACTACCACTTTCATCACATTGTTTCTTTCTATGGACAATGCGCTTTTCTCGAAATATAGCTTCAACACCAAGTTCACTCGCCATTACTTTAGCTTCATCAAAAAATGCAATGAGCCCTTGCAAAAGTGTAATAGCAATTTCAACATCAACATGTTCAGATTGAAGAAATTTACTCACTTTGTTGATCGCTTGTAGCATCCTGTACCAAATCACCATTCTGAGCAAAAACTCAAAAGTATTGAGTTCGTTTGTTGCTAAAGTCTCAGCATCACTTTGTGTTTTGGGATCTTCACTATTCTCGGCAAGAAAGAGTAGAGCATCTCGAATTTGTACAATTTGTTCTTTTATAGCCCTAATACTCTCAACATGACTCTCCCATCGAGTTTGTGATAATGACTTAACTGTGAGGCCATCTACATGGTCTTTGAAAATTTTCCATCTCTTTGTAGAGGAAGAGAACAATGTATAGACACGTTGAATTACTCCAAAGAAGCTTCTAGCTTTTCTACAACTATTTGCCATATCACATATTGCCAAATTAAGACTATGACAACCACATGGCGTATAAAAAGCTCTAGGATTCAATTCAAGTAATCTTCTTTGTACTCCTTTATGCCTTCCACTCATGTTTGATCCATTGTCATACCCTTGGCCTCTTATATCATTCACATTAAGATCAAGTTTTTCAAGTGTATTTACAAGTTCTGTTGCAAGCCCGAGTCCAGAAGTATCATCCACCTTCAAAAATTCAACCCAAAATTCTTCTAAAGTTGGCGAGTTTGTGGAATCATCCACGCACCGTATAACTAAAGACATATGTTCCTCATGGCTTGCATCTGGAGTGCAATCAAGTATAATTGAGTAATATTTTGCATGTTTCACCTTCTTTATTATTGCACTCCTAACTTCACCCGCTAAAAGCTGTATAAATTCATTTTGAATTTTGTGACTAAAGTATATATATCACATTTCACGTGCTTCAGCTCGACGAACATGCTCCTCTAGTATTGGATCAACCTCAGCCATCATTTCTATCATTTGCAAAAAGAGTCCATTGTTATTGACAAAGAGCTTTTCGCCATCTCCTCGAAACGGCAAACTATTTTTAGCAAGGCGCTTCACAATTATAATTATTCTTTTCAACACCTTTTTCCAATGCTCTTTTTCCTTGTCAATTTGTATTTGTATGGCTTCATCTATTGTTTTTCTCTGTGCAATTCGATCTTCCAACTCCTTCCAACTAGCCATACAATGAATATGCTCCTTACTCCCCTCATGACTCTTAAGACGGGTATACATATTATTCCAATCACAAATCCATCGGTAGCTAAAACCCCAATCTTGTTCAATGTCTGTTGGGTCACAAACAACTTGCAGCAAAAACAAAATATTCGGTTCAAAGAAATTGAATAAACTAGCCATCTTCTGTCATCTTTTTGTCCGTTTGGCAATATCCTTATATACTGTGATGAATCAAATCGTCGACCCTTTTCATTGGTAGGATATACTATGCCATCAACTCTTTGTGGACCCATTTCAACTAAATAATCTCTGATCTTTTGATCAATATTTTTCCAATTCCCAGGATCTTCCAGATTTATAAGTAACAAAGACTCCTCATTGTGAATTGAGCTTTTAAGGTCGACTTGATCAACATTTTCCTCATCCCCAATTGGTTGTGATTCAAGATGTTCAACCACTTTCTCTTGACTAGCTTCATCAGCTATATCACTTTCATTAGGATTGTTATCATTAACTTCACGTTCCTCCTCAATTTTATCTTCTAACTCTATTGTTGTACTTCTCCAGGTGATGTTTTTTTGCTATCAAATTTGAAATATTTATCAATATCTCCCGCTTGACTTAGAATTACCTGAGCTTCCTTTTGTTTTCTTTTTCTCTTTTGAGCACCAGACATATATTTAGGAGGCATCTTTATTTAGGACACCAAATAATGATTCGACAGATCAAACAAACAAACAAACAAACAAACAAAAACGATAAATTAAAGCATGGTAATTGACAAACCAAACAAACAAATTTTGGAACACAAAGCACACACGTACATTATTATATATTGTTACCACAACACCAAATCACCAACATTAATAGCAAATCATGTTTTTAAGGAATCTTAAAATTGTTAAGCAAACTAATTTAAAATCAAATTGTCTCCCCCATACCCTAGAATTTTAAATACTTTTCAAATGAAATACATACCTTATTATATTTACAATTTCTCATGGTCTTTCTCAAAAGTCAAAAAATTTGGTTGATATTCTTATATTCATAGCCAAGTTTCAGAATCAAAGCTCAAGGAGAAATTGAGAGACGAGAGACGAGTCTGACGAGAATATGGCCGTGAGAATGAGATGATGACTCTCTACTTTCTCTCACTAACTGTCTAACTCTCACTAACTCTCACTTTGGGCTTAGAAATAGAATTATACATATACTTACTAAAAAAAAAAAATTGGGCCCCAAAAATTTTTGGGCCCAATGCACATGCATGTTGAGCATTGCCTCAAGACCGGCCTGCTGTGATTCCAATCCCTTAACTTGAGTGCTCACTCCAGATAAGAATGTGGTTTCGTGGAGCAGCAAACTCCGAAGGGTTTCTAAAGCAACAAGTATTGCTGCATCTGCCATTTCCAAATGATGATCTACTAGAAATATAATGCAAATTTAGAAATGGAATGCCAAATATACTTGTACCTTTGTAGTGGTGTGTTGTTGAATACTGCCTTTCACAAGCTTTGAAATAACAGTCTTAAATTTCATATGCTTGGAATTTCACAAAACACAAGTGGAATAAAAAAATAAAATAAAGTTTGAAGGACTAGAAGGTCCATTTCCACGGTCAAGCTTATAAAACTGCTATTCCACCATAAATATAATACCCAGTCCAAGTGAACCAAAAGACAGTAATTTAAATAAAATACATTTCAAATTGGAATATATTTTTCACATATTCCAACTACAATTGCCGATTAAAACAAAACAAAACTGTTTATTTCTGAACATATCTAACTCTATTCATCATCAAATTACATAATATCACAAAACAAACTTCCTACCAAACTGAGGTTGACATTACGCACCTGATTTAGCTTCTAAGATTTCCGGCGAGCTCGTTGAAATTCATCAGAAAATGGTCATCCGTTTCTTCCTCAACTTCGTCTTCAATTGTCTGAGGCACAAAATCAAAGGATTTTGGGGCTCAAAACCACATCGATTATGCGATTAAACAAGCGCTAATTTTGACTAACTAACGAAGAATCTACTGCGCTATAAATAAATTTTCATCGATTGTGATGCAAAAAATGGACAGCTATGAGCATATTCGGTCTGAATAGCTGAGAAAATCTTCCAGCCAAATAAATAAATAAATATAGAAGCGTTATTATTTGCACTCTCAGTTTTTTTCATATTTTTTTTCGATAAGTGTATTTAAGTAAAATTATATTTTTTAAAAAAGAAAAAGAAAAACAATGTATGTGAAGAATAAAAAAATGTAGTGTGTTAGTGACGTCAAACATCCCTAAGTGTTTTTAAATTGTCATGATCTTTATGAAAATTCAAAGAATACAAAGGGTTTTGGTTTTTCAAGTTTGAAGACCATATTCTGGACATTATGATATGAACATTACGATGTCAATCTGATTGAAGATCGAAGATTGTACTTTCACATGCTCGTAAATATGATCATGTACATGGTTGTCCAGAGAGTTTCCAAGAGACTTGACAAACTGATTTCAAGGAGCTGACGTTACCTTTTCAAGATGGACGACGTTTCAGAATAGAAGACACCTTGTTCAATATGAAGATCAAGAAAAAAGAATGCGAGTTCTATTCAAAGAAGACTTCTAACTAGTTAGAATTCGAATTAAACTAGGAAAGTTTTCTTATTGAGTTTGATTCAAAATAGGACAATTTGATTACCTTGTTTAGGATATATCTTGTGTTTATAAATAGTCTGAGAATCAGACTAGTTATGAAGCAATTGAGGTTTACGATTACACTAGAGCTAGAGAGTCTAAAAGACTTCAAGTTTGAAGCATATAGTATTCGGGTAGACTAGATTTGATCTTTGTGATCATTGTGTGTTTAGTCTGTATTTGAAATTCTTTCATACACACTTTTAAATGAGTTTCGGGAGAGATTTTCTGTGGAAACTAGAGAGAGTCTGGGTTGTGCGGGGATCTCACAATTCAGTCCATCGAAAGAGGTTATAGTGTGTAGGAAAAGGGTTGAGTGACGGGTGATCATCGTGTAATAGCCTTTGTAACCTTGCAACGGAGTAGTGGATTGTTTCTCACGGACTTGTGAAGTCCCCCAGACGTAGATTAGTTGATTGAACATGATTATCAACCTCGTGCCAGTTACTTGCTTTCAATTTATCATTATGACCTTACATGTTTATCATATTGTACAGGCACATAATAATGAACATGTTTATATCTGCACAGTTTATGTAACTTCAATTGGTACCAGAGCAGGTCGCCTTTGGTTAAAAGCGAAAATGAAAAGTGCATAACTGCATGAAGATTTTGGTTGAGTTCAAGTTTTGAGTTCAATCAAGAAAGGAGGATCCACGGTCAGACCGCCATTACTTGAAGGTAATAATTATCCTTACTGGAAAGTAAGGATGAGGGCATTTCTGAGGTCAATAGAAACTTCGCGCAAACACAAGGCCCAAATATGGAGGTGAACGTAGAGGTCTGCTTGTTCCGCTACTTTGATGAACTTCACAAGGTCGAACCGCCCTTCGAAATTATACTGCACAAATAGGGATAAGGCAAAAGTAGAAGGAGATGAGGATATGTTTTGAAAATAGGGATTCTAGAAAAAGGCATTAGAAGAAGATAGAGTTTGTTCTGGATTTTCAGGCTGTAATGTTTATCCATTAAGGTGGGCACGTGGAGACTACTTAAAAAACCCTAGAACTGAAGAGTCGTGGTCACATCAGCTACATGAACCACTTTTAATAAAATTGAGCCCACTAAATCTCTAATCATCATTTTCACTCTTCATTCCATTACCCTTAAACATACCAAGCAGAAAAACTCTTTCTAGAAGCGCTCTCTCTCTAGAAAAGCCATTTCTCATTCTTCAAAAAATTTCTTACAATAAAAAATGGTAGCAACGCGAGGAAAGAAAATAGTACCCAAGCCAATTACTAAGGCTCGCCTAGAGTTTGAGCCATTCGTCTCGACTGAAGAGCCCTCGCAGAGCAAGGTTGTAAGGAAGAAGACATCTAAGCCCAAAGATAAAGGTGAAGGGGAAACTGGTGCTTCGGGTAAGCCGGTTAAAAAAGAAGTACCAGAGATGGTGGTTGCGCCTTCTGCCACACCTTTAAATAATATATAAATTTATAATGTTGCACGAATGGACTTATTCGTGCACCTCACTCGTGTAGCAATATTAATTTGTACTGCTACACGATCATATTTCATTTGTGTATCCAAATAATGCACTCTAGTCGTGTAGCTCATAATTTTATGAAGTGTAATTAAGTATTTTCAGCAAAAAAGTGGCTATAAATAATCATTTTTTAAAAGACGAATAAAAACATAATTTATGAAATGAAAATGGCTATTTTTATATATTAACACAAAAATATATTGGGTAAAAAGCTAGAACATCAAATATTATGAAATGGGGGAAGTAGTAAATAAGTACACACACACACACACACACACACACATATATATATATATATAGAGAGAGAGAGAAAGAGAGAGAGAAAGAGAAAGATGGGATCATGTGAGAACCACACCCCCTGTGAGAACTGAGAACCAATTTTAACCACAGATCTCGCCTATTTAGACGGCCAAGATCTGTTCCAAACTTTAAAAAAAATGCAGTGGCATTACTGTAATATTACTGACTTTAATGAAACAATGGTATTTTCGTAATTTAGGAATTCTATTATTTTTGACATGAAATCTCTTCCCGACTCTTGAACCCTCATCTCCATCTCTCTCTCTCTCTCTCTCTCTCTCTCTCTCTCTCTCTCTTCTCCTTCCCACCGCTACACAACCCCATTCGCAGCCGTCGTGTGGACGCCATGTCGAAGCACTACCGTCCCGCCGTAAGTTCGAATTTATCATCATTCGCTGAAAGATCTCTTTTATTTCTCTTCGATTTTGTTGTGTTTATGTAATCTAGATTCCAGTCGATTCATCTTAATCAATCTTTGTTCATACGAGTTCCCCTAGAGTTTTGGTTGTTCGTTGTTCTTGGATGATAATGCCGGGTAAAAATATTTTTATTGTACTTTTTATGTAATTTTTTCACGTGATTCTCTTCGATTCTCTAAGACTTTGTTATGTTTTAGATTTGTTCAATAATGTTGATTAAGTTGAACTTTTGATTTTTGAGGATCAATATGTATTTTTAGCTCTGCAAATCGTGATTTCATATTTCTAAGTACTTGTATCTCTCCATATTTGTAATACTATATTCGTGAATCTTTGCATATTTGCTAGAATTACAAATTGTAAAAAAAATTGAGATTTCAAAAAACATGTTGCTAGCAAATAGTTTAGCACTAGTATTAAAATGTTTAGCACTTCTGTAACCTATTTTAGTACTACTGTGAATAATTTTAGCATTATTAAGCACTAACGTGATTAGTTATGTATTGATTAATATGCAAATTGTGTTTCTTCCACTTTGGAGATTTCACTTGTGTTTTCTGTAATTAGCTACATTCAGTTGCAAATCAAACATATTCCTCAGAAATTACCGTCTTTCTCCGCGCGGCGAGCGTCCAAATTGAGGCCGCGCGATTGGCTTCTGTGCTGTTGCAGAACATCCTCCACCACTGACGCCACCGAAAATGACAATGCGCCTTCAATCGCCGCCATTCCAACTTCTCTCTCTCCCTCTCTATAACTCAACAAACCTCCAATTTCAATTCTCCGGTTCGGAACAAAATCATTCAATGAAATTTCAAATACAATTTACTCCTATGGAAAATCACTACTGATTATTAGAGCTTCAACGTCAAGGTAGATAGATACATACACGCGATCATATATATAGAGAGAATAGTTAGCTTTTAGCACTGATAGTTTATATTTTAGCACTGGTAGTTTATATTTTAACACCGGTAGTTTATATTTTAGCATTTCCATTTCCTTTTTTAACACTGTTAGTTTAATGTTTGAATATTTTGGTAGGTGATAGTGTTAGCATTTGTAGTCTGTTATTTACGATGAGAAAGACATAATAATAGACAATATCATCATCACTCTTCCAAGCAAGTTCAGCAGCTCGAAGCGTACGCATTCTACTTATTAATTTGCATCTAATTTATATATTTATTAATTTGTGCATGTATTTTGCTTTCGCATGAAGCTTTGGAAATTAAACGCTACACTTGGTGGTTTTACTGATTTATGAGATGAGATTATTTTTGGATTTATTTTGTATGTTGGTGAGCTGTATTAATGTTGTGGGATTTTATTTGAATGGATGAAGATTTTTTAAGGAACATCCACATCCTGATGATGAGGATCAGAGACTACAACTGAGAAATGAATTAGGGCTTGACCCTAAAGATACCGATGATATTTTTTTATTGTAATGCTAAACAATCGTCATGTTAGTGCTAAAATAAATGATGACAGTGCTAAAATAAGGAATGATAATGCTAAAACCCTAAATTGAAAAATATACGCATGAATAACATATACAATGTTAAACTTTTAAAAGCATGTTCCATATATCATCCAAATATTGATGTGCCATAATTACTATCGAATAAATCGGACTTTGTGATTCCAACTTTAATTTTAGATCAACTCAATCGTCATCGTTATCTTATTTTAATGTTGGTGTGTTTTTTTCATCACATAATTTAGTTCTTTATATTCATTTCCAAAAAAGATGTGAAGTTTTGCAATATTTATATCTTTTTTAATTGATTTACTCAAGTTCTTAGAAAGTTCTCAACTTTCATTTGAAAAAAAAGAACACGAGGAAATTGAAGTGATGGCTTATGGCTTAAGCCATAATTTATTTATTAAAGAAAAAGAAAAAAACAAAAAGTTACATTAGAGAGATATAGCTTGAGACGTACAAAATGTCTATCTAGCCAGTTTAACTTTTTTTGCAGTGTGAAGCTCTGTAAACAATAGTATTTTTTTATTGTAATGCTAAACAATTGTGATGCTAAACAAGGGCCATGTTAGTGCTAAAATAAGTCATGATAGTGCTAAAATAAGTCATGACAGTGCTAAAATAGGGAATGGCAATGATAAAATTCTAAATTGAAAAATATACACTTAAATCACATATACAATGCTAAACTCTAAACTATAGTGCTAAAAATGGAAAATCATGAAGCATAAAAAGATGTCGATGATATTTTTTTATTGTAATGCTAAACAATTGTCATTGTAATACCCCGAAAATTTTATTATCTAAATTTATTTAGGAATATATATGTCTAATAGTTAGAATAAGTGTAATATCCAATCATCTTGGTATTAAATATATATATATATATATATATATAAATATATAAATAGCATATGTTAAGCATAGGGATAATCTAGGAAAGAAAATGGACCTTTAATTTTTTTTATTATTTTTTTTAGGTAAGTATGTTTGTTGAGAAGGTTAGAGATACCCCGAGACCTTCTCATAACTGTTATTAATGAATAAAATTTTAAAAACCAAATATATTTATATAGGTTTATGCATTTGAATTTGACTATGCTTTTTTATCTCTTTGGTATAAAAGTTAAAAGTTATATATTTAATATTTTATTGATGGTGGATTATATATATATATATTAAATAGAACATATATACGTATATGTCTAAGCATATTCTACTTTAATTAATATATAGTACAAAATGATCTATTTCTAAATAGATATAGTATATTATAATAGATAACAAGCTTTTCGATTTCTCTTGTGCAAACACGTAGCTTTGTAGGAAAATTATAGGTGTAATTTTTTTAATTCATATGTTAGGTGGTTAGTGGTATACGTGTGCATGAGTTGTGGGGAAACAATATCTATTCAACCAAAGTATACTTCTATAGCTAATTACCGTGAAATTAAGAAAACAGGGATTGGAAAGCCGAAAGCTTGCTTCTGCGAACTAAGGTTACTTTAATTCAAATTAATATGCAATATTTATTAATTATTCATGTTTGAACTTGTGATTAATTTTTCTCAATTATACAAAAAAAGGGAGGTTACGGTTGAGATTGTTTCAAGTTATATTAGATTTATTTAGTGATATAATATTTAGATTTTGATCACTTAAAAGCTTAGGGATCCATATATATTATATATAAATTATATAGTTAACTTAGCAAATTTCTAATAAATCAAAGATTAGATAATATTATTTGAACTTTACTACAAGCAAGATATTTTAATTTATTTATTTTTCCTAACTGAACATGTATTGAGTGAACATTATTTCATTAATTAAAATGGTTTAATACAGAGGTAATTAGTAATATCTATATGGTATTATAGTTAGAAGATATTTAATCACTTAGTGTAAATATCATCTTTGGAATGAATAATATATTCTAAAAGAGTCAAGTTAAGTTTAAAATCAGGGCACTACTAATCAAAATACAGTAGTAGAAACTTTAATTAAAAGAAAGCTTAGGGATTGAGTTTTAATAGAGACCCTTTAGTTAAACTAAATCAAGGTTGGTTGTTGTAGGCCCATAAGAAGTAGCAGAAACCGAGCAGAACCAAACCAAAGTTTGAAACTTTATCTATTATCCAGGTGGGCTATTATATTTTTGCAAATTGTATCTTTCGAGCTATTAAGCTCTGCTTTGTTAAAATTGCATATGTGACTATCTGTGTTAAATATTTACGTGCTACTGTATGTTCTCGGAGTCTCATAAACCAGCGCTGTGTCAATGTGAGTAGCTACAGTATGCATGCATTATTTGTTCTGCCCTACTCCTTGTCGGTGAGACTAAAATGAAACACTTATGGGTTATACTCATTGGGTATACTTGGCCATACTCAACTTTACACGTGGTGATGTAGTACGGGTTGCAGGCAGTGACTGGTTATACTTTTAGCGCTTCATGATAAAATGTTTTGGTGAACTTAGGTTGCTTTCAATTTTAAAATCTCCTAAGCTTCACTACCTGCATGAACACAGATAGATTACTTTAACAAAATGATTTGCATAACTTGAATTGTCAAAACTTGCCCACGGAGTGCATTAGTACTCAGCCCAAATATTTTCAAATATTTTTCAAGTCAGTAAGCTGGCGCGTGAAGGTGACGATGCTGAGAGATGGGCTTTTATTGTTTATGTATTTTCCCATTGTCTCTTTCTGTTAAGTATTCTGTTGATAATGAAGTCTCCGCGCTTGTAATATCCTTTTGTTAAACACTAAGAACTCTGATCTTGGTGTTGTAAATAGGTATATATTATAATAAAGCATGTTTGATTATTCTGAGTCTTCTGTTGAGATTTTATTAATCAGGTTAACCCCGTGGCGTCCATTTTCACGATCTTTCAGGATCGGGGCGCTACAGTCATGTTAAACAAGGATCATGGCAGTGCTAAAATAAGTCATGACAGTGCTAAAATAAGCCATAACAGTGCTGAAATAAGTCATGACAGTGCTAAAAAAGACCATGACAGTGGTAAAATTAAGCTTTAATTAACTTATGTACAATGCTCGTATTATATGTACAAAATACAAACAAGTGTAGCAATTCTACAGTCGACTATCATTGAATTAAGTCCTTGGCGAAGCTATCTTCCTTACTGCAGTATGTGAACATAACTTTGTAGAGTTCAATCAATAGTAGACTAGCTAGGATCAAGAAATCTGGAAATCTGTTTAGAACTTGTTATAGATAATATTGAGATCGACCAGCATAAATGTCAATTGCATCATCTGTAATATAATTAGGATTTATCTGTGAAAGGGGGTGACTATTAATTAAATATGTAGATGAGCTATGCTTATGCATCAGTGTATTCATTTAGTACAAAATTAAATTTATGCATCTGTGGTCCTTCACTGAATCTTGGCGTTTTCTTGCAAGGATTGCGGTAAACAAGTCTATTTGGGTAAGAACACGGAACTATTTTTTCGATTAGGTGTATAATTTTGATTTAGATTGTGAGATCTAAACTTATTCTTCGCAAAAAGAAAGCTGGTTTGAGAGTTTCTTGTCATGCTAAACAAGGGTCATGTTAGTGCTAAAATAAGTCATAACAGTGCTAAAATAAGTCATGACAATGCTAAAATAGGAAATGACAATGCTAAAACCCTAAATTGAAAAATATACGCGTGAATCACATATACATTGAAATTTCCGATTTTACCCTCACCGAGTTTCAGGGGCAGCGAAGTTCAAAATTATTACAATTATGCCACCGCATTTTTTTAATTTTTGAACTGATCTTCACCGTCCAAATAGGCGAGATCAATGGTTGAGATTGGTTCTCGATTCTGATACAACAATCTTTACAACATTATCATCCTTGGTTTACCTTTGCCATGGCTAACATCCTATCCCATATTGTGCAGCTGACGCCTCTAGCACACGCATACAAGGCCAAGGGTGAGCCACAATATAAGAAACTATGTGCCATGTTCACAGATGAGTAGGCTAAGAAATTTGTATCATTCTTATTTCCAGTTTGTGTTACAGATATTGGTTGATGGTCTAACTAATTTCTAGGAGGAATTTGAATCTGCATAACTAATATTGAACATCTAAAAAAAGCAGAGATTCATCTACATTGCAGTGGATTCAGTGTTAAAAAAAGCAGAGATTCATGAAAGTGCCTAAGTAGTATTGAACATCTAAAAATGCAAGGATTCATCTGATAATTCTTTGTTATTAACACCTAAAAGCAAAATTAACCAACACCTCCAGTTAAATCAAGGAGGACACAGAAACAGGGGCTCAAATGAAGCAAGTAGCTATAAACATCGTTTATCCATATAGATTCATCTAGATTGTAGTGGATTCACTATTAAAAAAACAGAGATTGATGAAAGTGACTAACTAATATTGAACATCTACAAAATGCAATGATTCATCCGGTGAATTGCAAGGGGAAAACCCCAAAAACCAAAATTAACCAACACCTCAAGTTAAAGAAAGTAGCGCACGAAAGCAGTTCTCCAAATAAAGCAAGTAGCTATAAACATCGATTAACATTGAAATCATGGGGTCAATAAGGAACGCATGGTTGAAAAATTCAGATTCTTTGAATCTGAATAGTGCCGAGTAACAGAAAATACTTATATTAATATTATCCTAATTACACCACTACTGCTAATAATATTAATAATCCAAGTAACAGAAAATACTTATAAAAATACTAATAATAATAATAATAATAATAAAAGAGAAAGTCAGGGGAATCAAGAAAGTTGGTAGAACCCTGCAACCACGAGTGCGGCAAAAACCCCGGCCACGATGAAGATCCTTCTAGTTAGAGTGCTAGTCTTCATTTGGATGGGGACCTTTGCATAGATTAAGTTGTCGCCCTCTGTGTCCTTTGATTGAAGCCTCGCATACAACGTCTCTATCATGAGGTTATTGTATTGCAGCTGACTCTCGAGAGACTCTTTCTGGACCTTCAATCGCTGCACACACCCCAGGTAATAAGGTGGCAACTCGTCGTCAACCCATTCAAAATACTTGCAGCCGGAAACCTACGCACAATGTTAAATTTAAATCGTAAGGCCGATTGAAATATTTTTAAAAAAATGTAAGAGATAGGTATAGTATATTGCGGGGAAATCTATACATACCCGCCTTTAGGGGCAGCGAACAAAGTGTCGGAATGGGTTGTCATCGGTATTCGAGGTGTATAGCTCGGACACCCCATGGTGATCACAAACCCCTGCCGATTTTGTCTGTGTCGATGCCGGAGTCAATGCTGAGGATCCGGTGGAGTTACTGCCAAGATAAGCCATGTTGTTGAACGGCAGAGAAGAGGAAGTGGAAGGGTTTGTATTTGGGGTGGAATTAATGAAATGCAACAAAATATCATTTGAATCAAAATATAAAGCCATTTACTGTAGGAGTCTTCCAGAGAAAGAGTTGCCACTGTTTGGAAATCGAGATATATTTGAAATTTGGATAAGTTTTAATTTTTAAATTACCGCCCAATAGTAGCAATTTCATTTTCTAATTACCGCCAAACTTATCAATTTCATTTATACAGGTCCGCAGAAAACAATTTAAATACTACCTAACTTAAATTCATATATGTGACTCATGTAATCGTCGAATTTTAATTTATAGCTAAGAAATGGGTGATAAGGTAAATAAATAATAGAACCATGACGGGTAATAACTATAGTAATTAAAATGTAATTCGGATGTTAATAAAATTATAAACATGGCTGACTTTAAAATATAACATGGAATTTTATCTGCTAAATGAAGTACAACTTTGCCTGTAGGAGTCTTCCTCTGTAAGCCAACTGACTATTCAATTCTTGGAATGAGAAGATTACACTTGAAATTTCGTACAGTTTCCGCCTAAAACCGCCAAACATAACATTTTTCGAAAAATTTCAAAAGACATATAGCCAAACATTAGCAAGTTAATAATCCCCATTTACGGAAGTTAGTTTTAATAAATGCCAAAGTTTAATTTAATGATAAATAAAATTGATAAATGTTAGTAATCTGTCTTTCAAAATAATTGCTTAAAAAAACGGTGATGAGGAATTTATTAGAACATGTCCTCAATGATATTTTTTAGGAAAAAAAATTAATTAATTAATGAATAATGAAAGACATAATATTTGATAAATTTTACGAAACAAGAATTGTTAAAATGGGAGAAATGGTAAGTTTTTTTAAAAAAAATGTGATATAATCATAGTTAGTTGAGAAATGATGTTCAAATAATCAATTAATAATTTCAAAATTTGAAATTAAATAATAAACAATTACAATGCATCCTAATTGGGTTTGATGAATTCTGAGTAATAAGTGTAAACTTAAACTAAAGCATAAGAAATTGAACTGAAGGAAACAAATGATAAAAACTCCGAAAAAACTTTTAATTGCAATATGGAATGCAACACAAAATGTGCAATATAAGATTTCATCCCATTGAAATCTTGCAATAGATAATTTCTACTTACCCCTGAAACCCCCACGAAACACCCTTAATCCCCCAAAAACCCCCGAAACACCGGAAACCGGCCTAAAACCCCCCGGAACCCTTGAAACCCCTCAACCCCCCCCCCCGAAACCCCTGAAAAACCTGAAACCCCCTAAAACCCACCCAAACCCCTCTACTTACCCCTGAAACCCCCACGAAACACCCTTAAACCCTCCAGAAACCCCCGAAACACCGGAAACTGGCCTAAAACCCCCCGAAACCCCTGACACCCCTCAAACCCCTCAACACCCCTCCCGAAACCCCTGAAAAACCTGAAACCCCCTAAAACCTACCCAAACCCCTCTAATTACCCCTGAAACCCCCCACAAAACACCCTTAAACCCCCCCCCCCCCCAAATTACCCCGAAACACCTGAAACCGCACTAAAACCCCCCGAAACCCCTGGAACCCCTCTTTACCCCCCCCCCCTCCCGAAACCCCTGAAAACCCTGAAAACCCCCTAAAACCCACCTGAACCTCTGAAACCCCTTAAACCCCTCTATAAAATATTTGATGTTTTTGCATTGATAGTTGAATCAAATTCGTTGCTCCATGTGGTTTTCGATGTTCACAATGTAACTAAACGATTTTTGATGTTTTTGCCTACCGTAAACAAATAACTGTACACATTAGACTTCTCAACTATATTTTGTACTATTTATTAAGTTAATCAAGAAAATTAACTATCTGCATTATATATTGTACCAGGCCGCTTTTTATGTCGTTAATTAAAAGGTATTAATAATAATAGATATACGTATAGTTTAGTTTTTTATTAATAGGAATTTCAATAAGATAAAGTATTAGATTATCTTAGATTGATTTAAAATCCATGTGCAGCGATTACAATGATCATGCCCACTGTTAACACAAAACAGTGAAAGCCAATTAAAATTTGTGCTCTGGAATCGTGACTCTCATAGAAGTGTTGTCGGCAGCTGAGTGGAAATTTAATAATGACTTTTATTACTTTATAATTAAAGATACATTATAAATATTTATTATGTGTCTGTTTTAATAAGCCGATAATTTGGAGATAAATTTTAGGTTTCATAAAGAGTTTTAGGAATTTTTTTTATTTCATACGTGAGAGGTATAAGATATTTAATGGATTGACATTACATCTAAGAACAACCAGAAAAGTTAATTTAAAAAAAAAGGAATAGGTTCTACGTTGTATTAATAGTCAGTATTCTACATTGAAAAAATATGGAAGTCAATGTTATATTTTCTTATATTATATTAACAATATTATACATTTTATTTAACTTAAATAAATAGAAGAGAGGGTTACGGCTGACTAACCTTATGTTAATTGCCTTCTTTAAAATTACATGTTGTTATTTTTTAAAGGTCACTCAATTAAAATTTATTTATTATTTCTTATTTCTTAATTTGGTATTTTTATGAAATCAAAAGGGTTATTTCTCTTCTGATGGCATTTTAAATTCTGAAGATTTTGTTAAAATTCTGCTCATGTATTAGTTCCTCAAGGTTAAGTTAATATTCCACGTCATAATTTTATATAAATTTGCGGTGTTACATATTTCGCACCTCTCAATTTTATTAGTATATAATACATGAACTTTGTCTTTTAACATGGTCAAGTAATTTAAAGTATGTCTCATATATGGTTACTAAAAATAATACTAAATATATATATATATATATAAGTATCTTAATATATTATTAACATAATTCCCGCACCGTTTTTGTTAAATTACATTACATAGACGACGTCATCTTAATGTAATTTTAAGGTGGTGGAAAATATAATTTATTATAACTGGTATTGTAAATTATAAAATTAAAATTAAAAAATTACTTTAATAATAGTACTTGGAAACATAACCGGGCCCAAAATAATAATTCATATCTGGGCCTAAAATTTAGTGATTTCTCCTGACTGGGCTTTTAAAACATTTGTATCTATAATTACATAATGTTGGCCCAATTACCTGTTCAAACCATTTAATTGCACACGCCTCATCATTAAAACAAAAGCCCATTCATTAAAACAAAAATAAACAGTAGAGATATTCCTTAATTTCTACCAGCTCAAAAAAGCATGGGCGTCGACACATAAAACATACCCAATGCATAAATCTTTGTCTGCACACACACAAAAGTCATCCAGATAGAGAGCATTCACGACAACCGCTGGTGATGCACAAAAAGAGCACAAAACATGTATCTACAGCTCCCAAAAACCAAGGTCTATGCCTCAACAAACTTCATTATGCTGGAAATTCACGGCCTAATTCAAAGAGTTTGGCGCAATAGCTGTGTCGCCAGATGCCACACCTTGCTGGATCCACAGAGCTGGTTGGAAGCCAAGCACTCCATGTACTTAACGACCATGATACCAAAGTCATGGTTATTTCCTTGCTGTGGAGTGTCCGGAGCAGAGATGATCTCCCACACGTCTCTTAGTTCAGAGCCCATCTTCTTCTGCTCCCAAATCGCAGCATGACTACAAAGCCAGGGAATGTATCTAGACATGTGCAAAAAATGACCGGCAATACTTCCCCAGTTAGTGCTCCCACAAGCAGAGTCATAGATGGTCACGGTTTGGCTCTCAAAGCAGATCGCATAACACACCCAGTGATTCTTATTTACATTGGCCACGCCGAGGACTTGTCTTGCCTCAACCCAAGGCAAACCATATTCTCTTGGCCAGACCCCATTCACATATTACATCATTGACTCATAGGTATTATTAAAATCTCCTTTCAGCAAGAAACCCTGTAAAATAAGTTCAGGGACATCAAAGTTTGTTGTACTTAATCCCCCCCTTTAACCACAAATATATACACTATAAGATACTCTCAAATTATCTACTTTGAATACATATGACAGGATGGAACAAAACTCATTCTTCATAAAGGTCAAATAAAGCTTACCGTTCGTCAAAGCATCGATATGCTATAAATGGAACACATAAGTTCAAAATCAGTCACAAATTTGTTAATACATCAACCTAAAAGGAGGTCAGCTTCACTTACTTCGTCGGCTAGCCAACCCCTTCTGGTCAACAAATCGTCAAACCATGAGATCGGCACCCTCGACTTGCTTATGATGGGGAGAGGTGTCTCAGGCTCACTGCCAATGTATGAGCATGAATTAAAAGCCAATAAACAGAATATAAGAAATTTAAATAACTAAATGAATCATACTCCAAAAGGAAATAAAAACTCACGGCTTAATCTTCACGGCAGTGTCATACCACTTCTGAAACGGCAGTGTGAATTTATGATGATAAGTTGCCTCCAAGGGATCATACATTGCATTTGTTGGGGTGAACAACTGACGGGCCACAAATTTCGTAGAAGATGGACCATCATTTTTCCTTAACTTGCGCTTTGAACTTGTTCGCTCATCAGGTTCTTCTTCATCAATCAATTGGCGTTGAAAAGGTTGATTTTAATAGAGTTTGAGATAGCCGCTTGCTCGACCTCGTGGATACTCTTGGTGGTGGCGAACTAACTCCAAGACCTAACCCTTTATCAGTCTTTGGAGACACAGCAGCAGGCTTCATCAAATCATCCACCAAATCCTTCTTCCCAATACTCAAACCATCGTCTTCACACTTCTCGTCTACAGCCTCAACAACCTCAACGCTTTCCTTCTCCTCATCTTCCGGTACTTCATTAGGAACTCTTTCATCAGGCTCAACACCATCTCCCCCCTCTTCATTCACAGCCCCTGCCTCTGCCTCAGCAAACACCTTCCAACAACACTTACATCGACGATGCAAACTCTCAATCACATCTAACTTACGTACTAATGCTTTCATTTGACCATCAATCTCCTGGAGGGTAACCTGTAAAGATGTGAAAATTAGCAGTCCAAATTAATTTCCTTCACCTGAACATCTATCTCAAAACAGACTTACATTGCTAACTATCTCTTCCACATGGCTGTCTTTGCCTTTTTCATTCACTGGAAGGCTCTTCGACTCCGCCGTTAAGTCAACATGAACATCATTGTCCTTTAATCTGCCCGATCGAAGCCCTATCTTTCATCACAGTTGGTTCCAATCTTTTCTTATTCGCAGCAGCGCCATCAACATCACCCTCGCCCGCTTTTCGCTTCAAGGGAGGGGCCACAAATAATTTTGGCGGGGACATATGCCTTTCCTGCAGCCCCAACCCTTGCAGATGTTGCCACTCATCCTTTGAGGGACCCACGATACCCTACAAATACTCAAACAATTAACACAGATAAGTAAACTATTTACAATTAAATTACAAATAAATAAACATATACTATTAACTAATGACAGAAACATATTTACTAACCAAACGTTGTGCATATTCTGGTGCAAAATATCCTATCAATTGCTCATAGTGATAGAACTCATCAACACGCCAGCGGAGGATCCTAGGGAACCGACCAAGATTTGTTTTGACAATATGCGCGCAATCTCGACCTAGATCCGGCATGAATTCATACGCCCACGTTTGGAGCGCCAGCACAAACCCATACACATCATAAGCCATACTCTTCTGCTGTCTAATTATGTTATTAATAACCCGACACCGCGAAAGAGTGGATTTCAAGAGGTACTCGTACGAGACTCGGGCCCAAGGATATTTTTCAAACTGCTCCAAATCATCAGCTAGATGCAAGTATTACATCTGCAGGCTCTTTTCTTTACGATCACGTGGCAGAACCACCGCATAAAGGATGAACAAGTAAGCTAATTTTAATGATAAAACAGAATTGCCTCTAGTTTTTTTGCACTCACGACGGAAGGCTACAGAGATATTGATGAACTTTAGGCTCCGTCTGTTCGTGAAAAGCAAACTGTGAATGCTCGAAGCCTTGGGGGCTCGTACCATTCTCTGAATTTTAGGCCAGTCATGAGACCAAACTTATGAAGTCTCCCATTCAGATTAAAAGTCAGTTGATTCTTGATAGAAGGAATTAGATGATTCTTGACCAGAATATGATACAATTGGCCTTGGAACTGCAGGTTCGCAATATCAAATAAGTGCCCGAAGCAGGACTTCTTCAAATGCTGCATGTTTGCAGGCCCTAAAAGTTCCTTCACTTAATCAAGCCACTCCAGGTGGCATCTAAAAGACATGAGAGCGCCTACAAGGCAGCCACATCAACAACAAAAATAAAAAATTAAGTGCGGGAAAGACAAAAGAAACTAATACTCACATATAGAAGTTCATTACATTACCAACACAAACAAAAAATTAAATTTGATGTGCTTAAAAAAATAAATGCAACCTAGCAGAGCAGCGAAGAACTAAATCAACACCTTCAATTCCACAAAACCCACTTCCATTCCTTGAAAATAGATCCAACCAAACCCTAACCCATCTAGCTTTACGAAAACATGAAAGAACAAACTTAGAGTCTAGGACAGAGACAGAGTTGTCACATTACCTTATCCGGCACCCTTCCTCCTCCTCCTCCTCCCCTGCTCCGCCATAGCTTTAGCCACCACCTTCGACTGGAGTTATGCGCTTCCTTCAACCGCAACCTTTGAACCCAAATAGATCACAACTTCAAAAACCAACCACCGGCTCGAATATAACTGTTTTACAATTGAATATTAAAGGTCACGAAACTACAAAGAAACTTCTTCTTCTGTGTAAAAGAAATGGCCGGAAATGGATACAATGAAAAATGAGGAGTCTTACACATGAAAACGACGACGTCGACGTCGATTCCACCGCCGTCTCGACTTGCCGCCGCGATTAACTTCGTTGCTCTGGCCGGCCGCTACTCTACTTCTGCTTCGACTGGTATAGACCCAACAACAATATAATGAAACAAAAACATTGTTCCTTTTATTATATTTTATTTATGCGCCTCCTTGGTTTTTGAAAATTTACACACCCCCTTTAAAAAGAGTAGTTGAAGCCGTCAGGGGACTCCAAAGTGACATGAATCACGCTGTAAATTCCGACCGATGACATAAACGGATTAAGAAAGGGCAATATCAGACTTTGAATCACGCTGTAAATTCCTACACACTTAAAATTATTATTTTTTATTCTTTTTTTAAGTTCAAATTATAATTGTTAATTAAGACTAATTATATCCAATTAGAGTATATAATTATTTTTTAATATTAAATGTTCAATTGTTACTTAATAATTAATTATTTCTTACAAAATAATTTTATAAGCTAATCGGGGATAATAATCCTAATTAACAAGTATAGGATTAAATTAGAATACAAGAAATTGAAATCGAAGCAAAAACTGAATAAAAATTAATACTTTTAGGTGTGTTGTATAAAATATAGTAGATGATTTCATCCCGTTGTCTAACTTATCATTATATGTTAAATTAAATTTGCAATTGATTGAAGAATTAATTTCACGAAGAATCCAAAATTTGTAAATGAAATAAAAATGGAATGGCATTATGTATATTGCATACCTTGAGAAAAACAGCATCAGCGGGAGGAATGAACACAAACATGTCTCCACTGACAAAGCTCAGATTCTCAGACCCTTTCAACCCAGCAACAACTTGTGGAAGGTCGAGCACGGTGCATTTTATTGCCGGAAACGAGGCGGCCACCGCCTTCGCCACTGCCCCCGTCCCACCGGCGACATCTACCATTGTTTTCAACCCCTCAAAAACATGGTTACATTCCTTAACAAGTATACTAGCTATAAACCGTGCATCACTAGCCATTGCATCATTAAACAGTTGATTCCACTTCTTCTCATTTCCTCCAAACTCCCAAAGATCCCTCCCATTTCTGGTGATAAATGGAGAGGCACATTCATCTTGAAACCAGTCCATCAAATGATGGAATGGGTCCATCATGATCGGGTCAATCATAGCAAGTGCAAAAGGGGCGAAGCTCAAGGACAAGGGCTCATCTCTGAGCAAGAGACGCGAAGCCCTTGTGAGAGAATAAGCCTCTTCTTCCTCCCCGTCGATCTTCACCTTCTCGAAGATCTTTGAGTGGACTAGAGTCCGCATCAAGCGATAGAGGCCATGGGATTTGGCCTTGTTGATGGGGAGGGCATCGGCCAGTTGAGAAAGTGTTATGGGCTTATCATGTTTGTGGATGATATCGGGTATGCCTAATTGAAGAGCGCATTTCAGAGACATGGAGTTTATGTAGTTGAAAATGAGGTTCCAAACATGAGTTTGAGCATCCAGAATTTCTTGTGTGGAATCTATTGCATCAGGCAATGCCATTGTTGGAGTACTACTGCTACTATAATTGACGTGAACCTTTTTCTATCACAAATCACAAATAATTAATGAAGTTGTCCCTTAATTTATAGCCGTGTGAAGTTTAGTCCGACAATATTTTTTAATAAATTAAATTGATGGCTTATTAATGAACGTGAATCTTGTTTAATTTGGAGTATTAAATTGGCATCTAACAGCTAAGACTACTTCCAGCAACAAACGGCCCAATCGATCATCAAATAAGACAACAAAATAATAATAAAAACAATTCTCAACTTGCATGATCCGGGCCAATCGATTGGCATTTTGGTTGGTCAATCAACCTATTGATCAATCCATTCTTTTGCCATGTGTATTGCCACGTGTCATAATTTGATTAGTCAATCATATTTTTATTGGATAAAATTTTATATTGTTATTATTTTGAATAATAATTTATTAAAAAAATATAAAAATTATATCATAATTCATATTTTTTTATCTATAAAATGAGCTCATTTTTAACATATTTTGAATCATACTAAAAAACCATCAATTCTCACTCATTTTCTCTCATTTGAAATTATGGATCCAAATGATTCAAATTATTTTTCAAATTCCCAAATTCCAAACTCCCAAAATTATCAATATTATCAAAATTCACATTTTTCTCCGAATCTCAACCAAAATTCAATTTCTGAAGAAGTCCAACCATCACAAAATATCTCCCGTAATTTATTTCAAGATGTGCAACAGTCATCCACAAATCGAAAGACACCAAAAAATATTTGGTCTGTGAAAGAAGATGTAGCTCTAATGCAAGCATGGTGTTTCGTTAGTGAACATGAGGCTCATGGAAAAAATCAAAAGAGTGCCTCTTTTTAATATTTGTATTTCATCTATTGTAATCTTCGTGTCATTATTGAGTTTATTATTTAATTTAAGTGTATGAGGAATATATTATTATTATTGTAATTAATTATTTAAAATATAAATTAATTTATTAAATTTTAAATATAATAAAAAATAATTATTATTAATAGATATTAATAAAGAATCAAATAAAATAATTTTTTAAGATTGTGGTTTTAGATTGTTGAATTGATTGTGTAGGTGGAGGAAAAAAAAATAATTATTTTATTGATAGCGGGTTGGTGGGGATTGTGAATGGATTTGTATTATTGTTGTGAAATATTATAATAACAATTTTATTTAGAGCAAATGAAATGGATGGTAAATGAGCAAATGAAAGCAAAGGGGTGGCCTTCTATTTATAGATGTGGGGTTGACTTCCTTGAGAAGTAACTCCAGTGTGGAAATACTGCAAAAGTTACTTCGGGTTCAGTTAAAAGCTACTTTATTCGATGTCGATGTCCAAATGATCTTAGACACAAAATCTAAAAATATCGGGAGACTCATTGGCTTGAATACTAGTGAACCAACTTGACTCGGGATGAAGACGGGATCGTCAGAAGAAAAACGAGCCAAGATTCCTTTTTGGAATTACATTTTACTATTCACTCAGACTGACAGATTTTGCTCCCGAGAGTTCGATTGACCTCAGAATGGAAATCCGTGAATGCGAATGGATTCCTTGAGTCATTTCCCATAGGAGAGGCCAGACAGAACAAGACTCGGATCAATGAGGAGGATTTCGTAAATTTCTCAAAACACGAACGCACGCAAAAGTTACTATTCATTCACTCTTTAAATACGTTTTTCATCACTGGGAACTCAAATGACTTCAGAATAAAATTTCGAGAACACCAGCACACTCCTTGAATTAAAACCTTTCTAACAAGACCAAGTTTGACCAAAATAGAGTTGAGATCAAAATTTCTGAAAATACAATTTCACCAACAACTGACTCCTAAAGTCGTGACTGACATCTGACATCACTTAAATCTTATTTAAAATTCTTCCTTAGCTAATTAATTGCTATTAAGAATCTTCTAATCATAATTCAAAAATCTGAGATTTTACACGAAGACGGGCTGTCGTCGGCGGAGATCGGGGAGACGGTGGCTAGTGGCTCTGATACCACTGTTGGGTATCGAAACCACCATCTCCAAGCGACCTCCTGTATTTACCGAATGATTCAGCCATGGGATTTAAACTTGTATGGCTCAGCATCAACTACACTTTACAAACACTCCTCAGTTGCAGAACTTCACAGATCGAGCGACAAGTCAGGGGATTTCGCCAGTAGTTAGGCCACAAGAATAGAGCCTCCTCAAGCCCCAAAACCCTAACCCACAGATCTCTACATAGCCCAGTAATTACACCGAGAAGGTGAAATTACTCTCACAAAGAGAAGAAGAAGAAGAAACAAAGAAGAAGGAGAAGATGTATCACACAGAAGATCGGATGAAAGCACTCAGCTTACCAAGATCACACGAAGAACTCTTTCTCTCTCTCTAAGAACTCTCTGGAAGCACATGAGATGAAAACAGAATGGGATGAATAGTAACCGCTCTTAGATATTAATAGGGCGGCTAATGAGAGGATTTGGGCATCAGGGTATTGGGCCGAGCTGCATCTGCCATGTTGGGCCAAGCTACAGCTGTTGGGCCTCACAGATAGTGGGCCTATTTATCAACACTTTGTTATTTCTGTCCTCTCAATTATATAACCTTATATATACTATATATAAAAGCAGAATAACCTCAATTTTGCCGTCAATTTGATGGCAATTTTGTAAATTAGATTATGTTTTGTGGTGATTTTCTTAACAAAAAATCTACTACATGTGCTGAGTATAATATCAATTTTATTTTATTTTTTAAATTTTTAAATAATGGACCAATTTTAAAATAATGTCTGCAAAATTGATGTGAGGATGGAACCTTAACAAACATGAATACCCTAAGATTCAGCAACAAAACCATTAGACCCAAAACTCTTTACACCCAAAACTTTTTGTCTAAATGGATAAAAGTAGACAAAAGTAAATAGTAATTGGGAAAAAACAACAACTTTTAAAAATAGGTAGTTTGTTAGGCAATTTGTACTATAATAGACTTGGTCCCCACACCCAATGATTGGCACATTGTACTTTTGTCAGGCATTAAATGCACCCTAACAGCCGAAACCCTAATTCTAAAAATGAAACCCTAACAATTCTAACTGCCTCGATTATTTATAGTAAGCCTCGATTAATTTTTAGCCGCGATTATTTATTGAAAATTGCCTCGATTGAAATTACAAGACTCGATTAATTCTTAGCCTCGATTAATTTTATAAGTTGAGTCTCGATTATTTATTAAAAAATAGTTTACAAAAGTGGTCTCGAATATTTCATAAGAAGCCTCAATTACTAGTTAAAAGTAGTCGAGGCTTTTAAAATCACGGCCTCGATTATGATGATTTAAGAAGAATTGATTATTTTTTAGATTTAATCGATTATTTTAGACTTCATCGATTATTAGTGCACAAGCCTCGATTATTTAGGTAAAACTAATCGAGGCTTATTATAAGCCTCGATTATTTAAGAAGATTTGAACCCTTAAAATGAAGTCTCGATTATTAATTTAAATTGTCTCGATTATTTTTTAAAAAAGCCTCGATTATTTTTTTTTTGAAATGACTCGATTATTTTTTAATGGGCCTCGATTATTTATTAAAAAATATATAGATTAATTTTAAGAGATTCTCGATTAATATCTTAACTAGCCATGATTAATGAATGCATTTATTTCTTTTTTGTGTAACTAGTTTCAATAAATAAAAAGAAGAAAGGTAAATGGCTTCATTAAATGAAAAGAAAGAAAGGTAGGGGGCCGAATTTAATACATGTACAGGTTAGTGGCTTCATGAAATGAAAAGAAGGGGAAGGTTGGACCGAATTAATGAAAAGAAGAGAAGGTAGGACCGAATTTAATACAATTTAATGTTTAGTGACTAGATAGGTTAAATTTTTGAATAAATAGAGGAGCTCGCTATTCACACTACAATACAAATCTCCACTACAGTACAAGCTTTTATTCACACTACAAAGCAAATCGACGAAGAAGAGCAAAAGTTGGAGAAATTTTTCGGAGAAAGGGGCGAAAGACAAGATTTTTCTGAAGAAAAAAGTAGTGCACGGGCAACTTTCAAATGTACGTTTTGTGTAACACCCTAAATTTATACTAAAATTTTAATATTTAAAATTAACTTAACTTTGCGAAAATAACACATAAATAAAATTTTTAACTAAAATTTCGAGAATTTAAAATGCCTGCATTAAAAAAAATTACCCTTTTTAATTTTCTGGATACAAATTTTAAAATATACATATAAATATATCACTGACTAAAAAAAAAATAAAACATAATATCTTAAGGAAAACAATTAACATTTAATAAATTATCATACGATCCATTTCATTATTTAATTTTCAATATAAACTTGTTCTTTAGGATATAATATAATAAGGAAGACAATTCTTTATATGATAAAAAAAAAACAACACATTTATTAACTTATATAAATCAATAGAATATGATATGTAAACAGAACACTTTTAACAACACTACGACCACCATTTTTAATATATATATATATATATATATTTTTTTTTTTGAAAATAAACAAGAGTATAAATTTCTTTTGCACCCACACAAATAAACTAAATTAACAAATACTATCGTCAAAGCAACATACTAATTAACAAGTTTGAGTTACCAAGTTCAGACATAAAAATACGTGAAAGATAAAATCCCAGTTCTAATCCAGTAGCTAAAAATAAAAGACCAATACTTAGATATAAATTCACTAAATAAAATAAGTCCTATTAATACTTAAACCATTAATCACACCACACTTCCGTCATACATCTCCAAACTCTTCTCCTGAAAACATTTGAAATCATAGGGGTGGGTATATTAAAACATACTCAGTAGGTGGGAATTAGGAAACATTTCATATCTTTGTCCAATCGTGATAACATAAACATATGCATACATGGATTCATAACCTTCAACCGAATATCAAGAACATGATAAACGGGATAACATTCAACCATAATTTCATCATATGAACTTTTCCATATATGAATCATGGGACAATATTCTTTCAACTGTATACAGGATCATAGTGCATACATTAGCATGCTCATAACATTCATCCATAATCCACATATATCACGTAATCACGATGGACAATTAAAATAAAAAAAAAAACATATTTTATTTTGAAACATAAATAGCTTGAAAGGAAATATTTTTCCCTACCTCAACTTGATTGTTACACTTATCTCGAAAACACCTTAATCCGAAGACGAAGTTCCTAATGGTGCCGATCCTGTTTTAATAGAATAAATTATTCCATAAGGCAAAGTATAAAACGAAATATTAAAATTATAATTTCCATACTTACAATGCTAAAAGAATCTGCCATTATATTCCATAAGAAAAACTTGAAGAACTTAATCATCCTAAAACCTAAATTTACGAAATATATATGTATTTAGAGACTAAACATTGACTTCCACATTTCTCCAAACTAGAATACTCAATAATCATCTCTACGGTACTAAACAAATTCCAGAAAAGATCACTTGAGAGGACTCACTATTAATACAGCCTAGGACCTATTCTGTAATTTTAATTAAACCTTTCCTTAATTTATATGTAAAGTAAATCCATTAAAGTTCCTTTACCTCTCACGACTGAAACAAAAAATCCCAGAACTCATGACCAAACTTAAAACTTATCTCCAAATTTATCATCCTTTTTAAATAGACATCAAAGAAGTAATTTATGCACAAAATTAAATCCTCAAATTTTAAAATTATAAACTATCTTATATTCTAAAGTAACAAAAACTCATAACTAAATTTTCACTCATCTGCCGAAAATGCTTCTAAGAAGTAACTTGAATTGAGAACAAATATTTTATATTTTATATTAACAGTAGGCATAATCATTATGTTTTGACTTGTATTAAACACAAATATTCACTTTCATCTTTTCTCTACAGAATACGAATATTTTATTTTATTTTTAAAAATATAAAATTTTAGAAATCCTATCAACATTTCAATTAGTATTAAATTTCATAGTTAAGCGATAATCTTTAAACCAAAAATTTGAGAAAAGCTTACCAAAATATTTTGCAGAATAAAACGAACTATTCAACACAGGCTTCTTCTTGATTTTTACATCAAAGTTTTTGTTTTCCAGAATATGAGAACTGAATATACGCTTGGTGATTTTTATAGGGAAGCAACTCCCTCAACAGATATTTTGGCTTTACTTTGGGAACCGTTTTTCAGAAAGATTTGATCAGAAACTTGAGAATTGGTCGTGGAAACGTGTTTACAAAATTTTCGAAATTAGTTATACTTTAGCAAGTTATTTGAAAAACCAATCTACTTAATCTACGTATATTTATCAATATTAGGGCAAAATCAAAATATGTAAATTTTAGATAATTTATAAATAATATAATATTAAAAAAATAGCATTCCACTAACTACATCCCAAGAGAATAAAATCGCTCCACATGGATTTTAAATCAATCTAAGATAATCTAATACTTTATCTTATTAAAATTCCCTTTAACTAAAAATTCGAATCATAATTATTTTCCTAAATTTCTTCAAATTCTACACTAACCCTTAGAATTATTAAATTCAACTAAACTATACATATACACATAATATATATAACTATTTATATATTATTAATACCTTTTAATTTAAACATCAAAAGCGGGCTGTTACATTTTGTGCTCTCCATTTTTTTCCACTTATTTTGCAAATATTTATTGTTTTGATTATATATTGCATGTGGTGTTAGATTTAATCTAAAAATAGGCAACGTAGAGATTTGCATGTCACACCCTTTAATCTTTAATATATTGATGAGTTGCATGTGGTAGACTATAATCGTGGCTATTAGAATTATTCAAGGCTATTTTAGAATTCATGGAGGTTTTATTTAGAATTAATCGAGGCTCGTAGAATTAATCGAGGCTATTTCAAATTTAATTGGGGCAATTTTTATAATTAATCGAGGCTAATTTTTAAATAATCGAGGAACACTTAAATATAATCTAGGGCTTTGTAAAAACACTTAAATATAATCGTGGGCTTAAATATAATCGAGGAACACTTAAATATTTTTTATAACTTAATCGAGGAACACTTAAATATAATTGAGGTTATTATAAATAATTAGAGGTTAATTTAAAGTTAATCGAGGCTAGCCTCGATTAATTATGAATTGGCCTCGATTTAAATTTTTAAATATTAATTTTTTTTTAAAATTGATGCGATATTTTATACCTCAAATAATAAGTCGTGTCATGTGCAAGTGTACACGGATGTAGCAAGCAATGATACGAGTCGAACCACAAGGAATAGGAGATATATTCTAAGATGCACAAATAATGCCTAATTAAATCTCAATCACTATTTAAACTTAAAATAAGTCAAAAGAGTTGTTGTTCACTTCATTCATCAATCCAACATAAAGATTTAAAATTCAATAACTTTCAACACTAAAGAAAGGAAATGTACGAGTTAACAAAGGGGTTTAGGGTGTTGGATCCTTGATTTAAGGGTTTACACAAACATGAAGATCATATATAACTCAAAACTTTATTTATGACAAGGGTTTGTTCATTTAAGCATTTTCTCAAACACCTAATATGCAAAAATGATGTTAATACTTGCTATCTCTAACAAGCATTTCACTCAAACATACAAAGAGTCCTCTCCACAAATTACAACCCTAAATGCTCATACGTCTTTCAAAGTATAACCACAAGGTCTCATAGATCACCAACAAACACCAAATAAGCAAAACTAATCACCCATTGAGCATAAAGATAAACATAAATGGAGGCCACCCATAAACATTTACAATCACAACTATGATCCACAAGATTTAATCAAAGAAATATACATTCATCCCACATTCATAATAAACATTCTTATTTCAAAGATCCTTCACCCCAACCCTAATTAAATTAGGTACTCATAATCTTAAAAGCAAAATAAATTACTTGAACATAAATCATAAATAGAGATTAGATTAAACCGATAGAATGTACAAAGATTGCACAAGATCCTTCCACATCAATTCTTCAAACTTCAAGAATTCATCTTTACAAGCCCTAGCCCTCTTCCTCCTCTCATTTCTATGGTTCTATCCTTGATTTTCTAGGGGAAAAATGGGTATAGGGATTGGGAGAAATTTTTAGAGTTTGATCCTTAAGTTTTTCTTCTTAAAATCCGTCTCTCTCTCCCTGTTCTATTCTTTCAATCTGCCTTTTTAAAAAAAAGAAGGAAACGCGCTGATAAGGCACGCAAAACAGGGCGTCTGGGCGCGACACGGGCTCGGTCGCGCCCAGGTCGCGCTGTAGCTCGCGCTAGAGAAGGGCGCGAAGGAGTGTCTGGGCGCGGGAGCGCGGTCGCACCAGTGATCGCGCTGTGGGTCGCGCCAGAGAAGGTCACGAGGGAGTGCCTGGGCGCGGGAGCGCGGTCGCGCTAGTGATCGCGCTGTGGGTCGCGCTAGAGACACGTGGAAAGCCTGGCTTGGCGCGACCCGATCCAGTCGTGCCTCCACCCGTGCTGTGGCTCGCGCCAGAGACGCGTGGAAAGCCACGTTGGGCGCGGGCGGAGTGGTCGCGCCTCGACCCGTGCTGTGGCGCGCGCCAGAGATGCGTGGAAAGCCACGTTGGGCGCGGGCGGAGTGGTCGCGCCTCGACCCGTGCTGTGGGTCGCGCCTGGTTCTTTGAATTCGATGATTCTTCAATAACACACCTAGAATTTGCACTTGGATTAAAATATGGGTTTGGACATCAAAAATATACAATTGGTTTATAAAATGGTATTGAAATAGCCCAAGTTGCAGTCAAAAGAAGCACAAAAATACCAATTATCAAAAATTAATCGATTAATATTTTTTTGAATTAATCGATGCTTTAATGAATTTTTTTAAATTAATCGAGACAATTAGATATTCATCGATTAATTTCATAATCGAGGTTATTATTAATCGATGGTATTTTTTAGAGTTAATCGAGGCTATTAAGTTTAATCGATGCTATTTTAACTTAATCGAATCCTGAAATTAATATTAATTAATCGATGATATTTAATAGAGGTAATCAATGCTATTTGAACTATTAATCGTGCATTCTTTTTAAATTTAATCGCTTATATTTGAACTTTATTATTTTATCCATTTTTTCCTGTACAATTTTATTTAATTGCTTTAGTTAGTATTAATGGTCACTTCTTCAAGGGTTTAATATGTTTTAGGGTTTTAGGGTTTAATAGGGTTTGGAGTGTAAGGTTTAATAAGGTTGAGGGTTTAAATCGTATCTAATGTTAAATGTAATCGTGCCTAATTTCACCCTTTATAAATGGGGGACTTCTTCTAGAGAAAAGGTTGTAGGGTTTTAGGGTTTTATAGGGTTTAGGGTTTAATCATATAGCATTGTTTATAAATTGCAGATGGTTAGACGTCGTATTATAGTACGACATAGTGGATGATGGGAGAGATCAGAATATGTAGATGGGGATGAGCAACTCGTGACAATGTCATCCGATAAGCTGTGTTTTAGCTCACTAGTGAGGGAGATTCACAAGTTGTCGCGGACTGACCCAAACAAGATGGAGTATGAATTATTTTACCTCACCAACACCAATACTGGTAGACAGATCAAAGCATCTTTGCAAGATGATGGAGATTTGCTCGATTTGCTTCACGAGCAGACAACTGAGATGGTCGTGTACGTGATTTCAAGACAATTGGAAGGTTTTTGAGCCGGGCAATCTTTGAGGGATGACTATGTTCCCCACTTTCCACATTACCATGAGGGTTTGAGTAACTCTGTTGATGAAGAAGCACAAGAAGAGACGCATATTCATACTAGAGAAGAAGAGGGAGTAGGGGAAGAAGAGGGAAAAGGAGAAGAAGAGGAGGAAGAACAAGAACAAGAAGATGTGAATGATAGAACGAGGTTGGTGGAGTCACTATTGACAGAATTCAGTGGATGGCTTCGTTCTTCTGCTGATCGTACAGAACGATTGTTGTGCTTGACGGGAGTCGTCCCACCATCTATCACTGGTGTTCTGTTTAGATCTGACGGGCCTTCGAGCAATTGGGTGGTTCTCCTTGCTGATTGGGACATTGTGGGCCCACTGTCTTGGGATGAGGGACCAGCACCAGAATCAGATACACTGCACTAGGGAGCTATTTTTCGGACGAAGGATGATCTGGCTCTGGCGGTCGGTATCTATCACATGCAGAATCGAGTGGAGTATGTCGTGTATCGCTCGAATAGGTCACGATTGGGCTATATTTGCAAGCATGGCGGTGATTGCCTGTTCAAGTGCTTTGCGGTTGCTAATGGGCATATGTGGAGAATATACAAGTTCAACGGCACTCACACATGCCATCTTGATATGGGTCGAATTGCTCCGCGACAGGTTCCGGCACGAGTGCTCGGAAAACACTTTGCTCGTAGATTGGTGGATGAGCGGGTTGTTCTGAAGCCGAAGGAGATGATGGCAGAGCTTGTGCGTTAGTTTGGCATCTATATCGACTACAGCTTCGCTCTGCGCACGAGGAACATTTCCATTCAGATGGTATATGGAGACTTTGACAAGTCCTACGCACAGTTGCCCGCTTTCCTTCACACTCTGCAATTGATGAATCCGGGGACTGTAGTAGACATGGAGATCACGAGTGATGGTCGGTTCAAGCATTCATTGCTTGCTCTCGGTGCGTGTGTCAATGCATTTCTCTAGTTTGCTCATCCAGTACTTGTGATCGATGGGACCCATCTGAAGGGTAAGAACAAGGGGGTTTTCTTTGTTGCTGTGACGAAGGACGGCAACGAATAGATCTTACCTGTTGCAGTTGGGCTCGGATCAATAGAGAACGATGAATCTTGGATATGGTTCCTGGCCCACTTGCACATGGCTCTGGGTGATATAGATGATCTTCTCATCGTTTCGGATCAGCATCAGAGCATTAAAAATGCTGTAGAGGCCGTTTTCCCGAGAGCAACGCACGGACTGTGCTACTACCATTTGAAGAATAAGATGACGAAGAGAGGAAAACACGTGACGACGCTATTTCAGGAGGCTGCCTACGCATATCAGAGAGACACCTTCCAGGAGAGTATGTCGACGTTGGAGCAGGTCTGTCCAAATGTATATCAGAAGCTGTGTAATATTGGCCCATTGGGCTTGTTCATATTGTCTCGTACGGCGCTACGGGTTCATGACATCTAATGCGGCGGAGAGTCTCAATGCTCGTCTGTTGTGGGTGAGGATGTTACCTGTTTGCTCACTGTTCGAGATATTTAGATCAATTGTTGAGCAGTGGGCTCGAATCATGTGTTGACTGATGGCATCGCGCTGAAGCTTTCGGGGAACGTCGATAAGGGACTCTGTTATGCCGTGCGGCCCACTACATTAGCAACTTTATGGAAAGTCGAGGTTGGGAGGGAGGTCTACATGGTCGATCTTCAGAACCGGACCTGTGACTGTCGTGAGTTCGAATGCTTCCTTCCCCAAGCTCGAGGAGGGCTCTCTGGATCAATCAGATCTGCTATGTGCTCTGGTGCATCCTCAGTGGGGGGCCGGAGACCAGGCTACTGGCTCGTCCCTCAATGCCCGGCTACTCGAGGGTTAACTGGTTGCCTGACGACCCTTTTGTGGTGTTCGAGCAGCTCTGGTGCCTCGAGCTGATGGGGGAACAACCTCCTCTGCTGATGTGGAACAACAAGATGCTACATTTGCAAGCATCTTCTTCTTGTTCCCGGATCGAGTGGGAACAAATCTCACGTTTTGAGCTCCAGGCTCCAACTGCATGCTCAGGTAATATGAAGTCCCCGTCTCCTCGGAAGATGGCACCAACATAACCACACGTGACTGCATGGAATTAATAATAATATCATTAAGATGAATTAACAAATATAGATTGAATATTCTAAATAGATAAAGAAACCTCAAAACGTACCGCTCGCTGTAATAAGGTGGTTGGGTCGATGGCAGGGAGTCTGAATGTCCACCTCAAACATCGAGGCACAGTGAGCTGTCCACTATGCACACCAGCCTCACTAGCCAACTCCGGTATCATCTCACAAGCCCATACCTGTAAAGTGGATTAATGGATTAGTTACATATTCACTTGAATAGTCGGACGGCATCGTCACCACCAATCTTGAGCGGTGTGGCTCTGATCTTATCAATAACATCTGGTATAGCGTACACGACGACCGAGGGCCTCAGGCTCCGTAACGGCAGTCTAAGTCAATCAATCTAACAACATTTTCGAAATTACAACTATTAAAGTAAATTCTTTTAATATTTCATATAAATTGGAATTTCTTAAAATTTAAATTTAACATTAATCGAGGACAATTAATATTAATTGATTAGTTTTTTTTTAAATACTAATCGATTAGATTTATTTAGGCTATTAGGTTTTTGTTTTTTAAAATAATCGATTAGATTTCTTTTTAAATTAGATATTCATCGATTACTTATATATTAATCGATTAGATTTGTATAAATTAATCGATTACTTTTTTAGATTAAATATTCATCAATTATTTAAATATTCATCAATTATTTTTTTTACTATGTAACAGGTTTTTTTAAACTTCATCGATTATTCTTAAATTAATAGAGGCAAGTCGTCGATTAGTTTTATTTAGGCTATTAGATTTTTTTTAAAACTAATCGATTAGTTTTTTTTAAATATTGATTGATTAGTTTTTTTAAAAAATTAATCAATTAATTTTTTGTATTAAATTAATCGATTTACATTAAATATTAATCGATTAGTCTTAAATTAATCGATTAATTTTTTTTTAAATTAATCGAGGAAGGCCTCGATTTGTATTAAATTAATCGAGGAAGGCCTCGATTTTTTTTTTAAATTAAGGTTCCTCGATTAAGTTCTAAATCCACAATTAACATAATAAAAGCCTCGATTAGTAAAATAAGTCACAATTAACATACAAAAAACACGAATAACATAATAAGTCTATCATCGATTAATTTTAAATGATCCTCCATTATATTCAAAAAATACAATTACCATAATACAACCACGGATTAGCATTATAAGTCACAAATAACATACTAATCCACAATTAACATAACAAGCCAAGCATCGGTTAATTACAAAACCCCTAATTTTGTTACATTAGGGTCACACGATTATAAACAAAAAAATGTGAAAATGAACTGCGTGCATTTAATTGAGAAGAAGCCTACTTGAGAAGAAGACATCTCTGGTGGTTCTCCGGGTCCTCGCTCCATCTCCGGCGTGAGTTTTCAACTGACATGGATGAATAAATACCGTGAGTCGGAGAGAGAGAGGGGGGGCAACCTTTTGCAAAAATGCGAGAATGAGATGAGAGTCGGCAGACACCGGTGAGAAAAGGATGAGAGTTGCCGACACGGTTTCAATCGAGGAGGAGCCAGACTTTTTTTTCTGTTCTTCAAGCGAATTTGATTTTGATTTTCTTCAAGTTATAATCGAGGGGGAGAGAGAGTGTGTTGGGGGTGATTGGAAAAAATGAATTCAAACCCTAAATGAGCTGATGTTAATAATCGAGGGGGAGAGAGAGCGTGTTGGGGGTGGTTGGAAAAAATGAATTCAAACCCTAAATAATAAATATTCCTGATATGACAGTTACTTTAGTCAGAAAGTATACATTTTTTCAGATTTGGTGGGGCCATACACACAGTTGAATATTTTTATTAGGGACATTGTCTAAAAAACTACTACTTTTTAAAACTTGTTTCTTTTTCCCCATTATTATCTACTTTTGTCAAGAAATACATTTCTCCCAAACTTTTTTACTCAATATTTTGAAAACTTCAAGCATAACATAGGGCTGCAAAAGAGATTGAGGAGAATAGGACATGACGTTTGGGGGAAATTAAAATAAGATATAAGGTATGACAAAAAAAGTAAAATATGTCATATCTTGACACAGTCATGCAAAAAAACTATAACTAATTATAACAATAGGGTTCCACGACTAAAAAAATAATATAATATAAAAAAAACAATATATTATAACAATGTAAGGACTAACATAATTGGCCTCTTCTAGCATACAAAACGTGACTCGAGTTCAAATCCTTCCCTACTTCATCCTTCAAAAAGATTCAAACTTCTTCAAAGAAAAAACAAATAAATGCAGATCAAACTATAGATTAATGAGAATCGTCACATATAAATATTCTACCATTAGCATTAATTAATCATAGCATAGTTCTAAGAAAATGAGATGTCCCAAAAACAAGTAACTATACTGACTATTACACTCTCTTTTGCAACCATAAAATTCATAGATTTTCAACTGATTCATTAACATTAGCATTAGCATTACTACTAGCTGGCTGTTCAGTCCCTTTAACAGGAACGGATATTCCATCTTCAGCAAGAACTGCTTCATCAGTGCCATGTCCAAAGTTTGTGTCGTCGTTTCCAATGCCATCCGGCCTCGTCTCCAGATCAAATGCTTCATTAGCCATAACCTCAATGTTCACATTCTTCAGCTCCGTCTCTGCTTGAGAGCATTCACCAAAATCCGAATCCTTATCAACACTTTCAAAGCCTTCCACGTTGCTTTTATCACTCTTGTCCGTGCTCACCTCGTTTTCCTCTATGCATGCAGTGCCTTCAAAGGGAGCATTGCTGTTGAGATCTGTTGTCAAGATTACTTCGGGTATGGAGGTGTGCTGCTGAACCGGTGCTGTGCTCGCCGTGATCTGTCCCGTCCTCAATCTCTCCCGATACACCTCCATCTCCATCTTGTATCGTTCCTTGTCTTTAAGTGCTTTCTCCTGATAAACCTAAACACAAACACAATTATTTCATAAAAAAAAAGGTTGAGAAACTAATCAAGAATTAATGCATTATAAATATGTATACACTTACTGATCTTTCAGGATCTTGTAGCTTATTCCACGATTCACCGATGATTCTACTAATCTCTCTATCCTTGCCGTGGTAGTGTGGTTTGAGCCTGGCGTGCTGCTCCGCAAAGAAGAAGTTGTAGCCACTTCTATTAGGCTTTGGATGAGCAGGATCTCTCTTTCTGATCTCGGATTTCTTCCTCCGTTTACGACGTGGTGCCACTGGTTTTAGTGATGAATGGTTAATTTGTGTTTGATGCATTCCGCTGTGTTGATCTTGGAAAACTTGTGTTTCATTATTCGGGACTTGATAAAGAACACCTTTGAATTCCTCCATCCCGATTTTCACGGTGATAAGGTATCCACTTTCAAATTTTCCATCAATCACACCACAAACAGGAGAGCCTGCAGCTGATGGTGGTATTGATACTGCAAAAATCGAAACAACAGACAAGAATTCGTTTGCAGAATCTTTAGAGAGCATGAAAAAGAATAGAAGTTTAGTTGTAGTAACATTACTATATTCTGCAAATGCTTCACTTAGAGTAGCATGATTTTTTAAAATGTGAAATATTAGAACATCTTCATGCTTATGAACTTAAACAAAGTTGTTGAGAGCTAATTGTGCCGCATCATTAGCTCAACAAACTAAGATATTGTTCACAGAGAGAGAGAGAGAGAGAGAGAGAGAGAGAGAGAGAGAGAGAGAACCTTCAGGAGTGAATGTTTCAGCATTAGATTTCTGTTGTGGTGCAGCAGCATGTGCTCGTTGTGATACAGACGGAGCGTATTCAGGCAAACCAAGGGGAGGAGCTGTGATCGTAGACAAAGTTTGCATAGCATCTGCAGAAGATATATGCTTCGTAAAATTAGAAGCATCGGAGAAATATAGTGCATAAATGTTAGTCGTCTCAACTCACCAGTAGGCGAAGGAGTCCAGCATTTGGCCTTAAAGAAGTAGATTTGTTCGTAGTGATAAAGCAGTGAAACATAATACTTGCGAAGTATAAAAGAAGCGTTTGTTGCTGAGGAGGGAAAGCTGAAAACTGCAGTAACTTCTTTCCATTTTCTTTCCTTCAGAATCTGTATTTTCATAAGTTCAATATTGAGCCACTATCATCAAGAATTGGAATCATATAGAAGAATTTTTACTTAACTCTTGATGAATCCAAGAACAGATTTTCTTCCAAGAAACGGAAGAAAACAAGTATGCATAACGAAATAGAAAATCATTCAAACTTCAAATTTATGTTTTAATGCACGAAAAAAAAAAAAAGTTAAGACGATTAACATCCCAGTAACCTTTATTCATCCGCAGTGCCAAACCATCATTGTCCCAGTTTCTATGATCATTCTACCCATTGGAAATTTATGAGAAATAATAAAGGATCGGCTTTGAGAACTAGAGTCCAGAAATGTCCAAGAAAATAGATGATGTTGGAAAACCAAGTTTGGAATGGCCTACAACACTGAATCAAATATGGATGATGACTAAAAATGGAAATGAAACTTTTATCATACTATAATTGGGCATGTACCAATAATTCGTTGAAGTAAATTGTAACTCAACCAAGGAAAAAATGATGAGATAGTGACTTTGGAAAGGCTTTATTTATGGCTGAATGTTGGAGCAGCTCTTACTTAATTCACTTTATCCAACTATTCTAATATATACCAGCATAAATACATGTGCATTTCATATGTGTGTGTGTGTGTGTGAAGGAAATAGAGTCCAGAATTGGAAATCCAAGTTTGAAACATTGACTAAAATAAGAATGATTGAAATAATAGACCTTTGAAGCAAAATATAATAGCAGATTGAAAATCAATAAAAAAGAATCAGAAGAACCTTTGCAATGCCACCACGAGACGTAACTTCAACAAAGAGGCGATGCAAGTCCAAGTCCCGTCCCCCCACGATCGGGATCCTGAGAAACAATGCATGACAAAATCAATATATCAGAGAGACGAAATAGAAAACCAAAACAAGCTTATGCCAAGACAAGTCGTTTCAGAAACAAAATTAAACTAAGTCGAGAGCTGCAATGAAGGAACAGTTACTATGATAGAATGTCATTTCAGCTATTTAACTTAATATAAATAACATTCAAGGAAATGTTATAAAATTTGGCAACTGCCAAACACACACTTCACCAAGAATCAATCTACATATATACAAGTCTAGTAGTTCAATTCATCTTACCATTGTGTTCCACAATTTTAGAGGACTGTTAATCGTGTTAAGATGAAGTCCGAAACGCATGAAACATTCTGAAAAACAATTGAAATCATGAGGGAGAGAATGCACTACTCCAACTAAAATTCTGTCGAAGTATTCTTATGCTAAACTGAGGCTGCTGATGCATAAAAAAGGTTTATATGCTAAATATATGTAGATGCTTCATCAAGTAATGCTCTCCCTTCATACTGAATAAAGGAATATAATTTGTCTAGATCATATCTTTATCAAATATTGAAATATCTATGCTGTGAAAATGTGACACAAACAAAATTGATTGCATTATGGAAAGGCCTATTTCGTCTTAAAACTCTATTCCAGCCATGTTAAATACAATGTCAATGCTTATCATGATCTAACTTGTGAAAATAAACACTACTTTAATTTCTCCATCAAATCATGCACTTGTCAAGACAAATTTCAAGCACAATGTGAGTGCAAAAATAGCAAGCCTCTACAAACTATTAAACTTCCATTTCAATTCTTAACCATCAAATTCCATAAGCAAAACAACATAAACTGTCCATTGCAAAGTAGGCCTAATAGCATATATCTTACATGAACTTAGTCCCCATAGAAGCGTGGAGCTTCTTCAAAGAATCCATGAATGTTTCACGAGAGCACACTAAATCCTCATATGTTGCCAATGGAGGTGGATATGAATGATAAGTCGAAGAAGCCGAGCACGTGTTCACGCCGTAAGATGCCGTCTGCACCGGATACTTATCGCCTCCAACTCCATCTTCACCTTGCTCAACTGTCATCTTCCTCCACCTCAATTTTCAACTTTTCTTCCTAAAATTTTATTTTTCTTGAAAAAAAAAGAGGCAATATGGAATCATCAAACAAAAGGGCTATGTTACTCTTCCCACATTGCAGAAAAATGACATGTAAAAGAGAATCAAGCAAAGTGAGATATGTTACATAATCAGAAAAAGATCAGAACTTTTCAAGAAAAAGAGTTAAGTGGCAAAGTGTTTTTCAAGCAAATAAAATAGTGAAAAAAGACAAAATCTTGGGTGGAAAGGGACAAAGGCAGTGAACAGCAGTAAGTTCGAACACATAAAACCCAGTGTGAGAATCACTGGAAGCACAGAAAGGACAAAAGGGTCAAACCAGATTTTTGTAAAAAAAAAAAAAATACAGTTGTGAATAGTAACTAACCCCCTTCTTGAATGATGAAGTAACTCCCAGTAGCAAATCCCAAAGGCACAAAAGAGAAACTAAACAAATACAAGTAAAAAATTTAATGGCAATCTAGCTACTTTGCAGATTAGTAATTAGAGAATCATCACACACAAAAGATATATATATATATATATATAAGCTGTCACACTTTTTCATGCAATTGATGATATTATAGTCCTCCCAACCAACTACTAACATTAAACCTTTAAAATGCATTCAATCTTCTTTATTTATATGCTTTTTAGTACCATAGTCTGCAAGATAATAAGAAAACCTTATGGTACACTTAGTCGAATGATGATATAGTAAATGTGTCTGGTGTGATCTCTATGAATCTTGAAAAAACAATAAATACAACTATGCAAGAATTACTAAATCACCAATATGTACAAAAAAAAAATTCATGCCTAATGCTTGAAAGAATTTCATCCTTTAAAGTGTCATGTAATTAATACCTTTTTAGGGCCTGGCATTAAAGAACCTAAAATTATAGAAACCCCCCCCCCCCCCCCCCCCCTCTCTCTCTCAAAATATGTGCGCATGCAAAAGCCTATAAATGAACTGGATATACTGCAGGTCTATGTGGGCTATATAATCTTTGGCTGACATTCGAAGATATGACATGGGATTACTGTAAAGCACAGTAATGATAGGAAAATACTTAAGTACTATTTGATATATTGCTTGCATCCATAGGTCTATTCTATACCATCCACAGCCCTTTTTAGCTGACACTGTCACAGATTCCCCAAATATTTATTTTTTTTGGAACACCTCCCAATATTCCAAGATGGAGATTGATATCATATGCTCGAGTGGATATAAATTATATAATGTATATAAATTTAACACTAAAACTTCAACTCTCGTGCCTGCACCATATGTTAGGTACCATTATTGTATCGGAGCGGGGCGAGATTTATTTAATATACCATAAATTAGGCACATATGAAAAGGCCAAAAACTGATCTTTGAGAAAACACGATCTTGAGATTTCAGCATCAGCTTCCTCTCTTGTGAGGAATTTGATCAGATAGATTCTTGAATAAATCAAGAATCTCATGCAATTGTGAACGGTACGATTTTAATATGCGAAAAACAAAGCAGAGATTCAAAAAAAAAAAAAAGAGAAAGAGATCCCATCTTGTAGAATGAAATAGTAACACGAAATAAAAATGGCGAGAAATGGGAAAAAGGGAAATCCAGAGAAATGGAGAATAATATAATATAGTTTATTGGTTACGACTGCAGAATGGTAAAAATAATATTTGCAGGGAATTATAGAAATGACATCAAGAGTGGCTGAATGTTTACCTTTTTAGCTTCTTTTTGCAATGTTTATTTTGTTGTTTTCTGAGTACGTGATCTATTCTTTTTAATATATCTGTAAGTTTGATTAATGGCGATGATGGGTATATATCAAATCTTGTGCAATCCTAAATATATATCTTCTTATATATATGATAAATACTATTTTCTTTACCTATTTTCCGTATTTTTATAGAATTTTTCATTGACCGACTTTTTATATGCATTTTGATTAAATTTTAGCCTTTAAGTAAATGTTTGATTAAATGAATTTTGAGGAAAACAATTAATTTATCATCTATTTTCAAAATTAATCAAGATTTTCGATCGACATGCGAGAATGAGTTATTGAATTTATCAAAACTCGCAATTGATATAATTTCATGTAATTATTACTTTAATTATGGATCATATTATGTTTTATTTAATTATATAAATAAAATATAATTTGTTAATTGAAAAATGCAAAGTTGAGGACTGTAATGGGCCTCCATAATCTTTCACCGATGAAGAATTTATATATTTTAAGTCTGTATTTATTCGTTTGTCATAATATTTTTGTATAAATAAAATGAATTTATTAAAGCTGCTAAAAATGGACTAACAAGCTAATATTGATACAATTTTTTATATGATTTTTAATTAATTTTCAATATACAATTTTATATTGGTTCCGTATATTATATTTCATGCAATACTATCCAACTTTTTTTTTGTTGAAATTATTGTGCACATTTAACTAGCATATTCTAGGATTGAAAATTAAAAAGAAAAATCTAGGAATATGATGATATATGCATATGTGAAATTGTATCAAAATAAGAAAAAAAATTATAGATGATTAATAGTAATCACACCATACAATATAACTTAATACAATGAAAAGTCAGTATTTGCAAATATATATATATATATAAGATCACAAATATTTAATCTCTAGAATATTAAATTTTACATATCTTTAACATTACAAACTATCATAAAATAAAGTATTACAAATTTTAAAATATTTTCGTACATCGTACATCCATAAACTAGTTTACTTTAAAATTAATATAGTTACGCACAAATACTTCCTTTCTCTCGTTCTCATCCATAATGACTAATTGGAATTTTAACTCAATTAAGAAAATTATTAAAAAAATACTAATTAAATAAATAAATTTCTTAATATGTCAATATTTTTTCTTTGGCATGAATTAATGTTTAATATAAACACAAATTATTAAAAAATACTAATTAAATAAATAAATGGAATACATATTTAGTAATGAGCTAAATATATATAGAAAACAACATATATGTTGGGCTGATGGAATCCTCTATTCGGTGTTCTAATCTGTATTCCACGATCGAATTTACAAGTTTAATAATATAAATTACAAAAATAAAATTTAATTATAATATAATCGATCTAGTCACATCTATCAAGAACAGATTGAAATTTAAAAATTTATAAATCATATTTTTAAAATAATCAACCATAATAATCATTTCTTTGAAAATTAAATACTAAAAATTAATTATAAATCATAATTGGACGGGTGAACCCTAAAAAATCATAAAATTAAACTAAAATATAATAAATTAAAATTGACGAATAAAATAAAAAAAAAATTATAAATTTAATCATAGAACATGATTGACACACTAAATATAAAATAGAGAATCCATTCGCATGTTGGGACATAGAAAAAAAGAAAATAAACATTTAATGGAGACAATGTGCATGTCTCCAAATAATAAATTTGATTACACAACACAGATTTAGGCCATTCGGCCAAAAAGTTAGCTTTTCCATAATAAAGTATTGACTTCTCTAATTCGAATTTGAATCTAATTTTAGCCAATCTCATCCTTCGAAATTACGGTTAATTCAACCCACTATTTTATTAGAATAGATACTCTGTTGCATTTTGTGTTACATTTGGTGTTGCATAATTAAATTTTTTTAATTATTTTTTTTAATATATCCTTATTGAGGATGGATGAACTCTAAATAGAAATTTTAAATTAAAATAAATCATAAGAAATTAAAAAATAAAAAAAATAATTTTTTTAAAAAAATATTGAAGAGTTGCAACAGAAAATACAACTTGATTTGCAATAGGTGATCTCATTTCCTATTTTATTGGCTGGATTAGTAATGGGAATTGTTATTTTCTCTATTTGCAATTTCAGAATAACTATATTTTATTAAAATACACACACAGTTGTCTTTGTATTCAAAGCTTATTTAAATCTACAACCATTCGTTTCATATATATACCTACTAAACTCATTTCGGAACCTACTAATTAAATCTTTAACATTTTTTTATAAAAAATTATAATTTAAAAAAATATTATTTGAACGCTAATCTAACTTCTCTTGATATATAATATAACTTGTAGATTCACGTCGGCAACGCGAATAAAATAGTCGAGACTATTCTGATATGGATCTTATAATTTAATGTTCAAATAAAATAAATGACAGAGAAAATTATAAAAAATAAATATGATATTAGAAAAAGGTTCAAATTAACCCCTAAACTATTTCCCGATGTGCATTCTGGCCCTCGAACTAATTTTGGTCCCAATTAAACCCTTTAACTATTAAATTCGGTCCAATTAGACCTTCAATTGGTTGTTTGTTGGGATTTTTCGATTGAGTATATAGGTTTCATAATAATTTTTTCCCCAAATTAATCCTTTCCATTTTTTTCTCTATTTTTCATTGTGGCTCAACACTTTATTTTTCAATCTTTCCTTCAATAATTTATTCTTAATTTAATAAATATATTCTTTGAAGTTTGTTTCCATCTTTTTCAATTTTTTCTTCAACAATTTAAAACAACAAAGCACAAATAAATTCAATTATAATTCAAAAGATCCATTTGACATAATGACAAATTCACATGCCACAAAAAGTAAAAGATCCTAACTGAAGTGGATGAATATATGGGAAAAATATTATGAAACCCTGCTTAATTAAATCATGCGATAAATCTCGTAGATTTAATGGCGTTAAGAGTGAAGTTAACGGAAGTGTCCAACTAACTGGGCGAGTTTGATAGTTGAAGGGTTTAACTGAACTGAGTGTAATAATTAAAGGGTTTAATTGGGACCAAAATTAATTCGAGGGCCAGAATGCATCTCGAAAAAATAGTTCAGGAGCTAATTTGGATCTTTTCCCAGTTATTTATTTGAAAGTAAATCAGACGCCTCAAATATAGTAGGGACTGGTGATTATTCTTTCTAGTTGAATAAATCTGCTATTATCTATTTAGGGTATGTTTACTTTTTCAAAAATACTATAAGAGTAAATTTTGATGGAGAATATGATTATATGTGGGATGATGGGGATCGGATCAAATTACTTGATCAATGTTGGGCATGCATTACATGATTAAATTATTTTATTAAAATTTTGTTATCTAAAATACTCTCTTGTGTAATTTTCTTAATATAATTGTAATCAACTTCTAAGGATCTTGCATTTATTAAATGTTAGGAAGTTGTGTTTGTGAATACTATTATATATCTTTAATGCTGATTGTTGAAATTAAATTTTCATTCGTTTATGGAAAATTTATTACTCCCTCCGTCCCAATTATATAGTCTCATTTCTCCTCGCACGTAAATTAAAAATATTTATAAAAACAAGATATTAAAGCTAAACTTCCAATAACACCCTCATTGAATATTTATGACTTTCAACTTTTAAGTTGTTATTTTTTAAATTTTCAAGATTCAATAAAGGTTTATTTGTACATTACTATGAAAATTAATGATATTTATAGTAATGAGACTATATAAATGGGACACCTCAAAATAGTAAAAAGAACTATATAATTGGGACGGAGGGAGTAATTCAATAATCTAATTATGTGGGTGAAATTATAAATTTAATTATTGCGTGTGTGTGTGTTTTAGGACATAAAATTTATTGTTTTAAATCACATTCTTATGTTGAATACTCATTCCACCTCTTTAATAGGAAGAATAATTCCTCAAAAATCATGATTTGATATAGGTCGATCATTGGCCTCTACTGTGTGAAGTAAATACAATTAATCTTAGGCAAAATGCATAATAACATCCCTAAATTATCAGATTTTGTTTTGAATGGTTCTTAAATAATTTTTTTAATTTTTTCCTCGAAAGGTCTCCTAACTATATATAGAAAAATGAACCATGACTCCATGAGGTCAATAAGGATGTGATTTTATATGATTTATTTTTTAATCATATATATATATATATATGAGTGGATTGAAAATATATTTTTTCCTAGTGTACGAATAAGGAACCCATCTTAGACTATGGAACTAGATGATTTATGACTTAGATTTAATGTCAAAGTCAGATAAAGAAGAAGAAGAAGACGGTGGTATAATTGTTCGATCCTTATAAAAATGATGATGGCATCACTTTAAAAAATATAAAAATTTTAAGCGATCATAACTTGCTCGTTTCTACTTGGATCAACGCAAATAATTTACCAAATTAAAGCCCTTTTTATGCTCTTTAATTTAAGATCAGTCATGAATATTATTGAGAATGATATGTTCCAGATGATGTTATCACTTGGGTTGATAACATTGACTAGAATCAGGTACAGTAAGGATATTAACACAAGTCTCGCTGGATATAGTGACTCGGATTGGGCAGATGATGTGGATGATCGAAAAAGTACAAGTGGGTGATGATTCTATCTTGGAAGTAATCTTGTCTAATGGATGAGCAAGAAGCAAAATTGTGTTTCTTTGTCCACAGTTGAATCTAATGTTGAGTTGTGTGTCTGTGTGTAATATTCAACATCAATTTCTCCTATTTGTTTCTTTCTATTTTATTTCTTTTCTCTTAATTCTTATTCGAGAATTACCTTGATGGAAGCTTTGTCTCATTGTATGGAAAAATAAAAGGATTGCTTAAAAATAAAAATATTTTTTAATGAATATGCCTTTATATAAGACCGAAAGCACAAGAGTGAGGTTGGATGTCATATATCATGGTGTGGCTTTGAAATGCACGATTACTACAAAACGTGGTAAGGTACTGTGTTTCAGATCAATTACTATTGTTGAGTAAGAAGGCGCATGGCGCTCACTACGACAATGTGTGTCCTCTAAAAAGGTGAAAAGTAATTGGTCATTTTTCATTCACTGTTCTACTAATGTTGTAGCCAATGTTATTACTAAAGTGCATTGTGACATGAAATTTCAGAAAAGTATGTCTTGAATAGTATTAATTTTCTTTGTGAGTGACGTGTTTATGTTTTATTTAATTCTATTTTTTAAAATATTTATGGGGCCTAAGAGATACAATTTTTGAATTTTTTGTAATGTGATATATAATTGATATGTGATAACCCTATTCCACTTATTTTCAAATTGTGATAAGCAAGAGAGACATGTTGATTGATGGGATGGTTCTGCAAGTCCGATTGTTAAGAGAGACAAGAGTATATCTTCTCTTGAGGGCTTTTGTTTCTTTTATTTTTTCTCTCACAAATTTCTCTGTTGTCTTTTCATCTTCCCTCTTCTATCTCTCTTTCAAAGCTTTTCATAGACACAACAATGGCGGAACCTAAGGACTTCACAGCCATGTACGAGATGATAAAATAAATGTTTGAGAAAACCATGGGTACCCCCTCCTCTGCCTCCACAACTGTTGGAACCACAGTTCAAACTCCCTCTAAAACATCTACTCCCGCAATCACTGCAACAGTGGGGGTAACTTCTGAAGAACAAAAATATGAGTCCGAAAAGTCCTCCTCATCTCTAATAGAACAAGCTCACATTGCCATGGAAGATTGTGGCATTCCTGACAACATAGTTGTCCTAAACCCTACACCACTTCAACAAGTGGATTTGGGAGAAGAACTCGACCCTATCGATCCAGATCTAGGGTCACACGCTCGATTTTTAGCGGAGAAGAAGAAGAAAAATAGCTACCCTACTCGCAAGTCTAAAAGACTTCACAGTCAAACTGTGAAGGTCAAGGAGAAAATCGACGAAGGCTCACTTAAGAAGGCAAGAAGGACTCTCAAATTGGAAGAGGTGAATGTGCGAACTCTTAAAGATGAGTCTAACTCCATAAAGGAAGATGAGAACCCCCAAAAAATCCCAAAGATGGAGATCGTGACGATGTTAAGGCTGATGTTCCAAACTTGGATGAACATCACTCTGACAAGCCTGTTGCTAATGTTTCTGAGTAGTCAGATCTTCCTGATCTAACACTGTTGAAGACATTAGGAGTTGAAGAAAAATAGAAAACCTCTTCTATTTCCAAGAAGAATGTTCAAACACCAGAAACCACTCCTGAATTGGTTTCTTCAGAAACAACAAGGCAGATTGTCACACATTCTCCTTCTCAATCAGATGATGTAAAAGGCGATGCTAACTTAAGTGAATCTGATCCAGTTTACCCTCCAGGTCCCCCTTACAATGTTTTATCTGCTTGTAGTAAAGTCTTTTACTCTAATCATGCTAATTCCCTCCATAAGGCTATTGTTCTTCGTCTCATGCATGTTGAAAAATAGATAGATGTCTTAAGCTTTAAGAAATATAGGATAAATGTTTTCTTAAAAGAGAGGAGTTTGTGGAAGTCTGTCACTGAGCTATTAACATTTGATCATGAAATCATTCATGGGTTTTATTTTAATGTCTCCTGATATGTGTGATCAATCTAAGAACAAATGTAGGGAAATTTATTTGCGTGATAAAGCATATATGTTTAACCCCATGCTGATCAAAAAATTCTTAGCTCTGAGTAATGATTCTGATATCATTGACTTAGATTTAATTGATAATGTTGTGTCTATTGTGACTGGAGGACTTGTGACAAAATGGACTAACAAATTTCGACTTCAAAGCTCACTTTCTTTTATACAGTTTTACACGATTTGATTGTGTATAACTGGCTTCTTACCACAAATTCCTCAGTCCTCACAGTTGATCAAGCTATGCTGCTCTTCAAGCTTGGCACTAAGATCCCCTTCAATCTTGGAAAATACATTTTTTATTACATGTTGAAAGCTGCTGCCAAGACCAACTCCACCAGCATTCTACCTTTCCCATGTCTCATCTTCACCATTCTCACTGAACAAAGGTTGAAGACCAACAAAAAGAAGATAGTGATTGAAACTTTCACTATCTCAATCATCAATCCCTAAGAAAATGATGATAACGTAATTGATTTTCCTTATACCTCCATCATGAGTTCCACAACTGCCTTTGTAGATGTTGCAGAAGATGTGTATAAGGATGCTACACAATCCTCTCCCCGATCTAAAAGTGACATTGCCAGTGCCTCTTCGCATTTAGTGATCTTACCTGTGCAGGTTCTTCGTGCTCACATTGCTCAGATGGATTTCATGATCCATCAAAGCACGGTTCTCACCAATATCATGATTGATATTCGCAATGACTTTCAAGGTGTTCTGTCTACACAAAAAGGGAGAGTAGCTGTTGCTGATGATATTGAAAAGGTTAGGGGTGCTGATGCTGGAAACACTACTACCAAGGCTAAGGGGAAGAAGAAAGTATAAAGGGGGGGAAAGTTTTTTTTAGATGTCTTATGTTAAAAGCAGTTTGATATTTGTATGTGATGGACACACTTTATTTTGGATGTTGTAAACATCCCTGTTTTGTTTTAATGTCCTGAACACATTTGCTTTTTTTTTTTGTTAGATATATGGTGGTTGATATCCTCGGACAATTTTGTTTTAATCATCAATATGGTTTTGATGGTTTTGAAATATTTATTCTGTTCACATATCTTATAAATATGTGTTGGCTTTTATGTTGGGAGATTTCTCAACATTGATATCCTGTATAGGGGATAATTACCCAATATATATGTTGTATTTTACATGTAATAACTTAAGGAGGAGTTCTTAAACTCCAAAATTTTTGTTCGTATTCCACTGCAGCTCTAATTGAATATATTGAGCTTTTTGGTTTTGTACAAAAAGGATAATAAGCTTAAGGGGGAGATTGTTGAGAATTATGTGTTCCAGATGATGTTATCACTTCGGTTGATAACATTGAAGTCAATATTGTATCGGATGTGTTCTGTCATTCTCGTAACATCGAGTACAACTCTCTGGAAGCTAATCTTATCATTTCCAATGATTTATGATTAATTTATTTTAAATTTATCTGATTATTTTGTGATTTTCATCACATTTTAATTTCCAGATATTTAGCGATTTATTGGTGAATTAAATAAGTGATAAATCGTGGATTTTGAATTACTTTGAATTAGTGAAAGTCTGTTCCGATTTTATAGAAACGTGATGATATCCCTCTATCTTGAACACTAACTATTGCAGGTGAACGTGTGCTGACTGGAGTAACTGCTATCATTGCATGATGTTGAAGAACGTGTGAAGCTCATAATGGGAAGCAGTTATCTCAACACTACTGCAGCTTTGGGGAGTTGAAAGCGATTGATTCAATGCCACATCACATGTGTTTGTGGGCAACTGCTGGAGTAAGATAGAAGGAGTATTTTTAAGGTCTCCTTAGACCTTGAAATCATTTGTGCAACCAGGATTATCACCATGGTTTCTACGAAGTTCTGAAACTTGCATCTAGTGTTCGTCTCGAAGATCCAAGACATTCTCCTCAATATCTACCTAGCGTCCCAATCAACTGAAGTCTAGATTCAGTTGTGTGTGTAAGTTAGATAGTTAAATCTGAGAGTCTTAGGATTTAGATTGACGTATTGTTTCTATCTATATGTTTAGGTAGTGATTGTTCAAGAGACTGTTCAAGTGAGTGAATCTATGATAGATCTCTTGTATGTTGTATACAATGTTGTCAAGGGAATGAATCGAAACAACACTTGTGTTTTTTTTATTTCACTTATGTTAGTGAATTTCGCCCTTAGGCAATCACATATCATAATGAGTGTGATTTAAAATATATTTTGTGAAAAGAGTTATTTACTCTTCCACTGCACGTTGAAGGCATAGTGGAAATACTCGCTTCAACATTAAGTACAACTTTAATATTTACATTCGAAATTCACAAGTTTTCGGGCAACAAATTCTAACAGATATGTTTGTGCAAATAAATATGGACAAAAAATTACAAAATATACATTTTTACTCGTATCTAGCGCAAAAATAATTTTGTTAGCTTTTAATAATGGTTGGTCAGCATTATGATAACGTATGCTAACGAAGCATTTGTTATATGCTTACAAACTGTATTTACTGTGGTAATGAAGCATTATCATAATATTAACGTAGACGCATATACTTATATTATTATTAGTATGATTTATTACATTTCAATTAGGTTTTATAATTATTTTTTATGCTTTAATTTTTATTTTTAGTTACTAATTGAATATTATATATGGTTTATTTAATCAAACTAGAATATATTAATTAGGATTTGTTTCATCAAAATTGGTTTATACCATATGCTAACAAAGCATTGTCATATGATAACATAGTTTATCCGTAGTGCTGATAAAACAATATCATAATGATAACGTTGTATATTTATATTACTATTATGGTTTATTCCATCTAATTAAAGTTTATAATTTTTTAGAATTTAATTCCATTTTTTTAGATCATTGGAGTTTATTACATCTGAATTACAGTATATTCCATCCAATTGTGACTTATAAATATTTTTTAGAATTTAATTTTAGTTAACAATATGAGAAAATATTTATTAGCATTACGATAATGTTTTGTTAGTATGATAATAATGCTTCATCAGTATTACGATACTATTATCAATTATCCAACACTTTTTTTATAAACATTACTGAATGACATTAATATCCCTATCTAGAAAACTTATCAAATATTATAGAATTTTCACCACCTCTTTTATGCAAATCTAGACTTTAGATTTTTATTAATTGTATGTTGCAAGATGAGTTTTTAGTTCTCACACTATGATTAATTTCTATTATAACCACCCCCTATATGTGTGTGTGTAGCAATCCAGTTTTTCAAATATTTAAAGTGCTACATTTTTTTCTTTCCTAAAAATATTTTATTTTATTTTTCTTTTATATGTATGATATTAATTACTTAAGTTTAATAAGTCGCGCCTAAGTAGTATATAATTATTTATGTCATGAGTATGCATATAATATTTTTCAGTTTTGCTTGAGTTCCCATTTAGTAGTGGCATTTGCTTTTTTTTTCCTAGCCCATTTGGAGTGGTGTTTTCGAGCCTAAGTTTCAGACCCAATTGTTATGAAGCCCAAATTCAACAACCTTCCTTCTTTTTCTCCATGAATTTGAGTAACATGAAATTTGACGTATCTCAACTCTTAAAACTTATCACCTTTCGTTCTTATCAAGTGGTGTTAGGGATATCTATGTGATCTTATATATTAATCATCTTCCACGAAATATAACCCTAAAAATTAGTATAAATAGGGCCTTCATTCCTCTCTTCCTTCACACCCAAAAGTAAAAGTAAGAAAAATAAGAGTTTTAGAGGTCCCCGGGGGGAGTTTCGAAAGGTATGAACCTTTCCTCATGTCCGTTTTCCTTCATTTTCTTGCATGGCTTGCATAGCATAGTATTAAGGAGGTGTTTTCGAGAGTGAGTTGGGGGTGGGGTGGCGAGTCGTCAGCGATCGACGACGAGTTTGTGGCAGCTTCAGTTGTGTGGTAGTGAGAGAGAATGATCATGGTTTATTTTGGCTTCTATATTATGTTTGTGTTGCAGCCTGCAGGAGACTTTGTTGAATTGTTAGGGGTGTGATTTACGAGAACAAGATTGGGAGAGAAACTTGTCTTTTTTTATTGTGGTTCCGTATAACATAAAGTAAAAAAAAAAAGTGTGAGAGAGATGATTTGTTCTTTATTGTTGGGCTTTGAATTATAATTAAGAGTATTGGGCTAGATTCTTAATTATGGCATGCATTAGTATAGCTTTCTAATTGACTATATAATATAGAAGTGCATTCAATTCATGCTCACGTATACATTAATTTGGCAATATTGTAGTAACATTATATAATTTATTTTCCCCAGTTGTGAATATAGGTTGTAAGAAAATGAATTATAAATTGGTCACGCGGTATATAATTAAAACTTTGTAGCATGCTTCGACTTTCAAGAAATAAAAATTAAAGAACTTGCTAGGCATAAAGTATTTTCTTATCATAGCAATAATTCACGTAAATAACTAGTTGTACTACTAAACACGTATCATGTTATAATCACAGTCATATGCATTCATTCTTACATCATGTTTTACTCTTTATATTAACCAGCGGAGATCACGCACGTAAATTGTATGATTTTTTTACTAAAATATGTAAAATTAAAAGTTCTTTTGAAAGTGTAAAATTTAAAGTTATAAGTTATATTATAATTAGAAAATATTAATAAATAATTAAAGTAAGAATATTATATATATATATATATTAATAATAATAAAATGAATTCTTTTATCTAAAAAAAATAAGTAATATATCATCGTGTTAAATTCTATATTGAAATTATATGTGTATCTTCTAAAGTACAAATTAAGCATATATGTGAAATATAATAAAAGTGTGGACAACAAAAGAATAATATTTAAATTGATTTAAATTTAAAACTATATATAAATTGGGCGAGTGTAGATTCTCATATATAACAATAACCAAACTTTTTATTACGATCAACATACCTTTGAACTTTTTCTTGAATTAATATACTTTTATATTAAAATAGAACATCTTGTCAATACTTTTTACTAATGATTTTTGGGCGAACCAATGATAATAAAAAAAACTTTCCATGCATTATTTTAGGTATCAAACAAAATTCATTATTATTTGAAAAAGGGATATCTCTTTTGTAGTTATGTTGGTTTTAATTTCTAGAGCAATCTCCTAGTAAAAATTGAAGGAAATATATTAAAATTATAATATTTATACTTTATAGTTAGGTGTGTTTCTAACTACTCCACATATTTTTCATACAAGGCTATGCTCGAAAAAAGCATTTTCAAAAAAATAAGGCATGTTTGAAAATATATTTTTGAACACACATGATCAAAATATATTTCTAATATTAGTTATTCAAATTTTACTATTATATAAAATAAAATATATTTCTAATATTAATTATTTAAAATAATAAAGCTTAAAATATATTTATTTTTTAATATCTAAGATTCATATATTCACATTATAAAATGTATTATATTTATTGTTATCTTTTCCCTTTTGACTATTCTGGTGATTGTTCTAATAAAATTGAATCATGAATAAATCATTTAATTGAATTAAAATTGTTTGGATGAATCTATAAAATCGATGATTTAGATTATTTCTTTCGCTATTATATCAGTTCCTAATTTTCTCCGTTTATTTTTATTTGCATTTATTTAATCATTTATCTTTAGTAGATACAAAACAAAAGTAAGCCTTGAATGCACTGCCTATTTAATACTTAGAAGATTGACGTTGCAGTACTCACATTATGATTAAGTTTTTAGTATATATGAAATACGATCTTGCTCAATATTATAATACAGATACTTTGTATACTTGTTGATAGCTAATGAGAAGTCGAATAATTATTATGTAATAAAATAAATATTTAGTTGAGAAGTACAATAAATGATATTTAAAAAATAAATTGTTATATTTGCCCAAATTTAGCAGCTAAAGTCTACATTTTTAATTATAACATTTGTACGTGCTATTATAAAAGTAGTATTATGCTCTAATATAATAGTGTAATTAAGTTAAATTTTTCCAGAGTTAAAATAGTATTAGAAAAATTAGTAGTATTCTAAAATGAATTGATGTATGCATAATAACTTGTTATGGCCGCTTTGAGACAATATGGAGCCCGAGGTGAAATGAAATTAAATTACTTGTAATAAAATTCAAATCAACATATTCACTTATGAATAATTTTTTTTCTCCAATCTATATATTTGAAATTATCCTCTATGATTTCACATTAATATTAAAAAAAAATTCTTTAGATTGATGAGTAATTGTGAAGTTTATTTTGATAAAATATGTAATTTTTTAGAAATAACATTTTTATGATTTGGAGGGTATGATATAATTTTTACAACTTACTTATTTGATAATATTAATTAACTTATCTTTAATAAAAATAGATGAATGACCAAAACAACATTTCATTATATATACTATCTTTAATACAAATATATAGGTTATGATACTTTTTTTTGGTGCTCGTATACGTTTACATCACTCTTTTGCAATGAAATTATTTCAATTTATGTACACTATATAAAATTTTTGATATTTTTTTATCTATTTCAGTTCACTAATATTTGAATTATTGATATCACATGATGTGAATCAGTAATTTATAAGTAAAAATTTAAATTTAAATATATTAAATAAATTATATTTATAATTCCTAGATAATTAAATTATTATATACTCGACCAATTTTTAAATTCAACATGATTTTTAAAATATTTTAATCATGTCACGTTTTGAATTGTGCAAAATTAGGAGGTGGTGTCCCATACGTGGTGTATGGGCGTGGGCGCATATATCACATGATAATTACTTTTTTTGAAATATATGTAAACTATAATTGAAATTTAAATAATTAATTTTGAAATAAATATATATCTTAAAATAGAGTTAGTAATTCTAAAATTAAAGTGAATTAATTTAATTGTTTTGAAATAAATATAATCCTTAATTGAGATTAATAAACCTAAAAAATACACGAACCCTATAAAATACAAAATAAATCCCTAAAAAATTCTAAAAATACTCAAAGAAAACATAAAAAAATCATGAACCCTAAAAAAATTATGAACTCTAAAAAATCATAAACTCATAAACTCTAAATATTAATTGAAATGGAAAAATCACAATTTGAATTAAATAAACTCATATAAGATAAGTAGCGGACCCGTTACTTTTTAAGATACAAGTGATACCTTTTGAATTTTGAGTGAAACTTACTAGTATTAGGATTAATACTAATTTTTGACAGATTTTTTTTACCCGCGTTAACCCCGATTCATCTGATGGATATATGAGCTTTATTGGGTCTTGGGTGATAATACACAAGAGGATCGATGTATAATTAGTAATACGCAAAATCTCCTATACAACAGGTGCATGGGCCGACCCATCAGACGCCCCGACCTGACCCGGAACCCACGAACCGTCATTTAAAAACATGTTTAGACCTATCTAGCTCATTTTTTCCCATTTCGTTCTGAACATAACCCTAGTCGCCCCCTTCCTCTCCCCGATCTCTCTCTCTCTCTCGATTTGTCTTTCGATCTCGATCTATCGTCTTATCCGATTCATCTACCCGACGTCACCGACTGTCCAGTTCTCCACCGACGATTTAATCGTCCATCTTTTATCCAGTACGTGATAGTTTGGTCGTCCGACAATTTAATCACCTCTCTCTCTCGCTCGATCTCTTATCAGTTTTGATAATTTTTCCAGACCTGGTGTCAGTAATTCATCGGTTCGCCGCTGGAGCCTCAACGTGCGGTCAATTCATCTATATTCGTCTTTCGATCCAGTCAGGGAATATGTTATTTTCTTATTTGTTATGTTGAAATTGTGTGCAGTTTATGTAAGAATTTAGTCAGTAGGATTTTGTTTTTTTTTTTCATTTTTTGTGTTATTTCCTATAATTTTTTTCTATATTTGGTCCTTTTTGTTCATTTCAGTGATTAGAATTGATAAAATAGTACTAGAATTTCGTGTAAATTTAATATTGATATATGCTTGTTATATATATGCTTCTAAATTTATTGAATATAAATATTGCTTTACTGGTACCACTAGATTTGGAAAGAAGTATCAAATTGGAAACTGAATTATTTTTTACGTGATTTTTCCTATTTTATGTATTCTTCAATTCACTAGTACCACTGTAATTGAAAAGAAATATCAAATTGGTGTTGACTTTGTATCTGAATTATTTTTTATGTGGTTTTTCTTGTTTTATGTATTTTTTCAATTCACTGGTCCCACTGTAATTGAAAAGAAGTATCAAATTGGTGTTGACTTTGTGTCTGAATTTTTTTATGTGGTTTTTCCTATTTTATGTATTCTTTCAATGTTTAGATATGTTAACTATCTGTTAAATATGAATTGTTGAGTATGACGTGTTCCAGATGATGTTATCACTTTATTTGATAACATTGCAATCAATATCGTATCTAATGTTGTACCGTCATTCTCGTCATATCGAGTATAACACTCGAAACATTAATCTTATCATTTCCTCGTATTTTGGATTAATTTATTTTAAATTAATCTGAATATATTATGATATTTATCACATTTTGATTTCCACGTATTTAGGGATTTATTAGATATTTTATTCTGATTTAAAACGTGGATAATATTTGATTTTGACTTGTTCAAAATCTATTCTGAATTTGTAGGGGTCGTGATGTTCCCACTCTCCATTAAACACTAACCGTTGCAGGTGAACGTGGGTCGCTGGAGTAACCGCTACTATTACACGATGTTGAAGAACGTGTGCCACGCAATGCAGAAGACGGTTATCTCAAGTCCACTCCAGCAATGGGTAGTGAAAGGTGGTTGATTTAAGTCCAAGTCTTCTAGGATCGTGAGGCAACTGCCAATACAAGATGGATGAAGTATTTAAGGTCTCCTTAGACCTTAAAATCATTTTATGCAAGCAGGTTATCACCGTGGTTTGTGAGAAGCTCTGAATCTTGCATCTAGTGTCATCTCTGAAATCCAAGACATCTTCCTCGACATCTGCCTAGCATCCCAATCAGCTGGAGACTTTCATTCCAGTTGTGTGTGTAGGTTAGATAGTCAACTTTGAGAAGTCTAAGATTTATAGTGACTTGTTGTAATCTATCTATGTGTTTAGATAGGTTTGTTTTGAGTGATTATTCGAGTGAATAAAGCTAAGATAGTCCTCTATATATTTTATGCAGTGTTGTCAAGGGAGTGAACCGAGACAACATCAGCATTGTTTTTGTATTTCACTTGTGATAGTGAATTTCGCCTTGAGGTAATCACACACCGTAAGGAGTGTGATTTAAAATTTATTTTGTGCAAAGTTTTGTTTACATTCCTGCTGCATGTTGAAGGCAATGTGATAATAATTGCTTCAACATTTCTTTTAACTTTGCAATTTACATCCGAAATTCACATTGTTTTAGGTAACAAATTCTAACAAGTGGCATCAAGAACCGATACTCGACACACTAATTAATTGATCTGGTGTTGCTTGAAATCCGTGATGGATATTCAGATTAATCAATGTCGTCCTCCTGCTCTAGACAACAATGGTGGCAACTATGTCATGTAGAAATTCCGAATGAAGATTTACATCAAATCTATCGATGAAAGAGCATGGATGACAGTTATTGAAGAATGAAGCCCTCCTATGATGGAAGGTCCAAATGGTGATTTTGTATTAACTCCAGAATCTCAATGGACAAATGATGAGAGAATAATCTCAAATTTTAATTCTCGCGCTCTGAATGAGATTTTTATTTCAGTCGATGTTCCATGCTTCAAGATGATTTGCAATTGTGTTACTGCATATCAAGTATGGATCATTCTTTAGGAACATTGTGAAGGGTCTGCCAGTGTAAGGAAGACCAAACTGAGGCTACTCACATCAAAATTTGAAAATTTACGCATGTTTGAAGATGAAACTATTTCATCTTATACTGAAAACTTATGTGAGATCTCAAATCAATCGACCGTTCTTGGGAGTCCAATCTCCAATGAGAACATGGTTAGCAAGTTGCTTCGAACTCTCCCAAAAAGATTCAATATGAAAATTTCTGTAATTGAAGAAGCACATGATGTGGAAACCATGAGTATGAGTGAAGCGGTCAGCATCTTGCTAACGTTTGAGATGAACCTGCAAAACCAGAAGGCAAACTCAACTTCAAGGGAAATTGCTCCCCAGACAACAACTGTGTCATCTGATGTTCATGATGATGTTGACAGTCTTCAGGAAATCAACGAGGAAGAGAATCTAAGTGTTGCACTCTTGACAAAGAAGTTCAACTCATTGGTTCGGTCCATGAAGAAAAAGCCCCCCAAACATCAAACCTCGACGGCTGTTTAACTCTCCATCCTCATCAACATCAAACTCTGAAAGATCAAATGTTAAGAAGGAAGTTGCTGACACTGGGAAAGATATTGATTTAGTTCAATGTAGAGCATGCTCTGGATTTGGTCATTACTCCAATGAATGCCCAATAGCACGAAGAAGACAAAGAAATAATTTCAATGTTGTTCTCAATGATGAATCTGATGCTGAAAATGATTCAGATCAAAGAGTGTTGTTCATCAATGTCATGGAGGAAGATGACCAGATTATTGATGCCCTGAATAGTATTGATGAATAGTGCGCCGTTTTACACCAAAAATAAAGTTCCCAATAGCAGTCGGTATGCCCTTACTGCACAGTACAACGATGAGCGAGATCGTCTCCCAAAGGACCGGTTAGAATTACTATATACTCCCAATCTGTATAACCAAACTTCCAAAGGGGTTTTTGTAATTATAATAAAACAAACGAAATTAACAATTAAATATAAAATAAATACACGAGTGAATAAAGCGAACGGACTTAAAATATTAGAAGAAGTATTCCGGATTCCAATTAACTCCACCCTAGCTTACCTAAACCGATCCTTGATGCAAAGATAAATTCAATTAACACATACAAATCAATTATAGCTACCGAAGACGCTTACTGACGTAGCCTAATTCCTCCGTAGTTTCTCGATAATCAGGAAGACGCTTCACCAATTATTTCCTTAATCGACTGACAACCGTAAGAGACGCTCTATAGGTTTAATGAGCCGACCGCCTTAAAGTCTAGAGGAACCCGATTCATAATTAACAAACTCTGACGCAGGACCGTTAAATTAAGATTGCTATTCTCCCTGGTTCCGAAGAACCATTTCGCCACTAATTAAACTTAAACCGCAATTACGGATGACCGGTTTAATTGACTAATAATTAATTCCGACTCACTAAATATTTTCAACTATCTAGCAATATCGAAATAATTAACGACTTGAAATACAAAGAATAACAAATGCATGCAAATTAATTAAACGAGAAAAGCACAATTAAATCTCACAGTTTAGCTAGGCCGGGGCTTCGTCAGTTGTCACCGGAATAAGAAGAAATTAGCTCGAACACATATTATAATTGAATCGCAAAAATATTAAAGAAACAAGCACCATGAAACAATAAAGAAGATGGAAGAAATCTGCTCCAGAGAAAACGTCTCTCTAGTTCTCGTCCTTGCGTGAATATCAAATTCTCGAATGTATCCAATAAAGATAAGTCCTAATCTATATATAATATCCTTAATTAAAATAGTATTAACAAGGAAATAGACATCCTAATCTATTCCAACAAGGTAATTGGCAAAAAAGGGACTCTTGGAGGCAGTGTAAATCCTCTCGCGCGCGTCCAGGCCATGGGCCCAAGTAATTTCCGCATATCAGCGCAAAAACGCACGCCCATGCCCAATCTTTGAGTTATCTGCCCATACTATCCTGTCGTATGCCCATGCGGCGTGGTTTTCCAACCTTCTAGTTTCAGCTTCTTTTGCACAGCTTGTTCTCCCACCAAAAGCATACAATTTTCTTCATCTTTGCATTAATGACCTACAAAACTCTTAAAGTACAACATTCTTCCAAAATGGCATCATTATATGGCAATCAACACAATTAAACCACATCAAATTGGCCCAAAATATCAAGTAGAATTAGCCCGATCAATGAACTTGACGAACTGGGCATTGAAGAATGTGAAGTTGAAGATGAGGTTCTTCCAGATGTTGAAAATAAAGCCACTGAGATATCTCCCAATACTACTAATTGGTATGAAATGACTCTACTAGATGAGTTTAATCATACTTCTGAGATCAGAGAGGTTGATCCACAGAAAGAACGCCCCACTGTCTCTCTTGAAGAGCTAAATGATGTTGTGAATGAAGTCTGCATTCAATGGCAACTCAATCAAAAGAACTAAGATTTCTTATGGAAGAAAATCATCTTCTTAGAGAGAAGGTTGTAAGTCTGAAAATTAGACTTACCGGGAGTGATGTTGAAATCACCAAACTGAAGAAGGAAGTGGAGAGCACCTCAAGAACCTTTCAGAAATGGAATCAAGGAACGAATGTCCTAAATGAAGCCTTAACATTGGGACAGACAAACAGGACTGGACTAGGATTCTCAAACAAAACTTCCATATCTTCCTCAAACAACAACGTTGTGAAATTTGTGAAAGAAAACAACCCAAACACGTCGACAGGAGCAATGTTGAAGATGATGATCAGAAGCAATGTAAAGGCTCAAAGGGAGTGAACCGAGACAACATCAGCATTGTTTTTGTATTTCACTTGTGATTGTGAATTTCATCTTGAGGCAATCACATACCGTAAGGAGTGTGATTTAAAATTTATTTTGTGCAAAGTTTTGTTTACATTTTCGCTGCATGTTGAAGGCAATGTGATAACACTAGCTTCAACATTTCTTTTAACTTTGCAATTTACATCCGAAATTCACATTGTTTCAGGCAACAAATTCTAACATGAGTAATATGAATTTTTAATTGTTATGATTTCAGTTTGTATGTGTAATATGATTTATTATGTTTAAGTATCAGTTAACATGATTATGAGTACCACTTGATGTAGAAACGGGTATCACATTTTTAAATGTTATGTTTATATGTCTTAAGGGTTCACTTATTTTTCATATTTAGTTTTGGTATTATTTTTTATTTTTGTATTAATTGAATGTCCAGAGATACTTATTTTAGTGTTTGATTGAAAATTATATGAGTCATATTAAGTAGTTTGTTCTGTATGATTTTTTATTTTGATTTTTGAAATAATAAATGATGTTTCTACATGTGTTTTGGTGAGTTATGTGCATGTGCGAATTGGGTATCAATTGGAAAGCTGATTAGTATTAGTACATATGTTTGTAAGTGTCAAAATCCAGCTGTTTAGTTACTGATCTTGGTTTATAGTCTATTTTTATTTGTGTGTACGTAGTGTAGTATCACTCTGTATGCTAACTAGTAGTAATTGTTATGCATAACAGTATCACATATTAATTATTTTTGTTTCTGAAGAATGTTTTATGTATACATGTGATTTTTTGTGTTTAGTTGTTTGTAGCTTTTTCCTTTTGAAAATCTTTGTTTTTAGATGAATATTTATGTCAATATATTATGTTGGTAAAATTATGAGTTTAGTGAGAATTTAGATTATTAATTATTTCTGAAGAAATAGATATAGCAGAGTGTTATGTTTGATTTATTTAATGTGCAGTATATATTAATATATATGTTTTCTTAGTTCGTGGTTTTTAATATGATGTTTCATTGATATTATCAGGTTTCTGCAATGAAGAAGAAGCTGACCAAGAAACCAAGAAGCAGAAGGAGTCCAAGGGTGTAAATGTCATCCTAAAGATGTTTAATGAGGTCACTTCTCGTGTTACATTGAAGAAGAAGCTGACCAAGAAGCTCCGATGACTGTATTGTGCTCGTATCACTCTTGCAGACACAAACAACTTGAAATTTGAAGTTCATAAGTCGGTCATTGGATTCATAAATAGAAGGAAGAAATGATTGAGAATTGTGAATTTTATTTGAATAGTTGAGATGTTGTGATTTGTTGTTTAGATATTTGATAGACTTGAACAACTGTTGGTGTGTTTTTATTTGGTGGTTGAGAATTTATTATATTTTGGGATTTGGATATGTCAATATGCTGTTTAAACATGAACATTTTTGTCTTTGGAAATGATTGTATGGGCTAAATAATGTGGTTGGTTTATGTGTGATTTTTGTAATAGTGAATGGATTGAGATTATTGAATTGGAATTAATGAAATGGTGATTTGTATCATTCTATTTTAATTTTTTTTATCATTTAAGATGTTATTTTATGAAATAAAGTAGACACTGTCTTATTACCGAACAACTGTGATTGCTTCAGAATTAGCTTAATATATGTCCTTTCAAGAACATCCATAACCTGCATGTAAGGAAAAATAGATTTGTTTTCTGAAATAATGTTAGTATTATTTGTTAAGATATAAAGTATCACATGTTAAAAAAAAGTAACGTTAGGTTCTGGAAAAGTACCATTTATTCAGCCTAAAGATATCAATTGACATACAAAAACGTATCATTTAAGAAACAAATGTAATTTCAATTTAAGATTCATAAGAACGTATCATATTCCACCCAATGAGTAGATGTTTATTTTCATATTGAAAAAACTTAAAGAAAAAAATAGATTTCATAAATGAATGTCTAAGAAATGAAATTACATCATGATAGAATTCCAAATCATAAAATTCCAACATAATAAATTGTCATCAACATTTTGGTCCAAATACAACTCGTAAAACATCCCAAAATAAATTTAAAAAATGAAGAATCTCTAATCCAAGAATCTGCAAAGGGAATTTAAGATATGAGTTAGATAAATAGAAAATGTATCATTCATTTAGTATAAAAGTATCAATTATATTGAAGACAGGTATCAACATAATATCCATCTAAAACAAACGAGGATTGGGAGTTTTGGAGCCAAACTCAATAAACCGAGTTAAGTTTGCTGCACTATTGCTCTTTTTCTTTCTTTGTTGCTTTTGCAGGATTGAGTATGCTTACGGATGATGTGGACACATATGTGTCCTCGATTAAATTAGGCATAGTTGTTACGACCTCAACATCCTCAAATATTCTCTTAGATCCATTCAATCATTCTTGCTTCTTCATTAGCTTGGGATCTCAAAAATATAGTGTAGTAGTTCCTAGTCATCTTATGCCTCCAAGCATTGAAATGTATCATGTCTATATTCTGATCAAGTGCACTTCCAACTTTGTCCCACAAATCTTTTTTTTTTCTCAAATTTTGTCCATGTTTTCAGAATGTAACAACTCACTATTTTTTTATTGAATTCATATCCAGCATCCTCAATAGTGGGAGCATAATAATTCATATTCCTCAAAGTTGTTGCACGTGCAAGTTATATAATTTATTCCGGAATAGGAAATCCACTCTGTGAGCAATATGAAGAAATAGAATTGAAGAATATAACATGATATATTATGGGCATTGGCCACCTTCAATTCTTAATTATCTATATACACGTTCAATTCAAAAATGGTTTAAAATTCACACACACATCATAAAAAATGAGTCAAAATATGTTTAGGAAGGGGAGAACTATAAGGATCGAACCCAAGACGTCACCTTTTAGCATTTAGGTCCTCTGTGTGTACTCATACTACACACTATCTCTGCTCAATCTACAGTAGATGATGTATTTGTGGCTACTGCAGCATATACAAAACTAATGAAATCTGCTCTAACTCACGATAATAATCATTGAAGCAACACTATGATAAATGGATAATTACTTCATTTAAAATGAAATGAAAACTCAAACACGACAGTGCAAGAGATTCAAAATCTTAGTAACAAAATATTTAGAATGTGAAGAAGATGAGATATCTCACTACAGACGACCTCCTTCTCCGACCAAACCAATTAAGCAACCGGCGCGCCGCCTAACTCTTCTATTTAGGGCAATTGATTCCTCAATTAAAATCAAGGTTCATAATCTCACGCTTAAGTCTATTAGAATTAATTGTGAGAATCTAGCTATATCTTAGTGTTGGAGATCGATCAGCTCTTAATAAATCGATTAGGAGCTATATAATTAAAAAGCTTGGATTGAATTTTCAAAACTCACCTTCAAATTTCGAGAGCTGCAGCGAAATCGGATTACTTGATTTTGACCTCGTGTTTTACTTGCCGCGATGTCGACAGTGGTGTTGGCTCTTCGCCGGCGAACGGTGGTCACGAGCTGTGGGTTTGGTGGCGATGGCGGTGGCTTCACCTTCGACGACGATGAATGGAGTTGAAGTTGCAAGTTGCGCGTTGTTTACTTCTAATTTTCCCCTTTTTTAGTTTTTTTATTGGTTTGGTTGCTGATTAGACTGGCTCATGATGAGTTTAATGGGCCGACCCGTCTAATAAACTGACCCATCAGTCTTGTGCACAGGAGGAGACCAGCCCTTGGTAATAAAATCACTCCATAAAGGAATTCTCATTTAACATGCATGTTTATAATTTGTCGTCATAAAAAGTAACTTATAATAAAATTAAAGCTAGTGGTGCGGCACGAATGCATTAAAAATAGGCAATTAGTTTATGTAATAGAATACCTGTTTTCTATATATGATTCTTACAAAATACTGTTAGAAGCTCTCAATATATAGTTTAATTGAAGATTAATATTATTTTAAAAACCGGATGCTAAACTTATCTCTTACGAATTTTCTATATATATATTCGAATAAATTGTTAGAAAACTCTCAAACACAAGTATAATATATAACCAATTTGATTTAAAAATGCAAATTATATAGAAAGAGCTTTAAGACATAAATGTATGATATTTTAATTGCATGAATATGTTAATAGTAGACAACTAATTTACTCTTTGAGGATATACGTAAAAAGAAAGTCATTAAATTTATCTTAGCTTATTAGTTCAGATGAAATTTGAGCTCCAAATGCAGATGTATAAAGTTATAAACAAGAACATACTAGAAAACCAGCTGATAACAAAGAAGATGAAATCAAATATATACATATACAAATGTCTCATCTCAACATGCAGAGAATAACCACTACACTGAACAAACTGAATCAAGCCTTTCTCTACATGGGATGGACAGAAAAGGTCATAATTACTTAGACAAACTCAGCAGCACTTCTTTGATCAACCCTCCCAAGCCCCGCGATGCGCGCTCGATTAGCGCGATACGACCTACTGAGCAGGGTTGATCAAAAAGCTCTGCTGCCGAACAACAACTCCAAACAAACGATTCACCAAAAAAGAAAGAAAAAGAAAAATGGATCATCGTCCTTCCTGAAGATCTTCGGAAAATACAACTGTCCTAGAAATGTTATCGGTATCTAATGCGCTAAAGCCGGAGTAAGGACCAGAAGAAAAAATGGACGACGTACCATCAGATTCGAAGGTAGTAGATGACTGCCTAAGATTGGGTGCAGTGTTGGAGGCCACTGCAGAATCTTGATACTCTGTAACTCGTTGTACCATTTTGAGAGACTGTACCACTTCCCCCATAGTAGGTCGTTGGCTAGCATCCGGAGCCACACAAGCTGCAGCAATGGTGCAGACTCGGAAAAAATCTTCCTTCGGATACTTGCCATCAAGTCTCGGATCACCTAGTTCCTCCAATCGATCCTTATCTCTTAGTACTGGCCGAGCCTGCAAAAGAACAAAAATAAACTGTTTAGCTTACTATTTTAACATTTGTCAAGCTTAATGACTAAAGATCAAGGGTTGAGCGTCATGAAATATAATGGTCTCCGTGAAATAAGTAATTACTGAAAAAGGAGGTTTACATAAAGATTGAGACTAGATTTGTTTTAACTAACCCAGGTAACAAGGTTCTCCTCGCCTGAAGGCTGCGACATATCTACAGGTTTTCTTCCCGTCAACAACTCAAGAAGAACCACTCCATAACTGTATACATCACTTTTCACCAGCAGGTGCCCAGTCATAGCATACTCGGGGGCAACATACCTGTAAATTGTTGGGAAAAGTCCAAGTATTAAAAGAAATAAAAAAACTGATAATATCTAGACTTGGAGACTGAATGATAATCGATAAACCAAAGAAGGAGCAACTAACCCAAAAGTTCCCATCACACGGGTGGAGAGGTAGTTTGTCCTGCCTTCAGGGGCCTGTTTTGCAAGGCCAAAATCTGAAACTTTAGCACTAAAGTTGTTCTCAAGCAGTATATTTGATGCCTTGAAATCTCTGTGAATAACACAAGGTTGAGAGTCCTCATGCAAGTAAGCAAGTCCTCGTGCAGCATCAAGAGCAATTTTCATTCTTGTGTCCCAATCAAGAGGGTAGTTTAGTCCCAATGGCCCTGTACATAACCACCACAGATTATTATGCTCATCGTTTCACTAAAAGAGAATTTTAAGTAAAGACTTGGAAGACATTTCTTATTATGGACTGTACCATGAAGCCACGCCTCCAAACTTCCATTCGGAACAAGTTCATAGCAAAGCAGGTTTTGTGAGGCATCACGATTGCTGTAGTATCCGACAAGTTTCACCAAGTTACGATGATGCAGCCTACTGAGCATCTCAACCTCAACTAAGAACTCTTTATCTCCTTGTTGTCCACCACAGGTAAGTCTCTTTATGGCAACGGCAGTTCCATCACTTAATACACCCTTGAATACTCTCCCAAAGCCACCTTCGCCAAGAATACTGGTTGGTTCAAAATTATTTGTAGCCTCTTTCAGTTCTTCATAGGTGAGAAACCGTGTACTGGTTGGATGGCGAAGCGACCCCGCTGCTGGAATTGTTTCCACACTCCTTTGTTTTGCTATTTCACAAAGAATAAGCAGATGAAAATCCATATCGAAGAGTGATCCCAAGACATAAGTGATAGCAAAATACCTAAAATCAAAAAGTCAAACTGAGGACCGAACAACTAGAGATGGAACAGAGGGAAAAGATAGGGGTATTGGTTAGGGAATGCTAACAGATAAAAAATGAGAAAGAGAAGAAACAGCAGGGGGAGAAAAAGGGAAGAAAGAAGAAGTGTATGATGTTTCCTTGGAGAGAAGCCAAACATACCCTAACTAACAGTGTCAGAATGGAATTGGCGAACTGTAGTTCATGTCAGATGGCAGGCTAGTTATAACAATCTATCTTTAACATTGAAGGAGCTAAAACTGCAGGAAAAAAATGCAATCCGATGGAGTTCTTTACATACCAGTTTCTTTGAAAGGCTCAATATGTTTCCCTTGGCGAGATACACAGAAACAAAGCATAACCACAGAGATGACAGCAACTATTAGGATCACAGCTCCAAGTCCAATGGCAATAATCAAACTTGGATGTTTAACTTTCTTTGAAGTGACAGGTGCAGAAGGACTTGATGGAAGGTTTGGCGGCGTTTCTGATGGAGCTGTATCAGAAATTGGAGCTGCATAAAAACAAAAATGGTTACTTAAGTTTCAATATAGGCGTATACAGGAAGTCAGGAACAAGGTGCTGATGTACTAAAACAGATTGGGATGAATGACTGAGATAAAGCGCATCAATAACAAAAAGGACACTACCATAACCAACAACTTTTAACGCTAATATATTGAATTATTTAACCCAACAGTCTAGACAACAGGATGTGTATTTCATAAAGGTGGGAGAAGGGGGAGAGGGAGGGTAGGGAGAAGTCAAGCTCACTACTCATTTCTGGATCAGTATAAACTTTTATCCATGCTTCTGCTTAGTGTTGCATCTTCCGCTTAGTGTTGCATTGCGTTGCATGGAAAGAACAAGATAGAACTAAACTTCCCAACTGCAGTTAGGAATATCATGACATCCCTTTCTGGTAAAATGCATATGGCTAACTGCTTCCTAAAAGAATTTCCAGCTAATGAGCAGAAAGCCACAACATACATAGAATTACTACTCACCATGTAAGAGCCAGTTTCATAATCAAAATGCAATTGTTAACATGATTGTACCAAGGAAAGTGAAGATTACCTTGAGGCAGTAATGGTGGTTTGAACCAGGTAATGTTGAGAAGCTTGTAGTCACTCACTAATGCAGGATCCAGACGGACCCTGTGTGTTGACAGTGAAGAGTTTATTCTTGCGGCTTCACTAGAAGAAAAGCTTAAACCTGTATGCGGGGTAATGTCCATTGATATATTAAGACCAGATATTCCAACAATGTAAAAGTTATTGAGCTCAATCTGTGCCACTCTTAGACTGAGCTGAGAAGCAAACTGCTCTAGAAAAAGTTTCCAGTTAGGATTGGATGAGACGTTCAAAAGAAGAATATCAAGCTTTATTGGGTACACACAATGGCAGCCCTGGCTCTCACGTTTGAGTACCATGTCTGGTCCACAACAACCTGCCAAAGGAAACAACCACCATAAGAAACAATGCAACAAAAAACGCAAGGATGGATTTGTTAAAAAGCTCTACCATCCAGCTAGAGAATAGACTTAAGAGAATATCATTCTTACTAGAAAAGCTTGGAGATAATGGCGGCTGAGCTAAACCAGTAGGTATAGTATTAGGTTCGGGTTGAGTTGGTGCAAGGCTGGGAGGCAGTGATCCACTCTTTTCCATTGAAGATCTGGACAAACGGGAACTAGAAGGAGGAGTAGAAATCACAAAATGACCGTAATTAGGAGGTTGAGCAGGTCCGCCATGCGGGCTTAGATGATTCAGATGATGATTATGGTTCAAAGGCAGATTGGCAGGTAGAGGCAGCTCTGCCATGTCAGAGGCATAAAAAAGTGCAGTAGCTGGAGATATAGCTTCTCTTTGCAACATTTTATTATGTAGATTAGCATCAGTACAGGATAGCAAAGAACACAAAAGAAGCAACTGTTTCAGGACACACCAACAAGCCTCTTGTAGCGACCCTGTAATTCACATTGCAAACAGAAGCACATACTATAAGATTTCTGAAACAACACCTAAAATGCAGACTCTTGGAGTCAAAATACCCCAATCCGGAAAAATCATCTTTCCATTTCGAACAATTAAACAGCAAGATTGCAATTTGAAATGGCATGAAATTTAGGAGATCAAAGCTTAAGCCCTACATCCCTTTTTCGCTAGCAATCACGAATCATACATTCTAGAAGTCGTGCACTACTTAGACGCTACAGCCTGCTAAAATTCAGCCTGGTAATCAATACTATACATACTATGCCAGCAACATTAAATCAATTGAAATAGAGATTAGTCCATTATAAGCAAATGACATAAAAATCCATGGAAAATGCCCACAAAACTCGCTTCTTCTCACACCTCATTCTAATTACATTCAGAAAAAAAATGGCATACCAATAATAGAGAAGATAGCGTAAGAATTTCGTAAAAACAGCACAAAAATAGCATTTCTTAAACCCCACACTACATACTCACCGCTGCCTCGAATGAAAATTCGCAAATTGTCAAACCGCAACATCACCGACAAATCTGAACCGCTTAGATCTACAAATCTCGTCACGAAACCAATCCAACGGCCAGGTTTCTCCTAGAGTCAACTCCAAAACTACGAGCAAAATCTGCATCCCTCGCCCACCGAGTGAAAATCGGACAGTAGCGGTACTCGCCACGCACTCAATCCGAGCTCGTAATTCAGCGAGTTCCCCATATCTCACCTCCAACAAAACGCAAACGAAAAAGAGAGAGAGGGAGTGAGGGGAAATTCTAGAGAGAGAAAATAAGAAAATGATTTGTGTATGTGTACATATGTAATGATTGTGCGTGCGTAAATCTATCGTCCGCTTCACTCAGATATCAGTACTAAAATAAATTTGTTGAGGATGAGTGCACGATAAGATGGAGCTCCCGCTAAAGTAGTACGGTAGTGGGATATAATAATGTATAGCTATCGTGCGCCATTGACGGAAAAATTGTCTTCGATTTAACCGGAGACGTCAGTCACGTCAATCTGATTGCGTGCCTATACGCCACTGTTGGTAACGGTGGTCCTAATTCCGACAAAGCCGTTAATTTGGCCGTTAAAAAGGGATTTAGTGTTTTATAATAAGATATATTTAATGTCACGTGAACCCTACTAATTGAAAGCATTATCGATTTGATTATTTATGATTTATACCGTGTTACGCTCTCGTCTACATCATTATTTCTTATTTTCATAATTAAAGTTAAGATGCATTAATATTAAATTTAAATATAGTGAATAAGAATAATGTATAAAATAATAAATTTATTTTTGGACTCACGGAATCATTGTATGGAACATGTGCATGAGTTTTCATTGAACTAATGTGAATGTTGTAGAAAAAAGAAACCAAAAAATGTGAATGTTGTAGAAAAAAAAAACCAAAAAATCTGATAATTTCTAAAATGCATCACGGTATTGTGACATTAAATACGACATTAACTATCTATTAGTATGATATTTCACTACCTATTGTAATATTTAGTGCAATGATTTATAGTGTAGGATAAAAATTACCACATAAGCAATGAAGTATAAGAAGTAAAATGTAATATTGAGATTGATGTATAGAATACTACACACACATATATTATTTTTTTAATGAATGATTTTCTTTAAAAGCACAACAACTGGTCCAGAGGTGGCTGGAGACATGCGAAAGTTGCGCCGCACAAGACCCATAAATTATAGGGTGCTATTTTTTTGTGGTACTACTTATTAATATATTTTATAACATAAAACTAACTTTTTTTTTTAATTTTTCACTGTCTATTCTCCGTCACTTTAACTTCTAATTCTCTTTTTTATTATAAAAGTACATTCAATAAACTGCATATATATAAATAGTTTAAGTCAATTATTTTGCCTCAAATTGACTTATCGTGTGGTTTAAATTATTGTATTGTGATCGCTTCTAATTTCTAATCATTTGTTTATGCGTACCTTAATAATTTCTCTAGATTTATAATGCACATATGCACTCTCTAGATTTCTTTTCTTTTCTTTTTTAGTTATTTCTAGAAATTCTTTTATTATTTATATTACAAAAAATTATCTTTAATTCAATAAATTAAGTTTACTATCTAACAAATATAATTGTTTCAATACATAAACACCTTGATGTATGTATTATCAAAACAACATACAACTCTAGATATATTGTCTTATTGAAAATATTGAATAGTTATCATAATGTATTTAGGGATAGTATTCGGCACAACAATGTTGTACCAATTTCTCAATCAGGCGACGCATGGACACCATTCACCCGATATTTTTTTAGTTTGCTATTTTTCCCTAAAAAATAAATACCATTAAATTAAAGTAAATTAATTAATTTTTTTTTATGTGGTGACTCGCAATGCACTCGTCCGGCGTTAACGCATGTGCTCATACACTGCTCAACATTTTTTAAAAATAAATATATACCCTAAAATGAAATTAGTGAATTTATTTATCCAACAACTCGCAAATGCGTCGAATAAGTGCACTGCACTTAATAATTAATTTTTTCAAAATAAATCTACACCCTAATTGGAAATAATAAACCCAAATTGAAATTTATTAATAAACTCATATAAGAAAAGTAATAATGATACTTTTTAGTGTTATGAGTTATAATTTTCTTGCGATTTTTTTTTTGAATGGGGGATCTTGACTTGTGAAATTAGCTTAATTTTGACCCGATGTACTGATACTTTTCCATGTAATATATTATTTAGCCAAAATACTGTTTTAGATTCTTGTACTTTTAAATTTTTCTGAATTGGGTCCCTCTGCTTTATTTGGTCAAAATGATATCCCATATACTATTAATGTTGTTAAAATTAGGTCCATGTACTGTCAATTTGGATAGAATCAAGTCCCTATCCAAATTGATAGTAGAGGGCCTGATTTTAACTAAATTGATAGCACAAAGACCCAATTCAAAAACATAAATAAAAATTCATTTTTTAAATAAACAAATAAAAATTGAAAAAATGATTAAATAAAAATAAATACAAATACAAATTGAATTTTTTAAGTAAAAAATTACATAAAAATAAAATATAAATTTAATTAAATTTCTTGAAACCACTGTAATTTTATTTTTTATTTTTATTTATTATTATTTTTTTGAAAAAAATTGAAAAAAATAGTTTAATTTTTTTATTCAATATTTTTAATTTTAAAAATAAATAAAAAATTGCAACAAAAATTAATTAATCTTTATAAAATGTTGTAATTTTATTTTAATTTTAAAAAAGTAAATTAAAAAAATGAAAAATCAAATTTTAAAACTATTGTTTGATTTTTTTTCAAAATAAAGTTATAGTGATTTTAAAAAATTATTAAATATATTTTTTATATTTTTTTAAATAAATTTTTTACTTAAAAAAATTCAACAGTATTTGTTTTTTATGTTTATTTAATTGTTTTTTCAATTTGTATTTCTATTTTCGAATTGAGTCCCTGTACTATTATTTTGGTTAAAATCAAGTCATTGTACTATCAATTTGGATAAAATTAAGTCCTCTGGGGATTTGATTTTATCCAAAGTGATACTATATGGATCTCATTTTAACCAAATTGATATTAGAGGGACCTCATTTTAAATAAATAAAGTAGAGGGACCTAATTCGAAAAAATTTAAAAATATAAGGATCAAAAATAGTGTTTTGCCTATTATTTATAAAATTTTACTGACCATGCCTTATAAAGTTGCATCTACAATTTTATTTTTATTTTTCAAAATTGAAGTTATTAAAATCGTATTTGACATTTACCATATCACATAAAAGATTGAATATGCTTGCTTTACTAGAAAATATCTATTTGAAAAAATTATTAATGAACTTGCTTAAAAAATATGCTAGAAGATATGTTTTAAATGATATTGTATTTGTTTCTTTTATTTCAGATTTGTTCAAAGATAGGTGAACTTACATCATAATTTTGAAAACATCAAGAATGTAAACTTTTTTTTTTCAAAAAAAAAAAAAGAATGTAAACATTTTATAGGTTAACATATCAAACAAATTTTGTCATTTTTAAGAATAACAAAATGTTAAGCGCATTTTTTAATTTATTTGTTTTATTCAACTATGGCCATTATTTTTAATGTTAACACAAGACTTTCGATATCTTAGAGCCGATCCTAGACCAGTCGACAAAGAAGAGAAATTGAGGAAGCAGAAGATCGAGAGATCCAGAGACCACCGAACTAGAGGTGCACATGGGTTGGGTTGGTTGGGTTAAGATTTAAATAGGTCAACCTATAGAATACGGTTTGAAGAAATTATAAACCATTATTCCTTTATTTTTTTTCACAACCCAACCCTACTTCCCACATGAATATAAGGTTTAGGTTGGGTGTGTTCATTGGGTTATGATATAAAAAAATTAAACTTTGAAATCAATTTGACCAAAACTTAAAAAAAATGACTTTCAAAATCATTAATCACATATTATAAACAATATTAACAAAAAAAACCTATCAAATAAAGTAAGAATGCATGTCATTTATCATTATATATGCATAATTTGATTAGCAAGCAAAAATACATAGACAATTATATATAATGATCGAGTTATAGTTATTGATAAATGATAACCTCATATTTTACATGTATTTTAAGGTTCATTTGAGTGGTATTTGATGGGCATTGCATGCATGAAGTGATAAATTTTGCATAGTTTTCTATGTTTTATGCAATGTCACGTGTTTGTTCATTATGAAGGGAATTAATGCCATTTTTTGTGTGGACTTAAAATGAGCTTGGGAAGACCCTAGAAAGATAATAAATCAAGTTAGGAACGTGTTGCAAAAAGAATCAGGTCAATCGGATGAGAAACAAGTGAGAACGAAGCAAAACAGCGAGAGGCTGCCGATGCTGAAAATTATCCGCGATCGGACTCGCGACCAAGGGGGTCGCGAATCTCCTTCTTCCCATTTTTCTGCACGATCGCGACAGAGGCAGGGTTCTCCTTTGTTTTATCCGCGACCTGGTCGTGAATTTTGAGGTTGGTCGCAAATTTTCTACCACGTCAGCGCCACGTCATGCTACGTATTGCCACGTGGACTCGCGACCCGAGTCGCAGGCATCCTGGTCGCAAATGCAGCGGGCCTGTCCGATTTTTGACCTATTTTTGGGCTTTTCTTTACTTGGTATTTAAGGGTTTGATGCACGAAAATTCCACATAATTCCACCTACCCAAAAGTTGCCACCAGAGGTTTGCTGCAGAGAAGAGAAGACGCGAAGAACAAGACCAAATGATTCAAGAGCTTTCAAGATTAGAGACAAATTAAACCTTCCGGGTTTTATTTACTTTATTCTTAGAATTTCATGTTTTCTTTGTGGATGATTTTAGTTATTTATTTTGACATGGATAACTAAAATCCTAGTATTCTAGGGTTGGATTATGAGTTATTTATGGAGTTCTTTTAATTCATTTTATTTGGTGTCTAGGATTTGATTATGTTTTGATTATTCCTGTTGTTCTCTGTATTATTTACCTGATCACTAAATGATGCAATCTGATGTGTTAATTCATAATTCGAGAGATGAGTTTTAACATAAGATCTAGAATAATTAACTGGTTAGTCAATATCACTCGAGAGAGTTGCGATTAACTTAGAGAACAATAAATCTTTGGAACCATTAGGAGTTGCATAATAGGTATTGAATGAACACGTTAATATTTATTGTGTGATCTACAATCTAGGCACTTCGAGAGAAAGTTTAGAATACATGACTGATTGTTCTAGCATGATTCAAATCCCAACATAGACATTGAATGAATTGATTAAGAGAATGGATTAAATAATGAGTATCCAATCTTAGAATGCGTCCTTTTCTCCACTGTTTGATTTTTTGTGTTGATTCCTTCTGTGGTAATTTAGTTTATTTATTAATTTTAGTTTTTTTATTAGTTAAATTCAATCATGATTTGTAGTCTAGATAACGGTAGGAAGTTAAATTAAAATAACTAGTAGAATAATTATTAAATCTCTGTGGATACGACCTTGTTTACCGCTGTCCTATAAGCCTCGCTGTATACTTGCAGTTTAGGTGAAAATAAATATCGAACAATAAATCAAATAAAAACTAAATAATATATATTAAAATTCTCCACAAAAAATATAAAAGTCTAAAAATTATAAAGAAAGTTCATAAAGACTTAAGAATATTACAGTTAAGATTTTGCACATATATATATATTATATATAAAAATAAATAAATAAAGAGTAATGGGTTAGTTTGGATTGGTTTAGATGGAGACCCTTAAACCGTGAGCCAATCCAATAAGACTGACCTATAATATGTATGGACTTAAACAAATTCAACCTATCATCATTATAAGTCATACGGCCCAAATCCGATTTGAGTTGGCCGATTTGATCGGCCTAGACAAGTTTTTGTGCACCCTTACACCGAACAACGTGTTAGAATCGGACTTTCTTACAATGAGTGGGAGAAGATTGTGTTCTTGGGAGCAACTCACACTTAGCTAATGTAGCGACCCGAAACTTTTTATAAAATTGCTACATATTTTACAAAAATAAAAAGATAAATTTTTATAATGCATAATATGATATGATTATTTCAGTTACGTCCTATAAGTCGCGCCTATATCATTTTGAACTATATTATTATTAAGATTATAATCGTCATCATTAATGTTGTTATTTTGTCATTATTATTAATATTATTTTATAAATATTATTATTTATTTTACTTTATTTTATTTTATTCTTTTGGTTGATTCATTTTCATAAATAGCTTAAATTCTATATTGTCTTTGTGTAACCAATAATTATTTTAGATTTCATCCCAATGGTCTATTATTAGTTTGAGCCCAAATGAGTATTTATTCTTTAGCCCAATGCTGGCTTTGGAGCCCAAAAAGTAATCCTATTCTGTTTAGCCCAAAGAAAATTCCAAGCGTCTGTCTTCTTCCTCAAGCCAAGAGTTGCAGATTTTCGAAGATTCTCGATTTTGAAACGGTAATCTTTTGGGGTCATGGAGCCTCTCCATTTCCTGCCATTAACCCGTAATTTAATTCAAATCATAAAATCGCAGACCTTTCATTGACATTTCTAACACTATAAAAAGGAGAACTCATGCCTCAATTTGAATCATCAAACTCAAACATTGTGTTCTAAATCATAGCAATAGAGTTCCTTCTGAGGTATACACACACACACACATATATATATATATATATAAATTATTTTCTTACATTTTTGCATTTCATTGAGGGGGTTGAGGCGGTAGCGGTGGCTTCCGTTGTCGTTTCCAGTCGTGCGAGGATAGAGAGTTAGAGAGAGGGAAAACAATTGAGGTGAATAAGGGCTGTATTATCCGTCGAGAGAAGGTTAGAGGGAGAGAGAGAATGTTATTTGTGTATTTCTGATGGTGGCCGAGAGAATTGGGAAGAATGAATACTGGTTCTGTTTTTTTTTTTTGGAGTGTTAGGCGTGAATTGGGAAAAGCAAGAGAGAGAGATGAAATTATTTTCTTTTTATGTTGATGGCCGTGAGTTGTAAGGATTGGGAGAGAGAGATTATTGTTTGTTTGTCTTTTTCTATCTTAGTGGGCTAATTGGGATTTTAATTGGAATTGGGCTAGGGTGGTTAAATGGGCCAAGAGTGTTGCATACATTATTTATTATTTATGATTTATTTATTATTTATGATTTATTTATTTATTTATGAATTATTTATTATTTGTTATTTATAATAGGCGGCGCATGGATTAACTAACCCGTACTATTTTTCCAAGTCAAGATTCAAGTCAAGGTGGGGGATCAATGTGACGCACATTTTTTGTATTTATCCTTATTATACTTTTATGCAGGTTCACAGTTGTTAACCTACGGGTTATAAATATTATTATTAGCTGACGAGCTGCATATGTCCCGAATTTAGCCTGGGGCTACCTACAGTTTAAATTGCTATATTTGTATAATTTGGATAAATACTGTCACCACTGAGTTAATAGTACTCACCTCAAAACTATTACATTTTTCAGGTTGATGATTTACTCGGGCGATGTGCGTGGTGACGTGTGATGATGGATTTTAAAGAGCTTTTATTATTTAGCTTCCGCTGTATTAAATTAAATATTTTATATTTTAATAAAAGTGACGCCCTCTTTATTGTTATTTTTTTATTATTATTTTATATTATGAAAATTTGGGGCGTGACAGCTAATTATTACCAAATATATAGGAGATATTTATTTTTGTGTTATGATTCTAATTTGTTGTATTTATCTCTAATCTTGTTTGTACTTATATTTTGGTTTATTATCTTATAAGTTAGTGTAGTATTTATTATTCTAAATTGTTGTATTTATCTCTAATAATCTTGTCTGTACTTATATTTTGATTTATTTATCTTGTTAGTTAGTGTGGTATTGGCTTTAAAAAGGGAGTTAATCTCCTTCTCTGTAATCATCTTCCAGTTCCACTCTCGATGCTCTCAATGTTAGTGCTCAAACTCATGTTAAACTCACCCTAACAAATTACTCAGCCCGATGTATGTAGTTCAACACGGCCATGATCACACTACAAGAAAACATGTTAATTCCAACGGATGGTTATGTGACAGATGAGATTTTTGTGCTAATTTTGCTAATGTTTAAAGGCTATTTCGACCCAATTGAGAATCAATAAGTGAATTTATGATGCTTAATTCTCTATTTAACTAAGTTGTCGATTTCAGGTGATTAACGAAGAAGGTGAGCGTATAAATGAAAGAAAATGAATAAGATGGAATAGACCCGGTGAGCAGCACGACTCCGAGCACGAGCAGCACGACCGGAGTGCCTTTCCATAATGGCATATTCCATAGTTCAGAGAGCATGAGCTAAGGCACGACCAAGCACTCGCGTCAATAGGCACAATGTGCAGTGCGAGAGACGGCGCAACCGATCTAAACTGATACAACGGGGTTTTTCTTTGGCTCGAGCGTGATGTGCAGCGCGATCTAGGGCGTGACTTATCCCGTGTCGTGCCATGGACTCCTTTTCCATGGATTTGTGCGATTTTTCCCATGTTGTAATTAGTTTTAATGCTACATATTGACCTAAGTATAAAAGCCCTTTTAATTTAGAATTTTGAGGAGAACACACATTACCATACCTAGAATAGACTCTACTCTTGTAAAAAGCTTTGGAGTTGGAATTTAGGGGGGGCTTGGAAGCAATAGAAGTGAAGAGTTCAATCCATTTTTGGTTTTTTGCCAACTTGTTTTTGTTTTTTTTTTTTTTTTGCTTTTCATGTCTATGGTGATGGTTTATGTTTTTGTTTATTTCTTGAATTAAGCATGAATAGGTAATTTTTTAGGTTCAAGTATGTAATTCTCTTGAGTGTTTGATTTTTGAATTGTTGATGTGATATGTGCACCTATCTTTCTCTCTACCTTCTTAAAGCATGTTTTAATTGATGAATTTTTGTAGTTTTCTCCACTAGGGTTCCATTTTAGTGTGATTTGGCTTTTGAGAAAAATCATTTTTACATGAGTAAATGCTTGAAGGACTTAATCTATGGCTAATTTGAGAAAATGGTTGTGGATTGAGAAGAACTTGTCTAATTGCGCTTTTGGTAGGTTATTCTCATGTATTGACTAGAGAGTAATCTTGAGCTTAGCCCTAAGATTTGATAATCTTGAGAGGGATATGAAATTAGAATTGTGACTTCTTAGTAGAAGGGAGTAGGTGTGCATATTCGTCTTCAATTGAAGGGTCTCTATCTAGAGGATTGCATGATATGCCGTTTTTCTCCCATTAATCTTCTTTTAATTGTTTTCTTCATTTGATCATTTATTTAAGTTAATTTTGAAGTGTTCTAGTTAATTCTGTACATCACACCTTGTTCACTTGTTATTTGTCTAAATAGTAAAGAAAAATCGAATTAGCAATACTTGCATTCTCAAGATTAGCTTTAATTTCTTGTGGTTCGACTTGTTTCATTGCATACTACATTGTGTACACTTGCACATGGCACAAATTTAATTTGAGATACAAAATATCGCACCATTATGCTAGAATAGGACAATTTTCGCTTGAATCATTAATTCCAATAGGTATTCTAATAGTTCTTAGACACTGAAAAACGGTGCGGATGGAATTGAAAATTTCAGTGAATTTCTAGGGGAAATTTTATTATATCATATTTTTTTCAGCTATAACGCGATTCCAGGTTTGTGAATTCCGTTGGAATCTAGATAGTGTTTTTAATATATAAAAAAAATATTCCATGGGAAAAATCAGTTAGAATCATTCCAGCGAGTAAAACCGTTGGAATTGTTTTACATAGAAAAGGAGCACACAACCCCGCGCACCACCCCACCTAAGGAAAGCCCGCAAAGTCAACCTAACCCGTATGTGAAGCTAGCTAAAAATCACTCCTTCTCTGCTGCTGCCACGCTATTTATTAACAAATAAACGTACCGTAAGTGCACGGTGTGTTTGCAATATATAGGTGAGCAAGAGTATCGTATCCCACAAAGACCGTTATTTACCAGTTTTTATTCACAAGCACATAATTAATATCTAGACACAAGCATGCAGATAGAGGGGAATAAACTAAAGAGCATAAAACAAAGGCGCAATAAATAAAATACTGAACTAAATAAATATAAGAAAATCTAGGCTTTAGGGAAATTGGATTTATTATATCATTTAATAATATTCATTAATTCTCTCAACCCGACTATTGTCTTTAATCTATCAATGGTGGGGATCACTAGTCTGTTATCAGACTGCTGGTTAAGGCATATACCATAACATAGATATAATAAGCATGCATTTCACTACGGTCGGTTCTTCACACATGTCATTACTCCTAATCTAGCACACAAAGATCTATTCAACTCCATGTGATACTTGTTTACTTGGTCGGTCCTTCCAAGCACACATAATCTAATTTCTATCTTTTCATCATTAATTCTTCTCTGGTTAGTACTTTAAATTAACGACTAACATGCATAAATGATGATCGAGCATTTATACAAGATATGAAATAAATCATAAAAATCACACCCACGGAGATAGCAGGAAGAAAAAGTAATCAACTCATATATTAAAATTCATAAATTTCAATCCTTAAAACCTAGCTATGGAATTAGCTAGACATAATTAAATAAATAAATAACACTAGAGTTTCGGTGTTCATGACAAAAAAGATAAAAGAACCAAATAACAGTATGTAATCCAGCGGCTTTGTCTTCTCTGCAATGGCTATGTCTTCTCTCTCGCTCTTCTAACTCGCGTATTGGGCGTCTCTGTGCTCTTTCTTTCTTTTCTAACGTGCATATGGGTGTATATCAAAATGGGAGCTTTTATATGTAGGTTAAAAATCCTGAATTGGAGTGAAAAAATCACATTCTCAGAGACTCGTGCGTGTGGGTCGACCTAGAGCCCTCTTTTTGCACATGGTCAACCTAGAGCCCTATTTTTGCACAGGGTAGACCCAAGTAACAAGAGCCAGGTCGACCCACCCCTTAATAAATTACACCGGATTAGGTTGACCTACACTTTCCTAGTCGACCCGACCCTCTTTTGTACTAGGCTTCAGATTTCTTCAGATTTTGATTATTTAATCCAGTCCATTAGGCCTTAATTAAGCATTTAATTAAGCCTAAGAGCCTAATTAAACACCCCTTAAACTCTTCTTGTTCATATTCACTGGTTTTGCTTCAAATATGCAATGAAATCACAACAATTACTACAAAACTAGCAAACACATCAAAAACTCCAAACCATAACAAAATAAGCACAAAAGTTATATAATATACATAACTCCATATAATAAATGACATCAATTCATGTCCAAAAGTTTTGTAAAATACACAGCTGTCAGATGCTCCCAAGTTTCAAATCCTAAACTTCTCCCGAACATGCGCTAGCTCTTATCACTTGCATTAAATAATTTGTTCGTGGTTTTATTGACCCTACTACAAGTGCACAATGTGATATATAGTAGACAGTGAACAATGTATCGTATCCACATAGATTTAATGATTTGAACAATGGAGTACCACAATTAAATTCACTTATGTTATTTAGACAACCAAATTGGATGTTGTGTAATTAACTAAATTTAAAATAAAATAAGAAATTAAATATGGAGCACAAAAAATGCAAGTAGTAGAAGAAAATCAATGATTAAGAGATATTCTAGAGTTTTTGAATCATCAACTAATCCACTTTATTAATTTTTCAGTTTTTATATCTATATTGGGACTATTATTTTGCTAGGACAACCACAACACTATTTTAGACCTCCTCTCGAAGCACCTAAAACGTGGATCACACAACTCAATTAAGATTTTTGTTCAATTAAATTTAAATTATGTGACTCCTAAAAGTTCATAAGGTTTATTATCCTCTTAGTTAATCTCAACTCTCTCAAATGTTATTGATTAGTAAGTCAATTATTCTAAGCATAGTATTAAGTGCCTATTTCGATTTGTATTAATACATCAAAGAAGTTAATTAGTGGCCAATTAATCAACAAGAATAAACACAAGGATAATTGAAGCAAAACAAAGTCATAGATATAAAATCGGAAAAATCAATAAAGTATCATAGTCGAATAATCTAAACCTTAAAATAATAGTGTTTAGCTATTGTTAGGAAAAACTATCAAGGTTTTTCTTATAAGGGGTTTTGATGAGATGTCAAAATATGAAAAGAGCCTTAAAAGAACTGAAAAGAAATCAAGCAGAAAACTAAAGATGATCATACAGAGTCAAAGTTATCAAGCCAACAGATATGATCAATTCATGTGAAAGAGGAGAGAAGATTAGAGAAAAAGAAGACTATAGCTTGCTAGAATAATCAGCAAGGTAAACTGGAAGTTGCAGGTACCAGAGAGAGAAGGTATCAACTGCCACCAGTCTACAGTAATGAACTGATGACCAATACCAGTTCAAGGCCGCCACCAGCTGAAGAGAACTGAAGTACATACCAGTTCTAGGCCCCCACCAGCTGAAGGAAAGTCCCAACTGAAGAGAACTGAAGCGCATACCAGTTCTAGGTCGCCACCAGCTGAAAGGAACTGAAGCACATACCAGTTCTAGGTCGCCACCAACTGAAGAGAACTGAAGCACATACCAATTCTAGGCCGCCACCAACTGAAGAAAAGTCCCAGCTGAAGAGAACTGAAGCACATACCAGTTCTAGTCCAATACCGGCTGAAGAAATGTTCCAGTCAAAAGAAGATCCCAGCTGAAGGGAATACCAGCTGAAGGAGAAGAACTGATGGACATGCCAATTTTAGATCATTCCCGACTGAAGAAATACCAGTTGAAGAGCACATCAGTTTGAACTGATGAACATGCCAGTCCACGATGACATCAACTGATGAAAACTGCCAGCCGAAGAGAGGACAATCATGAGCTGAAGAAAATACCAGCTCAAGATATTCTAACTGAAGAAATGTACCAAGTCTAAAGATCCATGCTGAAGGCAATACTAGCCTAGGACATTCCAGTTGAAGGACCATACCAACTGAAGAGAAGACCAAGGTACAAGCTGATGAAAAATACCAGCTCAAAAATACCAGCTGAAGAATGAAGTTCCAGCTGATGAAGCACCAGTTCGAAGGACACCAGCTGAAGACGCATCAGTTCTGAAGTCTAATTGATGAAGCACCAGCAACCGAACTGAAGACTAGTCCATGAAAGTTCTAGTTGAAGGGACACAAGTCCAAAATGCCAGCTAAAGAACACTGGTTCAAACTACTAGCTGAAGCAGAAGCAAACTGGAGCTCAGAAGGCATCAAGCCCAAGCCCAGAATCGCCAGCTGAAGATGATCTCAACTGAAGCTTTCCAAATTGCCAAGGGACACGCAGAACTGACAGGCAAAGGAACTGAAGATTCCAGCTGCTAGACGAAGCTCGGAACTGAAGATCATAAAGGATGCTGTAACTGAAATTCAGATAAGCCAAAGAAGATCTTGAAGTTAATGCAACCGAGATCTTGAAGCAAAAGCTCGTCAGAAGAGCAATGGCAATCCACCAGCCCCATTAAATGAAAAGTCTTGCAGCTGGCTTTTTTATTTATGATCCAATAGTGATCACCACTAGTCACCAACTCACCTATCTTTAAAAGGTGAGCTACCCCAGAGAAGACCGCCAAACTTTTGAGAATTTGGAGAGCACTTTAGTTAAGTCTTTCCGCGAAGACGTTCGCCGAAGCACCAAATCCTCATGCTCAAAGAACTCAGAAAATCAAAAGTTCAATGAGCCTTAACGCTCTTCGAGCTAGCTGTTGAAGATTTCCAGCCAGAGATGTTCTCTCAGTCACCGTGCTTAAGTGATCAACTACCCCAGCTCAGACGCAGACGCGCAAAGGAGCAACCCAGTTGATACCAGTTTCAAGACTGTACTCTTGAAGATCGAGCGAGATGTAAAATCATGAAAAGACGAGCAATAGCACCATATCTCTCCAGCGAGCAGTTGGAGATCGCAAGTGTGAGCTGTCGACCTACCGGCTGAGGAAGTTGAGAGTGCAGCTTCCAGGATAGCAACTGTCTTCACTGTGTAACTGTAATAAAGGAACTTTACACTTGCATAATGAATTGCCCTTCTGCGGAAGGAAGAGAGGACGTAGAAGTTGAGCTTCAAACCTCTATAAACTATTTGTGTGCTCTGCTTTACTTTTTAGTTCAGTTGCATGTTTTTAACTGCACACCATAAGCACATAGCACTCTGAGCTAGCAGATCTTTTCAATTGATCTCCACATAGCACAGATGATATTTGCGAGTCCAAACGAGCCCTTAATATTCCGCATCTAGTTCAGTTTTGTAACCAGTTTATTCATCCCCTCTCTAAACTGATTCTGACTCTCCCTGGGACCAACAGCTATCCATGCTAACACGATAAACAAAAGATGAATAAAACATAGTCATTGTGCACAAAAGATGAAAGATGAAATAAACCTGGAAATCTATTGAATCTTTGAACTTTTTACAACTTGCTCTTGAATCTCTAACTTGCTTCTTCAACTTCTTCTTTGTGTTTGGAGTGTTTTTGGATGTGTGAGGATGTGTATAAATCTCATCTTGAAGTCCCTTTTATAGATAAAGAAACCAAACCTAATTAGGTAACGAATTCTAGTATAGGAAAACGCACTGCGGAAGCACCCGTTAGTTCCGACCGTTATTTCTGCAGAGATTGTGAGAATCAACCATGGCTTTTTTGTACAGATTGATTTCTTGATTTTTCTTCAATCATTACGCTTCATAGACTCTTTCCTAAGTTGATTCAACATCCATCTTCACCTTATGACTCGTTTTAGGCTTATTTCTGCACAAATTCATCACAAACAACTAAAACATGCAAGGAATAGAAAATCAAAATAAACTTCATCAAATAAGGTATTTCATGCATAAAATAGTGTATAAAATCTGAGTTTATCATCACTCATTTATTAATAATACTATGGATTTTATATTTATCATATATTATGCATGATTTATAAACTTTTAATATTACATTCGTAAGATTAATTTACAAAGTTCAAATGATATTATTTATTTGGTGGGATTGTATGTTTTTTTTAAAATCTAATAAAAATTACAAATTCCTTTTAATTTCATTATATATTATGTTTTATAACATTTATAATTATAGATATTGCCAAAATAATAACTTATAATTAACTTGCATTACATAATCTTATAATTTATAACTCACAACAATACATATTTTTAACTTTAAAATTAGATTTTCTATATTAGTATTATAAACTGGAACTGCAGACTATGTACTGTGGTATACTTCAGATACCAATTCTAGTCTTACTGCCTACTGTGATGCTGATTGGGCAGGATCTCCAGATGATAGAAAAAACACATCAGATACTTGTTTCTTTTTAGGAAACTGAAGCAGAATAACATTTCATTATCAACCGCAGAAGTTGAATACATTACAGCTGGAAGCAGCTCTACATAGATCGTATGGATGATGCAGATGATGAAGGACTATGAAGTTGCTCATGATACACCTATTCTGTATTGTGACAACTTGAGTGCTATCAATATATCCAAGAATTCAGTTAAACATTCAAGGATAAAGCACATCGACATCAAACATCACTTCATCAGAGAGTTAGTTGAGGAAGAAGTTCTGAAGATTGAGCATGTGAAAATAGAAGACCAACTAGCTAATCTATTCATTAAGGGATTGGATGTTGCTTGATTTGAGAAACTCAGAGCATCCCTTGGGGTTTGCTTGGTTCAGTAAACCAAGGGAATGGGTATGCGTGTGTTTATTTCACACTCAGCAGGAAAGAATCATTCCTGCACAAAATGACTGAACATTCCCATAAATGTTCATCAGCATGTACATGAACCATTTTCAAATTTTTGTGTACATCCTTGTCAATGGCTAGTTCTGACTCACAAACATCATCTCTGGATTTTCGGGATTTCCTGCCAAATTCTCTGTCTAACGGATACCTGGAATACATATAGAACGGAGTTCTCTCTTATATATATGTTTAGCCATTTTGAGATATCATCATTCATTTTAGAATTACAAATTTCGAGTTTTCTCTCAAACATTCTGATATCTCTCTTTTCTTATGATCTTGTCTTCTTTCTGCCATTGTCATCTCCTTGATCATTGATGAAGACTCAAATTCGTGCTTTTTCCTTTATCTTTTTTACACCCTTTTTAAGTGTTTAGTATAGAGCCGAGTCTAGTTTTGGGGGTAAAACTGATTACAGGAGGATGAGGGCACAAAACCACCACAACAGGCACAGACAGGTGCTATTTATGCTGAGGGCACAAAGGACTAATTTGTCTGCCGAGGACCCAGTCAAAGTTGTTGCGAGAAATACGCAACAGAATCGCGGGCCAGCTCCTATATGCACGTGGAGGTGATGTGGCGGTCAGTTCCGAGTCTTGGGGAGGTCCAAACACGTTGGGAAGGAAGTGGAGACATCAGAAAGTTACTGGATGCGCTAGGGTTTGTTGCTATCCCTCCTAAAATCAAGGAAGAACATGGAGCATGAACAGGAAAAAGTGGAGGAGTGCAAGAGCCCCTGCGTGGGTGAAATCTGGGCTGCGTGAAGCTTTAATTCAGTTGCTATAAATACTTTTATCTGTTTCATATGAGGGAGAGAGTTCTAGCACCTCGAAGATACAATTTACCGTTTTCGTACTTAGTTTATTTTGCTGGATATTATGTCTGCCTGAAGCTGGCGGTTTGCCCGCAGAAAGGTAGTTCAGTTGTTTTGTTGGCAAAACTGTGGTTGGGCCCAGAAGCTAATCGAGTTATTTCCTTTCCAAGTAAGATGTCTTTTATCATTTCTTTTACTTTCGTATCTATGTTTAGTGGCTAAGTATCCATTGTTCAAGTCAAAGTAATAGTCTAAGGGTAGAATATGTGCATGAGGTAATCGGACTTTAACACCTTAAGGGTTCACAATCTTAACTTGTTTTTCACTTAGACATAGGTAAAGGGTGGTTGGAGATGAAAGCGCGCATTTCTGATTAACTGGTACTAGTGTTAGTTATGTGGGAGTGTATAGGTGACCCATGCCTCGATACCCGCATAGTAACAAGTCCGAGAGTGACAGCCTTGGTAGTTGAGATTGAGTAGTATATGCAGGCACAAGACCGTGTCAAACCTACTAGAATCGGGTCGCTTTTGCCCTCAAAGCTGCTATACTTGCAAAACCTTTGTATGATTCTCTCCTTAGGTTCCTATATAGTTAGGTCCCTAGGTGCTGATCGTATCATCTAGACGATATAATGTAAGAAGTGATTGGGGAGTGGCCGATCGTATCCATTTCCTATAACCGGTTAACCCTCAAAGTGACAATTACCCATATTTGGCCATAGGGATTCGATTTTTGACCTTTCTGCTAGTGTGGGCACAATGGGTAGTAGTGGTAATTACATATGTTTTGCCCGGGATTGCACATAACTACCGAATGACTTGATGCTTTGACTTGAGCACTTTTATTACTGATATTTTCTTTTGTGATTTCCTTTTCAGCATTTAGTTAGTTTAAGTTTATTAGCAAGGTTTTTAGAGTGACACTGAAAACCCAAACCAAAACTAAGAAAAGACAGAAGGTTATGAACACTCCTCGTGGGATCGACATCCGTCTGCACCAGCTATACTAGCCGTTGAGGGCAGATTAAGCATTTGTGGACCATTTGCCCGCAAGTGTATTTTGCACACCAAAACGATGGTGTGCCAAAATTGGCGCCGTTGCCGGGGAGTGTAAGCGCACTTTTCTGTCTATTTACTATTTTACTTTAGTATATGTTTTGTTCTAACCGCGCAGGAGATTTACTCTACGATCCAGAGATAGAGAAGTCAGCGAGGGCAAGAAGGGCACAAGCTAGGGCATTTTTGAAAAGGCTGGAAGAGGAGAATCACACTGAAGGATCTAGTGATGATTTGACCTCAAGCGGAGAAAGTGAGACAAGCAACATCAATCCACTCTGTTCCGAAGAAGAGATGGAGGACGATCAGATATCAAAACACGAAGAAGAACAACAACAAAGACCACCACCGCACACCCTTACTTTGAGGCAGCTGAGTTTCCCTCAAACCATGAACATGCGTCCCACGGGCATCATTTTACCCACAACTACTGGTAACTGGGAGCTGAGGGCAAACTTCATCTCGATTTTGCCCAAATTCCATGACCATCCAGGGGAGGATCCACAACGACATCTGCAAGACTTTGAGATGGCATGTGAGACGCAACGCACACGAGCTAATGGGACAAGTGAATACATTCGCCTAGTTTCTTTTCCTTTCACCTTGCAGGATGGAGCTCGAGAATGGTTATACACTATTCCTGCCAGAAGTGTAACCAACTGGAGTTAACTCCAGCAAAAGTTTCTAAAGAAGTACTTCCCCACATCAAGAGTGCAGAGCATGAGAAAGAAGATCTCAACCGCAAAGTCTGGTCCCCATGAGAGCTTTTACGACTACTGGGAGCGTTTCAAGCAATTGCTCTCGAAATGCCCACATCACCAGATTCCAAATCATGACCTGGTGAACTATTTTGTCTTGGGGTTGAGAAGCGAGGACCGAGCCCTACTGAATGCAGCATGCGAAGGATCTATCTTGAACAAGAGGGCAGCTGAGGCTCTAATACTTATTGGAGAAATGGCCGAGGAGAACAGAGACGATTCATATGAAAGAACAAGTGTTGCCGCTGCGGACAAAACTATCTTTGTGCCTGAAACTGATGACCGAATTGAACAACTCTGCAAAAAGATGGAGAATATGATCACCATGTTTTCCGCCAATACCTTGCGAATTTGTGGGGTATGTGAATTGATGGGGCACCACTCTGACCAGTGTCCACAATTGAAGGAGAAGGAAGAAACGGTTAATGCTATGGATGAAGGGCAAAGAAAGAGGCACAATCATTTTGCCCCTAACTACAATCAGAGGTATACAACACCATACTATCCTGCGCCCGCAGCAGGACCGTCTTTATCAGACATGGTTCACAAGATTGTGAATGAAACGGTGGAGGTACAAAAGAAATCAGAAGCCTTCGAGCAGGAGACAAGGAATGGACTGAGCTATTTGGGAGGACAAATATCCCATTTTAGTGATGCAATCGCAAGGATAGAGAAAGCTAAAGAAATTCTGCCCTCACAGACAGAACCACCAAAAAAGGCTGGGGTAAATGCAATAACACTGAAGAGTGGAAGACAACTGTCTGCACCATATCCAGAGACTGCAGAGGATGATGCTCACAGCAACGATGAGCCCACAAAGGAGGAACCAGAGTTAAGGGCAAATGACGAACCAGAAGCAGTTGTACCCAAACCCATCCTGAAGAGTAATATTCCAAAGGAGATCGAGGTGCCTTTACCATTTCCAGGAAGGATGAAGCAAAACAAGAAAGAAGCAGAGGATAGGGATCTAATGCACATCTTCCAGAAAGTAGAAATCAATGTTCCCCTACTAGATGCCATCAGGCAGGTGCCCCGATATGCTCGTTTCCTGAAGGACTTATGTACAAAGAAGGTGAGATTCACAGAGGAGGCACAAGTGGTGGTGAATGAAAATGTGTCAGCATTATTGCAGAAGAAGCTGCCTGAAAAGTGTGAAGACCCAGGGATGTTCTTTATTCCCTGTGAAATTGGAGAACTTCGAGTTGAGAGAGCTATGTTGGACTTAGAGGCATCGATCAATGTTATGCCCCTAAGCATTTTTGAAGAGTTGACCTTAGGGCCGCTCAAGGATACAAGGATAATTATTCAATTGGCTGACCGTTCTAGTGTTTACCCCAAGGGAGTGCTTGAAGATGTCCTAATCAAAGTGGAGAGTCTGATTTTCCCATCAGACTTCTATGTGCTGGATATGGGCAAAACCAATCAAAAGGCTGCCTGTATACTTTTGGGCAGACCATTCATGAAGACGGCACATACGAAGATTGATGTCGATAAGGGCACATTGACGTGCGAGTTCGATGGAAACAGAATCACCTTCAACATCATGGAAGCAATGAAGTACCCCAATGACACTGAGGGTGTACATGTGATCGACGTGTTTGAGCCAATGATCCAAGAAGAAATACCAAGGCTGCTGGCAAAGGATTCACTTGATTGGGTACTTCAAAACAGCAAGATCGATTGGGATGCTGAAGAGGAACGAGATAAGCAAATCAAAGAGGCAATTCTACAATTGTATCACATCGAAGCCGGTTTTTCAAAGGATAAACGTCTGCCTTTGCCTACAACAAGGCAGGGTGATAAATTGGTGCGGTCTATTATCAAGCCACCCAAGCTGGAGTTGAAGGAGTTGCCCGATCACCTCAAATATGCCTATTTAGGTGAAGGAGAGAATCTGTCAGTTATAATCAGTTCATCGTTGACCATGAAGCAGGAAGTCAAGTTGATAGCACTAATGAAGATGCACAAGGAAGCAATTGGATGGACCTTGGCCGACATCAAGGGCATAAGTTCCACCATTTGCATGCATCGGATCCAGTTGGAAGAAGGGGCAAAACCAGTGCAAGATCCCCAAAGGAAGCTGAATCCCTTAATGAAGAAAGCTGTGTTAAAGGAGATTCTAAGGCTGCTCGATATGGGCATTATCTTCCCTGTGCCCGACAGTGAGTGGGTGAGTCCTATTCACGTTGTGCCCAAAAAGTCTGGAATCCAGGTTGTGGAGAATGAAAACAAGGAACTTATTCAGATGAGACTGCAGACCGGATGGAGAGTTTGCATTGACTACCGCAAGTTGAATGCAGTCACAAAGAATGATCATTTCCATTTGCCCTTCATCAATCAGATGTTGGAGAGGCTTGCGGGAAAATCGTACTTCTGTTTTCTGGATGGGTATTCTGGATATATGCAGATCATGGTGGCCCAAGCCGATCAAGGCAAAACGACATTCACTTGCCCCTTTGGCACATTTGCCTACAGAAGGATACCTTTTGGCCTTTGCAACGCTCCAGACACATTCCAACGGTGTATGATGAGTATATTTTCTGATATGCTTGAGACTTGTATTGAGATCTTTATGGACGACTTCACAGTTTATGGAGATAGCTTTGATCAATGCCTTGATCATTTGAGCAAGGTACTGAGCCGCTGTGTGGAAAAAGACTTGGTGTTGAACTATGAGAAATGTCACTTTATGGTAAGAGAAGGAATCGTGCTGGGACATGTAATATCCAAGCGAGGAATTGAGGTGGACAAGGCAAAAGTGGAGGTCATTGCCAAATTGCCCTATCCCATCAATGTTAAGTAGATTCGGGCATTTCTAGGTCATGCGGGTTTCTATCGTCGATTCATTAAGGATTTCGCAAAGATTGCTCAACCACTCACAAACCTGCTACATTTGGAGGTAAAATTTGACTTTGATGTTGACTGCAAGAAAGCTTTTCATACATTACAGAATATGTTAGTGTCTTCCCCTATTATCCAACCTCCGGATTGGGGAATGCCATTTGAGGTGATGTGTGATGCCAGTGGATTTGCTGTGGGAGCAGTTTTGGGCCAGAAAAGAGGCAAAGAGAGCTATGTTATCTATTATGCCTCCAAGACATTAAATGCCGCGCAACATAACTATACCACCACGGAGAAGGAGTTGTTAGCAGTAGTGTTCGCTTTTGAGAAGTTCCGTTCCTATCTGCTGGGGGCACAAGTGATTGTTTACATGGATCACGCAGCTCTGAAGTACTTACTGTCTAAAAAAGAGTCAAAGCCGAGACTCATAAGGTGGATATTGCTCTTACAAGAGTTCGATGTGCAGATCAAAGACAAGACTGGGGCAGAAAACCTGGTTGCAGACCATCTCAGTCGTCTGATGGTTGAGAGCAAAGAGAAAATCACTGAGAATTTTCCAGATGAGCACTTGTATGAGGTTGCGAGCAAAATAGCAAAGGAGCCATGGTTTGCCGACATAGTGAACTATCTGGTCGCAAGGCAGTTTCCAGTTGGTTTGAGTGATTATCAAAGGAATAAGATGAAGCGTGAGTGCAGGTTCTATCTCTGGGAAACACCAACTCTTTGGAAAATTGGATCTGATCAAGTCATAAGGAGGTGCGTCAGTGATGATGAGGTTCTAGACATCTTGAAGTTCTGCCATAACAATGCATGTGGAGGTCATTTTGGCCCACGTAGAACAGCAAGGAAGGTATTAGATGGAGGATTTTACAGGCCTACATTATTCAGGGATACTTATATATTTGTGAAGAAGTGCAAGAATTGCCAGATGACTTGGAATATTTCTATTCGGGAGGCCATGCCACAAACACCTATCATGCCCGTGGAAGTCTTCGACATATGGGGCATAGATTTCATGGGACCATTTCCCAAGTCAGGTAATAATCTCTACATTATCCTGGCTGTAGATTATGTGTCCAAGTGGGTGGAGGCAAAAGCCACTCCAACGAATGATGCAAATACAGTAGTGAAGTTCCTGAGGGCAAATGTGTTCTGTTGCTTCGGAATGCCCAAAGTCATGATCAGTGATCAAGGTACTCATTTCTGCAACTCAGTCATAAAGAAGATGATGGCAAAGTATGGGGTCACACACAAGGTTACTACTGCATATCACCCTCAGGCAAATGGACAAGCAGAAGTCTCAAACAGGGAGATCAAAAATATTCTGGAGAAAGTTGTTGGACCAAGGCACAAGGACTGGAGCAATCACTTGGAAGATGCTCTGTGGGCATATCGCACAGCCTACAAGACACCTATTGGGATGTCTCCTTATAGGCTGGTTTTTGGAAAGTATTGCAATTTGCCCGTGGGAATGGAGCATAAAGCATTTTAGGCAATCAAGAAGTTGAATGTCAATAATGAATGCGCTGGAATTGAGAGAAAGCTGCAGATCCAAGAATTGGAAGAGTTGAGGTCCGAGGCCTATGATAATGCTGTGATGTATAAGGAAAGGACCAAGAGATACCACGATGCACTCGCAAGGGGCAAACAGTTGCTCTGTGGGCAAAAGGTAGTCGTGTTTAACTCAAAGCTCAAATTGCATGCGGGTAAATTGAAATCAAAATGGATGGGACCCTATTTGGTGCAATATCAACACCCAAGTGGAGCAATCGATCTGGTGAACCCAAAAGATGGGTGCAAATTTCGAGTCAATGGCCAGAGGGTGAAACCATATTTCGAACAAGAGAATGAAACTTGGGCAGAAACCCAAGTTTTGAGCACTCCTGAGTACTACTGAAGGCACAACACGGTCGATCCAAAGACCTTAAACAAATGCGCTAGACAGGAGGCAACCCGGTTTGTTTACTTGCTTTAATTTCAATTATGTCTGTTATTTGTATTTTGTTTGTGAATTAACGATGCAGGAAGGCAAAGACTGGAAGCGCATCACTGTGGGAAAAGTAATGTGCAGGGCACAGCAAGGTGTAAGTGTGTAGGTGGGTACTGTAGCAGATTTGACTGATTGGACACAGACAGCAGCTGCAGAGACGGTTGGTTTTCCCATACAGTGTTGATGATTGTTGAAAATTGAGGCCGAAAGAAAAAGGGAGTGAGGGAGAGATGATATATACAAATAATTATTTTGAATTTGAAACATATCTTCTTCTCCAATTCAAATTCCCCCAAATCTCTCAAAATTAGGCACAACCGTTCCCTAAATTCTCGGCCACGATCTTGCTGCACAAACCCACCACCCTCATAACACCCCACTTCCCCCTGAAGCATTCAAATACCCCCCACTCTCGATTTCTCACAAATCGAGCAAAGAAAACCCTACCTCATAAATTTTCCCAACCCTTGTCAAGAGAAAAATGGTGAATGCAAAGAAAACCGGAGACACTGCCAAACGAGGCACACGCCGCAGTGCCCGTAACGCCGGCGACTCATCACAAGAAACGACGCAGACCACCCAGTCAACCCAGCCCGAGGAGCCGAAACAAAGCTCCGAACCCGTTCTAAACCCCTCACCGATCTAGACCATTCTGCCACAACACCCACCGCTCCCGCCACCGCAAGCAGAAAAGAAGAAACGAGCACCGCCGAAGGCTAAGGGAGGTGCGTCAAAGAAGAAAAAGGTTGAGGCTGATAAGGGCAAACCTCATAGCCCACCACAAGCTGGGCAAAGCCCTGACCCAACGCCCACACCTGAGAAACCACCAACTCCTGAGAAACCGCCAACACCCCAACCTAGCGAAGAATTAAATGAGTCTGAGCCTGAGAAATAACCAGAGAAGGACGATGATGGACCAGAGAAAGAAGATGAGGTGGAGAAAGAAAAACAAATTGGCAGCGGTGATGAAGAAGAAAGCATTGAGGAATCTGAAGGTGAGAGCATGGAAGAAGATGACAAAGAGAAGGAGAAACTAGAGAAAGATCATTAAGAGGAGAAGGAGAAAGAACCAGAACCGGAAGAAGAGAAAGAGGAATCGTTGGAGGACGACAAAGTGACCTCAGAGAGATCTACCTCTGAGAATGCCCACAGCCAGTCTGAGCAACCGAAACAGGCGCAACCCGATCCACCCGCAGAGAAAAAGAAGTCGAAGAAGGCAAAACCACAGGAGGTCTCGAAGGAGGCACATAGGGAACCAAGTCAAAGCAAGGGCCCCGATGTGCCCGAAAAGGCTAAGAGCAAGTCAAAGGGAACCAAGTCAACTAGCAAAGAGTCAAAGAAACCAGTCAGCAAAGAGTCGAAGAAACAAGAGAAGCTACCCACCAAGAGAAAGCTAGATGTGGAGCAGTCCATCAATGAAGAGGAAGAGAAGTCGGTGCACAGTGAGGAAGTGGAATCGGAAATCCAAATCATCCCAGCTCCGGTTCAATCCTATGTGCCCGCAAAGGTGAAAAAGGGCACAAAAAGCAGGGTGCCAATCAGAACCCTCCCCCGCCGCTCGGCAAAGGAGGAGAAGGAGGATCCAAGCAGCTCAAGACAAGGAATTGTCTAGAGACTGAACAAGAAGAAGCATCTGTCCTTGTACGTTCTTCACGACAGCACGCTAAATACACTTGGAGTCATGGACCAAGTGTATGAATACTTTGCCAACATCGGTTGGGAGCAAGTACTTGGCTGGAGGAACACAGTACGCCCCTCTTTAACCATTGAATTTCTTTCCTCATATGAGTTTAAACCAGTGCAGGGATTTGGTCTGGAGACACCAGGAGTTGTGAACTTCTATATAGTTGGAGAGAGCTATAGCATGTCAATCTTAGGATTGAATCTGCTGTTGGATTTCATCCAACCAAAAGATGTTTATTCGAAGTGGTACAAAGAAGCAGCAACCAGCGTTGGCGACGACTGGAGTCGAAACATTCAGCAACGGTGGGAGAAAATTGGATGGGCTCAAGCAAGGACAAGCACATCTCTGATCACGCCCTCCAGATTTGCCATAGATGGATGGCATTCAACCTTTATGGGAGCAAGGATGGCACAGACCAAGTCACGCAGCATGAGGTATTCCTATTATGGAACATGGTGCACAAGCGGAAGGTCAACCTCGGCTATATTCTGGTGATTCAAGTGCAGGCTCAGACCAGCAACACTAGAGCAACTATTGTAACATTGGGCATGTTCGTGGCTAGGCTGTTTGAAGGATTGAAAGGTGACGACCTTGACGACATCTTTGAGGGGTACCCAGAGCTTGACGAAGCGACAGAGTATCTCGATGCCCAGAGGCTGGAGCGGATGCAGCTAGTTGGGTTCACTGAAGAGAACACCCTATACTTCCTCCCTTTTGACGAACCTACATACTTTGACAAGAAAAAGGCCCCCAAGGCACAAGAAGGATCACCCAGGACACAAGAAGGACCGAGCAGGGCACAGAGCAGTGCGGATTCAAAGAAGCTTGAAAGAGTTGAGAAAGCCCTGCAGAGCATTTGTGTTTATCTCGGGTTAGACTACCCCTCTTCTCCTTAAATCATGTTTTATCCCCAGTAGTTTAGGATTTGTTTTTATTTTTGCTTGTGTGTTTAGTGTCTATTTTTATTTTTGCATATGTGCGATTGTATATATAGAGTCTATTTTGGGCATATCTAACCCATATTACTGCTTGTGCCCGCAAGGGTACTTTGCACAGCAAGTGTGTGGGAAGGATATGCCTAGGTTGTTGTGTTTGTATGTTTTGTTTTTATTTTGTGTGTGCATGTTGAGTCTATAGCATATGAGTCATAGATTGACATTGGGCATATATAGACATAAATTTATTATTAGGCAGATGGAATTAATCAATCGCATGTGAAAGCAATATATAACTACCCAGTGAGCTTTGAGCCCAAATTAACATTTGTGACTTCTTTCTGTGTGTTTAAATTCCACCATCTCATTTGATGCTTATTTGCTTGTGCCCTGTCAAACTTGATTTCATGTTCTCATGCATGCTTAGATGATGAAGGCATTTTCTTTCGTCGTTATTTGGCCATATTATTCACTGATAAATGCTTCCCATTGCTGCCATTATTTGAGCCTGCTTATTTGTTCATGACCTGCGTTCTGAAAATCTCTCTTTAAAGAGTATCTTATGACTGGGAATGGAACCTTTTATGCTCGTATTGGTAGTATGTTTAAGTCAAATAGTGACAGAGGCATGCCCGAATACTATTGAAGGTAGCCAGTTCCTAAATATTTCCAACCTTGATCCGCATGCCCCATTACAACCCTCACAAGACCTTTTGATATGCATGCATGTGAATATCGTAAATTGTTTATACAGGGTGTTTGCAAGTTTGTTGATGATAATTTGGTGGAATTGTTGAGAGTAAACACTTAACCTAAACACTCGAGAAAAAGGCGAGCTGAGTGCACACTTCAATAGTAGCCAGAGTTTGATTGATTCGATTTGCCTGCATCATTATGTTCAACTGTTATGCCCTTTATCAACTTATGATTCATATGCTGTATTGTCTTGTTTTGAGTCATTTGAGTCTTCTGTTTTTTTTTTTTTGTTTTGAGTTAAAATTGCATTCATACTTGAGGACAAGTATAGTCCAAGTGTGTGGGTGTGATGAAGACTCAAAGTCGTGTTTTTTCCTTTATCTTTTTTACACCCTTTTTAAGTGTTTAGTATAGAGTCGAGTCTAGTTTTGGGGGTAAAACTGATTACAGGAGGATGAGGGCACAAAACCACCACAACAGGCACAGACAGGTGCTATTTATGCTGAGGGCACAAAGGACTAATTTGCCTGCTGAGGACCCAGTCAAAGTTATTGCGAGAAATACGCAACAGAATCACGGGCCAGCTCCTATATGCACGTGGAGGTGATGTGGCGGTCAGTTCCGAGTCTTGGGGAGGTCCAAACACGTTGGGAAGGAAGTGGGGGCATCAGGAAGTTACTGGAGGCGCTAGGGTTTGTTGCTATCCCTCCTAAAATCAAGGAAGAACATGGAGCATGAACAGGAGAAAGTAGAAGAGTGCAAGAGCCCCTGCGTGGGTGAAATCTGGGCTGCGTGAAGCCTTAATTCAGTTGCTATAAATACTTTTATCTGTTTCATATGAGGGAGAGAGTTCTAGCACCTCGAAGATACAATTTACTGTTTTCGTACTTAGTTTATTTTGCTGGATATTCTGTCTGCCTGAAGCTGGCGGTTTGCCCGCAGAAAGGTAGTTCAGTTGTTTTGTTGGCAAAAATGGGGTTGGGCCCAGAAGTTAATCGAGTTATTTTCTTTCCAAGTAAGATGTCTTTTATCATTTCTTTTACTTTCGTATCTATGTTTAGTGGCTAAGTATCCATTGTTCAAGTCAAAGTAATAGTCTAAGGGTAGAATATGTGCATGAGGTAATCGGACTTTAACACCTTAAGGGTTCACAATCTTAACTTGTTTTTCACTTAGACATAGGTAAAGGGTGGTTGGAGATGAATGCGTGCATTTCTGATTAACTGGTACTAGTGTTAGTTACGTGGGAGTGTATAGGTGACCCATGCTTCGATACCCGCATAGTAACAAGTCCGGGGATAACAGCCTTGGTAGTTGAGATTGAGTAGTATATGCAGGCACAAGACCGTGTCAAACCTACTAGAACCGGGTCGTTTTTGCCCTCAAAGCTGCTATACTTGCAAAACCTTTGTGTGATTCTCTCCTTAGGTTCCTGTATAGTTAGGTCCCTAGGAGCCGATCGTATCATCTAGACGATATAATGTAAGAAGTGATTGGGGAGTGGCCGATCGTATCCATTTCCTATAACCGGTTAACCCTCAAAGTGACAATTACCCATATTTGGCCATAGGGATTCGGTTTTTGACCTTTCTGCTAGTGTGGGCACAACGAGTAGTAGTGGGAATTACATATGTTTTGCCCGGGATTGCACATACCTACCGAATGACTTGATGCTTTGACTTGAGCACTTTTATTACTGATATTTTCTTTTGTGATTTCCTTTTCAGCATTTAGTTAGTTTAAGTTTATTAGCAAGGTTTTTAGAGTGACACTGAAAACTCAAACCAAAACTAAGAAAAGACAGAAGGTTATGAACACTCCTCGTGGGATCGACATTCGTCTTCACCAGCTATACTAGCCGTTGAGGGCAGATTAAGCATTTGTGGACCATTTGCCCGCAAGTGTATTTTGCACACCAAAACGACGGTGTGCCAATCATACACAGAAATATTCCCTATTCTTTTTCAATGGCATCCAAAAGAAAACTTATTATTGAGTTGTTGTTGTTGTTGGTTTTTTTGTTAGTTCTAACTTAACTTGATATATGGTTAATGTTATGTCGTCATTGCAGACAAAAAGCGGATATGTTGTATTAGCACGTGAGGGCACAAAAAACATTTACATGAGGGTATTCAAGAAAATTTTAAACATATATTATGTAAAATAGTATCATACATCACAAGTTAATTAATTTTTTTTTTGCAAACGCCCTGTAACAAAGAAATCCACCTTGTTAACTCTGATGGTGGATCTAGAGGTCATGGTGGATCAATAGTAGCAGCTTCTACTTCAGGAGTTCAAGGCCGATGCGATTTTGGGACACAAGAGAGCCGCACTTTGATTTGATCAGTTGCAACCAAACTTGTGTATTTTGATATGAACAAGAACAAGCCTTTTGCGAAGCACATCCTTTTTTTTCCCCTGAAGAGTGAAAGTAGCAATTTATGTTGAGAAGAAATATTTTGAAATGACTGGATGGACTAAGTTTACAGGAATCTTGATGGTTTTTTTTTCCTTATTTAGTCTTCAACTCCATTCCGGTCAAATCTATTTTCTGCTGTGACTTATCAATCATTATACTTTTTAGCGCATTTCATTGTTATTTTGTATTTTAGAGAGTCTACAATTGATCAGTGTCTTGTAATTGATTTCGACACCTTTAAAGATTGTTTTGCCATGGAATTACTCTGTTCACCTGGCGTGTGCCTGTCTTCATATTTGAGGGACTTCAATGGCTTGCTTAGGCATGAAACTATACAATGTCTTGCATAGTGTTCTGGCGCTCATCTATTCTACTTGGTTAGAGAAAAAAAATATTTTACAACTAAGGTATTCATTTCTACCAGTACCACCCTGAAAACTAATACAATAATAACACTAATCCAATTGCATCAGATGCCAAAGATCATGAACTCCATCATTTGAGTCGATATAGAGTGCTATCAACCAATAATAACAATAACAATAACAATAACAATAACAATAACAGTAACAGTAACAATAACAAACATCGCAATCACAATCTTCTTCGTTAATATTTTGTTTTCAACTAGTAAATCTTGAAACATAATCTTTAATTCAGTATTTCTCGTCATTAGTCCATCGATCAAATGATAGTTAAAAGCAGCAAGCTGAGATGAATGAGTGATTTCTCAACAAAAATATGTCAAAATATATGTAGGGTGAGCTTAAACAACTATTCTGCTTGGTCATGGAAGAAAACAATGAACATAACACAAATTTTAACCAAAAATCAACTGAAAAATTTAACAATTTTTTAATTAAGAAGACACAAAAATACTAAAACAGTCATATCTACCACTTGAAAATTAATACAATAACTACACTACTTCAATTGTATCAGACGCCAACACCACAAACTCCATCATTACAATTGTATAGCGTGCTTCCAAACCAACAATAACAATAAAAAACATCACAATCACAATGACAATCTTCTTCATCAACCTTTTGTTTTCAATTCGATATTTCTCGTCACGAGTTCATCGATCAAATGTTTATCTTCATCCCTTAAACTTTTTAAGTTCTTTGAACTCCGATGTTTTCAATCGCAGCTGATGAACCTACCGTCTTCGAGCTTGCTGTTTTGAAAGGAAGAACTTGACAGACCCACCCATGAATCCTCAATTTTTTTAAGCACCCCTAAGGGTAGGGCATTCAGCACCATGCCCAACCTGTCAATAAAACAAAATAAATAGTCTCATACAGCGTCACAGGCAGGATATGTTCCAAAAGTGAACACATCTCTAACCAAGAACTGTAACCTGTAATAGAAAAACTAACACATAGAGATGCAATCACAAACCGAGAGCTATCTCCAAAATCTAAGATTAAACCAATACGTAGAGCACAGCCACAAACACACTGATATCACAATTTTGCGATGGAAGAGAAATCACAATGACATACTCACCCATGAGAAAGCTATCACTATGCTCAGTTTCTGGGTAACCTTAATTTCCCCTCATTTTTTGGGATGGAAGATGAATTTCTATGGAGGAGAAATAATATCTAACCCCTAATTCTGTAGACCTGAAATCGCGGCGGAATAAATTTATCTGTTTTCTAGTTAGAAATAAATTTAAAATTATATAGGTACAAAAAAAATTCTAAAAAAATGGCTGCCAACGTGTTTGCTATGTGCGTCTTGAAGTGGCTAATAGCCTGGACATGTCATCAGTAGCTGGCCAGAAAAAAATTGGGGATGTTTAATTTCATTCAAATTAAAACGTGGTGTTGTAATTGACTAAGTTTAAACGTGGTGTTTAATTTTCAAAAGTGCGTAAAGGTGGTGATTTATTTGGCAATTAACCCTAAAAAAAATCACAATATCACAAACACATGCAGAAAATATCATCTTTATGTTTCACCACCCTATAAGAGAGGCAAATAGATTTTTTTTCTTTAAATGTGGCTGGAGAGAAAATAATAGACAAAATAAAATAAAATTAAATGACAAAATTCATCTGCTCAAAAGAGTGTAATCATATGCATTCCTTAATTCTTGTAACCATCTTCTCACATTCTCAATATATGTAATTTAATACGCCATCGTTCCTCACTTCAGAAATTACAATAACCAAATATACAAAATTAACATCAATCTCAAATAGTATAAGGTAACAACAAACTCATATAACGATGGAACAACTTCATTGCCCTCTCAACCACTGCCTCAAATTTTAATTGTCACGACCCGTGAATCTAAACATTCATCATATTATTAATAACCTGCATAAAACAAACCAAATACTAAATAAAATCAAAATACAACAAACTTAATCATTTCACAAAGAAAATTTACCAAACTCATCCATTCTACACCACTTGCTAAAAAATCCAAAAAAATAGATAAAAGAAATGTTTCAAACCAATAGACAATCAAGGACATTGAAACACAATAACCTCATCCCATATTTCACATGCATGAATGAAATAAATACGAAATGGTGTATTGTATCAAATCATTTTGATATTTTCTACCTATTGTGATTGAAGGTCGCATCTCAATGAATGATTATTGAGTTTTATTTGGAATGAGTCAATTGTTTAAAAAGTTAAACAATAATATAAAATATTAAAATTAATATCACATTACACGTATCATATTTTTATTTAAGAAAATGACCACAAAACATAATTTGATTTACAAAATTACCATCAAATTGGCGATAAAATTGGATTTATTCTGCTTTTATATATAGTATATGTACAAAAATACTTGCACACACAATTCTAAAATTCTGAAAAATACAAAAAATAGCAAATCAATAAATTGCATTAAAATTAAAGGTCCCTCTCTCTGATGTGTGTGAACGATTTTTCGGTCCTCAAACACACTACTTTGTATTACCTATACAACACAAAGTATTCAAGTAAGATAACAACCAAAGATCTGGCAAAATATGTAATCGAATAGGCTTCAGATGATCACTTTTGCCATAAACCACTCAAAATCATTTTAAACTTTAATAACGATTGAAAACATGCAGTTGGGAACATATAATTAAGATACTTGAGGAAATGAAATCGACAAAATCTCTTGAATCATAGATGAAAAATTACCTGTAATCCAAGAAATGCGCAGTAGGAACCAAAAGTGGAAGAGTGAGAAACTGAAATTTGTTCAAGCTCTAACGGATGAGAATCAAACAAATTTTTCTAAATTTATCATCCAATGAAATGATGAATTTTTACAATAAACTTGAAATAAATTCAAGAAAAGAAATGATATGTGCTTAAAATTTCAGATACAATGAACTCCTCTTATTTTGCACACACAACCCGATGCCAGTTCTTTGGCGGTCTTGAATCTTCTTCAGGGATGATTGACGCACGGACGTTTCGCGCTCAAAATGAATTTGTATTGCTCATGTGCCCACAGCGAGCGTAGCTAGCTATGAGTAAGGGTCGATCCCACAGAGAGCTGATGTGATTCCACCTTCGAGTCACCAATCAAAAGGGGGGTTTTGTGTTGTCACTGTACTGAAAGTAAATCTGCAAAAGAAAACTAAAGAAAATATCAAATAACAAAAGGTTATGGCATTTGAACTTGAATTTGGTTTAAGTATGTGTTCAACTGATTCCTCTTGTGCCCACAACAACCCATTAATTCCCTTATTACTATATGAACCGACACACAAACACGATTCACCAATTCAATTAATAGTGGTATGCCCACTTTACCTACCGAGTGATCAGCCACATTGGGCACTTCAGACACACACTCACGTGGAACAAGGCACAAGAATTAACGGAAACTTATCATGCATTATTGTGCCCATTTCGGCCTCAGGAGTCCAGATTTGTACTTAAACCATTTTCATTGTTAAAACACCAGAATAAAGTGTCTAGCCAAGCAGGCTAGACATAACTAAATTTGCAGAAATTAAAGACATAAAATAAATGAAAACTTACGAATTTATTAGGCAAAAATCTCAACTCCAACGATGAGAAAAATAAACATAATCTTAATTCCCAATGGCTTAAGGCCTATTGGATTGTTTGTAGCTGCCTAAGCAGCGTACGAAAATGAAATGCAGTAAAGTAAAATTGAAGCAATGTTTCTGACTTCCCCAAAGCTCCATTTCCAGAAAATAAAACTAGCTTAAATAGTTACATTTTCGAGTTTAAGTTTCCCCAACAAACTGGGGTCTTCACTGGCTTCCGGATCCGGTGTGCCCCATCATGATCTGTCTGGATAAGCCTTATCCAGTTTGTTAACCAAATCCCTATTTTTTAGGGATTGGCTTTATCACTTCATCTCTAAGCCTCCAGCAGTTCTTATCTCACCTATCTCTTAGTTGCCACGCCTCTTAGAAGTCCAGTTTATCACCAATTCTTATTCGGATATGCAATTATTATTCACGCCTCTTTCCTTCAACTGAATCCCGAAATTCACGCATGTGCCCATTCTGGCCTGTGGTTGAGTCTGTGCGAGCAAAGTGGGCACGACATCATCTGGTCAGCTTCATCCCTTTCTGATATGCCCATTCTGCTTCCCGAATGTATGATGAATGCTGAAGAAGTCCCCAGTGCCTCTGAATATGGTTTATGGCGATGAGATAAACATGAATAATTTGGCATAAAATGCCCTTTTCGCCAGACTCGACCTTTGTAATGCCCTTTGACCTCAACCTGGTTCTTTTCGACTCAAAATAGACTAAAAAGGACATTTATATCGAATAAAATGCCCATAAAAATACGAAATAAATGGACTTATCAATGATGAACTCTTTTTACTCTGCACACACAAACCAACAACAATCTAAGCAACTAAGATAAATTGTTCTAACCTCCATTATAAACTCAAATCTAAATTCATAAGGAAAGAAAAATAATAATAATTAAAAATTACCTGGGCTCTAATTAAAAAAAAAAGACCAGATGTCTATCTAACTCTCTCTCTCTCTCGCCCAAAATCTATCTTCATTCTCTCCTCCAGAAAACTGCTACTACTTTTTTTCTCTCTGAAAATCTGCAGCTCCTCTTCTCCCATACATCATGTCTCTTCTCCTCAATCTCTTTCGGTAGCCTAGGTTTTGCTTGGAGTATTCGAAAAATTGAGATTGAAAAAGTTTTGGGTCTCACGGTTTTGTGAGAAAAGCTTGGGTTATTTATGTTTTGAAATAAAAACTGCTGGAGTCGTGGGTCTGGTGGTAAACAGTTTTATTTGGAATGAGTCAATTATAAAAAAAAGTTAAAAAAATAAAATAAAATATTAAAATTAATATCACACATATCATATTTTTATTTAAAAAATGACCACAAAAATATAATCTGATTTACAAAATTGCCATCAAATTGGCAGTAAAATTGGATTTATTCTGTTTTTATATAGTATAGAAGTATAGATTAAATGAAAACTTATTTAAAACATATTAAATACGCAAATTCTCTTATGTATCAGATGCATGGGTCAACCCGTGAGACGGACCCAACCCGCACTCACCCGCCATATAAATAGATTTTTTGCTCCACTGTTCACTCATTTGCTCCTTTCATCTCTCCTGCAAAAAACCCTAGCCCCCGTTCCTCATTCTTTCTTCCTCACCGCGCCGCCTCTTCTCCACCGTGACCCGTAGCCGTCTCATCTCCACCGTGATTCATAACCCTAGCCGTCTCATCTCCGCCGCGACATCTCCTCCACGATTCGAAACCCTAGCTGCCTCCCTAACCCTCTCCCCATAGCCGTCTCATCTCCACCGCCACATCTCTACCGCGATTCCAAACCCTAGCCGCCTCATCTCCTCCACGATTCGAAACCCTAGCCGCCTGTCTAACCATCTCCTTCGTCCATTCTTGCTCCGGCATTCGGTGGTTCGGCACACGACGGTCGTACTCAGGTTTGTACTCAAACCCTTCTTCCTTTGTTTATTTTGGTGCTCGATCTGAATTTTTTTGCCTTGTATTACCCTAAAAATTCTGTTTCCGGATTCATCCAATATTATGTATATACATTTTGTTTTTCTTAATGACGAGCAAAATTGTTAATTTTGTTTAGTTCTCTTTTATTGGAAAGCTAGGTTAAAGATGCTATTGATAGGTTTTCATATCGTTTTTTTTTATTTTGAATCGGATTAGATTCATTTTCCCTTTTTTTGTGGTTTTGATTTCTATTGTCTGGGAGGAGATACAGCTGTCTGTATTCTCCATCTCTCTTTATTTGATTTTTTGTAGTTGATTTTGTTTATATAACCCAAATACATTCTGTATTAATTTTCTGAATTTAATATATTTTCATCAGAGTTTCTGGAGTCTGGTTTTGTAATTTTTTAGTGTTAAATTAAATAGATTTCTATGCCTTTTGATTTCTAGATTATTGATCCTAATTATAATACAGTATCTTAGTGAATTGAAATTGTTTCGTTTTGATCATCTTATTTAATCAGAATTGCTTGATTTTGATGTCACCTCTACGAATGAATTGATTAGTGCTAGTTAGTATGTGTTGAAAATATTTATTTGGAAAAATGCAGATTCATGGAGTGTTTGAGTTGAGTGTTTAATTTGAAATTTTATATAATTATTATGTATTTTCATGTTAAGTGTCAATTACAATGCTTATTAGTATCAATTGGAATCAATAGCATGTATCAAAATTTTCATAGTTTTTGTCTGATAAATGTTCTGTTAGATGTTATCTTTATGTGTTTAGAATTCAGTATAGGGTGTTTTTGCATCTTCCATTGTTTGAATGTGTGTGAATTTGTGTATGGAGTATCAATTCTGATACTGTTTAGTACTAAATCATATGCTCACAAGTATCAGAGTTAGGTCCTATTTTATTTTCTGTGTGCAATTTTCATTTTTTCCCTCTGGAGTATCAAATGGGAAACTGAATGGTACTGTTTTAGGTTATTGTATATATCAGAGTTATGCTAGTTTTTATTTTTTATTTTATGTGTGCAATTTTCATTTTCTTTGTATGGAGTATCACTTTACATTCTTATTAGTATCAAATCATATACTCACAAGTATCAGAGTTAGGTCCTATTTTTTTTTTTGTGTGCAATTTTCATTTTTCCCTATGGAATATTAAATGGTAAATTGAATGGTACTATTTGAGCTGATTTTATGTATCAGAGGTCATATTTTTTATTTTATTTTATGTGTCTAATTTTCATTTTTGTGTCTGGTGTATCACTGTACATGCTGATTAGTACCAAATCATATGGTCATAAGTATCAGAGTTATGTCAGATTTTGTTTTGTTTGTGCAATTTTCATGTTTTTTGCTATGGAGTATCAATCTTGAAACATAATTGTACTATTTGAGTGGACTGCATGTATCAAGCTCTGAAGTATTGTGTTGTATAGTATGTTATGATTTTTATACGTGCATGTATGAGGTCAGTTTTGATATCCATTTATGGTTTAGTTAGGGTTATAGGTTTATGCGTCTATATTTTTTATCATCGTGTGGTGTAGTATCAATCTTTATGCTTGTTGTACCATTTTATATGCATAGTTGTATCAAACTATTTCATACAGTAATTATGTAATCTATATTTTTCATATTTTGTGTGTTTTAATATTTGTTTTCATTGACTTATATCAGGTTAGCTCAATGAAGAAGAAAATGTCAAGAAAAAAGCTTCCAAGGGTGTGAATATCACCGTGAAGCTAGGTGATAAGGCTACTTCTTATGCTGCAGCAGACTTATCGAAAGTTGCTGTGAGTAAGAAGTTCAAAGAAGCTGTTGAAGAGAGATCTCCTGTCAGGTAATTCAAATTTTATTTTATAATCTGATCTTATTTAGTTTATGTGTTCTTATATCGTGAAGTGTTTGATTTTTCTAATTTTTTTTTCCTTTAAGTTCTAGGGAGGGGAAGAAGCTGAAAAAAAGGAAAAGAGACTCGATTGATCCTTCTTTTGCTGGGGAGAGCAGCAAATCAAAGAAAGATCAATCCACTCTTGGGAAGAAATTGAAGGACGAAGCTGACAGGTATTTTAGTTATGTCAATGAATAATTTTTTATGCTTTTAAAATATCGAGCATCTATGTCACTGTATATGTTTGAAGCTTTGTCCAAGTTTTATTTCCATGTTTTTTTAGAAAAAAGAAAAGTCTGCTGCAGTGTGGTTTTGGGTAGCAATTAATATGTATGCATGCATGAAATGAGAGAAGAATGGTTTTGATCTTCTTCTTTTTTCCTTATAATGTTTCCATGCAGTAGCATTGTCGAATATTTTAGTCATGTTATAATTTTTGTATTTTTTGTGTGTTTTTTCTCTTTACAGCAAGCATGATTTAACTGTCAAATGTCGACCTTCCTCTCTTTCTACCCTGATCCCTTTACTTTCTAATGAACAAAGGATAGCCATAGAGGAGATAGGGTTTGGGGGTCTTCTTTATATTCAAGATTTTGCATATTTGTCGTGGCATCATATGTATTGGTTTTTTGAACATTTTAATCCGGTCAGTCATATGTTGTGTTTTGCCAATAATGAGAAGTTTGTTGTCACACCTTTCGATATTTGTGATGCATTCTTATTGCCTATGAATGAAGGCAGGGCTGTCCTTCGGGGGAAGGATGAGCCCTTTTTGAAGTCTTTTATGAAGAATTGGGTCAATCTATATTCTGAAAAGAATATAGTTTCTTGTTCTGGTCTGCGTAATCTGTTGTTGGATGCTCGTTTTTCTGGTGGTGGGGATGATTTTAAGCGTTTTTTTGTTTTGTATTCTATGTCTGTATTTTTGGCACCAACCATGAATGGGTCTACCGATCTATATCTGTTGAAATCAATTGTGGAAGTCAATTTGATTTCAATATTAGATTGGTCATCTTACGTGCTAGACCGGCTATGTAGAGCCATGTCATATTTGAAGGATAGGCTTTCAAATAAATATGTGAGTGGTTGTTGTCTTATTCTCCCTCTTTTGTACTTCCACCGTCTCAAGTGGAAGGGTTTAGCTGTGTCGAGTTCTTTGCCTCTGATTAGGCATTGGAATTCAAAGAGTATAAATAAAGGGCTGTTAGAGGAGTTAAAGGCTGGGGGGTTTGGTCAAGGGGAGTTTGTAGTGGGAGTTTATCCAATCAGTCAAGTAAATCAAAATGAGACATCATCTCCTCAGCGTGTCCGTACGAGGAATGATGGGACAGATACGTCGGGGACCTATGTCCGTTATTTTCTCCCCGCTGGTGAGAAGACAGATGCTGAAATTAAGCATATTGCTGCGGATGTAAATTTTATGTTTTTATTTTATTTTGTTTTGTTTTAGGTTTGTTTCTTTTAATTCATGTGACTTACTATTTTCTTCTTTTATTTCGAGGCCTTGGAGGAGTCGTTCTTACTTTTGAAGTGAGATTTAAACATAGTCTCCCACGCACACATGGACAGGTTGAGAGACCTGTCCAAATTTTTTCAGCGTCGTGAGCCTGAGGAGGTCCCATCTTCATCTAAGGATGCGGGGACCTCCAATGACGATTTCTTTGGATTGGAAAAAATCTGTATGCTGGTTGATGAAGTGGTGACGAATTTTAAGGCGTTGCAGGAGGAGTTGAAGGTGTCTTATTCTTGTTTCCCCGGTGTCAGAGCTGCGTCCCCATTGTTTGAAGTGAATGAGGCAGCAGTGGCAGATGTCATTGCTGACCTCTGCAAGGGTGATGCAAGCTCTTTATCGGCTGGGTTTGGGTTTGATAATATTGAAAAGCAAGTTGAAGAGGGACATGAAGTTGGAGACGAAGCTGCACTAGGTATGAAGCTTCACTACTTAGTAATGTTTTGCAGTTTTGTGTATGTTTATTTTTATTAACTGTTTTTCGATATGTGTTTTTGTTTGTAGATTTGACACAAGCTAGTGTTGAGGATTGTGGGAAGATGCCTACAGAAGTTGATAAAGGTAATTAATTAACGTTTGAATTATAAATTAATATTTTTATTTGCTGAGGTGGCTGTTGTACATGGTGAGAAGATTGAAGAAGCAGGAGGGCTGGATGAGGGTAATTATTTTAAGTTTATGTTGTTTTTAATGTTCTATATTTTATATTTAATTTAAGAATTTCTATTCTTTGTGCAGATATTTTTGTCTGTGGAGAAGGAATTTCATCTGTTGGACCAAATGGGTCCCAATATTTGGATTCAGATCCAATTGACCCTTGGTTCGTGGCACTTGATGAGTGGATTGTAGATGAGAATGTCAGTTTCTAGTCGGCATTCATGAAGAAAAATGAACGGTATCTGAATGGGTTATCTCCAAAGGATAAATATGTCGTCGATTTTTTCTTCCACAAGCACCGTGCAAAGATTGAGTAAGTATTTAATTTTTGAATGTATTTTGGTCTAGTTAGTACCAAATGAGATGTTTACAAGTATCAATTGTATTCAATGTTTTATATTTTGTGTGTATGCTCAAATTCTAAATTTTTTTTTTCAAAATTTTCATGATAATTAGTAGCAAATGAGATGCGTATAAGTATTAGAGTGATGTTGTTTTATGTTTTATTTGTGTGCTTTTTTTGTATGGAGTATCAATATTTATGTTGATTAGTACCAAATCAGATGCATATAAGTATGAGACTGATTTTGTGTTATATTTTATTTCTGTGCATTTTTGTGTCTTTTTTTTTTTTTTTTGTATGTAGTAGCAATGTTCATGTTTATTACTACCAAATCATATGCTTACAAGTATCAGATTTTGTTTTATTTTTTATTTGTCCAATTTATAATTTTTATGTATGCAGTATCAGTCTTGAAACAAAATTGTACTATTTTAGTTGATTGTATGTATCAAAATTTGAATTATTGTGTTGTATTGCATGTTGTGCTTTTTATATAGTGAATCCAAAATTTGAACTCTGTATGCTTATCAATTCCATTTTATATGCATATTTTACATGGTTTTTTTTTCCAGTTCAAATGTTTTCTCTTGCAGAGGTACGTTTCATGTACCCTTTGCATTGATGCAATCACTTCATGACAGTGAGTTTATCCATGTGTTCATCATTGATACATGGGCTTTGCTTCTCGATCAAGTTGAGAAGCATAATGCCCGGGCAGAGGAAAGGGGGCAGTCAAAGATATTCTTCACTGCCCAGCATTCTGTAAGTATTGTATAATTATTTTTTGGTTTTGCATTCAATATGTTATGTTTTATTTTTAACTTATTTATTTGTATTTGTCAGTTGCACGCTTGTGAGCTTTTGAAGTTGAAGAAAGCATTAGAGAATTGGAGTGCTTCGGAGATTGATTCAGACAGGGTGTCGGCTGTTGAATTTAAGAGCAAACTGTTTAGGGGCAGTTGGAAGTTCAGTTTGGATCGAATGGGATCAATAAATGGTATGAGCACTGCTGAATTGATCTTTATACCCGTTCATTCTGATTCGCACTTTTATCTTGTGGTGGTTGATTTCCGTGAGAGAATAATCCACCATTTAGACAATTTGAAGCATACAAGTGAGGAAAACTCTACATATTGGCAGCTGACTTGCTTGTTGGTGAGTCTTTTATGTATTGTATGAGTCATGTTTTTTCTATTTTTTTAGTGTTGATATATATGTTTATATGGATGACTTGGTTGTATTCTGTTTTACGTGGCAGCGTGATGAATTTTCTGTTTTTCTGGAGGAGATCAAGCACCCAAAGGCATCTGAAGTTAAGTCATATAAGGTAGCCAGTGTTCAGTTTGAATGAAACAAACATACTGGCGGATTTGATTGTGGTGTGTTTGTCATGCGTCACATGGAGATGTTTGAAGGGAAGGCGTATTCTTGTCCGGACTTGGAAAAGGTTTGAAATTCATTCTTTTATATTTTGGTCTTCACTTTTAAATATATGTTTAATTTACATTGTTTCAGATTTCCTAACTTCATTTTGTTGTTTGCAGCTGATAAGTCCATTTATTTCGTATTTTTAGGGGCATTTTATCATGTATAAATGTCCTTTTTAGTGTGTTTTGAGTCGAAAAGAACCAGGTTGCGGTCAAAGGGCATTTCAAGAGTCGAGTCTGGCGGAAGGGGCATTTTATGCCCAAATATTCACGATTATCTCGCACATATGTTCATCAGAGGCACATGGGACGTCCTCAGTATCCATCCTACATTCGGCCGGTGAAGTGGGCATAACAAATACGGATGGAACTGACAGATGATGTCGTGCTCGCAGTACTCGCACAGACTCGACCACAGGTCAGAATGGGCATTCCAGTGAAATTCAGGATTTAGTTGAAGAACAGCTGGTGGGAAGATAGCTACATTATCCGCGGGAGAGTTGGAACTTAGCTGGACTCCTGGAAGGTGCTGCAAACAAGGAGATAAGCTCAGACGAGGAGATAAGCTCAATCTAAGGAGATAAGCACAATCCCTAAAAAATAGGGATTTTTTTGAAGATGAAGCTTATCCAGTCAGAGTCCGCGAGGGCACACCGTTCTGGATTTTCAGCAGAAGACCCCCGCATGTGGGGGAAACTCTACTCAGAAATGTAACTATTTAAACAAGTTTAATTTCTGGAAAAACAAGCTTTTGACACTCTGAAACACTTCACATTTTCTGCATTTTATTTCAGTACGCTGCTTAGGCAGCCAAACAATCCGAAAGGTCATAAACTTTCAGGACTTAGGTTATGTTCGTATTTCTTAACGTTGGAGTTGAGTTTTTGCTTAATTAATTCAGTACGTTCTCTTTATTTTTATGTCTTTAAATTCTGCAAGTTTAATTATGTCTAGCCTTCTCGGCTAGATCTTTAATTCTGGCGTTTGAATGATAAAATTGGATTAAGCATAAATCTGGACTCGTGAGGCCAAAATGGGCATAGTAATGCATGATTAGTTTCCGTTAATTCTTGTGCCTTGTTCCATGTGAGTGTGTGTCTGAAGTGCCCAATGTGGCTGATCACTCGTTAGGTAAAGAGGGCACACCACTATTAATTGAATTGGCGAATCGTGACTGTGTGTCGGTTCATATAGTATTAAGGGAATTAATGGGGTGTTGTGGGCACAAGAGGAATCAGTTGAACACGACAGATCTGGGTCCGTCTAGGGCACACTGCTGCTTGTTTGCTTACATTTCTTAGAGGAATCGGGAAGTGGAATCACTTTTAAACCTAAAATGAAAGGATAGATGAGGAGACGCATGAGAGGAATCCGGTCACCATAACTAGATGACCTATCATGTATGAAAATCGGTGTGCCCATAATTGAGTTGTTTTATGTTTAAACCAAGTTCTAATTCAAATGCCAGAACCTTTTGTTATTTGATCTTTTCTTTGGTTTCTTTTGCAGATTTAATTTCAGTAAAGTGACAACACCAAAACCCTTTTTTTTATGATTGGTTACTTGAAGATAAAGTCGCAACAGCTCTCTATGGGATCGACCCGTACTCATTGGCTAGCTACGCTCGCTGTGGGCACAGGAGTTTATAAATATATTTTTGAGCGCGAAACGACAGCGCGTCAGCAGCCTGCTGGTCGAAGAAAGCTTCGAGCCCTGTACTGCGCTCGAATTGCTGTTGCTGGAACCAATGATTTGAGATTCGAAGTATATAAGATGGTTCTTGCATTTATGAACAGGAAGAAGAAGTGAGTCAGATGTTTGCATGTATTTCTTGGGATATTTGTGGTGTTATACTGAATATTTGATGAAAACTTAGAAATATTTTGTTGTGGTGCTTCGGGTTTGTTAGATGTGGTGGATTTGATTGTTTGGATTTTGGTGGTTTTGGTCTGTTTAGATGAAGTTTGGTTATAATATTGGAGATTGGTTGAAGTTTGAATGTATGTTGGTGAATGGATGCTTTTTGGATTTTTTATTTTGACTGAATGTAATGGTGGTTTTATATGTAGTATACAGGTTGGTTTTGAATTTTGTCAATTTGATAACTAGCGGGACCTGTATTGAACAAGAGCTATATTTATTCACAAATTCAATCGCAGTACCAATTGTTAATCTATATAGTATCAAATGGTCAATGAAAAACTAACTGTTCATTTGATGCTTACGTGTAATTTGATATCCAGAAATTGATTTTAAGGAAAGTCAAATTTATTTTCAGAAATCATATTAGTATCATTTTTGTATTTATAAAGTATCACATTTTTAAAAAGTAACATTACATTTTAGAAGAGTATCATTTATTCAGCATAAAGGTACCAATTGTAAAACAAAAATGTATCATTTTTAAAAACAAATATAATATCATCTATGATTAATGGCAGTCTGATTTATTACAAAAATTTATTTTCAGAAATGATTTTAGTATCATTCGTGTATATAGAGCATCACATTTTAGAAAAAGTAACATTATATCCTGAAGAGTATCATTTATTCAGCATAAAGGTATCAATTGTAAAACAAAAACGTATCCTTTTTAAAAAGAGATAATATCAATTTAAGGATGATCTTAAAATCACGGACAAAGAAAGAGGGTCTTGCATCTTGCCTTCTTTACAATATATAAAGTTTAAAGGACTCCCTTTTTCAGCTCATACATAATAGAATGTGCAAAACTGAGCAAACTAACTACACAGGAGTGCAAACACGGACAAAACACAAATAAATGCAAATGCCACTAGCTAATGCGTACATCACAGCTTTAGTTTTTACTACAAGAGTAATCAACATTTTTTATTCAAATTGAACTCTTAAAACACCCTAATATAAATTTGAAAAAATGTCTAATCTTCAATCCAAGAATCTGCAAAATAAATTTAACAAGTGAGTCAGTTAGAAAGAACATGTACCATTTATTAAGCATGAAAGTATCAATTGTGCTGAATACAGGTATCAAACCTGATGTCCATCTAAAACAAACGAGGGTTGGGAGTCTTGGAGCCAAACTCACTCAACTGATTTGAGCCTCCTTCAGCATTGCTCTTTTTCTTTCGGACCTTTTCAAGTTGCCCCTTAATTCTTTTTTTCCTCCCCTTGGTTTTTGCTTTTGCTGGATCGAGTACACTTATTGATGATGAGGAAACCTCCGTGTCTTCAACTAAATTCGTAATACTCATCACAGACTGCACTTCATCAAGTATACTCTTAGATCCATTTTCCACTATCCTTCTTGCTTCTTCATTAGCTTGGGCTTTGAGAAGTATAGTGTAGTACTTCCTAGCCATCTTGTGCCTCCAAGCAACAGAATGTAGCAAGTCGGTACTTGTATGAGATTCAGTGTCAGCTTTGTCCCACAAATCCTTTTTTGCAAGTTTTGTCCACCTTTTCAAAATGTAGCAACCGGGTATTTCTTTGACTGAGTGTCTATCAAATACTCTCAAACAGTGGGAGCAGAGCAATCCATACTCCTCAAACCTTCTGCAGGTGCAACTTATGTAGTTATCTCCGGAATAAAAATTCACCCTTTGAGCAGTCGGTTCATCGTGGTTCTGGACATCGTACACCCTGACTTCCAATTCTTCACCTATCGTCTTGACGATTGATGATATAGACTTAAGGAATTCATCTTCAAAATCACGAAAAACCGAGAGCGTATATAGCTCAGATGCTTGCTTCAGCATCCCAACCAGGGGCAGACGTGAAGCTGGTATTGCTCGCAAGCATTCAAACTCGTCAGCTTGTTCTTTGCTTCTCCATCTCTGCACTGTTTGTTTGAAGATTGTGTAGAATTCATTCAGGTTTGTCGCCTTGCTAGACTTGAATCCGATTGCACTGTTGGTGCTCTCACTTCTCTGTGAGGACAGGATTCCAGCAGAGAAGTACGACTTGTTGTATGTCGTGCACCATTTGTCTCTAAGAGTTATCTTCCAGACTGTATTCATTTATCATGGAGTTCCAACAACACTGAAACTCGTCTTCATCTACACATCCCGACAAGCACCTTTGAAATGCATCATTGAATTCTCGGTTTCCCTTCAATTTTCCAAAACGACTGACTGCATTCTGGTAGAGATGCCATATGCACAACCTGTGTCTAACATCTGGGAAAACCTGTCCACATGTATATTAAAAACTACGTTACATTCTATCAAACTGTTTTTGAATAAATGTAATGTTCGAATGGTATGGTCATGAAGATTACCTTTGATAATGCGCTTGTAATTGCAAGATCTTGATCTGTGAAGATTGTCACGGGGCATTTCATCTTCATTGATTTCTTGAAAACTTCAAACAACCACATAAACGTCTCTGTTTTTTCGTCTGATATGAAGGCACACCCGAACATCACATTCTTCTTGTGATGGTTCAATCCAACAAACGGTGCACAAATGAGGCCGTACTTGTTCGTTCTGTAGGTCGTGTCAAATACGACAACATCTCCATAGAGGATGAAATCTTCACACATCATGTAATCTCTCCAAAATACATCGGACAATCTTCCATCATCGTTCAACTTGAACCTGTAGAAGAAGTCTCCATCTTCGACTCCCTCTTGACACAACCTGTCAATAAGAGTCTGTGCATCCCCAGCTTCAATTGCACTCATTTTCATCCTATTAACAAAGTTTATGTTGTCTTTCAACGTGTGGCCAACGAGGTGATCACCTCCTGCTTCTTTTGACATGTATCTGTACGAATCTGTGGATCCCAGTCCAGAAGAAATCATGTTTTCAATCACAATAGCTTTATCTTCAGTAATTTTTCTGTGAGATCTATGCATGTGGCTCCATTTTTTCCTTGAAAGCTCATGATTATGCTCCTCGTTATGATCAATTACTTCAAGCATCCCTTCATCATTTCTCTTCACCCTCAAGAATGCCTTGCAATCAGTAAGCGTGATGTTATTTTGCCTAAAGCTAATCTCATCTTCATTGCTAGATTCACCACTTTTTCCCTTTTTCTTAACTCCTTGATTCAAGCACACATAGTATTTCTCAATGACTTCACCAATAGTATTTGTCCTTTGAGTACTTTTCCTAACCCCAAATCCAACCTCCCTAGCATGCTTACAGTAAAGTTCATACATCTCATCGAAGGTTTCTCTTTGAATTCCAATCAGACATCCAGAGAAGCTCACAGTACCACCTAATGTTCATGAAAGTATCAATTAAAATGTTGTAAAGTATCAATCTTGTCTGTGTAAAACCTGATCAGATTATTCGAAAAAATTATCTCCGTATTGTGCTCGTATGGGTATAGCCTCACTATCAGAATCATCAATTATCACAAGAGCTTCTAAATTATCTCCCACATTCATGTTAATTTCATCCATCCTAAGAAATATGCACATCCAAGTATATTTTTCAAATTTCAAACAAAAATTTCGAAAAATTCAATTAATCAATTGTTAAAATATGCAAAATAAATTTCAGAACTACAATGGACAAAATGTAATAGGTTTGATTGAATTCTATAATGTTACCTTGAAATTTTCGAGTTGGAAAAAAATTGGAATCAAAATTGAATTTCTTTGGGTAGAAGCTGTCGTCGCCGTCTTTAGCTTCCGGCGCGATGGTTATGCCTTCCGACGGCAGGGGTGAAGGTGGCGGCGGTCCGGTGAGTTGGGTGATCCGCCTCCCGCCATCGCCTGTGTCGCATTTTCCTTCTTTCTCTCTCGCGCAGCTGCGTTTTTTTTGTTTCTTTTTTTTTTTTACATATTGGATTAATTTCAGTAATGGGCTGGATTCGAGTTCATGGGCCGCCCGTCTCACGGGCCGGCCCATGCACCTTATGCACAGGAGACCAGCCCTATTAAATATGTGAATTAAGTTTACAATCGGCAAACTAAATAACTATTTGGACAGCGGGCGAAAACCTAGTGTGGTATTTATAATTCTACTTTCTATATATATATATATATATATATATAATAATAATGGAGCTGTGCGACAACTATTTTGCCGCTCATTTAATAAGGGTTAATTCAGTCAATTAACAAATATTATAATTGCGCTGATTTTTCTTATATTTACTACACAGTTCTCCTATTAAAGATGGATGTTCGCTTAAATAAAAATGATGAATTTTGATTAAGCCTTATATAATCTGAATTGACTTATTAATGACCGCAAGTCATGTCCTATTTCCTTACACAATTTTCCCGTGCGTTAGAAATGTATAGAAATAGATCATCTCTCTTTATATAAATATGCACATATTTTATTTTATTTTATTTTTGAGAAAATAAAATTGGCATTGATCAAATAACCGAGTCAACAATTTGTATACATTCCGATATTGGACCTGTAAAAACCTGAAAATTACAAATGCAAAGAGCCATATTGTGCAATTTTGTCTACCAAGGCAATAGCAATTCGACAAGTCCAATTAAATTTATCAACGAGCAATTTCACAATTTTTATATAATTGCATTAATTAAAATATAGAAATTGATTTAATTATAATATACAAGTGCATTAATTATTAAATATAGAAACAGAATCGACTATATACTGTATTGAAATAAATTAGATTATATAACTAATTAACGTGGAACTTGATTTGATTATATATTAATATAATTGCGTTACAATTTTTGTCTATAATTGTGAATTGTGTTAATTACAGAATTATATTTGATCAAAAGAGCGTGATTTTTTTACCTCTCCTCTTCCCCCAACTAAAAAAAATATATAAATTAAACTAGAAAGTGATCAGTGAAAATATTCAATTTGAGGAGTTGAACATCAAATGAGTATTACAATTAGAGGAATTACTATGTGTTTCAATTTAATTTGATTTCTATAATTAATTAAATAAATTTATAATTGATTGAGAGTCATGTTAATTGATATCACAACATTATAAATAGCGGCATCTTAGATAGCAAGCTAGCGCATCACAACGCAACCAACTCTAAAGGTCAAAATGAAATTTTTGTTCGAAATCATGAATATAGTACAAATCAATAGTTTTTAGTGTCAAAGAAAAAAAGGGTATAGCAAACTCACAATTGAAACATTCGTAGTTAGTGGTTCTGCAATCTCTCTATTCAAGAATAACGATTTGATAACGTGGATTGACCCAATTCAAGATTTTTAAATCTAGTAGGGAGCTTAAACAATAATTGTCGATTGAATGGTTGGTGGATGAAGTAAAAAAAATTGATCCGGATGACATAACAAGTTGGTTAGATTATGAATTAACTTTTCTTAGTCAGCCACATAACAATGCATGGAAATGAGATGCGATGTATTTCCCCTTTGATGATTTTTTTTTTTTATTATTATTATTATTTTTGTTATGTTTTAGTTACAAGTTTTTTGCTGAGATTTTTTGTATTGTGATTCGTCAATTATGTTTTCACCGAATGATTAATTTTTAATTCAATTCATGTCAAGATTTCTAAAATTATTATTTATTGCTTGAATTCTACTTTTTATAAATTTTAATGCCTTTTTATATACTTTGTATGATGTGAAGAATTTATGATTTTGTTTTCCTGTTAAATTTTCTTAGATTGTTCTTTTAACTCCAATAATTTTCGTCTGTGTTGCCAAAATTATAAAATTAAGACATTCAATTCTTGTGTAATGGATTTTATAATTTTGGTTGTTTTTATTTTTTATTTTGCCAGGACCATATTGAGTTTTTAATTTTTTTAGTATTGTTGGCATGAAGTTAAACATCAAATACAACATTGCAACAATAATTAGTGAAAACCTTAGAACAATAATATGTTAAGTCAAAATTAAGAGAAAAAAAAGTTGGGAAGTTAAAAATTGATTTATAGTGATTGCTAGAACCAAATCTAAAAGCAATAATTTTTTAGTTGAAAATTAATAGCAATTTTCTATTAGGTTTAACGAAAATTTTGATATTTTTCCTAAGTTTAAATCATAAAATATTGAGCCTAAATTTTCTATGTGGTTCAACGAAACTATTTGCATGGCTCAACATATATTTTTGACAAAGTAGTTATATAAGTTCTAAAAACATTTAGATTTGTACGAAAATTATTTAAAATACAATTAAATGAATTATAATATGTATATATTGTTTTTAAAAAATAATCAAAATAGGCATTTCAAATAAATATCTAATTATTTTATATAATTAAAAATAAATATAAATCATGTTGGACCTTTTTATATCTTATTATCTTATTATTAATTTTCTATGTCACAATCAACCAATTGCTGTATTAAAATTTATATCAAAATTAAATAATTGATCAACAAGATTTTATAATTTAGCATACTAAGTTCTGAATTTTGTAAAACGATCTCATCTTCAAAATTTTAATTAGTTAAAAAGTTGGACAACATAACTACAAAAATGTGTATTTGTTCAAATAATACAATATGTTATGCGTATTTCGAAACTTTAATAAAATAATATTACAAAATTTAAAAATATAATTATCGAGCACGACACGGGAAAAATAAGGTATAAAAAAGGAAGGGAGGACAGCGGGGGAATTGATTAAAAAGAAATATTTGAAAAAGATTGTAACCCTCCTAAAAGATTTCAAATGAGAAGTATTAAGACAAATAGCGCCCAAAAAGCGCGTACAGTAGCTGCACCTCACCAGTCTCTCTCTCTCTCTCTCTCTCTCCATGAATTGATTCAACTCTGTGTCGAGTCACAGCTCAAGATAGATTTTTTGAACTCCAACGAGAATAAATATTGGCTATCATATCAAGGTATTCTATATCCCCACTTCTAAACACATCTTCATCTTTTTTTGCCTCTTTTAAAAGGATAATTACTTCTTTGGGTAAAAACAAAATGTTTTGGGCATTTCTGCTGAAGATCTGGTTTTGATCGATTATGCCAATTTTGAAATCTCTTGACTCGATTTCTCCGTGTTTTTATCTCCGATCCTCCAGTTTTTGCTGTTTCTGAGCTGCATTTTTAGTTCTACCATGTTTTATGTCGGAAAATCCTGAATTTGAATCCATATGCAGAAGTTACAGACTGTTATGCCTGTATGTTGTTAAAAATAGTGTCTTTTACAGTCATAGTTTAAAGTTTGCTGTCTTTTAGGGTTTTTGCTCATTTTGATTTATCGTCATTGTAGCTTGAAATTTATCCCTTGGTACCCGGCTTTATAGATTATAAAGACCCTTTTCCCTCTTTTGATAGCGGCTTTCTTTTATTTGTTTTTTGGGGAGGAGTGTTTTCATCTTTGCAATCATGTGGCTTAACAATTTCACGGAACGGAACAGAGCTTCAAAATTTTATGTTCCGGTTGTAATTGCTAATTCAAAATAAACAAGAAAATGATGAGATGGAATGAAAGCTCACTTTTGATCTGTTTTTTCGTGTCTTGCTGCAGTAAAATGGGAAGAAGTCTTAGCCCAATACTGCGTCGGGAGTTAGAGAATCTTGATAAGGATGCTGACAGTAGAAAATCGGCTATGAAAGCATTGAAATCTTATGTGAAAGACTTGGATTCCAAGGCAATCCCCATCTTTCTTGCCCAAGTTTCTGAAACCAAACAAACTGGTATATCATCTGGCGAGCACACGATTTCACTATATGAGGTTCTTGCTCGAGTCCACGGGCCAAAAATAGTTCCCCAGATTGATAACATCATGAACACTATTGTCAAAACCTTGTCGTCGAGTGCAGGAGCTTTTGCCCTTCATCAGGCTTGCTCAAAGGTGGTTCCAGCAATAGCAAGGTATGCAATTGAGCCAGCAACAGCAGAGGAAAGAAAGAGACATGTTATTCATTGTCTCTGTGAGCCCCTTTCGGACTGTGTTTCGAGTAGCCAAGAAAATTTGTCTTCTGGAGCTGCTCTTTGTCTTCAGGCACTTGTTGAATCTGATAATTGGCGATTTGCCTCGAATGAAATGGTAAATGAGGTATGTCAGAAAGTTGCTGTGGCATTGGAGAAGCATTCACAGACCAATTCCCAAATGGCCTTAGTTACAGCTTTGGCTAAACACAGTAGCCTGATTGTTGAAGCCTATGCCAGGCTGTTGATTCAGTCTGGACTGCAAATTCTTGCTGCTGGTTTAATGGAGGAAAATTCTCAGAAACGATTGTCAGCCATACATATGGTGAGTTCTCTACTGAGATATTTGGATCCGAAAAGCATATCATCTGAACTGGAGTTGGTAATCAAGGAAATGGAGAAGTGCCAGTCTGATAAAATGCCATTTGTTACTGGCGCTGCTTTTGAAGTACTGCAAAGTGCAAAGAGAATGTGTAGTGACAGGTGCTCGAAGTCGGAGAGGGATGTAGGTTCAGCTACTGGCTCGAACTTTGGCAGAAGAGAGAACACCAGAACGAGGAATGTTTGCAGTTCTGGACCCTTAACTGCATCACCTGAATCACAGACTGTTGATTCTTTTGCTGGGTATGGTTACTTAATTGAATCACCAAATTCAACGAATCATGACCATCAAAGTCTGGATTATGGTCGAAAGAGTGTGAATCGTAGGCTTTGGAGAAGGTGTGAGCAAGGGATCCTGGATGTATCTCTTAAAGATGGCCTTTTTTCAGATATAGCTAGAGGAGAGTATGATGACATTTATCACAACCATGGGGATTATTTTGAAAGTTTTGCAGGTTTTGTTCAAGGAAGTGCAGACAATGAAGTTATAGGAAGCAATACTCCCAGTCCCTGCGTAAGTTTTCGTAGCATGCCCTTCGTCTTTCTAAATGTTTGTTAGGATACTTTTTGGGAGAAATATATCAAGCAAAAGATGTGCAGATATTAGAATTCATGATGCATGCTAACTGGATTCCTATCTGTGTTTCTCAGCGGTCTAACTCTCATATTAAGGCTGATGATATGAAGATTTTCTCTACTCCGAGAAAGCTCATTCAATCGCTTCAGGACCTAGATGATTTTGATATAAGCTCATCTGAGAAACAATCAAGAAGATTCAAAAGCCCAGTGGCAGGCAAATTTGCACGGACAAATCGGCATGAACAAAATGGTCCTCCCCAGGGCATGAACTGTGAGAACAGAGACAAATCGGCATCTAGTGGTGAGCAGTTCCATACTAGATCAGAATCAGTTTCCTCCACAGAAGATGTGTCTAATCTTGCTGATATAGTTCCAGTAGACAAACCTCTAGTGAAGAAGCATCACGACTCTGCCAAAAAAGTTGTTTGTGGTCTTTTTGTTTGTTTGTTTGCAGTATTTCTATTTTTGATGGTGATAGGTGATCCTGATGATCACCATGTTATTGTTCCAACCTAGACTCAGTTTCTGTATGTCACTTGTGACATTCTTGTTCTTGCTTAATTTTAGGGTCATTGGAAAATTCTAAGCTGGTACTAGTTTTTGGATAATTTTTTGTTGTTAAAACAGGATGTGTAGCGTACATATATCTGTCAATCAAATTACAGTGTATAGAAACTCATTTGAAATTGTTAGTGAAACAAATGTTTAAAAACTTCCCACATTCAAGAAAAGGATTATTTGGTTTATCATGTATCAATTGGAATATAATTCATGGATGTTTGATAGTTTTATAGAAACTATATGGTAATACGAACTACCAGGTAGTCTCTGATAGTTCACAATTGAGAATGAATATTGTCATTCTGTGTTTTGATTATCTCAGAGTCTTGACATGCAATAATTTCAGATAAGAAACTCAATCCAACTTAACTACTGCAAATACTCTAGGAAAATTAAATACTAGAAAAGTAAAAATATGTAAACCCTAATTATATAGGATGAACCATAAATGAAAAACATAAAAATGAACTCAAGACACAAGATATAGAAATCAAAGGAAAAACTACAAAAAATTGATTGTGCACTGGGAAATGTAACATAGAAATTCAAAAGACGATTTCATCTCCTTTACAACACTCATTATTTTATAAAATATAAATATAAATATGATAATACTTTTTTGTCCCTTAGCCCTTAGCCCTTAACACCTAACCCCTGCACTGTAGCAAAAAAGAAAACACCCCTTTCCATACCCAATCTTTTCTATAAATAAGAAAAACGTGAGAACATGGAGAAATGGAATCATAGAGGAAACTAAATTGTGTCCATATCTTTATCTAAAGAAATTATCATTGCAGATATTTTTTTAATATGAACAAAATAGAAAAATCATAACTTTATTAGCAAAAAACTCCACTATAAAAAACTCGCTACAAAATCTCCACTATAAAAAAATAGTCTTTAGAGACAATATTATTAGAGATGATAAATATTGTCATTTATAATAGACTTAAGTAAAGACATGTTGTCTCTAATTGCTACATATCATCTCTAATGATATTTTTGTGATGATATTGTTGTCACTTAAAATGACTTTAAATGTATTTGGGATGAGCTTTTAGGAACACTCTCTTTGAGATGACATGATGTTGTAGCAATTTTTTTTTTAATTGACCACAATGTCATCACAAAAATATCACTAGAGATGACATGTGGTAATAGAGACATGTAATTACTTAAGTATATTATAAGTGACGATATATGTCGTCTCTAATAATATTGTCTCTAAAGACCATTTTTGTTGTAGTACTCATAGGGTTTGTTAGCAACAAAAATAATATTGTCTTCATTTATTTGTTACTCATGGCTATTTTAAAGAGATGATGGTTTGAGTCACAATTTAGGAGAGGTGGAGTGCTATAAATTTATGTTTTGTTGTATTTTTTAGTTATAGAGAATAGGCCGGGCTAGAGTGTAGAGATTATGATAGAATTTTCAGTGTTAGAGATTACTGGACAAATAAATATTATCATATTTATATTTTATAAAATAACGGGAACGGTAAAAAATAAAACGTGAATTGTATTTAGAATTTTCCTAGTTGAAATTAATAAACTAAAATAGCCCCAACTCCGGAACTCCCTTTCTCTCTTTAATAAACCAATACTCTTTTTCCCAATTCCCAAACAAAACAACAAAAATAGTTTTCTCACGGAGTTGCGTAACATCATTCTCTTTTATTTCTATTAAGTAATATTAGCCAACGCGTGGTATAATATGAGCTGATGTTACTTAATTGGTACTGTTGGAGAAATCGAGCTTAATAAACCATTTTTTTTTTCCGATTCTCAATTCGGAATTTATGAGAACAGATTGAAGATTTAAAATAGATGTTTCGAGTATATATTTAATTTTAGCGTATTCATTTAGCATAATCCGAGAATGGACAATTAATAAACAAAACGTGATATCATAATTATAAAAAAATCAATGTTGGGATAGGAATAAATAAATAAATCTATAAATAAGGGCATAACAAAACGTAATTACAACAAAAATTCAATGTTTGGTAAAGATGAACAAAAGATAAGAAAACATTAAATATTTTTTTTACATCTTATGACATAGAATTTTATTATGAGAAAATTAATCATAATATATGATCATAAAAGATAACACAAACATTTTTTTGCAAGGATAATATTTGATTTATTTGACAAAAAATTAGACAAATAATTGTTACGTAGTTCATATGAGACCCTCTCCCTAAAACAAAAAATAAAATGAAATCACATGTGACTCTAATCCATAATGATTCACGGGAAAATTCCCCACCATTCGAGCGAACAACCTGCCCGGATTTCGTAATTTTAATTAAAGCACACATTTTTTAAAAAGTTCTTTTTATTTTAAATAAATAAATTAGGGGACTTGTCTTACTTCTTAAGTAGATATTAATTATGTCAGTCTCGATTTTTGCACCTTCTAATATGTTAACGACCATGTTGTGTTTTTTTCCACACGACATTATTAAAAAAACACACCAATAAAGATTACATAGCAGGAGGCGAAAAAAATCAGAACCAACATAATTAACATTTACTAATGCCCGTCATATATGTCCCTAAATTTTTATTCCTTTTTTTGAAAAAATATTTAAAAATGTGTATTTTGATTAAATTTCAAAATCTGGGCACGGTGCTCGCCTGGGCGTCGTTGAATTTTCCATGAATCAGCCTATGGCACGTAGCTTAAATAAAATGAGCAAGCATATGCCAATGTTGAGACTATGAACAAAACATGACCCAAACAAAATCGATTATTGTTAGTATAGTTAATTAATTAATTAAATATCTAATTAAAAGAGATATTAATTAGTTAATTAAATGGAAGAGTTAAATGGGAAGTTCAACTATTTCACATCGGAAAAATATAGTTGGTAGAATCTAAATATAAAGGATTTCCTAATTAGTGAGTTCAATCAATTGGGCTCTCTAATGGGCCAACTATGTGGTTTCTTTAATTAGTCTTTTATCGCACATGTCGCAAGGGGCGTCTGAGGGCGCACGTTCGTGAGGAGCTTTGAGGAGCCTAAAGCTTTTGAGATTTGGAACCACGGCTCAGCACGTCGCACAGCTCGTGGCACGGCGATTCAATCAAGCGCCATGGACTAAAGGGTGCGTGAGGATTGGGCGAAAGGTTGCAACCATTCGGCCAATCAGCTCGACGTAACCGCTCTGAACGAATTGGTGAGAAAGCTCTAGGCCGATCGGACGCAATGGTTCGCCAGTTGCAACTCTTGGCTTGAACCGAGCCAATCGTTCAACCTTGGAAGCGAACTATTGCACCGTTTGGAGCCAATTGGTGCACCACTTCACCACAACTCCTTCACCTACTATAAATAAGACCCTTAGACCTTCATTTCGACCACAGAAAAATCCTTCTCTCCTACCCTAGTAATCGATTAAGAATCTCGATTATTGTTTTGTTCGTTATAACATAGTTTTGTAAAAGTGCAACAAAACTTTATTGTAAGTTGTTTTATCTTGGAGACGATTGCTATAGTCCGTTTGCATTTAATATACGGTGCAATTTCGTCTTGCGGAGAAAGAGTATAACTCTTGACTCGACTTTAAATATCCTACCCGTTATTCTGCCCCAATTACTTCAAAATTTAATCCATATATATATATATCAACAATTATTTGATCAACATGCTATACGTTAACTGTGTTTGAAAAAAAGAAAGTTGTGTGCACTCTTATATCTAGATGTATATGATTTGAGTTCATCAAAATATGTTAACATCACGACATGTCACATATTTCATGATTGAAAACACATGGATTGTCAAGTTATTTTACAACAATTATTGCTTATCTGAGTGTGCGGATTGTTAATGAATGATATTAAAACACAATACAACAAAATAGAGCGTAATTATAAAAGGTGCAAAGATACAACACAAAATAACTTATTTGTTTTATACGAGAACACTTGTCATTTAAGAAAAAGCGTATACACGAATCTTGATGTTAAATCATTGAAATATGCACAAAATTAGGTTTTGAAGAGAATTGCAATGAAGTGCTCCAGTTTATTAGGTAATTTATATAAATGTATTTTTTTCTAATTTACATGCATTATATTTTAGATCTGACCCTCGTTATTTAATCACATGATTTGTATTTTTTATAGTATAATTGAAACAAATGGTTTTCTAATATGGAAAATGAGCATTATAATTCTTTGGCAAAAGGTTTCGAACAATGAATAAATATTGTTTCATTCTTACAAATTATTTACGTATCACTTTTCCATTCATTCTGAAATATAATTTCTCTGATAATAGATCACAATGACATCAACCGAAGAAAGTCAAATTCTCCATAATGATATATCGCATTTAGTATGTTGATTTTATTTGTCAAATAGATCACAATGATCATTTCATTTGTTCAAAAGATATATATTATTGATAAAGTACGTATATAAAGAGTGTTCCGAATATATATTTTATAAAATAGAGTGAAAAATAAATTAAAACTATGTAAACTCGGTCTAAACACGACCAATCTCGTACTAGTTAGTGTTGATAGTTGAAGCGTTCACACTTTAAACTCTTTTAAATTATTATATGTATAAAAAGAGTGGCGTGGAAGTACAATTTCGTTACCATCTTTTGAGCTTTTGAAAACACCCACAATCACATCTTATAACTGTTTTTTCCTGAAAAAAAAAGAAGACAAATTTTAGGAGCTAAATGATAAAATTGCTTAAATTCTTCACAGTTCACACAAAAAAGGAAAATGATTTATTTAGAACATATATCGATTATTGACGTGCATATGAAGCCTATATATATAGGGTACATAATTAATTATTTGTTTATTATTAAGTATATAATTTCATATGAATTAATTTTAAAGAAAGTATTGAGAGTTTGATTATGAGATCCAAGTCACCACTCAAAATCCAATCAAAAAAGCAAATTGCATGAAAAAAAAAATGAACCGAAGAATCACAAAGTTTACATCTTAGTAGTAGGGTTGCTTGGATGGCTGGTGTTTCTCGGGCTGGTTAAGCCACCCGACCTCGCGGCGGTGGCGTCAGAAGCATTCATTCCTAAAGTATTTTTGACCGCCGCAGCCGCCCCTTGTGCCATGCTGGCGGCCCCTACTGCAGCGCCCTTGGCCATGCCAACCGCGTTTTGTGCCACGTTCTTAGCTTGTGCACCGCTCTTTAGCATTCAAAACATCATCGACCGTCCCATTTATTAGGAAGAACCAAAAAAAAAACAAAGAAACAAATTGTTTTATTTTAGCTATGTAATTCATTCTTTCTAGTATATATTGAGAAATGAAAATGAAATTGGAAAGAAATGATTTAATTATCTGATCAAGATTTGATTACTCACCTCTTGAAGGAAGTTGTTGGTTTGGGCTTGATTATGAATGTCGGAAGGTTGGTCCACAAGATCATTCCTCCTCATCTGCGATTAGGTTATTTTTGTATTTGGTGAGTATAGCTTTGGAAAATGCAAGTAATTGATTTTCAAAACTTAAAATTATGGGGAGCCTCATGCCGGACCTTACGTGTGACTGGTCAAAATCGTCAATTACTTTTGATCGAGGATTAGAGAACTAGTTTTCTTTTCTTTTTTGAAATATTTTGGGTAGATTAAATTGGCTATTAACTTATTATACTACGTACATATAATTAAGACAATAGATCCATGGTATGTTTTGAATATGTAGCTACCTAATATATTTTGACATGTCAGACAGTCTAATAAGACTTCCTTATATCTAGATCCAAGTCCTTGTCCAGTGACATATTAATTTATTGGTATTTGATTTTGTTTGGATCCTAACATATAGTCCGACACAAGAATTAATTTGTTTAGTAAACATGTGTAAAAAAGTTATAAATAAAATGCTACAATTTTAAATTAACATAATGCAATTAGTCAATGAATAAGTAAAAACTTAAGTTTGAAATATTTTAAGAAATAAAATAAGAAGAAGAACTTAAGTTGAAATTTAAAATTAAAGACACGTTTATCAATAAATTAGTAGTACATATATGATCAATTTTTTAATTGTTCCACTTGGGTTATGTTATTTTGAAAATATTTTATAGTATTTTATTTTTATCGTCGTGTTATGGCATGTGTCTAATTAGAAACTACGAGACATATATTTAATGAGTGGTTAAAAATTATAATAAAAAAGTAGTTGAATTTGATCCAAAATGAAAATGAAATTTGAAAGAAATTATCTCAAGATTTTTTATGTACCTCCTGAAGGAAGTTGGTGGCTTGGCCTTGGTTATGGATGTCGGACGGTTGGTCCACAAGATTATTCCTCCTCATCTGCGATTAGGTTTTTTTTTATTTTTTTTTATTTTTTGAAGAATAATTAAATTTTGGAAAAAAATGCAAGATTTTCAGATGCTTAATTATTAGAAAATTTATTTAATTTAGCATATACGAGTACATAGCAATTTACTCTATAACCTTTGCATAAAAGATTATTTTATTTAGTCCAATCACATGTTTTAATTAATCTTTTCATTGGGGGGGGGGGGAGTCAAATTTAGCCTTTATTTAACGAATTATCAAGAGTCCATAGATTTGTTAAGTAAACACATGGAAAATTAATAAAATAAAATAAAATGCTAGATTTTTAATTAACATGCAATTGATCACAAATGAATAGAAAATGCTTAATTAAGTCCAACTCAAAATAACCCATTATTTTTTGCCTCAATTGAATATGCATGTCATTAATTGTAAAAGGATTTTATATATTTTTGTTTTTCTCTGTGTTATGGCATTTGCCCAATTGCATGACATATTTAATGAATGATCAACAACTATGTTAAACAAAAAAAATATATATATTAAGCAACTAGTTGAATTTAATCAAAAATGAAAAGTTCAAAGTGTGATTTTTATCCCAATATATAAAAAATAAGTATCAGATTCGCCTCTTATATGAAAGTTAGTGGCCGAATTGCAATTTTTGTAAATACATAAATAAAAATATTGTAAATATCCAGAGACCTAACTAAACTAATTAAAATATAAATTGTAAATTGATGTAGTCGGATAAATTTAAGAACTTCCTATATTAATTTATCTAAATTATGATGATAAAATATAGTTTAGAAATTAAATGAAATGCTACCTGAGCCTGATTCGTATCGTGTTCAGCGTTGCAAGTGTTGCCGGGATGACGTTGGCTTGCCATTTTTTCTTTAGCTAGAGAGATTTTTTTTATATTAATTTATGTAAAATAAATATAATCAAATGGATAAAATATTGGGTGTTATTTTAGATGAATTTATAGATGTCAAGACATCATATATTTTTTTTCTAGTAAATGGTTTTAGCCTAAATATGTGCATCACCTGACACATGCAAGTGCCAGTGGCCTGTTCCTACGCCATAATGCTCAAATTTGAATGTTTCCAACAACATGCAAAAAAAAAAAAGAAAAGAAAAGAAAGAAAGAAAGAAAGAAAAAGAAAAAAAAAAAGAACATTATTCAATGTATTTTGAAAATAAAAATAAAAAATAGTGTTGAAACGACAATTAAGAAACTTATAACTTTCTTTTTCTTTTTTAAATTAGGAAACAGGGAACCGTGGATCTTCAACCAAGACATGTTTTGTCACTTTTGTGTACATGACGACTACTTGATTTTTACAAAGGGACAACAACTTATATCTTTGTATCGTTTTGGCATCTTATGTAATCTTGTTGACTTTGAAATAATATATTTTCCTCGGACAATCTTAAGTCAAAATTAAACTAGTTTATTATTTTTTTATTGCAATTCATTAAAAATTATGAGATCATTTTTTTAAATCTTTACCCCAATTTTTCTTACACCAACTCTTCTCTTTCCTTTTTTTTCCAAGTTTTATAAGATTTAATTTGAAGTACATAAATTGTGCAGATAGGATCATGTTCTTAATCATGTATATGAACATTATGAAGAACATGTCAAGTCAGAATGCTAAAAAGTAAGTAAATGACACGAGGTTGGTAACCCCGTTTGATCAACTGATCTACGTTAGGGGGACTTCACAAGTCCGAGAGAAACAATACACTACTCCGTTGCAAGGTTACAAACGCTATTACACGATGACCTTCCGTCACTCAACCCCTTTTCTACACTCTACAATCTCTTTCGATGGACTGAACTATGAGATCCCCTCACAACCTAGATTCCCTCTAGTTCCCACATGAAATCTCTTCCGAAACTCCTTTAAGTGTATATGAAAGAATTTCAAACATAAACTAGACACACAATGATCACAGAGATCAAACTCAGTCTACTCATATACTATATGCTTCAAACTTGAAGTCTTTTTAGACTCTCTAACTCTTGTATTGTAACATCTTAAATTCTATAATTTAAAGTGTTACTCTTTCTATTCTTTAAAACAGAAATTGATTAACAATAATAACAATTCAAGTTTTTTTTTTCGTTTCTAAAATAATCACGCTAGAAATCTCAAGTAAGAAAATAGAGCACAATATATATTTTTCAAATATATATATATATATATATATATATATACTTATGTCAAAATATCTATATTTCATAAATTCCAATATACTAACTCCATTTCATTTCAAAAAGTAACTCATAAGTTCTAAAATCTAAAGTTCATACTCGAAATATTGATAAAACCATAATATTCAACTACTAGTTTAAGTTAGTCCAAAAACACTAAACAAATACAAAATATCAAGATTAAAATAATTTATTTTAAGCAGCAAGTCTAAGAGTTTAAGTTAAATAACCAAAACGTCTAAAGAAAGTCGACCCCCATTTCCTTCACGCCGCTCCAAGATCATTGGCCTGAAAATATTTAAAAATGTGCGGTGAGCACTCTTAAAACGTACTCAGTGGTGGGGATCATGAGCATTTCTTTCTATTTATCCAACTGAAATAAATCGCATGAATAATGGATTTAGGGTACTCTTCTTCTAATTTTAGAATACATCTTGAACTGTGCACATGACATATCCTGGTGCGTACAAAACGCTTCTATGCGTATAAACACTATTCTGTGCGTACGAAACGCTATCCATATTCCATCCATGATAATTCAAGTTGGATTAAAAATATTTGTCTCAAAGATCATATATCATATACTTTTATTTCAAAGATAATAATTTCACCCACCTGATATAAGAGAGTACGTAAAAATCAAGCAGAGAATCACACAGTAGACGAGGGTCCTAATTGCGCCGCACCTAGTATCAAAATAATTTCAAATAAATCATTTAGGCCAATTATAATTCTAATATATATGAAAATTCAAGATTTATGATCCTAAATAATTAGTTTATGAGTTCCGGCTAAAAATAGATAGTTCAAATAAAACTTTATGGACCAAATTTTATACTTGAGAAAGATTTCTGGACTAAATAAATTCTAAATTTTAGGACTAATAATTGATAAACATGATTCTAGATTAGTTTTAATATTTCAAAAATATTTACGAAATTAAACTAAATTTACAAAAACATCTTGGAGTATAATCCAAGCTTTGGAAACAAACTTTAATTTAACTATATTGTATTTATGGGCTATTAAAAAAACTAAACCAAAATAAAGTGCAAAGCCCAAATCCAAAGCCCACACTCCTAACCTTTATCACTATCCCTCTCTTTCCCATACTCATCCAGATTTCAACCAAAACAAAGAAGAGAAAGTCAAATTCCCAAAATTCCAAATTCCTATATTCAACTTTCACTCTCCCTTCTCTCTCTCTCTCTCTCTCTCTCTCGACTATTACAGAGAATTAAAAATGAAAATTCCCAAATTTCAATCATAAATCCCTAACTCTTGTTCTTCCTCATCTCTCTTCTACTAAACTACGACGAGCTCACTGCCACCCGATGACAACCACTCATGAGTCGACGACGAAGAAGGTTGGACACAAACCCAGTTCCGGCAACGTCCCAAACCTGCCGCAACAACCACAATCCCGACAACCCCCAAATCTTTGATTACAATAGCTGACTAATTGTAGCGCCGCGGTCTCGAAAGACCATGGAAATGAGCGCCACGGGGGTGGGGATTAAGAAGAGGGGAAAGAAAGGGGATTTCGAGGATGATTCTCAATGAACGATTCCAAATTAGTTCAATAATAGAATACGATCATCGTAATAAATTCAAAGTTATATATATATATATATATATATATATATAGGGGCGGGGTTATATAAAAACAACCTCTTGTGTGAGAAATGAGAACATATCTCACACCACACATCCATCAAAAATCAAAAGTCCAGATTTGATAAAAAAGAAGGCGGTGGCAATTCTGTAATATCTGAAATTTTTTTCGCGCGGGGGTATTACCGTAATTTGGTAATTCTTATAAAAATCGCATAGGATTTGATAACAGATCGTTATGTTAACGAAGTATTATCATAATGCTAACGAAGCATTACAGTTATGCTAATTAAAGTTTTCAAATATTGTTAGCGAAAAAAATATTCTAAAAATTAATTATAAACCTAATTTGATTTAATAAACCCTAATTAAATGGAAAATATCATAATTGGATGAAATAAACCTAATTAGATGAAATAAACATTGATTGGATGTGGTAAACCCTAAATGAGTTGGAACAAATCATAATAATAATATATTTGTACTACGTTAGCATTATGATTTTGCTTCGTCAGCATTGCGAATACACTATGTTAGCATATGATAATACTCTGTCAACATACGTTATAAACCATAATTGGATGAGATAAACCATAATAATCAATTAAGAACTATAAATAAAAAAATTAAATTTTTAAAAAAATAATAATTAGATGGAATAAAACATAATCGAGATTAAATAAACCATAATTGAGATTTAATAAACCCTAATAAATTTATATTATGCTAGCATTATGATAATTCTTTGTTAGCGCAGTGAATACATTATGTTAGCATATGATAAATGCTTCGTTAGCATATGTTCATATGTTATCATAATGCTGACGAAGAATTATTATATGCTATGTAAAAAAATTTCTTTTTTATTTTTCATTCATATTTTTTCATCTAAATATAGCATTTCGACATCTTAAATGAAAGAGCATGATGAGAGCTTTAATTTGATATATTTTTTGTGTGCATTGGATTAAAAACGAGCAAGTTATGGTCGGTTAAAGTTTTTAAGTTTTTTTTTAATTGCTGACATCATCATTTTTAATGGGTTTGGATGAAAATAGCCCCCATTCCTTTATTTTTTACCCTATTATTTATGAAATTGCCACCTTAAATCTCAACCATTGGATCATTAAATTAGATGGTGTAAGACGGGTTCTCATTTCTCACACTAACAAAGTATTCTCACATGATCCATATCCGATATATATATATATATATATCCAAAACATGAGTTTTTGCTCTTGCAGAAGCTATGCAATAACAAAAGAAATAATACGATGATCAGAGGTTAAGACGAGCTAAGACAACGGGTTAGCTACGAAAGTACACATATAAGCCCCTTCACAGCTCATCGTCTCCACACTCCAGTTCATTGTCCTGAAAACATTTGAGAAAATATTTGGACTGAGTACTAATATACTCAGTAGGTTTTCTGAGAAAAATCGAGTTATCAAAAGCATTTGATAAAATAATTATCTGTGAGTATGTAGATGAATCTTAGAAGATTTTGTAAAGGGGAAATGCATCTAAGTTCATCAAAACGTTTTACATGAATGTGTTCACCAGTAAACCCTGAAGTGAACCTTGATCCATCAGTAAGCCCTGAAATGGACCCACTCACCGATAAATCCTGAAGTGAGCTAAATACGAAACCCGAAACCATCACTGCATCATCATGCGCAGTTACCGAGTAAACCCTCAAAGTAATTAAAAGTTCTTTTAGCTGAGAACGGCAAGGGATTGGGTGCGACTCAAACCAAGTAAGACTGTAGCTACTCATATTGACACAGTGTTGGTATATGAGACTTCGACAACCACAACAAGCAGAACGAATCATTTTACACAGATAATCATATATGCACATTTTTTTCAAAACGAGCTTAATAACTCAAACATAGCATTTTCAGAAAGATAGTATACGCCCACCTTTTGACTATAATAGTCGAAGCTTTTCAGTTTCTACGAAATCGAGCAACACCACAATGATTACGTGTTACGAAAAATGATCTACAAACAACAAAATTTGTCTTAGAACCTCCACGAGGTCAAGACTCTCACAATTACATAGTTTTACATGCTCGTCGGTTAAACCGACCTAAGCTAAACCTCAATAGCTTAAAAATTGCCTACCCCGGCAACCAATAATGACTCAAACCTCAACCATACTAAATCACATAAATGGGACTCAACAACATGATAGACATATGGGAGTTTATAAAAAAAACCATTTTTAAAACACATTTATCTCATTCGAGCATAAATCGAACACTTGGCGTGCGATTATAAACGACACAATTTAAATCCATCATTAGAACTAATCTTAGCTCAAGGTTCCTCTCAACCCTAGTTATAAACTGATAAGGACACTCCGTAGCATCATCCAAGGAGTTAAAAGATCCTTTTAAAATTGATTTCGAACAAGGCTGATTTGAAAACTGAAAATTTGTTGAGCAATTTACACAACAACTGACTTTGATGGTTTATCAAACTTTACTCAGGAATAATTAGGGATTGATCCCTATACTATTGGAAAGCCACGGAAGTCTAGAATTTTACAAAATTTACAGTGACTCAAGATGATAACTAACAAAAAAGTTATAGCCGATTTACTAGAAGGTGGCAGAACTGCCACAAATTCCCCCCAAAAAAAAACACGTGACCTAACTTTGCCGATTTTTCACAATCGACTCAAGAAGAATTATGGACTGAGACATATACCATTGGAAATACACTTAACTCTAGTTTCCATTAAAATTTACGGTGACTCAATATGACGTCTAGCGAGTGAGTTATGCTCGTTTACCGAAGGGTGGCAAAACTGCCGACCCACATGCACGAATGTGCGAACTCAAATTAAAACTTCAAAACGGCCATGAACTCGATACACTAGCTTTCACACCATCAAAACACATCTCAAAACTCAACTAAGCATGCTTGCACATAACCAACTCATTTCTAAATCATCAACATCATTTGAAACACCAAAATTCACATATATACTTCTTAAGCTTAAATCTGGAAATGCATGCTTATATATATATATATATATCTGTGACATCCCAGATTTTCAGAGTTTATTTATAAAATTAAAGAAATTAATGGGAGCCTAGATAAAGATGTTTCGGTTCAAAACCACGATTTTAGGGTCGTTTTTCGTGAAATTGTCTTTTCGAGAATTTCGATCCGAGCTCAGTTATAGTCGATTTTGGTCATGTTTGAAAGGCATTGACCCAAGGAGCATGCCGGTGCTTTCGAATTTTAAATCTGAAGTCGTTTGAGTTCCCAGTGATTTAAAATGCGTTACAGAAGTTATGAATAGTGTTTTTCCGTAGGAGCGCGATCGTTAGAAATTTGCGAAATCTTGTGTGTTGACCCGAGCCTTGTTTTTTCAAGCCTATCTTATAGAATATTTCTCAAGGAATCCGTTGGCGTTCCCGGATTTTCATTCTGAGGTCAATTGGACGTTCGAGAATTTTATTTGTCCCTTGTGTGGAATAGTAGCTTTATTTTTTAAAAGAGAATATTTTCTCGTTTTCCTTTAAGATGACTCGTTCTTTATTCTGAGTCAAGTTGGTTCATTAGTACTTGAGCCAACGAACCTCCCGGTATTTTTGAATTTCGTGAATGAGGTCATTTGGACCTCGCCATCGAATAAAGCGTCTTTTAACCAAACCCAATATTTTTAAAGCAGTATTGTTGCACTGCAGCAGCTTTTCAACGAAGCCTTGATTTTTCCCTATAAATAGAGCTCCTCCCCCTCCCTTATTTCTTGCTCATTTTCATTTCTTCACCCCCATTTCTTGAGAGAGAGAGAGAGAGATTGAGAGCGCTCTTCGTGAGCGCACCTCACAGTTGAGAGAGAAGCGGAGAAGGGAGCGCGGTGGCGGAGGTCCCTGCGGTGGCGTGACGCGCGGTCGTTTCACGGTCAGAATAATTCTCAAGAAAGAATTATCCTTATGCCCACAGCAAGGCGTAGCAAGCTTATGTGAGTAAGGGTCGATCCCACGAGGAGCTACGAATTCTATCTTCAGTGTCACTTTTTTAAAAGATTTGAGGATTGTTGTGGTCTCCGTACTTGTATTTAAAGACTGTAAAATAAAATAACAAAACAATACAAAACAGGAAAGGAAAATATTAGTAGTAACGTATTCCGGATTAGAACTTAGATTCGAACTTAACAAACACTTGACCGATCATGGGCATGATGATTACTTATGCAAACCTAATTATCTGGTTAAAGGTACCAGATCTCTCTCAACGTACCCGATCTATCCTTTCAGTTTAGCCTAGAGGTGATCTCTCGTCCCTTAAACTCTAACTTGTTACCCAACCCCGATCTCTCATATGATTGTAAGCAACAAAGCAGCATTATGAGCTAGACAGACCCAGATTTACCTAGACAAAGATCTCTCTTATGCCCTCAGTACCCGAGATGAATCCCATCCCTTTATGACCAACACACAGCTACGATTCATTGACCATTTATAGAGGTAGTGAACATAATTCTAATTAACGAGTGATCAGCCACAATTAACTAGCTTAGCCCACAGTATAATGCAATAAAGAAAACGACTACACGACGGAACCAAATTTACACAGTTTATGCCCATAAGCCTCACGGTTCTTACGTGTTCATTAAGTTCTTATCTTCGTTCAATCCGGAATAACGAGTCTAGCCGCTCATGTTAGACTTTGAACAACAAAAATAATAATTAAAAGAAATAAAACAAAACATAATTTAAACGAAAAACTTACTTCTATTAATTAGCAAAAGAATCCAACACCAACGCTGGATTGAGGAACATAAAACTAGTACGGAAAAATAAATTGTTTGTGCGTAAAATGATAAAAAGAGTGTGTAAAAAGTTGTTTGTTTTCTGCCATGCATCTACTTATATAGGAGTACAAAGACACTAGGTAAACTCCCCGACAGGACGGGGGTCTTCAGCCCAACACGTAGCCACCATGCCCAAAGCTTTCCATATCTGGCAGATTCTTCCCTTGTTTAGAAGATTCTGAGTCGCAGATTCTGTACTTGCCGTGCCCTAGTTGCGCCGACATAGCAATTTTCCTTGTAGAGCCGAACATCCTTCTAGAAGCGTCAACTTGCCTTCCGCGGCTCCTCTTTCCTTCGGCGGCTAGAGTGCATTGCTCTTGCTATAGCTAGCATTAGTTTCCATTGTGCCCAGTCTCCTCTCATTCTCTTCTCAATCACTCTAGGGTTGTTGTGGGCACGATCACAAACTTCTCCTTCAGCTTTTGTTGGAATGGTGGACGATTTCCGCCATGCTCGAGATAGAGCTTTCCGCTGAGAAGTTGTTGCCCATCTTGGTATCATTGGCACCCTTGTGCCCTCTAGAAGTGATTCTTCTGCCTCCTGCTGCCCCTTATGCCCATTCTGGCTCTTTCCGACTCAAAAATAGAAAAAGAGGACAAAAGAACGAGAAAAAGACATAAAAAATGAGAGAATTTGGACTTGTCATGGCGCAGGAGCCCCCTCGGCCAAGGAGGTGCACGGTCGCGCAAGGGAGCTGCAGGTGCCCATCCCCTCACCGCGGTGCATGGGGGCCGCTGGCGCGTATCCCCCCCCCCCCCCCCCGCGGCGGGGCATGGGCAGGTGCGGCAGCTCCGGCATGTTTTCATCCGGAGGCCATAACGTTCGCCTCGGTTGGAACCACAAGGCCCGTGAGTACTCAAATCAAAACTCTTTTAAAGATCTATGACATAGCAGTGGTTGATAGTATGGAATCTTGATCGTTCAAGTCGGAAATTCCATCCCCGTTTTCCATAATTTCGAGCATTTAAATCGTTTAAATTCTCATGTTTTAAGTCATAGTTATGGGGCAGGTATTTAGATATCATTTCGATTTCTTGTTAGGATCTTGAATAAGGTCGCTAAGTCATTGATCAACTTTTGTAAGAAGAGGTGAACCCCAAGGAGATCTGAGGAATGATTTTCGGCTCATTGCTTCGTCTACGTGCTCGTTATCAAGATGCTCGTCATATAGGTGGGTAATTTTAAACCAAATATATGGTTTGAGCTAGTAAGCTCTAGAATCATGTTAAGGCAAGGGAAATATCCAATAAAAGTATTTTATGCTCTACCTGTTTAGTCTCTGTACAAGGAAAGGAAATGAAGGAATGAAGTTTTATGCATGATTATGTTAAATTGTTATTTGAGTTTGATAAAGTAAAGGAAGTTATTATATTTGAAGTGAGCTATCAAGCATGTTTAGATATGCTAGAATTATTTATATACAATTTGTGCTAGCATGAGATGTTTAGAATTGCTTTAATTGCAATCGATATTTATCCGCGTTCATTTCCTCGTATTAGAATGTTGGATTTTGCTAAAGCTTATTTAGCTAAATATTGCCTTCTAGGGTAGTGATAAATCCCTTGTCGGCTAAGATCATGCTCAATTAAAGAATTATCCTTAGACGATTGCTCTAGGCTTGGTATTGCTAGCTAAGTCAAGTAAGTAAGAAAGGTTAAGGTTAAGTAAGGAAGGTTAAGGTTAATTAAGGAAGGTTAAGGTTAAGTAAAGAGGAATTTCATGAAGGATATAGTTTCTGTTGTAAGTAGGTTATCGAGCTCAAAGAACAGTTTATTTACATTATCATGCAGTGACCTTCGAGTCACCGAATTGAACATTTAAAAGTAAAGGGAGTCACTACTGAAAAATCCCCTCGCATACTCGGGAGGATATTTGAGGTAACCCTTCTTCTATCTGAAAGCAGGCCTAAGGGTTCAGTAGACAGTAGGTTTGAGCCAAGGAAGGCGCCGGAAAAGAAAGAAAAAGATTTTACGGATATGGAGAGGGCTTTTGCGTTTTGCTCTCCATATGCCGTCAGTTTATAATTGGATATTTCTAAAGTTTATCAAGAGTTTTCTCATAAAATCTCACTAAGTACATTAGTGCTCACACCCTCTTTTTCAAATGTTTTCAGGTTGAGATGCTGAGGCCGGTGATGTGCTGCTGGTGGGGTTGTCTGAGGTTTCCAAGTTTGTTGCTCTATATGGTTACATATTTTCTTCCACTATGTTTCTGCTAAGTACTCTGATGTTAGTATTTAGTCTTGAAATGTGTAACTTGATTCTTGATAGTAGCATATTTTAAAGGCTATGATTCCTAAATATCAATAAAGTCTTAAAGTTCTTGAAGCATGTTCTTTGACATACCAGTATTCCTTTATTGATTCCAAGATATTTGAAAAGTCTTACTGTTGAACATATTGGTATCTGTTCTTTTTCAGTGGACTTGTGAATAAGTTTTGCATGCTTGTTGTTGTTGTTCGTCTATGAATGAGCTTTTCTTTCCAAGCATGATTTTGCTCATCTCTAGTTAGTCTTAAGTTGTTTTTCTTGCTTTCATCCTATGAATGGGACAATATGATTTATTTGACTCCGACTTATTAATGAGTCCTTATCGTTGTGACCCACGAAGGGGTCTTGTTTATTGAAAGAGTCGAATTCCTATTTGCTTGTCATTGGATTCGGTTTAAATTTCGATTGGCCTATGATATGGCTTTCTTTGATTCGATTGAATCCTTTGACTCATTTGATTCGTTGAAAACGATAGTTCTTCCAAGTTATGAAGTTAAGTTGCCTAAGTTTTTGAGGCGCTAACTTAGTTTCATTCTAAAAACACCCCCCTGGATTTCCGATTAATCTACCTATTTTCTTCGGCTTTTACGCCTAACACCCCGTCCCCATTAAAAATGACCTCCTAAGGGACCAGGTTGTCACAATATCAATATTTTCAAAAATACCTTTAAAATAATAATGGAGAGAAGCTTTAAGGAGGTTGAAGAAGGTTGGATCAAGCTTTGATTAGGGTTGCAACTTCTACTCTCTTTCTCTCTTCCTTCAAAAACAATGGAGATGGATGTTCTTGCTCTCTCTCTCTCTCTTAAAAATTTGTGAAGAATGAAGAAGATGGAGTGGAAGCAAAGAAGGAAATGTAGCTGCCTTGATCTCTATCTCTCAAAAATTTTGTGTAGAAAATGAGAAGAGGAATGGCTATGTAGAGCTTTGATCTCTCTCTCTCTCTATCTATCTATGTGTACATTACATATATATCTATTTGCTATTTTGGGGAAAAGGAAAACGTGGGGAGGGGCATGGAAGAGGTGAGGGGAGGCATGGCCTCCCATACCTTGGGAGTTGACTTAGAAAATACCCGGTTTAAATACTGGCTGTTCGGTTATCGTGATATTTTCCGTCTTCGGAAAAATCCCAAATTGGATCGAAACGGATGAAATAATTCATTTATTTTAAAACCATAGATTAAACACATTCTGAAATATTTTAAAAACACCAAGTGACATAAATCGATAAATCAATTAATACTTATATTAAATATATTTCGAATCTCATCGATACAACACATCGCAAGTTCGGTTAAACCACCGAATTACAGATTTTCAAAACGACGCGACTGCCATAGTCTATAATTGCAATTAATTATACACAAATAGGTTCTGGGCACTACATACTCTCCTTCTTAAAAGGAATTTCGCCCCGAAATTCAAGCATCCTGAAATATCTCGGGATACTTCAGTTTGATCGAGCTCTCAAGCTCCCATGTTGCCTCGTTTCAATCATGGTGATTCTATTGCACAAGCACTAGTGAAATCTCTTTGTTTCTCAAGACTTGGACCTTTCGATCGATAATCATATGCGGCTTCTCTTCATACGACATGTCAGGTTACAATACAAAATTATCATCTCGAATTACGTGTTCAGGATCGGACACGTATTTTCTTAGCATCGATACATGATAAACGTCATGTGCTTGGGATAGATTCGGCGGCAACGTAAGCCGATAAGCAACCTCACCAATTCTTTACAGAATTTCGAATGGATCAATCAACCTTGGTCGCAACTTGCCACGTTTCCCAAATCTCACAACACCACGTGTTGGAGATATCTTCAAAAACACCTTATCACCAACTTGAAATTGCAAGTCGGTCCTTCTTTTATTAGCATAAGCCTTCTGACGATCTTGTGCTTCTTTCATCCTTGCCCGGATTTGATCGATCTTTTCAATGGTCATTTGCACAATTTCTGGCCCCAAAATTCTGCGTTCCCCAACCTCATCCCAATATAAGGGCAATCAATATTTACAACCATACAAAGAGTCGTATGGCGCTATTTTAATGGTGGATTGATAACTATTGTTATACGCGAACTCTACCAACGGTAACATGTCCTCCCAACTCGTATTTCCATCAAGCACAATTTCTCGAAGCATGTCTTCTAGAATTTGAATTGTTCTTTCTGATTGGCCATCGGTCTGAGGATGAAATGTTATGCTGAAATTAAGTCTCGTGCCCATCGCCTCTTGAAGGCTTTTCCAAAATCTCGACGTGAATCGGGTATCACGATCCGATACGATAGAAACTGGAATCCCATGCAATCTAACAATATCTCACATAGATTTGAGCCAACCTGCTCAAATCTGTCATGGACTTTATTGGAATAAAATGCGCTGACTTTGTCAGTCGATCCACGGCAACCCAGACTACCGTGTTCCCTTTTACCGACCTCGGTAAACCAACCACGAATTCCATCATGATATGCTCCTATTTCCATTCAGGGATCTCTGAAGGTTGCAACAAACCCAAAGGTCATTGATGAACGGCTTTCACTTGTTGGCACGTCAAGCATCTTTCCACAAATATTGCTATTTCTCATTTCATGTTGCTCCACCAAAAACTCTGCTTCAGATCTTTATATATTTTTGTACTCCCCGGATAGGCAACATACGAAGTACTATGAGCTTCCCTCATAATCTCCAACTTCAATTCGTTAATATTTGGAACACACAGTCGATCACGAAATATCAACGTTCTGTCATGGGCTTCCTTGAACTCCCTTGGTTCGCCATTCTTGATCTTCTGTCGAATTTTCTCCAACTTAACATCTTTTAGTTGTGCTTCAATGATTCTTGCTCGCATGTTCTAAGAGGTTCGAAGCTTGCTTTATCTTCATCTTCAACTTCTTTCGACTTTCTCATCTTTCTGGGGCGTACTTCATGATGCATCTCAATCTTAAGTTCTCGGTGCAGTCATCTCTTTTCCTCAAGGCGGTATTCTAACTTCATGACTTCTGCTGGTGATCACCATCGCTTGTAGGTATAATGATCGCATGTCTAGACTTTGACTACATGCTCGGAACTTACTTGCTGTTACTTAGATCGCCTTTAAACACAATGAGCTGAGAATTTACTTTAGAGCTGCGTGTCCTAACCTTGGAGAGCACTAACTGGCACTACTTGAATTCTACTTCCTACTAAGAAATACTACTACTCGCTCTTTCAATAATGACTAAAAGAAATATAGCTATATACTTTCTATTCTATTCCAAGATCCACACTCGAGTTCTACGAGCGGGATTAAAGGGAACAAATGCCTCTGAGTGAGGACTTTGTTTGATCAATAATTTTTAACAAGATCAAAGGCTAGAAAAGATATAACACTTAGTTATATATGCCAAAAATATTACCTTTTCAGACGACTTATAACTCGAAGGGTTTTTGCACATAACAAAGATATAGAAGAAAATCAACGGTTACCAATCTGAGAACCGTGCTGAAATATTTTTAGAAAGATATCAGCATAGCCTAATAAGGAAGTGCTATTACTGATTTTTGATGATCAAAGAGTATTATCCAACAAGATTACAAATTATCCAAGATGATTAATCGAGAAATTTCAAATGATATAATTGAAGAATTTCAAACGATATTAATCTATTGAAGGGCGATTGATTCAATTGACAAGAGAAATGAATAAACCGATTCAGAATGAGAATGAATAAATTGATTCTATTGACAAGAGAATGAATAAATAGACTCATCAATGGTGCGTTGTTTTACACCAAAAATAAAGTTCTCGGCAGCAGTCGGTATGCCCTTACTGCACGTGTATAGCGATGAGCGAGATCGTCTCCCAAAGGACCGGTGAGAATTACTCTATACTTCCAATCTGTATGACCAAACTTCCAAATGGATTTTTGTAATTATAATAAAATAAATGAAATTAACAATTAAATATAAAATAAATGCACGAGTGATTAAAGCGAACGGACTTAAAATATGAGAAGGATTATTCCGGATTCCAATTAACTCCACCCTAGCTTACCTAAACCGATCCTTGACGCAAAGATGAATTCAATTAACACATACAAACCAGTTATAGCTACCGAAGACGCTTACTGACGCAGCCTAATTCCTCCGTAGTTTCTCGATAATCAGGAAGACGCTTCACTAATTATTTCCCTAATCAACTGACAACCGTAAGAGATGCTCTATAGGTTTAATGAGCCGACAACCTTAAAGTCTAGAGGAACCCGATTCATAATTAACAGACTCTAACGCAGGACCGTGAATTAAGATTGTTATTCTCCCTGGTTCTGAAAAACTGTTTCGCCACTAATTAAACTTAAACCACAATTATGGATGACCGGTTTAATTGACTACTAATTAATTCCAACTCACTAAGTATTTGCAACTACCTAGCAATATTAGAACAATTAACGACTCGAAACACAAAGAATAACAAATGCATGCAAGTAATTGAACGATGAAAACGATTAGATCTCACAGTTTAGCTAGGCCAGGGCTTCGATAGTTGTTACCGGATTAAAAAGAACTTAGCTTGATTGCATAATTAAATCAAACCTCCAAAATATTGTCGAGCAGTACATGAATTCATCGAAGAAGATGAAATAAAAGTTGCTGGAATAATCGTCCCCTCTCTCCTATGCATTAATATGGATGGATAAATCCTATTCTATCTATATTATCCTTAATTAAAATAATTAAACATGGAAATAAAATCCTAGTCTATCTCAATTAGGTAATTGCCAAGATGAGGACTCCTTAGAGGCGGTGGAAATTCTCTCGCGCGCGCCCAGACCATGGGCCTAAGTAAATTCTGCACTCCAGCCCAAATCCGCACGCTCAGGCACAATCTCTGAGTTATCTGCCCATATTATCCTACCGTATGCCCATATGGCATGACTTTCCGAACTTCCAGCTTCAGCTTCCTTTGCACAACTTGTTTTCTCCCCAAAAGCATGCCATTTTCCCTAACTTTGTGTAGATTACCTGCAAAACCCTCAAGGCATAACATTCTCCCAAAATGACATCATAACACGGCAATCAACACAATTAAATCATACCAAAATGGCCCAAAATATTAAGTAAAATTAGCCCGATCAATCAAAACTTCCTATCATACTGAAACTCTCAATCTATCGAACACTAGGTCTATCTTCTTAATGATCTTCTTTGTGTTCTCTTCTTTCTTTCTTGATAAGTGCACTAAGAATGCTCGACACTTGCCCTTTCGAATCATCTTCATCGCTTTCAGCATTGATATGACGGGGATCACACTTTCCATTCTTGTTCCATAAAACTTTGTCTCGGCCCCACCCAACTTTTGGAGTATAATCTCCCTTTCTTGGCATCGAATCGTGGCACATTCTTTGGTCAGCCAGTCCATACCGAAAATAATATCGAAGTCTCACATCTCAAACACATAGAGACTGACTGTGAAACTCTTTTCACCTATGAACACATCTAGGTTCTGGCACATGTAATCAAACAAAAGCATTCGCCCTGAAGGAATGCTCACGACTAAAGGTTCCTTAGCTAACTCAAGTTCAAGATTCATACGCTCACAGACACTTCTAGAGATGAATGAATGCGAAGCTCCAGTATCAAACAAGGCAAGCAGAGGTACATCACACATACTGATCATACCTGCCAAGTTTCCAGGATTTCCGGCAGCCTCCTGGTGATTCAGTGCGTATGCTCGGGCCTGTTGAGGTGCCCTCTGATTCTGGTTCTGGTTTTGCTGAGGCCTCTGTTTGCCTCGGTTGTTGCCATAGCCTCGATCACCTCCTTCCTGTGCTACCTGTTGTCTCTGGTCTGGCACTTCTGGCTTCTGCTGACACCAATTAGCAAAGTGACTCAGTTGGCTACAACGGTAGCATGTAAGACACTTTCCAAAATGGTGTTTGTGGCAGGTGGCACACTGCGGTACATAACCTTGGTAGCCCTGAGGCTCCGCTGCCGCATTCCTTTGGCCAGCTGGCCTTTGTACATAGCCTCTTCCAGCCCTAATAATTGGCTGGAAACTCTTTTTCTAGTGCCCATGTTGAGGACTTTCCCATTTTCGCTTTCCCTTGGGGTCAGCCATAGACGGATGAGATCCCGACCCTTTCGAGGCTCTCTGCGTCGCCTCAATGCTCAGTGCCCAGCTCAAAAACTAGCCATAATTAGCTCCGTCCTTCCCGACTAGAGTAGTCCCGATCACAGGCCCCAGTCCCATAAGGAACTTTTCAATTCATTTCTTTTTAGTGTCTATTGTCTAAGGTGCTTACCTCGACAGTCTATTGAATTTTAGGTCATAGTCGGCCACAGAGCTGCTACCTTGTTTCAAATTCTAGAACTCGTTCACCTTCTGGTGCTGATAGTGAGCTGGAATATATTTCTGGTACAGAATGGACTTAAAATCTTCCCAAGTGAATATCTCCCACTAGTCATCAGGAATCGTTCATCTCACTGACTCCCACCAGAAGTCAGCATCGTCTACTAGCTGGTATAGCGCACAGACTATCTTTTTCTAGTCATCACATTGGAGAAATCTAAAGATTTTCTCCAAAGCACAGACTCATCTCTCAGCCCCGAGTGGGCCACCTTCCTCATTGAACATCGGGGGATTATGATGTTGGAATTCGATTTCGATTTGCGGTCCTTGGACCGGAGGCTCCACCGGCATCTCTGGCACCACTGGATTAACGTTTCTCGATCTTCTTCCCCTCAGAGGCATCCTTCACTAACCGAGTTCCATGAGAATCATGATCATAAAGATCTTACGCATTATAATTCAATTGATTGATAAAGAATCTCTCGAGCACAACCTCTCCATTGATCCCGAACACGCATGATCTAAATCGATACATGCTCAATGAATCAAGAAGTCTCATAAGACGGTCTATGTTCAGCAACTATAAGCTAGATTTGTCTATGTTCTCTAAGTCATACCATACTGCTCAATCCAAGCATACCAATAATCAAATTCCAACAATCAAAATACATAATAACATGGATCGAATCATTAGGACATGCCCGCCCATAAATCAATTAGCAATTTTCAAAAGGTCACGTCATACAAAATCCATAAATCATGGCATCCTTGCCAACAGTTAAACGTATATGGTCCACATACCAACATGAATACAGACAAATGGCACTCATGCCCACATAATCATAAAAATAGCTCATCCGCCAAATTTAAACATATTTGACTTATTCATCAAAATTAAACACAAATGTGGCTAACCTGCCAACATAGAATCACGTATATGACCTACCCGCCAATATACAATACAAGTTTTGGCTTATCCACCAATTTAAAATCATCACTCGGCTTTTCTGCCGGTATCTAACACATGTATACGGCTAAACCGCCAGTATACAATCACATTTATGGCTAAACCGTCGTTATCAAACATATATACGGCTAAACCGCCAGTATATAATAGCATAACTCACAATTATATCTAAATAATAATGAATCATTTCATAATATCCAAATAAACAACGCATCTCATAATTGTCAATTATTTGATATTCCAAATGCATAAAACATGCGTAGCTTTGCTGTTGCGTGAGAGACGAGTTGAAGGCTTATGAAATAATAACTAAAGACTCAATAATGGAACAAACAAGATGACCCAGTAGGCTGCAGAGTTGCAAACCTATCTCTGATACCAATCTGTAGCGCCCCGATCTTGAAAGACCGTGGAAATGAGCGCCACAGGGGTGGGGATTAAGAATAGGGGAAAGAAAGGGGATTTCGAGGATGATTCTCAATGAACAATTCCAAATTAGTTCAATAATAGAATACGATCATCGTAATAAATTCAGAGTTATATATATATATATATATATATATATCCAAAACATGAGTTTTTGCTCTTGCGGAAGCTATGAAATATCAAAACAAATAATATGATGATCAGAGGTTAAGACGAGCCAAGACAACGGGTTAGCTACAAAAGTACACATATAAGCCCCTTCACAGCTCATCATCTCCACGCTCCAACTCATTGTCCTGAAAATATTTGAGAAAATATTTGGACTGAGTACTAATGTACTCAGTAGGTTTTCTAAGAAAAATCGAGTTATCAAAAGCATTTGATAAAATAATTATCTATGAGTATGCAGATGAATATTAGAAGGTTTTGTAAAGAGGAAATGCATCTAAGTTTATCAAAACGTTTTACATAAATGTGCTCACCAGTAAACCCTGAAGTGAACCTTGATCCATCAGTAAACCCTGAAATGGACCCACTCACCAGTAAACCCTGAAGTGAGCTAAGTACGACACCCACAACCACCACTACATCATCATGCGCAATTACCAAATAAACCTTCAAAGTAATTAAAAGTTCTTTTAGTTGAGAATAGCAAGGGATTAGGTGCGACTCAAACCAAGCAAGATTGTAGCTACTCACATTGACACAACGCTGGTATATGAGACTCTGACAATCACAGCAAGCAGAACGAATCATTTTACACAGATAATCATATATACACATTTGTTTCAAAATAAGTTTAATAACTTAAACATAGCATTTTCAGAAAGATAGTATACGCCCACCTTTTGACTATAATAGTCGAAGCTTTTCAGTTTCTATAGAATCGAGCAACACCATAATGATTACGTTTTACGAAAAATAATCTATAAATAACAAAATTCATCTTAGAACCTCCACGAGGTCAAGACTCTCACAATTACATAGTTTCACATACTCGTCGGTTAAACCGACCCAAGCTAAACCTCAATAGCTTAACAATTGCCTACCCCGACAACCAATAATGACTCAAACCTCAACTATAGTAAATCACATAAATGGGACTCAACAACATGATAGACATATGGGAGTTTATAAAAAAACCCTTTTTAAAACACATTTATCTCATTCGAGCATAAATTGAACACTTGGCGTGCGATTATAAACGACACAATTTAAATCCATCGTTAGAACCGATCTAAGCTCAAGGTTCCTCTCAACCCTAGCTATTAACTGATAAGAACACTCTTTAGCATCATCTAAGGAGTTAAAAGATCCTTTTAAAACTGATTTCGAATAAGGCCGATTTGAAAACTGAAAATTTGTTGAGCAATTTGCACAACAACTGACTTTGATGGTTTATCAAACTTTACTCAGGAAGAATTAGGGACTGAGCCCTATACTATTGAAAATCCACGGAAGTCTAGAATTTTACAAAATTTACAGTGACTCAAGATGATAACTAACAAAAAAGTTATAGCCAATTTACTGGAAGGTGGTAGAACTACCATGAATTTCCGAAAAAAAACACGTGACCTGCGTTGCTGATTTTTCACAATCGACTCAGGAATAATTATGGATTGAGACATATACCATTGGAAAGCCACTTAAGTATAATTTCCGGAAAAATTTACGGTGACTTAATATGACGTCTAACGAGTGAGTTATGCTCGTTTTACCAAAGGGTGGCAAAACCGCTGACCCGCGCGCACGAATGTGCGAACTCAAACCAAAACTTCAAAACAGCAATGAACTCGATACAGAAGCTTTCACAATATCAAAACACATCTTAAAACTCAACTAAGCTTGCTTGCACATAACCAACTCATTTCTAAATCATCAACATCTTTGAAACACCAAAATCCACACATATACTTCTTAAGCTTAAATCTGGAAATGCATGCTTATATATATCAATATTTTCGAAAATACCTTTGAAACAACAATGGAGAGAATCTTTAAGGAGGTTGACGAAGGTTGGATCAAGCTTTGATTATGGTTGCAACTTCTACTCTCCTTCTCTCTTCCTTCGAAAACAATGGAGATGGATGTTCTTGCTCTCTCTCTCTCTAAAATTTTGTGTAGGAAATGAGAAGAGGAATGGCTATGTAGAGCTTTGATCTCTCTCTCTCTCTCTCTCTCTCTACATATATATATATATATATGTGCACATTACATATATATATATATATCTATTTGCAATTTTGGGGAATAGGAAAACGTGGGGAGGGGCATGGGAGAGGTGAGGGGAGGCATGGCCTCCCATGCCTTGGGAGTTGACTTAGAAAATACCCAGTTTAAATACCGGTTGTTCGGTTATCGTGATATTTTCCATCTCCGGAAAAATCCCAAGTTGGACCGAAACGGATGAAATAATTCATTGATTTTAAAACCATAAATTAAACACATATTCTCAAATATTTTAAATACGCCAAGTGACACAAATCGATAAATTGATTAATACTCATATTAAATATATTTCGAATCTCATCGATACAACACATCGCAAGTTCGGTTAAACCACCAATTTACAGAATTTCAAAATGACGCGACTCCCATAGTCTATAATTGTAATTAATTATACACAAAAAGGTTCGGGGCACTACATTAATGCAACCCTTCCACCTCCCAACTCGATTTTGAAATCCAACAAAATTTCTAGCTGACCCAAACTCAGTTAGACCCAGCCTAAACTTTTATCCCTCTTTTCCTTTTTATAATTTTTGCATCTTATTTAAGAAATTATGGAATTCTATTTCTAGACTCAATAATTGACCATTAATTACTATGCTTGAGTTTTAGAAATAGAAAATAGTTGTTATGTTGTTCTTATGGTGATTGAGTGAAAGTTGGTTTAATGGAAATTAAAATTAAATTCTTGAACATGCTTTATAGATGATGATGGTAGTTTTCTTGTGATATCTGTATGACAGGAGAATAAAAACAAAACAATTGATAGATGTTGGTGTTGGTTACTAAGCAGTTCATAGAGAATCATTAATTGATTTTTACTTGACTTTCAAATGAATTAAACAAAGTGGCACAAGTTATTGTGAAGTTTAGTACTAAGCTCATACTTTGAAATTTGTATTGAGTAGCAACAAGCATGATTCAAGAATTTACCTTAATTAGGGTAAGAACTTTGTATGGAATTCTGCTATTGAAATCTTGATCCAAATAACTCTTTAATATATGTCGATTGAGGAAGATTTTTTTATATAAGTTTTGAATGGTTTTGAAATGTAATTTAAAAGGGTAAGCAAAGGATAGGAATGAGTATTTGATTAACAAAGATGACACATGTATGTTTTACTTGGATTAATTGAATTAAGTATTGCTATGTGTTTAGCTAGAGGAAAAATAAGAAAGTTCATCATTATCCTATTTTTTTTTAATTATGAAATTTTCTTTCAAAAATAATAATTTAAAAATAAATAAATCTTATCTAAATGAACAAGACTCAAAAGATTAAAGGTTCAAAAGTAAACTTTTAAAATCCAAATATTAATTTCAAATATTTCTAATACTAGGGGCGCAACTTCGAACTTTCTCAAGTCCAACTAATTCTATTGAGCATTATTAAATAAATAAAAACTAAATTTTTAAATCAATCAAATAATTGAAATAATTTAAATCACGCAGAAGTGGGATGTTACATGTGTATACGTAAAACCTCTCGCCCTCTAACTAGTCTGATTCCCAGGCTATTTATAAATACAAGACATAGCCTTAACAAGGTAATCAGAAAATCCTATTTTGAATCAAACTTTAAAAGAAAACTTTCCTAGTTTAATTCAGACTTCTTTTAGTTAGATGTCTTCCTTGAATAGAACTCGCCTTCTTCTATCTTAAACAAGGCATCTTCTATTCTGAAACGTCCATCATGAAAAGGTAGCTTCAACTCCTTGAAATCAACTTAACAGTCTCTTGGAAACACTCTGAATAATCATGCACGTGATCATGTTCACAAACATGCTCAAGTGCATTCTTTGATCTTCAATCAGATTGACAGCGGAATGTTCATATCAAAATGTCCAGAACATGGTCTTCAAAACTTGAAAAAATCAAAATCTTTGTGTTCTTTGAATTGCCACAAATATCATGACAATCTAAAAATACTTAGTAATGTAAGATGGCACTAACAATCTCCCCATTTGTCTTTATTTGTTGGCAAATTAGTTCCATATTTTTAAAGAACACAATCTTCATCTAAAGGATCATGTACCTTAAAAGATTCTTGAATGTTCCTATAAACATCATATGATCTTGCTGTTTTTCACTCTTTTATCAACATGTTTCTCCTATGCTGTAATTCTTTTTTTATCATATTTTTCTTCTATCAACAATTTAATTTTTTAGCAGACATAAGGATCATAAAACTTACAGATAAAAACATGTGAAAACATGAGTGCAATATAATAAAAACTATCAGGAGAAATTTTAATAAGATTATCTATTATTTACTCCCCTTATTTGCCACCGATAAAGACAAAGGAATAAAAAGAGAACTACTCGGATTTGTTAGATGCTTGCTCTTCTTCTTCTTTAGATCCTCCTTCTTCATCACCATCATCTTCCTCTTCAGCCTCCTCTTCATCATCATCCGCATCATGCTTTTCATTTGCAGTTTTCTCTTCTTCTACAGCTTTCTCTTGATCACCATCATGTTCTTCACCCTTTGAGGTAGTCTGTGGAGATCCCTCTTGAGTGGAAACTACGACAGTACTTGCAAGTTTGTTCATGTTATGAACATTATCAAGTACATCAGCTACTGGGGAGGAAAATGCTTCTCCAGATGAAAGTTCAGCAATTAGAGCTTGAATCTTCATCTTCTTAGAGGTATGCTCATATATCAATCGAGCATGGAACTCCATACTGATTTCTAGAAATTTGAGCACTAATTCCTTCGGTGAAGACTTCTCAATAGATGCATCAACAGATTTCTTTGATGCAATGAACTTCTTGAACTGTATGCGCAGATGATGATCACCAATTTTATGAGCAACTTTGATGATAAGAGGCTTCTTTGGAGGCATAACTCTATCTGTCTTTGTAGATGCATTCTTCTTCTGTTTCTTTATGATGCCATATATGAGTGAAGGATAGCACAATGGACCTTTGATCATAGTGGACTTTGCACTACTAACCAACTTACCAAACACAAACTCCCCATAGTTGAATTTCTTTTCAGTTCCCAAGTGGAACAGAAACCTTCCTTGAGCTTGTGTCATTGCAGCCCCGTGCTTGGTTGGCATCCAGCTATAGATCATGATGCGAAATAGAGCACCATACTTCTAAGACAACTTTGAAGATGGAATTATCTGAGGAGTAGAGGGTCATTTGGTATAGATGCCCTGGGTTAGTTCTTCAGCAACCACCCCCGTCATCCATCTCTTCCAACTCCTCCTTAACCGAGCAATCCAGAAATTCATTGATGAGTTCTGGTAAGAAGTCCAACATCTCTCCGCTGACAAAGACTTTATGAAAGTCTTATGAGTCAGAATCATCGACTTCCTTGGTTAGGTTGCAATAAAACTCAGATACAACCAGTGGAACAAACTCGTGCACCCTCTGCATAGTTCCTAACAGATCCGTATCTTCCAACAAAGAGTAGATCCCAGAAGCAAGTAGAGTATCCTTATCAACCTTTAAGTTGTTATTGCAACGTTTCGAAAAGGTGTATCTAAATTAGGAGTGTTGGTTCTGCTACAAATAAAAAAAAATTAAGTTATTATTGCAACATTTAAAAAAGGTGTATCTAAATTATAAATTCGTTCAAAGATAGTGATTTTGTTAGAAATTAATCCTTCAATATATTTTAAAAAGATATATATTAAATATTTTATTTTTCATACAAAATTCATCCCATATCAAATAACTTACAAATATTGGTGTGCATGAACAAACTATAAATTGTTAAGTCAATACTGGTCTTCCACATTTTTCGGTCTTTTGATTAAGATCAATTATAATATTTGAATCTATAGAATTTAAATAGTTAAAACTTATATATTTTAATTTTTAAAATAAAATAGAATGTTATTGCACATGAACAAATTATAAATTGTGAGGCCCAACAATGATCTTTCCACCTTTCTTGGTCTTTCAGTTGAGATCGACTGTAATATTTTGATATTTGATTTTATCAATTTAACATTAAATATATTTTAAAATTAAAATATTGTATTAAATATATTAAAAAGTTGGAATAAAATAATTTAAATATATTTAGTTAATCAAAGAAAGGGGTTCGAAAAACTTTTTCAAACCTAAAGAGAGAGGTTCGAACTGTAAAATTCTAACGAGGGTCGGAGCCTTTAGAATTTTTGGGGGAGGGAGTTTAGCCAGGGTCTACGTAGTTTGTAGATCATCCATTTTTTCTATTTTTTTGCTTTTCGTTAATGGTTGATGATCGTATTTAGCTTTTTTCAATTTTATGTTGGATTCATGGTTGTGAAAGTGCAAAAATGGAGAGAGATGAGAGAGACAACGACTGTGCCGCTGCGGGATGGAGAAGAAAGGGGTGGGTGAGCGGTGGAGAAAGAAATATATATTTCTTTTTTTTTTGCGTATCTATAGTTGAGTTCATGAAGTTACATATATTAATATATAATAATCTGGTTAGAAAATCGAAAATAATAAAACAATCCATCTTATATGAGTCGATGGTCTTTTCTTTTATAAAGTTGGAAGAGGTTATTGATGCATATCCTATCAAAAAAATACATAAATAATTATATTTCAGTCGACATAATTCATATATTTATTATTATACATAATTTTTTTAATAATATTCACTGTGCATCGCACCTGGTATGCTAGTCTATACAATATATAAAAATAATACCGCATTCGCAAATAGAAATTTAATATTTTCCCACCCATTTTCACCTTCCGAAAATGGGAAAATAGTATTTTATATTATCCAATTATTATTTTCCATTTAAAAGATTGAATATTAATATATTCCAAATATATGGTTATATATTTCCACAAATACTAGATTGCACGCAACTAATCATGAAGACTACAATTAATGGTCAGCAATAAATTTCTCACACCTCATATTTTTTTTGGTCTTTTAGTTTAGACTTGAGAACAAATATAGTGTTTGAATTAATTAATTTAATATTTAAACATATGTATTTAAATATTTAAATTAAAATTTTGAATTACATATAATTTTTTGAATGTTTTCGAATTAAGTATGCAAATCAGTATTGTATCACACACAAATGAATTAATCAATTCATCTATACTGTTAATTTATAAAAATGTTTAAAGTTTTTAAGTTAGATATATTTAAATTATCAAATTAAAAATATTAATTGATAGTATCAATTTAATGTTAAATAATTTAAAATTTTGAAATTAACATAAATAAGTTATCAACTTTCAACATATTTTAAATAGTTAAGACTTTTAATTTTTGAAACAAAATTTAGCCCCACGTTGAAGAACTAACAAATATTGTTGTGAATAAACAAATTATAAATTGTGAGGCCCAATAATAGTCTTTCCACCTTTCTTGCCCTTTCAATTGATATCAAGTACAAAAAGTTCGAATTAACATTATTAAAAATTTCAAATAAAATATTTTAAACATTTTAACTTATTAATTTAAAAAAGTAATTAAGTTAATTAAATGTATTTAAAAAATCAAGATAAGCATAATTTTTTTAAATAAATATATTTAAATTTTCGAAATAAATGTATTAATTAATTTTATAAATTTATTATTATACGATTTTAAAATTTTGAAGCTAAAATATTTAAGTTAGCATTTTAAAATATATTTTAAATAGTTAAACTTATATTTTTAATTTTTAAAATAAAATATAATATTATTGTACATGAAAAAATTATAAATTATGAGACCCGACATTCGACAATGGTCTTCCCACCTTTCGTGATCTTTCAGTTGAGATCAAGTATAATATATTGATATTTGATTTTATCAATTTAATAGTAAATATATTTTAATATTAAAATGTTGTATTAAATATATTAAAAAGTTGGAATAAAATAATTTAAATATATTAAGTTAATCGAAGAAGGGGGTTTGAAGAACGTTTTTCAAACCAAAAAAGGGATTCGAACTGTAAAATTACAACGAGGGTCGAAGTTTTCAGAATTTTTGAGGGGATGAGAGCATAGCTAGGTCACCGTAGTCTGCAGATAGACCTTTGTTTTTTCCTTTTTTATTGCTTTTTGTGAATGGTTGATGATTTTGTTTAGCTTTCTTTACTTTTATGTTGGATTCATGGTTGTGGATATGCAGAAATGGAGGAAGAGGAGAGAGACTATGTTACTGTTGCGGGATGGAGAAGAAGGGGATGGGCTAGCGGTGGAGACGAAGACGTGCATTTTTCCTTCCTTTTTTGTTTCTCTACAGTTGGGTATGAAGCTACATGTAATAACATATAACAATCTATTTCAAAAGTCAAAAATATAATTACAATCCATTTTATATGAGTTGATGGTTTTTTATTAATTTTATAATGTTTGAAGAGATTATTGACGCATATTCTATCAAAAAATACACAAGTAATTTATAATTCAGTTGATATAATTCATATTTTTATTATTATACATAATTTTTTTAATAATATTCACTATGCATCGCACAGGTGTTATGCTAGTATTAATAATAATCATCCCGAATTAGAATATTATGCTGATATCTTGGTATCATATTAATTTTCGAATATATAAATATTAATATGATCTGTATTACATTTAATTGATTAATATATAATTAATTCATATTATATAAAATATAGGGAATTATACATGTTAATTATTTAATATTATTATAGATTGATACTTTTTTTATATTATGACACGCTTACCATATGTATACACATGCTATTAATCCATATTATAGTATGGAAATTGTATTTAGATTTATTAGAATAGATTTACCATATTATATATTATGTAAAATAAGGTAGATTGTTATAGTGAATTGAATTCATACCTTATATGAATGGGAGATTTTCGCCAGGAGTGAATTTATACGGCAGTTTTATATAGCAACATAATTATATAGTAAGTATTTAAGTTCATTATAGAAACGTGATTTGTATAATTAGAAACTGTTATTCATTAATTTCAATATGATGGCTATTTAAAGTTTTTTCTCTAAAATAAAAATATGGAAACTGTTATTCATTTCAACATTACAAAATTCATGCACATAACTATTATAAAATAGTGATGAATATTTTTATCAACGAACACTAGCTACCAATTAATTATTTTGAAGATGGCATTTTCAAGCCTAAAAAAGTTACTTCTCTTGGCTGTGGTATCATTCAGTTTTGTTCATAAAATCAATGCTGATGAAGACAGTTCTTCCCTCAGAAACCATGAAGTTTATATTCTTAGTAATCTCCCTAGCCAATCCAAACCGTTGATCGCTCACTGCAAATCTAAAGATGATGATTTAGGAAATCACACCCTTTATTCTGGTCAAAATTTCAGTTGGCATTTCAAGAGCAATTTTTGGGAAACTACTCTTTTTTCGTGTCAATTTTGGTGGGATTTGAAGAAACAAGGATTTGTTGTATTTTCTGCAGAATGGCTTGGAGTTTTTCACACATATAACTATATAGTCAAACCTGATGGTTTCTATGTTAGCAATGGTCAAGAAGATCGACTAGGTAATTTATCACTCGTACAAACATGGGAGTGAATGAGTGAGTCGAGTCGAGTACCATAATTATATATTATTTATCTAGTGTTATAGATTTCTATATTTATTTTTCAATAATAAACGAGTGCGCGGCTCCAATACACAGTTGGATTATGTTGCTGCAAAATTGGTGGTGTTTTTGTGGAAATTATATCGAATTGGATGACAACTCTTGCGGAGATGAGATTCCTTTGTCCTCTATATGTCCCAATATTTTGTCACACTATCAAATTCATAATTATAATTATATTTATTATAAAAATAAAATTTAGTACAATATAGCCAAATTCTAATTAATATTTAATTCTAAGAATATTGTAAGTTTCAAAAATTGCATATATACGCTAATTACCGAATAATCAATTATAATATTAAATTATTAAATAAAAAATGAAAATTAAAATCTAAGAAATAATTATAAACATAGTGTACATGTTCTCACATCGTGCAAAATGCTCATTTGAACTATATTCTATGGATAGAGAGTGTGATCTTTAACCCTGCCAACGTAATTACTTGGATGAAAACTTCTGCCCCTTGACGAACAATTATACTTCCAGGTATCATCGTCTGCAGCAGATTAATTGTTAAAAAAATCACCATCTTTGAATGAATTTACAATTTAAACATGCATGACTTTTAAAATATTGGAATAATAACTCGATCTTTTACTTTAATTAATTTGTAGAAAAATAGTCACCAAAAAAAGATTAGACTATTAGAAAAGTACTGACGTTGCATAATAAAAATCACTCATATTCGATACTCGAAAATTAAATTAATATATATATATATATATATGTGTGTGTGTGTGTGTGTGTGTGGAAAAAATATTGCGATATCATAATTTCAATGATCGAAAAGAAATTTATTGGGGTGTCAAATTTAGAGAAAATTGCAAAAGTAGTCCCATAGGATATGTCGTTTTGCAAAAATGATCTCAATACTTGCAATTGTGGTCCCAAATCAAAATATATATGTAATATTGGTCCCATAAGACTCAAATATGCAATTTAAATCCCAAAATTTAACAGATCCGTCATAACTAATGGGACCTCATCACGAAATTGTAAAAGTGGTCCCATAGGACATGTCCTATTGTAAAAATGGTCCCAATACTTGCAATTGTGGTCCCAAATCAAAATTTATATGCAATATTGGTCCCATAAGACTCAAGTATGCAATTTAAGTCCCAAAATTTAATGGATCCGTTAATAACTAACGGGACCTCATCACATGATTCGCACATGTGTCTACTTAATATTTTTATTTTTTTTTAAATACTAACATCTTAATAGTTAATATACAGATGTGTTCCCTAATTTTCAAAAATTTCCTAAATCAGACCCCAAATCTCCAAATGCGAAAAAAGCCTTCCCTTGCTCGCGTTGCTTGAGCTCAGAAAATAGGGAGAAACAACCTCGTGCTCTACTCGATCGCGTCTTCGAGATAAATCCAAATCACAGTAAGTTTTTATTTTCACATCACTCAATAGAACTATACTAGATGAAAACTTCTCTTGCTCGCGTTGCTTGAGCTGAGAAAATAGGAAGAAACAACCCCGTGCTCTACTCGATCGCATCTTCGAGATGAATCCAAATCACAATAAATTTTTATTTTCACATCACTCAATACAAATATAGAAGATGAAAACTTCCCTTGCTCGCATTGCTTGAGCTGAGAAAATAGAGAGAAACAACCTCGTGCTCTACTCAATCGCGTCTTCGAGATGAATTCAAATCACAATAAATCTTTATTTTCACATCACTCAATACAACTATACAAGATGAAAACTCCCCTTGCTCGCGTTCCTTGAGCTGAGAAAATAGGGAGAAATAACCTCGTGCTCTACTCGATTGCAAGTTTGTATATTAAATGTTAAGATGTTAGTATTTAAAAAAATAAAAATATTAAGTAGTCACGTGCGCGAATCACGTGATAAGGTTCCGTTAGTTATTGACAGGTCCGTTAAATTTTGGGACTTAAATTGCATATTTAAGTCTTATGGGATCATATTACATATAAATTTTGGTTTGGGACCACAATTGCAAGTATTGGGACCATTTTTGCAAAAGGACATGTCCTATGGGACCACTTTTGCAATTTCGTGATGAGATCCCGGTAGTTATTGATGGATCTGTTAAATTTTGGGACTTAAATTGCATATTTGAGTCTTATGAGAGCAATATTGCATATAAATTTTGATTTGGGACCACAATTGCAAGTATTGGGACCATTTTTGCAATAGAACATGTCCTATGGCACTACTTTTGCAATTTTCTCTCAAATTTACTACAAATTAAAAAGTTTATGCAATGAGTCATGTCCTTTTTTGTGGATACTGCTTGGAAGCCCATCGATCGCCTCAACACCATACTCAATCCCTGTCCAGATACATTTATATATATACTCATCTCCAGTCATAAGGAGTTTGTAGATCATCCATTTTTTCTATTTTTTTGCTTTTCGTTAATGATTGATGACCGTATTTAGCTTTCTTCAATTTTATGTTGGATTCATGGTTGTGAAAGTACAGAAATGGAGAGAGATGAGAGAGACAACAACTGCGCTGCTGCGGGATGGAGAAGAAAGGGGTGGGTGAGCGGTGGAGAAAGAAATATATTTTTCTTTTGTTTTTGTTTATCTACAGTTGAGATCATGAAGTTACATGTATTAATATATAATAATCTGGTTAGAAAATCAAAAATAATATTACAATCCATCTTATATGAGTCGATGGTCTTTTCTTTTATAAAGTTGGAAGATGTTATTGATGCATATCTGTAACACCCCGGAAAAAAAAAAAATTAGTATTTATATTTATTTTATAGGTAGAAACTTCATGAAATTAGAACCCAATTTATTTTGGCTAGTTAATTACGGGCTTAGAGGCACAATAAGACTAAGAAAAGTCTCGACCTTAGTTGAGCCTCTAAGTTAAAAATTAGAAATCATATTATAAAAATAGATATTAATGGGATCGTTTTGGTACCAATAACATCCAATTTGGACTTATTTGATCTTCCAATGAAATTTATTTCATTAAATATTTTGAAATCAATTTATTCTATAAAGCCCAATTTAATTACCCACTTCTCGGCCCCTCTATTAATGCCAATCTTAACAAGCTCATAATTAAAATACATAAAGGATATGTCTATTGGAGAAGTGAATTAAGATTATATCAATTTATTAAAATCTATTTGGAAAAGTTTGGATCATCCTATTATTGCCCTTTGGAGTCTATCTAATAAAGTAAGTGTACATAATATACACGTGTATAGGAGTAATGTTATGTGTATATATGTAATGGGTTGCTGCAATAAAATTTAAAATAATAATAATAATAATAATAATAATAATAATAATATAAAATTTTACAACCAATTATGTTTAACCATTTGGGAAGCAAAGAGAATTGAATAGTGTACTAGTTAAGTACACGTGTGGCTCCCTATTGTTATATATATATATTAGGTGGTGGCTTGATATAGAAGTTAGGATGATTAAAAAAAAAGAGAGAAAATCGAAAGAAGAAAAAAAAAAAAAGAATCAGAAGCATAACGTGAGAAAGAAAATTGAAGGAGAAAAATAGGAAGAAAAAAAAAAAAGGAAAGAAAAGGAAGGTGAGTTTTTATTCTTCGATGTTTCTTTAATTTTAATTCAATGTTATTTGATTTATTTAATTTCAAATTTGACCATAAAATATTAAATGAATCTAATTTTAAATTCATATTCTTCGATTCCTAGTTTAGTATCTGAGAATTAAATTGGGATTTAAAAAAAATGTTATTTAGCCCTATAATTTCTAAATGTTATATTCTTCCTAAAAGAAGTTCTAAATATTATAATTCACTCCTAGGTACTAAACCAAACTTCCTGCTAGTCATGGAATTCCAATTTACCTTTTGTATTTGTTCAATTCAGCCCAGAAATGTTGATAAATTTTCAAATAGAATTGCTCATTTGATTCAATCCGTCAAATGCGCATTATTCGCTCATTTGACTCTATTTCAATTCCAAACGATCCCAAGGCATAGGAAATCCTTAATTAAGTTATTTAGGACCTAGGTTATTACCTTTGTGACCTATTTGAGGATTCTAAGTTAGAATTTCAATTTTATAGGTCGAGACGAACGGGAAGCATAATAGCATCGTATAAAAATTGCACTGCACTTTGAGGTCATCCAGGTGGGTTTTTCTATAACTCACAACTATGTTTTAAATTCGTCCATGAAAAGCATGTTAAATGTTTTAATAGCATTGTTTACGCAATGATTGGATGTGTTGAGACTTCATGCATAGAGGAATTCCGACTTACAAGCAAGACGGTTTACTTTGTGACTAAATGTCTAGATGAGTAACCGTAAAGTATCATGTGATCACATTGGGTCTCTCATCCAATGAAGAAGAGTAAACTTTGTTATAAAGAATGGTTATTATTGATTTTAAAGCATGAAAGTATGACTTGGACGAATATTAATGCCCACTGAGTGTTTTCTGGCACTCAACCCAAATATTTTCAAATGTTTTCAGGTCCTGGAGATCGAGCTGGTTGATGATGTGTTGCTGGATTGGGTTTTGATGGTTGACCCTTATGTGGTTTTTGCTTAAAACCATCTTTAAACTTATGTTTGTATATTAAATATTAAATACTTTCGTTGATGCTCTGCAAAACCTTTAAGTTAGAAAGTTGTTGACCCTCGTGGTCAATTTTGACTGTATATACAAATATTTTGAATATATACATGGGTTGACGGTGGTGCTTTTAAATGTGTGGCCTATTTGGCTATATATATTTCTTGTTAACATGTCATTTGGTTATGTGTGAGTTTGTGATTTCGAAAAATCTTGTTGAAAGTTGACTTTGAAAGCACCTGAGTGTGTGGTTCGAACATTTTTAAGTTGAGATGCTGCCCATTTACAAATTATTTATAAAATATTATTATTATTTTTGAAAATTATTTATCACGTAAGCATGTACGTATGTTTTTGGTGACGTCTTGGTCCTAGTGGGACTGGGGCGTTACAGGTGGTATCAGAGCAGGTCTACGTGATTGTAGGCCTGTGATGTTTTCGAAATTGAAATGTTTTGAGTCCTGTGTTATTAAAATGGTTAACCATAACCCAGCAGCTATCGTCTTAGCCGAGCTTACTCCGGGAAGGTACTAAAGTTCATGTTTTGAATTTCTTTAGTGCTCTTATGAAAAGTATATGTATATGATTGTATGCATGATATACAAATGCAAGTGATCTCAATATGTGATTTAAAACATGGTTGAAAATATGATTTAAGCATTGTGAAAGTTATGTTTTACAAAGCATGGTTATCAGTGTTTTCATGTTAAATCCATTTGATGCATAAACATCATCTGAGTTAGTTTTAGACAAGAACTTAGCTGGGATTTGAACATAGATGCACTGAACATAAGTACCTAGTTTGACTTTAGAGCTTCTTTAGCTCACTGAAATTTATGATCTACGAATCTAAGTGCGCTTTATCATTGCCTTAGAATCTTGTAAGAGTTTTGATAATCAAAGAATCTGATGTATGAAATACGTATATAGGATGCCGCCAAGACGTCAAAATAATCAGGCTCAAAATCCTCCACAAGAAGATACGGCACGTGTTATCGCACAGTTTCGAACATACCAACCTCCGACCTTTAACGGTCAAGGTGAACCGACTGAGGCTGAAGAATGGTTACGAATGATGGAACGTACATTTGCATACATGGTGTGTACCGACTCTCAGCGCATTGCATGTACAATCTTCCAGCTCATTGGTGATGCTGATCATTGGTGGGAAACGCATAGGAGGTCGATGACGCCTGAACAATTTGCAAATATGACTTGGGAAGATTTCAAGCAAGCGGTTATGCGGAAGTTTATTCCAATGTGTTATCGGGATCAGAAAGAAACCGAGTTCTTACAGTTAACTCAGGGAAATATGACAGTGAATGATTATGAACGAAAGTTCAATCAGCTGTCTAGGTATGCTCCACACCTGACAGATACTGATGAGAAAAAAGCTCATAGATTCAAAAGAGGCTTACGAACTGAGATCAGCAGTATCATAGCTGGGCGTGGCATGGCCACGTATGCTGAAACTCTTGAACGAGCTCAAGATGTGGAATCATCGCTTCGCAAGGATGAGAACAAGGTTGATGAGCCGAATAAGAAAAGAAAATGGAATGATAACAAGAATAAGGGTCGCAGTTTTGACAAAAAGGCTAGGATGGGAGGAGGATCAAATTCCAAAGCACAACAAGAAAAACCATTATGTCGAACTTGTGGAAAGAAACATAATGGTGAATGTATGAAAGGAAAGAATGTCTGCTATAGGTGCTGGCAACAAGGACATATGGCATATAATTGCCCAATGAATAAGGGAAAAGAAGTGGCTAGGCCAGGTCAACCTCCGGCAAGAAATGCTCGGGCATTTGCTCTAAATCGACAAGATGCTGCACGTGAGCCTGGAAATATGGCAGGTATGATTAGTATATCAAATATGCCTGTACTTGCATTATTTGACACTGGAGCTTCGCATTCATTTATATCTGCCGCACTATGCTCTAAGCTAAAACTGACTAAGGAAAAACTTAGTGAGGCCTTAGAAGTAAGTATACCTTCGGGGAGGATCTTAATTGCTGATCAAATATGCAAAAATATAGATTTGAATCTTGGGTATAGATCACTAAGTGCAGATCTACATATTTTAGATTTGAGAGACTTTGATGTTATCCTCGGAATGGATTGGTTAGAGGCCAACCATGCCACAATTAAGTGTCTTGAAAAGGAGTTAACCTTCCAAAGACCGGAAGAGCCGGAATTCACTTTCCATGGATCAAAGTTGGGAGCTAGAATAAGAGTTATTTCTGCAATGAAAGCAATGAAGATGCTTAGAAAAGAAGGATGTGAATCGTTCTTAGTGAGTTTGATAATGAACAAGACAGAGAAAGTGACAATTGATGAGGTACCTGTGGTGCGGGACTATAAAGACGTGTTTCCAGAGGACTTGCCAGGTCTGCCTCCAGATAGACAGGTTGAGTTTACAATAGACTTACTTCCAGGAGCTGCCCCAGTATCAAGAGCGCCATATCGCATGGCACCAAAGGAGTTAGAGGAGCTAAAGGTTCAACTACAAGAACTCTTAGACAAAGGTTATATTCAACCCAGCGTTTCACCATGGGGAGCACCTGTGTTGTTCGTTAAGAAGAAAGATGGAACACTCCGAATGTGCATAGACTACAGAGAGTTGAATAAGTTAACTATCAAGAACAAGTATCCACTTCCCAGAATTGATGACTTATTCGACCAATTGAAGGGAGCAGGTGTATTCTCCAAGATTGATTTAAGGTCTGGGTATCATCAACTTAAAATTCGGAAAGAAGATATACCCAAGACTGCATTTCGTACACGCTATGGTCATTATGAGTTTATAGTGATGCCTTTTGGTCTTAGCAACGCACCTGCAGTTTTTATGGGTTTGATGAATCGAGTTTTTCACCCATATCTAGATAAATTTGTAATCGTCTTCATCGATGACATACTAATATATTCCAGGAATGAAGAACAACATGTTGAGCATTTGAAAATTGTGCTAGACACACTACTAAGGGAACGACTTTATGCCAAATTCAGCAAATGTGAATTTTGGTTAAAGGAAGTGGTGTTTTTGGGACACATTGTCTCAGATCAGGGCATTAAAGTGGATCCTGCCAAGGTGAATGCAGTTAGTGAATGGAAAACCCCGACAAGCGTACATGAGATACGTAGTTTCTTGGGTCTAGCTGGGTACTATAGAAGATTCATTGAAGGATTTTCCAAGATAGCAAGGCCTATGACCCAGCTATTGAAGAAGGAGAATAAATTCAAATGGACTGATGATTGTGAGAGAAGCTTCCAAGAATTGAAAAGGAGGTTAGTCACTGCACCAGTACTAGCTATACCAGAAGAATCTGAAGGATTTGTGGTTTTTACAGACGCTTCAAAGCAGGGTTTAGGTTGTGTTCTGATGCAAAATGGAAAAGTGATTGCGTATGCGTCACGTCAATTAAAGCCACATGAGAATAACTACCCAACACATGATTTGGAATTGGCCGCAGTGGTGCATGCATTGAAAATGTGGAGACACTATTTATATGGTGGAAAGAGTGTGATTTACTCGGATCACAAAAGTTTAAAATATCTGTTCGAACAGAAAGAGCTCAACATGAGGCAAAGAAGATGGTTAGAGCTGGTCAAAGATTATGACTGTTCTATCCAATACCATCCAGGAAAGGCAAATGTTGTTGCTGATGCCCTAAGCAGAAAGAATCGAGTAGAATTGAGTTATCTGATAACTCAACAAGAACATATCACCAGGGACTTTGCCAAACTTAGCATTGAAATTATAACTCCTCCAGATAACATAAGTGCGCATATAACAACGATGATAATGAAGCCTAACTTGCGAGGCCGAATCGTCGAGGCTCAACAAAAGGATGTCTATCTTGAGAAGATAAAAAGAAGAATAGGTCAAGGAGCCCTAGGAGAATTCGTGGTTGCAGACGATAATGCATTGATGTATGGGAATAGAATTTGTGTGCCACGAAATGAAGAATTGATAAGAGAAGTTTTAGATGAAGCTCATTGCACACTTTATACTGCTCATCCAGGGAGTACTAAAATGTATAGAGATTTGATGATGACATTCTGGTGGCGAAATATGAAGAGGGACATTGCAGCGTATGTTGAAAGATGCATGACTTGTCAACAAGTCAAGGCAGAACATCAAAGGCCATCTGGATTGCTCAAACCCCTAGAAATTCCTGAATGGAAGTGGGAGCATATCACAATGGACTTTGTCGTTGGTCTACCAAAGTCATTACGTGGAAATCATGCCATATGGGTTATCGTTGACCGTTTAACCAAATCAGCACACTTCCTACCTGTCAAGATGACTTTAGGATTGGATAAATTGGCACAAATTTATGTAAAAGAAATTGTAAGACTTCATGGTGCACCTGTGTCAGTGACATCAGATCGTGATACGCGATTTACATCTAAATTTTGGCAAAGCTTACAAAATGCAATGGGCACAAAATTGAATTTTAGCACAGCTTTTCACCCACAAATTGACGGACAGTCTGAAAGAACAATTCAGACCCTAGAAGATATGCTGAGGGCTGTAGTCATGGATCAAGGATGAAGCTGGGAGGAATATTTGCCTTTAGTTGAATTTGCTTACAACAACAGTTTCCAAGCAACCATTGGAATGGCACCTTATGAGGCTCTATATGGTCGAAGGTGCAGATCACCACTTTACTGGGATGAAGTTGGTGAAAGAAAAATCTTGGGCCCAGAAATTATACAGAAAACTGTTGAGGTTATTGAAAAAGTAAGACAAAGAATGAAAGAGGCCCAAGATCGACAGAAAATGTATGCAGATAAAAGAAGGAAAGATTTACAATTTCAGGTGGGAGATAAAGTATTCCTGAAAATATCTCCTACAAGAGGCATTGTGCGATTCGGAAAGAAAGGAAAGTTACGGCCTAGATATATTGGACCGTATGAAATTCTCGAACGAATCGGGGAAGTTGCCTCCAAGTTGGCGTTACCGCCAAAGTTAGGAGGAATTTATGACGTGTTCCATGTTTCAATGCTTTGAAAATATATTTTCGATCCAAGCCACGTCGTAAATCAGGAAGAAATAGAGGTAAATCTAGATCTTACATACGACGAGTTTCCTATAGCTATTCTCGATAGAAAAGTCCAAAAGCTGCGGAATAAAGAGCTAATGATTGTGAAAGTTCAATGGAGTAGACACGGACAGGAGGAAGCTACATGGGAACTTGAAGACCAGATCCTGGCAAAGTATCCAACCCTCGTCATAGCAGGTATATTCAATTTCGGGGACGAAATTTCTTTTAAGGAGGGTAGGATGTAACACCCCGGAAAAAAAAAAAATTAGTATTTATATTTATTTTATAGGTAGAAACTTCATGAAATTAGAACCCAATTTATTTTGGCTAGTTAATTACGGGCTTAGAGGCACAATAAGACTAAGAAAAGTCTCGACCTTAGTTGAGCCTCTAAGTTAAAAATTAGAAATCATATTATAAAAATAGATATTAATGGGATCGTTTTGGTACCAATAACATCCAATTTGGACTTATTTGATCTTCCAATGAAATTTATTTCATTAAATATTTTGAAATCAATTTATTCTATAAAGCCCAATTTAATTACCCACTTCTCGGCCCCTCTATTAATGCCAATCTTAACAAGCTCATAATTAAAATACATAAAGGATATGTCTATTGGAGAAGTGAATTAAGATTATATCAATTTATTAAAATCTATTTGGAAAAGTTTGGATCATCCTATTATTGCCCTTTGGAGTCTATCTAATAAAGTAAGTGTACATAATATACACGTGTATAGGAGTAATGTTATGTGTATATATGTAATGGGTTGCTGCAATAAAATTAAAATAATAATAATAATAATAATAATAATAATAATAATATAAAATTTTACAACCAATTATGTTTAACCATTTGGGAAGCAAAGAGAATTGAATAGTGTACTAGTTAAGTACACGTGTGGCTCCCTATTGTTATATATATATATTAGGTGGTGGCTTGATATAGAAGTTAGGATGATTAAAAAAAAAGAGAGAAAATCGAAAGAAGAAAAAAAAAAAAAGAATCAGAAGCATAACGTGAGAAAGAAAATTGAAGGAGAAAAATAGGAAGAAAAAAAAAAAAGGAAAGAAAAGGAAGGTGAGTTTTTATTCTTCGATGTTTCTTTAATTTTAATTCAATGTTATTTGATTTATTTAATTTCAAATTTGACCATAAAATATTAAATGAATCTAATTTTAAATTCATATTCTTCGATTCCTAGTTTAGTATCTGAGAATTAAATTGGGATTTAAAAAAAATGTTATTTAGCCCTATAATTTCTAAATGTTATATTCTTCCTAAAAGAAGTTCTAAATATTATAATTCACTCCTAGGTACTAAACCAAACTTCCTGCTAGTCATGGAATTCCAATTTACCTTTTGTATTTGTTCAATTCAGCCCAGAAATGTTGATAAATTTTCAAATAGAATTGCTCATTTGATTCAATCCGTCAAATGCGCATTATTCGCTCATTTGACTCTATTTCAATTCCAAACGATCCCAAGGCATAGGAAATCCTTAATTAAGTTATTTAGGACCTAGGTTATTACCTTTGTGACCTATTTGAGGATTCTAAGTTAGAATTTCAATTTTATAGGTCGAGACGAACGGGAAGCATAATAGCATCGTATAAAAATTGCACTGCACTTTGAGGTCATCCAGGTGGGTTTTTCTATAACTCACAACTATGTTTTAAATTCGTCCATGAAAAGCATGTTAAATGTTTTAATAGCATTGTTTACGCAATGATTGGATGTGTTGAGACTTCATGCATAGAGGAATTCCGACTTACAAGCAAGACGGTTTACTTTGTGACTAAATGTCTAGATGAGTAACCGTAAAGTATCATGTGATCACATTGGGTCTCTCATCCAATGAAGAAGAGTAAACTTTGTTATAAAGAATGGTTATTATTGATTTTAAAGCATGAAAGTATGACTTGGACGAATATTAATGCCCACTGAGTGTTTTCTGGCACTCAACCCAAATATTTTCAAATGTTTTCAGGTCCTGGAGATCGAGCTGGTTGATGATGTGTTGCTGGATTGGGTTTTGATGGTTGACCCTTATGTGGTTTTTGCTTAAAACCATCTTTAAACTTATGTTTGTATATTAAATATTAAATACTTTCGTTGATGCTCTGCAAAACCTTTAAGTTAGAAAGTTGTTGACCCTCGTGGTCAATTTTGACTGTATATACAAATATTTTGAATATATACATGGGTTGACGGTGGTGCTTTTAAATGTGTGGCCTATTTGGCTATATATATTTCTTGTTAACATGTCATTTGGTTATGTGTGAGTTTGTGATTTCGAAAAATCTTGTTGAAAGTTGACTTTGAAAGCACCTGAGTGTGTGGTTCGAACATTTTTAAGTTGAGATGCTGCCCATTTACAAATTATTTATAAAATATTATTATTATTTTTGAAAATTATTTATCACGTAAGCATGTACGTATGTTTTTGGTGACGTCTTGGTCCTAGTGGGACTGGGGCGTTACAATATCCTATCAAAAAAATACATAAATAATTATATTTCAGTTGATATAATTCATATATTTATTATTATAGATAATTTTTTTAATAATATTCATTGTGCACCGCACCTGGTATGCTAGTCTATACAATATATAGAAATAACACCGCATTCGCAAATAGAAATTTAATGTTTTCCCACCCATTTTCACCTTCCGAAAATGGAAAAGTAGTATTTTATATTATCCAATTATTATTTTCCATTTAAAAGATTGAATATTAGTATATTCCAAATATATGATTATATATTTCCACAAATACTAGATTGCACGCAACTAATCATGAAGACTACAATTAGTGAGATATATGTCTGCATAATTATATTATCAAATGTCTATATATCAAAAGACCACAATTACATTATCAAACTTTCTTTTTTCCAATTCTTAATATATATGTATGTAACTAAATATGTACAATTTTTTATATATGTGTGTAAAACACTGACAATCTATATAAATAATTAATATAATTATATATATTTGTGAGTATTATTTTTATAATAATATTCATCGATTGAATTTCAAATAAGTTTCAAAATATGCATGTTGGAGTATTTTTTTTTTAAAAGTCATTTTCTCTTTAAACATGAATATGATTGTAGACAGTGTATATATTCTTTGCAAGGTTTAAGATTTTTTTTTTTCTTTGCATTAATATGTAGTTGTTTTTTATAAGATTATTTTATTTTCTATTTTGTAGGATTAAAATTTTCAGCTTGGTACCATAAATCAAAACTTTGAGAAGAAGGTAATATTTACAATTGTATTGCTTCAATTTTTTTTTACATATAATGTTTGCATATGTTGTATCATAAAGATGTTTTTTTTTTAATCTCTGTTATGTTGTTATAACCACCACTTTGATTTTGTTGTATTATAAAGAAAGTTGTTATTTTTTTGGAAGTGCTCATAGAGTTGGAAAAGTAGTAAGTTGCCAAATTTTGCAAATGCCAATCATCCCACATGGAATTTTAAAGAAAATTATTCCGCTTTAACTAACTATAAATTATAATGGTCAACAATAAATTTCTCACACCTCACATTTTTTTTGGTCTTTTAGTTTAGACTTGAGAACAAATATAGTGTTTGAATTAATTAATTTAATATTTAAACATATATATTTAAATATTTAAATTAAAATTTTGAATTACATATAATTTTTTGAATGTTTTCGAATTAAGTATGCAAATCAGTATTGTATCACACACAAATGAATTAATCAATTCATCTATACTGTTAATTTATAAAAATGTTTAAAGTTTTTAAGTTAGATATATTTAAATTATCAAATTAAAAATATTAATTGATAGTATCAATTTAATGTTAAATAATTTAAAATTTTGAAATTAACATAAATAAGTTATCAACTTTCAACATATTTTAAATAGTTAAGACTTTTAATTTTTGAAACAAAATTTAGCCCCACGTTGAAGAACTAACAAATATTGTTGTGAATAAACAAATTATAAATTGTGAGGACCAATAATAGTCTTTCCACCTTTCTTGCCCTTTCAATTGATATCAAGTACAAAAAGTTCGAATTAACATTATTAAAAATTTCAAATAAAATATTTTAAACATTTTAACTTATTAATTTAAAAAAGTAATTAAGTTAATTCAATGTATTAAAAAAATCAAGATAAGCATAATTTTTTTAAATAAATATATTTAAATTTTTGAAATAAATGTATTAATTAATTTTATAAATTTATTATTATACGATTTAAAAATTTTTACGCTAAAATATTTAAGTTAGCATTTTTAAATATATTTTAAATAGTTAAACTTATATTTTTTTAATTTTTAAAAAAAAATATAATATTATTGTACATGAAAAAATTATAAATTATGAGACCCGACATTCGACAATGGTCTTCCCACCTTTCGTGATCTTTCAGTTGAGATCAAGTTAATATATTGATATTTGATTTTATCAATTTAATAGTAAATATATTTTTAAATTAAAATGTTGTATTAAATATATTAAAAAGTTGGAATAAAATAATTAAAATATATTAATTTAATCGAAGAAGGGGGTTTGAAGAACGTTTTTCAAACCAAACAAGGGATTCGAAATGTAAAATTACAACGAGGGTCGAAGTTTTCAGAATTTTTGAGGGGATGAGAGCTTAGCTAGGTCACCGTAGTCTGCAGATAGACCTTTTTTTTTTCCTTTTTTTGTTCCTTTTTTATTGCTTTTTGTGAATGGTTGATAATTGTGTTTAGCTTTCTTTACTTTTATGTTGGATTCATGATTGTGGATATGCAGAAATGGAGGAAGAGGAGAGAGACTATGTTACTGTTGCGGGATGGAGAAGAAGGGGGTGGGCTAGCGGTGGAGACAAAGACGTGCATTTTTCCTTTCTTTTTTGTTTCTCTACCCTTGGGTATGAAATTACATGTAATAACATATAACAATCTATTTCAAAAGTCAAAAATATAATTACAATCCATTTTATATGAGTTGATGGTTTTTTATTAATTTTATAATGCTTGAAGAGATTATTGACGCATATTCTATCAAAAAATACACAAGTAATTTATAATTTAGTTGATATAATTCATATTTTTATTATTATACATAATTTTTTTAATAATATTCACTATTCTAAAGATGATGATTTAGGAAATCACACCCTTTATTCTGGTCAAAATTTCAGTTGGCATTTCAAGAGCAATTTTTGGGAAACTACTCTTTTTTCGTGTCAATTTTGGTGGGATTTGAAGAAACAAGGATTTGTTGTATTTTCTGCAGAATGGCTTGGAGTTTTTCACACATATAACTATATAGTCAAACCTGATGGTTTCTATGTTAGCAATGGTCAAGAAGATCGACTAGGTAATTTATCACTCGTACAAACATGGGAGTGAATGAGTGAGTCGAGTCGAGTACCATAATTATATACTATTTATCTAGTGTTATAGATTTCTATATTTATTTTTCAATAATAAACGAGTGCGCGGCTCCAATACACAGTTGGATTATGTTGCTGCAAAATTGGTGGTGTTTTTGTGGAAATTATATCGAATTGGATGACAACTCTTGCGGAGATGAGATTCTTTTGTCCTCTATATGTCCCAATATTTTGTCACACTATCAAATTCATAATTATAATTATATTTATTATAAAAATAAAATTTAGTACAATATAGCCAAATTCTAATTAATATTTAATTATAAGAATATTGTAAGTTTCAAAAATTGCATATATACGCTAATTACCGAATAATCAATCATAATATTAAATTATTAAATAAAAAAATGAAAATTAAAATCTAAGAAATAATTATAAACATAGTGTACATGTTCTCACATCGTGCAAAATGCTCATTTGAACTATATTCTATGGATAGAGAGTGTTATCTTTAAACATGCTAACGTAATTACTTGGATGAAAACTTCTGCCCCTTGACGAACAATTATACTTCCAGGTATCAGCGTTTGCAGCAGATTAATTGTTAAAAAAATCACCATCTTTGAATGAATTTACAATTTAAACATGCATGACTTTTAAAACATTGGAATAATAACTCAATCTTTTACTTTAATTAATTTGTAGAAAAATAGTCACCTAAAAAAGATTAGACTATTAGAAAAGTACTGACGTTGCATAATAAAAATCACTCATATTCGATACTCGAAAATTAAATTAATATATATTTGTGGAAAAAATACTGCGATATCATAATTTCAATGATCGAAAAAAAATTAATTAGGGTGTCACATTTACTACAAATTAAAAAGTTTATGCAATGAGTCATGTCCTTTTTCGTGGATACTGCTTGGAAGCCCATCGATCGCCTCAACACCATACTCAATCCCTGTCCAGATACATTTATATATATATTCATCTCCGGTCATAAGGAGTTTGTAGATCATCCATTTTTTCTATTTTTTTGCTTTTCGTTAATGGTTGATGATCGTATTTAGCTTTCTTCAATTTTATGTTGGATTCATTGTTGTGAAAGTGCAGAAATGGAGAGAGATGAGAGAGACAACGACTGCGCCGCTGCGAGATGGAGAAGAAAGGGGTGGGTGAGCGGTGGAGAAAGAAATATATTTTTCTTTTTTTTTTTTGTTTATCTACAGTTGAGATCATGAAGTTACATGTATTAATGTATAATAATCTAGTTAGAAAATCGAAAATAATATTACAATCCATCTTATATGAGTCGATGGTCTTTTCTTTTATAAAGTTGGAAGATGTTATTGATACATATCCTATCAAAAAAATACATAAATAATTATATTTCAGTCGATATAATTCATATATTTATTATTATACATAATTTTTTTTAATAATATTCACTGAGCACCGCACCTGGTATGCTATTCTATACAATATATAAAAATAACACCGCATTCGCAAATAAAAATTTAATGTTTTCCCACCTATTTTCACCTTGTGAAAATGGAAAAATAGTATTTTATATTATCCAATTATTATTTTCCATTTAAAATATTGAATATTAATATATTCCAAATATATGATTATATATTTCCACAAATACTAGATTGCACGCAACTAATCATGAAGACTACAACTAGTGAGATATATGTCTGCATAATTATATTATCAAATGTGTATATATCAAAAGACCACAATTACATTATCAAACTTTCTTTTTTCCAATTCTTAATATATATGTATGTAACTAAATATGTACAATTTTTTATATATGTGTGTAAAACACTGACAATCTATATAAATAATTAATATAATTATATATATTTGTGAGTATTATTTTTATAATAATATTAATCGATTGAATTTCAAACAAGTTTCAAAATATGCATGTTGGAGTGTATTTTTTTTTCTAAAAGTCATTTTCTCTTTAAACATGAATATGATTGTAGACATTGTATATATTCTTTGCAAGGTTTAAGAGTTTTTTTTTTCTTTGCATTAATATGTAGTTGTTTTTTATAAGATTATTTTATTTTCTATTTTGTAGGATTAAATTTTTCAGCTTGGTATCATAAATCAAAACTTTGAGAAGAAGGTAATATTTACAATTGTATTGCTTCAATTTATTTTTTTACATATAATGTTTGCATCTGTTGTATCATAAAGATGTTTTTTTTTAATCTTTGTTATGTTGTTATAACCACCACTTTGATTTTGTTGTATTATAAAAAAAGTTGTTGTTTTTTTGGAAGTGCTCCTAGAGTTGGAAAATTAGTAAGTTGCCAAATTTTGCAAATGCCAATCATCCCACATGGAATTTTAAAGATAATTATTCCGCTTTAACATGCTATAAATTATAATGGTCAACAATAAATTTCTCACACCTCACATTTTTTTTGGTCTTTTAATTTAGACTTGAGAACAAATATAGTGTTTGAATTAATTAATTTAATATTTAAACATATATATTTAAATATTTAAATTAAAATTTTGAATTACATATAATTTTTTGAATGTTTTCGAATTCAGTATGCAAATCAGTATTGGATCACACACAAATCAATTAATCAATTCATCTATACTGTTAATTTATAAAAATGTTTAAATTTTTTAAGTTAAATATATTTAAATTATCAAATTAAAAGTATTAATTGATAGTATCAATTTAATGTTAAATAATTTAAAATTTTGAAATTTTAAAAATATCAACTTTAAACATATTTTAAATTGTTAAGACTTTTAATTTTTGAAATAAAATTTAGCCCCACGTTGAAGAACTAACAAATATTGTTGTGAATAAACAAATTATAAATTGTGAGGCTCAATAATAGTCTTTCCACCTTTCTTGCCCTTTCAATTGATATCAAGTACAAAAAGTTCAAATTAACATTATTAAAAATTTCAAATAAAATATTTTAAACATTTTAAGTTATTAATTTTAAAAAGTAATTAAGTTAATTAAATGTATTAAAAAAATCAAGATAAGCATAATTTTTTTTAAATAAATATGTTTAAATTTTCGAAATAAATGTATTAATTAATTTTATAAATTTATTATTATATGATTTTAAAATTTTGAAGCTAAAATATTTAAGTTAGCATTTTTAAATATATTTTAAATAGTTAAACTTATATTTTTTAATTTTTAAAATAAAATATAATATTATTGTACATGAAAAAATTATAAATTATGAAACCCGACATTCGACAATGGTCTTACCACCTTTCGTGATCTTTCAGTTGAGATCAAATATAATATATTGATATTTGATTTTATCAATTTAATAGTAAATATATTTTAAAATTAAAATGTTGTATTAAATATATTAAAAAGTTGGAATAAAATAATTTAAATATATTAAGTTAATCGAAGAAGGGGGTTTGAAGAACATTTTTCAAACCAAAAAAGGATTGGAACTGTAAAATTACAACGAGGGTCGAAGTTTTCAGAATTTTTGAGGAGATGAGAGCTTTGCTAGGTCACCGTATTCTGCAGATAGACCTTTTTTTTTTCTTTTTTTTTCCCTTTTTTATTGCTTTTTGTGAATGGTTGATGATTGTGTTTAGCTTACTTTACTTTTATGTTGGATTCATAGTTGTGGATATGCAGAAATGGAGGAAGAGGGGAGAGACTATGTTACTGTTGCCGGATGGAGAAGAAGGGGATGGGCTAGCGGTGGAGACGAAGACATGCATTTTTCCTTCCTTTTTTGTTTCTCTACAGTTGGGTATGAAGTTACATGTAATAACATATAACAATCTATTTTAAAAGTCAAAAATATAATTACAATCCATTTTATATGAGTTGATGGTTTTTTATTAATTTTATAATGTTTGAAGAGATTATTGACGCATATTCTATCAAAAAATACACAAGTAATTTATAATTCAGTTGATATAATTCATATTTTTATTATTATACATAATTTTTTTAATAATATTCACTATGCATCACACAGGTGTTATGCTAGTATTAATAATAATCATCCCGAATTAGAATATTATGCTGATATATTGATATCATATTAATTTTCGAATATATACATATTAATATGATTTGTATTACATTTAATTGATTAATATATAATTAATTCATATTATATAAAATATAGGGAATTATACATGTTAATTATTTAATATTATTATAGATTGATACTTTTTTTATATTATGACACATGCTATTAATCCATATATTATAGTATGGAAATTGTATTTAGATTTATTAGAATAGATTTACCATATTATATATTATGTAAAATAAGGTAGATTGTTATAGTGAATTGAATACATACCTTATATGAATGAGAGATTTTCGCCAGTCATAAGGAGTGAATTAATGTACATATATTATAGACTAAGCCAAATTGCAACTAGCCCTATTCAAGAGAAACACAGTGATTGCATGAAAAGCCGGATGAGGTCATAGCAAAAGCAGATTTGTAACCAAACGTATTCGAAATCAGATCCTTAATTAATTGATACTTAATCTTCTATAGAAAAATGCAACCAAGCTATAACAAATTAACTTTAATTAACACCTAGAATTAGGCTCAGACTTTGTTGCTAAGTGCTATTTAATTAGATGTGAAAAAATTATTAATATTATATAATATATATATATATATATAGGGGATGGTTCTGGTGTAAACCATCCCTGGTGTGTAAACTGTAAACCAATCTCCAACCACACATCCATCAAAATCCAATGGTCAAGATTAGGTCAAAGGGGCGATGGCATTCCTGTAAATAAAGGGAACTTCAAAAAACGCGGTGGCATTTTGGTAATTTTTGCGTTTAGGTTAAAATTTAAAAAAAAAAAGGAAAAAATCGGACTTACAGGACGCGGGCTAACGGAGACACAATCATATGCTGACGAATACATAATCATATGCTAACGAAGTAGAATTATTTCATGCACAACTTCTAACTTTAAACATGTGATATCCCGACCCTTTTTGCTAAATTATAAATCATAATTTTAGTAAATGATTTTGAATTAATGTTGTTGAATATTAATCATGTGTGTATGTATGTATTATGCCGTTGTTTTATTGCAGGTTGTCTCACTCGAGCCGATACGCCATAGCACGGTGGTATTATACTAAGTGTAACATGATAACATTTAATATTAAAATTTGTCGAGTTATATGATAATGAATGAGTGTGTTTATATTTGATTATGTGTTTTGCCATACCTTGAACACCCTAACACTGAGTTGATCGGGGGTCTCGCTGAGGGGGCAACGCCCCCTGCTTTTTCGGTGTGTATTAAAAGTGTTTTGAAAATCTAAGTCGTGTTAAATGGAGTTGGAAATGTTCGAGAGTCGATTTAAATAAGGGAGTTGATTTGAGCACGCCGCACGCCCGCGGGGTGGTGCGCGCCCGCGGGGCCGTGCGCGGCCGCGGGAAGCTAGGCGCCCGCAGGGCGGGCGAGAGGCGCGCGCCGGCGCGGGGCTGCGCGCTCACGTGGAGCATTGGCCGAGAGCATGGTTGCGCGGTCACGGGGGCTGCGCGATCGCGCGGGTCCGGGGATTTTCTTTCCGGATTTCTACCTATAAATACCACACTTATTCATTTCTCCTCATTTCTTCTCTTCCATTTGGGCGATTTTTCTCTCAACTCTCTCAAGAACTCTTCATCTTTTGGAGTGTATTCCACCATCATCATCCATCAACTAAGGTAACCTCTATACCTCTTCTTCTTGGGGATCAAATACTTATTTCTTGTTGAATCAAACCTAGGGTTTGTTATCCAAAAATTAGGGTTCTTCGATTTTGTTGATCTTCTTGCCTTGATACCTTGAATATATGGTTTATTTACTCCATTGAAGCTATATGTGAAGTTATATCGAATTCCTATGGTTCATTGTTGCTAGGGTTTGAATTTTTGCCCTAATTTCCCCTTGTTTTGTTGATGTTTGGCTGGAGGTGTTGTGATGTCTTTATGAAGTTGATTTTCATATATGTTAGAGCCCTAGGATGAAGGTGGTTGTACTTGAAATATTGGGTTTAAATGATTTAAATTGAGTCTTGAGCATGTGTTTAAATGAGTGCACGTGTAGTGTTCGATTAAATATTTCAAAGAGTTTTAATGTGTATTTTGAGTCCAAAATCATATTATTAGTTGGTATATCCATGATTATGTATATGAAGATGTATGAAATCTTTAAATAAAAGTATAGCATGAGTTTGGTCTAAATTATGATTTAATTATATAACTCGACGTCTAAAATGAAAAGATAATTAAAAGGTGCTAGATGACGTTTTGGGGCTCGAGGAGGACAACTTGTGCACGGCAAAGGAGTATTTCAAGGTTGAAAGGATTTTAAAGCGTCTCATAAGGTGGGGTAACTCTAAACTGTGAACACGTGTAAGGTTATAGTTATTGTTGTGCTTTGATTGTATAAGTATGAAGGGTCTTCGGACCAGAGATAAAAGAGACCCTTCGGGGCATAACAGAGATCCTTCGGGGTCGATAAAGAGATCCTTTGGGATCGATAATAGACTCGTTAATGTCCTCGCTGGGGGGTGGTATGTCTGCGGGCATCCCTACAGGGACAAAGACGTTCATTAACGGGGGCATCATGATGTTTGGACCCTACGGGGTTGAGGCTAGTCTCCACAAAAGTAAAGAAGTATACATATGCTATATTTTCACTTGGGCAATTGGCTATAACTGTTTACAGTTTTCCCCACTGAGTATGTTATTAAATACTCACCCCATTCATTCAATGAATTTCAGGTTGAGGAGTCGAGGCCTGAGTAGGAGCGTTGTGAACACAAGAGAACCCCACAAGCTTGTGTTTATCTTTTGCATGCTCTTCTTTTGAAAATACTCATGATATTATTATTACATTGATCATCCTTTTTGCTTTATGATCAATGATTATTGGGGATGGGAATAGCCCGATCTTTTGTAGGTTATGATGTATATAACTAGATATTATGCAAAATAATTTAAAGGCGGGTCGTTCGACCTTGGAGCCCTTTATGTATGAAGTATGTTGTTGAACCCTGTATGATGTATGTTAAAAATTAGGATGTTAGACGGGCGGGTTGAGTAAGACCTATGAGCCCGATAGGTTAAATGCTTTTACTTAAATCCATGTTGTGTGATAAAATAGATATGATAGATTGCATGCCTAATTGCGAAAAATTTATATTGAAAATTATGTCTTACCTCATCATGCTATTATCATGTTTTTGACCTTAGCTTCCGCTCATATTAAAATAAGCACACCAAAATAAATAAGTAAATTGTATGTTAAGTGACGTGGCCAAACGGAGTAGTTTGGGGCGTTACAAAACACAAAACTGATTTTGTTAGGAAATTATTAAATGGCGACTTTTATATGGTTGGAAAGCTAGCCAAGCCTAATTTTCAATAAAAAATAATTTCAAAAAAATATGAATCGTGGACAAAGTTATATCTGTTTGATTGAAGGTTGTTAGTTGCATTATTTGGCTTCAATCCACAACATTATTGTTTTTGTTAGCATTGCGTATAACATTTCTTTAGCATTACATAATACTTCTGTTAGCATACGACAGTGCTAACAACAACAAATGATAAAATTCAATAAAATTAAATTGTTAAACTCTAAAATTGATGTGATAGCAATATAACTAATCATGATGCTAGCGAATCATCTATCATATGCTAACGAATCATGCTTAATTAAGATGGATGTTATACATTAATAATACACATGCAACATTAAACACGCATGATTCTATTATCAGTTATCATTATACTACATTAGCATTATTATAATATTTTAGTTTGCATATGTCAATGCTAACGTTAGTAGTGCATTAACATTCTCATATAAAAAATCTCTTAATGCATTAATATATTGTTCATTGTGAATATAATTGATACTAATGAATTATTTATTATATGCTAATGAAACACATCCTAATTGAGATTGAATAAACATTTATAACAATATAATTGATGTCAGTGAGGCATATATTAATTGAAATGTAATAAATATTTACAGTAATATATAAAATGCTAATGAAATATTTGGCATATGCTAACGGAGCATTTGTCATATGCTAAAGAAACATTTTTTATATGCTAATGAAACATGTCTAATTACGATTAAATAAATCTTTATCGCAATATAACTGATGCTGATGAAACATTTGCCATATGCTAACGAAACATATGTCGTATGCTAACGAAGTATTCTGAGCTTAAATTGTCATATGCTAACGAAACATATGCCGTATGCTAACGAAGTATTCTTAGCTTGAATACGCGTGAAAAATGAAACTTTTGTATTTTTCATCCATATTTTTCCAAATAAACATATGCTTCACTGATCTTAAATGAAAGAAGATTAAAATACCTTTAATTTGATATATTATTTGCGTTAATCCGATGAAAAATGAGCAAGTTATGATCATTTGAAGTTTTTAAGAATTTTTTTAGATGCTGAGTCAGCATGACATTAGCTTTTTTTTCAACAAACAGACGAAAATACCCCCATAGGCTGAAAAAAGTAGTGAAAATAATAAAAATGTCACCGCATGTTTGATTAAATCTGAAGCGCTGATTTTTATTGAATATGTGGTGATAGATTGATTTACAGTTTACACACCAGGAAATGGTTTACAAATGATCCATTCTCCATATATACATGCATACATATGCCTTAAATTTTCCAGGTAGGATCATGTTATCTAGCTAATTAATAATTAAAATTCACAAAGAAAATAAAGAGATGTGGTTGGAGCACTCAATAATAGACTAATGGTATGTACGTTTCCTCATATAGCATCTAATAATTCAGCAAGGACACACCTTTATATATTATATAAATGTGGAGAAATTTAGTACGCAGGGATCGGAGTGAAAATCAAAATGTAACACGTTAAAAAAAAAGTTAATTTTCACGTGAATGTTAAAATATTGTGATGTATTGCAATATTACATTTTAACTTTTTGTAATAAATATATTAATTTTTTGCAATTAATATTACAATTAAAATATTACAATTAATTATATTTAATTGTACTAATTAAATTGTGTATTTTAATTATGTACTAAGATAGGTAATATAATACAATCTCTTAAGCATATAAGTTAATTTTTTATATTAAGATTGTCTATTCATTAATTAATCATACAATATAATACATATATAATAGTTTATATATATAATATATATAAAATATATATAATAAAATAATGATTTAATCTTAATCTTAATATCTATATTATATCTAATAGTAAGATAGTCATCGTAAATAGAAATTATAAGTTTTCCCACTCAAAATATATGTCCAAACATAGAAATACTGAATAAATTAGTAATAAATCAATTTTTAATAATATCCAACATAATTTCCATAAATAATATGGAATCAATTAATTATGTCCATACCCCCATAGAAATATAATTAATTATATACTATATCTAAAATATGATGTAATTATGTTAATCATCAATCTATAATTCCGTATAATATCTATTATAAATAATCAACCTATATATAATTATGACAAAATCATAGACAAAATTATCAAGTTTATGGAATGAGAAATGATTATAATGAATTTAGTATCGATTTTTTTTGTATTTTACAGAATTTTCACGAATAATTATTATTATTTTGAGAATTTTCTAGAGCACTTTGATCTAATTAATTCACCAAAAAAAAAATTGAATCATAATTTATCCTTTTCAACTAAGATGTGTATTTTGTTTCATTATTTTTTCAGGAAATCAAATATAAATCATCAATAAATTTTCATCTTTTCTATATGTTTAAGATTTTTATTGACGAGTTGTGATTTTTTTTTATTTAATTTTTAGGTTCTCTCTATATATGTGTTCAATTTTTTGTGTTAAAAAAAGTGTTAGTGTTAGAAATATTTGAGTGTTTGAGCAAAATATTTTTTTAATATGTGTTTCTAATGAACATTACTAGCATGCTGATGGAAGGAATAACGGAAGGATCAAAGTGACACTTTAAAAAAAGTTTCGGGATAGATTTTAGTTAAATTCAATTAAATTTAATGCATTTAATTTTGTGTAAGAGAGGTTGGTGGTGTAATGTGCATATATTGAAGGTAGGGTTTGATCCGGAACACCCAAAATGAAAAACACAAAAAATGTCGAATTCCCTCAAATAAAAGGGAAGAAATATATTGAGAACTTGATACAAAAGATTATTGAAGAAAGCAACGTCGTCTTCATCAACAAAACACCCTCGGCATTTTTCTGTAAAAGTTTCTAAATTTTGAAAGGTACGTTTGAGTTTATTTATGCAAGAAACGTATAAATTTTTTTTAGTTTAGGCTATCTATTGTTATGTCTCTACGTTATTAATTATCTGAATTTATGAACTAGTGTTATGGTTTCTTGATTTTAATTCTATAACGTTCTGCTGTAACTATAACGATAGAAATAGAAGGCATAAACGATAAGGCATAAATGATAGCTTGAACGATAAGGCATCACATTAGTTTATAATGTCTATAATGATTATACAAAAGGCATAGCAATAGTTAAAAATAAGCCTAACGATAAAGCATAACATTAGTTAAAATGGACATAACGATAATTAAAATAAAGCCATACCGATAATTTAATTAAAGCTATAACGGTAATTAGAAATAAAGTCATAACAATCAATTAAGATAAATGCCTAACTTTAATTTAAAAAGAATAACGATAAGTAAAAAACAAATAACAATAATTTAAATATAATAACAATTATTAAAAAAAAAAGAATAACGATAGTTAAAAAGAGAATAATCCAAGTATTGTGGTTACTGCAAACTTATTATTATCTGTTGGAATTAAGACACTATTTATTTGGAGGGTGAATATATTTGAATTTAATTAATAAGTGAATGTGTGTGGACGTGAATGTGTATATATTTGAGAAATTATAGAGGAAGACACACTTATTTATTTATCAACTTACAATTCTCAGTCTTTCATCTTGATACACTACACCCATATATATAGTTACATAGTTAGTCTAGATTATTCCAATTCTAGAATATTCTATACTATTTCATACATGCACATATCTAGATTGTTCTAGAGTTTTCTTTATCTAGAATATTCATTTTCTTTTTAATTTATTTTGATTCTAGATTCTTCCTTTTCTTTTCTATTTTCTAACTGATTCTAGATATTTCTTCCAAAATATCAAACAAATCAAGTTTAATACCAACATTATCTTCATAATATTTATGATATTTTATTCACTTACATAATATATGTGAGCACGCGCGTGTGCTCGTGTGTATGTCAATTTTTTTAAAAAATATATTATATTTTTTGTCAGATTTAAAATTGATCGAAAAATATATTGCCTTGCTCTTAAATTCACCAAAGTTGCACAATTCTCGGTGAATTGACACGACCGTGATTCCCTTCCGGTCCAATTTTGGCGTCTTTCCTTATTTTCTCCGGAGTTAATTTATTTCTCAATTTATTTTTAAAGGATGATGTCATCACTTTATTAAAAAAATCTGGAATTACCCCTTATATTTTGAATTTTACATATTTACAACTATGCCACCGTTTTTTTATCCGCCATGCCATCAAAATCCTTAAATTTGATTGGTTCCTAGGTTCTCACGGGAGGATTGGTTCCTATTTGAACCCACCCATATATATATATATATATATATATATATATATATATAACAAATTCAACAATATCTACACGCATGAATAACACATATTGGATAGCACAAGGAAGAGAATATACAAGATTGAAGATTAGACTTAAGTTCTATATATGGGGATCTTTCTTCTTCTAACATGCTTACATGTTTGAATTTTTATCATTTTGAACACAACATGATTTAAGGATCCCATCCCGATATGTGATTCTAGGATTGTGATTAGTTGAATGGATTTCATCTGTTAATTAAATTAATTTATTTTCTTTTCATGATTTGTGCGTGCACCCCTTGCTTTAGTTTGTTATGTATGATAATTTGACCAACTCTTATGCATGACTTGTATGGGCTTATCTGATCTCCTAAAATTGATCTCTCCAACCCACATGAAATATGTGATTCTAGGATTGTGATTAGTTCAATGGATTTCATCTGTTAATTAAATTAATTTATTTTCTTTTCATGATTTGTGCGTGCACCCCTTACTTTAGTTGTTATGTATGATAATTTGACCAACTCTTATACATGCTAGTTAATTTATTTGAGATCGAGAGAAAATAGTAAAATTAATAGATTGATTAAAAGATTGTATGAAATGAATATTTAGATTGAGATATTGGTAGAATTCATGACAAGATAATCAATCATGTGTGCTTATGGAGTTGGTTGTTAATTTAAGATGGAGCGATGACAATGAAGAACTAATCTACTTATGGAGTTAGTTGTTAATTTAAGATCGAGAGCGGTTTTAATTAATTTTGTGATTTCTTGAAATTAAAATTAGTTTAATTATATTAACTGTTTGCATGAAATCATGAAAACGACCATAAAATTCACTTTATATTGTTAAATTTTTTAAGATTTCTGTGGTTACTCAATTGGCTTTAATTTAATTTTTCTGATTAATTGTATTAAAACCCCAACCTTTCATTTATGATTTTCTAAATAAACTAAAACTTGTCGATTGAGCATTTAAATCCAATTAAAAATTCAGTCCATGTAGATACAATATCTTTGCTCACATACTATTTGCTATAAATTATATCTACACTTAAGAGTTGGTTCAATTATTTGTCGAAATAAATTAACGAACAAGCCGGGATCGTTTGGGGCCTAGCTGCAAATTCAATCGAAAATTACGATATTCCTTCTACACTAACACAAGCTAGCTACTACCAGCTTTTGACAATTTAATTTGTATGGGCCTACCTTGTAAATTTGAACTTAATTAAACTCACATATCAGCTTATCATCAATTACTACAATTTCATTCCCAAAAAACATAGCTACTCATTTAATATAAAGCGATCAATAATTTTAAAATAAACGTGCATTCGAATTGAAATGACTTTACAAAAAAAAAAAAAAAAAAAAAAAAATTCTTAAGTCTCAAAATGTACATTCAATTAGTGGTAACAAATTAAATGGCACGAAAATAAACTAATTACTACGAATGATAACACTTAAACAAGAAATTGTTTTGAAAACTCTAGAGTCATCAATATATCATTCCAGAGTCATCAAATCTCTCCTCCCATTTTTATCGGGATGGGATCATCTATTTCAAATTTAATGCTCCAACTCATATTCCATGATCGAATTTACAAGTTTAATAATAGATATTATAAAAATAAAAATTAATTATAATATAATCAACCTAGTCACATTTATTAACAAAAGATTGAAATATAAAAAATTATAAATTAATTTTTAAAAATAATTAACCATAATAATCATTTCTTTGAAAATTAAATATTAAAAAATAATTCTAAACCTTAATTGGTAGGGTGGGATGAACCCTAAAAATAATCATAAAATTAAACTAAAACATCATAAATTAAAATTGACAAAAAATGGAAGAAAAATTTATAAAGTTAATCGTGGAATACGAGTTGGAACACTAAATCTAGAACAGAGGATCTCATCCGCTTTTTATCATCTCTTGATAATTTTCTTTCCATATTTACATCAATTTTCAATTATTGTGATTTACACCTTTTTAGATTATTTCTATAACACAAATTAAAACAATAAATCTCAAATATATAGACAATAAATATACAATATTTAACACCTATCAGTAACATTTTTTGTTGCTCTCACAAACCAAGCTAACATCTGAAGATGTTGATCGCACAATGCCTATCGTGCTATGGATGACCTATACATTTTTTACAAAATAAACTAAAATCTAGAAAATATATTGTCTTTTCGAAAACAAAATTTCGAGTGAATTAAACAAACTACTTTCCTCCAAAAAAAAAAAAAAACAAACAAACAAACTACTAATCCCTTCATTTCATTATATATATATATATATATGATTTGATAGGTGGATAACATGCACTAAAATGAAATGATCGGATTAGTAGTTTGTTTGTTTGTTACACACACACACTAACAAATACAGATTTCTTATTTAGATAGGTAAAATTGAAAGAGAGGTGTGTGAAAATATGATAAACATCACAATATTTGAGACAAGTTAAAAACTTTAAAACATCAATTAAAAAATGAAATAGAATTATTATATTTATGTGTCACTGTGTGTATTGTTTTTTTTCTAGTGTACTATTTACAAGACTTTTACCATTTTTTTAATTAAATTTCAATCATATAATAAAGTGTGTGTGTGTGTGTCTAAACTCTTTATTTTTAGGTTTCAAATTTATACTCCTCAACAACTAAGCCGGGATGGAAATGGGATCACCTGTGACAATCCCTGTGGCACTTTGTGTGACAACTTTTTAATTTTTTTTTTAATTTATAATTTATTATGATTCATTTTAACTTAAATTTTCTATTTAGGGTTCATTCTTCACAAATCAGGATATATTGAAAAAAAAAAAACTTAGTTATGATACACGAAATGTAGTGTGGGGGATCTGATCCGGCAGAGACGTTTTCCTAAAAAAAAAAAAGAACTAAAGAGAGGAAGAATTAGCCATCAAAATCAAAATCGAACCCACGACCACGTGGTTAAAAGCCACGCGCTCTACCAGCTGAGCTAAGACGGCTTGTATAATCAATCTTTGATATGTTTATTTATAGATCAATAATTAATTATCACTGTCTATTTCGTACTATTACCGAAACTAATGTTTTGTTTATTTCTTCCGTTAATAATTGCCTGAAATCCCCAGAAAATAAAAATAAAAGGCCCCTTTACACATTCAAGATCCAGATAATGTTACACAAGAATATTAGGGTATGATAGAGACTAATAATTAATTGAATGTGTAGTCTCTATCATACCCTATCTATAAAGCAACATCCAGATAAGGTTCTAATTGTTGTTAACTTGTTATAAGAGATCAATAAAGGTATTGCAAATAGAAAAATTGAAACTTTTAAAATGTCAATGATGTCATTATTATAATCATGTCATTGTTAGAATAAGATTTACCATCAAATAACTTAAGCATAACATAAACGCCTAGTTACTTGTTGACAAGTACTTAGTATTTCACTTTTGGAAAATGATTGTGCTAATTTACAAAGCCATTCCAAAATCTTGGCAATTATTTCTATCTGTTTTTTGTTTAAAAAAAAATTGAAAAGGAGTTTAATTTGTACTGTTATGCCTAACCATGTAACATTTCTAACCCTGATTAAAAAAAAAAAAAAAAAAACTACCAAGTTTGAGCATATATGTTCTTTGGTGGCAAATGAAAAATAAATCTGACTCTGATATCATATTTTGAAAACTTATAAAACATTTGAAAGAATATGGACAAATACTTGAAAGTTTTAAAATGTGTATAAATTATTTTAAATAACTTGTAATCTCGATTATTTTCTAGCTAAAACAACTATTAACAAAAATTGACTATAGTACGATGATTAATAGACTTTGAAACTTAAGATAACAACGTTAATGGCTTATTTGACTCTATAAGGAAGGACTCCTTTTCCCTTAATTAAATGGTATTCCTACATTTAAATAATTTTGTTTATTTTATACTTTATTGGTACTACAGGATAACCATTTTATATTTCGAGACTGACAAACAAAATCTTAGGCCGGCCCAAGGAGTATGCATTCATAACTATTAGTTATCATTCAATTTCTCCAAAAAATTCAATCAAATTATGGCATGATATAATATGTTTAATGGTAGTAAAAGTAATGAATAAAACACTCTCATCTCACGTACTGTAAAAATTCATAAACTTTACAACATTAAACGAAAGAGGATAAAAAAAAATTGAATGAGTTATGTCAATCGTAAACAGCATCTTCCAAACTTAAAATGTTATCAACTTATATTTCACGACATGTAGCAATTAGCAACAATCAACGAGGCCTAAGGAAAATGTAACACGGTTGGTAACATGGAATCTCGTGTGATTTTCAATATCTTAGCCATTGTATTTTCTTGACACAGCAACAGAAACCAAAAGAAACAAGCCATGAATCTAATTATTGGGATCCAGAAATCAACATTTTGAAATCAGAAACCAACTGAAATGCAACATCTCTACACTCAAATGCAATCAGAAAAGCAAATATAATTCTACTGAATTCAGACAAGCCGCTTTGTCACAATCTATGACAATGTTAAATCATCAAAATAGATTCATAATTATGGTTGAAGCTTACCAAGTCTTTCAACTACAAGCTTACATACTAATCGAACCAACTACAGTGCAGCTGCCCTTAAAAAACGAGTTTAGAGGCTATACGGTAGAGACACGTACAAGATCCTGTCTTATACTTAACCAAAACAATAACGATGTCAATAATCAACCAAAACGCTTCGCTACATCACATCAAATCATCTATACGAATCATGTTGTGCACAAGCTCCACACAAAGAAACTTAACCAGGTTCTATATTTCAATTCCAGCCAAGCATCAAAGAAAAGAGATCATGCTAACTGTAACTAAACTAAAAACACATAAGATCATCATATATCGCATATAAATCAGAAAGTCTAGCTCATAAGATTCTATTTAAGAATAGAGAAATGATAAACTTCATGTTTCCTTGAGTTCTGATAAATATATTTCACTTTGCACTTCAAAATCAACAAGGAGTGCTCCTTCCTTTACCAAACCACACTAGATAAACACATAAACCACATAAATCTGCTCAAGTAGCAAGGTCATGAATGTTCAGACAAAGGAGTTAACTGATAGAAGATACTCATAAATCATAATAACACTACAAGTAACATCTGCCAAAAAGTGTTTCTATTTAACAGAAGTAGCAACTTTACAAATCATGTTCCAACAGCGTTATAGAAGAAAAGACTATCATCGGCATTAACAACATATCAAAGCCATAATCTATGAACAGTCCCCTGATGAACATAGAAACCATTCAAATCTGACATGTAAAATAGCAGAGCAATGGATGTACGGATCAATAATAAGTTTACTGACAGGAAGTTATCATGATTAGTTTAATGATCAATGTCAGACACAAAAGGTTGCTACTCAAAGTAACCGCCTTTATAAGGTGTGTTCAACAACGTAACTACATCAATCATCATTGTTGGCATTAACAACATACTACAATGTACGAGTGTGCTCTACATATAAAGAAACTTATTATACCATATTTTATTTCAGCCAAGCATCAGAAACTGGAAAAATCATGTCACATATCAATTGCAGAATATAGTCACTTACATTCCATTGAAAAATAGTACAAGAAAATGATAGTTCACCGTTACATGTAAAACAGGGAAGAGTTTATGAAAGGGTTACAAGAACTAAAATCAAGAAACTCTTCAACCAAAGGATCCCCTATTTCTTGTTGCTCTTACCTCCAGCATCACTGCCTCCTGATGCCTGAGCTGCCTTCTTAGCTGTCTTTTCCTGAAGAGCCTTTGCGTCTCTGTTTAACCACAAGGTCAGACACTAAGACATGATCTCATATTCTCATTTGATAAAGATCCAAATGCATAAAAATAATTGTAATACGTGTGTCCCATATCAGATCCTTAAATTCATCCAAACGTCAAATATAACAGCATGACTAATACTATATCTCAGTCAAAAACAATTAAAATCACATATTTGAAAATAATTCGTAGAAGCCGAAAGAACACGAAGCATCCGCAGATCAGTACATATCAATTCATCAATCAATTCGAACTAAAATTAACTCACAAATTGCAATTAAATACACATAATTCACAAATCAAATCAATGGGAATGGAACACAATGGATTAGGTAATCTTGGAGCATAACACCATAAAATTCATTGAACAACAAATATTGACATTCAGATCATAGCTTAACAAATCAAGAAAATCAAGAAAAACTGCATCTTGTGAAATTCAGAAAATAATAACAAAAAAGGGGTACCTTTCACGACGCTGCTCAGGGGTCAACCCATCATCTTTGCCTTTGCCTTTACCACCAGTGCGAGCTTGAGCTCTTTCTCTGTCTTTTTCTCTTTGATTTCCACGTTACTTGCAGTTAAGAATACAGCAACAGATATATTTTTTTAAATAATAAGAAAAAAACACACACCCGTAGAGAAATTAATTGAAGTCATTAGCAATTAACAGATAAAAAATTTCAAGAACAGAAAAACCTAAACAAATTGTTGTAAGAAAACGGAAGAATTGTGGAAGGATATGAGTCATGGTGAAACGACGCCGGAGCAGTCGCAGGAGAAAGTCTGCGCGTAGAGAGAGAGAGATAGAGAAAAAGGAAGAGAGAGAGCGATTAGAGTTGGAAGCTGGTTGGAACAACTGGATGGCCAGAATTTGTGGGCAACCTCCAATTTTATATCATCGTTTTACTTTTTTAGGGTTGACTTCTTTGATCAGAAAAGAACAATAAGTAAATTTATTTATAATTTACTTAAAATTGAATTTGAGTTTGAATTTGAGACCAATTTAGACTTGTATTAGATACAGGGATATGGATGTCAATCGAACTAACTCGGTTGATTTCAGATCAATTTTATCTAATTGTCAGATTATTTGGTTCGGTTGATTTCGGATCACCACATAATTAGATATATCTATCTATCTATCTATCTATCTATCTATCTATATATATATATATATATATATATATATATATATATTAAGGCAAAATCGTGTGAAAGACAACAGTTCTGGTGTAAAGCGTTGTCTATTACATATTTTGTCTTAGACAACAGTTTTTGAATAATAGACAACATTTCTGGTATAAATCGTTGTCTATTACACATTTTGCCTTAGACAACAGTTTCTAATTAATAGACAACAGTATTAACATTTATTGTTGTAAATTTTCTTTATTATTATTATTATTATTATTATTATTATTATTCATTTTCCACGACAATTTAGATTACAACCGTTGTATTTTAATAAATTTTTACAATTTTACTTATTATTATTTTTATTTGTAAATTTGAGATTTGTAGAATTTTAAATTTTATTTTTTTATGCATAGATGGATGATTTGTAATACTCTACATTTGTCTTTTAAAAAATAGCTTTCATTTATATTGCATAATAATAATAATTGTAGATCCGGAAATCTGCAATTAATTGATTCAGTCCGGAGCAGTGGCCAATCTGTGAAACAAAAATAGAAAATACCGTAAGATCCAAAGACCTTTGGGGGGTGACGATCGTTGGGCCTCCGACGCTCAAGTCAGGAAAAGAAGAAGAGTAGAAAGTGTTAAAATACGAAACAATTGAATAATTAAAGAGCTGAATAATAGTAATCCCTAACCAGAACGTGGCTAGAAATTGAGGGAATCTTCATTCAATCGGAAAAGATCGTAAGAAAGACGCCCAGATGTTGAATCACCAGAGTATAATGAAATTAGAAAACGATAAATTCAATGTGTTTAGGGTATGATGTGAAGCTTGTGGGTATTTCAGCGTAGTCGTCAAATGAGGATGGGGGTTTCCTTTTAAAGGTGGAGGTAGCAGCTAGGATTTGCGAGGATTGCGGAGGAGGTTGAAAGACGTGCCGACTCCTCTGAACCCGTCAATCTTACCGGATAAGGCGGAACTGATCGTTAACTCAAATTTAAAATTGAACGCTTATCTATTGGAATACCGATTGTACGCTATCGCTCAACCCTTTTGGGCCAGCATTTTGGGTTGACGAAAAATGACCACTACAGTTAGCCCCTCATTGTCTAGGTTTTAGCATGAGAGCTGGACAATGAATCATAATGCAAATAAACAGGTAAGGACATAAGACGTTCGTCATGAGGTCGAACATCGAGCCCAAGTAAAAATTAGAAAAGATCGTCCCAATAAATGAAAATGACCCTAGAGGTCAAATGCCTAAGCTTTGAGCACAAGCTGTAAGGTAGGACAATCGAGGCTTTGAAAGCAAACCATAAGATCGAACACCGAAGCTCCAAGTGTGGGTTATGAAGCTGAATGACCCAAGTCATAAAATAACTTGGAGGTCGAACGCCTAAGCTTTGAGTGCAAGCTGTAAGGTAGGACGATCGAGGCTTTGAAAGCAAACCGTAAGATCGAACACCGAAGCCCCGAGTATGGGCTATGAAGCTGAACGACCCAAGTTATAAAATAACCTGGAGGTCGAACGCCTAAGCTTTGAGCGCAAGCTGTAAGGTAGGACGATCGAGGCTTTGAAAGCAAACCGTAAGATCGAACACCATAAATCTAATATTACTTGTCATAAGTCACTATTGTTTGCCAAACGCACATGGGATTGACCTTGATGCTTTTAAGACCCTAAGGTCGACATTTGGTGTAATAAACCCTATGGTCGACATTTGGCTTAGTAGACCATATGGTCGATTTTTGACGTAGTAGACCCTAGGGTACGTAGTGGACCATATGGTCGATTTTTGACGTAGTAGACCCCAACGTACGTAGTAGACCCTAAGGTCGATTTTTGACATAGTAGACCCTAGGGTATGCAGTAGACCCTAAGGTCGACGTAGTAGACCCCAAGGTATGCAGTAGACCCTAAGGTCGATTTTTGACGTAGTAGACCCTAGGGTACGCAGTAGACCCTAGGGTACGCTGTAGACCCTAAGGTCGATTTTTGACGTAGTAAACCCTAGGGTACGCTGTAGACCCTGGGGTTGATTTTGACGTAGCAGACCCTAGGGTACGCTATAGACCCTAAGGTCGATTTTTGACGCAGCAGACCCTAGGGTACGCTGTAGACCCTAAGGTCGATTTTTGACGTAGTAGACCCTAGGGTACGTAGTGGACCCTGGGGTCGATTTTTGACGTAGTAGACCCCAGGGTACGCAGTAGACCCTAAGGTCGATTTTTTACATAGTAGACCTTAGGGTACGCAGTAGACCCTAAGGTCGATTTTTTACGTAGTAGACCCTAGGGTCGATTTTTTTTTTGAGCGATTTTTTTTAAGGGTCAAAATGAACTGCATAAGACTATCACATGAAAAGGGTCTACTTGGAGATATAAGAGTTTGTCGACTCTGGGGTCGATAATTTTGTGGAGAAAGTAGCATAGAGGTCGACTTTTAATTTAATAGACCCTAGGGTCGATCATTTTGACGATGACGAGGGTTGACCAACATGATGAGATTTATCATTGTAGAAGATCGAATTTAAGGTTGATTTATTGCTTATCCGAGTCTCAAATTTTGATCAATCCCGAAACATAAATGACGTTGTAGATAATTGATTCCAAGGTCGATATAATAAGGTTAGAATATACAAATAGGCATGCACTTTAAAATGCAATTTATCTTGACTTGAGGCTAAACTTTGCATTCAGGTTGAATCATGCCTTAGAGACATGGTATCGAACATCGTTCGAGAATTTTGTCTCTGAAGTCGTGTCAAGGTTGACATCAATGATATTTCTCGTCTTCGGAGTGTAAAACCATTTTTTGCTCTTCATCGTATTCGGCGCTGACCCTAGCGTGCGTTTGAGATCTACACAATTGTTCTTATTTGATTTGAGTTGTCAACATTGATATTCAACCTGTAGGTGGCAAAGTTAGATGGTCAATGGCTAATCCATCGACCCTCCGACGCTCAAGTCAGTAACTGAAGTAGGGAATAAATTTTGAAAATAACTAAAAGCAAAAGAAAAAAATAAATAAAAATGCAAATTCATCATTTTTTTTAGGATCGATGTCCGCACTACAGGCTGCTGGGTAGACCTTGAAGGGCTTTCCTATTGAACCTTGATCGTCAGGGTTGAATTTCAATTGCTTGAGGTGAACTGCGTTCCAGCTATTTGCACTTTCTCTGCCTTCAACAGTTTGCAGTTTGTAAGCCCCATCTCATACCACCTTGGTGATCAGGATCGACCTACAACCTCGACCCAATTTGAACGACGTGGTCTGGAGAGTCGGGGTGAATTTGTACTTCATCGAGATCTTCTATCTCGGGCTCGACGTAGGAGGTCGACCCTGAACTTTCTCCATGCTCATATTTTAAATTTGAGCTTTCTCCATATTCATATTTTGAGTTTGACGTCGATGCCTCATTAATTTGGTTTACTTCTTGTACCTGTATGTGGTTAGTCTTGAAAGCCGATCTGTAGCAGTCTCTTGATGCGATTTGCTCTCCAAGGATCTGCCTAATTCCCCATGGGGTTGGGAAGCGTATGACTTGGTGGTAGGTCGAGGGTACAACTTTTAGTTCGTGAATCCAAGGTCTCTCAAGGATGACGTTGTATGTTGAGGGTGCATCGATAATTTGAAACTTGGTGTGCAGGTTAACCCCTTCCGTATATACATGTAGTGTAATTTCACCTATGGTGGTTTTGTGCTCGCCGCTAAATCCAATCAAGGTCATTAATTTTTTGACGATGTGAGCCTCGGGGACTTGCATTCCCTTCAAAGTAGATAAGAAAATGACATTAGTCGAACTCCCACCATCGATGAGAGTCCTTTTGATCATACAGTTAGAAATAAGGACAGAAATAACAAGTGCGTCGTGGTGCGGGTGTGAGAATTCAGAAGCTTCGCTGTTGGTGAAACTCAAACTTATGAGTTCCATTTCAGTGTCGGGCGTTGGTATCATAGGCGTGTATTTAAGAGATCTGCAATGCCGTTTTACTGATGCCTGAGATACTCCGCTAACCTCGGATCCTCCAGTTATGCAATTAACCACATGCTCAATTAGTGGGGGCTTCGGCGGATCCCTCAGGTTCTCATCATTTTTGTTGAAGGTCTGCTTCCCCTTATCAGTCAGCAAATCTTTCAAATAGCCTCGCTTGAGTAGGTCGATGATTTCGAGACGCAATGCAATACAGTCATCTGTCCTATGGCCATGGTCTTTGTAGAATTCGCAGTACTTTGTTCTGTCACGTTCATGATCTGGACTCCTCATCTTGGGCGGTCGCTTCACTGTACTACCGAGTTCCTTCAAGGCATTGACGGCTTCTGAGGGTGTGATGCATAGGTTGTATTATGGCAAGTGTCGATCATATGGATCTGAAATATCCTCTCGACCTCGAGGTTTGTAGCGATCATTGCGGGGGTAAGGGTTGGTTCTTCTTCTATCATTTCTGCGGGAGTCTCTTTCTTCATCTCGACCTCTTAGCTTGGGTCGATAATACTGGTCTTCGTCTTCCTCCCACTTAATTTGTGCCCATGTCTTTGTAAAATATCATCCATTGTCTTACACGGGTACTTTGTGAGTTCTTTGTAGAGGTCTGAATCCCTATTTAGCCCCTTTCTGAAGGCTGATATGGCGGTGTCAGCGTTGCAGCCTGGTATCTCTACCTTCTCTCTATTGAATCTTGCCACATAATTCCTAAGCATTTCATTTGGATACTGGATAATGGCGTAGAGGTCATCGGAATGTTTCTCAATTTTCCGGCTGCTGGTGAACTGTTCTACAAAAAGATCTGTGAGTTGTACAAATGATCCGATCAAAGTGTTAGGAAGGTTTGTAAACCACTGCAGTGCGGCTCCTGATAGGCTTGACCCAAAACCTTTGCACATGCAGGCTTCTCTAAGGTACTTTGGTATTGCTGCGATGAACATCTTCTGTTTATACTGTGCAATATGGTCATCTGGATCCGAAGTTCCGTTAAATAACTTCATAGATGGTAAGGTGAATTTCGACGACATCTCTGTTAACCCTATTTCATCCACGAACGGTGAGTCAGCGAAGCTATTGGTGCAGCCTTGCGGATTGGGAGAGGTCCACCAGGAATTCGCGTTATCATTGCCTCAATACCAGCCAGTCGTTGCTCCAATTCACTTGGGTGATCGACCATTCTCTGATCGAATCCCTGGTTGAACCTGCATTGCTGTTCAACCCTTTCTTGCTCGAGGGTCTGGTGTCGGATCATTTCCTGCCCAGAAGCATGATACTCAAACCCTGGAGGTGGCCTTAGCGGGCTCTCCTCCATTTGTTGTCTGGTGTCTACCTTCTGTGCTGATGCACTAGTACCTGCAATAAATGGATCAGTAAAAGTAACAGAATGATGACACTCAGAGTATACCGAATTTGGCTCGCCGAACAGATTGGTGGGTTTGATGTAGTTCAGATGGCGTATGTTGTCATTGATGGTCAGATCTTCAAGTTTACTGCGGAGTGAAGCGTTCTCTGATCTCAGAAGCGCTAACTCCCCCATGGTGTTTGCCATTTGACGTTGTATATTCCTCAGAACATCAGCCAGAATAATTAAAGAGCTGAATAATAGTAATCCCTAGCCAGAACGTGGCTAGAAATTGAGGGAATCTTCGTTCAATCAGAAAAGATCGTAAGAAAGACGCCCAGATGTTGAATCGCCAGAGTATAATGAAATTAGAATACGATAAATTCAATGTGTTTAGGGTATGATGTGAAGCTTGTGGGTATTTCAGCGTAGTTGTCAAATGAGGATGGGGGTCTCCTTTTAAAGGTGGAGGTAGCAGCTAGGATTTGTGAGGATTGCGGAGGAGGTTGAAAGACGTGCCGACTCCTCTGAACCCGTCAATCTTACCGGATAAGGCGGAACTGATCGTTAACTCAAATTTAAAATTGAACGCTTATCTATTGGAATACCGATTGTACGTTATCGCTCAACCCTTTTGGGCCAGCATTTTGGGTTGACGAAAAATGACCACTACAATAATAATAATAATTTGTTATTTTTTCTATTTCAATTTCATCATTTAAAATAATTAAATAATTAAATTTTTTATACATGTTATATATTTAAAGAAACCAAATGTTCTATAATCGTGGATAATTATCCATTGTTATTTATAAAAATGTTATGTTGGAAATATTTCAATTCGATCTTTCTATCATGGATTTTCATTTAGTTTCTAAAATTTAATTTTCTTTTTGTTTGTTATAACTATACAAAATTGATTTTCTTATCTAATTAATTAACGCATGTGCATATCATTTTATTAATTTTTAAAAATTAAACACACCATGTAAAAATAAAAAATAATCATAATAACAAATCTAAAAATATAATAATTATTTGTGCATCGCACATGAGAAATACTAGTTAATTAATGAAGTTTCAACAATTATATTTTTTATACTTAAATTAAATTACATCAAATAGTTTAATTTCAATATCTAATCAAAATAAAAAGATGGACAATTGAAATTCGGAATATTCCGATCAATCTATTTATTTTCGGCTTAAGTTTATCAAGCTATAATAGTGCATGAAATTATTATAATGGATTTACATATATGTTAATATTTTAGTGCGTTTATTGAACACATAACATTCTGAGTAGGAAGCCCGGAGCCAGGAAAATAATGGGAATACGACCACGTAAGATACAATTGCAAATAACAAATAAAGTATGCACGCGCCTTAGCCTGTAGTAGGCAATTTTTAGTAAAGCTTTTTTAAGCCCCATATTTATGATTAGGCCTTCATCAATTCTCCATTATGAGTAGTCTCTCAATATAATTGTAAAAATAATCTAAAAAATACATCTCTAGTGGGTAGTGAATAACTTGGCTTGGGAACGCCGCATATTAGAAGTATCACGAATCTAGTAAATAATTACTTGTTCTTATTGCTTTTCAATATGGGTGATCTCTTATCAGACTTTGTGCACCTTTTGTTCACGGGCACCATACACCCGTCTATTTTTTGGCGTAATTTTAGTTTTTTTTTTTCAATTTTCTATTTTTTCTTTTTGTTTATTTCCCAAAAATTTATATCCTAAAATAAAGTTAGTGAATCATAAAATAAAATGAATTGATTTAATTTATTTGAAATGAATATGAATTTATATTCTAAAATAAAATTAATAAACCCTAAAAAACACAAAATAAAAACCCCTAACCCTCCCCCAAAAAAAAAATCCCTAAAAAACCTAAAAAAACACTAAACTCTAAAAAACTCCTAAACCCCAAACCCCTAAACTCTAAACATTAATTGAGATGAAATAAATCATAATTTGAATTAAAGAAACTCGTGTACCATAAATTGCAGGCCCAATACTTTTTATGGATTGGGTGATACATTTTGTACTTGGAATTGATACTTTTTAGTGTTAAGAATGATATTGTTTCTAGTGAACTTTTTTTTGGGGGGCTAAGCGGGTCGCGTAAGGATTGACCCGCGTGACCTGCCTGCCTGATGGTCTGATTTTATGCATTTTGAATTTCCAAAGTGTGACAAGAGATTTTGTCTTTCAAGATTAATTTTCTATCTTATTCATAACAAGATGATGCCTTACGCCCTTAACTCTGTGTTGATGATATGCACATACTAGTGGTAGCAAACACGAGATGAATATGTACGTAAAAATATTATCTGAAATCTCATACTATACCTTTAATATTATTAAATCATAAGTAAAACTAGGGAATAAAATGAGAAATTGAAAATATTTTGACAAATTATCATATTATGAAAGCTCATATATAAATGATCTTTTCCACCCACAGGCTTCTTCAAACTTAATACATATGTTTCAGTTGCGAAGAATGGTAGCATTGGTATGGGATTTATTCTACAGGACAATCACGACTCTGTTTTGGTAGCAGAGAAGTCTACGCGTAGAGCCACAGGGTGTAGTACTCTGTTGGAAGGTCTCACTATTCACAAGGCTCTTGAAAAGTGGAGACAACGAGCTCATTATTCTTGGCATCAATGGAAAGGTGTATGCTGAAATTTATCGTGATGTGATTATTGCGGGCATTCAAACGTTGGCATACACTCTCAGTTTAATGCGCTTTGTTTATGTTCCTAAGAACAATAAGGCGGCACATATCATTGCAAAGGGTGCTGATTTCTTTAGTATGGAATTGGATATATCCTAGCTCACGCCCTTTCCACCATTTTCGATGATGTTTGAATTGGTGTTTGCTTTGGCTAATATATGTATCATCTGATATTTCCGGAAAAAAGTACATATATAAAAGATAAAACATCCTATAAAAATATTGCTTCAAAACTCAAAAAAACTAGAAAGAATTTGTTAATGTGGTGAGAAGAAGAGTTTTAAAATTAGATATTATCATTCTACAAATTATCGAAAAATATAGAATATATATAACACCAATCAAGTTTCTTTTACCTCTGACTAATAGTTGTGTCATGAATAGTTCAACTTACAATATATATGTTAGTAAAATATAAAAATAGTTTACTTCATCTACTAACTCTGTTGTTTGCACGTAGTTCAATCTCAACCTCAATTACACTTTATTATTATCTCATTAATATATCATTGCCTAACCCTATGTAATATTATCTTATCTCCTACTTGACTACTTCTATAGAGCCATTTTATTCTTCCTCAAGGCTTTGAATATTTTTCATTGCCTTACCTAATTACTTAATTACCAAAAGGTCAACTTATTTACTAAAATTTAAATATAAATGGAAGGGAATGGTCAACTACACATCAGTAAGCTGAATATTTTTTTTTACTCACACATCCAACCTGTAGTATTGAAGAAATTCGAACCCGTAAATTTTGATCTCCAAGCAACTTCACTCAACCACTAGAACAGATGAGTTTAAAACTGCACGCATATGTGTATAATTTTTTAGGTTAATAACCGTTATTATAACAACTATACAAGTTTTTTGAATTTTCACACGACATTTTATTTTCTGCAATTATGTCAAAATTTTACTTTCTTTGCTATTGACCACTTCTCAGAGCAATATATTTGAAAATTAAACTAATGATTAACTCATAAAATTATAAATAAGTTCAATTAATCACTAATTAAACAAGTTTAAATTATAATTTTCAGTTAAAGAAAAAAGTTTAAATTTGAATTTCTAATGAAATATATACCACATAAGAAGGCGAAACTCTAAAATAAACCAGCTAGAGGTTTGATGAAATTATTCTATCAACTTTTAGGTTCCATCAATATAAATTAATTAAGGCCTAACAGTGTAGTCGTTCCTTGGTCACAGACAATATTTTATAAAAATATTGATCAGACAAACAATAAGGACGATGATAAGACCAAACATTGTTAGAAAATAGGATTTAATAAAGTGAGTGTGACTCATTTTATCCGATTTTTCGTGACCGGGATATTTAATTTTGGAGGAATTAAATACCGTACGATTGCTCTATGTCGTGAGTAGATAATCGTAGTATTTTTATTTGGTCAAAACCGATTTTCGGTGAGTGAGAAATAAATGGTTAAAGTTGGTCACACGATTGGACATTTATGGTGTGTGGGATAATGTGTTTAAGACACATTAAATAATCCCACATTGATTTCTTAATCAAATTAAGAAGTGTATTTAAGTGTATTAACACTTAAGTGGAATAATCAAGTGCACAAGGATGTGGGCCATGAGCCCACACGCGCACACACGCGCGCGCCCGCCCGTGCCCGTGCCCGGTGCCCTTGCCCTTGCCCGGCTCAAATGGCTAAGTTGCTAGAGGGAATGGGTTTGAAATCCACACTCTAAGAGTGCTTGTAGTGGTAACCCAACCATGATGACTGGAGATCCCAAGAACTTGGTTCAATGGGAAAACTAAGCTACAAACATTCAGTTTGGTAGCACTTGGAAATTATAAGTGTACATTTCCCTGTGGGCAAACCAACTCGGAAGAGGAGATCACCTATATAAGTGAGAAGTGGGGCCGCTTCTAAAGAGATACTTATGAACTCAAAGAGGAGATCACCTATATAAGTGAGAAGTGGGGCCGCTTCTAAAGAGATACTTATGAACTCAAAGAGGTTGTCCATGGCCTGAAAAGGACACAAACGTGAGAACAGATAATGTTTGATATACAGCTGTTTTCAATACTATTGTCTCGGTATACACTAAGGATGTATAGTTCAAGGCATCATGTCCACTAAACAGCCGGTATACTCGATAGTGTTGGAAGATGGAAGGTTCAAAGTCACAAGCTACCTATCCTGGTGCAGTTGTGTTTCTAAGAGAACTGGGCTGCTTGTCTGCATACATGCATGCAATATTTCCACTCATGTGGGGGATTGTTGGAAAATAGGATTTAATAAAGTGAGTGTGACTCATTTTATCCGATTTTTCGTGACCGGGATATTTAATTTTGGAGGAATTAAATACCGTACGATTGCTCTATGTCGTGAGTAGATAATCGTAGTATTTTTATTTGCTCAAATCGATTTTCGGTGAGTGAGAAATAAATGGTTAAAGTTGGTCACACGATTGGGCATTTATGGTGTGTGGGATAATGTGTTTAAGACACATTAAATAATCCCACATTGATTTCTTAATCAAATTAAGAAGTGTATTTAAGTGTATTAACACTTAAGTGGAATAATCAAGTGCACAAGGATGTGGGCCATGAGCCCACACGCGCACACACGCGCGCGCCCGCCCGTGCCCGTGCCCTTGCCCTTGCCCGGCTCGTCTCGTTCTCATCCTCGGACTTGGATCTTGGCAATTGGACTTTAGGCGTACGTGGGCTTCCGGGGCTTAGCCGTATCAGTTTTATGGTACCAAAACAGTCAGGTCGTGGAGCGGGTCGGCGGATCGACTATCCGGATCTATAACGGCTGTGGACCGGGTCGTGGGTGCACATGGTGCTTGTCCAGCTTGAAGGTGTAACTCCCATGAGTTAAGAACCTTCAACACCTGGAGCTGGTGGAGCCTCAGGTAACTGCCATCTGGAGCTGGTGGAGTTAGTGGGCTGGACAGTAACCGAAAGTAACTCCTGTCGGGAGTCAAAGTCTGCAGCTGCCCTTGGACACGTGTTGGGATCCGAGCTGACAAGGGACACCTGTCGGGATCTGCAGAAGGTAACTCCTGGAGGGCTTAATGGCAGAGCTATAACTCCAGGGGGGTTACAACACCAGGTTTGAATGCCCTCAAACCCTAGTTGTCCCCTGCAGTGGAGATGTGCCTATAAATAGGACATCCTGCATGGATCCAAATGTTACATTCTGCACAATCATATTGCTTGCATACAAAGTTCTCTTCGAGTCTACAGCCTCTCAGTTCTCTACATTATCTAGTTCGCCGGAGCCTTGCCGGACTTGTGGTGCTACTGCCGGAAGGACGAAGCCGTTTCATCTTTGAAAGACAACCGCCGAACGGTGAGCACTAGCCGGGGCATTTTTGTCTTGCGGAGAGAGGTCCCCTCGACTCGGCTTGCCGGAACCAGAATCTGCACATCGGTTCTTTACTTTATTTCAATTCAGTTAAATATTGTAATTGTTTGTTCCTCTACACTTCTACCTTTCTGTACTTCCATTGTAATTCCAGTGAGGTGTAAAACGATACAACAAACATAATAATAATAAAAATAATAATAATAATAATAATAATAATAATAATAATGAACTAAAAATAGGGCACTTTTTAATTTTACCTATTAATATCACATGGAAAAATAAAATTAAGAAAATAGACAATAAATGTTTTCCACAACAATTTTACGATTGTCTAAAAGGCAAACAACATATACTACAGTTAGTACACAACGTTATCTCACCGTTGTTTATAGGAACAACAATTTGCACAGACAACAGTTTTTAGACAACCTGGTTTGGCTGTTGTCTATAATTTTGGTCGTTCTCAATTTAATTCATGATTTTGCTATAAATTATTTTTGTTGATCGAAGAGTATGGTGTTGCGGTAGTGATTGAGGAGAATGATTGAATGAATGATATGGGACAATTAATGAATTTAAGGAAATAATAACTTATTTTGATTCTCATTTATTTGTATCAAGTATAACCCTATTACATCATATCAAGCGACCCTAAATCTTGTATGATTGTATATGAAGATATGCTAATGATGCATGATCGATCAATTCAAGTCCAAAACATCTTTCCTTTTCAACATCGATCATCATTATATTATATTTTATTTCTAACCTTTCAAGTAATCAACAAGAAGTCAAAGATACCAACTCCTTCAAACACCCCTCAACCCGGTCGGGCATGCATTGTTATGCATGAAAAATATAAAAAGGAAAGCTAAGAGAATTTCATAACTTCTCAAAGAGAAACCTTGAAGCTTCAATTGCTCTTGCTTTTGGTGTGTGAAAATAGGGTGCTTAGAGACCTATTTATAAAAGTCGATCTTGGTTAGAATTTGAGAGAACTTGAAACACTTTAGAGTTTGAAAATGTTTGGAAACCTTGGGTGTGTTCTTCGTAAAGAAGAAGAAAGCTTATGGGCTCAAAATAAATCATTCGGCCTTCTAAAATAAACTTGGGCTACATTTCATTGGAAAATTGGTGCGGCCACCGTGCCCGAATTGAATGGGGAATTTTATTTTATTTTTTAAATTTTTTTTAAAAAAATTTGAAAATTATATTTTGGGGATATAAATGATGAAATTAGTAGATTTTAATTATGTTAGTCGCGAATTTTTTTATCGCGTCCTGCTATGCAAACAACATAGGTATTTTTTTTTAATAATATCGTGTGAAAATCAAAACATTGCCATTTACATAGTAGAAGGTGAAAAAAATCAGAACCAATATAATTAGCATCTACTTAAGAAGTAAGATATGTCTCCAAAATATTTTTTTCAAAACCTTTTTACAAAAAAATTTAAAAAATAAAATGCCCAAACTGGGCAGCATCGAGAATTTTCCAACTTTCCTTTTATACTTAAAAATATAGGACTATTCCCTAAAAAAATATAGGCCCAATACAAATCATTTAAAGTTAGAGTTAATTGTAGGATTTAACAACAATATTTATATCATTTTGTAATTTTCGCATAATAAAAAATGAAAATATATATTCTTGTAATTTTCGCATAATGTTAATTGCAGGATTTAACAACAACATTTATATCATTTTGTAATTTTCGCATAATGTTTAATAACAACATAATGTTTAACAAAAACATATTTGAGATGTTAAAATTGGAAAAATGTTAAAGGTTGTGTGTTCAATCGCAAACTTTTAACTTGTGTCGAAATTACAAAATGGTATAAACATTGTGTTAAATTATGCAATTAACTTTATACACGTGATGAATTAATAATTAATTGGTCATGTTAGATGGGTATCACCGGAAATCATCCACATCAGATGGTCTAACCGAAAAAATATTGGAAATGTTACAATTGCAAAAATATTAAAGTTGTTTATGCAATTACGAACTTTTAAATATTGTGTGAAAATCGTAAAATAATGTAAACATATATTGTGTTAGATCCTACCGTACGTTAATCCTTAACATTAATATATTGAAGTATGAGATGCAATATCATTTAATTTAATTTAATTTAAAACAAGCATTTTCACTTGAGAAATGGGGGTGGTCTGATTATTATATTGAAATACGAGATGCAACAGTGTTAAATTGGGAATTTTTAGGGGGTTGAATTGTTATGTTGTGACAAATTGTCAATGTAAGAAATAAAAAGATTAAATTATAATTCATATATACAATTTGAAGTTTTAATTTTATTACTTATTTTTCTTCTTCACCGTCAATGCAAAGGCTTTTCCTACCAACTTTTTCCACCGCCAATCCAAGTTGAATTGCGATCAATGACAATGAGGGTGCAGTGCTAGAGTCGTCGATGAGGAAACTATATATTGTTATTTGTTAGAGATTAATTATTAACTTTTTCTTACCTCTATATATAACCATATATAGTTAAATACTCTTTTTTCACTGCTCACTAGCCCGGTAGCCCGTATGTTATTTTTAGATGAAAATATAACATAATATAGAATTGTAGACAAATTATTATTTTTTATATTTTTTAGAAGACAGAATGTAGAGAATCTAGAAGTAGAAGCACCAAAAACCAAATGAAATTTTGAATATAAAAAAGCATTCAAAATGTGTCCAATATTCCTGCCGATCGATGGTATCAGATGCCTTCTCGATTCTTTGCTTTTAAAATATATTTTCCAAAATATAAGAAAGAGGGATATTCTCATATTCATTCCACGCCTAACTATCGGTTACACACCTCAGTTTTCGATCGCAAAATATCTGCTCCCTTTCCAGATTTTTTTTTATTATTTTAAAGGTTTGATGTTAAATGTAATTATTTAAAGTTCATTTTTCTCAAAATAAAAATATTACTTAAAGTTCATGATATTTTTTATGTTGTTTTATAATTTTATATCAGCATATAATTATCTCTTTATATTTATCTTGGTACTAGATTCATTTTTCTTCAATAAAAATGTCAATTTTTTATTTTTATTTTATTTTTTGAAAAGAATCCTTATAAAAAGTATAATTTCGAAAAATAACAATAAATTAGTTGTTAAACTGTGCTCTATATAATCAAATTATATTATAAAATATGATTATATGTACAAATATCATATATTAATTGTTTTGGTTCAATAAAAATAATTAAATTTACGGGGATCAGATGAAATGACCATTCCCTTATTTTTGAATAATTATTGAATTCATTCGGGAATTGTGTTATCAGTTTTAAAGCATACTAATCGTAAGAATAAGAATGAGCATAACAATTAGGGGTGTAATCAAGTCGAATCAAGTAGTCATAAGCTCGAGATTGACTAAAAAAATTGAAATTCGAATCTAGCATCGTTGAGCTTTGATTTTTTGAACTCGAGTTTGACTCGATAGAAACCTCGACAAGCTCAACTAGACATAATTATGTATTAATTTAAAATATTTTTATTTGATTTAGAATAAAAATAATTCAATCATTGATGGTACATAAGTAAATAACCAAAGGGTAACATTAAAGTTACGCTGATCAAGCTCGATTTGACTCATGAGCCTATCAAACCTAGTAGTATTGAGCTCGAGCCCAAACTTAACTTGACTTATACCGAGTTAATTTCAAATTTTATTGAGTAGATTCCAAATAGCTAACGATCGAATTAGCTCGACTCACTCGTAATCTACATTCTTGATTAATAATGAACATTTCATTCCAACTTATAAATCATACAATGACCTCCTGACTCCTGAAATTTATGGTGTACAATTAATTCATCTAGCTAGAGGCTCTCTTTTTTCTTTTCTTTTTTTTCTTTTTTCTTTTTAAAAAAAGTTTGAGAATCGAGAATTGCATTATAAAAAGATGAGATGTAGCACAATGGATTGATGGACCCCATTTCGAGCAAATGTGGTAAAAATGTGGAAAATTTGTAAAAGTGAAAAAATCGGAAATTGTTGTCTGCACATTCTCGTATAAGAGTTTATTTTATTTTGTTGAGTTCATTTTAAGTTGGGAGGTTATAAGAATAAACGAATTTATTATCAAAATAATGTGTGTACATTAATTAATTTTGAGCTTTATCAAAATGATATGATATATCCTCTATTTCAACGTTGTATTTCATCTCGTATTTTAATTATTAGACTCCCGTCACGTAGATTAAAAATTTAATTACTGTCGATATGATAAAAATGCAATGGTTGGAATACGTGATAGAATTCAAAATTAGAATAGAAGATCTCATCCAAACTCCGCACGAGTTTTATTCCTCTCTCGAGCAAAATGTATTCCAAGTTATATATATATATATGTATGTATATATATAAGTATGTTATAAATTATTTTTTTATAGATTTTGATAATGAAATTTTTATTAAGCTGAAAAAAATCCCGAACTCTCGACAAATTGACAAATTTAAGCTCGGCCTTAAAAAAAGATCAATTAATTGCTAATCCAGTAAAAGACCTAAAGATAAAAGACCGTCTAACTGTCTCAGTAAGAATTTTTATATAAATGAAAACATTTCATGATCTGCAATACTAATCCAGAGTCTAGAATTTATTACAATTCATTTGAAGCAAATCCTTGACAAGAAACTAGACCTTTTTAAGGATATCAGGAAAGAATTCAACATTAATTTTTCTCACTTCAACTGGTAAATTTGAATTAAACTATAATTATAAGAGGAAATGTGAAGAACTCAAGTGCCTTAGTACTTATTCAATACAACAAAAAATCTTTCATCATGTCACAAGTGAAATCCAAATCCTTGAAATTGATTTCATATTGTAAAAGAACTTCATAAAAGGTCTAGAAAACAATCAATTAATTCATATCCAACTCATGTGTTGGGCGTATATTAAAGTATATATTTAGGACCAATAAATTATATTTATATTTAATAAAAAAAATTTTTGTAAAATAATATTTCATATTTCATGTATATAAAATAGATATAAACATCAAGTGGATATAATCAGCCTTGATTAATTATAATAGAATTAAAGTAATAAACAATAAATTAAAATTGGAAAAAAAGGTTAAAAAACAAATAAATTTGAATTCCTCCAAAAAAAAGAAGCAAAAACACTATATACCTGGCCTGACTATGAAAAATGAATTGTTAACTAAATATTAAATTAGTTATAACCCTTAATTGGATATAGTTAGCCCAATTAATAATCATAAAATTAACTAAAATATTGCTTCAAAAAAAATTAAATTAAAATATAATAAATTAAATTAAAAAACAAACTAGTAAATTTGAATTCGGCCTCAAAAAAAAAAAAAGCAAAAACACTACATAAAAGAAAGAAAAAAGATGGAATAATAGTGCATAAACCATAAAGAAAAAGAAAGACGACCAAAAACGAAAGCAAAAGAATACAGAAGACAGTTCCTCAATCGCCTTTTTTTCCACTCTGTTTGTAGCTTTTATCATCAACCCATGGGCGCAGCCGCAGCGGCGTTCATATTCAAAGTGGTGGCGCTGCTATACACCGCCGCCTTCTCCGCCGTGGCAGCTACGTGGTGCGTGGTGAGGAGCGATGCGAGTGAGCAGGCTATGCAGAGGTCTCTGGACTATGCATGCGGCGCCGGCGCCGACTGCGCTCCCCTTCAGTCTTCTGGCCTTTGCTTTCTCCCCAACACGTTGCAAGCGCACGCTTCCTACGCCATCAACAGTTATTACCAGCGGAGGGGCAACGCCCCCGACTCCTGCTCCTTCGCTGGCGCCGCCGCCATCGCCACCACCGATCCAAGTTTGTATTTTCCTCTTTATATCACTACAAACACTCACTCACTTAGTTGTTGTTCACACACACGCACACACGGACACGGACACGGGGGGAGAGAGAGAGAAAGAGAAAGAGAATTCTGCTTTATTTCTGCATGCTTTCATTAGGAGGGATTTAATTGTTTGGGGATTAGTTTTCTTCTTCATTTTTACTGATTTTTAATTTCATTTTTTCTCCTCTGTTTTACTTAGGTTATGGATCTTGTGTTTATCCTTCATCTCCAAGGTATGATTTTTTATTATCTGTTATTTACACAGCTTTTTTTTTTGAGCTTGCTCTTGCTTTTCCACAAGTTGCTAAATATTTACTTTCATTTCTGCAGATTTGTTATTGCTATTCTCTTATAATTATTCTTTCTTTAAGATTTTTTATTTCGTGGCTTGCACATAATAAATGAAATTCTAAACGTTGTCCGACGATTTAAAAATTTATTTAGAAACTTCGGTAATAAACCCCACCAAAATCTTGAATACACTAGACTACTAGTCATTGAAGGGTGATTCTACTAAATGTTAATCTCTTTCTTTACATCTATATGTATTTGTGGAGTAGCATACGAAAACAAAATAGAGAAATTAAAAAAAAAAAAAAAAAACAACAATGAGTTCCTGTTTTTGTTTTGTTAATTTTAGCCATGTTTTACCTTAAGATCTAATGGAACAGTTCTTATATATTCTATACAGAGCTTCTTCCTTTCAGATATTTTTCTGAGTTTCAAATGAGATTTTCACCTTTTTCTTTTGGCAAAAAAAAAAAAAGAAATATAGAATTCAAAGACCTTCAGAAAAAAAAAAAAGAGTGTGGTAAAAGATGTGAGCTGGTATAACTAGAGAAATTAAACTTTTTTAGTAAACAATCATTTCACTCTGTAGAGTGAGTCCAAGTCTGATGCAGGATCAACATCTTTGTTAAGATTTTCATGGTGATGTGAGAGAAAGTCATAGTGTAAGTAAGAACACATCAATATGAGAGATAAAGTCCTAAAGCAACATAGAAATGTAAGAAAACAACATACACTACTAAATCTGATGTTGGAAGAGTAAAGATCAGAGGTTGAGATTGAATAATGTAGTTGTTAAAATCTGTCTTGAATGGTTAGAGCTAAAGTTAATCTATGAATGTATTTTTAAATGAAAGAAAACCTATAAAGGGGTGCCTCGTCATCAATTAAATTCAAATGTCACATCTGCGTTATCAACATCATAGTTAATAATTATCTCCCATTTTCACCATTAGATGTTGTGGTGTACATGTTTAGTTTAATTATATTTAGGTATTATCATTTATCACATTAAACTTGTTAAAAATATTAGAATGGATACATGACGGTCCATCATACATTATTTATTCACAGATTCAAACACAACAAAAAATAACAACAAAATTATTATGCCAATGGATAACGTGTTTGATGAATTTTGACCCATCAGACAGTCTTACACAATTTATATTTATATTAGAAACTAGCAATGATGGAAAAGAATATTGGATATATCAGACCATGATGATTTCTCATTTGTACATTTTTGTGATTTAATGCCTAACTAGTAACTACTCCTAATTTATTTATTGTATTTTAATTCCTCTGGAAATCAACATTCTAATTTACTAGAGTCTGCAATTTTTCAGAAATGCAGGAGGGACAGTGCCAACGCCGGGTGGCGCGACTACTACAAGCACGACGCCAACACTAACAGAACCACCTCCACCACCCGGAACTAGCTTGCCTATCTCTGGTGGCGGAGGGGGGCTAAATCCAGGGCTGGGCACAATAGTCCCCGACTCCCCGGTGTCTAACGTTTCACCCAACGTGTCGGAAAAAAGCATCTTCATCACTCATGTGATTCATTTTTTGCTTCTTTTCTTATGCATCTTCCTAACAATGTAGTATGTGCAAGGTACATTCACCAATTAACATTTGTTTAATTAATGTGAAGAGACTAGGGTTAGCTTTTAATCTACTTAATGTAACAAGAAATTGCTTTTCTTTTGTATTTAATTAGGAATCGAAGACATGCTTGATCCTAGATTGTAGTTCAGAGTTGTGTGTTATCATCGGCAACCTCTCTCAAATGCATGTAGCAGGTAGTAGATCGATATTGATTTCAAGTAATTAGATTAATATGATTTCACTCTTTTTTTTTGTATTCTTATTTGCATGAGAATATAGTATTTAACTCTCATATGCAACAAAATCTAGTTTTCACATGTACTTTTTTTTTTTGTAAATTATTATTATTATTTGTATTAGATTATAATCTTTTCACTCTCATTTGCTTCAAAATTTAGTGTCGACACTTCTGTTTGTAAACTCTCAAACCTCACAATTTGACATACATTAAATTAAATTTTTATTCTTTAATTTGGCAACTAAATCGAATCAAAATCAAGTTTAGAAAAAATCATGGAGTATTATATTTCATCTTTGGTATATCATATTGTATCGACATATCGATATACCGTATCATACCTATATATCGGTACCGTACCGTATCAAAAATTCACAGTATGTCGAAAATACCAAAAATTCACGATATGTCGAAAATATCGAATAGAATAGAATGATCATTCATATGTCCATTCCCATTCTAGTAATTGATATGGTTCAAAATCGGGAATCATCATTCCCGATGGAATCCCTATTCTCAAAGGAAGGGGAATAGTCATTCCACTCATCCCCATGGGTATCCCTATTCTCAATTACCAAAAAAATTAATATATGATATGTTTATACATAATCATGTCTTATAATATTATTTTATCATATTTAGAAAAATAGATCAAAAATCAAATTAAATAATCTATTATTATTATTATTATTATTATTATTATTATTTATTTTCAAAATATAATTTAAAAATATGTGTTAAAACCAAATTTTGATAGATTTTATAATTTTATTGAAGAAAAATGAAAGTGATGCCGAAATAAATATAACATAAAAATATGTTATAATACAATATAAAATATTTATGCATTTGATATAATTTAGTATATTCAAATGAAAAATTGAAATGTTAAAGTATTTTTCTATGAAGTAAAAATATTTTTATTAACTTATACAAATTATTATATATTGATTAATTAAATATTTTAGAATAAAATTTTTCAATAAAATAAATAAATTATAATTTGCTAAAAAAATTAGAAAAAATCATATACTAAACAAGAAAAATGGCATTTAGAAATATAAAAAATAAATTAAAACATATGTTGATATTTATTAGCTACTGCGTATACTTTATTCAATTATAAAAATTTAAAATTTGAAATTACATAAAATATTCATTCTATAAAATATAACAAAAATTGTGTTGAGTATGACGTGTTTCAGATGATGTTATCAGTTCATTTGATAATATCACAATCAATGTCGTATCTAATGTTATTCTGTCATTCTCGTCACATAGAGTATAATACTCGGAACATTAATCTTATCCTTTCCTAGTATTTTGGATTAGTTTATTTTAAATTAATCTAAATATATTGTAATATTTATCACATTTCGATTTCCACATAGTTAGAGATTTATTAGAAATTTTATTTTGAATTAAAACATGGATAATGTTTGATTTTGACTTGTTCAAAATCTGTTCCAAATTTGTAGGGGACGTGATGTTCCCACTCTCCATTAAACACTAACCATTGCAGGTGAACATGGGTCACCAGAGTAACCGCTACTATTGCACGATGTTGAAGAACGTGTGCCATGCAATGCAGAAGACGGTTATCTCAAGTATTGTAAAGATACAAATAGGTATTGTAAAGATACAAACACCAGCCTTATTGGATACAGTGATTTAGACTGGGCAGGCGATGTTGATGATAGGAAGAGCACAAGTGGTGATTGTTTCTTTTTGGGGAGAAATATGGTTTCTTGGTCAAGCAAGAAATAAAATTGCATCTCCTTGTCAACAGTTGAATCCGAATATGTTGCAGCTGCCAGTTGTTGTACTCAGTTGGTGTGGCTGAACCAAATGATGAAGGACTATGGTATGACAAGCTCATCACTAACCTTGCTGTGTGATAATGCCAGTGCTATTGAAATTTCTAAGAACCCTATTCAACATTCATGCACTAAGCATATCGACATTCGGCATCATTTCATCAGAGACTTGGTAGAAAAGGAGATCATAAACATCAAGTATATATCCACTGAAAATCAAACAACGGATATTTTTACCAAGCCTCTTGATTTCGAGAGATTTTCTGCCTTGAGAAAGTCTCTTGGAATGTGCTCTGTTTAATTAGTTCTTTCTGTTTACTGATGTTGAACTCAGTGTGAGTTTGTTTTTCTATCAACATCGGTTGTTTATCATGTTTGTTTTCTATTTTTTCTTTTAAGTATAGTTCAAGGCTTACTTAATGAAATTATGGTTTATTTGCTCTTAATTTAACAAAATCAGCTACTTGAAATGTTGAATCTATGTTTGTGAATGAAATACTCGTGACTCTATAAAGATGAATTATAGTTGGGTTTATTTTATTCACTGTTCGTCTGTGTTGTGACTGATGTTGTGACCAAGATTGTAGAGAGACTATATACTTCAGAAAATATATGCCTAGAATTATATTATTTATGTGTGTGGTTTTTGTTCCGTTATTTTATTTAAAAAAAATAGAAAATATTTTCGGGCCCACAAAGATTCACTTTGGAATTTTTGTGATAAGTACTCGTTTTGATATGGTGTATCTCTATCCACTAACTTCGAATTATTAAATTTTTTTTTTTATCAAAAAGTGGGTGTATCCCTATCAACTCATTTTTGGAATTATTTTGTTTCTCTCTCTCTATTTCTCGAAGCCTTTTCGTTTCCCACTCTTGGTTTCTCTTTTCTTCAAGCTTTTTACAGATTATCAATGGCGGATCCCAAAGAGTTATCTGTAATGTATGAGATGATGAAGTAGTTGTTCGAGAAAACCATGGGCACACTATCCTCTGCCTCTGGCTCTGCTGGAACATCAGCGGTCACTCCTTCCGCCACATCCACTCCCGCAGTCACTGCAACAGCGGAACTCACTCTAGAAGGACCAAAATCAGAGTCCGATAAACCCTCCTCTCTTCCAACAGAACATATAGATACTGTCGTGGAGAAAGCCTAAGCTCCTGTCTCTACACTGGTGTTAAACCCCACTCAGCTCCAGCAAGTTAGCTAGGCGAAGAAGAAAACCCTATTGATCCAGATCTAGGGTTACACATTAGAGCTTTAGCCGAGAAGAAGAAAAATTGCCCTACCCACAAGTCTAAACAACTTCACAGCTAACAAGGGTCTGTCAAGGAAGTGGCCGGTGAGGGTTTGAGCAAAAAGGCTAGGAGAACTGTGAAGATGGAGGAGAAACCAGCGAGGTTCCTGAAGGATGAGTCTAATGAAGAGGAGAATCCCCCTAAAATCTCTCCAGATAAAGTTGTTGGTGATGTGGAAACGGATGTTGAACAGCAAGAGAAGCCTACCTCTGCCATGCTAGAAGCCGATGTTCCTGAAAAGTCTGTATCTTCAGGGCAAACATCAAAAGGGAAAAAGGGTGTTGTATCTGGCCCTAAAAAGAAAGGTTCTTCCCTTGCATCCTCACAAGAGATGGTCTCATCTGGCACAGCCAAGGAGATAGTCTCTCCATCCCCACTCATTCAGCTGAGGTCAAAGATGATGCTGATTCTGGTGATTCTGAACTAGTTTATCTCCCATGTTCCCCTCATGATGTTTCTTCTGCTTTCAGTAAGACATTCTATTCTCAACATGCTAAAACCCTTCATAAAACTGTTATTCTTCGCCCCACGCGAGTTGAAAAACAAATTGATGTGCTTAGTTTTAAGAAGTATGGAATGGATGTTTTCTTGAAAGAGAGGGGTCTCTGGAAATCTGTCACTGCATTGTCGTCTTTTGAGCCTGATGTTATTACTGAATTTTATGCTAATGTGTCTCCTGAGATGAGTGATAAGTCTAAGAGCAAATATGAGGAGGTTTATATGCGAGATAAAATCTATTTATTTAACCACATGCTGATCAACAAATTTTTGGGTCTGGGCAATGATTCTGATGTTATTAGCCTAGATTTGATTGATGATGTTGTGACGACTATTACTGGTGGTCTGGTGACTAAGTGGACTAACAAAATTTCCACTTCTAAGCTCACATTTTTCTACTCTGTTTTACACAAATTAATTGTGTGTAATTGGTTACCCACCACCAACATTTCAATCCTCACTGTTGATCAAGCCATCTTGCTCTTTAAACGTGGCATAAAAATCCCCTTCAATCTCGGTGACTACATTTTTGATTGCATGTTGAAGAGCCGCAAAGACAAACACCATCAACATTTTGCCATTTCCCTGCCTTATCTATGCCATCGTAGTTGAACAAGGTGTAAAGCTGACGCGAGGTCGTTTCGCGCTCAAAATGAATTTGTATTGCTCTTGTGCCCACAGCGAGCGTAGCTAGCTATGAGTAAGGGTCGGTCCCACGGAGAGCTGATGTGATTCCACTTTCGAGTCACCAATCAAAAAGGGGGGCTTTGTGTTGTCACTGTACTGAAAGTAAATCTGCAAAAATAAACTAAAAAGAATATCAAATAACAAAAGGTTCTGGGATTGAACTAGATTCCAATTTAACTCACACTTACTCGATCATGGGCACACTGATTTTCCTGTATGACTGAATCACCCAGTGAAGGAGATCGGATTCATCACTGCATCTCCTCATTCATCCTTTCGGTTTAGATTTAAAAGTGATTCCTCGTCAATTAAATCCCTAACATACCACCCACCTCCCGGTTCCCCTAAGAGATGTAAATGATATAAAGCATTGTGCCTCTAGACGAACCCAAGTTTGTTGTGTTTACTGATTTCTCGTGTGCCCACAACAACCCACCAAGTTCCCCGCTACTATCGAATTAACACACAGTCACGATTCATTAATTCTTTTAGCCATAGAATGCCCATTACGACTAAAGAGTGATCAGCCACATTAGTCATATTAAACACGCTTTTTTCTAGCATTGGAACAAAACTTGGCAGAAACTTATTCATACAGTAAAATGCCCACACGGCCTCACCAGTTTTAAGTGTGTGTTAAATCTTCATCTTTGTTCAACCCGGAATATAAATCTAGCTACTCATGCTAGAAGGAATTGTAAAGACATAAAATAAAGACATGATAAACAATAAAAACTTACTGGAATTAAATTAAAACTCGTCCAACACCAACGCCGAACGTAAACAACATTAAGTATAAATCCTAATCCCTGTGGGCATAAGGCCCCAGGTTATCTTGCTGCCGAAGCAGCGTTGAAACTAACTATATGCGAAAATAAAAGTGCAGAAACAATATGGTACCGAAGTTCTCTTTTTCTAACTATCAAACTAGTATTTAAAAGAGTACAAAAGATCAAATAAAAATCCTCCAAAAAGGGGAAACTTCCATATCTGCCGGATTGCTGTGCCCCGCTGGACTCTGACTGGATAATGAAACTTCCTTATCTGCTGGATCTCCTATGCCCGCTGGACTCTGACTGGATAAGGAAACTTCTTTATCTGTTGGATGAATCCCGATATTTATGGAATCTCATCCTTATCTTCCAAATTGATGTCCAAGAGTCCATCTACGAACAAACTTTCCTTCTTCTATTCAGATTTCAATTCTGATAAAGCTTCAGCGCCAAATTTTATCTTCTTTCAACAGAATCCCGCTTTTTCCGGGAATGCCCTCTTCACTGCCTCCTCTGAATCTGCGCGAGTACTGTGGGCACAACATCTTCTGCTCAGATCGATTTTCATCTGATATGCCCATTTCATCCGTTTCAGTTAAATTGAAGGCCAAAATGCCTCTTTCGCCAGATTTCACTCCTGTCATGCCCAAACCACTTTCCTGGTCCTTTTCCGACACAAAAGACACTAAAAAGGACATTTAGAGCGACTAAAATGCCCAGAAAAATACGAAATAAATGGACTTATCACACCCACACACTTTAGTCATGATTATCCTCAAGCATGGGGTACGAAGAACCCAGAAAAAGAAAAACAAAAGGGAAAGGAAAAGAAACAGACACGAAAGAAACAAAACATGCAACCTGTTAATCCGTGTGGGCACAGCGTTTCAATCAACCAACTTTTCCAATTAATAGCGTAATCAGCATGCCCTAGCAATTAAAAATTGAATTGAGCGTAAAGGTCCTCCCACACTCTCTTCACACAGTGTTTAGGCTCAGTGTTTACACTCAAACTCAATCATTCGATACTTATTCATTCCATAAGCTTGCTAGTGCTCTTTCTTCAATTTCATAAATGGAAAAATGCATAAGTATCAAAAGGACTTTCATGGGCTGTAATGGGGCTCTTTAGGTAAGGTGGGGTTCTATAAGTACTGAGCTAAAACTCTCAGGAGCGTTCACTGGACATACCACCAACTTTTTTTCTTACTTCCTCATGCCCTCATTCACTGTTCAGATTATGAATTTTTCGTTAGTGTGGGCATTTTGAACATTCAGACTAGTGGAAAACTCTTTTTTTTTCTTCTTTTTTTCTTTCTTTTTTTTTCTTTTTCTCTCTTTTTTTTTTCGTTCCCCCTATCTTTTTCTTGCAATTTCAATTTCTTCAAAACCATCCAGAGACTCCTTCTACTTCTGGTTTTCGTAATGCCCTGGCTTTATATAGTGAGGTAAATCAACAAAACTGCCAGGGCATTTTATTGGCTCAAAAGGGCTGCAAAGTTGTGTCAAAGGTTGGTTTTTATTTAGCTTAGTGGGCTCAAGCAAGAAAATGCCTAAATCATCTACACATGCATTTTAAACTTTCTGATTTTAAAGTAGAGCAAAAGCAAGTTCTAGAAATTCTAAGCACAGAATGTACACACATGAAAAGAGAATGCTGTAAAATGGGCATAACAGCACAGACTCAAATCTCACCAGGTTAATGCTCAATTCATTCATCATTCCTGCTTTTAGTGTGGGCATACTGACTCGATTAGAAATTTTATCAACATTCACAACCAGAAACTAGTGCCCCCAAAAATTTCACAGAAAGCATGCTTGACTCAAAACGACCCACCAACACACTTTGCACGGGGCAAAGTGTTTAAGCAAGTATCAACAACAAAAAACAACAACCCCTAATGCCCCCACCCACACACTTTGCTTGAGGTAAAGTGGGTAGAATAAGGATGACACCTAAAGATTGAAAATAACAGAATATAAAAAAATTAAAGAAAAGGAATTGAACCAGGTTAGTTCGGGGCGGATGCCGGGTAAGTGAACCCGACATGTTTGAAATATGCTGTGAGGGTTTGCTCAAACTTGCTCAAGCAGGCATCCGCAGTCTGATACAGGGCATTCTCAATGCTATCCAGCCTCTTCATGGTCATTCTGGCAGCAATTACTTCTTATTGTGCCCTTTCTCCTGGTGTCTTCCTGCTTGTTCCTGTAGAAGCTGAAAACAGAATGCTCGAAGGGTATGCCCTCGACACAAAATGAACAAGGTTGCCTTCTCATCCTCAACTACTTCTTGCATTTTTTTTTCAGGCAGATACTAGAGAACTCTCCAAATCTAGTTTGATAAATCAGAAAAAAAAAATTAAAATTACTGAAAAATAAAATAAACTAAAAAAAAACCTGGGTTGCCTCCCAGTAGCACCCTAGTTACTGTCGTGGGCACGACACTTCTCTGTTCAGATACTACTGGGCTCTGCGAGCCATACTGCTCTTTCTTCAGGATCGGTGTGCCCTAGGTAAGGTTTCAGTCTGTGCCCATTTACTTTGAAATGCCTTCCTGTTTTTGGATTTTTCACTTCTACTAGCTCATTAGGAAATTCAGCATGCACTTCAAATGGCCCGACCCATTTTGTCTTTGGACTTCCTCCCATGATCTTGAATCTTGAATGATAAAGCAATACTTGTTGTCCCAGAGTGAACATTTTCCATTTAACAACCTGATCATGGAGTCCTTTCATTCTTTCTTCATAAAGAATATCATCATCATTGACTTCCATGCCCGTTTCTTCCGATTCTTTGATCTGGAACTTTTTATTGTGCCCAACTTGCTGTCCATTAAGCTTCTGAATGCCCCATGGTGGCTTGTGTTCCAACTTCGGCGTTAGCATAGTAAAAGGTAGCATTCTGTCACTATCGCTTCTTGTGGGCACATTGTAATTCACTACTCCAGGTGGCATCTCCTTAAGTGAATGAAGCATCTTAACTGCATCTTGAATTTCATCATCTTCATCAAGGGCATCTTGATCAGTTAGTCCTTCCTATAATGCCCTTTCCAGAGGTTCTCGATTGCTCATCATTGAGAGAGTAGGCTAGAATGGTGCATCAAAGAGATCCACAAAATTCACATTTTCCATATCAGGTGGGTGCTTCATGGCTTCGAAAATGTTGAATGTAACCTTTTCTCCATCAAATTCACACGTCAGTGTGCCCTTGTCGACATCAATTTGTGTGCGACCTGTTTTCATAAAAGGTCTCCCCAGCAAAAGAATTGATGATCTCATTGATGTGCCCATATCAAGCACATAGAAATCCACTGGGAATATCATCTCGTCCACCTTAACTAGCACATCTTCGATCAGCCCATTGGGATACACATTTGACCTGTCTGCCAACTGAATGACCACACGAGTTGGTTGCAGAGGTCCCAACTTCAATTCATTGAAAATTGACAGTGGCATGACGTTTATTGATGCTCTCAGATCCAGCATGGCCTTTTCGACCTTTTTTTCTCCAATGATGCACGGTATTGTGAACATGCCTGGATCATCACATTTTTTTGGTATCTTCTTCTGAATTACAGCTGACACATTCTCTCCCACAAGGAACTTAGCATCATCTTTAACCCGTATCTTTCTGGTGCACAACTTCTTCAGAAAATGGGCATATCGCGGAACTTGTTTAATGGCTTCAATTAGTGGAATGTTGATTTCTACCTTAGTGAAGACTTTCAGCATCTCCCTCATCTCTTCTTCCTTCCTATTTTGTGCCAATCTACCTGGAAAAGGAGGTTTTCTTGCAATTTTCTGTTTCTCTCGAATGGGCTCCAGAGTAGGCTGACTGACTTCTTGTGCCTCATTCTCTGATGATTGTTCTCTCGTTGTGGGCACATCATTTCCCATTTCGGCTGAACAAACCACTTCCAGTAAATCCTTCCCACTCTTCAAGGTCACAGCATTAACTTGTTCATGAGGTTTCTCCACTTGGGTTGAAAGTTTACCAATTTTTACTTCCAATCTGTGAACCGTTTGGGCTAATTGAGCAATTTGTTTGCTCATATGTGCAATGTCCGCTCTTGTCTCTTGCTTAAATTTTTCATTCTTTTGCGCAGCCTTCACATTTTCTTATGCCAAGGCTTGGACTAAATCTTCCAACTTCGATCTCATTTTTTCTTCTGGTGGTGGAGGTCGCATGGGTGGAGCATCTTCAGGCCTTCTCCATCTGAAATCCTCATGGTCTCGCCAACCTGAATTGAATGTTTCAGAGTGAGGATCATATCTCCACTGATGGTTGCTGTGCCCTTCCACATCATTAACTTCTTGTATCTCCTCCTACATTGGGCATTCGGCGGTAAAATGAAGCACACTTTTACACACCCCACATGGTCTGGGATTTCTTCCTGTGATTGCTACTGTAATAGCCTTTCCAATTCGTTCACATAACTTTTCAATCATGCTCTCATCATTGGATGATTTCCCAAACGCATTTACACTTCTTGTGCCCTCTCCACCAAAATCTCGATTGTCTTCAGCCATCTCAATCATAATTCTAAATGCTTCAATTGGTCGCTTGTTCAATATGGACCCTCCACAAGATGCATTAACAATCGTCCTCTCATGTGGCCTCAAACCTCCAACAAAGTGTTGGATCAGATCATGATTAGTTATCTAGTGTTGTGGGAATTTCGCTAGAATATTCTGGAAACGGTCCCAATAATCATAGAAACTCTCGTTCGTGCCCATTTTCAGACTTCCGATCCTTCTTCTCATCTCTTGCACTCTGGAAGCTGGGAAATACTTCTCCAAAAATTTTTGTTGAAGTTCCCCCCATGTGGTCACACTATCAGTCGGCAGAGTGTACAGCCAGTCACGTGCCCTATCCTGAAGAGTAAAAGGGAACGAGACCAACCGCACATACTCTTCTCGTCCATGGTCAGATGGTTGAGTCTGGCAAACCATCTCAAAATCTTGCAAGTGTCTTTGTGGATCCTCTCCGGGCATTCCGTGGAATTTCAGCAAGATTTGGATGAAGCTTGCTTCCAGATCCCATGCATGTGTGACTGCTGGGATCGTAATGCCCATTCGGCGAAGATTCATGTTAGTCAGAAAGACTAACTGTCTCAAAGTTCTTCCTTCGGCGGCCATATTATCAGTGTGGCCGTTCTCAAATTATTCTTCCTCCTCGTGCCCTGCTTCTTCTCGATCTTCTGGTGGTGGTGTGGGCTCACGAGGTCTGTTCGCAGCTCGGCGTGCCCTCTTCACTGTTGCTCTGTTCTTCCTCGAAGTTTTCTCTATCTCCGGATCGTATAATAGATTTTCACTTGAAGAAGTCTTGGGTATCAACTTCCAGGCACACCAGCTTGGAAAGTAAAATCACTGGAAATTAGCTCCCCGGCAACGGCGCCAATTTTGACGTGCGGTCGTTTCGCGCTCAAAATGAATTTATATTGCTCATGTGCCCATAGCGAGCGTAGCTAGCTATGAGTAAGGGTCGATCCCACAGAGAGCTGATGTGATTCCACTTTCTAGTCACCAATAAAAAAGGGGGGCTTTGTGTTGTCACTGTACTGAAAGTAAATCTGCAAAAATAAACTAAAAAGAATATCAAATAACAAAAGGTTCCGGGATTGAACTAGATTTCAATTTAACTCACACTCACTCGATCATGGGCAAACTAATTTTCCTGTATGACTAAATCACCCAGTTATGGAGATCGGATTCCTCACTGCATCTCCTCATTCATCCTTTCGGTTTAGATTTAAAAGTGATTCCTCGTCAATTAAATCCCTAACATACCACCCACCTCCCGGTTCCCCTAAGAGATATAAATGATATGAAGCATTGTGCCTCTAGACGAACCCAAGTTTGTTGTGTTTACTAATTCCTCGTGTGCCCACAACAACCCACCAAGTTCCCCGCTACTATCGAATTAACACACAGTCATGATTCATTAATTCTTTTAGCCCTAGAATGCCCCTTACGACTAAAGAGTGATCAGCCACATTAGTCATATTAAACACGCTTTTTTCTAGCATTGGAACAAAACTTGGCAGAAACTCATTCATACAGTAAAATGCCCACACGGCCTCACCAGTTTTAAGTGTGTGTTAAATCTTCATCTTTGTTCAACTCGAAATATAAATCTAGCTACTCATGCTAGAAGGAATTATAAAGACATAAAATAAAGACATGATAAATAATAAAAACTTACTGGAATTGAATTGAAACTCGTCCAACACCAACACCGAACGTAAACAACATTAAGTATAAATCCTAATCCCTGTGGGCATAAGGCCCCAGGTTGTCTTGCTGCCGAAGCAGCGTTGAAACTAACTATATGTGAAAATAAAAGTGCAGAAACAGTATGGTACCGAAGTTCTCCTTTTCTAACTATCAAACTAGTATTTAAAAGAGTACAAAAGATCAAATAAAAATCCCCCAAAAAGGGAAAACTTCCATATCTGCCGGATTGTTGTGCCCCGCTGGACTCTGACTAGATAAGGAAACTTCCTTATCTGCTGGATCTCCTATGCCCGCTGGACTATGACTGGATAAGGAAACTTCTTTATCTGTTGGATGAATCCCGATATTTATGGAATCTCATCCTTATCTTCCAAATTGCTGTCCAAGAGTCCATCGACGAACAAACTTTCCTTCTTCTATTCATATTTCAATTCTGATAAAGCTTCAGCGCCAAATTTTAAATTCTTTCAATAGAATCCCGCTTTTTCCGGGAATGCGCTCTTCACTGCCTCCTCTGAATCTGCGCGAGTACTGTGGGCACAACATCTTCTGCTCAGATCGATTTTCATCTGATATGCCCATTTCATCCGTTTCAGTTAAATTGAAGGCCAAAATGCCTCTTTCGCCAGATTTTACTCCTGTCATGCCCAAACCACTTTCCTGGTTCTTTTCCGACACAAAAGACACTAAAAAGGACATTTAGAATGACTAAAATGCCCAGAAAAATACGAAATAAATGGACTTATCAGAAGACAAACAAGGAGAAGATAGTTACTGAAACCTCAACTATCTCTATCATCAAGCCTAAAGGGAATGAAGATCGTGTGATCGATCTCCCCTACACCTTCGGTCAAAGTTCAACGGCTGCATCTAGGGATGCTGGGCATGATGTTGCTGCAGATAGTGCTCTCTCCTCTTCTCTTTCAGAAGGCGATATAGCAAGTGCTTCATCGCACTTGGTAACTGTGTCTGTGCAGGTCTTAAACTCTTATGTCTTACAGATGGATTCGTTAATTCATCAAAGCACAGTTCTCACAAATGCCATGGTTGAGCTCCGCTAAGCTCTTCGAGGAGCCCTTTCTATACAAAAAAGGGGGATTAGTTGCTGCTGATGATGGTGCTGGAGATGGTGGCAATGCCGAAGGGGAGAAGGCTGGAAAGTCCGTGGCTAAGGCAAAGGGGAAGAAGAAAATATGATATTTTCTTTATCAAAAACAATTTCATTTATGTTTATGTTTTGTGCTGGACACGAGTTTGTTTTGGATGTGTTTACATCCTTGTTTATTTTTTGATGTGCTGGACACATGTTTATTTTACTTGTTGGGTATCCTCGTTGGATATCCTTGGATAATTAGATTTTTAATCATCAGCATTAGTTGATGATTTTGCTTTATATATTATTTTTGCATATTTTAATGTGTGATATTTTATGTTGAGAATGCTTTCAACATTGATATTCTGCTTTTCACATTACCTATAGTATGTGATATTTTATGTTGGGAATGATCTCAACATTGTGACTGTGTTCGCATGTTTTAAAATATGTGTTGTTTGCTATGTTGAAAATGTTCTCAACATTATAGCATGTACATGGGTAAATACCCAACTTATTGTATAATCATGTATAGGGAATTATACCCACTAAATTTATATTTTTTTTACAGATAATAACTTAAGGGGGAGCAAACCTTAAGGGGGAGTTTTTAAACTCCAATATTTTTATTTTCATATTCCGCTGCTACTCTAATCATAGATATATTTAGTTTTATATTTTGTATAGAAAGGATAAGCTTAAGGGGGAGATTGTTGAGTATGACGTGTTCTAGATGATGTTATCAGTTCGTTTGATAACATCACAATCAATGTCGTATCTAATATTGTTCCGTCATCCTCGTCACATCAAGTATAACACTCGGAACATTAATCTTATCCTTTCCTAATATTTTGGATTAGTTTATTTTAAATTAATCTGAATATATTGTGATATTTATCACATTTCGATTTCCACGTAGTTAGGGATTTATTAGATATTTTATTTTGAATTAAAATGTGGATAATGTTTGATTTTGACTTGTTCAAAATCTGTTCCGAATTTGTAGGGGACGTGATGTTCCCACTCTCCATTAAACACTAACCGTTGCAGGTGAACGTGGATCACTAGAGTAACCGCTACTATTGCACGATATTAAAGAACGTGTGCCACGCAATGCAGAAGACGGTTATCTCAAGTCCACGTCAGCAATGGGTAGTGAAAGGCGGTTGATTCAAATCCAAGTCATCTAGGACCGTAAGGCAACTGCTAAGACAAGAGAGAGAAAGTATTTAAGGTCTCCTTATAACTTAAAATCATTTATGCAAGCAGGTTATCACCGTGGTTTGTGAGAAGCTCTGAATCTTGCATCTAGTGTCATCTCTGAAATCCAAGACATCTTCCCCGACATCTGCCTAACGTCCCAATCAGCTAAAGACTTTCATTCCAGTTGTGTGTGTAGGTTAGATAGTCAACTTTGAGAAGTCTAGAATTTAGAGTGACTTGTTGTAATCTATCTATGTGTTTAGATAGATTTGTTTGAGTGATTATTCGAGTGAGTGAAGCTAGGATAGTCCTCTGTATGTTTTATGCAGTGTTGTCAAAGGAGTGAACCGAGACAACATCAACATTGTTTTTGTTTATCACTTGTGTTAGTGAATTTCGTCTTGAGGCAATCACACACCGTAAGAAGTGTGATTTAAAATTTATTTTGTGCAAAGTTCTGTTTACGTTTCCGCTGCATGTTGAAGGCAATGTGGTAACACTAGCTTCAACAGTTCATTTAACTTTGCAATTTACATCCGTAATTCACATTGTTTCAGGCAACAAATTCTAACAAATTGATATTTCATTCCGTTCTTCATTCCGTAGACATACCAATTATAAGAATCATCATTCCATTCAGACCCTCATTCCATTCCTAAGTTCTTTCCATTCATACCTAATTTCATTCTATCATACCAATCACCTCCTCAGTGTTTTGAAAATCGAATCGGACCAGCCGGTTTAATCGCGAACCGACCATTTGCCTAATCCAGTTATACCACGATCTCCAAAAATTGAATACCTTTGTACCATGTGCTCAACCAACTGAATTAATACACTTTTATGTTACTATTTGAATATTCATAACATATATATGCATAAATTGAAAATAACAAATCTAAGTTTTAATAAAAATAAATGTTTAGCATGTAATTAAAATAAATATTTAACAATATTAATTTACTATATTTTGAATTAAAATAAATGGAGACAAGAACTAAAATCTAAAATAGTGGCCTTTGAAACATGATTAGCAATGTTTTTAATTGTTATTTTGTAGTATTCTTTATAATTAAAATCAATATTTAATTATTTGACATTTAATTATATATTTTTTCTAAAAATCTAGTATTAATTTGATGTTCAATATTTATTTTTATAAATATTATACTTTTAACTACTTAATTAACTTATGGAATAACTATCGATAAATTAAACACTTTATTTCGTTGCATTGATATATATTTGGTGTATTTTTTAAACTTATTTAATATATTTATCATGATACTAGTTTCTATAATTTTATTATGTTTTATTGTGTATATATACATATAAATATTATATAATGGTTTATCTGATTTTTTTAAAACTGTTCAACCAGTTGAACCAGTGGCCCAATGATCTAGTAAATTGGTCTGTTCAATGTCCTGTCCGATTTTAAAAACATTGAATTGTCTACATCATTTTTGGACTCAAACTACTTCTAAAAAGATCAACAACCATTTTGCCCAAACTAAAGGCAGACTAACCATCGGCGGTTGAGCTTGGAATCACAAATATATCTTTGGCAATAGATAAAAACATTGGACACCTAGTTTCATTTCCTTAATTCCTTTTCCATCACCCCAACAAGATTGAAAGATCAATTAAATTGTTTTTCAAGGAATTCCTTTCCATCACTCCAACAAGATTGAAAGAACAATTAAATTATTTTCAATCTCATCAACTAAATACTTAATCACTCCATTAGAAATCTCTTGAAGTTGTTTAGGTGGTGTTTTAGTTGCATCAATTACAAAGTTATGTTATAAGTACAAAATGGCACGAAGGTTATGATTTTTAACGTAAATAACTCTATTTGCATGCTATTGTTGCCTACATGAAGTTGTCTTTATGCATTTTTTTATATATATAATATAATGAAGAATCTGATTCAATTTAGTTGGTAATACGGCTATGTACGTAATGCTGTAAAAGAGCAGTGCGATTTTATTGGAGGTGACGGTCGTGTATTTCATATTAAGTATTAACTAATTTTCATATAAGATAAATTATAAATGGTTAATTTTGAAAAAAATTACTATTTAAGTGAATTTGTAATTTAAATATGATTTTCAATGTTACAATACTAACTAAAAATCTTTTGATTTATAATATAATACACACCTTATAAAAATTTTGGCGATGGAAAAACTAATAGTACACAATAAAAGATCATCAAATGGTAATATTAAATATTTCAAAACTAAATTAATTTGTGCATGTGGAAAAAATAATATTACATTATAATTGTGAATTGTGATCCGGAAAATCAAAATGTTGAATTATTATTGTAATATTTTAAAAGTAGTATTTGATGGATTTTTTTGGTAATTAACCAAATTATAAATTCAATTATAGCCTATACATGACACATGAGACAAACTAGAAAAATGGAAGGAAAAGAAAAAATAAATAAAATCGTTACGTATAATTTATTAAAAAAGAATTTAAAAAAAATCGACTCTCCCAGAGAGATCTCAGTTTCAGTTCAGTCTCAACAACTGAAAACGAAGACAAATTACAACAGGAATTGCTGCCAGATCTATTTTCTCAGCTCTTTCACTGCCTAAACTTCTTAGAGAGAGAGAGGGAGAGAGAGAGAGAATGAATATATTCAGGTTAGCAGGGGATATGACCCATTTGGCAAGTGTTCTTGTTTTGCTCCTCAAGATTCATACTATCAAATCTTGTGCTGGTAATGCATTTTCTCATCTTTTATATATTTTCCCGACTCTGTGTGTGTGATTTGGTTCTTGAACAAATTATGGTAATCTTACTAGCTAAATTGTATTTGTTTGATCGCGGATGTTGTATTTATTTCTGTTATGTTAGATTCCGTTTATGATGTGCATTTCTGAGAGAAGATTTTACCTGGGGTTTAAGGCAATTTATTCCGGTGATTTTAGGAGATTAAGAACTGTGTGTGTGCGTGTGAATTTTTTGTGGGCTTATTCTGAATGCAGCTTTGGAATTATCATGGATCAATCGGTTAGGGGTCTCAATATGTGCCAATTCTCAACTGCTGGAACGTAGCTTAGAGGTCGAGGTCGTTCGAGTTTTGCTAGCCAGTTCCTCTCGGATGGTCTAGACCTTTTATTTTGTTTTTGGTTTTGTTTTTAATGGTCTAGCATTTTGTAATGTGAATTATCTAAGAATGATTAGAAGATTGTAATCTTTACAGGTACAGCTGGTACAATTGCTATTAATCTTGAGTTTATAGGGATGATTTTTAGATTGCTGTTATGTATATAGTATTTCTCGGTTATCCTTTAAGAAAGACGCTTAGAATTGTTTGCTCAGGAATGAAAATTTGGTGGGATCAAGTGTGTAGAGAGTCAAACTATTAGAAAAAGGGTACCAAAATGAAGTTACCGTGATGGCACTAGTGGACTTGGAAGAGAAAACAAAATGTTAGGAGTTGTTTTACGTAGTTTAGCCATGCTCGTTTGCAACTTGATGTCTCATAAAATGGGGCTATGGTTGTTTCTTTTATCTGCATGAAGAGCAGCCTATAGTTATTAGATCATGGATGATTTATAACTGAAAAGAAAATCTGTTGTCCCATCTTTGAACGTTCGCTAGTTCAGTGAAGAACATTAGTTGCCGGATCTGACTCCCTACTTAATGTAGAATTTGCTTATGATTAAGAAATTAAGTCCTTTGTGTGTGGCAATTCTTTTAACATAATTTGTGAGTGCACAACAAATTATTTGTGCATTGATTTACATGTAGTTATGTGACCGTTGTTGCCAAAACTTGTGAGGGGCATGAACGATAAGTTCTTTGAATTGGCTGGCTATCTCTTTATGCAAGTGTGCACAAGTGGTGGAAGTTTTGTTGACATGTAGCCCAATGAACATGATTTGGCTCGTCCATATACAAGATCTCTTGGTAAATGGCAGGTTTGCCATGTAATCCAATGGAGTCATGAGATAAGCATTAGGATTGTGGTTATATTTAGATGAATCTTATTATATTTTTTTTATATAATATAATTTGCATAAGATCATTACACTGGTTATATAGTACCAATTCATTTGTAGTTCTAGATTTATGTTCATTTGTTCAATTCTACGTATGCCATTCATGAAGAATCGCAACTCTTGAATGCACTAATCGTACATCTGGCCTATTTTTCAATGAAGTATATTGTGGGAAACTTATTATATTCATGTTTAGTATAATACCTTGAGGAGCTTGTTATTTGCTTAGACAAGGGTAATTATTCTTTCCTTTTAGACATTTATTTTTATCTTCATTTGTGATTTCGAGCTGAACTTATTATTTTCAGGCCTTTTTAACAGTTCATCTAATATTGACATTATCTTTTGCAGGCGTTTCCCTGAAGACTCAGGAACTCTATGCTATTGTTTTTGTTACTCGCTACTTAGACATTTTCACAGACTACATCTCATTCTACAATACATTAATGAAATTGATTTTCTTGGGAAGTTCTTTCTCAATAGTCTGGTATATGAGGCATCACAAGATTGTCCGCAGATCCTATAATAAAGACCAGGACACTTTCCGCTACTACGCCCTTATGATACCCTGTTTTTTATTTGCACTGATTGTAAACGAGAAGTTTTCCTTCAGAGAGGTAATTTTGATGTTCATCAGAGAGCCAGTAACCTTGAACTTATTGGAATCCTCGTGTCTGACACTTTTGTGATGTTTATCAGGTGATGTGGACATTTTCATTGTACTTAGAAGCAGTTGCCATCCTTCCTCAGTTGGTTTTGCTGCAGAGAACAAGAAATATTGACAACTTGACTGGACAATATGTTGTTCTTCTAGGGTAATTTTTTATTACAATATTCTTGATTGTTGAGTGAAGATCTTCATTTTCTCGGCTACATGGAATTTATCATTAGGTTGTTTCAGACCAGTTTTCCGCATATTTTTATACGTTCTTCATCCTTTATGCTGGCATTTGGGCTTCACTGCATGAGTATGATTTGTTGGATCCATTATGCTGGATTGCTGGTATTGGGAATTTACTTCATGAATTTGATTTGCTGGATAATGTCAGTGTTATTCAAGAGGGGTCAATGTTCAATTATACTACATATAAAATTGGCAATCAATTCTAGTATTAGGAAATATTTGAGAAATGATTTATCTTTGTTATTCAAATTTGCACATGAACTTTTGTTGTTCCTGTCCATTTTATAGCATCGTGCATCCCTACGTATCATTGTTTCCTTTAAAAGACTATGCTCTAATAATCAGTCTAACAACAATTATATTTTGCTTATGTCTGACCAAGTTATGCGAGTACCAGATGTTCATGGATGCCATAATTGAACTCCATGCTGTGTCTCATATCTTTTGATTGTTTCAACAACTGCTAACAATCACATTGATGGCTTTTGGTGATCAACTTCTTTCTCTTTTTGTATGTTATTGCCCTTTTCATAGATGTATTTTTCTATATAGGAGATCAGTTAGAAATTTCATAACTATGATTATTGTGTTGCAGTTTAAATAAAATAATAATCATCATTGAATCCTTTAAGTTGATTAAATGCCTAGACGGCTAGACCCCTCTATCTCTTTGGTGGGATTTCCCTGTTTATTTCCAGTAGTTTTGAACAGAGCGAGTTACGATTTTTGACTTATCTTCTGCTCTTCTTATTGATCTATCGACAAAAACTCTTGCAGAAACATGCACATGTATTCAACACAGAAACAGTATTCCTCTTCAATGTTAATGATCTGTATAACTATGCAATTCTAGACGATAAGGCTCATTTGTGGTTGTGATATCAGCTGATATTTCTTGCCTTTTCATTGCAGTGCATACCGAGCATTTTATATTCTTAACTGGATTTACCGCTACTTCACTGAACCACACTTTGTGCACTGGATAAGTATGCTTCTCTCTCTCTCTCTCTCGCTCTCTCTCTCTCTCTCTCTCTCCTTTGTGGCTTTATGTAATCCGGTTCTGCTCCTGCAGTTTGGATTTCAGGACTTGTTCAGACGCTCCTTTATGCTGATTTCTTCTATTACTACTTCCAAAGGTACGATCTCCATATCCACCATCTAAGGTTCGGTTCATCTCCTATAACTCGATTTATATCCTAATTTTGCACTGTTTTCAGCTGGAAGAATAACGTGAAGCTCGAATTGCCTGCCTGAGCTTGCGTTGGGGTCCAAGAGTTTTGAGAATCATGTTCAAACAAACACGTACTACATTATTTCGTTGCTCTGTGATATTGGTTTTGAACCACGGTAGGTCTGAAAAGAAGCGAAGCATCCTTTTCTTTCCCTCACTACTTGTGACGTATCCTTTTGTAGCCTCTACAGATCATTATTTTGTTTGTTGATGAAAATGTGGTAGTATGCTTGCTCCAAATCTGCAAGATTTGCCCAGTAAGGCCATCGGAGGATGGCGTTTTAAGCCCAAAAAAACGACACCGTTTTGGCAGCAAATGATATATGATTTTGATGATGACTCCTTTGAATTTGTTAACACAAATATGGAAAAATACATTTAGTGTCCCGCTCTAATTTTATTCATGCAACGAACATTGGTATCTATCTATGGGAATGAAATATTAAGTTATGTTGCTGATTGAAGTAATCTTTACTTGCTTGTGGTTACGATGTATATCAAAACTTTTTAGTAGAACTAGGTTCAAATTATGAGTAGGGATTGCATATTATGGTTCCAACTGATTAAAATCTATGTTTAATCATTTAAAATAATTAAAAATGTTGCATATAAAAGGGTAAATATAGACTTATATCTCATCATTTGGACACTTTAATGAAACATATCCCACTGTCTAGAAAATTACAAATGAATATCTATCGTTTGTATATTTGGAGATTTTAATAAATATACCCCATTGTGATAGCCTTGCCTTATTCACACGTAGTTCTGATTGCGGTGCAAAATTATTTTGTTGACTAACATTTCTCATATTTGACATGGAATTACCACGCGTGAATCCAGTGCACATGGACTGGCCGGAATTCTCACTATGGATGTTTCTATTTACACTACAGAATTTACTCTTTGCACCATTCTTATTTAATGCATCATTATTTTTACTCTTTGCACCACATAAATTGACATTAATACCCTCCCACCCCCTCCATCATTCTCTGCGCCACCTTCTTCATCACTACATGCTCTCTTAATTCTCTCTCTACAAATCAAAATGCTATCCAGAATTTCAAGGTCCATCTCCAAATCCGGCAACACATCACTGTCGCTGATTCTGAGGAACAGATCGTCGAAATCAATGTTGTCCAGCAAATTCCCGCTCGAGAAATCTAGAAACTCGCTCTCATCGATCGTGAAACCCTCCATTTAGCCTTCTCTCTCATTATTAGGGTTCCTCAATGGCGACACAACTAGCATTAATCTCTCTCTCTAGGTTTTTGCGAAAATATATATTGCTACAGTGAAATATTGGTTGCTTGCAACATAAACTTAACGATATCACAATATATGATAGAGCCCTCGCCAAAATCCTCATCTTCCAATCTAACCCCCGCCACTTTTTGGCCGAGCGCCGCCTCCCTTGCGGCATTTGGATTCAACCTCAACAATGAAGACGAAGAGGAGCTGCTGGAAGATCCTGCGCCGATGGACGACACTTAATGCCTGAAATTAAGTAATTAAATTAATTAATTAATTAATTAATTAAAGGGTATTTCAGTCAATTGTTAATTATTTTATTTTTATTTTTTTCTTTTTGTGGTGGAAAGAGTAAATTCTGTGGTGCAAACAGAAACTACCTCTCACTATATGTTAGATTTTTAAAATATTCAAATTGTTGTAAACTAGAGAGAGGCGAGAGAAAATATGAATTGTGTGTATTCAATATGAGGACCAAATGCCTCTATTTATAATAGTACAAGAGATAGGATTTTAGAGTTAGTAACTTGGCCATCACTCATATCATATATATCTATTAGATATATTTACAACACTCCTCCTTGAGTGACCAATCTCTAAAACAAATGTTGCCTCATTAAAACTTTGCTAGAAAAACCCATTGGGAAAAAATCTAGTTGAAGGAAAAAGAGTACAACTGCTCCCCTAATCTTGAGATCATTGTAGATCTTGGAGTCGGCGCATGCCGATCTTGTGTACCAATTTTCTGAATGTTGATGTTGGTAATGCCTTTGTGAAAAAGTCTGCCAAATTGTCACTTAAGCGAATTTGTTGAATGTTGATATCGCCATTCTTTTGGAGATCGTGTGTGTAGAATAACTTGGGAGAAATGTGCTTTGTTCTATCACCTTTGATGTATCCTTCCTTGAGTTGCACAATGCAAGCAGCATTGTCTTCATACAAAACACTTGGAGTGATCTTTGATGAAGGTAATCCGCATGACTCTTGGATGTGACTTGTCATATTTCTCAACCATATACACTCTCGACTTGTTTCATGGATTGCAATGATTTCAGAATGATTTGAAGATGTTGCAGTCAAGGTTTGCTTCACAGACTTCCATGATATAGCAGTTCCACCACATATGAAAACGTAGCCAGTTTGTGACTTGGCTTGATGTGGATCGGATAAAAATCCTGCATCCGAATACCCTACCAGAAAAGAATCAGAATTTTCCGAATAATATAATCCAAGGTCTATGGTACCCTTCAGATAACGTAGAATGTGCTTAACACCATTCCAATGTCTCAAAGTGGGTGCAGCCTATATCTTGCGAGAAGATTTACAGAAAAAGCTATATCTGGTCTAGTATAATTAGCCAGATAAGTTAATGCTCCAATTGTACTTAGATATGGTACTTCAGGACCAAGTATCGTTTCACCATCTTCAATAGGTCGAAATAGATCTTTCTTCGTATCAAGAGATCTAACGACGATTGGTGATGCTAATGGATGTGCATTATCCATGTAAAAGCGCTTTAACACTTTTTCTGTATATGTGGATTGGTGAATAAATGTTCCTCCTCGGACACGTTCAATTTGCAAACCAAGACAAAATTTTGTCTTTCCCAAATCTTTCATCTCAAATTCTTTCTTCAAATATTCAGCAGTTTTATTGAGCTCTTCAGGAGTCCCAATTAAATTCAAATAATCAACATAAACTGCTATAATTGCAAATCCACTTTCGGTTTTCTTTATGAAAACACAAGGGCAGATATCATTATTTTTGTATCCTTCTTTCAACAGATACTCGCTCAATCTATTATACCACGTACGGCCAGACTGTTTCAGCCCATACAATGATTTTTGCAGTTTAATCGAAAACATGCTTTTGGGTTTTGACTTTAATGCTTCAGGCATTTTATAACACTCCCCTTTGGACATTACAACGTGATGTTCATGCCTCGTTAAAAACCTCGCTGAAAAACCCAGTGGGAAAAAATTAGTGGAGGAAAAGAGTACATGGCATACGTTTTATATGTGATGCATTAGTTGCCTCATTAAAAACCTTCACTAAGAAAACCCCGTGGAAAAAACTTAGTAAGGAAAAAAGAGTACAACCATTGAGCCTTCAGAGAATAATGTAGACTTACAGGGTCTGACCTTCAGGGCCTAATCTTCTAGATTATTTTGAAAATTATCGCTCCCCCTCAAAACTACAATCATTGGAGCGAATTTTAAATTTCACAACTCTTCTAGAGTTTATATGTGGGTAAAAGAAAATAATGTGTTACGTCAGGTAACCTTTAACTCACCCACTATTCATTTGTGCAACACAAATACATTGTCTTTAAATAGCAATAGCAGATAATATCATTCGTCGCGCTACACATAAAAATAACATAAAAAAAACCAGTCTCAAATATGACAATACGAGGATCAGAATATAGCCAACATTTGAATAGTCCACCAATGTCATGCCATTGTTTATTTCAATAAATAATATCTATAATTTTGAAAATAATGGAGGATGTAGTAATTGACATGCTAGTGTCTCGTTGTAGAAAAACACTAAATCTTGCTTGCAAGTTATTTATAAATATGGTACCTGGCCAGATAATCTTGCAAGATAAAATATTGTAAGGAACTGCTGGTCCTAAAATATCCTCATTATCATCTTTGAGTTTAAATAAATACTCATTCACTTCAAGTGATCTAACAATTATTGGTGTGTTAAATGTGTGAAGCTATTCATAGATAGAATCTCCATAAATTTTGAAATAGATTCGCTGGTGTATATATAAAATCACATAAGGTGATTCTCGATCTGCAAGCCGAGACAATACTTGGTGCTATCCAAGTCTTTTATTTCAAATACTCTGTCTTTAGGCATGAGTTAACTTTTCTCACAATAAATGTTGCGATGTTATACAATAAATTTTAAATCCATCAGGATTTTCATATAAATATTATCGTTCAATGACCCATATAAGTATGTGGTCACAACGTCCATTAATTGTATATCCAATGCTAAAATTACTGCCATTTATTTTATGTAGCGGAACATAATGTTATTGTTAATAGGAGAATATAATTTATGGAATATGGGTCTCTGCGTAAACCCATAAGCTACAACCTCTTTGTATGTCTCACCACCTTATTAATTTTGTCATTTCTCATTCATAGAAATGCTCATTTGTGTCCTATTGAGACAATAATTGTTTCGTGGTTGAGCTTTACGCCTTTACCTCAATTGCTATTTTTCATTTTACATAATCAGAATATCAGAATGCTTCTGGCAATCTGCTTTCATCGTAAGTTTTGGATCCAAATTATAAAAGCAATTGTGGAGACAATATATGTTGTCGACAACTACGTTATTTATGCTATATATCCCTCCCATATTTATAAAATATATGGTACTTTTAATATTAAAATTAATCAGATCATTGTCATTTCCCATAATATTTCGATCTGATTGTTCCGCAATCTCAGTATTAAGATTATTTGGTGCACGTGCAAATATACTGAGATTTTCATCTTCAAGACGATCCTCTTCAGGAGGTTCTAGGAGTTATTGCATGTCTTTGATTTTTGTTTTGCACGGATTTTACATTTCAAATACTTTTTCGCTTCTAGCGTCAATGAATTCTTTCACTTCTGGCGTTGAGTAATTCGAACTCGAATCTATATATGTGGAACTTCCACAGTTTGTAATGCAAATATATTTAATAATAACTCCATTATGATAACTTTTGACAGTTATGAACTTCTAGTTCATGTAGTGCGTGAAAATATTTAATTCAATGCGAATTTTGCGGCATTATTTCAGTCATATCTCCCCCTAATGCCGATAAATGATCATAAAATCAACGTACCAATAAACTGATCCCCAATTATTGGCTCTAAATAGGTCAAATATGATAGAGTACTATTTATTTTTCTTTAATTAAAGAAAGTCAATATATGTACGTTTTGGTGGTGATAACAAGAATTCACAGATGGGAAATGTTTCTTTTGTTGTTCACACACTAATATAAAAGGGATGACCCGAACATTCATGTCATAATCCAAATTTTTGGGTCTTTAATTTTTTTTTATGTATTTATCGCAACATAAATCATTTGGTTAAATAAAGGTATAATACAACCTTGATAACTTTTGAAAATTCAACTGGAGTAATATTCAAATGAACATAAAATATTTAATAAATATTAATATAAAAATATCATCAAATACATTGAATGATTGACATCATCATTTAGTCTTATTTGCTGCTAGCAAATTGACGAGTTATATTTCATAACTTTGAAACTAATAAAATAGTATCATAAAATTCAACTTCAAAACTTCTAGGGAAATTTTATAAGGCATTAGTCTCCCCTCAAAAATATTATTCTGAGTAATATAATTAGTATAAATAATCGAATTAAATGATCCTTCAGGGATTGCATAGTTAAAAGATCCAACAGGGGATTTCGAAGAAATATAACTTTTGTTTTACACGGTGATGATAAAAGACTAATGATTTTCTCTCTAGGTAAAGAGTGAGTTTAAAATATTTTACTAAAAGTGGAGAAAGTAAAGTACAATTCAATATATATCAAGAAATTAATCTGAGTAAGTGCTAACACATATAGATCATATGTTGTCCAAATAATACCATGATAACTTATGTTACAGAATCAAAAGTTCTACAAGAAGAACAATTAATATTATCGTAAATCAAATATATTCATAATTTTTTCTACGAATCAGTAAATGTTCAGAAGTAAATTTGTGATGAATGATAAGATATCTACTCAAGATATATTTGCTTTGCCCATTGTATAAATTACAAAAACCCAAAACCTGTCATTCAGATCAATATTGATTTACAAATTATATAAAGACAACAATTAATCTAATGTTAACATTTCAAAAAAAAATTGGGCACAAATATCAAAGCCTGCTTGTTGCTTCCCGAAAAGTCTATGTAATTCATAATAGGACCACTTAATTCACAGAATATAAATCACCTTTCATCAAATTCTTGAAATCAACTACATCTAGTTAATTGCTATTATATACATGGAATATAGCTTGTGAAATTAGGTAGGCAATAAAAATACGATAGATATATTGCATAATTCAAGCCGTATTCCAAATTCAGGCATGAAATACCAACAGATGAATATAAAGGATCTAATTTAGCATAATCAAGATTTTAACTAATTATGTAATATGAAATGACTGGCAAATCATAGAATTCACAATATAATTTTCATTCCCATCAAACATAATTTCATAATTTTGATTTAAAAGTTACCTTGCAGGAAAGATACGATTCTTTCCTATGGCATACCTCCAATTAATTCAAAACTCAATTGGTTAGAGAGATAACTCAATTGGTTAGAGACTCGTGCTGATAACGTGTTGTAAACTAGAGAGAGGCGAGAGAAAATATGAATTGTGTGTATTCAATATGAGGACCAAATGCCTCTATTTATAATAGTACAAGAGATAGGGTTTTAAAGTTAGTAACTTGACCATCACTCATATCATATATATCTATTAGATATATTTACAACACAAATGATGGTTATTAATTTCTAATTATTTTAATGATGTGGCATATTCGTTAAAACGTCTAATAGGATTGGAATGTTTTTTTTTTAAACCAATTGGAATGAATATTTAATCCTATATAAAATTATACCGTGTATAATAATTACTATTCGAACATAATCGAACATTCCAATTGGAATGCATTTTTTTACAACAATAGCACGATCAATACTTAGTATAACAATTCTATTTCCATAAATTGTGATAGCACAAGTCTCTCTATTTTCACTTTTTAAATATAAGTAGACTTTTTTAGCACACGAAATCATCGATTGCATATTTAGTGTTGCATTTCTTATTACGCATTTTATTTTTTTGTAGTTTTTCTTCATTTTTATTTTTCGATTTTAACTTCTTGTACTTTAATTTAATTTTACACTTATTATTATGGTTCACTATACCCAATTAGGGTTTATTATAATTTTTTAGTATTTAATTTTTCAAATAATCAATTAATAACTAAAAACTCGAAATTAAATATTAAAAAATATAATACACATTTATTGGATAGGGTGGACTCCAAATAACAAGTGTAAAATTAACTAAAACACAAGAAATTAAAATTGAAGAAAAAAACTAAAAAAATTAAAAAACAATTGTGCAATAGGGAATGCAGCACCAAATATGCAAGAGAGGATTTCAACTGAACTTTCAGTCGTCCTTAGAAAAATTGATGAAAGCAGAATTGAGATAAAAATGAAATGTTGGAATCATATTGCTATAAAGTATATATTAACACCAATTCTCATGTATATTACCCAAGGTCTAATAAGGCACATGCATCAATCACACGTTGACCTTAAAAAAATCTGTCGAAAAGCAGTATCAATCTTAATACTAAAACGTATCACTTGTATCCTTAAAAAGTAACGGCTTTGCTACTTATCCTATATGAGTTTATTTAGTTCAAATTATGATTTTTTCCATTCCAATTAATACTTAAAGTTTAGGAGTTCATGGTTTTAGGGTTCATGGGCTTTTTATGTGTTTTTCTTAGTATTTTTAGAATTTTATAAGTTTTTAGGGGTTCAATTTATGTTTTTTTAGGGTTCATGCTTTTTTAGATTTATTAATCTCAAATAAGGGTTATATTTATTTCAAAAAAATTAAATTCATTCACTTTTATTTTAGGGTTCACTAATTACATTTTAGGGCATATAATTATTTCAAAATTATATATTTTTTTAATTTTCAATTACGTACCGTTTATATTTATTTCGAAAAAGCTAAATTAATTGTCGAACGCAATGCATGAGCCCACGCGTTAGCGTCGGGCGAGTGCATTGTCCGAGAAGCCTAATTTAAAAAAAATCATTCACTTTAATTTTAGGGTGCATTAAAGCAATTTTAAGGTACATATTAATATTTATTTCAAAAAAATTAAATTAATTCATTTTAATTTTAAGGTTCACTATTGTATTTTAAGGTATATAATTTTGGGGGAAAAAATAAATAAAAAAAAATTGAAAAAAAAAATATCCCGCATGTACCCCACACAACGTGTGTGGGCACACGTGCTTGACATGGGCCATTTTTTTTTACCGTTATGCTTAATGACGGGCCCAAGCCTATACACTAAGTACACATAGGGGTGAGCAAAAAGTACCGAAAACTGAGAGAACCGAATCAAACCGAATTAGTTCAGTTGTTTCGGTTTGGTTCTTTTCAAAATTCGGTTCAATTTGGTTTTTTTTCTAGCAAAAATTCAGTTTTCGGTTTCGGTTCGGTCCAGAGGGAAAATACCCGAACCGAACCGAAAAATCGAATTTATATATATTAGTAATAAAAATACTCGACTTTGTTGGACTTTATAGTTTATTCGGCTTTGCTTTATTAGAATTTACACATTTTTGAACTTTATTCAATTATTTATTGGTATTTTTTGAACTTGAATCTTGATAATTAGCTAATTCATACTTGTACATATTTAATTATATTGAATAAAGAGAATTTAAAGCAATAAAATTAGAAAATTTAAGAAAAATTTCGGTTTAAAACCGAACCGAACCAAAATATTTCAATCTAATTCGGTTCGGTTCCGATTAGAAATTCGGTTCGGTTCGGTTTTATTTTTAAAAATTTCAGTTTTCTTTGGTTTTAACATTTTTGGGACCGAACTGAACCGAAAAATCGAATGCTCACCCCTAGGTGCACATGAGAGCGACCCATAAATTAATGTATTACTATAAGAGAGTGCAAAACTGTAACACCCCATAACTAATTATGGAGGCCCAATCATTTTTCTAAAACCCAAATGATACGTTGTGTCCATTTTTATTAAATTATTTACGGTTCAATTATTATCCGATCGAGATGAACGAATACATTAAATGATAGTGTTCGTCGATACGAATTCATAAAACTTGATTTTACTAATATAAGAATTTAATTAACCAAGATATGATTTTTTATTTGCTTTAAATTCTAATTATGATTTATTTAGGAGGTGGTATAAATATCTCAAAAACCACTTTGAGTCTCATTTCGCTTCTAACCTTCTCACACTTCATTCAAAGGATACAACCCCCTTCCTTCTCTCTCGACCTCTCCCTCACCTCCTCTCGCCGCTGTCGCGCCACCACCGCCGCCGGTCACCGCCACCCTCCTCCACCATCGGAAAATATTTCTGGCGGAATTTTTCACATACAATTACATTTTCGGATTCCCTTACCTTCCCTCTTCCCCTTTTTATATTTACTTTTACGAGATTTTGAGGTTTAGTCATCCGATTTTTGGATCTAGAATGGGTTGAACCCTAACCTCATAGAACCTCTTTTCTTCCTTAACCCTAACCTCTTATATGTTTATGATATGAATTTACCGGATGTTTTGGTTGCTCATTTTAAGTGATATTTTGATTTAATGTTCTTTTTATTTTTGGTGTTCTTGAAAACATTAAAAGTAGAATGGGTGAAAGAATAGATGAAAAATATGATTTTTGGTTGGTATTGTTGATGGAGATGCTATGGAAATCGAAAGATGAAAATTTCATTTGAGCTATTTGTGGGGGTGTGTACGTATGTGGTATGTGTGTGTTCTCTTTTTTTTTTATTGTTTATTTATTTTAGGATATTCTAGAATTTATTAATTAAAAGATTGATTACTAATTTAATCTAAAACTAGTCTAATAAATAATCTTTAATTTTTGTAAAAGCAAGATGTCTAAGGTTCAAATCTACTTGGAGAAGTTCATTATTTTAAATAATACATGTATTTAAATTTATCTGAATAAAAGCATGGTCTTAATCTCGAAAATGGTACTCTAGCCTAATGGTTGAGGTACAAATTTAATGTTGGGGAGATCTATAGTTCAATTCTCCTTAGGGCAGTTTAATGTTTAATTAATCAATGGATGTATTTATGACTTTATTTAAGTAAAAGATTGCTATTAATTTCAAAATGAGGTTTAGTGTAATGGTTTGTGTTTCAGATTAATTGTTAAATGATCTAAGGTTTAAATATCTTTATGAACATATTTTATTTATGCATTTTATACCAAGATCATTCTGGATTATATTTAAATAAACATTTAATTGGAATAGTTTAAAAAAAAATAGCATCTAACCTAATGGATATGTTTCAAATTTATTAATTAAAGGGCAAGTGTTCAAAACTCATTAATGTAGTTTTAATTTTCATTTAATCATTTTAACTTTGGATCATTATGAGCCTTATATAATTAATGGCATTCTCTAATTTTCGAAATCATTTTAACTCTGGATCACTATAAACCTCATATAATTAATAACATTTTCTAATTTTCAAAAATTGCATGTAGCTTAATGATTGGATTTCAGGTTGTTCTTTGAGAGGTCCAAAGTTCAAATTTGTTTGAAGCAATTTTTATTCTTTTAATTCAATTTAACATAAGATCATTTTGAACATTATATAATTAATGATAAGCTTAATTTTTAAAAATGAGGTTTAATCTAGTGGTTAGTGTCCTATTTGTTATTGGAGGGCCAAAGTTCAAAATTTGTTGATGTAGTTTTTAGTTCTTTTATGTATTTAAGTTAAAGCATTTATGAGAAATATTTAATCAAATCAGTTTTATTTATGTTGTATATATTTCTATTTTCTAGCCTAGTGCCTAAAATCTTATTGTTTTATTTTATGTTATTGGTTATGTGTTCAAGCCCTCTTGGCTACAAAATTATATTATATTTTACCTTATTTTTATTTTGTCCATTTTGCTTAATTTAGATTAAATTCAAAATTAAGTGTATGATATAATAAATCAATATTTTCATATTATTCTATGATCCTTTAAATCTTAAATTAAGCATTATAATTTTTCTCTATGAATTTAAAGCATTTATTTGCACGATCAAGGACTCCGGTATATTTTTAAGCTAGGATCACCCGTTCGACTTTTAAGCAACACCAGAGTTCTAACTCGAGACACAATTAGAACGAGCCATAGATGATTAAGGCTATACCTATATTTAAGCATAAGATCATAATCCTACAGCTGGCTTAGGATGAGAAGTCATGAATAAATCTTCAGCTAATGTGGCTGTAAGGTGAGCTTACTTACCAAAATGCTTTCGAAAATATATTTAAACTTTCGTCCATTATGAAAAATGAATTATGCTTATGTTGCTCAATGTGGATTTGATACGACTCATATGAGGATTCCGAATATGACACTTCAGTGCAATTACTTATGAACATGTTTATGCATGAATAAGATATGATATGTGATCACGTTAGGGTCGGTCTCCACTATATATATTGAGTTTATGAATTATGAAATGTCAAATATTGATTTATGGACATGAATATTGCAAATTATTGGACGAATGTATGAGTATGCCCACAAAGTATTTTGTGGCACTCAGCCGCACTATTTAAAAATATTTTCAGGTAATTGATGGCGGCAGGTGGCGAACGTGAATTAATGGGGATATCTTATATGGTTGACCATATTTTAGTTTTTGAAATATTGACTTTGTATATTTGTGGTCAACAAATATGATTATTTATGATTCCGGTGTATGTTTATGGATTATTTAAATGTTTTATGGACGCGTGTGAGCGTCGTGGCCTTATTGGCATATTTTGAATATTGACTAATGAATTTTGACTAGTCATGGTTGAACATGTTTTAATTGGTTGTTCGAAATGTCTTATTTTTAAATGATAGGTTGGTTAAAAAGTCATATCTTGTATGTTTGATTGTTGAATAGTAAACACCTCTGAGCGTGGAATTTATCATGATTCTAATTGAAGTACTGTCTAAATTTTTATAATTTGAGAAAATGATTTATGTTACTTTGTGAAAATTTTATTGTGATTTTCCTTTCTTATGTGTTTTTCGTTAGCGCACTGGGCCTCCGGGTTCGGGGCGCTATAAAAACATTGGAGTATTAATTATAGATTACCTTGAATTATTAATATAATCACAAAAACTTCCATGCATTAGGTGTAAATAGTGTTTATTTTAGACGGAATGGGTCAATTCGCGGGTCAACCAGCCAAAAATAAAAAAATCGTCAAAATCAGTATCAACCTCAACACTAAAATGTATCACTAAAAATTCCAAAAGTATAACCTAATCCTTAAAAGTAACGGGCTTGGTACTTATCTAATACGAATTTATTTAGTTCAAATTGTGATTTTTTCCATTCTAATTAATGTTTAGAGTTTAGGAATTTAATGTTTTTTAGGATTCATGATTTTCTAGATTTTTTTAGTATTTTAATATTTTTAAGGGTTTATTTTTCTAAGGTTTATTAATATCAATTACAATGGGGTGACATATCTCTTTGACAAGAGATTTGGTGATGTGGCAATATCTTCAACATCACATAGTTGACTCACTGCAACTGGGGTGAGAGGTGGCTCTCTGTGTATCTGCGCAGTTGTAGATTCAGTAGGTCGAGGTGGCTCTGCTAACTGGTTTGACAAATTATCAAAATTCAGTTTTCGACAAGCAGGGCTGGTTGTGCAGTTGGTTGGCTGCTGGACTCCTGCTTCTTCTTGAGCCTTGGTGTCACTTTCCAATTTGGCAAGTAGGGCAATTGGAGGAATTTTGTTGGTCAATCGATGACTCATAATCCTCTGAACTTGCACAATTGTTGGAGGAAAAAGATTTGAAGACCCTATCCATTTTAAGCTCCAAACTTCTTCTCTTTGCCAAAAACTCATGCCATGAAAAAGTGATCAAGAAATGAGACTGGATGGACATTGAATGTCTCTAGTTATACCTGTAGAAGTACCGGTGCAGTAGCTTGAAAAGCTCTTGATCTTGCTTAGCCACAAATACAAATTGAGTGAGGAGTAAATTTGTTACCTCTTTCTGTGCATTTTTGGCTGCATATTCAACACTATAGAAAGTGTGAATATTTTCTTCCGTCAGTTGGAGAGGAGGGCAAGTTATCCTGAAGTAGTCGGCTTCATAGTCTGGATGAGGGATTTCTATAAATGGAATGAGCTCATCTGGACCAGAACAGTCTTAAAAATCCACTATTGATCTATTCTTTGAGACTGGTGATGGAACGTCATTGGCACGAGCCCACATGTTAGCGTCGGGTGACTGCATTTCGCGAGTGCTGGATTTCAAAAAAATTAATTAATTCATTTTAATTTTAAAGATATATACATTTTTTGGGGAAAAATTAAAAAAAAAACTAAAAATTACGCCAGGAAAAAATAATAAAAAAATAAAAAAAATTATTGGGCGCGTTAATACACGTAAGTTCCACGTGCCATCTGAAATAGTGATGTAAATAGTGGGGGCGGCCCTGTTACCCATAATAGTTCCTCTAATACAATCAATCTAAGCAAAAATGTGTTCAAGCTACAATTATCTGAAGACAAAAACTTGTATGAGATCGTCTAACGGGTTTTTTGCGTTAGACGGGTCAAATAGCACTCAAACCTGCCCAAAAAATCCTTCCAAACCCATCAAAATTCGCAAAAATAGTCAAGCGCGTGGACTCCACGCGTCCGCCCATGCGCGGACATTCGGATATCACTGGGTATAAAGTAAAATATTACTATGTATGAAGTATCACTAATCGTGAAGTGAAGTATCACTAACTATGAAGTAAAGTATCATTAGATATAAATTTAACGAAATATCATTAACTATTAAGTAAAATATCCAAATTAAGATCCGTCTAGACCCGTTAAACGATCTCACACAGATGTGCCTCTTATCTGAAAGAAACGTTATTGAAGGAATGACCAAAGTCATCATTTGACGCGGCTTCTCCCAAAAAGGAAATAAATCCTTCGCAGCATAATACAAAATCCCGAATTGCATCCAGGTAGATTCAGGACTGAGGACTCATGATTGTTATCACTATTTTTGATGTTACCACCGCCTTTCAAATATACATAATTCAATATTTTGAAGTTATCTTGATGTTATATTTTATGCATAATCGAGATGGAAAATTAAATAATACGTGTTTTTATATTTTTTTTGTCAGCAAATATGTTCAAGATATTATTATTTTTTTAGATAATATCGTAATTTTTTTGTGAAATACTATCAACACTTTGAAAATAAATATTGGGACGCGCATTTTTTATATCTCATAATATCACCATGTGAATTATGTATAAAGTATTATTCGAAAATATTGAATTGGATCTGTTTTGAAAAATTGATGCACGGCTGTGCTCTTGAGTCCACGACACTACATTGAACAACGTCTGCATTGCGTCTAGGTGCCTTGACAATCCAAATTATGTTTTTTTTCTTAACTTTATAAATAATATTTTTTGACGTAAATAATAAGTGTCTGATAGTTAAAAAAATAAATAAAATAAAACTATATTCGATTTATACGATGATAATAAACCTATATATAAATAAGACTACGTTTCAATGTTTCATTCTATTTCCATGAATAAATAAAACCTACAAGAAAATATTTTTAGAGAGAAGAGAAATGGCTGCTGAGAGGGACAAGTGATCGTGCCCCAATCTGACGACTACTCAGTATTTCCAGACTGGCGTCGATTCTAAAAAACTCGTAACTCTCTCTCTCTCTCTCTATGTCTATGTTTCTGATTTCGAATTTTGTTTTGTCAATTTTTGCTCATTTTCTTCTTTTGTTTTATATGTATCTGTTTACGGTTTAACTGAATGATGCATGGCATTTGCGTTTTTGTTTTTACACAATTTTAATGCTTTTTGGGTGAAGAAGAATTGGATTCGTCAATTCTTCTTTGTTTGATTCATATCGTCTCGATGAATGTGGATTCAATACTGTGTTAATAACTTTTCAATGTGAATTGGAAGCCAATAGCTTTTAAATTATAGCAATTCAAAGTAGGCCCTGAATCTTGTCTTTGTTTTCTTGCTGCTTTTTTTTCCCGAGTGCTGAATGGCTATCTGGCTTTATTTATTATTTACAATTAATCATGAACCCTAGCTTTGGATGTTATGTGTGAGCCAATTTGAATGTCACGAACTAAAATACCCGATGATTTTGGTGTAGAGTGCCCAAAAACTTAATATTGAATATGGGAGTTGGATAACTTTTGTTTGCCATTGATGATTCCAATTGATCCTGGAAGTGTTTTGAATTTTCAGATAGGCGTTATGTGCTTTTGTTGGTTTTTGAGAAAGTAAAATGCTTATGTTTGAAGGTGATTTGCTTATTGAATTAGTTGTTGTAGAGTCCTTATTTGTTGTTGCATTTTGTTCTATGTTTTTTGACCAAAAATTGTGTATTAGGTGGTTATTGATTTTACTGCTTCGTGGTGCGGACCTTGCCGTTTCATTGCCTCTATTTTTACTGAGATTGCCAAGAAGACACCCCATGTTATCTTCCTCAAGGTCGACGTGGATGAACTGAAGGTGTTGTATTCTGTGCTTTAGTATTTTCCTTAATCTATGAATGTTCTCTTCTTATACTTCCAAGGCTATATATGTTAGGATGGCTTCTCCCAGAACACATATTTTTCAATACAATTTCTTAAGTATATCAATCTTTTAGCCATCCAAATATTGTTGCTCAGGGGTTTTTGAGTTGTATTTATGGATAGTTTGTTACTTTGTACTATTTTTGCAGGTTGTTGCCGAGGAATTCAAAGTCGAGGCAATGCAACCTTCGTGTTTCTTAAAGAAGAGAAGGAGGTTGACAGGGTTGTGGGTGGAAGAAAGGAAGAGTTGCAGGAAAAAATTACCCAACATGGCACCATTGTTGCTTGAAGTTGTTGAACATGAAGTTGAGCGATTCTACATATTTATCTTGAATTGAACCTTCTAATTTGTGTATGGTTCTTCTTAATGTAACGAAGAATATTTAGTAGATTGATTGTACGAGAACAAAATTATATTTTTTGTGGTTCGTTATAAATTCATTTGCTACTAGTCTGTCATTCTGGTAACTCTGTTTTCCTCATTTATAAACATAGGAACAATTAGATTTTTTAGAAAAACATGAAAATAATTGGCCTCAAATTCTTATTTAGTTTATTTAGGAATTTCCTTAAATGGCAATACAGAGGCTTTGTAGAGCCCCCTTTTATTTGGTTTCCTTTTTTTTGGTCAAATATATAAGTATGCAAAAAAAGTCCTGACCTTTTAACATTTTTTCAAAATTGTCACTGGGTAAAATTCCGAAGTGCCAACACAAATTTGATGCTGGAATTTTGCTCCGATGACACTTGTGATAAGTATATAATTGAAGTTCATGACTTCTTTTACCTAATTGAAGCTCATGATTCATGACATTTCGTGAGGTCTTGACTTTTTTTTACATAATTGAAGTTCATGACATTGAGAGTTCAAAATATAAATATATATTTGGTCTTTTTTTCTTGTTTAATAGTTTTATGTGAATAAAATTTGATGATGAAGAGTGACAATGTAGTAGTAGTAGTAGTAGTATTATTATTATTATTATTATTATTATTATTATTATTATTATTATTATTATTATTATTATTATTATTAGGGAGATTTAGATGAGATGAGCATGAGTTGAAACTTGAATATAGTTATAATTTAATTTGGAATGCAGTACAATTTGCCTTCTTCTCTAAAGAGAAATGGGACCATTAGTTTCCAGTTTCTTTGTTTCTCTTTCTATCTTTATAATGGAAAGTTCATTGAAATCATCTAAATACAAAGCTGATAGAAGTTTTACACCATTGAGATAGCAACATATATGTTGCCTCATGGCTCAATTGTTGCAATTCACACTGTTCTTTGAATATGTGAATTTCACTGCTGCAAAACATCTTGCTGTTTACTATTTTAGAGGAGAATTTTCTACAAGACAGATTCTACACAGGTATATTTCTACTTGTAGAACTAGTGCAAATTTTTATAGATGTGTTGATGTTGTTTTCATCACAACTTTGATCAAAATTATGTACACGTCTTTGGGGATCATTGTTTACCTCTCCAGGTGTGGTCTCCTAATATATGATCATGTTGAGGTCGAGCATATAGCATCCACAGATAACTTCTTTAATACACTAGGGCAAGGATCACTTCCAAAGTAGCTATTGGAAACTGATAGCTTGCAACTTTCCTTCCCAAGGCACATCTGTGAACAAACCAAGCATCTGTCACATTTTCATCATTGTCTAGTGTTAAGTGTGTGTGTGTTGTAAAATTTAAGGCAATTGTATGAAAAATGATGTAATATCGAAGTTGCCTTTTCTATGATGGCTTGGGAGTTCTGTGCATGACAATTTCCCAGCCGAAAACCCCCACATGTTCCTATAGGTGTGCCAAAGCTTGCGAAATTGATGGTTGATATTGTTTGCCCACGGGCACAGCGGAGATGGACCTTCGCCTGGTGAAGCATTTTTTGTGTGCTCGAGCTCATGCTCTCGAGCTGATAATTTGCAACCATTGGATGGTGCTCGACTGCATCAGCACAAACGTTCCCTGTCGTTCTTTTAACTAGAGAGATTCTCGATGAGTCTCCACTGAGTTCTTCAAAGAGTACAATCAGATTTTGTGTTGGCTGCAACCAAGATCTGGGAACATGGTACCTTAACCCAGATTGAAGTAATTCAGCTTACTTAGAAGATCTAATAGTAGCATTTTTCTAATTTCATTCATAACTTGAAATTTTGAAATTTACCATCGTTGAGTTGGTTGGCCACAACCAACTTGACATTTAGGGGCTCTGTATGCACCAGTGTAGTGGCAAACTCCACAGCTACCATTTGCTATAACAGTCCAATATCTTCCTATGCTTTGCCCATTGATCCACACTTGACCTTTTCCCATGCTTCCCATGTCCAATGCTAACGGCTCGTCTCCACTTGGTGCGTCAAAATAGGCCTAGATAGTTTCAATATAAGGACACCTTAGCAAAATCAAAAAGCCTAATCAGAATATAAGTTTCTTAGTAGTTTGTTCATTTTTTACCTTGTACCATTGAAGAGGTTGAGTTCGGGCAATAGCTGCCGTTCCTGTCCACTCAACCGATGAAACCTTGTCCGGGGAGATCAAATTTATCTTCTCACCAGTTAATCCGACCTGTTTGCAGAAAACATTAGCTAAGACTGTTTTGCAGAAAACAAGACAAATATTGAGTTGATTTACCTTATAAGACCATGTTTGCCTAGTTAAGTCTCGTCGTCCTTGATCCAGGCCATTCAGCTCGACTTGCCCCGTCATTCCCATAGTCCAATCCTCAAAATGCATTCCAGTGTTCTTCATTTTGTGAATCAAATTATTTATCATCAGTTATTGAGGGAGATACTACTGTAAAAAGTTTTCATTTTCTAGATTGCATTTATTTTGTGTAAATTCAAGATTCAATCAAGTTTTAATGTGATCATAGTCGGTATATATCGATAAAGATGAATAGTATAAAAGAATAGAATTAACTGGTAGTCCCATTGCTATGCTGAGCAGAGAAATTTTATTTTTTCCAGCTTGCAAGTTTATTGGTCCATTGAATGTGAACTTTGTATTCGTTCTAGTCCCATAAGCAGATCCTGCAAACATAGAAATCCGATAGTTTTACGACCTTTTTTCGTATAATAATATAAATTTTTTGTCCCACCTCAGATAGTTTACATCATGAATCATGATAAGAACAATGGTGTTCAACAAAGAAAACCCTTCCAACCTGCAAAATTGCCATTGATGAAGACATGGAGGGCGTGGCCCCGTGAGTCCACAATTAGAGTAGGCTTCTGCCCGTTTCGTAGAAACATCTCAGACGAAGCAATGTCGACACTGTGTTTGGAAGAACAGAGACTTTATTAGATTCCATCATCCAAACTTGAAGAAGAACACTTGTTAACAGCGCATGATAGCAGGGAAAAGCACAGTTTCGAGTAGAAGATAGACTAACCTAGTCGTGTACCACAAATAATCACTGATATCCCTCGTGACATTCATCTGCTCTAGTAGTCCAGATGTTGTAAATGTCGAACTGTCTTCTAGTGCAACTGTGTCCTCACCATATGTCTCCCACGAACGCAATTGAGAATTTGTCGCCAACATTTGATATCGCGATGTTTGAGCTCCAACCTAGACAATAAAACCAGTTGTTACATCTTCTTGATCTAGCAATATATAGATATTACACAATACACAAGGCATGTTTTGTGTACCTACCTTAGCAGTGTTAAAGACTACATTTCTGCAGTCAGGAAGAATGCTGATGGACCAAGGAGGTAAATTGTAGTGCATGTTGTTGAATATCACTCTAGCCGCAGATTTACTGTCGAAGTTGGAAAGAAATGCTGCACAACTTTCTCCCCCTGCCGAGAATACATGCACCTAGAAATAACGAGTTTTAAGTGAACACGACCATAATAATTAAGCAGTGCTTCAAAACGTAGTGAAACAGCTAAACCTGCTGAGCATCTCCTAATGAAGTGACATTAGGGTCCGACGAGACTAGGGCATGCTCACAGAGCTTAATGGCCTTGTGGAGTTCCTTCAGATGACCATACTTGGGCTCCCTAATCAAACCTATGAAAATTTATCTACTATCATACAATGTACCATAAATTAATAAATTATATTTTGATCTAGTTGTTACCTACCATATTCATCAATTGGGGCATCATAGTCATAACTAGTTGTAATGAAAGGACCTCCAGCAGTCCTCCCAAAATTGGTGCCTCCATGGAACTGTTGGATAAAATTTCATTCAATTTTAATCAAACTAACTAAGCAAAATAAAGAGTTATAGATGAAAAAATTAAGAAGTGAGCTGACCATGTAATAGTTTACAAACGAGCCCCCCTTCTGTACAAAACGGGCTACGGCAAACGCCAGATCTTGAACAGGCCGCTGATGAATCGTGCCTCCAAACTCGTTAAACCTGATAAAAATAAATTACAGCATACGTAGGTAGCAACAAGTGAAGTGAGAGAGAGATATATACATGTGGTAAAATTGATTATAGTTACCAGCCACTCCAAGCTTCAGTCCACATAGTAGGCTTATAAGGTTTGTTGGGAGCAAATGAATCACAGTAGAAGCCGTTACATGTATTTATCTGTTGCATTTCTCAATCACACCAACTTAGAAAAACTTATTATCGAGGGATTCTTGTATGAGACCGTCTTATGAGTCAAAATTTGTAAGTCGAGTCAAGATTCGGATCCAAACATAATTAAATATCAATAAAATTACAAATATGCCATGCATTATGGATTTTAATTTGAATTTTGCCTCGTATTATAAATTTTGACTTGTAAGGCGGTCTCATACAAGTTTTATCTTAATTATTTTGATAGAGAAGACGGGAAAATAAATATATGAAACACGTACGATGGGATCAGGGGCATTATCGTCTTTGCACATGATCCACGGAACTCCGGTGTCGAGTCCAACTGCCATTTTGGCAGCCCAATTCATGTATGCATCTCCCGGTGCACCAAGCGCGGTCCTTTCTTTTCCATACTCATTCTCAATCTATTCATAACATATTGGATTTAGACTATAAGTTAATTCGATCTAGTGTCAAATTGACTACAAATTTAAATTTAATTTGTATCGAATTAATGATTAGACTATAAGTTTTACTTATATATATATATATATATGTATGTATGTGTATGTATAAGTTACACTATGTGGCATGCTGTCACATGTTTTCCAGCTCACGTCAAGCATGAGACTGGTTTGCCATATTTTAGAATAGCCAAATTGACTAATTGTGAAATCAAGACTAAGATTATTTACGTAAACAGATTAAATTAATTATTAGAAGAGGCATTTGCTACCAGTTTAGGTAGCGTGCCATGGAAGAAAATTATTTTGGAGTAAGCGGAAGATATTGAATTTAAGGTCAAAATTCGTAAACCAGAGTGGGGACTCAATTTGTGCAATTTTTATAAAAATGGTTATACCTGAGATAGTATAATAGGACCTCCCTGTGATTCAAACAGCTTCTCACTCTTCATCATGCCCACTATTTTCTGAGTGAACTGTTCCATAGCCACCTATATATATATATATATGTATATATGCATGTGAATACCTCAAATTAAATTCAACACTCTGTTAAATTAAATCTACCAATCTATTTCAAAATTAAATTAATGCAATAATGAATGATTATGAACCTTAAATGGCTCGTTGTCTGTTCTGAAGCTCATACCATCTACATATTTCAACCACACAGGAAATCCTCTGCATTATAGATAATCCAGTCAAATCATAAAAATTCAAGAATTCGAGACCCAAAAATATTTAGAAAATTTAATTCACGTGACTAATATTACCCAAAATTCCACTCTGCACAAACATAAGGTCCAATGCGTAGATGAACATAGAGGCCTAGTTTTTGCACCGTCTTAATAAATCGTACAAGATCGTATCTACCCTCAAAATTATACTGCCAATAAATCACAAGTAATTTTATTACTGAATATTATGTAAAAACAAATAAATGTACATAGTATATATTTTAAAATAATAAACTCAACTTACATTCCCGGGTGAAGGCTCATGCCCGTTCCAAAAAACGTAAGTGTCAATAACATCTAATCCACCATTTTTGGCCTTCAAAATCAAATCTTCCCACATCTGCACATTCAATTCACACATTTCATCAAAATCACAAATTCAATCTTCTTCACTAACATCCACTTATAATTCACTCTATATATATATCAATAAAAATTGAAGCTCGAAATTTAAAAACATCGATCGATCGAGATAGAGGAGAAACACATACTTGAGGGGTGCTTCTGGGGTAATGTATGGAACCAGAGAGCAAAATTCTCCTATTTCCATTGATGATTACAGCTCTCTTATCATAACTCACACTGCATTTGATCACCTCACACAACAGCATCAAGAAAATCAAGATCATCAACTTCATTGAACTGGAAAATGATTTATTTTCCATTTTCTTCGGGTGTGAATTTATGCTGGATTTGGTTTTCTATTTAAATCTGCATGAATGGGGGGAAATTAAAGAAATGAAGCGGTGAGATTTGGAGGTGGTGGTGTGGTGGAAGAGCAGATTCATCACGTTTGGCAATTACTAAAATTCAATAAATGCGACAAATTTTGTGACAGCCAAAAATAAATAAATTAGACTTTTGTTGGAGTTCTTGCTTTCGAGTGTTTAATTATTATCATCACGGTTTATAAATACTTGAGTATTAATGGATTCATTCAAGTACTGCAGTTTCGAAGAACAAATAAAATAATTTATGGCAAGAATTGATATATATTTTAATGAGCATGAACAAGTTGAAGGTTCCTGCGGTCCTGCCCATTTGGCCACATTAAATGTGTAGTTTATATAAGTTGGTCTTGATAGTGATGCAATTGCAAATTAGGATATCAAATTTGAAATTTGGAAATTGTTCGAGTCTAGCTGGATGAGTATTAATTTTTGTGACGTTAGCTATTTATATTAATTGTGTCGGTCCATTATGGAAAGAAAATAAATTAGATTACGTATCTTGAAGTTTGGAAAGCAAAGTCAAAATTAAATAATCTTTAATTTTGAAATAATACATATTTCAAGATTTATCAATATCTATACATGCCGATAGATAGTCCAGATTCTGATTGGGGTGAGGTTTTGTTTCTATTTGAATCTCTCATTTGCATCTCCAAAATTCACAAATTTCGTATATATATGGGAATACCAAGAGTTCATCCGATTTTTACTTTTAAATATTCTAAACTTTTTTTTTTTTGGTATAGTTTCTTTATTTATTCATGAGAGCCTAAAAGTTTATTTTGCAGCCAAAATGATCAAAATATTAACTATGCACGACTACGTCGTGTACACGACATAGACTCAATCGTGTACAATTTTGGCGTAAAAAAGTAAATATGCTAAGAATATGTAGTAGAATTCAATCTAAACAAATACTATAAAAAATCAAATTAAATATTAAAGATAAATATAATATCTTAATATAATTTAATCATGATATAGATATCATCAATATCTCCATCAGCATCTCCGACGAGATGAAAGGAAATTGAATATGGCTTGCAAAAAAAAATTGGTTTTTTTATTTTGCAAACCATATTCAATTATATTAAAATGACCATAAAGAGCTATATGTTTTTGAGTTATTGGTTAAAATGTAATTATATTCTCACTAACTAGATTTTCTGAAATAAGTACTTATCTATCAAATGATAAAACATGAGACTTTTTTTTTTAATTCTTTTTATACAGATTTTGATTTTAATCAAGCACTTCAAAGTGTCTTTCTAAGTTCTAACTATATTAATCTTTCATAGACAATTAATTAATCGAATGAGAGACTGTATCTTTTGAATTTTTTTGATATTTTAATTACTGTATCACCATGTACAGCTTGTCATATCACACGTATAGCTAGATTAACGTAGATATATAGACGTATATATTGAAAAATAATATTCAAACCAGAGATGAAAAATGAAATTAAATAATCAAATCTTAATTACTGATTCACAAAGGCAAACAATTAGCTGGCGAGTTTAGAATATGAACGAGAACAAAATTACTAGTATTTAATATCTCACAAAATTGGTATTTTATCATCATATTGATGGCTGGAGGAATCCCTGATATTAAATTTTCTAGAATTAATCTTTAAAATTAAGTAACATTATTAATGCATGATTTTGTGATGAATTATCAGCTAAGAAGCACGTGAATTGTCGTTAATTAATTAAGCTATTTGACTGCATCTGGTGCCTTTGATATACTCTTTCTCTTCACATGCTACTAACATAAACTAGGGAGATCTACAAATTAATTACTAAATTTTCTCAATCAATTACAAAACAAATTATCACGCTATGAGCCTGTGACATTTTTGAAAAGGACTAAAAAGTTAAATTATGCTCAATTACAATACACACACACACACACACATGATCAAGAGTTAGAGCTTTTTTTTTTTTTTTTTTTTTTGGGATCGAACCCTGCGGCTACCATCTCTACCTTTCCTTTGTCCCCTTGGGGATGGCCTAGTGGTGGAGTGGTGATATCTTGAGGCAAAAGATCTCAAGTTCGAATCCCACCAACACCACTAGGTGTGAGCTTGTCACACCTGGCTTGTCAAGTGTGGTTTACTTCCCCTGTGTGGTTTGCAGGCTATTACACAGAGGCGGGGTTTACCCAGTGCGCACCTCGGTAGTGGCTGCGGGTTACTTTCGACAAAAAAAAAAAAGAGTTAGAGTTTTTTAAGGACAACAACTTAGACCGATTTGGAAAAGAGGAAAAATTTATTGCGGGCCGAAATTTAAGGACGTTAATATTTAAATGTTGCGTCCGTAGGCCAATTTTCAGCCCGTTTCATGAATATAAGGACTGTGATGGTGAGTATGAGAGGCCACCACCTGTTTCAGCCCGCAACACTTAAATGTTAATTGGCTTACGGACGCAACACTTAAATGTTAATGTCCTTAAATTTCATCCCGCAAAATGTTAATGTCCTTAAATTTCGGTCCGCAATAAATTTGTCATCTTTTCCAAATAGACCTAAGTTGTTTTCCTTAAAAAAACTCTAACTCTATATGATCAATATCTTCATGTGTATAAAATTGTCTATAAAAAGCTTGTTTGCTAGATAATATGTGATAAAGCTTGACGACTGCGATTGAAATAATAATAGACGAAGTAGCTGTAGTCAAATGTATGAAAAATTACAATGTGTTGGTTAGTATAAGGATCCTTATATACCATTGAACTATAGACTTTGGTTTCATTAAACTTATCATTCAAACTTAGGTTAATAATAATTTAATTTACAATATTTGGATGCTTTAACATAAATATTGACCTATGACGTCCGGGACCGAAGCATGGAATGATCGCCGGTGTAAGATACGGACAAAGAACGGCTTCTGTCAGACTTCTAAGTGAAGGGTCATATAAACAAACCGAATCCATTCGAAAGAGAGGGATTCTGAGGCTATACAAGAATGAGAATGTATAGTCGAGAAGAGATTAAATGATTTGATCGGTACTACTCATACCACAAGGTGCATCTTTTTTTTCTGATGCTCGTTCTACCAGAACTCCAAAATTAAGGGTGTTTGACCTGGAGCAATAGTGGGATGGGTCTCTGGGAAGTTTCTCAGGAAGCGTGTGAGTAAGTACAAAGTACGCTGAAAAGACTCGTGTTAATTTATAGGGGAAAACTAAACTTTTTAATAAATATAATTGAATTCAGAACATTTTGGACGTTTAGTAGATATAACCCAATATTTTAATAATTACAAAATAATCCATAACATCTCCTCTTTAACAAAGGCAAAAAAAGGAAAAGTGTTTTGATGTTTTGTTGAAAGGGGATAATGTTAGCGCATGGAATTTCTATTTACATTCCATGTTACATTTTTAAATTACGTGCTTTTCTTTTTTTTTCTTCAATTTTATTTTTCTGTGATTTAGTTTAATTTTATGATTCTTTTTAGAGTCCACCCCACCCAATTAGGGTTTATAATTATTTTTTTAATATTTAATTTTTAATTTTCAATTAATAATTCATTATTATGGTTAATTTTTTTTCAAAATTATGTTTTATAATTTTTTAATTTAATTTTTTGTTATAAATATTGACTATGATTATGTATGTTATAATTAATTTTTATTTTATAATAAATATTATTAAAATCATAATTTTGATAACGTAACACGGAGTGAAATAGGAAAAAGTGTAATAGGAAATTTTGACCCTAATGTTAGGACTTATTTTGTAATTATTAAAACGTTGAGTGATTTCATTAAAATAAAATCCAAAATTTGAAAATTAAATTATAATTATTTCAAATGTTGAGTTATTTATATTAGAATATCCAAACGTTAGGAATTAAATTGTAATTAACTCTCCAAATTTAATTTGAACAGTTATATTAAGAATAAACACGCAAACTCTACATATAATGGAGAGAGATAATTAAATGAGATTTTTCTAGACAACAGGCGAATGGCGAATGCTGGAAGACTTCTGTTCATCAGAGCAAATGTCGGATCTAATTCTTGAAATAAGAACCTAAATTAATTTGAATGTAATTTCGGCGTCATTTCCCAATTCTCAACTCAAATTTCATTACATCCATGAGCTAATCATTTAGCATAAACTTTAATTTTCAATTCAATCAATCTACAGTGTCCAAATTAATTAACTTGATCATTTATGGCGCTTTGTCATGCTACAAATATGCAAGACCAGCTCAAGTATTTCAAGCTAATTTGAAGTTGTTTTTAGAGAAGTTGTACCGTTTGAAGTTTATTCATCCTACTTCTAAACTCTGTTTAGGGTGGTTGCAATGAATAACCCAAAAATTTCAACTTCTCCACTTCTATATCACTTCCACATCAAAAATTAATACTTTTCAACTTCTACAATTATATTCCTACAATGCAGAACCCGAAAAGCAACTTATGCATGATCAATATACATATCATTATATATATATATATATATATTAATGATATTCAATAATTTAATGTATATAATGATTAAATTTATAGTTAATTTAATTCATTATATTTTGTATTGAAATTGAAAGTGCAAAATTATAATATGAAAATTTTCAAAAAAGTTATAAAACTACATAATAATTGAAAAAGTTAATGCAATCAAAAAACAAATATTCATGTGTATCTACACAAACACACACAAATTTAAAGAGAGTAGAAATATTATATATTTGTAGGATTAATTACATTAAAAATCATGAACTTTGAGGTTAGTTATAAATTTAACATGAATTTTAAAAGTAGGCAATTAAAACACCAACTTTGAATTTGTGTGTGATTCAACATCCCTAGATTTTTATAAAACAAATTGACCTTCAATCCAACCTATAATTTGCTCATCTCTTTGACATCGTCATGACTTGACCATCAATTTTTGAAAATAACCTCAAAGTGACCACAATTGTATGTTGGATTGAAGGTCAATTTGTTTTATAAAAATTTGGGGATATTGAATAACACACAAATTTAAAGTTGGTATTTTAATTATCTATTTTTAAAATTTATGTTAAATTTACAATTAAGCTCAAAGTTCATTATTCTTAAGACAATTAACTCATATTTACGTGTGGAGATAGAAAGAGACACATGAAGGAGAATCGAAAGTAAGTGGAAATCTGGGAGGAGCGAGAAAGAGAAAGATAGAAGAGAGAGAAGATATGTGTCAGAGAAAACTTTAAAAAATTGAAGAACTTGGCTACCAAATTTAATAGTCAATTTCCAAGGAGCTTGACACGGTGGCAACCACAATGGGTAGAGCATGAGTTTCTGGCTCTTGGGCGTTGTGGAAAAACATCAATCGTTGCCACCCTTAACTCGTTTGGGACTAATAAGTAGTATCAGTGAGTTTGATTCAAAAGACCAGTTATTTCTGTGTGTCTACCGAATTCTTGTAAATTCTATTTAACTCGTTAGGGATCAACAAGTATTGATATTTCTACAAATATATAGTGTACATTCTAAACTCTTACACTGCGGACCATCATAAGTTAAATAAATTTTCAATTGAAAAGTATGAGAACTGGAACAGGCGTATGAAAGCTCATATCTACTCACTGTACAAAGATATGTGGCAAGTAATTAATTGATGAAAGAGCGATTATGAATAGCTCAAACACTAATACATTTTAATATTTTTTTTTATTATCCCTCTGATATAATTTTATTATTCTACCCAACCACCAGATATAATTTCCCACGATAATGACGGATAATCAAGATCACATTACCCACGTCAATAAGCCAAGTCGGATTCCTAAACCAACTAGTGAAATGATATATGAGGAAAAGAAAATACAAAAAATCTTGAATTTCTAGCTCGAGCTGCTTTATATCAAACATTTTTTGATGACATAATGAAGGATATACTAAAGGCTGCAAAAAAAAAAAAATCTAGAATATGTCAGCTAACTTATGTTGTGAGTGTTGGAAAATTGAATTTAATAAAGTGAGCATGGCCCATTTTATTCGATTTTTAGTGATTAAGGTACTTAATTTTAGAAAAATTAAATAGTGATCTACATTTATAGTAGATAATTGTAGTTTTTTATTTTCTCAAAACCAATTTTCGATGAGTGGGAAATTAATTATCGAAGTTGGTTACTCGATTGAGCATTTATGGAGTGTATGGAAATGTGTTGAAGCGCATTTAATGAATCCCATAATTCTTAACTAAATTAAAATATGTATTTAAGTGTTTAATCATTTAAGTGTAATATTTAATGTGAACTCCTAAAAACACACTTTTAGGAATAAAAACAGAGAATTAATTTATTGTCATTTGATGAAGTTATTCATTCAATTTAAAAAGAAAAAAAAGTAGAGCATACCAAGGCAGAGAGTCATTCAAGATTTTAATTGGGGCATTTTCTTTGGTATTATTTGAGGTTAGTTATTTAAAATTGTTAGTGTCATGTTTATAAAGTTATATTTGTTGTTAATTGTGGGTGTTTGAATTCAATTTATATTTATTTTTCTTTAACTTGGAATGAAGGGTTTGAGCTTTGGTTTGGAGATTGGAGTAGTTGAAATTGAAAAGTTCGTTGCTGAATTTAAACCATGAAATTTAAATTGTGAATTATTATTGAATTTCATTATTTGAATCAATTTGTTGAAATTTTCATTTAAGTAAAATATGGTCTATCTTCCTCATCTTCCAATAAACCTAATATTAATATTTTTGTCGAAAACCAGACTCGAATAAAAATGTTTATACAATTTTATTTCTATTGAAATTATACAATTTTATTTCCATTGAAATTATATTTTTTATGTCATAATATTTTGTATTTAAATATATTTATTTGACCGCGTAAAAAAATAATGCACAAATTTAGCCTCCTAGGAAAAAAAGTCATTGTTCCGCCATTGGATACAACCTTTCCTCGTCATCAACGGCTCCTCATATGCAAATATTTTTTCATGCAAGTTTCTTTGTTATTTTAATTAGTTATTTACCTTTTTAGAATAGGTTTCTTCTTGCTAAGTTTGAAAGTTAGGATTTCTTTTCATATTAGGAAACTTCTCGGAGAGAGAGAGAGATATTCTTTATAGACAAAAACTTATATGAGACCGTCTAACGGGTCTTTTACGTTAGACGGATCTCCCCGATCCGGTGATGTATATATTAAAAAAAACAAAAAAATAAAATTTGAAACCGTTCGCTCCCTCCCTCTCTCCTGCGATTTTCTCCCCCGTCTCTTCCCCACAACTGCCGCCGAATTGCTGCCCACAATCGAAGCTTCTCTTCACAACCGCACCATCCTTCATCTTCCTTAGTCAGTATATATCCTTTTTATTTTTTCCCTGACGACCGAACCGAAATAATTTTCCAAACATCAGTCACCGGAAGTTTTGCGAGCACCACCACCACTATCACCAAATTTGAGACTACCGCTTTGGCATTGGATATCCGAAACTGCTTCTCTGCGCAGAGTTGAAGTTTTGATTGTAAGTTTATCTATGGTTTTGATATTAGGGCAGTGTAATTTAGGGTTTTTGATTTTAGAGTTTTAGGGCATTTTAATTTCGAACAACTTACAATCCTACCTTGATTTGAGTCTAATATTGTGCGGCTTGTGTTTGATTTGTGTGTATTATTAGTGATACTTAATTTGATTGTTAGTGATTCTTAAGTAAATTTTTACTGATACGTGCGAACATTTGTTTGTAGTTGTTGTTATGAATATTACATTTACTCTTCTCTCGTTGGATTTTTCCTTTTAAATTTGTCAATTATAACAGTTTCCTGGTTTGGATTTGTACTCACTGAGAGGTTACTGATGAGATTGAATCAGTAATTCAAAGTTAATTTCCTTGGTGTAAATTCGCATATAGCAGTTTCTTCAATGCAAACTAGCTCTGCAGTTGTAATACATTCTAAAAAAAAGTAACTAGATAGTCGTTTGCTTTTGAAGATTTCAATCATATCATATATCATATAGCAGTTTATTCAATGCAAAGTTACTCTCTCTCTATCTCTCTCTCTGCTTTTCCAGAATACATTTATGTTGTGATTTTCAATGTTTTGAATCTCGTTGTATTTTATTTTTGAGGATTTCAAATACAACAATTTTCTGGTTTGGATTGGATTTCTTAGTGTAAATTGGCATATAGCAGTTTCTACATAGTGGTTCTTTGCTTTTTATGTAGTGATACTTTATTTTTAGTTATTGGTACTAAAAGTTCTACATAGTGATACTTTGATTTTTAGGCAGTGATGTGTTTGTTTAGATTATATGCTTTTAACTTAGTTGTGAAAATTATTTATCTTCATTGTATGCTTTGAATTATGCATGGTGTTTTAATTAAATTCTATTTTCAATTTAAATTTTGCACTTGATTGATTAAACTCTAGTTTTGATTTAAATGCTGCAGTTGGATTTTTGAACAAATATTATACTAATGGAAAGAATAAAAAAGAGGTTGCAATGACCTAGTAAATCATTACCTGAGGAGAATAAAGATGATGCTACAAGGTATGAATTTTGGTATTTCGAATTATTATGTTATTAGTACTTTAATCAATTTGTTCCATCTTTTCTTGTTTCAAATTATTTATGTTACTAGTGTTAATTTTTCTAAATCATCTTATTTTTATTATAGTGATCATGCAGAAGCAGATGTTGACGTTGTACGGACATATAAGAGGCGTAAACCATCTGCTCAAGAACAAAAGGATAAAGATGTGTTAGTCAGGTAGTATATATATGCAGTCAACATTCTTAAAGTCTTTTTTTTGTGGTCACTTATTTATTTGTTTGTGCACTTGTTGATGATACTTTTTTATAAGTATATATATGCAGTTAACATTTCTTAGTGATTCTTGGCTTTTTATAAGTAGTGATGCTTTATTTTTTAAATATTGATACTTATATGTTAATTAGTAATACTTTTCTTTTACTTAGTGATACATTTTTACTTATATGTTGTTGGAGAGCTACACTTTGCAATTAAAAGCTTTCCATACTCCTAAAAAATAAAAAAAGCAGCCTGTATGATGATAGCCGAGAGCTGCCTATCCATTAATTTCTCCCCTGCGCGCGGTAGCTTGGCCACCTTCTTCTTCACTTCAAAAAATGTGTGCGTGCGCGTGTGTGTGTGTGTGTGTGAGAGAGAGAGAGAGAGAGAGAGAGAGAGAGAGAGAGAGTTATTGCATTATATGAATATAACGTGGTAGGTAAATAATTTAGTATTTCAGAGTTAAATTAAAGAATCTTTCTGGAAATTGGCGTTCCAACTTTTGAAGCAGCAAAATGTTGCATGGTCAAATACTAAAATCATCTCATTTGCCATAAAATCAAACTGCACCATTTTTTTTTTGTTTTTTTTCTCACAGCAATCAATGATCATTAAAACTTTGTTTCACAATCTTGGAAAAGGTAGGTACATGCCAGAGTACGTAAGACGATCTTCGATAATATACAGTTCTACCATAACAAAATTATTCAGATATTTAGTATCTTTGCAATGAAATTCCAGCCTGCAATGCAACATAAAAGGATGCAATTTTAACTGTTATAAATTTGAAAAGTTAAGAGTTCGAAATTTGCTAATGACGATTTGGTATGTTATTGCATCTTATCAATAGCTAGCTAGTTTACACGGGGGTGGCTTATTATTTATCAAAGTTTTTTTTTAATGAAGGCGTAGGCCTAACCTTTAGAAATGAGAGTCACGATTGACTCTTTTTAAAAGTCTATTTAAGCCTGCAAATTAATAAAATTCATAATTTAATAAAAAATATTAATACACACGCACACACATATATATACTCCTTTAGTTTTCATTTAAATATTATTTTGGATGAAAACACACAAATTAATAAATTGATTGAATTACCTAATACACCCTTATGTAAATACATTAAATAAGTCAAATATAAATGTTTGAATGCATCAAATGAGGGCAAATCTGAATTTTCTATTTTAAATTTATAGAATGCCACTCTTTTTAAACAAAATAAAATATTAGAATGGCATTTATATAGAAACGGATGGAGTAATATTTTTGTTAGATTTTTCAAATAACATGCCTGCAGCTGAGAATAATATCTTTAGCGCGTGAACATGTTAAAATTTAATAATTGTCTTAATTTTCTATCAAGATTTTATTTATTTGAATTATGTATCGAACTTTTATAATTTTATAAAAGTGATACATATGATTAATTTAAGGGTTATGTGCATTAAAAATTAGAACATTTGAGCCATTTTAATTGTTGCAAATAAAATATCACTTTTAATTAATAATTTTTGTAGTTATAATGCACCTGATTTTTTTAGACTGATTCTGTATAATGGCGCGCCTATCAAATTATACACTCCAAAGGTTCAAGTATGTTAAAATGCCCCCCCAACATACTTACATACATACCCATTGGATTTTGATTTTGATTTGGCTATTGAATTAACTACATAAGAATCGAGAGTGTTGTAATCGAAAGTTTCATTAAAAATTGTGTTTTATCCACACCGATTATAAGGTCGATCATGCTGTAATTATTAAATGGTCGAAGTGTTTTGATTTTTAATAGTAACTAGTATATGCATGGATATCAATTTTATAAATTATAGATTAAAATTTATATTTATATATATTATTTGTTGTTATTGTTGTAAAAGATAATATTTTATCATTCAAAAATAAATTAATGAAAAATAGTAGAATTTAACATCATAGAAGTCTAACATAAAATTAAAATGAACTATAGTAATGACTTAAGTTTTGAAAGCGTATATTATCAAATCGAGATAGAGTGGAAAGTTAAATTTCATCTATATTCTCACTATTCATTATTAATCTATATTATATCTAAAAATAAGGTAGTCACTATAAATAGTAATAATAAGTTTTTCCGCCTAAATGGATTTTCTATAAATAAAAGTATAATATTTATTAATTAATGAATATTTATACTATATAGTCATTCAATACTAGAATTTTAATATTATAAATTATTTTTTTATTTTGCAAAAATACTACTATTTTTTATCAAAAATTATTTTGTTCATAAGATAAAAAAAATTACGTGGCCTTTGAATTGTTGATTTATATGTGAATTTCTAAACACCTATTTTTTTTCTTTACGATGGACCACAAGTTTATATTAATTATCATTCTTTTAAGTGTCATAAGTGAATGTTCTAATATATTAATTTAAAATATTTTAAATTTTAAGTTGATTAAATATATTAAAATAATTACAGATCCATATCAAAGTTTCAATTAAATATATTTAAAGTTGAATTGCAAACACACCATTTTAAATGAATATCGAAAAAACTAATAAATGAGACACAGAAACCTCAACCCTCAAACTTGTATATCAAATTCGACTAACTAAATATAGACGAACCATTACCCATTCAAAAGAAAAAAGAAAAAAAAATTACCCATTCAAAAGAGCATGCTCGTCCAGTAGTTAGAAAATTAAACTTTGTTCATGAATAGTTAGAAAAAATAAAATGCATATAATAATATATCTACTTAATTGGTCATCTGATCATCAGCCCATATGGAGACAAAACCATCCAGGAAATCCTTCTCTCTTCTCCCTTCTCCACTCTGTAGTTGATAAATCAAAATTGGCATTTATTATTATATATACAGAGGGCCAGAAAAGAAAAAAAACATTCAAGATGCATATTGTGTGTAGTGTGCATATATGAAATACCTTTTGATGAATTTTGATAGAATTTAACAAAATAAGTCCAACACATTAACTAGCCGATTTATATATGTTAAAAAAGAAGTTAAATGAAGAAGTCCAGAGTTAGGCAGAGAGCTAGAGTGGAGAGAGAGAGAGATTAATGATTTATAGTTGCATGTATCGATAATAAATAAATATAAAAGCAGATTGCAATACATATATAGCTAATTAACCCAACCTCTCATCTCCTCTAAATTGCAGGCCCACCTCCACCGCCATGCACCAGGGCAAGAATTTCATCCTCATCCTCCAACCCAACCTGCGTAATAATACAAATCAAAACAACTTCTAAAAATTATTAAATCTTTTTTTTTCTTCTTCCGAAAAAGAGCATAACGAACATGAAAATAAAATAAAAAATATTTTATAAAGTCACCTGTTGTGCAGTTCCTCTACGACGAAGGCGAACACCATTATGAAAGAAATTCACAGTTTTATAGTCGAGCTGTTTTGTGTGACAGTAACTTCTCAACAAGTTTATTACTTTGGCGTTGCGCTTAACGTTGAAATACACCTGGTCACCATCCTGCAATTTCAAACAAAATAAAAGGGTGGGAATTATATAATATAATTAGACTATATATATATATAGCCATTGTTTATTTCGATTCCATATTTTAATTTGTAATTTTGATCGCAAATGTTGCCATTGTTTTTTTTATCAAAAAACTTTGCAGAGACTATGAAATAAAATAAAAAAAGAGGAAGAAAATCGAAGAAAATCCCATAAATTCAAAGAAGAAAAGAAAGAAAATTTATGCCTGATCCTTGATGGAAATCTTCAATTTTGGATTTGATGGTGTCTGATCCATTGCCGTCAGCCTTGAGATGCTTGGACGCTCCTTTCCTTCTTCACTTAGGAACTTAATGAGTGAGAGAGAGAGAGAGAGAGAGTAGTCAGTTGAAGCTACTTATTTGCTTCTCGAGAACACAGTCCAGCTAGCTTACTTAACCTAGCAGCTTTTGCTTTATGTTAATTATCAATAATATAAGGGGATCAATCACTCTATACCCATTTTAAATAATGTAAAATCATTAATACCCACTCAAATAAATTCAATTCATCCTATACCCACTTTTACTATATAATCCTTCAAAAGTACTTTAAATTAATTGCAAAATCAGTTTTTTCTCAATTTCTGTACCAGATTTAAATAATTGAGTGCACGGATTTATTGGTATATGAAATACTGACTTCAATTATTGCAGTATTTGTCGACCATGACCAAAGAACAATCGACCGTTACTAGGTACCAGTCGACCACTACTGGATATTGGTCGATCGCAACTTGGTCCCTATGGATAGCTACTAGGTACCAATCGACCACTACTGGGTATTGGTCGATCACAACTTGGTCCATGTGGACAGCTACTAGTCGATCGACCACCACTTAGTACCTGTCGACCACTACTGGGTAGCTGTCGACCGCTACTGGGTATCTGTCGACCACTACTTGGTATCTGTCGACCGCTACTTGTCGTGAGTCCATGTCTCCATAATTGAAGCATGCTTCAATTCTCCCAACAACCAACATAATCTTCTATATATACACATATACATCGACAACAAGCAAAATCACACAAAAGATTAGAGAGAAATTTTTTTAGATTTCAATTCATATCCAAAATATTAGAGAGAAAAATATTTTGATTTCAATTTATATCCAAAAAAATTAGAGTGAGAGATGGAAGATTGGCGATCTGTTATTGTTAATTACAACGGTCAATTTGACGATCAATCCAATTATATTGGTGGAAATGAGCGACTCGGCTATATTCCGGCGAGCAATGTATCCCTAACAGCGTTAAGGGATGCAATTAGCTACATATTATCAGCAGAAGCTATTAGAGGAGAATACCAAATTTACTCCTTATCGACATCCCGATCTGGAAGGATGTTGAGATCCGTTACTAGGTATCAGTCGACCACCACTTGGTATTGGTCGGTCGTAACTTGGTCCATGTGGACAGCTACTAGGTATCTGTCGACCACTACTGGGTATTTGTCGACAGCTACTAGGTATCTGTCGACCACTACTGGGTATTTGTCGACCACTACTGGGTATCTCTAGACCACCACTAGGTATCTATCAACCACTACTGGGTATCTTTGGACCGCCACTTAGTATCTATCGACCACTACTTATCGTGAGTCCATGTCTCCATAATTGAATCATGCTTCAATTCTCCCAACAACCAACATAATCTTGTATATAGACATATACATCTACGTACAATTTTTTAGATTTCGATTTGTAAGTTGGGCTATATATTTGTATTGTTCTCGTACTACTTCAATTGTTTTATCAATTACCTTAAATTACGAAAATTAAGGTTATAAAGAGTTGTAATAAAATAACAACTAAAAATATTAATAAAATGTCAACTAAAATAACATTTACTAAAAAGAGTCTCAATAAAGTCTAGCATGAGGAGTAACACATCTCAATGTGCTCTATCTTGTTCCCCTAGGGAAGTTTGGGTTCGACGGAGCGCCTCTCTGCATGGTCACAAAGTTGCTCTACAAAGAACAAAAAAAATTAATTAAATAGGTTTGAAACTAAAGACTAGAACTTTAAGAATTAAAATAAATATTAATTAAGAAATACCGGTTGCGCATTATCCTCATGGGGCTGGAGTTGATTGTAAAACTCCATAAACTCGCCCGAATCTCCAAAAAATTGACCAGTTGGGCTAAATTGAGGTTGGAGCTGGAACTCAGGTTGAGGTTGGGGCCGATACTGAGACTGAAGTTGAAGCTGGAGGTCTAAATGAGGTTGGTGTGAGGGTGCTCTACGTGCTAACTGATCAGGCATAGTCACAGAATGTCGTGATGGCTCTCTCTCTGGGGATCGAACATGATGACAATCATGCATCGATACAGAATGTCGTGAGGGCTCTCTCTCTGGGGATCGAACATGATGACGATCATGCATCGATACAGAATGTCTAGCAGATGCGTCTCTAGGTCTCGAAGTGGCCTCGTCTCCTCCTTTAGACTTGGACTTGCTCCTAAAAGAGCCATTCGAGCCAAACATCGATTTGATCATCCCCTTCATTTGACTAACGACATCTTTTGTAATTTTAGGGGCAACAACTGTGTCTATGTGATGAATCACATCTGTCTTGAGCCTGTCAAGCTGACCGGATGATTCTCCATGACTTACTGACTTGCCTTTGCCTCCAGTCCGCGTCTGAGGCTGCTGAATAAACACTTCCTCTGCAGCCTCTTCCTCATCATCCTCCTCAACCTCTTCAATTTGAACAGAGGCATTCTTGCTGCGTCGTCGGTTCGCTGCTTTACGAAAAAGAACAGGTCTTCCATCTCGGACTTGTCTTGGATGCATTGGATTCTCCACAATCAGAAAACGAACACCAAATATTTCACCTCTTTGTATGCTCATATAATAGTCTTGTTCAGCCTCGTTAGCTGATACCATCATCTCGCGATATGAGAACTGGATAACATGACCAAATAAAAAGAATGAGTATTAAATAAAAATACAAATATAAATGAAATATATATATATATATTGTACCTCTGGGCCAAAAATAAAGCCAAAATCAAGCTCTGGCGAAGTCCCGAATTTCCAAGCGAGCATGCGTGGAATGCTGTTCGGGTAAGCATAATGAGCAGCCACTCGTCCTAATGTGGGAATCGTCTCGTATGCCCAAATCTATCAAACAATATAAAAAATTCAAGCAACAAAGTGTTAAAAAATTAAGCTCAATGCTTAAACTTAATTAAAACAATTAATAAATAATTACCTGAAGAGCCCACATAGGACCATAAAGATGATACGATGGCAGGGCCTCTAACCGCGTCATCGGGACAATACTGACATAGTGTATCAATGCTCCGTATGTATATGCCCCCCATGGAAATCTGTTCCAAGCTGATAAATCATCGACCAATATCCACACCCAATTCTCGACTTTTCGAGAGTCAGCAAATCCAAGAAAGAAGAAATACAAGACTATGATATTAGCCACCTTGAGGTAATCATCATGCTCTTCATTGTCATCCTGAGGCAAGTTACTTGAATCCTCATATATGTTGCGTTCGGTGAACTTGCGCATTAAGTCTCTCAAGACTATTGAATCACCATTGGCCACACGCTTATAAACTCCAACTCTAGATGGATCATGAATCCCTCGACTCGGGTCAAAACTCGAATATCCAAAATTTAAGCCAGACACCAACGCATAATGTATGGGAGAAAATCGGAACTGCACGCCTTGTACAGAAAACCAAAGCTCATCGGGATTATCATTGAAAATCTCGTAACTTAGCAAAACATGTAGTGCTCTTGAAGCACTATTACCCGGCCTCCAAGATAAAACATGGCCAAAACACCCTGCTTTGAATCGATCCAGTAGGCGTTCCTCACCAATATTAGTAAGTGTGTCCACAATTATTCGAAACTTCTTCCATTTGTAATGTAAATTGATCTTCGGCTCAATAAATCGAACCTCAGATCTCTTCCAAGCCGGCTACACATGATTTATAATTTAAATGTAAATAATAAATCATAATTTTATTAAACTAAGAATTTAAAATAATAAAGATCTAATTTTCTAGAGAAAAGTTTTTCTTGTATGCAATTATTATCGTCGACCGCTACCTGGTAGCTATCGCTGACAGTGACTAGGTAGCTATCGACTGCGACCAAGTAACAGTCGACCACTACCACTGGCGGTCTTCAGCTTGCTTTTTTCTAGCTAGAATTATTATAATCGACCGCTACCTGGTAGCCATCGCTGACAGTGACTAGGTAGCTGTCGACTGCGACCAAGTAACAGTCGACCACTACCAGTGGCGGTCTTCAGCTTGTTTTTTATCTAGCTAAAATAATTCTAGGCAAACATTTTGATTATCATTTAATTTTGATAAATTTTTACTTACACACACACAGATATATATATATATATAGAGAGAGAGAGCATTAGAAGTGGAAATCAAAAGGAGAAATGTAGATAATTTTTTTTACTGGTTAATTATTTATTTATTTGGTCAAATTAAGGACCTCATTATTTAGTTTTGAATCATGTGCGTATGATCAAGAAACAAATTAAAAGCTTTTCTTCAAATTTACAAAGTGCACGCATGTATTTTTGTATTTGTTAATATTGTAATCAAGATAAAATATTTTAGAATTTAATTAAGGGGAGTAATAAAGGATTAATGAATTCAGCTGCTTACTTCAAAATTTACAAAGTGCACGCATGTATTTTTGTATTAGATAAAATAGTTAATTCAAAATTTTATTTGATAGTACGTAGAAGGGGAGTAATAAAGGTTTAAAATCAAGTATATAATAGTAGTAATTTGCTTTTCTTGTGAGTTGACCATATATCTCTAACTACTTTCTTAATTGTTCTCTCTTTTTGATTCACCTAACTCTGTCCTTATTTCTACAAGGGTAGATAGAAATTAAATGGTATTCTCAAGACTGCTTCATCAAGAATTCAATGTAAATGTTTACTCAATTTAAAGCACTTAAAAATTCTAATTCTAAATCTAAATAGCATCTATTCAAATCGCATCTATTAATTAGGATTCAACTAATTAATTATCCATAAAAAAAATTAAACTAGTTCTAAATAATTTGATCAAATTCAACTAAACTAATTCACCTAAAATAATGCAATTTTCATGTGAATCTAATTTTAAGAAATTTATATATTTAACAAAATTATTCTAAACCACCAATTATACAATTTTGACGTTACAACGATGTTATTATAGCCACATTGGAGTGTTAAATTATAAGATTAAATTACAAGATAAATTGTCAACCCTAATAATCATGCTTTAATTAAGGGTTCAAGGAGATACTTGTGATGAAGAAGACATTTGAGGTTTGAGGAGGTTCTTCCTCTTTCTCTCTATTCCACCATGTAAGGCTGTGTTGATTGCTTTTCCGATCCCACCTATTCAAACATGAAAACAAAATTAATTAATAAGTAATTTCACATTCCACAGAAAAAAAAAATATATCCATATTACAACTAATATTATTATAACTATCCTCTAATATTAATATTTGGAAGAGACATATTTTTTATTAATTTACCAACCTTTTGCCTCTGGCTAGATCGATGAAAAATGGTGAAAGAGGATAAAATTGTGATGAAGAAGACATGTGATGTCTCCATCCGTTCATGGAGATTCAAATAAATGGGTACAGACCATGCATTAAATAAAAGGAGGTAGTTGGCAAATGGAAATCATTAATTACCTCGTAACTCGCCCAAAAGTGACCAAGACCAAGACTTGGTCGACTGCTACCAAGAAACTGTCGACAGCTACTAAGAAACTATCGATAGCTACCTAGAAATAGTCGACCGTGACCAAATACCGAGAAACTGTCGACAGCTACTAAGAAACTATCGATAGCTACCAAGAATTGGTCGACCGCGACCAATACCGAAAAACCGTGTCAGAGTCACATGTGAATGAACAGTCATCCTCGGAAATAATCATCTCTTGTCCTATTATGTTTTATCAATGATTGACTGTCACTTTTTTTAATTTGTGTAAGATGTATTTGAAAAAGTAGGGATAAAATTGATAATGTGGGTATATAGTGAATGAGTATTATATAAATGGGTGTTTTTGAATGGATGTTTATATATTTGGGTATAAACATATATTTCCACATAATATATTCCCATAAATGTATATTCTAGCTTCTGAACATATCTAAACTTGCAGAGATATCTTTGAAAAGTTGTCTCATATTTGTAAAAGTAATTTATGATGGATGGAGTGTAGTTGGAGAGCTACAGTTTCCTATTAAAAGCTTTCCTTCGTCTGTATTAATGTTTTCAACGTTTCTCTAAAAAAAATTAAAAAAAATTGTGTTTAACTAATGGTTAGAGAATTGCCTGCTCTTACAATAATTTTGAAGGTCCTGGTATACTTGTACCATGTTGTGTGTAGTCATACTTACGTAATAGTGTGTTTTTTTGTGATGAAGTTATATAATGTCAATTTCATCAAGACATGTACATTAACATTAATGACTTGAGGAAAATAAATAAATAAACATCACTTGTTTTGAGGTGGTCCTATTAATGATTTGAGGAGTTGATAAACATGGCTTTAATTTGTATACATTTTGGTGTTTATTTGGATGGTATTTAATGGTTAATGCATGCATAGGTTGGTGTTTGTTAATATTTCCGCTTTTTCTCGTGCATTCTCATGTTTTGCTCTTGTTGTTGAAGTTTAAGCTAAAAAATGGGATATTTTTGAGATCCAATTCAGTTGGGAAAACAGAGCAAAACAGTGAAGTGTGTCAGAAATCACCGAGACACCCGTTGATAGTCGGTTTCTTCACTACTGCTTGGTGAGTGTGAAGGAGATCAGTGAAAACTGCCAACCCGGTCGCCGATCGACGGATCCTCCTATGCCGGTCGCCGAGTTTTCCGAAAAGTGGTATTTTGTATATTTTTGCCTGTGAACTTACCTTTTGGGCTGAGTTTTTAGTACTTAGTGTTTATAGGATCTGTTAGGTCGAAATTTATACACCTCTTTCATTCTTTTTAGAGTTCTAATTTAATTTCAAGACAAGATATATTTTTGCGAATCAATTGTGAAGATTATGAGGCTTATATTCAACACAATTCCACTACGGTTCTTTTAATCTATTGTAATTTACATTATGTCAATTAATTTGGTTATTCATTCTTTTCTTTTAGCTTTGATCATGAGTAAGTAGTTTTAGAATTAATTATAGGGTTTGTGAGCATGATTGAAATTATGTTTTAATTTAATTATTTTACAATTTTCCTTCCAATTATTGTGTTCAAATATTCAAGTGTTGATTTTTCATGCATATAGATTAGTAGTCATAATCGTTGTATGCTAGCTAGTTAATTTGAGACCTGGCGGATATAAATAATTAGTGAGATTAATTGGACAATTTGATATACGTGCTTTGCAATCTGTAGGGGATTTTAAATCTAATATTTTAGAGAATTAACAGATAAATCTGGAGACGAAAGTAATAGATAGTTTGTTAATCCACAACAACCTTGAGGCCTGACGGAGATAGGTAGTGACACTCCCTGATCTTCCACTCATAATTGGATTAAAATTGGGAATTATTAGAATTAGATTACTGTGTAATGGATTCATGTGTATGCATTTCTTAGGATTAACAGATAAATCTGTAGGGGATTTTAAATCTAATATTTTAGAGAATTAACAGATAAATCTGGAGACGAAAGTAATAGATAGTTTGTTAATCCACAACAACCTTGAGGCCTGACGGAGATAGGTGGTGACACTCCCTGATCTTCCACTCATAATTGGATTAAAATTGGGAATTATTAGAATTAGATTACTGTGTAATGGATTCATGTGTATGCATTTCTTAGGATTAATTATTTATTTTGCTTGATTAATTATTTTTAGAATTTTAATTATTTTAGTTATTGATTATCTCGTTCTTGAATTGTTGAGTTGAATAGTTACTTTTAATTCTTTGCCCAATTATAATTCGTTTAATTAAAGAAATTAGATAGTCTGGATAATAAGTATCTGTTAATTTAGTACTTGGTGTATGTTTTAATTGCAGTCCTTGTGGATACGATACTCGATTCGCTAGCTTTATTGCATTGACCTGTGTTAATTGCAGTTAATTGCGTAAAATAGTGCATCAAGATCCTCTAGTCCCAACTTTGTGTGTCAACCGTGTGCCAACATTAAAATTATATATTGTTAATAATATTTTTTATAAAAATAAAATTTATTATATTATAACTGATCATAATTAATATTTATTGCTAAAAATTAAAATTTTAAAAAATAATATACCCTAAGTTTGGAATAATCAATCCCAAAAATTAATTATATTAACTAACAACTGAAAATTAAATATTTAAATAATTATAAACCCTAATTGAGTGGAATAAACTCTAAATAATAATGTAAAATTATACTAAACCAAAAGAAATTAAGATTGAAGAAAAAATGAAACAAAAATAATAATTTTGGGGTTTGGTACACGATTGACACATACAAATTGGGATTAAAGAATCTCAAGTGTGCGTTAGTTGCATATCCAATCAGGGGAATTCTAACCTACCGGTTGGAATACTACCTCAATCACTAATACATTATAATAATTTTTTATTGTTCATCTAATACACTTTTATTATTTTTTAAATGGAGTATTAGTGGTTGGAGTACTGCCCCGACCATCAACATATAATTTCCCATCAGATCATTACTCGCCTGCGGTAGCTTGCGCCATGACCAACTACTTCACTTCAAAACATAAGTAAGTAAGTGCGTGCGTGCGTGCGTGCGTGTCTGTGAGAGAGAGAGAGAGTTATTGCATTATGAATTTAAGCTTCACATGGCCTTTGAGTTGGAGCTTTCTACGTAAATTTTTAGGTAAATAATTTAGTATTTCAGAGTTAAATTAAAGAATGTTTCCAGAAATGGGCGTCTCCCAACTTTTAAAGAAGCAAAATGTTGCTTGGATGATCATTGATCATTAAAACTTTGATTCACAAACTTGGAGAAGGTAGTTACATGCCATAACTTGGATGATGATTTGCGCAGGCCTCAAGGTAAATTAAAATTTGGGTTAAGTAAATAGTGTTCGTCTAAATTTTGGTATGGGTACTGAGTCACGTGTATTTTTTATTTTATATTAATTAAAATTATTATTAAATAAGATTTTTAATTATAATACTATATATTATTGGTTTAATTATTGATAACCTATAAATCGGTCTCTAATTTACTTTTTAATGAATTATTTTATAACAAATAAATATTAACTATGTATAAGTGAATAATTTCAATAACTCTCCATATCTTATGTTTCATTATGTCCCGGTGGAGATGCCCTAGTGGTGGAGTGAGATTGCTTGAAGACCAAAGGTCATGGGTTCGAATCTCCTCAATATCACAGGTCGGATGTGTGAGTAAAAAAAAAATAAAAAAAAAAAGTTTCATTATTGTAAACTAATTATTTTGTATAATTTATCAACATTTTTATAAATTTCATATATGAGTGTGCAAATCATTTGTATTTTCTATAATTTTCAGAACTTTTTTATTTTATAATTTTATATTTTCAGGATCATTATCAATTTAGACATTTTATGAATCTTTAGTCTAATAATTTACACCTAAATTTTTGTAGAAATATTATTTTTTTAGTATATATAATTTATAAGATTTTAAATTTTATGAGTCATATACACTAATTTTTTGTTTTAAAATAACAAGCTTTTTTCTTCTGTCACGAAAAATGCAAACTTTCAAATTAACTTCTTCTTTTTTCCTAGCTCTTTAACAAAAGTTGACACACTTTGAAGTTTTAAAAAATGAGTTTGAATTGTGAAAAGATAACTAGAGCTATTCTGCAGTGATCAAGACAACCTACTACATAGCATGTGCGCAAAAAGGATATTAAATATCGAATGTCAAACACGAAACATGCATTGATCCCTCATGTAAACAAAGAAATTAAAGCTTCAACATTTTCTCAATTTAAAAAAAAAAACGGGTGTATGAATATAACACCCTAGCTAGTTTTATAAAATCTAGAATGCTATTTATTTTAATAGAAACTAACATCATGTAAAACAATTCCAAAGAGAATTAGAGTATTTTTTTTAAATACACAAATAAACTAATACCAGAAACCATAATAATACATTAATAAACTTCTTTGGAAGAAAATAACATAGTAATTTAAATAACATAGTGCGGAAGAGATTGTAAATAGTTCAAATACCCTAAGCATTTTTAAAGTCTGTAATAGACAATCCGACATAAATAACAACTAAAATTTAGTAGTCAAATGAGTTTAGTAACTTAGATATCATATGTTCTTCTTAGCCAAAACCGAACTCCTCAACCTAAAATGTTGAATATATAGGTGAACATAACGAGAACATAATGAATACACTCAGTGAAGAATACACATTATCCAAAACACATTAAACGAGCAACTCATATTCAGACATTCATGTCATATTGATTGTAATAATAATAATAATAATAATAATAATAATAATAATAATAATAATAATAATAATAATAATAATGGTTTGTGAAAAACTTCAATCCATGCAAAGTGTGTTTTAAATATACTGCATGAAAGTGTTCTTGGATATATTGGGAACAGACGCAAGAACAATAAATAAAAAGCAGTAAAAGTACGGACGAGATTGGTAACCCAGTTTGGTTAATCAACTTACTCTGGGGGGATTTCGCCTAAACTTGAAGATTCATTCACTACTCCTTTATGAAGTATATTCAGGAACTTACACATACAGAACTCCCTCCTTATGTCGCCCATTCTTCTTTACTAACTCTTTCACTGAACAAAAGTTGTGAGATCCTCTCACAACCGTGATACTAGACTCCCTCTAGCTACCCACGACTTCAACTTACAATCTCTCCCGAGATTGCGAACAAAAAGGTTTGAACAAACCCCTCACGTGTTTCACTCAAAAACACTAAATGCTAGACTATCAAGTTGAACAGATTAGGGAACAACTTCTAACTATTACATAAATCATAAAACAAATGACTCTCAAATAGTATATTAAGAGAATCTAATCAAACGCCCACCAATTGCTGCAAGGAATCGGTCTTCTTATAGCTTCACTTCTTTATTGACGTCGATCATCAATCTTCGGCAACATGGTAAGTGAATTAGGTTTTGTGATCTTACCATATAGTTGTAGATGTTTTCCTTGTGTATGAGGGTTAATTTCAGCATGACATCTACTCCAAAAGGCAGTCAAACGAACGGATCTTGATCTTCCAAACACGATCAAGATCCTCTAATCATGGAAACTGCCATAATAAAACTATTCCAGGATATGTCTGGAACATCAGAGGGAACAGTTCACTAACTGTTCTTCAAGTTTACATAGCGGAATCAGCACTTAACTTCAGGAACATACCCTCGAACACATTATCGAACATATCTCGCCAAAATAAACTTAGGGTAAAATAATGGCACTAACAATCTCCCCGTTTGGCGTTTATGGAAGACAATAACTATTGATTTGCACAACGCATGAATAAACTTCGCAAATCAAGAATATATAAAAAATGTTATATTGACGAAACTATCTGACACAGTTCCAAGAACTCCCCCTGAAGCTATACTGGGAGTTATTCAAATCACGAAACTATCTGACATAGTTCCAAAAACTCCCCCTAGTGTGTCAAGATGAGAGAAGCAAATCCAAAGGCACGAGCGCGGAGATCCATCAGCAAGGATTACAACTCTTGTTTTCGGGTGCGAGTAGTCCGGATGGACTTCTCCAGAAATTACACCTCGCGCTCCAAAGACTGAATGTGTCTATTGAAGAAGACGGCATTCACAGACAAACGATGAGCATGTCTGTCAGGAATAGACAGAGGCTCAGTTGCAGGGGAAACAGCAGGTTCTCCGGCAGAAATATCACACGCATGTTGGGCAAAGAAAAGCTTGTGACTGATCACAAGTGGAGGCTCCTCATGCTCATACACATCAGCATCAGTCAAAATATCGTGCTGTGACATAGTGATGCTGAAAATCATCCCTGGATAACCCAGCGGTTGCTGACTTCTCATTGATTCAACGTGAGCACACACCTGATCGAACATGATCTAACCGAGGTTGAACACCGTCTGTGTTCCAACCTTATAGAGCAGCACCCCCAACACCTTATCCATAGAGGACCGGTGCTTACTTGGTGGTGGCTGTGGTGTTGGTAGAGCAAAATAGTATGGGTGACCCCACATTGGCTCACTATGGACAAAGAATTTGTATTCCCGTAATATCGCCTCTACATAGGTCTCAAATTGAACTTGTGCTATTTGGTGAGGAGAATATAGCGACATTCTTCGGAACTCCTCCATTGTAATGCCTCGTCCCTTCTCTGGTATGGTATCACAAACCTTACGGGCCGCTTCGGTTTGATGTAGTAAATCCCCAAGTGCCACGTGATTCCTCCAAAGATCACGCATCTTGAAAATATTAAGAAAAATCCCCTTGTGAACATCCCATTTGTAGTACCAAAACTGATTATCCGCCATCGTCCTACAGAAATGATAGAGAAGGCTCAGAAGGCTTTCTAAGTTATTTCTAAATTTGAGGACTAAATTCAAAAGTAAAACATTTTATCACCCCATGAATTTAAATAATTGAAATATAACAATTTCAAAATAACAACTAAGAAATAACATACACACTCAACTGAAAATGAAACTTTATACTTTGATATTACAGCGCGTGGTGATCGAATGACTCATTAAATAAATTTAAATGCATGAATGATTCACGGAGTCTATAGGAAAGTAAACCCGCTCTCATACCACACTGTAACACCCTAAATTTCTTAAAATATTAAATTGATTTTTTAATGATTTTAATTGATGCGGAAATGTAAGTCATTTTTTTTCTCTTAAATTAAATAACTTAAATAATAATTTAACTTATGTAGTGAAAACATTTGAGCTGAAAATAAATACATGGATTTAACAAAAGGAAATGATAGTTAATGAATTAAAATAGCAATGCAACCATAATATTTTTATTTGAGAAGTTCACCATAAGTTCTAGAAAGATAAAAGATAATAACATAAATAAATGTCTGAGAAATATTAGGATCCTTGTAATACTGTATAATAAATAATTGTTTTAAAGAAATTTGACTTTGATAAGCGGAAGAAATGAGATTTGACTTGAATTGTCATTCGATCTTCCACGCGCCACCAAACTTAGTTACCTAGAAAATATTAATGAGGGATGAGCATATATAAAATATACTCAGTGTGAGAATTTATGCAAAAGATTTGCCCAAGTTAATAAAATTGTAGCACACATATAACTGATACTGAAAATTGATAGTACCTTAGTACCGGAAATTGATAGTACATTAGTACTAATTGAATCGCATAGCGATATTTGTGCACAAATAATGAGAGCCAAATGAATGAACATATAGTCCAAAGCTCATTGATAGTAACATGAAATACGGGCCAACACATAATATTAAAATGGGCAAAAATATAAATCCACGGCATAAAATAAATAAATTCCACACCTTAATTGAATCGATGAATTTTGAGTCAAACACTATCAATAACTTATTGTCTTAATCGCGCCGCACCCAGAATACCAAAATAAATAAAGCCTATAAATGATGCATGATTAACATAAAAATTAAAATTTTTGAATTGAGCTTAAAATGAAACAATGAATGTTGATTTCTTCCAAATGAAAATTCTATGAATTAGTAACATGAATTCAGATTAGTAGAAAAAATTAAAAACTAAGTACCGATAAAGCCAACATGAGTTTGCTGAAAAGAATTGGGGTAGTTATGATGCAATTATAATTATTTAGACCACTGACACTTAGTGCTATTATTATAAAATTAATGACCAAAAGAAATCCCTCTAAACCATTAAATGTCCATGAAATTTTAAACTCAATAACCAATTTTATAATGCTAATTAATTGCTAATTAAATATAAATATTAATAAATATTGAAAAAGTTTTATCTTTTCTCTTATAAGCAACCAAGATTAGTCAAAAACAAAAATCACTTAAAACTATAAACGCCAAAGTATTCATCCAATATAATTTAGGGTTCTCAATGACATAAGAATAAATAATTAAAACCCTATACAAGTTAAAATACCATTATGAAATATATTACATGATTACTCTCCCATAAACATTTGATTGCTATTTTTGTATATATTGAAAAAAAATGTACAACTAAATATGTTCACTCATAAAATTTAATTAGTAACATTAATAAACTTAAACCTCATTAACACATCAACCCAAAATATTTTAGCACTCAAAGCTATACTTAAAATCGCATTTTAATTAAAACATTATGCCAGACTCATAATTACTATCAAATTATATCATTGCTAGTAAAAAATTTAAACTAAACTTAAACACTTGCCCATGCCGTAAATCACATATGAGAACTATATAAGTATATTAAAATACCAAATTAAAAAGAATGAACCCTTAATTCATTTGATATATTTATCCCCAACCAGGATAACTTATTTAAAACATTAATTTATCTTCCCAATCAAAACCCCTCTTATTTGATCTCATTTCCGAGAAAGTGTAGATAGTGTTGACAATTTAAAAACAAAGCCAATGACCAATAACTATTAATTAAACATGATTAACCTATTAAATAACTTGATTAACCTAAGCTTAAAGTTACACAATAATTTTAGTTTCAAAACTTTGTCTGTAAACTATAAAAAATTAAAACAATTCAACTATCAACTATAAATTCAGAGATCTAAGATATTCACATTGTTTTCAAAATAAAATCTTAACCATTCATTAATTCAAATAAATAATTTTGCAACATGCACTCAAATCAACTCCTAAGTAAAGTTGATAGAAAACAAAAGATAAAACAAGGACAGACTATTTAAAAGAAGAATGGTACCTGTCCAGAATTCGCTTTCTTCAATAATCAAGAGTCCAAAGTTTTTCAGAAATTTTCTCTTTTGAGGATGTCTTGAGATTAAATAATATATAATGAAATAATGATGATTTATCACACCCAACTTTAAAATATAGGAAAATTTCTCACAGAATCAATTCTACCCCAAACTCAAAGGAAATTGATGATCTTATTACTAAATAGAAGATTAAATAATAATTTTTTGCTACATCAGTTCCGGAATTGAATAAAACTTCAATTAAAAATAAAATTCACATATTTGGTTGTTATACAACCTTTTTCACTTATTAAAAAAATGTATATGTAAGCAAATATGGGTCCATATTCATTCAAGGTAAAATTTGAAATAAATAGAAGTACATCACATAAATAAATCTTGACCAAATTAAAGGCATAGCCTCCGACCACTTGCCTAATCAAAATCTAAACTTTCAAAGTTAGATAATTTATAAAATCATGAGTATATATCAACACTCTACTAAAACTAAGAGAAAAATTTGAAAATGATTCCATAATTTTAATGTTGACCAATTTCCTTTCTAAAATAAAAATCCAAAAAGCACATTCTAATATGTAGTTATCATAATATAAACCAAATCTTTATAAATCAATATATAAAAATATGTTCATGCATGCCATCATTTTGTACCGAAAATTAAATGGATTGAATAATCAAACTTTTAATAAATATATTATTAAGTCCTTCTAGGGCCTAATTAAAAATAATGAAAATATTTTATCTCAAAGCATGAACTCAATGTATACACATATGCACAGACCTCTTATAATTTTTTTTCCCTTTTCTAAATTCATGCAAAATGAATTAGTTGGTTAAGTAGTGAGTAAAGTAGGTGGGGTTCATTTCTTTAAGGAGTATTATAATAAAAAATAATATAAAGTAAGTGGGGTCCACTTTGATGTTGACATTAATTATTTCTATATTTGGAAGTGGACCTTACTATTGCGACAGCCAAATAAGGCAAAGCGGACCTTGCTATTGGGACGGGGGTAGTAAATCTTAATTCACTAAATAAAATTAAATATATATCTAGGGGCGCGATTTAGACTATATCATAACTCGAACATTAAAATTCACAAAATTTGATAATTCACATAATTGAAGATAAATATTTTATTTAAATAGTTATTGAAAAACGGACTGTTACAGAGTATTTGGATATTGAGATGAATATATCGAAATATGACTTATACACATCATATTTCAACCAAATCCAGCATAATCACCAAATCCAACATAATCACACGTTTGAAAAGGCAAGGGTTTGGTTACTATATAATGTATCAAGATCATGATTCATATAAAGAGTGGTTTTATCATGATTCATATAAAGAGTGGTTTTATCATGATTCATACAAAATTATAAATACAATGATTTTTTTAATCTTTCAATCACATGATTCATATAAAGAGTGGTTTTATCATGATCCATATAAACGGCGGTTTTATCATGATTCCTAATGTTATCTAATGTTTCATGATTCATATAAATATAAAGAGTGATTTTATCATGATTCATATAAAGATTGGTTTTATCATGATTCCTATATATACAATAATTTGTATATAATTTTTCATAATTCATATAAATACAGTGATTCATATACATCCAACATATATTATCATGATTCATACGAATTAGGGTTTTATGAATTATATTTAATAATTCTTATCTATCACTTAATAATTGAATTAAAATTTTCAAATTTATTGTGATTACACGATTTTCAAATCAAATCATTGGATGCAAACTTGTCATATCACATCCAAATTTAATTCACGTCTTTATTAATCTGAATTGGTAGTTGGGTAGTGTGATGAATACATCAAAATATATCTTGCAATATAAAACTATAAAATTTTAAATTTTCCAATTTTGACTTTATCTACAACATTTTTCAACCAAATATAACATACCAAATACAATTATATTACATATTTAGATAAATAAATGCATTATTTCAAAGGGTCATGACTTGTGATGTTCCATCAATTGGCCATTGTTTCAATAATTCCATTCTGCTAAGGAGTCTTTGGAGCAAAATATTCATGGCTAATTCCATGTTCTTCACAGAATTCATCAAATGGCTTGTTCTCAAACTCTTTCCCATGATCACTTCTGATTCTCTTGATTGAAACACATTTTTCCACAGAGACTTTACAAGCTAATTTCTTAAAAGCTGTAAGAGTTTCTGTTTTGTCCTTCAAGAATTCAACCCAAGTGAACCTAGAGAAATCATCAATGCAGACAAACACATACATTTTTCCTCCATAGATTTCTATAGCCATTGGTCCCATTAGATCCATGTGTAAAAGATCTAGAACCCTGCTGGATGTGATGTGTTGAAGGTTCTTGTGTTGAGATCTGACTTGCTTCCCTAATTGCCAGGGGGCCACATACTTTGTTGCAGTCAATCTTGATCTTTGGAATCTCTTTAATCATATCCTTGTTGATCAGCTTCCGAAGATTCCTAAAATGAGTATGGCGAAGCTACTGATGCCATATCTCAGCTTCATCCATGGACGCTCTCTGATAAGTTATTGCACGTTCAGAAGGACATTGAATCTGTAGCAGTTGTCAGATGATCGTTTTCCTTTCATGAATACTTCATTGTCCTTCTTGTAGACCTTGCAATCATCTTTGGTGAAGATTACAATCATATCATTATCACAAAGTTAGTTGATGCTGATCAGATTGGTTTTTAGTCCATCTACCAGTATGGCTTTCTTCAGGTTTGGCATTCCTTCGACATTCAGAACTCATTTGCCTTTCTTTCCATCTTCGGAGGTAACAAAGTTTGTTGTGCAGGTCTTCAGGTCTCTTACAACTGCACTGTCACCTGTCATATGTCTTGAGCATCCACTATCAAAGTACCAACTGTTATTACTTTCTGCTCTAAGAGATATATTAGCTATCATGCTCACATGTTGTTTCTTCACCACCCACTGCTTCTTTGATGAGTGTTGAACCTTTCTTCTGTTCTAACAGGGTGCTTTAGTTTGACATTGGCAGGAACAAACATTCTCCTCATTCTTTTAAGATCTCTGAGATAATCTTTACAATGAGGTCTGATGTGGCCTGCAATCTCACAATAGTGTCAGATGATCCTCCTTTTATTTGATGTGTTGTGAAAAGTGACAATAGAGTTGTTTCTGTTGAAGATCTTCTTGTGAGATACATTTGGAGGGTGAACGTTCTTTGCAACGTTCAAAACATTCTTCTGGACTTCCTCCTTTCTCTCAGGTTCCTCTTTTGCTTTGACAAACTTGATTTCTCCTGAGCTTTGTTCAGAATATCCAAGACCATGTCAAACCTTTATGGTCTGTCTTGAGTTCAGAATCTCATCCAGATTCTTAGTACCATTGTTGAGCATCCTTATGTTTCTCATAAATACCTTCAGATATTCACTGGATTGCTCGAGCTCCTTTTGCTGATCACAGATCTTTTCTTACAGAGATGCTTCTTTGATGATTAGTTGATTATTCTCTAGACTGGTTCTTTGATTTTGTTCAACAAGTTGTTTGTTGATCTCCACAACCTACAACCATTTGTTGAACATATCTTGATAAGTCTTCTCAAAATCTGAGTTACTCACCTCATCATCATCATCTGACTGCTGAATGATGGCAAACGGATCAGAATGAGAAGCTTGATTTTCTTTGGCAATGAAGGCATTAGTTTCATCTTCTGAATCTGATTCACTAGAGCTTGATCCTCCATCACTCATCGAGGTATTGTAACTCTTCTTTTTCTTCTTCTTCTTCTTCTTCTTCTTCTTCTTCAGAGTATTAGCACATTCTCCCTGAATGTTTCCATAGCCTTCACATTCTCTGCACTTGATTCATTTGCCTTGATCTTTATCTTGATCAGGAATGTTCTTATTGGAAGATTTTTGAGGAAATTGTTTCTTGCTGTTGTTCCTGTTGATGCCTTGACTTCCAACTTTCTTCAGCATCTTTCTGAAATTCTTGGTAATCAGTACCATAGAATTCATCAGGTCTTCATCAGTAACATCTTTGAGAACTTTTCAGGAACTTTCTCTGACGATTCAGCTTTCAAGGCAACTCATTTGCCTTTCTCCATGTATTTATCTTCTTCAAGATTCATCTCAAAGGTTCTTAGAGATCCCATCAATTTATCCAGCCTTATGCTTCTGATATCCTTAACTTCTTCTATGGCAGCAACTTTGTAGACAAATCTTTTTGGTAAAGACCTCAAGACTTTCCTCACTAGCTTTTCATCTAACATGACTTCTCCTAATTCAAAGCTTTCATTATATATACTCCTCGGACGAGCGTTGAACTTTGCCTAGTAAGAATTCATTTAATTAAAGAAATCAGATAGTCTGGATAATAAGAATATGTTAACTTAGTACTTGGTGTATGTCTTAATTGCAGTCCTTGTGGATACAATACTCGATTCGCTAGCTTTATTGCATTGACCTGTGTTAATTGCAGTTAATTGCGTAAAAAAGTGCATCAAGATCCTCTAGTCCCAACTTTGTGTGCCAACTGTATGCCAACATTAAAATAATATATTCTTGATAATATTTTTTTATAAAAATAAAATTTATTATATTATAATTAATCATAATTAATATTTATTGCTAAAAATTAAAATTTTAAAAAATTATATACCCTAAGTTTGGAATAATCAATCTAAAAAATCAATTATAGTAACTAACAAAGGAAAATTAAATATTAAAAAATAATTATAAACCCTAATTGAGTGGAATAAACTCTAAATAATAATGTAAAATTATCCTAAACTAAAAGAAATTAAGATTAAAGAAAAAAATGAAAGAAAAATAATAATTTTGGGATTTGGTACACGATTGACACATAGAAATTGGGACTAAAGAATCTCAAGTGTGCGTTAGTTGCGTATCCGATAATTACTCGCCTGTAGTAGCTTGAAAATAAGTGCATGTGCGTGTGTGTGTAAGAGAGAGAGTTATTGCATTATGAATTTAAACTTCACATAGTCTTCGAGCTGGAGGCTGGAGCTTTCTACGTAAAAATAGGTAAATAATTTAGTATTTTAGAGTTAAATTAAAGAATGTTTCCGGAAATGGGCATTTTCCAACTTTTAAAGAAATAAAATGTTGCAGGGCCAAATACTAAAATCAAAATCATCTCATTTGCCACAAAATCGAACTGCAACTTTTTTCATTTTTGTTTTTTCGTTTCTTATAGCAATCAATGATCATTAAAACTTTGATTCACAAACTTGGAGAAGGTAGGTATACATGCCATAACTTGGTTAATGATTTGCGCAGGTCTCAAGGTAAATTAAAATTTGGGATAAGTAAATAGTCTTGACTTAAATTTTGGTAAGGATCAGTCACTGATAAGTCCATTTATTTCGTATTTTTATGGGCATTTTGTTCGTTATAAATGTCCTTTTTAATGTGTTTTAAGTAAAAAAGAACCATGTTGAGGTCAAAGGGCATTTCGGGAGCCGAGTCTGGCAAAAGGGGCATTTTATGCCCATTTATTCACGATTATCTAATTGCTTACATTGCATTCAGAGGCAAAGGGAACTTCTTCAACATCCATCCTACATTCGGGATGCAGAATGGGCATATCAGAAATGGATAAAGCTGACCAGATGATGTCGTGCCCACATTGCTCGTACAGACTCGACAACAAGTTAGAATGGGAATTCACGGGAAACTCGGGATTCAGTTGGAGGAGAAAGACCTGACGGATAACTGCATATTTGAAGAATAGTTGGTGATAAGCTGGACTTCTAAGAGACGCTGCAATGAAGAAATAAGCTCAATCCCAGAAAAATAGAGATTTGATCAAACTAAAGCTTATCCAGACAGATCAAGATGGGCATGTCGAGTCCAAAATTCCAGCGAAGACCCCCGCCTGTGGGGAAACTCAAATTCGGAAATGTAACTATTTAAGCTACTTAATTTTCTAGAAATACAAGCTTTTGCAGTCAGAAACAATTGCTACATTTTATTTCGTTAGTTGTTCATTTCGTACGCTGCTTAGGCAGCAAAACAAACAATCTAATAGGCCTTAAGCCATTGGGATTTAGGATTATGTTTATAAACTCAACGTTGGTGTTGAGTATTTTTGCCTATTAATTCAGTAAGTTTTCTTTAATATTATGTCTTTCATTTCTGCAAATTTAATTATGTTTATATGCTTGGCTAGACACTTTAATTCTGGTGTTTGAACAACGAAAATGCTTTGAGTATGAATCTGGACTCGTGAGGCCAAAATGGGCATAGTAATACATGATAGATTTTCGTTGATTCTTGAGCCTTGTTCCACGTGAGTGTGTGTCTGAAATGCCCAATGAGGCTAATCACTCGTTAGACATAGAGGGCACAACACTATTAATTGAATTGACGAATCGTGACTGTATCTTGGTTCATATAGTAATAGGGAATTCACGGGTTGTTGTGGGCACACGAGGAATCAGTAAACATAATAAACTTGGGTTCGTCTAGGGCACAATGTTGTCTATTTGCTTACATCTTTTAGAGGAATATGTAGGTGGGTGATAGGTTAGGGGTTTACTTGACGAGGAATTGCTTTTAAACCTAAAATAAAAGGATAAATGAGAGGCGCAGAGAGGAATCCGGTCTTTATAACTAGGTGATTTATCATGTATGAAAATCGATGTGTCCATGATCGAGTTGTTTTATATTTAAATCAAATTCAAGTTCAAATGCCAGAACCTTTGTTATTTGATATCTTCTTTACTTTATTATTTTTGCAGATCTAACTCAGTGCAATGACAACACCAAAACCCCCATTTTTGTGACTGGTTACAAGAAGGTGAAATCACAATAGCTCGCTGTGGGATCGACCCCGTACTCATTAGTTGGCTACGTTCGCTGTGGGCACAAGAACATTACAAATTATTTTTGGAGCGCGAAATGACCACGCGTTAAAATTGGCACCGTTGCCGGGGAGCTGATTTCTAGTGATTTTACCTTCCATGTTGGTGAGCACGAAAGTTGATGCCCAAGGGCTCTTCAGAAGAGAATCTATTGTACGATTCGGAGATAGAGAAGACTTCGAGGAAAAATAAGGCAGCAGTGAAGAGGGCAGCCAAACCGCAAGCAGACCTCGTAAGTCCACACGACCACCAGAAGATCGAGAAGATCAAGGAGACGAAGGGCACGAAGAGGAAGGACAGTTTGAGAATGGCCACAACATCAACATGACCGCAGCAAATAGAAATGTCGTAAATGGAAATGCGGATGATAACATGACTCTAAGGTAGTTGGTCTTCCCGACCAACATGAATCTGCACCCAATGGGCATTACACTCCCAGCTGTGACTCAGAACTGGGATATTTATGCAAATTTTATCCAGATCTTGTCGAAGTTTCACGGACTACCCAGATAGGATCCACAAAGACACTTGCAAGATTTTGAGATGGTTTGCCAAACTCAACTATCCGACCATGGACGAGAGAAGTGTGTGCGGTTGGTCTCATTCCTTTTCACCCTTCAGGATGGGGCACGGGACTGGCTGTACATGCTTCCAACTGGCGTTGTGACCACATGGAGACAACTTCAACAGAAGTTTTTGGAGAAATATTTCCCAGCATCCAGAGTGCAAGAAATGAGAAGAAGGATAAGGAGCCTGAAGATGGGAACTAATGAAAGTTTCTATAACTACTAGGGAAGATTCTAGATGATACTCGCGAAATGGCCACAACACCAGATTACTAAACACGACTTGATTCAGTATTTTGTCGGAGGATTGAGACAACATGAAAGGATGATTGTGAATGCCTCATGTGGAGGATCTATTTTGAACAAACAGCCTGTTGAAGTATTCAGAATTCTCACTGAAATGGCTGAAGACAACCGAGACTTCGGTGGAGAGGGCATTCGGGTTGTAAGTGAATCAGAAAGGGCACCAGACTAGGACAGCAGGATTGACAGGTTATGTGACAAAATCGAAAAGATCTTGTCCGGTGTTAGCATGGCGAAGAAGACCAGACCATATGGAGTATGCAAAAGTGTATCTCATTTCACTGATAAATGTCCCACTCTACAAGATGAAGTGGAAAAGGAGAATGTTTTAGATGACCAGAATGGGCATTCAAGAAGATATGATCCCCATTCCCAGACTTATAACCCCGGTTGGAGAGACCATGAAAATTTCAGATGGAGAAGGCCAGAAGATGGACATCTTGCACGCCCATTGCCACCGCCAGAAGAGAAGAGAAAGCAAAGGCTGGAGGATCTTATGTTTACCATGGCTGAGGAGAATGAAAAATTCAAGCAAGAAACCTGATATGGTCTCTCACACATGAGCAAACAAATCAATCAATTGGCTCAAGCCATGTACAAAATGGAAGAGAATAATGGGAAGTTGTCTTCCCAAGTTGAAAACCCAAGAGTGAAGGTGAATGCAGTGGCTCTAAGGAGTGGAAAAGAGCTTCCGGAGATGGTCAGACCAATGGAAGAAAAGGACGATGTGCCCTTGGAAGAGGAAGTGAAAAAAATCACAGAGGATGAAGCACACGAAACTGAACAGAATGATAATGTGCCCATTCCGGAAGTAAAGCAGCCTGCCAAAGTGCCCACTCCAGAGAGACGGAAGCCTCTCTTTCCAGGGAGATTGGCACAGAATAGACGAGAAGAGAAAACTAGAGAGATGCTGAAGGTATTTAGTAAGGTGGAAATCAATATTTCACTGATCAAGGCAATCAAGAAAGTGTCGCGGTATGCCTAGTTTTTAAAAGAACTCTGCACCAGAAAGGTGCAATTCAATGATGATGCAATGTTCTTAGTTGGGAAGAATGTATCGGTTGTGATACAAAGAAAGTTACCCAAGAAGTGTGATGATCCAGGGATGTTCATGATTCCTTGTATCATAGGAGACAAGAAAGTGGAGAAGGTCATGTTGGATTTGAGGGCATCGATCAACGTAATGCCCCTGTCGGTGTTCAAAGAATTGAAGATTGGACCTCTGAAAGAGACCCTTGTGGTCATTCAGCTAGCTGACCGATCAAATGTGTATCGAGAAGGCCTCATTGAAGATGTATTGGTCAAAGTGGACGAACTCATCTTCCTAGTAGATTTTTATGTGCTTGACATGGGCACATCAACTTTAAAATCTTCAGTGTTGTTGCTGGGAAAGCCTTTCATGAAGACAGCTCGGACCAAGATTGATGTGGACAAGAGCACACTGATGTGTGATTTTGATGGGGAGAAGGTGACGTTCAACATATTTTAAGTATTAAAGCACCCCCCAGATATAGAGAATTGCGATTTTGTTAATTCATTTCACCCACCGAGCCGATCTACCCTATCCATAGTGAGTAATAGAGAGTCAATGGAATGGGCATTGTGGGATGGACTGACTGACCGGGATGCCCTGGATAAAGATGATGACATTGGAGAAGGAATCATAATGTTGTACTCATTGGAAGAAATGTCATACGGCTGTGTGGACTATGGTGTGCCCATTCGGATGAATGATGACAAGATGATGCCTACCATTGTCAAAGCGCCCACACTGGAACTGAAGGTATTACCAAGGCATTTGAAGTATGCCTACTTGGGGGATAATGAGACTCTCCATGTAATCATAAATGCGAGGTTAAATCAAGCTGATGAAGACCGCCTTTTGAGATTGTTGAGACTGTACAAGGAGGCACTTGGATGGACGTTGACATATATAAAGAGCATTAGCCCAGCGGTTTGCATGCATAAGATATTGCTGGAAGATGATGCAAAACTCGTTCGTGATTCACAAAGAAAGCTCAATCCAGTAATGAAGGATGATGTGCTAAAAGAGATAATTAAGCTACTGGACCAGGACATTATTACCCTATTTCAGATAGCAAGTGGGTCAGTCCAATCCACGTTGTGCCCAAGAAGTCGAGCATTCAAGTTGTGAAAAATGAGAAATGAGAGCTTGTGCCCACACGACTGCAAACTGGTTGGAGAGTTTGCATTGACTATCGGAAGCTGAACACGATCACGCGGAAGGATCATTTCCCACTTCCATTCATTGACCAGATGCTGAAGAGACTCGCAGGAAACAGGTTCTTGTATTTTTTGGATGGATACTCTGGATACATGCAAATTGTAGTGAGTCAAGAGGACCAGGAAAAAACAACATTCACGTGTCCATTCGGCACATTTGCCTATCGCAGAATGCCCTTTGGCCTCTCCAATGATCCTGGCACGTTTCAGTGATGTATGATGAGCATATTCTCTGATTTGCTTGAGAACTGCATTGAAGTGTTCATGGATGACTTCACGGTGTATGAGAGCTACTTTGATGGATGCTTAGACAATCTAGAGAAGGTGTTGCAGCAATGTGTTGACAAATGCCTAGTGCTGAACTACGAGAAATGCCATTTTATGGTCAGAGAGGGCATTGTACTGGGCCATGTGATTTCCGAGAAGGGCATTGAGGTCGATAAAGCTAAAGTGGACATAATCAAGAAATTGATATACCCCACTTTGGTGAAACAAGTGAGAGGTTTCTTGGGGCATGCTGGATTCTACAGGAGGTTTATTGTAGCGCCCCGATCCCGAAAGATCGTGGAAATGGACGCCACGGGGGTTGGAATTAAGAAGCGGGAAAGAAAGGGGTAATTTAATTAATGATGAGGTGATAATCTAAAAAGGATTAATGTTTGGAATAAAATTTAACAACCAAGTATGCCAAAGATAGGTTATGCCTTCCGGAAAAATAGACAGCATAACCTCTGTAACTAGAGCGAATCCCCGTTTATAACGGCTTATAAGAGAAGAATGGAAGCTATAACAATTCAATAAGCCCTTTCATAGGCCAAACGGAAATAAATAACCAGATACCAACAATCAATAGACCCATTCATAGGTCGACAAAAGAAACAGACACCAATATGCTGAACAAATGAAGCCCCTTTCATAGGCCAAAATGAATGATCAAATAGACATAACGAAAGACGGGCTTCCTCTCTTTAGAATAATTATGTAGCTAAGCATATGATACATGTTAACTAGGAAGTCAACAAATGTTTAGGATCAAAGAAGCAGAATCATATCAACAAAATACCAAGATCAGAGTTCTTATCATTTAGCAAAAGAATATCATAAGTGCGAAAGCTCAATTCTTAATAGAATACTAACAAAAAGGGACAACGCAAAAATATGTAAATCATAATAGCCCATATCTCAGCCTCGTCACCTCCACGCTCCAACCTACTGACCTGAAAATTTTTGGAAATATTTGGGCTGAGTACTAATGCACTCAGTGGGCAAGTTTTGACAATTCAAGTTATGCAAATCATTTTGTTAAAGTAATCTATCTGTGTTCATGCAGGTAGTGAAGCTTAGGAGGTTTAAAAGTTGGAAGCAACCTAAGTTCACCAAAACATTTTATCATGAAGCGCTTAAGAGTATAACCCGTCACTGCCCGCAACCCAAACTACATCACCAGCGCATAACGTTAAGTATGGCCATAGTATACCCAAAGAGTATAACCAATAAGTGTTTCATTTTAGTCTCACCGACAAGGAGTAGGGCAGGACAAATAATGCATGCATACTGTAGCTACTCACATTGACACAGCGCTGGTTTATGAGACTCCGACAACATACAGTAGCATGTAAATATTTAACACAGATAGTCACATATGCAATTTTAGCAAAGCAGAGCTTAATAACTCGAAAGATGCAATTTGAAAAGATAGTATAGTATAACTCACCTTTCTCGGGATTCTGAAAAGCTAACTTCTGAAGAATCAACCCTGATACTCTTTCTCTAGCTCAGCTGGTACTACAGAAGATAAACTTCAACTCAGGATAATCGCTATATTTTCGCGAATTAATCTACTATAAACGGAACTATTATTAATTCTATTCTATTCTAAAATAGATTGCGCGACTCTAGAGACCTCGAATAATTTCGACGAAGAAGGAAATAAATTCCAAAAGGTTATTCTTGCTTTACTGGGATCAACTGATTTGACAGATGTCTCTTTCCAAAACTTGTCATTTATCCAAATTTTACCATATCTACACCACAATACTTTTTAACCGCTCGGAAATTACAAAAATATTCAGGGATGATACTATATATGCCAAAACTAACGAATGAGAATTTTAGAATTTTTCGATAATACATGCTCCCGGTATAAAAATAATTGTCTACTTTAAATACTCAAAATAATTCAAAACTCGCAACGAGATCGCGAAACTTGACAGGCTTATAGGAAATAATATTTGGAGCAACTTTCGAGAAGAAACTTTTTCAATTTGACGACTCAAAATGGGTGAAACGGGAGTTTCGGTAACAATATTCACAAATTTTAGCTGAAAATGTATCCGTCTCGATCGAGCTCGATACTCATTGGATTTTCGTTCAAAAGTACAATTTTTGATAGTGCAGTGGAAAATAATTATTTGGCTCATAAATGTTTACAATTTAAAAATTCATGTTTTAATTGTATATTTTTAAATTTCGTACTGAATTTGTAATTATATTAAATTTATGCAATTAACCCGTTAATTAACTTGATCAATTTATGCGCTTGTCAGTTTTCATTAGAAAACACATGCTGGACGTCAAATAAATAAACCACGTGTTATATCTGAGAATTGAACGAGGCAGGACTCGTTTTCCGCAAAATAATTTGAAGTTGGCTTTACCGAAGTTTGTTCCATTTGAAAAACACCAATTTTCTTCTACTTCAGCCCGGACCCAATAAGAAGTACTTCCTCCGTCCCAATAGCAAGGTCTTTTCTTATTATTTACTCTCTCTATTTTAATAGAAGGGGGACTTTGCTGTTGGAACGAATGTAGTGTTAATCTTAGGACTAAATTTTTTTTTGGTAAAAATCAGTATCAATTTTAACACTAAAAAGTATCATTCAAAATACAAAAAGTATCACTTGTATCATTAAAAAGTAATGAGTCTGTTACTCATCTTATACTAGTTTATTTAATTCAAATTGTGATTTTTTTCCATTTCAATTAATTATGTTTAAAGTTTAGGAGTTTAGATTTTTTTAGGGTTCATGGTTTTTATGGGTTTTTTTTAGGGTTCTTTTTAGTATTTTTTAAATTTTTTAGAGCTTATGTTGTGTTTTTTATGGTTCATGTCTTTCAGGTTTTATTAATCTCAATTAGGGATTATATTTATTACAAAAAAATTAAATTCATTCACTTTTATTTTTTAGGATTCACTAATTCCATTTTAAAGGTATATAAATATTTCAAAATTAGTTTTTTTTTCAATTAATATTTATATTTATTTCGAAAAAATTAATTTAATTATTAAGCGCAATGCACGAGCTCACACGTTAGCGTGTGATAAGTAATCATTCACTTTAATTTTAGGATTCATTAAATAAATCTTAGGTTATATATTTATATTTATTTAAAAAAAATTAAATTAATTCATTTTAATTTTAGAGTTCACTAATTTATTTTAGGGTATACAAATTTGTGGAAAAATAATAAAAAATAAAAAATATATATAATTGGGCACGTGTACCCTATGTGTTGCATGTTGGCACACATGTGGTACACGCACCCGCAAAGACCAATTTTTTATTTTTTTGTTACCGTTATCGGATCCAGACCCATACATAAGGTGCACGGAAATCCAAGAGAATGAAGTGTAGCACTTGAAGCTCGGGAGAGTATACCCTACCTTCTTTTTTTTTTTTAAGTATACCCTACCTTTGGGGGCACTTGAGATAGTACCCAAAGGTAGGGTAGAATTTTCCCTTGAAGCTCTGACTCTTGAGCATTGTCACTGAAATTGAAAACCTTGGAAGAACCAATATCCAAATTAAAAATGAACACCAAGATACTGGATAGAAAGGTAACTAATTAAAGCATGAAAGTGGTGTCATGATTAGGGCTGGCAATTTTGGGCCGGCCCGCCCGCTTTTCGGGCCGGGTCAGGCTAAAAAAATTAGGCCCGAACAATTTTCGGGCCGGGCCGAGTATAAAAATTTGGCCCGAAAATGAGAAAAATCCGAACGGGGCCAAAACATGAAAAATTACACTAAGCCCACGGATGGTCCGAGGTAATTTCGAGTCGGGCCGGACCTCACAAAAAATGACTCGAATTTTTTCGGGCCAGGTCGGGCCCGAATTTTACAAAAAGCCTGAATTTTTAGGCCCGCCGCCCGAATTGCCATCTCTAGTCGTGATACAACCTTTCCTCATCATCAGGGGCTCCTCATTCAAATCTTTTCCTCTTCCTTTCATGCAACTTTCTTTGTTATTTTAATTAGTTATTTGCCTTTCTAAAATAGGTTTCTTTCTTGCTAAGTTTAGTAGTTGGGATATATATTCATGTTAATTAGGAGTCTTTCTAGGGTTTACAGGTCAAGATATATATGTTGCTTCTATTAATTTGTTGATAAATGTTGATTATGATTAATATTTATGTTATAATTAATTTTATTTTATAATAAATACTATTAAAATTATAAATTTAATAATAAACACATCATAGAACACAGAAAAATGCAACAAAAAATTTGAACACTCCATTTTTAGAATTTCTCCGCACAATTCAAGAAGCATCTGCAAAAGGGCGTCTACGCCATGTAAATACAAGGAAATCTTTCAAAACTTATAATAAAATTTATATTCCGATGTTATTCTTTAATATAATTTTAATCCATTTTAAATTAAATGTATCATCATGAATAAAATTACAAATTAGCATGGCTTATTTTGTTGTTATAATGGGTTTTGATAAATACATCTTAAATTATTACATTTTAATTACAAATTAGCATGGCTTATTTTATATGAGTGAATCGTACAATTAGTATATATTTTAAAAATGATAAAAACTTGTGTAAGATTATCTTATGAGTGAGAATCTGTAAGATCAGACATTAAAATCTAGACTAAAACTCATTTGATGACTCATTTAAATTTTAATTTATTGGTGTTTAATTATGTTTTTAAATACGAATATTAGTCATCACACGCAGTATGAGTCATCAGATGATCTCATACAAAACAAGAGAAATTATATCCCACACTAGCTACACTAATCTATACAGATATTAACACATGACTACACAATCAAAAAATTTATAATTATTTACCACCCACGTACTACTTTTAATTAATGAATGATGGTTGATGTTGGAGTCTCCATTGGTCACTTCACCTGCAGAAGCTTGGGCAACTCCCTCATTCACTTCAGAAAGTGTGTTTTTGTGAGTGAGAGAACAAAATGTTGCAGGATCAAATACTGATTATTTGCCATAAATGAAATCACACTGCAACTTTATTCTTCTCTTTTTCTCATATTTAATGATTATATATACTTGCCGTGATTTGGATAAGGTTTTGAGTAATTTGGTAAATCATCTCATTTGCATATTAAATTGGCTAATATATTATTAAACATAATTCATTATTTATTATTGGTTTTGTTTAATTTTTTTTATTATCAATTATTCATAGCTACAAAATGTTGTTTTTAATTTTTATGACTAATCGAGTTATATTAGGTACATATATATTATAAATATATATTGATCGAGGTATAGATAAATATATGGAGAATCATTATACAATCAAAACTAGATTCAATAATAACTAAAATCGAGATATAGCCTAGTGCGCATAGTGGTTAAGAGAGCAAATTTAAAATGTTTCAATTCTTGATGTCAATAAAAATTCAATTTTTATACCTTTTTTACACAAGTTCGATTAAAGATTCACGAACTTGTTCGATTAGATGTTTGCGAACATAGTGAATTGTTCGTGTGCAAGCTCATTTAAGCACAAATTCAAACTACTCGCAACTTAGCAAGTCAAACACCCTGAAACCGAGGTCAGCTCAATTACTCTGCCAAGCTTAAAAAAAACTCGAGTTCGGCTAAGTTACTAAACAGTTTAGTTTCAATCGATCTTTTTTCGAACCCCTATTCGAGTAGCTCGATAAATTATTTTGTTCATTTACAACCCACTTTTAATTAATAATTGATTATTAGGATTTCTTTCATCCCAATCAAAATTTATTACATCTCAATTATATTGATGTTTATAATTATATTTCTAGAATTTAATTTTCATTTTAATTTCTATATAAAATAGGGCTGAAAATGAACTCAAACAAACCAACAACACTATGTCCAACATCTGCTCGAAAATCTCGAATCGGAATTAGGCTCGACTCAAACTCAAGCCAGCCACAAGTTTTTATATGTTCAAACTCGACTCGGATGAAAGTGATTTAAGTGATTGTGTTCATAGTCGCTCGGCTCGTAAAAGGCAAAAATTAACAAAAATATTAATATAATAGACATAAAAAAATATTATTGAAGAAAATAAAATATACATTTGAAAATTTTGGAATTTGGAAGAGTAGCTCCACGGAGCAGTTTGGAATTTGAAAGAGTAGCAGAACACAAACAAAAAATGAAACTTCAAAAGTTTGGAAAAGTAATTTTTTATTAGATGGCACTTAAATCTTTTTTTTTTAGTTTTGTTTTTGGAAAAGGAAGGTCCTCTTTAAAAAAACGTGTTTTTAAAATAACACTTTCTTACTTTTAACTTTAAAACTTTACATATATGATGTATTATTAAATATTATTATATTTGTTGTATCTATCATTTTCTTCCTTCTTCTTTTCTATTCAGCCATGGCAGTCCAGTTCCAATTCAAATATCAAGACATCAATATTTCCCTCTCTTTTTCTTTCTTCCTTCTCTCCGGCCATCCAACACTATTGGGGGGCTATAAAAAAAAATCCGGCCAACCCCTATTATAAATGGGGCAATTTTTCAGTTAGGGGGGGCTGGAGCCCCTCCCAGCCCTCTCCCTAGATCCGCCTCATGATGACTATGGACCTATATATTAACGTTCTCTGAACAAGTATGTTATATACCAGACCAGATCTTCTGTTACATTTTGCATTACATCTCGTGTTCCACTATCATTAATACACGTCATGTGTACATTTATGATGTTATAGAGTGGAAGTTACTACACATGTCATCCATTAATAATAGTGAAACACGAGATGAAATACGAAATGTAATAGGAGATCTTATCTAATTATATAAACATCCACGGTGAGCAACCAAGTGATAACTTTTACTATCCCAAACTTATTAATGGTCCCTGTCATACTTTCATTTTCACATCAATACTGAATCGAACAAAAAATCACAAGCTCAATATATTCACCTAGCATAAAATTGATTTTAATAAAATTAAATAATTATATTTTTAAAAAAATTAAATGCTTAATTCTATGGATAAATTCTATGAATGTTAGGCAGAATCGGAGTTGTGGTAAGATCTAAGATTTACTACTCAATTATATACAATTTCAAATAATATTCGTGACTTGAACAATTAATGGAACACTATAGCTTTATTATTTAAATAGTAATTGCAGATTTTGGGGGAGACTGCTAATAACCAAGGAATTGGGGTATATGTATTTAACTAAAAAAAATATGTCTCCAGAATAGAATTGCCAAACCGTTCCATTTCCTAAGTCCTCAGTTAGACCGTCTTTCTCTCTCTCTTAATCTCATTTGATATTTGATAAATAAACTCCACTAATTTCTATAATATTTTTTAATACTTTATCACTTACCAACATACAAACAGAGAAGACAATATTGAGAATTTTACAGCAATTTACAGAAATAGGATTATGTTCAAATTTGGGCTATCGATTTGGAAAGCATGAAATTAAGAAACTATGTGGAAGATTTTCATTCATTAACTACCTCATTCTGGATCATTGATTTGGAATTTCTTATATCGGTTTGTCAATATATTTCTATAGAAGTGATAAAGAATAAATAAATTGATTCTTAGTAGGTGAAAACATATATGCTCGTGTTCAAAATAAATTGATGTTCGAATTATTTACCTTAAACGAATTGTTTGGCGTTTCTTCTTGCTTCGAAAGTGGAAAGGTGGCTTTAATTTGGAAGATTGGTGTGAGAAGAGAAATATTTCATTATTTGGTTCGGAGAGAAATCCTTTGAATAATCTGATTCAAATGAAATCAATTGATTCTTGGATGATTATACAATTAACTGAAACAATATCGGTTGAGGGAAGTTTAGGGAAGCATTAACTGCCATTTGGATAAATATTTCTTTCTATTGTTTTAATTATTTTTATTTCCTATATTTAAAATTAATCAGAATATAGATTATGGGATTTTTTTATATATATTTATTTATATTTTAAAATCTTGATATTATATTTAAATTTTCTCTACTGGCGACGCGACTGAAATATAAAAGATCCAGTTTAAATCGGATGTAACTAGAAGATTAAAAGACTATATTAAAAATGAAAATTTTGAAAAACGGATCGTTACTTACATATTACAATGAACATAACAAATTAAAATAAAGCTTCTCATCTTCTCGGGTAGCATCAACTCTACCATGAAAACTAACATAAAAAAACGACATCATACCTGCTATAAGCATTCATCAATTTCAGATGCCCAAATAAAAATGAAGTCTAGTTTTAATGTAACACAACATATATTAGGTAGAAGTCACATATTAATTTTGATAACTATTTTAACAAAGGTAGCCACCTCCATTCTGATGCACCATTGCATCTATCTCGTCTCCATCTTTTATTCCAAGCTATACCATCAAATTCATATGCAAAAAACAAGAATCCAAATTAGCTAGATCGAGCAAAAATCTTTCTCAAACAGTGAAAATAAATAATTAGCTAGAGCAAATAACGTAGATCAATATATCAATTAATTTGTACAGAAACTGAGAACTTGATCATCCACTATTAAAAGAAAATTATTATTGACTTCGAAATGTTCAATCAATAAATGAAGGTGATTGGGATTAAACTAAAAGGTAATATCCCTTTTTGCAGTGAAGCATAAACTAAGACTTAAAAAAAATAAAAGGACAAATATATAATAATGTAATGAACATTAGTCCAAATTGCAAAAATCTCCCGACTTTTGTAATATGCCAAAAAAAAAACCCTCACCTTTCAACATTTTGTCAAACATATTCTCCGAACAAAATTCCACCACCGGATTTTCGTGTTGGCACGTGGGAGCCCATAGAGTTAACGTTGTGCTTGTTTAAAAAAATGGGATGCATGCATGTTGGACTTCCGACGTGCCATCACACAAATCTGATGTTGAAATTTTACTATATATATATATATATATATATATATATATAAGTGAAGTAGTAAACATTTCCCGGTGAAAAACAAAAAAAAATGTCAAATCAACAACAATAGTATTAGAGAAAAAAAAGGCAAAAAAATAAGAAAAGTGTATTATTATGGAATGTCTTACAATTCCTAAATAATAAATATTATTATGTATTTCAATTTCAATATAATCAATTCACAATTAAATTCACCCATGCATTTTACAATTCCTAAACACAAATTTAGAAAGAAATGTGTGAAATATATATTTGTATACAATCACTATATTTTATAAAATAAATATTAGCAAAATATAGACGGATCAGATAACATAAATTCAAATAATACACTACTTTATGAATTCAATCAAAGTAGAATTTGTATTATTAACTCTGAATTTAGTTATGAAATATTTATCAATAATTTGGTAGAAATGTTACCTGAATGAAAGTCTTAGTGGGTTGAATACGAACACCATCGTGAATAAAAGTGACATCACTTTTTTTGATATTTCTTCCCTTGCAATAAATTGAAAGCAGAACTCCTATTGTCTTCTCCCTTTCAACCCGGTAATAGGCTGTATCTCCATCCTGAAAATAAAACAATAATATTTTATTAGTATTAAACTCTAATAATTTCACATAAGCACACAAAATTTTGAGATATTAAAGGGAAAATATCATGCAGCAATTAATAATTTGCATATGTGACTGATCAATTAATCAATATCCTTGTTTGGCAGCAGTCGAGTTGATTATAGTCAAATCATACCGAGATGGCAAGTGAAAGAATATCATGAGAAACATTAACTATATTGGTGAATTTTTTTTTAAATAACGGTCTTTTAATTTTTTTGTATAATTCAGCTACAATAGATGAGGAGAACCCTAATTTTGCTATCCATTTATTTTCTCCAAAGGATTTAAATAATGGGGGGATCACTTTTTTTTCCTGATTAGACCTTCTTTAAAAGGTTTAAATAAAATAAGAGCTTTTATCACCACTGAAAAATATTACTAAAAAAACACTGAACATATCATGAATTAATGATTTCCACAGATGAATTATGTTTTTTAATCGCACTTACACTCTGAATTAGAAGAATAAAATTAACAAGCTCAATCCCCTTAAAAAGAATTCATAACAAGCTCACAAAAAATTCATTTTAGATTAATGTGAAAAACTTTTCATTACACGATACAACTCCCATTAGCCAAAACCTACCTAAAAAAGACAAGAAAATCACACACACACACATATATATATGTATGTATATATATTAGAGATACAGGTAGAGATCAGAGCTCTTAGCCGTCGATGTCCAACAATGATGGATCAAACAAATCATATATCATAAGCAAATTAAAAAAAAAAGATTAAAAAATGAGAGAGAGAGAGAGAGAGAGAGAGAGAGAGAGAGAACCTGGGACTTGATGGCAACAACAGTCTTGTGATGTAATGGTTGGTCCAAACGGCTTTTGCCACTGGTCGTCGCTCTTCCTTCCATTTTCTTCCCGGTTTTCTTTTTTTTGTGTGTGTGTGTGTGTGTGAGAGAGAGAGAGAGAGAGAGTGAAGAAAATAAGCCCTCAAATGAATTCAATTAATCAACTCTTTTTCTTTTTTGCTGTATTTGCTTGACATTCAAATACATTACTGTAGGAATTAGCTGGACTGACATAAGTTTAAAGCCCCTTTACTCCCAATTTGGACATGTGTCAATTATATTTTCGTATGTACGTAGGAGTATTTTGTTTGTTTGTATATGTTGCTTCTAATTAAATTGGATTTTATAAAGTTGTTAGGTCAGCACTATGTATTATAATACAACATCTTTATTACTAAAATACTGCAAAATGTATATTTCATCTCCAACGATCCGTACTATAATTCTACTAAAATATAATATTCTCTTTTCAATTATTTAATTTTTTTAATTGTTAAACATACAATATATGCAATTTCATTTATAATAGGATATTTATCGATGTAAAATTAAATTAACATTTCATAATATATATTAAAATTTATTTAAATTAATAAAAGATTACAAATTACAAATTTACTTAAATATCATTTCATTTAAAAATATTTTTTTATTTACAAATTTAAAATCAATCAAAAAATACAAAAAAAAAAATAATGGAATAAAGTAGAATGCCCTAGTCGCCCCTTTCTTCTCGGGAGATTCGATTTGCACCAATAATTTTACTTTTTGCACCACGAAAGAAAAAATAATAAAAGAATTTTAAAATTACTTATATACCCTTTAATAAAATTAACTCTGAACACATCTAGGGTGTTTGAATTTCGAAGTTTGAACGAGGATATTCGAACCATCTCCATATTTTTCTAAGTATATGAGTCATTTGAATATATTTTTCTAAGTATAGGAGTCATTCGAATAAATATTGTCGAACAACTTAATTTGTTCGAAATTATTTTTCCAAATATTTTTTTTAAAGTTCTGTTCAAAAATCGAAGTTCGAACACAGTAAGGGTGTTCGAACTTTGATTTTCGAACCAACTCTATATTTTTCAAAGCAATTATCGTTTGAATTAATATTCTCGAACAAATTGGACATGTTCGAAATTGTGCTTCCGAACATGTTTTTTTAAACTGAAGGACATTAATATAAATGTACGTGGTCTGAAGAGTAAAAATAATAATGCATAAAATAAATGAAATGCAAAGAATAATTTTAATGGTGCAAATAGAAATTCACTCCTCCATCCACATTGAACTTTTTCTCTCCCCCTTATCTCCCTAGAAAACCTCCATAGCAACTAATAATTTTTTTGCAAACCCAATACTCTAAAAGAACAAAAGAAACTAAGAGAAGCCACACCCAAAAAAAAAAAAAAAAAAGACAGCAGCAAAAATTTATCCCATTGAGGAGAGAGAAACGCCAAATATGGCGGCCTTATCTCCTCTCCCTCATTTTGCCGTTGCTGGACACAAAAAAAATGGTAAAAAGATGTTTGTCGTGTGTCGCTGGGGATGGCATTAGTAACTTAGATAAAAAAGTAAAAAATAAATAAATAAAAACATTGGTGGTTCCAGATGTTAAGTCTTGGACTACACTCAAATGTATTTTGTTATCATTGTGTAACATATATTCTCCCTCTCATAATTATAATTTTTTATTTATTTTTTTACTTATCCCAAAATTACCGTGAACTTTCTTATTAGATATCTATTAAACTTTTATTGAATGCACATCTAATAATACCTTAAAGTGGAGCGTGAGCAATGCCCTAAGAGTAGTGTGTGGAAAATAGGAATCAATTATGATCGTTTAAATTAATTAATGGACGGATAAGATATTTTGTTTTTATTTTAAAATATATCTAGTATCGTGTATTGCTGATTATAGCATTTATATGTTAAATTTTAACATCAGTATATTGTATTTTCTAACATATATATATATATATATTATAAAATTTTCGAAATTAGCATTTGCATGTTCAAGTTTAACATTACATTTTTGTGATAATTTACAAAATTATCACATCTTTTACAATCCATTGGATCATCTCATTGAATGATTGAAATATGTCCATATTTTTATACATTAGCTAGGTCTGTTCGGTTTGATGGATGAGATAAATAAGATTGATTAAACATAATATGATTGCACTGATTGGATAAAAAAAATTATGTGTTTTGATTACTTGATTATGATTTTAATTAGTTATTTAGAATGGATTATTAACATTTTGTTTGGATATGAATTGATTGATTATTATTAAATTGTAAGAGAATACCTAAATTACCCTCTCTATAAGATTTTCATTAATGTTAAAGTTAATTGCATTTATTATTATTTTAAAAATTTAAAATTATGAAATTGGAAATAATAAAGGTACATAAATAATTAACCAATAAATATTCTACGGCATCCCTCTCTTAATTATATACTAAGTCATCTCTTAATTACATATATATTCAAATTGCTAAAGTCGTGCGTAGATTGATGGTGGCCTTTACTTGTGTTTAGTTGAGTGTTAGAACATTAGAATGAACAACAAATAAAACTATAAAGTAAGTAAAGAATACACGGAGTAATAATCCAATTCGGTTAATAACTTACTTAATTTGGGGTCTAACTCAATGAGAAACAATCAATTAATTCCGTACAAAATCATACTCAAGTGATTACACGTATAACTCCCTTCACATGTTGTCATTTCTCTCTTTTGTACTATCTTTCGTGAATTGAAATGTAAGATTCACTCACATCCTAGAATTTTGTCCAAATCATTGGGTAATTTTTACTAAAATTTTCAATATCCTAATTGGGTAAAACTAATCTTCTCTAGTATTTATTTTTCACATTTACCTCAATATAAATTATTATTTCAATTATTTCTTAAATGTACATATTCAAATTAGACAATTAAATTAGACATGCATCAGCATAAATAAAATTATCCGGTGTGCATATTGATAATTAAAATTATAAAAAATAAGACATTTTAAAAATAAATATTATCTTTCCTGAAAACCCTTGAAGTCGGAAGCCTCACAGGGGTGGCATTGGAGTTGGAAATTCATTGGAGAACGCTTAAGCGATTTCCACTGATCTTTCCGTCCTCCAATTAAAATAAATAAATAAATATTTTTTGTGCTAAAATTATACCCTATTTGTATGGGTGGGGTTACCTTAATTAATCCCCCTTTTGTTGTTTTTTATTTTATTTTGACGATGGTAATTGTAGAGGCTCTTCTCAGTAAGATCCATAACAAAAAATTTATTCAAAGTTTAAATCTGATACAGGGCTAAGAGTCAAAATGAGGTGTGATGACCGGTGGACCTCGAAGCCAGTTCGTGACCACAGGGTTAAGGTTGCCCAAAGACCTAGTCAAGGGTCTTATAAGACTAACAAATGAGCCAACTTCAACACTAACTGCCCGCCGCCATTACTAGCCAAACAAGCAATTTCAAATGCCTTCTCGATGTCTTGCAGTTTCATGAGTACCTTACTATCAAATATGTTCTTGTAGATGATAGATTCTGTTGGCAATGCCTCAGCGGCACCAAATTTGAGCCCGGTAATGAGGAAATACTCTTCGGTCCAAACATAAAGACACGATTATTAATTTTGAATCTCAAAACTCCATTCGAATTAAATGTGATCCTCCATGTGCGAGAGTAGGTGGTACACAAGTTGCCCCTGGAACTTCATCTCCTTCGTGTTCAAAAAATGGCCGAAACATGACTTGCTAAATAATTCATAATTCTCCGAATTCAAACTATCACTAAATGTTTTCACCGTGCGCCGCAGATAAGAACGACATGAAACTAAAGCTCCTAAAATTCGACACAGATATATATTCAAAAACCAGCAAGAATCGCCAATGAGATGGGTTGTTCAAATATTGGGGCAACATAAATAAATTTAAATCATACATGGATATTATAAAATAAATATTAAATAAGAGGAATTAAGAAAATTGAAAGTAACGAAAACCCTAACTATAGATTTGCATATATCTAGTAACATTTGGCTCTATTTATGAAGACAAAATTAAATAGGACGCAACACTTTTAATAAAACAGCTGATTCCTCCGATAATGAAGGAATCTCTCTCTCAAAACACAAGATTCGTATCAACCATCAGAAGATGAAAAACTTAATTAAAATATACTCGCATTTCCTTAGATGAACTTCTATTATATGGAGCAATGTCCGATCGATCTAATAAACACCCCAACAATTACAAAATTTCCAACCGTAAGCCCTCACAAAATTTTAAAAAAAAAAAGAAAAAAAAGCGATTACCCTCATTCGACACGCCCTTCACTTTCTTTTTCCCACCCATGCTTCAGCGTCGTGGAACAGCTCCGTCAACTGGAAAAAGACTTACAGATACGCAACCTTAACGGAACGATGGAAAGAATAGATCGAAACCTTGGACGAACTCTTACTGCATCATGAACACGAAGCTCATTGTATATCTCGGGATTTTCATCTTTTTCGACGAGTGAATGGCCAGATTTTAAGAGAGAGAGGAAGGAGAGGAAGAATCGATTTTACCTTTCTTTTTGGAATTTCAACTAAATGTATGTAGTTTTTTTATGTCGTTTTTTTTTTTCAAAAACCATCATATTTCTGCTTTGCACTGGTGCATAGGTTAAAACAAAATATTTAGGTCATAAATGTTGATGTGGCATGATAGTAAATATCCTTATATTTAAATATATGCTTCAAATAAATTAAATAAATTAAAACACCACAAATCATGAATGGACAATTGCATTACAAGACTTTATACTATGCTTGTGATCATATAAATGCATATCCAATAAAAAAATTTTGTATTATAATTACGAAAAATATTAACCATTAATTTCGACCGATGTATGCATAAAGATCTACCATATCTACCTAGAGATATTAAATGCAAAATACATAACCATGGTTAACTTTTGCCTTTTTCTTTTTTCTTTTTCTTAAAACACCTATTTTACGTGTGTGACGGTTCGGGAGGGGTATCCAATAGAAGGATATCCATAGTGTGATCACCACGTGCATATTTATCCTTAAAAAAATAGACTAATGAATGACATGATAGGATTCACAAGTGTGAGGTTTGAATAGACAACTCAAGGTGAAGTTACTCCCTATTTGTACGAATACACATAAAAATTGAAGGGAGTTGGGATTGGATAAAAAAATTCCATATATTTGGGTTGCTACCGATTATTGTCAGAATTTATTGAAGATCTGTTTGAAATTGACGACTCGTGGATTTTTATACCCGTTTCAATAGTAAGGTCCCTCTTGCCTTTTTGGGACGTCTCAATACGAAAGTCCCATGCTCAAAATGGAAAAAAATAGGAGTGGACCGCACTTACTTTACCCATTCCCAATACCCACTTACTCTACTCACTCCTTAATAAAATGGATCTCACTTACTTTATCCACTAATTTTACCCACTAATCTATTCCTCCTTAATCTCCGTGTCCAATAACAAGTGGACTTTGCTATTGGGACGGAGGGAGTACTTATTTGTATGCAAAGCCCTAAAGCTGCAAAAACTAATCAACGACTTATCGAAACTATAGTACTCTAATTAATGGAAGGAAATTTCATATGATAAAAAAAATCCTTTAGTACTCTATACTGTAGTTGAATTAGATATAGGTTAAAACTTAAAAGTAATTCTTTGGGAAATTATATGCTATCTATATGGGTAGTATAAATCCGTTATAATAGATTTAATGTGACATTTTCATATGTCAAAATAGGTCTATTGAAACCTATTATGACAAATGTAAGTACCACATTATGTCTATTATGATACTGGGACATTACCCACATAGATAGCATAAATTTCCCTATATTACTCCATCTGTTTCAAAAAAAAAGTATGATGTTAAAAAAAGCATATATATTAATAATATAATTAATTTATTTTAACACATCCTCATTTAATTTTCATTGTTTTCAATAATGAGGCAACAGTATGTTTGAATATATTAAAATGTGACTTTTCAACCTTTAATATGTAAAACGTCATTCTTTGTGAAATAAAACTAATTAAAATGGTAAAACGACATTTATTATGAAACGGGGAAGTATAATTAAATGTTGCACTAATTTTGGTTATTTACAATTAAAGACTTGAATTTTGAAAAAAAAAATGCAATTTAAACACAAATTTTGAAATGTTAAAATTACAACGAAATTTTGCAATGTGTTGGAAATCGACTACTCAAACTTTCCAATGAATGAAAACTGATATATAATATATAATATTACAAGATTGTGTAGATATATAGCATAATAATATATTGATTTTAGTTAATACAATAAAAATCGGTATGAAATATTGTGTTTGGTTTTTATATCATTGGTAATTGTGTCTATGTTACAGTAAATTAACCTTAGTTTTTCAATATCATAAACTATGTGAAATTACGACATAAAATTGAAATTGGATAAAACTAAATGGTCTTTAGACCAATACATTTTGGACTTGTTTGTTAAACAGTATAAGTGAATTATAGATACCTATGACAACATAATATTATGTTTGCGTGCAAAATCAAAGCTCTTGATTAGGATAGCAGGGTCCGACATATGCTACCCGTGTATGCTTGATTACACATCATACCCTGGATATGTGATAGGTAATGCCAAATGTAATTAGTAAAAATATTAGACTAAAATAACCTTAACAATATTAATTAAAACCCTACTTTAGAACATAACACAGTATATTGTAATTAAATAGAGGATACTTAATGAATTGTAAATTTATGGAGAATTTTGATACAACCAAACAATAGCTCGTTAATGCATAAATGTTGCACATATTTTAATACATTAAACAAACACTCTCTCAATCCCGATTAGATAGTCTATTTTCTACTCACATGTAGTTTAAAAATATATACGAAAATAGGATACACAAGCTAAACTTCCAATATTAGCCTTATTTATTAATGAAAATTAAAACTTGTACAATAATTTTAGCTCAACTTTAATGTATGTTTTTTTAAAACAGAGAAAATATACAATTAATGACATAAATCAACACTTACAAAATCTAGAAGTAAAAAAAAATATATATATATATATATAATTGAAACTCAAAAGTTATTTTCTCCAATAGTCACACTCACACCCTACAAAATTTGTTTGAAATTCAATTTTTCTCTACAAGTCACACCGATATGCAGCACCTTGTTTCTTGTTTTTTGATATCGAAATTGAAATTTCACTTTTTATATTTCTTGTTATTAATAAATTTTAGTGTAGTTGGCCATTTAAAAACCATCCATGGAAGATGAAAGCAAAGATGTATTTTTTTATATAAAGTACATGAAGAATGAATATCAATAGAATTTATCAAATTCAATTTACATACCAACTAAGTTAGTCAATTACCATTAATGTTTTTCTATTTTGAGAAAACAACATTTAAGATATATAACTTTTAAAAACTTGAATGCTTAGTTTTTTTTTTTAGTTTCCAAAACCTAACAAGTGTATAATTATAAATTACTATTAAAAATAATACATTTATAATAATGAGACTATATAATTGAGACACTTCAAAATAGAAATAATTAAAGACTACATAATCGGGACAGATGGAATAATATTTTATATCACAAAAGACATCTCAATCAAACATATCATGTCTTATCCCGTAAAGCCTAGCAAAACGAGTCCTTTGTGCACAACGTTTTTTTGCCTTAATTACATATGTTGAAGCACGAATTGAAAGTTGTAGAAGCTATAAAAACCCTAAAATATATTGAGGGACATAAAATATTCGGAGTGGACAAAATTGGAGTTGTACAACATGCTGCCAATTTATTGTAAATTTTGTACAACTCCAACCAAATCATAACGAATGAGCAATTCCCTAATTCTTTATTTATTTATTTAATTTTTATGCAGTAAGACTTGGGTGAAACTGATGCACCTAACTTTTATGTGAGACGAGCCGGGGCTCCCCGAAACTCAGACCCCAAAACCCGTGAAAAAAATAATTAAACTCATCAAAATAAATAGTTACATTGTGATATTGAAGATCAAATAAATCATTATTTAGTACTACATAAGTACTTCACTAGCAATTACATGTACATGTGATGTTGCATTTATCGCCTATTTAATTTACACATGATCGCACATATCAACAAGATGTAACATACAATTAGTGTCTTATAATTAATGACGGTCCAACGTAGACAATTAAACTACGTACGTTTTGATACTACATTTCATTTGATCATGCATTACATATATTTTATATCAGTAGCCCATTAAACATTTAGTTTATTTTTTTAAGAAATAAAATCAAACCTGCATTTTAATTAGATAAATAATGAGTTACAACTTACAAGGTTCAAAAGCCACAAACGAATTCTGTCTAAATCTAAAGCATAATTCGCAAGTGAAATAGCCACTTAAAACACAAATCTACTTGACACAATAAAATTTGGAATAAATTATATCATCGAAAGCATGCCGCTTTCAGAAGAGAATCGCCATAAACTAAACCAGTATTTTTGAATGAATGATTAGATTTAGCATATAATTAATTGTTCTTTTTATCTATTATTATAGTATATATAGTATGATATACAACACAAGTCGTTGTAGTATAGTGGTAAGTATTCCCGCCTGTCACGCGGGTGACCCGGGTTCGATCCCCGGCAACGGCGTTTCTTTTTTTATTTTATTTATTTTTGATATATTATATCTTTTTTTCAATATCTGAGGCTGTACGGGTTATAATTATATGTTTATTTATTCATTTCCCCAGAATACCCATACGATTATTATCCAAAAAAATATCAGAGAGTAAAGTTTTTTTCATAACTGAGCTACTAAACTGAGGCAGTTTAATTGAATTTAATCACTGCAGAATTCAATATATGTATTTTCTTGATATACACGAGAGAAAAAAAATAATGTCAAACGTGACAGCTGAAATGTTTCAAAATTGTATCTAGATTGTAAATTTATTGAAATGTTGTGATTTAAATAGCGACTTACCTTTTTATATGAAATTAAAATTTCCTTTAAATGTTCAATTTTATAATTTTAACTCCTCATTTTCTTCAAATCAAAACCTTTAAGAAGTTGAAATGATAGTTATCATCTAAGGTCTTTCAAAAAAAAGTTAGGATAATTCTAAACACAACCCCCATTTTTCTCTTCATAGCCCCCAAAATTATTAAAATATATAAATAATTTTATTAGACATTTTTAAAAAATCCTAGTTAAATAGAATAAAGCCCCAAACTATAGTCACTACCTTATTCATGATTAAAAAAAAAACCAATGGTCATCATTTCCCAATCCAAAACAAACAAAATGTTAAAGATCAAGCCGGCCCCATCAAACAAGGTTTTTTTTATTTTTTTTGCAGAGCACCATTTCAATTTTTTTGGATCGTGAATTCCTCTTCTCCAAGTTTAATTATTAATGTTCAAGAACATAAAAACCCTATAAATTAAAAGGCATCATCGTCGACGCCATGATGGAAAGCAAAACCAATAAGGACTCTAAAATTTGAAAGAAAAAAGAAAAAGAGACTGTAAAATCCGAAAGAAAAAAATCGGGTGGAGCTTGGTGAGCGGAGTTTTTGTACATTAGCTTTTCCTGTTCACGACTCTGCTGCCATTTCATCCGCTAATTTCTAATATATACACATACATATCAAAGGTCAAAATAGAAATTTCATTATCTTAGGAATTTAAAATGGGCAGATTCGTAATGGAATTATAATAGTTATTATTGCAAATATAACAATAAATTAAAAAAAGAAACCATAATTTTATCAATATATTAAAAACTGGGCGAGTGTTTGATTTCGACTGGAGGTTATATTTTATTAACTCAATCAGTTAAAATTGCGCTATAAACACAAAATAATTAATAAACAAGCTTTTGTTTGCAAAATAAAAAAAAAAACATAAATTTTAAAAACAAAAATATTAATTTAAGGGCGTAGAACCGAAAAAATGGATTTATAACGATGCAGTAGTAAAGAATTAAGTAGTTGATACTTTTGAAGAAAAAAACATCATTTTGAAAATAACAAAGGCAAGCATAAAAATGGATAAAGAAAACACAAATATAACTGAAACAAAATTATTTTCTGAAAAACAGAAATAAAAACGACAAGTCATATTAACTAAGGCCACCGGCGATCCAGAACCCAACTCTGGGAGCCGAAAACGCACGATGAAGACCAACAAAAGCAAACAAAACCGAAAAATGTTCGACAAAGACAAAAATAATTCTGGTAGAAAATAAAGAGAAGATAGGGACTATGAGGGCAGTAAGCCCCAGATTGCACAATTCACTTGGCACCTTTCTTCACTGCAGCCTTGGTCACCTTAGCTCCAGTTGGATCCTTCTTCTCCACGCTCTTGATAACTCCAACAGCAACTGTCTGACGCATGTCCCTCACAGCAAACCTTCCCAATGGAGGATACTGGGCGAAGGTCTCCACCACCATGGGCTTGGTCGGAATCATCTTGATCATACCAGCATCACCATTCTTCAAGAACTTGGGTTCCTTCTCCAGTTCCTTACCAGATCGCCTATCAATCTTGGTCAATAGCTCAGCAAACTTGACAGCAATGTGTGAAGTGTGGCAGTCGAGAACAGGGGCATAACCATTTCCAATCTGACCAGGGTGGTTCATGATAATGACCTGGGAGGTGAAATTTGCAGCTTCCTTGGCGGGATCATCTTTGGAGTTTGATGCAACGAAACCACGCTTCAGATCCTTAACAGCAACATTCTTGACGTTGAAACCAACATTGTCACCAGGGAGAGCTTCTGGGAGGGACTCATGATGCATTTCAACAGACTTGACTTCAGTGGTGAGCCCAGTTGGACCAAAGGTGACAACCATACCGGGTTTGATGACACCAGTTTCGACTCTTCCCACAGGGACAGTACCAATACCACCAATCTTGTAGACATCCTGAAGTGGGAGACGTAGAGGCTTGTCTGAGGGCCTCTTGGGCTCAAGGATATTGTCAAGAGCCTCAAGGAGAGTAGGGCCCTTGTACCAGTCAAGGTTGGTCGACCTCTCAATCATATTATCACCTTCGAATCCAGAAATAGGGACAAATGGGATCTTCTCAGGATTGTAGCCAACCTTCTTCAGGTAGGAAGAGACTTCCTTGATGATTTCATCGTACCTTGCCTTTGAGTATTTGGGTGTGGTAGCATCCATCTAAGAAAAGAATGAAAATGTAAATAAAAGTACAGGATCGAACATACAAAGGTAATTGGAAATGATATTATACAAATTTCAAAAACATGTGAATTGCAAAGTACAGGGACTCAATACATAAGATGTTTTCCATGACACCAAACAAATTGAGAAGCAACAAGTTTTTTTAATTTTGCAAAACGGGAGAAGAGTGCAATGTTGACTTAGAAATTAACCCTTGATACAAACCTAAAAACATGCAAACCACTCTCTGTCAAAAATATCACATTTAAAAGGTTCCCATTATAATATTTGGCTTAAAACTACAATGAAAGACAAACAAGGTAAATTTTAAAATAATCAATACCATGGAAGAGAAAATAATACAAGTTGAGAATAGCAACAAATTACCACATTACTAAACCAAGTTCAAATGATCAGTAGGCTATATACGTATACGATCAAAATTGAAGAAAAGCAACCAACATCTGTATAAAGTACATAAAAGACATAAGAAATATAACCAATACCATGGAAGAGAAAATAATACAAGTTGAAAATAAACATAAATTACCAGATCACTAAACCAAGTTCAAATATCAGTAGGCTATATTAGAACCAGATCAAAATTGAAGAAAAACCAAGCAACATCTGTATAAAATACATATAAGACATAAGAAATATAATCAGGACTGACGGGATTCGAACCCGTAGCTTCCACCCTAAGGAAGGGTGGGCTCTCACCAATTGAACTACAATCCTGAATTTGCACATAATCTGCTGTCCAAAATAAAGGATTACCCCTCATTTCGATTTACCAAAATTTCCATCACACAGGAAGGTAAATTGAGGAGTATCACTTTCATAAAAGACAGGCAGTGAAATAATCAAGCACGAAGCATTCATAGAAGTCACATATAAGTAATACAATATTGACCCAAACAAAATCTGCAAAATTTTTTACCTTGTTACAGCAACAGATCATTTGCTTCACTCCAAGAGTGAAGGCTAGAAGAGCATGCTCACGTGTCTGACCATCCTTGGAGATACCAGCTTCAAAACCACCAGTAGTGGAATCAATGATAAGCACAGCACAGTCAGCCTGCGATGTACCAGTAATCATGTTCTTGATAAAGTCACGATGCCCAGGAGCATCAATGACAGTGCAGTAGTACTTGGTGGTCTCAAACTTCCAGAGGGCAATATCAATGGTGATACCGCGCTCACGCTCAGCTTTGAGCTTGTCAAGAACCCAGGCATACTTGAATGACCTCTTGTTCATTTCAGCAGCTTCCTTTTCGAACCTTTCAATGACACGCTTGTCAATACCACCAAGCTTGTAGATGAGATGGCCGGTGGTGGTGGACTTCCCTGAGTCGACATGGCCAATGACCACAATGCTGATGTGAATCTTTTCCTTACCCATATCTTGTCTGTTACGAAAGATTTTAAGCCTGCAGTGAAAAATAATAACACCAATTAGTCTCAAAGAAGTTAACATGAAGCTAAGAAAGCAAGAATCACAAAATCGTGCAATCAGATGTTCATTCTACATTTAATAAAATCCTAATCAGAAAGTTAGAATTCACTAATTCATAAAATCCAGATTAGAAAAACAGTCAACGAACAAGTAGAATTTTTAAGATTATTCGAAAATCACATAGCTCAAAACAAAAGCATAAAATACAATTGAATCAGCTTGAAAAACAAATTTACAAATAATTCAATAAGGATCTATAACTTAAGATTCAATCAACTTGAAATGAAAATTTACTCCCATAAATTTTATAAACATGTACCATACCATAGAGACGGAAGACGAATTCAACAAATCGAATACTAAACCGTTATTAACATTAAAACTACGCCAATAAAACATCTATTCACTTAAAACTCTCCAAAGACTCGCATAGATTAAAGAAAACGAGAAGTTACATTCCAAAAATTAAACAATATAAATAGATCGACTGCTCCAACATGGATTTGAAAGATCGTTCACAATCATTGAAATTCAGCTGTTAATTCAGAAACATGCCGATAAATCTCAAGATTCAACGAAGATTTTCCATAAACAATGCGATTTGCACGAATTAAATCCGTAGAAACACTAAAGAAAAACAGCAGCTACAAAATTGAAAAAGAAGAAAACACGAATCGAAATGTATTCAAAGGCTAAACAATATTTACCTTCAGATAATTTGAGAAGGAGAGACGAAATGCTGCGCAAAATGTGAGTGAGGGTATTGTAGAGTGCACCTATTTATACAAAGCGCGCTAGGGTTTAGGGTATGATATTTGTGTCGATTTGACAATTATATCCCTGCGACTGCGGCCAGAGTGACTGTTTAGTCCTTCTCTGACTTGGTGACTACGCAGATTTAAGGTCAACGTTCCTTATAATTAGATTTAGGTTTAGGACGGATCCACGATTATAAATTATTACTCCAATAAATTTAAATAAATAATTATTACTGCTACAAAAAAGAAAAGCTATTAGAGTAGCACTCTTGTGTGGTGGAGTGATAATAGTTCTTGCATTATATGAGTTAAATAATTAAATTATATTTTATATATTTAATATTGATTTAAAAAGGTAGTCTCTTGTGCATGTGATGTATTGATCTGGGCCCATTAGACTAGTCCAATTAACGGTCAAAAAAAGGCCCAAGTCGGGCATGTCTATCATACGCACGCCCACGTGTAGCACGTGGCGTATACTGGCCCAATTTATTTTTTTTTATGATTATATTTTTGGCGATTTTCTTTTTTTTCCCCTAAAATTATATACCATAAAATTCAATTAATGAACTCTAAAATTAAAATGAATTGAATTAATTTGTTTAAAATAAATATAAATATATACCCTAAAATATAATTAATGAACCAAAAAATTAAAGTAATTTTTTTTTAAATCCGGTGACTAGCGCAATGCACTCACTCGACGCTATCACGTGGGCTCATATTTGTAATATTTGTGTGCACAAATTAATACAATAGAAGATTCCAATAATATTTGTGTGTGCACAAAGCCACAAATTAATAATAATCCCTCTATTATAAAATTATAGTCCAGCTTTTTTTTTTTGGAATATGATTTTTATGGATATGATGCAAGAATATAACAAATTATTTATCATTGGTTGAAACATAATGAGAAAATTATCACGATTCTCAATATTTGATTATATTTAATCAAGTAGAAAATGAAATGAAATTCTTAAAAATCTTTTATCATATTTATGCCACCAATATATAATGTTTATAATATTTAAGGTATGAACGACATAGTCTATAATTTTGCAAATCCAATTAAATTTATTGAGATAAATTAGTAATTAAGAAGATAAGTCTATAATTTTGCAAATCCAATTAAATTTATTGAGATAAATTAGTAATTAAGAAGATAAATCCAATTGTTTTCAATTATACAAACCCATTTTTTTCATTTTGCATTTTTCAATTCTTCTATTTTTTTTCATTTTTGGGTTGAAAGTATTAATTCAAATAATAATGATCATAAAAATAAGATAATAAAAAATGTTTTTTTAAATTGTCCATTTTTTGTTGAAAATTTATGAATCTAGATTTAATAATAATCGAAAAATAAAAGATAATTGATGAATGAATTGAAAAATGAAACAATTTGATACAAAATTTTAGAGACAGGTAATTAGATTACCTAATATGGGCTCATTAATGGTCCGATAATGGGCATAAAATAGTTAAACATAAGTTTTTAGACTAAATTGCAATAGTTTAGGAGATGGATAATTCTAAACATAGCCAAATTTTTTCTCATCATAGCCTCATGTTAAAAATAAAATAAATTAATTATTTATATGTACAATTATATCCTCATAGTCCCATCTTTAATTATGATTAATTAAAAATAACTGAATAATCTCATTTCTATAGAAATCAAAAACAAAATGAACAACGATACCCTCAACGAATCTTTCTAGCCCCCATATCTATAAAAATGAAAAAAGGAAGAGAAAATGCCCCCCAACCCCCATTTTTGAACGAGTTAATTACTATAAAATACATAAACTTTGATAAGATTTGCAAATTAGACACAAACTTTAAAATTTTGCAATTAAAACACAAACTTACATTTTTTTGCAAAATAGACAAACTCAAATTTTTCGAACTAACGGAAAAATGAGAACTTGCGACATATAATTCATTTTCACTTATTAAAACCAATATTATGCCATCTAAATCGAAAGGTGAACAATTTTTATGGCTTTGTGGTTTTCAAATTCAATTGATTTTAAAATTTTGCTTTGAGTTTGTCTATTTTGCAAAAAAATGTAAGTTTGTGTTTTAATTGCAAAATTTTAAAGTTTGTGTCTAATTTGTAAATCTTGTCAAAGTTTGTGTATTTTATAGTAACGTTTCTGCTCAGTGTAGGTATATGGGAAGATGAAACAAAATTAATATAAAATAACATTGAAAATTTACCATAATTGTTAATTTGTATTGCACCTAAAAATATTATCAATTTTAGAATTATTATTTAGGGTTCATTCCACCCAATTAGAGTTTATATTTATTTTTTAGTTAATATGATTGATTAATAGGGTTGACTATTGTATATAATTTTTTAAAATTTTTAATTTTTAACAATAAATATTAATTATGATTAGTTATACTATGATAAATTTTATTTTTCTGATAAATATATTTAAAATATTAAATTTAACAGTGAAACATGGAACGGTGACTAGAGAATTTTATCTCCCTTGTTTGGGCCTAGTTGGATTTCCCATAACTTCATTTTAGTACTAGAACTTGATTGTTAATTTTTTCAATGAAATTTGACTAAATGTACAAAATCGAGAGGTGGGGGTTGAATCTATGTTTCTGAAAGCTTCAATCGACTTAAAAGAATTCAATTGAAAATCGGTATTTCTCTCGCACGGTGCTCGATATTATTTTATTTTATAAAAAATTAAACTAAATTCACTCTTGGTTACATATATACTTACACTACACACATATAAGTGTGTGAAACGAAAGTATACAAATAAATTTAAATAGATTAAAAAATTAAATTTTATTTTCATAGATATAAACAATAATTGTAATAACTGTTTAAACAAACAAATAGCTTAATATCTTCTTGGAGTAGTAATAATTCAAGCATGTTATAAAAAATGACACATAATAAATTAATCGAGCAGACGTGGTTTGTAGTTGTATAGTCAAAATTTGCACCAAAAAAATTAATTTAATTTTGCCAACACATACAAAAATAACAACAAAATCTAACAGATATAATTTTGCAATGCACGAGCTCTTGTTTTTTTTTTTTTTAATGCAGTTGTGGTTTGAATTGAACTGAATATTTCATATTTTGAATACACATAAAGTTTATTTGGTCACGAATTCTTCCACTTGATCAAATAGAACTTAGAAGATAAAATATTTATGTAAATAAAAATTAGACGATAAAAGATATTAAATAAAATTAGTAGCCAAGAAATATGATAAAATCAAAATATAAAGGAAAAGAGCTAAAAAGAAATATTGCACCCGCAAGGTTCAAACAAGGATCTTGTTAAACTCAAAAAAATTAGCAAAACATGATTAGCCAACTAGTCTACATATATTAATTTAAATATTTTTTACATAGATTTTATTTTATCCCATTTTTTGCTGATATATTTTTGTTTACAATTTTACCCTTGTAATTTTATTTTTATATATGTACTCTGCGATTTTGCTTTAATATATGTGTAGATAGATACGCTAAAATTGATTAACGAATTGGATTTGATTAAAAATTTTGGGGGGTCAAATGTAAAAATTCGCTGAGCATAATTTGAGGAGTGACAAAATTTACCTTAAAATTGAAGTATTAAAAAAAAAACCAATTGAGGCCTCAGTGATATATTTTATTTAAAAAAAGAAGGTTTTATTTTAATTATTTTTTTAACAATAGAACAATTTAATCCGACATATAAAAAAAAAACTTCAGAATTCCTCTAGGATAATTCAACTACAAAGCAAGTAAGCAACACATGCCTTGAACTTATAACTTATAAGGACAAATATGGCAAGTTATCCAAGGCAATGAAAGTTCAATATCAAATTTATGGGTTTAATAATAAATATTATAAAAATAAAAATTAATTATAACAGACATAGTTCATATTTATTGATAAAAATTGAAGTTCTAAAAAATATAAATTATAATTATAAAATAATCCACCATAATAATCAATTACTAACTAAAAATTAATTACTAAAAATAAAATACAAATCATAACTTAGTACAATCAATCCTGATTAAAAAATTGTAAAGTTGAACTAAAATATAAGAAATTGAAATTGATGAAAAAGCAAAAGAAAAACTCATGAATTTGAGATTTTAACACTGATTAAAATATCAAATGTGGAATAGAGAATCTCAACTGCGAAGATAGGAATTAAAAAGTGAGTGGACCACAGGTAAGTTTCGAGATTTGAAATCGTCTATTGCACATTTGATGTTACATTCCCTATTGCATACTCGATTTTTTTAATTTATTTCAGTCTTTTTCATTGATTTCAATGTATTATGCTTTAGTATAATGTTACACTTATTATTCACCCTACTCAATTTGGGTTTAATATAATTTTTTAGTATTTAATTTTTCAAATAATTAATGAATAACTAAAAATTTAACATTAAATAATAAAAAATTAACAATGCATTCCAATTGGGTAGGATGAATTCTAAATAATAAGTTTAAAATTAAACTAAAATATAAGAAATTAAAATTGAAAAAATAAAATAAAAAAGTGCAATGGAAAACGTAAATGAGTGTGTGATGGAGGATTTCAGGTGAAGTTTCCGAGGCAGTTAATATTGACAGTAACGATCACGGTAGCATGAAATTTTCCATGACTCTAGAATGTCGTCTAAATCATGTACGAAAACTAAACCAAGTAGAAAATCCAGCAAATGACACAAACATTTATTTCATATATTTATACCATAAAAGCAAGCAAATAGTTAACACAACAGAAGCCATAAAAACTAAGATGCCACCGGCGATCCAACACCCAACTCTGAGAGCTAGAAATGCTGAATTGACAACGTAAATTCTTACAGACAAAACAAAACGACGTACGACTCCAAACTGTATGAAAGTAGTAATGAAATAAGAGATAAATAGCAGGTGGCACAATTCATTTGGCACCTTTCTTGGCTGCTGCCTTAGTCACCTTAGCTCCTGATGGATCCTTCTTCTCGACATTCTTAATAACTCCAACAGCAACTGTTTGACGCATGTCCCTCACAGCAAACCTTCCTAGTGGCGGATACTCCGAGAATGTTTCCACCACCATGGGCTTGCTTGGGATCATCTTGATCATCCCAGAATCACCATTCTTCAAGAACTTTGGTTCCTTCTCCAGCTCCTTCCCTGACCGCCTATCGATCTTCGTCAACAGCTCACCAAATTTCACAGCAATGTGTGAAGTGTGGCAGTCCAGAACTGGGGCGTACCCATTTCCAATCTGACCAGGGTGGTTCATGATTATCACCTGGGAGGTGAAGCTTGCAGCTTCCTTGGCAGGATCATCCTTGGAGTTTGACGCCACATAACCACGCTTTAGATCCTTCACGGCAACATTCTTCACATTGAAACCAACATTGTCACCGGGGAGAGCTTCTGGGAGGGCCTCATGATGCATTTCAACAGACTTAACCTCTGTCGTCAGCCCGGTTGGACCAAAGGTGACAACCATACCAGGTTTGATGATACCAGTTTCGACTCTTCCCACAGGGACAGTACCAATACCACCAATCTTGTAGACATCCTGCAGTGGGAGACGAAGAGGCTTGTCCGAGGGCCTCTTGGGCTCGAGGATCATGTCAAGAGCGTCCAGGAGGGTTGGACCCTTGTACCAGTCGAGGTTGGTCGACCTCTCGATCATATTGTCACCCTCAAATCCAGATATAGGCACAAAAGGGATCTTCTCAGGGTTGTAACCAACCTTCTTTAGGTAGGAAGAGACTTCCTTAACAATTTCATCAAACCTTGCCTTTGAGTATTTAGGAGTGGTAGCATCCATCTAAAGAAATAACAAATTCTTATCAGACAAACTTCATTGAATCTTGGGAGAAAATTGATAATCCAAAAGCATTCTTTGTTGAAGATAATAACCCCCAAAACATCAAGTAGACCTTCAATTGATAAGTCACTAAAACTTTTCCTTTACCCGAAATTCAATATAGAGCTAGGAATTGGAAACATTACAATTGGAGAAAAACTTGCACACCAGACAAACAGGGCAAACAAATTGAAAAACATGAAATTTCTAATATATTGCAGCCAACCTAAAGACAGCATACCATAACATTCCATCACATTCTCAAAAAGACATCAGGACTGACGGGATTCGAAACCGTAGCTTCCACCATAAGTTAAGGTAGGCTCTCACCAATTGAGCTATACAGAACTCTGTTGTCCATGATGAAGGATAACCCCAGTTGGATAGGTAAATCGAGGAGTACCACTTTCATACAAAAAGACAAAGAGAGAAGCACACAAGCACATAGCACAAACAAAAAAAGAAGAAGTTACACACCTTGTTACAGCAGCAGATCATTTGCCTGACGCCAAGAGTGAAAGCCAGAAGCGCGTGCTCACGTGTCTGGCCATCCTTAGAGATACCGGCCTCAAAACCACCAGTAGTGGAATCAATGATAAGCACAGCACAGTCAGCCTGAGAAGTACCAGTGATCATGTTCTTGATAAAGTCGCGATGCCCCGGGGCATCAATGACAGTGCAGTAGTATTTGGTGGTCTCAAACTTCCAGAGGGCAATGTCAATGGTGATACCACGCTCACGCTCAGCTTTGAGCTTGTCAAGAACCCAGGCATACTTGAATGACCTCTTGTTCATCTCAGCAGCTTCCTTCTCGAACCTCTCGATCACACGCTTGTCTATACCACCCAGCTTGTAGATGAGATGCCCCGTCGTGGTTGACTTCCCTGAGTCCACATGCCCGATCACCACGATGTTTATGTGAGTCTTCTCCTTTCCCATATCTTTACCTCTGTTCAAAGAGCCGCCATCAAAATATGATATCGAATATTTTCTTCCAAAACAATGAATAAATTTGAGTAACAGATTACAAACCAGATCATGTAACATAAAAAGAAGAAAACAAAAATCTTGGAGAAACAAACAGTAGAAATTACAAGTTGCTTATCGTATTTGAAGTTTGAATAACTCTCAAGTAAAGCTTACTTACGTTCATAAAAATCAACAAAACCTATGATAATCTGACAGCGAAAAAGATGAAAAAAACAAATGAGAAATATTCTGACGTTATCTCAACGCAACATGAACTGTGACACAAATAATTCGAATAAACCCCAAAAATCAAGAGATGTTAATTTTGCATAAATCGAAGGACAAAATTGAACACGATAAATCAGAAGCGTGCAGTACGATGTTATTTCAACGCATCACGTACGAGCTACAATCAATTGAGAATTTTCGATAAAAGTGTGAAATTTCAAAATCCACTAGGCACTAGGTACAGACTTCAATATGAACTTATGAAGTACAGAAAATCAAGATTGAGAAATGAAAAGAAGAATTGTACCTTTAGAGAGAGAAGCAATAGAATTGTAGAAAGAGAAGAGCTAAGAAGTTAGAAAGCTTAGTCTGTGGGAAATGTAAATCTTAATAATGACTATTTATAGAGACGACAACTACTTGGAGACCAAGCAGTTTCCTAAAATTTAAATGAATAAATCAATCACCCTTGGAGACCAAGCAAATTTATGTCCAGGTCTCCCAATTTTTTTTTATTTTTTATTTATTTATAAACGAAGTCGTCAATATATCTTTTTGGGTTCAGACAATCCGTATATAAGTCACGCACACCGTATTCAATTAATGTGGTTATTTTAAAAATAATAAATCTTGCAAAATTCGTAGAATTAGGATTAGGAGTTGATTCGTACCGTAACGGCGTAACCTCGTGTAATTGTTCGGCAAAATCAAATAAAACTCAAAACAAAAAAGAATGTAGGGTAAGAATGTAAGTACTATCGGCTCAAAATTTTCAACCATTTGGGTTATTTCAAAATCAATAATTATAAAATAAAATGTAAAAACTAACAATGAAGTAACTAATCCTGATTAATAATTAGTATAAATAAATTTAAAAAACAATAAATCCTAGACACTCTTCAACAGCTTCACGTTCACCTTAACCTTTTTGTGTACTCCTTTCACGAGCATAACTAACTCATTTAATATATCTTGGTGAATTTACTATGAGCTAATCAATTCTTTCATAGTCATTCATCTTCGCATTTTCAAATTTTAACCTACATGAAAACGCTCTCGTTCAAGGACTCGAAGATAGCATTATTTGTAACATAAAATTATGACTTACCCCCTTGGAGACTATCCACATGTAGACATCAGAAATCATGTCATGTCAATAATTTTTTTTCCCAAAAACTGCTGATATGACGCGGTGTATACGGTCTGCGGGCATTAACCCGCGGGATATAGTGAAATTCCTCGTTTTGTGAAATATGTAATATTGGGCATGCAATCTACTCGCTTTTAGGTTTCAACATTAAATTACTATATGTTAAGTGCTTCATCTCCAGCAATATTATTGAGTTAGGTGATATGATTTGGATATGTGTCGCATCTTATATTCATCAAGTCAAAAGTTAACGAAAGCGTGCATATGCGAGTAGTGTTATAATGCATGAGTTTTTGAAAGAAATTGACAATATTAAGTTTTGAAATAATGTAAATGATTCCTAAGTCGAGCTCAGTACTAATCACAAATGGTCTTGTGAAATCTCCTTACATGATAAGTAAGTAATCAAGAGTTGGTTGCTGTAATACCATTTGTCGGTCCAAATGGAGAGGCAAGTGCATCAATCAATTAAATGCCAATGTCTAGTTAGTTGGTATTGTATTTAGTGAGAATAATTTATCAAGTTTGAAAATATAATTTGTGTCCTTGTTTGTCAAATTGAAAATAAGCAATGCACAATTGTAAATAAAATGGTAAAATATATATAATATTCTATTATAAATATATGACAAGAAATGGAAAATATTAAGAACAAGAAGAACACAAATTCAAGTGGAAATCCAAGATGGAAAAAAAAAACTACACGCAGATGAGAATCACTGAGTTGAAAATATGATACAAAGAAAATTCAAAGCAACAATCGAAAACCCTAGATATTTATACAGGTCTATAGTGCGGAGGTGAGGCCCTGCACCCCCGAAAAGACCTACGTTGTGAAAAAAACTTAAGTTTGTTGCACCGTGAGTCTCTCGGGCTGAATCCAAACAATTCGGTTCACCAACATCAACATATTTTATAGAGATTCAAAGATAGTATAAGAGTACAGACTTAGATACTCGATATTGGACATCAAGATCTTCACGGAATATCTACTACCACAAATGGATCTTCACAACTACTCAACTTCACTACTATAACGCCCACACAACTTCTTTATTGCTACTCGGCTTTGCAGATACTGCAGTCAAAGTTCATGTCATTAATAGGTTGAATTGGGCAATTCTGGCCTCCCCACAAGGGTATTGCTCTTCGGGTATGGTAAAATTTCTGGGTTGAACTTGAACTTCGAAATATTTCTTTAACTTCAAATAGCTCCTCTAGGATGAAGAAGAGCAACAAGAATAGAGGAGATTCTTGTGGCACTTCTTGAATTTATTTGTGTAACACCCCAAATTTTCGGATAATGATTAGAAGATTCTTAATAGTGATTAATTAGTTAAGGAAAAAAACTCAAATAAGGTTTAACTGAAGTCAGATGTCAGTCACGACTTTAGGGGTCAGTTTTTGTGAAATCGTCTTTTCGGAAATTTTGATTTTAACTATGTTTTGGTCAATCTTGGTCTTGTTAGAAAGGTTTTAACTCAAGGAGTGTGCTGATGTTCCCGGAATTTTATTCTGAAGTCGTTTGAGTTCCCGATGTTGAAAAACGTATTTAAAGGGTGAATGAATAGTAATTTTTGCGTGCGTACGTGTTTTGAGAAATTTACGAAATCCTCCTAGTTGATCCGAGTCTTGTTCTGTCAGGCCCCTCTTATGGGAAATAATTCAAGGATTCCGTTCGCGTTCACGGATTTCCATTCCGAGGTCAATCGAACGCTCGGGAGCAAAATCTGTCAGTCTTAGTGAATAGTAAAAAGTAATTCTGAAAAGGGCTAATTACAATAAAATACACAAACTTTGACAAGATTTGCAAATTAGACACAAACTTTAAAAATTTGCAATTAAAACACAAACTTTCAATTTTTTGCAAAATAGACAAACTCATTATTTTCTGGTTAATGGAAAATGACGTGGCATAAAAAAAATCCAAATGGACAAAGGGTCTGATGTGGAAATAAAAAAAGCCACGTGGATTTGCCACATAAAAATTCTACCAAAAATATTTCTATCAACTAAAAAAGGAGGGTATTTCCGTAATTTCGCTGCCTTCATTTGGCATCGATGCACAACCATTTCTCTGAAGCAACCAAAAATAAAAGAAGAATCGGAGAAGAAGAAGTAGAAATTCACTACTCCCCATCACTCTTCTCTCTACAAATTTTTTCAATTTCTTCTTCTATTTTTTCATTAATCTCCCCAAATAACTACTCTGATCTGCATACATTTTCTTTTTTTTTTTGGTAGAATTTTTTTGGAAATAAAAAAAGCCACATGGATTTTCCCTTTTTTAGTTGATAGAAATATTTTTGGTATAATTTTTATGTGGCAAATCCACGTGGCTCTTTTTATTTTCACATCAAATATTTTGTCCACTTGGATTTTTTTATGCCACGTCATTTTCCATTAACAAAAAAATAATGAGTTTGTCTATTTTGCAAAAAATTGAAAGTTTGTGTTTTAATTGCAAATTTTTAAAGTTTGTGTCTAATTTGCAAATCTTGTCAAAGTTTGTGTATTTTATAGTAATTAACCCTTCTGAAAAAGGAATCTTGGCTCGTTTTTCTTCTAACGACCCCGTCTTCATCCCGAGTCAGGTTGGTCCACTAGTATTCGAGCCAACGAGTCTCCCGGTATTTTTAGATTTCATGTCTGAGGTCATTTGGACCTTGACATCAAATAAAACAACTTTTAACCAAAGCCGGGGTAACTTTTGCAGTGTTCCTGCACTGTCATGGCTTCCAAGGGAAGCCAAAGCTCTCCTATAAATAAAGCATCCCCCTTCACTTTCATTTACTCATTCACCATCAATCCACTTCCAAGTTGAGAGAGTGGGAAAGCTTTGGGAGCCGAGAGAGTTCTATCGAAGCAAAAATCGTTCTTCGTGAGTGTTCTACAAGACGACGAACGGAGTAGCGTGGAAGGGATGCGGTGAGGAAGGATGCTAGGGGCGCTGTTGGGTCATAGCAGGCGGCTCTGCCGCCGTTACTACTCGACGAGACGCCGAGCTAGCCACCTTCCTTGGACGCACCTAACTCTGTCCATTCTTCTTCGTCGGTCTCGATTTCCATTTCTTTTCTTATCTTTTAAATTCCACATTTACTTTTCGTTCTTCGTGCTCTTCATATTCTTCGATAATATTCGTTTACTTTTCGTATAAAGTTGTATTTCGATTTTTGTTGAAGCTCTAAGTTAATAGCATTTCTATTATACCGTTCGTTTTTATTCTTGTTGTTATTATTCTCATCATTATTTCTCGTAATTAGTCTCGTTTATTCCGTTAAGTTTCCGTTCAAGTTATATTTAAGTTTTTGTCATTATTTTAAGTATTCAAGGAGGATTGTCGTGTTTATTCCGTTATAATGCCTTTTTTTTTAAGTTCAAAGCATGTTCGTTTCTATGTTTTATTCAAAGTTCTAAGCCTTATTTCAAGTTTAAAATGTCAAGAAAATGGAGAGGCAAACGAGTAACGTTTCGATCAATACTTGGATTGAAAGTTTCAGAAGTTCATGAAGGAGCACGGACCGTGCAAGTGTTGCACGGCCCATGCAAAGCCGTCCAGAACTCTCGGCATGAGTCTGGGAAGCTAGCACGGACCATGCAAGGTTAGCGCGGACCATGCTAGGGCTTGCACGGATCGTGCTATGCTTGCATGGCCCGTGTCAGAAAGTCTGGGCATCTGGTTCTCGTCTCATTAATTAGCATGACCTGTGCTATGCTTGCACGACCCGTGCAATGCCTCTGCCGCCATGTTTTGTCTTCAATCGTGCTCTAAACTCGAGTCTTTCACACCCTCATGTTTTCTAAAGATTCTAAAGTCGTGCAATCTATGTTTAAGTCCTAGTTAAGGGTATATAAGTTGGATATTGTTTGATTTCATGTTAGTAGTTAGAAATCTTCGAAGGAGGCCACTAAGTCGATGATTCAACTTTTGTAAGAGGAAGTGAGCCTCGTAGGAATTCGGAGAAGGATCATCAACTTGTTGCTTCATCTTCTGCTCAATAATCAAGGTGGGTAAATCTATACTCATCTAAAAGTTTGAGCTAATAAGCTCTAGAAGCATGTTAGGGCAAATGAGATATCCAATAAAATATTTTGCTCTGCCTGATTGATCTCTGTACAAGGAAGGAAAGAAAGGAAAATATTATGTGTTATTTGAGCTCTCGAGCATGTTTAGAAATGCTAGAATTATTAAGTATTGATTTTGCTTAGCATGAGATATTAGAATTGTCTTTAGTTGCAATTCGTGTTTATATACGTTCATTTCATCGTATTTGAATGTTGCTATTTTTCTAAGATTCGTATACTTAAAGGACTGCCTTCTAGGGTTAGAGATAAATCCATCATAGGCCGAGATCATGCTAAAGTAAAGGATTAGCCCCTAGACGTTGCTCTAGGCTTGGTTTTGCTAGCAAGGATTAAGAAAGGAAGGAACGTAGTATTTTGATTAAGCAGGAATTGAGCTCAGAGGACTTTGATCGTTAAGTGAGCAACTGCTGGGTTTATCCCTCGTAAACTCGTAAGGATATTCAAGGTAACCCCTTTTGTATCCTAAGACATGCCTAAGGGTGCAGTTGACATCAGGTTTGAGTCAAGATGGGCCTAAAAGAAAAGAAAAGGTTTACTGATATGGAGAAGGCTTTTGCGTTTTGCTCTCCATATACCGTCAGTTGATTATTGGATATCTTGAAGTTTATTAAAGTGTTGTATTAAAACCTACTGAGTACATTAGTGCTCACGCCCCCTTTTTTTCAAATATTTTCAGATTGAGATGCTGAGGATGTTGGTGGCTGTGGACGTGGGTTGACTACCAAGATTGTTTTGCTATAGTATAAGTTTCTTTTGAAATCTCATGATGTTTCTACTACTTTAATACACTCATTATAATTCCTAAGTTATATTATGTTTATCGAGATTCTACGAATATTCCCCAGACATGATTATATATAAGTGATGCATATTTAAGTTCTATTCCTGCTTCTCGAGTATATTTCATTTCGCCTATGAAGAGGCTTGTGCATTGATATCTGTTTACTCGCTTTGACCTATGAATGGGTCTATGTTTGTTGTTATCTGATTAGTTAGTCTTTTCATTTCGCTAAGCATGTTTCCTTCTTATTCAAGTAAACCCGAGTGTTATTGCCTATCTTTCGAAAGTATGCCTTCGTTCGCAAATCTTCTTTAATAATCTTCCATTCTTGTATTAATTCCTTAATTAACACCCCATCCCCATTCATTAATTTCCCCTCTCGGGACCAAGCTGTTACAATTTGAGTAATAATATCATGAAACTAATTTTGTATCAAAGTTGTAGTACTTCAAAGGTGAGGAACCCCACTTGATTTGATACTTCAAAATTCAAATAGCTTAAGTGCTTTAGGAAATGTGTAATTTGAAAGCTTGTTGGATCAATTGTTTCCATAATTTGTTAGCTTTCATTCACTTCTCTACACTTAATCAAACACCTCAGTTGCCATCTTCACCACATTACCAAATCAATCATTAAACCTTTAATGGATCATATCAACTCTCAAGCTAAACAGATAAGAAATCACAAAATTGCTTTGCTTCTACCAGCCAGAATCATATAAGAAGAAATCTAGTAGCCATGAGCAACTAAAAAGATAACAGTCACACAATCTGTCTTCCAAAGTGATCTTTATAGCTACATGAAAGATTAGAATAGTATAATGTGTCAATACATGTAGTGAACTATTAAGATGATACCAGAGTGTGACATGTTCAGTTGGAACATGTTTGATATATAATACATTATGTAGAAGTTGATAGTACTAGACAAACAATGCTTATCGCACCACCAAGATGATGATATCCTTCCAACAACATCCCAGCTCTTTATTCCAGAAATCGGATGAGTTTCAGAACTGACATTTATCCAAGCTATCAAAGTAGGGATGATCCATAGCAGCTATTGCCGAAATTCTATCAGCTGGATTGTATTGAAGCATCTTCTGCATAAACCAAAAGACAGCAAAAATTGTGTAATGACATCTACTAACTAACATTCTAAGCAGATGCTAAAATTAAGCATCTAGAAAAAGGCAGCTGTATGTATTTCACTATTCTGAGATCTTTGTCAAATCCCATTACAAAATGGAAGGTGCTACAGCCTACAAGGACTCCAATCATTGATATTCTCATATTCTGATTGGAAGTATTAATATTTAGACAAGAGTGAGAAGTTATATATAGGCTGTCATCATCTTCATCACTCTAAATGGAAAGTCAGGTCACAAGAAGATTAAACAAAGAGAGAATGTGAGACAAAGGAATCACCGATAAAAGGTCAACACCATCAGGTCCCAATGATGGAACAGCGCGTGCCAAGTTTTGAGCTTCCCAAAAGGGATACACATGCCAATCCCGCAGAGAAGTAACTCCTGGCCAATTCTTCTCAGTGGGTGTTCCCAGCAACCTGCAATCGTAAAATAGTTGAAGAGAAATACATGGAGCATTTAAATATCAGCTAACCAAAAATTAGTGATAACAAGTATTTATCAAAACCAGCTTCACTTTGCATAAAAAAAACCTTATATCCAGATACTAATTAAATCATTGGAGCAACATAAATCTCTAATGTCCACATCTCCCACGACAGAAACACACACTTCCTTTATTTAAAATGATTTTTTTTCTGTAATATGACTTTGCTTGTATGCAGAGAATAGAGATACTTAACAAGGAACATCTAAAAGATGGCAAACTTAAAAAGTGACAAAGGCTATATTATATCAAAGAACTCGATCAACAGCAAAGAAACAAACATCACATTCAATCAATCTCACCATATTTGAGAACATAATCTTTCTAAGCTTTATTAATCAGTGATATGGCGAAGTAAAGATGACAACTATCATATTCATTTCAAACTTTAGGACAATCAACCCTAAGACAACAAATAACCGAAGCAGGTAAGTCAATTCAGGTGTTCAAAATCTCAGGTACATCAATGTCTCTGCATTTCCCAAATTAAGATAATATTCAAAGATGTGGTTTTGCTTATATCTTGATCGCATAATGTATAATCTTAGCCATAACCAAAGTATAAACAAACAAACGATCTCATGATGAAACAGCATTCTACTTGTCCAGGACTAATCATGTGGCAACAAACAATATACAATTAATTTATTAATCAGGAAGAGTCAGAAGCAACAGACCAATTCAGCAACTGAGAAACGAATAACCAAAACACTATCACTATCAAAACAACATTGAAAAAGACAGAACGTACTTAAAAATATGGAGAAGTTGCTGAAACTCAGAATCTCCAGGAAACAAGGCTTGCCTCCTCACCATCTCCGCTGCAAGAGAACAAAAAAAAAGAGATCAAAAATTCAATTTTCCCCCAAATCAACAATAATTTACCAATATTTCATATAATAAAATGGCAATGAGAAGCAATTCCTCACCAAAAATACAGCCAACAGACCACATATCAACCCCGGTTGAGTAATGAGTCGATCCGAGAAGAACCTCCGGAGCTCTGTACCACAGAGTGACGATCTGCACATTTGCAGAAAACCCATTGATTCTTCTCCAACGCCAAAAAAAAAAACTCAATAAAAAAAAAACACAAATCGAGATGTAAAATCCACAATACCTCGTGCGTGTAGCTCTTTAGAGGGACAGTAAACGCCCTCCCGAGGCCAAGATCGGCGATCTTAAGAATCCCCTTCTCCTTATCGAGCAACAAATTCTGGGGCTTGAGATCGCGGTGGAGAACGCCGTGGCTGTGGCAGTGCGCCACCCCTTTGCAGAGCTGGTAGAGGAAGCTCTGGATCAACTGCGGCGCAAGCGGCCTAGGGTTGGGGCCCTTGCGGTGGGAATCGATGAATTTCTTGAGATCGGTGTCGAGATACTCGAAGACTAGGTATAGGAGCGGCTTGCCGTTCTTGTTGTCGACGTGCTCGACGCAGAGCAGCCGGACGACGTAGAGCGACTGCGACAGCATCTGGAGGAGGGAGACCTCGCGCAGCGCCGTAGGCGGCACGCCTTCCTCGTCCATTTCGAGGCGGGTTTTCTTCAGCGCCACCACCTGCCCCGTGGATTTCTCTTTGGCTTTGTAGACCTTGCCGTACGTACCCTCGCCGACCTTCTCGAGCTTCTCGTACTTCTCCATTGATCGATTGATTGATGGAAGAATTGGGTCTGTGGGATTTGTGTCTCACTCTTTATCTCTTCTCTCTTCACTCTTCTCTCTCTTAAAACCTCCTTTTCTAACGGTTGTATTGCTTTGAATTTCGAATTTGTGAGAGCGCGCCGAATGCATTAGGATTGGATTAATCTGATTGTTAAATAATAAACTAAACTATTAATATATTATTATACCCTGCGCCCACTTTCACTTATTGGTCTTCATTGGTTTCAATTTTTATTTCAAAATGGGAGTTTCTGTTTGCACCTCCATTTTCATTCTTTGCACCTTTTAAATAAAAAGATAAAAATAAAATAATTAATAATTGATTAAATTATTCTTTAATTACTTCCTTGTACCATTTTTTTTACTCAATGAATCCCAAAATAAAATTAAAAAAATAAAAATTTAAACAATATAAAATATATGAATAAATCTGTGAAAATAGAAAATTATCCGATTTGAACCCAAAAAGAAAGTTACATTATAGAACACAATTTGTACTCAATAACCTAGTTTGTAGTTGTGCAATTATTGTGGCAAAAATGAAAAGAGAGACAATGCAGGATGAAAATGAAGATGAACAAAGCAATGTAAGTCATTTTGTTTAGTTTGTACCGATTGAATTTCGAGATTTTACAGTTTTCGTAGACCTGTTTTCGTGTTTTGTTCGGGTTTTACAGTTTGAACATTCTTCAATGTGTTCGGACAACGAAGATCGAACATAAACACAATGTTCGAATTTTGAAAGTCGAACCAAACTTGAGATTTTTTTGAAGATATACATGTTCGAACTAATGTTTTCGAACTAGATAATTTTGTTCGAGTTTCAAAGTTCGAACTTGTCCATTAAGTTCGAATTTTTATTTTCGAACATGTGTTCATGTTCGAACTATGTTTCCAAACTAGATAAGGTTGTTCGAGTTTTAAAGTTCGAACTTGTCCATTTAGATTGAATTTTTATTTTCGAACATGTGTTCTCCAGCAGCAACTAATGTTGATTTAATTTTGAATAGGATCGAACTGAGAGCAGTGTTATGGGCCCAATCAATACAGAGTTGGTTCCTGATTTTACGGACATATTCCAAACTATGGAATTGTTTGATTCTCGTGAGAATTTGATCAGTTGTGTTCGTGAGAGAGCTATTCCAGTTGGTATTGTCGTTATTGTGCGACACTCAGATGCTGGGAGTGATACTGGGAATCCTCGATTGGTATTGTCATGTGAACGAGGTGGGTATCCCCGTGTGATTAAGAAGAAGCCTCCAACAGAACGTGATTACATACAACAAAATTTAGATGATGATAAGGTTTCAGATGAAGGAAAGAAAGAAAGAATTCCAGAACGAGCTCAAGGGAGACTGGGTCGAAGAGTGAAGCTTCTTAGAGCTTTTCCTGAAGTGTTATTGATGGACTATACGTACAAGACGAACATGTACAGATTACCTTTGTTCGAAATAGTCGGTGTTACCTCAACAAACATGACGTTCTCTGTTGCATGCGTCTATCTAGAGGCTGAGAAGGAGGATAACTACATTTGGGCGCTCACTGTTCTTAAAGGGCTGATGGACCAGAAAACATTACCTAGTGTGATTGTGACAGATTGTGAGCGAGCGTTAATGAATGCCATAGAGGTGACGTTTCCCACCACCCGACATTTTTTATGTCGATGACATATAAATAAGAACATCACTGCCAATTGCAAGAATAAGTTTCGTACTAAAGATCAATGTGAATCATTCTTGAGTGCATGGAATCTGATAGTGTTTGCTGAAACTGAAGCACGGTATGGTGAAATGCTTCGGAGGTTTTAAGAAGACTATGCCACCAATTCCACTGTTGTGGATTATGTCATTAACAATTGGATTGTGCCTTACAAAGAAAGATTTGTAAGCTGTTGGACAAATCGTGTCATGCACTTTGATAATACCACAACATGCAGGTATGTTTCTATATTTCTTATTCCAAAGTTTTGGACAAATTGATTTTGTTCGACTTTATGTATTCGAACTGGTCTATATCTAACTATTTTATACTATATTGATAAATTGTAGGGGCTGAAGGTGCCCATGCAAAGTTAAAAAGGTTTCTTGGAACAAGTACAGGCAATCTTGAAGGATGTTGGGAGAAGATACATGATCTACTAGAGACTTCTTTCAATGCAATAAACGCATCGTTTGAAAAGAGTGTTAATGTGGTTCAACATCGCTACAAGTCTCCAATATTTCAATTCCTTCGAGGTACAATTTCTATTGCTGCATTAGATAAGATTTATGAGAAAATGAAGAGTATCGGGGAAGATGTGGTGGACCCATTACTATGTGGTTATGTGTTGAGAACGAAGTGTGGTCTTCCTTGTGCACATGAGATCGATCAACATGTTCGATCATCCACACCATTTTCTTTAGATGTTGTGGATAAGTTCTTGAGGAAATTGGATATGGAACCTACATGAGTGAAGGTTGATGTGGCTTCTGACATTGATAATCGTCGGTTTGAAACTTGGACTTGTGCAAACAACATGTTTGCACAAGCGGACGAGTCTGCCAGGTTACTCATGCTGAAGAGATTTAGAGAGATTGTTACCCCGTCTACCATTTCTATGGTTGAACCAGACGTGCAAACTAAGACTCGTGGAAGACCGAAAGTCACAAAAACTAAAGTTGATACATCCACGAAGCGTGAGAAGAGTGTCTTTGAGTACACTGACTCGTTCAATGACAGTTGTTCGCAAGTTCCGGACTCATTTGAGGTTGATACATCGCTATCACAAGTGTTGTTCACTACGAGGCCACATAAATAAAAGGTCATTCATCCTAAAGCATCGCATCATTTGGGGATTCGATACATTGATCAGATATTAGCAGCATTCAAAGGCTATGTGACGAAGACTGAAGATGTCACCGCAGATGGTCATTGTGGATTTCGTGTGATTGCTGGTTGGGTGCTTGGGGATCAGGAGGCTTGGTCACGTGTCCGTACTGATCTTTTCTACGAGATCCACACTAATCCAGAAATATGGGACAAGTGTTTCCTTGAGCGTGGACGAAGAGAGAAAGTGTTGAATATAGTTAACCGTTATGAATTGACAGCTCATACGAGACATTGGTTTGTTTTGCCTGATTTAGGCCATGTAATGGCTACGGTGTACAATGTTGTTCTTGTGACGTTGGGTGGTCGCTATCCCACTACATTCTTGCCTTTATCATCAGCTGTTCCAGTGGACCCGAAATGTATTTGCATGGCAGCGGTTAAGATTGGAGAAGGGAAACGCGCCAATCACTTCATTCATGTCCTTGTTTTAACTAGTTCATGGTTACATTGCTTATATTTTACTATACCCATTATAACTGTAATGTAATTTTTTTTGTAGGTTTTCATGAAGCCGAAGCACCCTTTTCCACCCATATCCGTCCAATTGAAGGACTTTCGCATGGATTGCGTAGCTGGATGGGAAGAATATGTCACTCGTCACTAGTTTATGTACTAGAACTGTGTAATGTACTTCAACATTGTTATGTACTAGAACTGTGTAATCTAATAGAACTTTGTAATGTACAAGCATTTAGTAATAGAATTTTAATTGGTTCCAATCGGCTGCAGGTTGTACATGAAATTCACAAGGCAATTATGCTTGTTCGAACTATATAGTTCGAACATTTCAAGTTTGTTCGAACTATATAGTTCGAACACGTAGGATTTGTTCGAACTATATAGTTCGAACAAGTAGGACTTGTTCGAACTATATAGTTCAAACATTTCAATTTTGTTCGAACTACACTATTCGAATAGATTTAACATGTTCGAATTTATGATATCAAACCAAACTTGTTGCCAAACTTGTAATCCTGTTCGAATTAAACACCTTCATGTACAAAACCTCATATCACAAACATGTTCGACATTTGAATTTATAATAAATGGTAATACAAAATAAAACATAAAAATGAGTCTCCAATACAAACCACATCAAATACAATACAAAATAGATAATAATCATCACATGTCCAATACAAAATAGATAATGATCATATCTAATACAATCACATGTCCAATACAAAATATATAATAATCATCATGTCTAATACAAATCCAATACAAACCACATCAAATACAATATATAACAGATAAACACTACTGTCGTCTACATCTTCGTCTCGCGGAAGACTCGCCCTGCTCCTGTCCCCTATCAGCATGTCTCTCGCCCTGCTCCTATCCCCTATTAGCGTGTCTCTTGCCCTGATCATGCCCTGTACGTAAATGCAATGCCTTCAAAGCTTCTTCAACTTGAGACATCACATACGACAATGATAAGTCCTGGTCATGAGCTCTCCACCGAGTCAGCACTGGATCAAGATATCCAATAGCTGGCTGAATCCCCTCCCAAGGCGAAAGCTGTGGGTCTACAACGGGAGCTGTGGCCTCAGGCTGGACTCGAGGATGCGATATGGAGTGATACCACTGGAGGTAATCGGGGGAGCACGCCCAAGCTGGATATGCAACTTGTTCTCGGGGTTCTTCTAACAGCATGTGACTCTCCCACTGCTCGTAAAAGGATGCAAGCATGCCCCATACGAGGCGATACTGTCCGGGCTTCTTACCCCGTCTAAAAACAACAGGATCCAGTGGACGTTGTGGAATGGTCTGCACCCGTTCAAACTGTCTCAACACCTGATCTGGGAGATATGGATCCACAATATCACAAACTGTGATACAACCTTCGTAGATTGTCACCTCGGGCCGGTCACCGCCATCTCGCAGCCTCACATACGGATCCCACACAACCTAATATTCAAACTGAAATTAGAACATATGATTGAAACAAAATTACATCATATACAAATATAAGTAACTTACATCCTCTGGTCTCAATGTATCCTGCTGCACCCTATAAGCCCTCACCGCATCCTCAGATACTGCATCATGCGTCTGTTGAGCCCATCTCATAGCATATGGCTGTCCAGTGCGGTAGTCGGTATTTGGCTGTGGTCGGCCAAGTGTCGGGAAGTGCTCATAAATCCATGCTTGTGTGAATTAACAATACATTAAAAAAAACATATTTAATGAATAAAAAAATGAAAATAAGAATAATAAATTTGTCATTTACCTTTAAGAGTGTCAGGAAACCAGCCATCTGTCTACACCCAACCCGAGAGCCCACTCCCAATTATCTGTATAGAAAAGCCAATGCAGCTACCCCCCACGCATAACCCTCAAACTCCTCAGGGTCCTCAAACAATCGGAGATAATGGCATGTGATCCGAACGCCCGTCTTATCCGTGAATAGTGTACAACCTAGAATGTACACCAAGTATGCCCTCGCCGCGCAAACTGCCTCGAAATCATCAGTACTAGAAGCCAACACACTAAACCTAGTGTGCAGCCACTTTAATTTGATGTAGCTGCCCCGATCACTTACTTCCTGAATAGCCTCATCAGCCGAGACTCCAAGCAGACGCCGTACCATGTGTTGCCCCCCAGCAACATCCTCCCTAGAAAACTCAACTGGTCTACCCTCCGTACTAAGACCAGTCAAACAATACACATCATCCAGTGTAATAGTCATCTCACCAAATAGAAGGTGAAATGAGTTGGTCCCCGACTTCTTCACCAAACTCTTCCATGTCCTTGACTCGCCTGCGAATGGCCACTTCAGTAATTTTGCAGTTAGAGAGTGGCATTTTAGGACTTTTCTTTCTTCACCCCTCCAAATTGCAGCTGCAACGTGTGTTTTAAAGTTGCGCAGCACTGATGTATCTGTAGGGCCACCGGGGAATGGACCTCTCAGGATCTCATCATTGTCCTCCTCATTATTTGCATCCTCCCATCACCCTCATTACTCCCATACTCTTCATTATGCTCATGTCTCATCTCTTCTTCAGCTTGGGCTCGGGCTTCTTCTTCGGCTTGGGCTCGGGCTTGTTCTTCGGCTTCTGCTCCAGTGTTGATTTCCGCCTCGCGGATGCCGTTGGTCTCCTCCTATCATAGTGAGCAGCTGCACAAAAAAACACAAGTCAGATGATGGTTCAAACTGTAAAAATCGAACTGCACAACAGAGTTCGAACTATAGAAGCCGAACCTATACTTCGAAAATTTTAAGCTGTTAGAGTTCGAACTGTGAAAGCCGAACATAGAGGGTGAGTTCGGCTTTTAAAATTCGAAACCATACTTAGCCAAATTCAAGCCTCCATCATGTTCGGCGTTTTGAGTCCAAACACATCTTGCATGTTCGGTTTTAAAAAGCCGAACATGTTGGAGGCTTGAATTTGGCTAGGTATAGGTTCGAATTTTAAAATCCGAACTCACCCTCTATGTTCGGCTCTCACAATTCGAACTCTAACAAAAAAATCGGAGTATACAGTTCGAACAAAACGCGCATCAGGGCAAAACCTAGTCACCATCTCGACACAAACCTCCATTTTATCACCACATTCAACCCAAACTAGCATCTAAGCATCCTAATAACATATCCTAACATCTTAAACTATTGCAAAACTTGATTTAAATAAAAACCCAACAATTTAAAATCTTATGAAATATAATGTATTAAGTAACCAAAAAGAACATGAAACTCACCAAATCGATCCATGAAACTAGCTTGGAAGTCGCCGGCCTTGAAGTAGAATGTTGAACAATTTTCTTCGGCTCGATTTCGAACGATCTCCGCGGTGAAAGTCGACTTTCACTGTTTTTTCTTTTTCCCTCTTTACGTTTTTTTTTTACTTTTTGGAATTTCGGTTTTTAAAATTTCAAATTTTATGTTTTTTTTAAAATACTTTATTGATTTTAATTTTCAGATTTATGTTTTTTTTTAAGTTAAAAACATATTTTATATGTAAGGGCAATATAGTCCATTTTAGGGTGCAAAGAGTAAAAAAGAGGGTGCATGGAGAAGCTATGGTGCAAAAAGTAAAAATAGGGGTGCAAAGAGAAACTCCCTTTCAAAATACAGTTTCCAAGTGTTATTATTCCTTTTTGTCAGCCTTTGAAAAAGTATATTATTATTATTATTATTATTATTATTATTATTATTATTCGTCCTTTTTTTTCTTTCGTGGTTTGGTACAGTTATATTCCAAAAGTGTTCTTATTCATTTTACACATTCGAGTGGAAAATATTATATTCTCGTCATTTATGTATAAGTGTCATTCTAATATTTTAATTTTATTTCACAAAAGTATCATTCTACAAATTCGAGATAAAAAAATCACATTTTTCTTATATTTGCCCCCATTTAATGCATTTTCCTAGCGGTCCGAGTTGCTCTCATGTATTATATTAAAACATATAATTTAAACTTATTTAATGTATTCACATGGGAGTGTATTAGATAATTCAATTATTTTATTAATATATACACATTTCTCTAAAATGACACTTATTTTAAAAGGGAAGGTGTGCCTTTCAAGGTTCTGGAGCTATGAATTGATATGGTGTTATGGGAAAATTTTATGCTAGATCCAGTGACGGACCAGAAATGTTTTTTTTTTGGGGGGGGGGGTCAAATCATAATATAAAAGGCCATAAGTAGAATAATAAAAAAATAAAATTTAAATTAATATAATTCTAATGCAATTATAATATTCTTAAAATTGCAATGTTCGCAAATAAAAAATTAAACATAACCACCTCATAACATGTCTCTTCTATATTTTATCATATTCTAAATCGTTACATAATAGTTTCATTAGTAACATTTACAAATACATATTTTTCAATGTGAGGTACTAAACAATCATTTAATAGTGTGTCCACCATTTTTTTCGATGTAAGTTACTAAGCAATGATGATGTTCATTGATAAGAAAACTATTTCTACTGTAGCAGTGACAATAAGCAAAATCATAGACAATTTAACTAACAAAACCAACGAAAAATTTAATGTCTTCTTGTAAATACCATACTTTAAGGGGTAATCAAACATTGGCTATCAGTGCTCTCCCGTTGATGCTTCTATGGATCTTGTCTCTTTTCGCTTCAGGTACGAGTGCCCCAACTTATCATACCTTTAACACTCCACTTCATTTTTGCTCATTTTGTCCATTGAGTTTCCAGTGTGGGCTGACAAGGTCTAAAGTCAGGTTTCCTATTGTTGGATTTAACCTTCCCGCAACTTGTTAATTTTCTCAAGTCTCTTAGATAGAGACTCAATCTCTTCAGTGAGCTAATCAGTAACAAATATTGACTTGGCTAGATTATTATCAGGGAAGATGGAGTCTACCATTTTCTTCTAAGGTTCTAGTCCGTCGCTTCTTGTTCTTTTCTCGATCCATGTACAACATTGCATCTGGTATGGAAAGACCACTATAAATCAACCTCTTCATACGATTTAAGTCGTACACGTGTGCTTTCTGGATACGAATAGCTCATTGGGTATCAACTTAGAGAAATCCTTGTGATCTTTGGTGGAGATCACCTCTATGGTCCACTTTGGTGTTAGGTTGTCTACGATATCGGTGTTCGTCTAGGACTTAAAATAAGTTTGACCTAAACTTCTAACTGTACTCATGAACCTTATCTCTAATGAGGTGATGATCTTGTCATGTGTCATTCTGAATGACTCACATTGTCTAACCACCAGCTGCAACTTGTTTCCTTTAAAATGGTTAGACTTACTTTAGAGTGCAACAAAATGTCCAATATCTCCTTGGCAGGGCGAAAACTCTTATTATCATTCATGATGTCATCGTCCAAAGTTTGATAGGTTGGCTGAGTGACAAACTCCAGGTTCTTGATCCTCTTCTCATTAGGAGTGAAATTCTTCTCTTTGGAATCTTTGCAGGTTTGTTCGCGTTAAGAATGCACTTTGTGTTGTCAGTCATGATCGTGATTGTATCATTCTCGATGACCTCTCCTATGTCCCATGTAGAGAACATATGTGTGCTCACATACGTCTGCTCTTGTTCTTGTAATTTTTAATTGAAAATTTCAGTAACTTATGGTTTCTCGTAGTATCAGAAATGTTAGAGCAACATGTAATAACGAAAGCAAATAAAATAAATACGAATCTGATTCAAATAGACTGGTCAATGAACCAACCGCTGTGATACCACGTGACGATCCTAAATAATTAATCAAATATTTAGGGAGGTGAATAAACATGTGTACTTCATAAAACACTTAACATAATAAGTATGCTCAGCTGGCCAGTCTAAGAGATGCGTGTGGTTTTTTTTCCTGAAAATGAGTTTAAAGCTCAAATAAGGGAAGTGGATAAAAGCAGTTAATGAAAGCTAGTAAAGACACCATGTATTATAGAAATTCGAATAGAAAGATTCTTTGTCCTCTCTTCTTCCAGAGCTGAAAGGGAATCACTATGATTTCAAAATACAACTCAGATTAGACAATGATCAAGTGATACTCATACCTAAAACTCACAAACTAAGTAGTTGTTGCTGCTGTTCTGACTCTCTTTCAAGTACGAAAAACTCTGAACTCACACTTTTTTCTATAATGTCGCTAGGTGTGCTATTGCAATATTTGGTAGGATTTTAAATCTCCTAAAATTTTTGAAGCTCAGCAGAAATTACAACATTTTGCAAGAAAACATGACTTTCAGAATGAATCTGGTAAGCTAGAATGTTGGAATCGCTTAAAGGCTCTCAAAATGCTTGAAATTTGTACTTCATAACTCTTCAAATGAGCATGAACTCCTCATTTTATAAGAGATAGATCAAATCATCCGTTGAAAGTACAATTTGAATTATCGTACTTCTGAGCTGTTCTTTTGTTTTCATCTCTGCAACCCTGACATGGATCAGTCTTCAAGTGTTCTCAGATTAGCTCTCATTTGGCTCAATTTGTCTTCTTTTTCCTTGGTCTTTACTCTCTTTGTCTTCTAGCTTTGACTTTCTGACATTGGGGATTTCTTTCTGAAAATGGAAACATGTCCCCTGATCCTTTTTCGATCCTCGTTTTGTCTTTTATCTCTATTTCATTCAAGGATATGAAATCTTCCCGTTTGTCTTTTGTAACATGTCAAAACGGATAGAACTCAACTTCCACTGACTCTCAATTAGGTAATGGTGGGTTTTTCAAACTCTAATCTTCAACTGATCTGTTAGTAAAAAATTACAACTAAAAAATCAAGAAAAATTAAATGAATTCTTATAAAAAGTATTAATTATATACATTATACATACATTTTTATGCTTGTAAATTTCTTCAAGACATCGCCTCATGCCTCTAAATTTCTTAATTCGGCCCTGGTTTTTCATTATACTGGAATTTCCCCCTATCTTGTTATTTGGTCAATCCCCAGAGAATAATAGATTTGCAAAATTTGACATCAATTAAAGCACTTAAAAATATTTCAACTAACAATATATATATATATATATATATATATAAGAGGGTTAACATGCATATAGCCCCTAGTGTATAAATTAGGGATTAATTATATCTATTAATTTAGTAATTTAGATGGTCTAAATTGTTTTGGAAATTGTTGAAAATCTACGTGCTTTTATTTTCATGGTGCACAAGGGTAAAAACAAATTTGTTTATCTTCAAGTGGCTAACTGGGTCAAGTTTAAAAGTTCAATGGGTTAATTGAGCTGAGTTTGAAAGTTCAAGAGGCTAATCGGGACCAAATTTAATTTAAGGGTCAAAATACTCCTTGAGAAATAATTTAAGGACCAAATTGAACCTTATCTCATATTATCATGTAATTAATCATTATTAATATATATATATATATATGTGTAAATATATACATATATGATTTTAAAGCCAACATATAGCATAATAGTATTAAATATGATAAACATGAATTATATGATAAACTCGCTAAATTTAGAAGGTACATCGAGAAGTTAGAGAGCTTCTACTTTTATTAAATGCTAGCTACTTTAATGTTAGTTTGAATTGAATTTGCAAGCAATTCAAAATGTACCAAATTAGTTAATATAGCATATATCGAGTACAAAATAAGCATTTATTTACTGAAATAAACATTAGTATTCAACATTAACCTACTCAGTTTATAAAGCATTAAAACAAACAAAATTAACCATTTGCACAAAAAAAATTGTTCAAATTTAATATTGAATTTAATTCATAAAAAAATCTTGCTATTTTTTTATCCATGTAATCCAAAAAATTTCAAATTAAGAAACTAGTAAATGAATTTTGAAACGAAAAACGAGTAACACTTTCAAACACATAAAAAAAATTAATAATATCTTTGAATAAATAATTGAAATAAAACAAGCAAATAATTCAAACTAAAATTCAAACAATGCATTGCCTACGATAAAAAAAAAAAGTATTAATACAATAAAAATAAGCATTAGTATTCAAATACACAACATACAATAACCTAACATAATCAATTATTAAAGCATTAAAATCAACAAATTAGGCATACCCACTCACCAAAAAAAAACATTAATGTTGATTCCAAAATTAAATACTCTATCAAAAATAAAAATAAAAATAAAAATATTAAATATATATAAAAATAAATCACTATTTTTTTCTTAATCCACATAGATGACACACCAGCATTTCATGTGCCAAGTCTTTGCTTTTAAAAAAATGTTATTTTAATTTTTAATTTTTCATGATTTTATTTAATTTATTTATTTTTATTTAGGGTTCATCCATCTCCAATTAGAGTATATTAAAAAAATTATAAAAAATCTAATTATGGACTTATAGCACACCAAGTGGAACATGAATGGACATAGGGGACCTGATCCGCATATATGACACGAAAAAAACTCTAATGTTGATTCCCAATTCAATAGAAGCATGTATATCTTTGTTAAAAAAAATAGAAATATACAGTTACACAAAAAAGGGAAAAATCATTAATGAAAGGAATGAAAATTTATTAGGATGTCAATCTTGTTCGACCAAAAATGACATTTTCCACAAATTAAGAAAAGGATCTATATTAATAAAAAAATTAATATTAATTGTTCACATATTTAGATCTAATGGGTATAATTAATTCATAATTTACACATGAGGGATCTATTTACATTTGATCTCTCATCTAGAGCTGGCAAATTGGGCTGCCCAGTCTGGCCCGAAAATTCAGGCCCGCAACAAAATTTGGGAGCGGTCCGAAATTTTCCGGGCCCATTTTTGTGAGGTCCGGCCTGAAAGTATTCTACGCCTATTTTTTCGAGGCCTGGTCCGGACCATCCCATGGGCGTGGTGCATTTTCCTAATTACCTTAAATGTTGGAATTACCAATTATTTGTGTGCGAATTATCATTTATGGGTTAATGGGAGGGAGGAAATTTAACTACAAATGAGATTCGGAGTAATGATTGAGATTCATGAATTATCACATGGAAATTCTTTTTAACAAATTTTGTTTTCCTTATAAATAGTTTTAAAGCCTAAAGTCCAAAAAAAAAAAGTCCTTCTATTCCTAATTTTTTCAGTTACTACATCCTTTCCGCCAACAAATTATATATTTTGAACAAACTATTTAGCTACTAAAGATCGACTCAAAAGAAAAAATTGAAATATTTGTTTAGTGGTTGTAGCTCAAAAGAACAAACTATATACATCGTATTCACAAGTTCTAAAATGTTTGTTTTATGTAATAAAAAGTCATATATCCATCAAATCTCAACTACATATTAAACTAAAATAGAGAAATTATTCTTTGATATGATGCGCAAAAAAAACGGTTACTCCTCCACATGAACTTATTTAATCATAGAATATAATAAAATTTATTACATCATGGTAATTATTTTGGAAGTGATAAAATAAAGAAAATGATTAACTACAAACGTATCTGCAGGCGCAATAGTGATTGTTGGGCCCAATTAGACAAGCATAAGATTGAGGAAAAACACCATATCTCAGCCTACATATCTCCAGGCATTCAAATTTTCCAACTTCGCATGAAGTATTGTCCACATCGTAATCGCATAATTTTCCTTCCACTATGTATACAACAAATCAAATACATAATTACATACATACGGAGGGATCCGGTCTTAATTTGTGTGATATGATTTTATAATGCAAAATCCGTAACACGTACAGTCAAGATTCAAACACAATCAAACATTAGCAAAATTATAAATATGATTTGAATATTAATTTTAATCCAGATCTTTAACCAGATATGTCTTATGTCATTTGATCCATAAAAGTGATAGAACGATTTCACATATTTTTTTTTTTCGAATGCAAAGATCAAAATTCAGAAGAACAAAAATAAACTTTATGTTTTGCATGTTCTCGCGTTTAATATTCTGAGTACAACTAAGTGGTTTTATTTTATTTGTTGTTTTTGCGGTATTCAAAATTATCGAAACTTTTATTTAATACTATTTTCAATAAAAAAAATTATTTAATACTAGTTTACTTTCATATGATTACACATATATGATTTACCACAATTTAATAATTCAATATTACATTAGGTGTAGCACCTACGATACCTGATGTCATGAAAACAATGGGTAGCAACAACATGAATAAGTAGAGCTTTGACATTCTCGAGTTGCGGAAGAGGAAAATATTTCAAATTTGATATGTTAATTATTAAGTAATGAAGAATATATAGATATGATATTGCATGATTTCTAGATTCGAAAACGAATTTTGAACGTGTTTAATAACTAATTGGATTTAATGATTGAAAACAAATTAAAATGGCATTCCTTGTGTTATGGCGTGGATTTATCAAAACTTAATTAATTCACTTTCCTTTTATACTAGAGTATAGGATTGTGTTATACTTTATTCGTCCCAATTAAATACTTCCTATTATTATTTTGGAGTGTCTCAATTATATAATTTCATCATTATAATTAATATTATTTTTCATAGTAATATATATATATATATATATATATATATACACCCTTAGATTTTAGAAATTATAAATTAATCACTTAAGTTTTTTAAAATTATAAATTTTAAAAAATGAGTAATGTTGGAAGTTTGCTTTTGTATCTTGTTTAATTTTCATAAATATTTTTAATCTACATGCGAGTAGAAAATGGACTATACATATAATTAAGACGGGGGATTAATAAACATTGTACATGTTTGGTGGGAGAACTACGCACTATATTTATTTACTATAATTATGTTACTTATCTTATTATATTTTAGTGGTTATTAGCACTATATACAATTAGCACTAAAATATAATATATTAAGCAATAAAAATTAAAAAAAAATAGCATTAAAATATAATAAAATAAACAATAAAATTTATAGTAAATAAACATAGCTTGTAGTTCTCGCATCAATCACTAGTTCTCATTTGATCAAATTTCTACATAGTAATAGTATATTAATATGTGAATACTTAACAAGATTTAAATTCTAGGGTGAATTTCTGCAACTCCTTACGGTCGATCGTCTAGCTATATTATAAAAGTCTATAATCATTAAGGTTTATTTCACGTCCAATATAATAACATTCTTTGAAAAAAAATTATAATAATCCAATTACATGCAACTAATTGTGGCAATTAACGCGGTTGAGACTATCGAGATAATTAACAATTTTAAAGGGTATTTTCTAGTTTTAAAACCCTTTCCACGAACCAACCTAATCAAGAGAGTTTCTACGGTTTTGTCCCTAAAATCTAGTAGATCAAGAGGTCCATATGAGATAAATCACGACATGTATCTCAATCGATGTGCTAATATATATTGCATGTACCTTATGTCAACCACAATAAATTCAATATTCCAAATTGTATTGTGATTAATTAATCATACTATAACAAGGCCTAATAACTAAGCAGAGCCGGTGATGAGAATGTGCGAGGAGAGCTTCTGCATAGGGCCCTCAAGAAGCCTATGTATTTTCTTAATATTAGGAGTCTAAATTTTATCAATAAATTAAAATATAGTGTTTTTTCTAATATTAGAGGCAAAAATTTTATAATTAGCGCAGGGGCCCCAAAATATTTGATTAAGATGGTCCTGAAATTAACTAAGTCATGTTTTTCCTTGTTATTGCAATCGATCTTTAAAATTATCGAAAATTTTATTTAATAGCAATCATTTAATTTGCATGTGTGCGTGTGTGATTTCTGTATACATATCTAAGTATTATATTAGGTGTAACAACTACGATACCTGATGTCATGGAAACAATGAGTAGCAGCGACATGAATACACAGAACTTTGACATTATCTCGAGTTGCGGAAGTAGAAAATATTTGAAATTTTGAAATCTCAGTGTATAAAATTCTTAGATATGTAATATGAATAATTAGTAACTAATGATCAATATATATATAGGGGAGATATAGATATTGCATGATTTCGTATTCAACATGATTGTTGAAAACAATTAAATGAGATATCCCTTGTTATGGCGTGGGTTTACTAAAATGTTTTAACTTTCCATATATAATAGTATATAAATGTAGATATTGCATGATTTTCCTATTCAACGTGATGATTGAAAACTAATTAAAAATGACGTTCCTTGCTTATGGCGTGGGTTTATCAAAATTTATTCACTTTCTATATATAATAGTATATAGATATGGAGATATGGGTAGATCTTCCTGGCCAAAATCTGGCCACCCATAATCCATAATTAAGCAGTTTCAATTAAAATTAATTAATAAAAGTAAGACTGCAAATTTTGAAAAAAAAATTGTCTCTTAACGATAAGTGTGCACTGAAATTTCGAATTAAAAATAGTATTTAGTCCACTTATTAAGGGATAACTTTAGAATTAAAATCATTTCCTTCATTATTTTGCACTACCATAATCAAAATATTTTATTTTCTTACATTTCTACATTGATTTTATTTTTCAATATGTTATTTTTTCTAATTTTTTCAGCAAATTATATTTTTTTTTTTTGTTGAAAAACTTTATTTCATAGCATTTAATTTATAAAAATATAATAATGTGCCACTTAATAAAAAAATATCTTTATAGAAAAATAGTTTATTATTTCGATTTTTCAAGTGAATATATTAAATTATATCAATCACCACATGATTCTATTTCTAAGGAAAAAATATATTTAATTGTTATATTTATTTTGGAATCACTTTCATTTTTTTTCAATAAAATTTTAAAAATACATATCAAATGTATATATTAATATATCTTTTTAATTCTTTTATTTGGAAATAAATAATATAAAAATTGAATATTAGTAATAAATTATTTAATCAAATTGTGAAATTATTGTTAAATAGATAAAATAATATTTATGTTCGATTACATGTAAATATATCACATAAGAATTTTTGAGTTCAATGGGGGTGGGTGGAATTAGAATGACTATTCCCTAACTTTTGAGAATAGTGATTTCTTTGAAAATGATGATATCTAATTTTAAATCATACTAACCTTAGGAATTAGATTTTTCAATGAAAAGAAAAAAGAATGAGAGATTTGTTTTCCGTCGAACATAATATTATTTGGAAAATAGTTATAATCCAATTTGATGCAACTAAGTCTAAATGTGGTTCTCTCACAAAAAAAAAAAAAAAGTCTAAATGTGGTCAACAAGGTTCATACGAGAAGAAAGTAAGAAAATTATATTTCCAACGGCCAAGAACAAAATAGGGACATATCATCATTGAATTTTGATACCATTTTGAAATGGTATCAAAATTCCAAACATCTAAAGAACAAATAAATAGATTGGTGCGATCAGAAACGGAGCATCAAAAAATAAATTCGAAAAAAGAATCATCATCACCTTCATGTTTCAAAAACTCAATACTCACTTTTATTCACTTGACTAAACATGTTGATGCGATTAGAAATTATGCATTAAAAAATTAAACCAAAAAGAAATTCATCCCCAGTTTATCTTAAAAAAAATTCAATATATAAGAGAATACTTATATCATCAGCATATTCTATACTAAAGCTACAAGCATTTAAGCCCAATTGCACCACCACTCCAAAACAAGTAAAAAAATACCACGTAACAAATCATCAAGTGACAAAAGAAAGTAGTGTCGAGCAATTTCAAAATTGTCGTATAATAATGTGTAGCATCAAGAAGTGATAGCTATGGTAGATTTTATTTGAAATAATTTTTACAGAAATTTGATTTGAAGCATATGAATATACATCCGAACGTATACAATTCACAAGGCAAAAATCAAGCATCTGTGATGAGTTACAACTACATGATGAGAGTTAATATCAGCACCTCTAAAATTCTAAATCCCCATTCTTGACAGTATTTTGTCACTAAATCTCAAATTCGACAAATGGGACACAATCTTCAGAGAAGAACAGCTTCCATCAACACCTTGCGCAGACTGAGTGGTGTATATGAAAATGACCATCCAAAACCACAGCAGTTCTTTTGCGATGATCAACGACGATACCGGTACCTCTTGAAGTTGAAGTAGACGTGCAAAATTCCCCGTTCAAATGTGCATTTGAATCCTTTCTTGTGTGAGTACTCCCATTCCTTATTGACAATTCGAAAGGCCTGCAGACGTGTCAAACAACGGTAAGTGGATTTTTCAGGAAGATTTCTTATTCTGTTGATTTTTAGACTAGTAAGCGATAAATAATGAAATCTGCATATAAAAATTGAAAAGGAGAATGCAGATAACTTACTATATCTTCATAAGGCGGCCCTGCATGAAACCTTATGATGCACGTCTCAGCACTATCACCGTCTTTCTCAATCGTGTAAGTAGGGGCTTTTTGTTTGTCGACCAAATCAGGATAAAAGATGTTGAACTTGTATCCCTGCACAATCTTGGGGGGTGGGTTGTCATGGTCATAGTGAGTCTGGTTATACTTATTCCATTCATAACCAGTATGAACACGGTTAAAATACTTTGGCTTTCTGGGACGGTACTTATCATGCCACCAATACACCTGTAACCATAGGCATCAATGTATAATCATGTCAGAGATTGAAGAAATTCCTAACCTATCAAGGTAGTTTGGAGAAATAAAGTACAGTTAACTGTATGCCTACCTGAGAATCAAGGTTGATTTCCTCATTTGATCCAAATACGACATCACCTTCTTCCATTGCTCCCATGGCTTTCATGGCACTTCTCTCAAAGTTATCCTCTGGAGGATTCTGTCTTGAAGACATTTCTTGGATACGGCGGTCTTCTTTTACAGCAATACGTTTCCTCTCCTGCACATACAAATGCCAACATGTTCAGTTTATATGTCAAGTACATCCAGCTAGCTCGAGAATATGTATATCAAATTATCAGTGTCAGATATTACTATAAATCCCCAAAGAAATAAGACTAATGGTAATGGACGCATTATGATTCTCTAAGTGAAACTCGGAAGGTAGTTCAGTTCCAAAATAAGTTATCAAAAGTCAGAAATAAGAATTAAAAGGACATTGTGAGAGATGATTGGGCTATAGAATCTTCCAAAATCTGTAGAGTTTACAATCTCAAAGAACCTACCAAACATCTCAGCAGTAAATTCTAAAGACTAAGATTACAAAAAAAAAAAAAAACACAATTCCGCTATAGATCCAATCAGGATTGCATATAGTTATGGGTGCCTAATTCAACAAGAAAAAGAGTTGGGAAGAACAATGTTTATGAATCCCCTCTTGAGCTGGGGAACTTGACTCAACAAATTTTGACTAATCTAAAAAAATTTGACAAATAAGTCTTAGTTGATAACCCAATAGTAACACCACAAACATTGTTGACCAGTCTAGTTAATTTTATCTTCTGAATGCATTCAAGCATTAAGAGGGACAGGAAGGGAGGGAGAGAGAGAGAGAGAGAGAGAGAGAGAGAGAGAGAGAGTTTGCCCCATTAATTCCATTCTAGGCATCCTCTCACTTCTTCCCATTTTCAGGGATATAAAGAATTGGCCAAATATAAAGGACTATATTCCACACTTCTAATAGCTCATCAAGCTTAAATATATGAATAGATTAAAGCCAATTTACCAATATAGCCTTGTCCTCTTCAGGGTCAATTGCATCTTCATCTTCATCTTCATCACCATGCAATAGTTGAGGTGAATATGACCCAGCTAGTTCTTCATTTGCGACCTCTACTTCCATTACAGGTGGTGGAGAGACCCTAGCATCTGCATACTCAAAGACTGTTAGTTGGCCATTAAATGTACTGAAATGTAGGGAAGCAAATAGAAAACAAATTCAATATCCATACCTTCCACAGCTTCTTGATCAGACTCCTGATCATCAAGTTCTTCAACCGTTTCTGTCTTGATATTTTCACCCTCAGATGGGTCCTCCAGGCGTTCCAAATGCCTGCGCAACATGTTGGCATGGATTTCCTTCAAACAAGCCTGCAATTCACAGTAAGATGTCAAGGCTAACTCACATTTCAGTTGATTTTCCAAAAATTAGAAACCTAGGATTGAAAAAAGTACCTTTGCTTTGTAAATATGGAGTCGTTTAAGAATAGCTTCCCAATATTCAACCACTTTCGCTGTCCCAGATCGCATTTGTGATTCAATCTTGGATTGCAGGGCTTCTAGCTCACCATAGGTTTTCCCTTGTAAGAGACTTTTAACATCAGCTTCAATGCTCATATGCAAACCTCGTTCTTCACCGATCATCTCTGGAGGTAATTGCTCTCCTCGCACTCTGGCACGTTCTAATGCATCCTTTTTTCTGGCTTCAGCTAGTTCCCATTCACAAACTACCAAAAGTGCCTGTTATCCATTTACACAAGGGTGTGAAAAATCCCAACTTTACATTCATAATATTTTAAAGGGGAAAAAAATACAAACCCCCCTAAGTTCAGCATAAACTGGGGGTCAACCATCATAATTTATCCCTGGGTAGCTAAGGATGCCAATAATTGTTAAGTGAGAAATAGACAACAAAAGGTAGAGCAAATTCAATGAGGCCAATGTGGGCCCAAAAGAAGAAAAAAAATCACATTGCATAGAATTAATATTTCACATGCTTGAGAATTTTAAAATCATCAGAAGCGCCATAAAATACCAGATATTAATTTTGTGAACAATAGATTTCTAACACATAAATATTAAAGAAAAATCCAAGACTTCCAATAAATAGATTCAAATAAATAAACTATGAAGAGTATGTCAAGAACTCCAAACAAATGAAACAACGCATGATCGTAAGATGTAAATCATAAACTAAAATAACATACAGGTAAAAAAGAAGTCTATTTATGTAGATAGAAAAAGAAAGCTGGCGTACCTCCCAATATCTTATATGAGTAGGAGTTGCTCTGTCTAAGTCAAGGTGCATCTTTATGTCATTATGAAGCTCTTCCATTTCATTAGCAGTCAAACCCTAAAATTAAAATAACTCCCAGTCAAACATCAAACATGTCCAGACAAAATCCAAGACAATTACAATTTTCCCTTTAAAAGTATATGAGAATTTTGCAGGAGGTTTATTGAACATTAAGAGAAGAAACAATGACAAAGAACCAAAATTTGAGATATATATTATATATTTATATATTATATATTTTACCTTAAAGACCATGTATGGTTCATTTATTTCTATCTCAAAGTCATCAGAAGAATCTAGATGTTTAGTGAGAATGTCAATCGGCTTAGTACGACCTTCACGTAATCGAATCTCTGATCTCATTTTGCTTTGATCAAAATGAAACTGCAAATAAAAGATATTGCAAAATCAGAAATGAGTTATGTTTTGAAAAAGGACAAAAACACATTACTTGACAGATACATCAGAATGGAATTTAATGATTTACCTCTTCTTCTTTCTTCTCCCAATCGTGGAACTCAGCTCGTGCACGCTCTCTAGCCAGTAAAGCCTGTAAATATGAGAGGAATAGAAAGTTAATCTGTGTGAAAGAATAATATAGATGAATCAGTCAAGTCAGTCTAGTGTGTCAAATAACAGAATCAGCCCCATCTATAAGTAAAGACCAGTATCTCACCATCTCTTCCTCACGTTGTGCTTTCTCAATGGCCCTTTCTTCTCTTCTCTTTTTTACTTTTTCAATCTCAGCCTACAAAGGAAAAGAACAAGATAAGTAATGTCTACCTGGACAACAACGCATACATTACAATGCAACTATATCAAGGGTGTAAAATAGTATCAAAGAGATGTAGAAAGACTGAGGAAGCAAAGCAGAAGGGTTACAATTAGCTGCATATTCATAATGATTATGGTTCCACTATCTGAGCTCTTCAAAATATATGGGAACTATATAACCATATTATACAGCAGCATTAAATTGTCAGCCTAGAAGGAAGGAAAACAAACTGAAGTAAACAGGACTTGACCAGGAGATCCCAATACACATCATAGGATGCTCCAACATTAACACAGACTAATAAAAAGGAAAGAAATACCAAAATGCATAAAATAAAAAAAACTCACTTAAGTTTGGGTTTCAATAAACAATTCAACTTGTCAAAAGTGTAGAGGAAAAAAAGCATGGCAAAGTTCAATAAAAAAAAATCACATTATTTCAAAGTGTAGTTGCCTCATCCTACAAAAAATTATTGATAAAACTATTCCCAGACTAAATGATGCTATCATTTACTACCCGTTCTTTATGTTGTTTCCTCTAAATCAGCAGTATTAGCTCACCACTGATAATTAAGTGAACATCAAGTTGAAGCTTGCCTCACTTTACAAAGGACCACCACATCAAGGATATCCATGTTCTTAATAAATATGACTAAAATAAGTAAACATCAAGTTGAAGCTTGACTGATTTTAGAAGGTATTTTACAACATTGAGACTTCAAAAAGGCAAAAGCACATTATATGAGTGTGACACAAACAATCTTACCTTTCTTTCCCTCTGCCTCTTCTTCTCTGCTTTTAGGGAGAACTCGTCAAGTGGCACACCCTGCGACACATCCCGCTCAATCTTCTTTCTCCACACAAAACTGGAATCCAAAACATTTTAAATTTAAAATTCAGGCAAATTTTGAAATCATCTATGTTGCATCTGTCATTAGTATGCTAAGATCAAATAAAATTCCAGGGTTTTTATACAAGGGCCAGTGTGGTATACTAGACTATATGTAGAATCCTTCTTTTCAATGGTGTAGTAATGTGATTCATCAGCTATTCAATATCTGATGTTACAAGGGGAGTTAAACTCGTTTCAAATACTTCTACGCTTATTAAGTGTTCAGACTAACTCAGAAAGGCGTGGAATGCAGCAGTCGAATCAACTTAAAAAAAAAACAACAGAATCTATAAAATTAACAAGTGCAGAAATCGCGACTCACTTCTCATTCAAATTAGAATCGCCAAAGGGGTTCGAATCATTGGAATAACCGGCGACTTCTCTGCTCGACGACTTCAATCTCTTCGCATTTTTCATTGCCTGCATTACACGAAATAGGAAACACAATAAACACAAACCCCGACAGAAGAGAATAGCATAAAATAATTGTAATAAAATTGGGGGAATACGCACCCTCTTCTGAGCTTTCTTAGAGAGATACTCGGTCATGACATCATCCGTAACCGTTCGCTTACGCTTACGCTTGGATGACTCGTCGGAATGCCGTTTACTGCTCCGGTGGTCGGAGTCGGACGGTGATTCCGACGAGAAATCATCGGAGTGGCGTCGATGGCGTCCTGACGTCATCTCTCGCAATCGCGAATAGGGTTTCCTTAGGTTGATTTGGGTATGGACACGAGTGCTGGAGTTGAACAATGAATCCGCGGCTTCAATGAAGAGAGATTTCTATAGAAATTAAATTAAATACGGATTATGTAGAGATGCACAATAAAAGTCCAAAACCTCTAAATATATTTATTGCACAAATATTTATTGATTTTGTTTCCTTTTCCAAGAGCACGAAATAACGAGCCCATGTTATTTTTTACCTATAAGTATTTTACATGATGTATAAAAATTAGCCTTATTATTAATATAATATTATTATACATGTATTAATGTATAAAAACTAGCCTTGATATTATTATTATTATACATGATGTATAAAAACTAGCCTTTTATTATTTCAAAAGCAATTTTTAGCATATTCTGGGGAGTTTCATGAGTCATTTAATAACCCACAAAGGAAAATTAAGATTAACATGAGTCTAGAATTAAGAAAGATGAAAAAATAGGTAAACTATATGTACTATAATCTGCACTATCAAATATAGACTGATACTAATAATTAGCGCGTAATTAATTAATTTTATAATCTTAGTCAAATCGTACACATTAAGATTGGTAGTTCTCAACTTTCACAAAGGACTCGAGCTGCGAAAATAATATCTGTAAATATTCAAATTTAAAATCACATTTTGTGGCCGAATTGTTTAATCCGACAACCCAAATTTTAGTTAGTTGGTCCAAATAGTTTGGAATTTTAAATTAGCAAAAAAATTAGAGGGAAAGACAATTGCTATTGAGAGTTCGACACGAACCTCCAGACAAGTTGTGAGAAGTTCTAATTTCCCGCGTCAACCCTAATTAGAAAATGGGAGTTGAGATTTGAGAGGAGAGAAAGTAAGAATAATTTTGAATTTCCCTAATTTTCTATTTAAAGTATTAGCATTAAATAAGTGAAATAATATATGTATACCCTAATCGTGTATATATATACATATATAATAGTAACATGTTACAATAATTTTTCATGTACTTGTCGTGTTGATATAAGATACGCATACAATTAGGGTTGTAAACTAACCAAATTAAGCTAAACACCTTATTGTTCGAACTTGTCTTATTAAGGAATATTTCAATAGGAGCTTGATTATAGTTTTCTTTCCTCTTGCTCAAGCTCAGCTCAGTACTTGAATTCGGTTCGAGCTCACCGCATTAAATACTTTAAAATTTACTAATCGAGCACAAGCTCGAATGCATGACAAAAGACTCGTTTAATTTACATGTTCGACCTCGAGCTTGAAAAAAAACAGTTTGTTTAATTTACATACTGTATTCAAAATAGTTATACTGTAATATTCATGAATGTATTCGCAAGTATGTTTGATTAAGCTCGAGCTCAAACATGTTTGCAACCTGACCGAATCAAAAACTATCATGTTCGAACTTGTCTCAACAATTTTATAGAACTTGATTTAAGGCTTGAGCTTGGTTAATTTAAAAAACAAACGGACTTTTTTCAAGTCGAGCTCCAAATAGCTCACAAGCGCATGTTCGTTTAGCCCCACACACGATAAGATTAACCAATAACCCATCAATTATCGGCCTTAATAGAAACACACTAACAATTTGTCAGGTGTAGTTAGAGTTGTAAACGAACCGAATCGAGCCGATCACCTAATATTTGAGCTCAGCCCGTTAAGAAATATTCGATCTCAAACTCGATTCAAAATTTTTTCTTTTTGTTTAAGTTTGACTCGATAAATAGTTGTAAAGCTCGAATTTGGCTCAAGTTAGACTAGTGAAATATTAAAAAAATTACTAATCAAGGTTAATCTCAAAATCTCGAAAAAAAAAAATGTTTCATTTATACGCTTGAACTCCGCTCGAAAAAAAAAAACTCATTTAATTTACTCATTCAAAATATTTATAATATTCATAAATATGTTCACAAACATATTTGATTAAACTTGAGTTTGAATATTATTAAATATCCAGTTTAGGAAAAGTGACATGTGTCTTTTATTAAGGTGAGATAACCTCCCATACAAATGAAGCGAATTTTATGAGAGTAAGTTAAATTGAATATCAACTAGTATTTCTCATGTGCGATGTACAAATAATAACTATTTTTTTGAAATGTATAACATTGTGATTATTTCTGAATTATATATGTTGTGTTCAATTTTTAAAAATTAATAAAACAATAAGCACATGCTCTAATTAATTAGATAAGAAGATCAATTTCGTGTAGTTACGACAAACAAAAAGAAAATAAAATTTTAGAAACTAAATGAAAATTCATGTTAGAAAGATCGAATTAGAATATTTCAAATGACACGATTTTATAAATAGCAATGTATAATTATCCGCGGTTAAAAAATATTTGATTTCTTTGAATATGTGATAAGTATAAAAAAAATAATTATTTTATTATTTTAAATGATGAAATTTAAATAGAAAAATAATAAATAATTGCAAATTATGTTATAATAATAATAATAATAATAATAATTATTATTATTATTATTATTACAGTGCAACACAAATGAAATTTATTTTTTAGGCGACAAATGTAGAGTAATACAAATCATCCACCTATGCATAAAAAATTGTTATAAATCTCAATTTTTCAAGTAAAAAAAAATAAAGAAGATTGAAAAAATTTGTTAAAATACAACGGTTATAATCTAAACCGTCATGAAAAAGAAAAAATAAATATACAATAAATGTCACTATTGTTGTCTATCAATTCAAAACTGTTGTCTATTATATAAAAAATATTGTCTAAAATATAACTGTTAAATCATGCAATAGATAACAGTTTATATCAGAACCGTTATCTATCACATGATTTTACCGTACAATTTAATAGATATATAATAAATATATTTGTGAGTTGGTGAAGACGAATAATACTCAAGCTCGCAATTTATCGAACACAGCTCGTTCGCCGAGGTCAAATAGCTTGCGAGCATCCTGTTCGCTTTCAGCTCCAGGCGTAGTGATGCAAGTGACAGAGGCACATACTTAATATCATTCAAACTCATCACATAAAATCACTCCCACTCTCCCCAATTTCGCTCTTACACATTCCAAATCTTCTTCGATTCGATCCGATCCAATCCAATCCGATATCACCACCGAGTATGATGAATAAACGCATCCCCGATTGGCTGAACAGCGCTCTCTGGTCCGCTCCATCGCCGCATAATGACGGCACCAGCACGGAGCCGCCGTCTCCGGTTGCACCGGCGCCCGCCGAGAGACCGCCGCAGCCGCCGTTGTCCTCATCTGTCGACGCTCACGACGCGAAACGAGAAACTAGAGATCCGTTGAGTAGTGTTGTTTCTCAGAATAATGATAGTGCGTGTTGCAGTGATGAGGAGGACGGCCGTTCTTCAGCAAATTCGACGGCTTCTCCGGCGGCGCCTCCTGCTGCTAAGGATTTTTCTCGGCAGAATCAGATTTCGAACGAGGTTTTTGGTGCTGGCGTGTTTTTAATTTTTATTCTTTTTGTAACGGGGAAATTCTAGTAAAATTAGGAATGAAAATGATTTTTTTGGAGACGAATTAACATACCTTTATATCATTTGTGTACCACTGACTTTCATGCTTTGCATGTGCAGTGCTTTAACTCGCTGTGCAATACTACGATGTGATTAACTTAAGATTGTGATAGATTATGAGACTGGTCTTTTGATTCTTTTATTCTGGCATTTGTGTTGATACATAGTTATCATTGTGGATGATATTTTGAATATGATGTTTATTTATGCATGTTTTATTGGTAAATGTAGTTGTCGAAGAAGGTTATAAATATAGGAGAAATACGGACACTAGCATTGCAGGGCATACCTGATGGAGCTGGTATTCGTGCGATAGTGTGGAAGGTAAGGATTATGGTTTTGTTAATATGTTTGGTTTTTGTGCATCTGAGTTACTGATAATGATGTTATTAAATGCTAAGGGTTTCTCATTCTCACAATTGATATTATTATTCCTCGCTGAGAAAAGAACTAATGATCAGGTCCGAAGCAAATTGTGCCTTGTGCTTATACTCATGGAATAAATGAGGACTCCTGGAATAAATTCAGTTTTTCATTTGCACCTTAAGTTAAAATCCATATCCAACGAAGAATATAGTTTGCCTTTAGGGGGAGATCTGTTCGTAGTAATTTTACCTAAATACGATTGAGCTGTCTGTTTGCATTCACATTGCATACTCTGAATTTTAATACGGAAGAATGCAATAATCACATATAGCACAACACCTTTTTGTTGTCTCATTACGGTGAGATAATTTTACTGTATATGATAATCAAAAGCTTATTCTGAATTCTGAATATGTATGTGAAACTTTGGAAGCTCGGTCAATTATAAGCAATTGTTCTTAGAGAGTTTTCGTCATGGTAACATATTCATCCCCCCTCCCTCACGTTTCTTAGAAAATTATTCCATTCTATCATTAAAACTTCACCTATTAAGAGAAAGGAAATCCCATTCATTGGACACTTCAAAACTCAAGAATCAATCTGTCGATTAACTTGGCCAATTTACATGAGCCATGTCCTAGTATCAGTTGTAGAGGCTACTGTTCAGGGTCATGATTTACCCCAGTATCATTTCCTTGTGGTTTCTATTTTCCACTGCCAGTAGGCTGCACGTCTATCTCTATGATAATAAACAGTAAGAGCTCTTTTACTTTTTGGGATGGGATAAGAGCACGGTATCCAAAATGTGTGTTTTCAGAATTCAGTGGCCCTAGGATCATGTTATCCAAATAATTTTATGTTTACATTGTATGATTAACCAAGTGACTAAAACATCTTATATTATATATGATCTTTTAGATAGAAAAAATATTTAATATTAGATTGAAAATAGAAAGACTAATTTAATATTCTGTTGACCAAAATGACTCTAAGTCATATTTTTTTGTCATTTTTTTGAGTTAAAGATGAATAATTTGTAATATTGTAAATTTAATATTCTTGGGCATGTCACTTAGAAATGAACTTTCTGACCAAAATAATGATTTGAAGTAGATTTGAACTTATAGTTTGAGTCCCCATCATCTAAAGTACAAATACAAATGTAACTATGTTGTTAGTGTATCCAACTTGTCAAATGGCAAATTAAAAAAGACCAAAAGATTTTCTTGCAACCATGGATTGATTGATGCTCTAAGATTGACAACATCACTTGAATACTGCAGAAATAAGAAATTAGTACTAAAGAGTGGAATAAGTGAATGGAAGCACCGAAGCAGCGGCCTTCTTTTTAAGTGGACTATGTGAATGCCAAATAAGGACAGTTGGGAAAGATTAGCAACTGAGCACATATAGTCCCCACTATTTATTTCCCTTCTCAAATCCATTCTCCATAAAAAAAATTGGTTCGTAAGATTATATGTGGATTCTTTGCAGCTATTATTGGGGTATCTGCCAGCTGATCGCTCTCTTTGGCCTCCAGAATTGGCCAAAAAACGATCTCAGTATAAGCAGTTTAAAGAGGAGCTACTGGTGAATCCTGTAAGTTTTCAAATATTACATATCATGCAAGCCATATATATTTCATATTGTCTCAGTATGAGATATATGTTGTGTACCTAGGAAAACCATAAAATATATAATACTGGTCAGGTAAACAAGCAACTATTTTTTTTTTTCAAGAATTTGCCTTTTGAGGTGATTTGTGAGGAACTTTGCCAATAAGATCATGCCATGTTATACATTTTGTGATTTGGACATTGTTGAATGTTTAGCTTGCTGGCCTTTTTATGCTTAATGAGACAGAGATAAATCAATTCCTTCTTTTTTTTTTATATATGCTTGCACTTGTTTGTTTGTCAAATGATCGGATTTGAATTTACTGTAACACTTCTTTAATGTGGATTTATTGGTTAGTTTGGTTTGATGAATTTCCTTTAGTGCTGGGTGAATCCGCATGTGAGGTTGCTCTTAAATAAAAATATTGTCCTTCACTTGCACAAGAAAATGTCACCAGCTGTCTTGAGAAGTTTTACTGGATATTTTTCCATTCTGAAGTGTTGAACTGCTCATTTTTTTCCACCATGCGCTGGCAATTTCATTCTGAATACTGTTACATGTCTATATTAGAACCTACATTTATTGCTCACCTTCTGATTCTCAGTTTCTTACTGGTTTATTTAATTGATTCGAGATTTTATTTGTTTTATATGAAACCCTGTATTTGTATTTTGTAGGATACATATTGAGCAGAGAGTTTTTTTTTTTTAATTGGGAACTCTGCTATTACCTAAAATGGATTAAGAACCTGTGGGCTTTTTTTACCATTTTTCAATCTTTCGACATGTTCTCAACTGTTTCCATGGCTAGTCAGTCAGAGATTACAAGGAGGCTGGAAGAGTCAAGTCTTGAGAACCAACAACTGGATACAGGCAGTCCACGCCTCCTCTCAAGATCAGAGATAAGTCATGGAGAGCATCCCTTAAGTCTTGGGAAGACCAGCATTTGGAATCAATTCTTCCAGGTAGACTTATATAGCATCTTCATAAAATAAAAATGCATGTCATGTCACCTTTCTGATGCCATCCTTCAGTATGCTCATCTTGTATTTGAATATGGAAATTATTAACTTTCCTGATAGAGCATCCTGATTCCTGAATGGTTTATGTGAATCCAGCTCTAATTCCTCATAACTCCGACATGTATTACTGTTAGGAGACAGAGGTCGTGGAACAGATTGACCGTGATGTCATGCGAACTCATCCAGACATACACTTCTTCTCAGGGGATTCAACTTTTGCTAAATCCAACCAGGTGAACCTAGAATACTTTTTTCCTTTTTATTTTTTAAATAGCTGGCAGCAATACATGTATCTTGATTTTCCTTGCTCTACTCATGTGTTTCTTTTCAGGAGGCTTTGCGGAACATATTGATTATTTTTGCAAAGTTAAATCCAGGAATACGATATGTGCAAGGAATGAATGAAATCTTGGCACCATTATTTTATATCTTCAAAAGTGATCCTAATGAGGAAAATGCGGTAACCTTTATTTCTCGATGATGCCTTATATATTTGGTTATTATGAACTAAAGTAGCCCTTTTCCGTTTGTGAGTATATAAATTAATAGAAAATAAGCCTGTCAAATTATTATTTAGGCTGAAATATAAATTTTATATTATATCAAATCACATCAGTGCCTTTTCATTTTCTTCTGTTCGTCATGATGTTAACATACTACTTTTTTTTATCAATGTAAGAAAACTGAGTATTTTGTTTATAGATTATTTGATCTGGTTTTATTATCCACTCAACCTTCCAGCCCTAAATTAATGAAGTTGGTGATGAAGAAGAAAATCTGAAAAAAAAAATACCGAAACTTCCTGTACTCTGTACCTAGAGACCTCCACAGTTTCCTTACATTAATTTTATAATTCTATAATATAATGACTGAACTTAGTTCAGAACCCCAGGTCCATATTTGGTTGGAAGAAAGTACTCACTCTTATTTTGCACCTGCTATTTATCGGATCAGAGAAGCTTTTTGGATGTATTGCTACTGCTACAATAGTCCTGTGTTCTGATACATTTTAGGGTGTTTACTGAGATGGTGAGAAATGATGTGAGAATATCATGAATTTTTGTTTCTTTATTTTTGTTTTGTTTCAGGGTCGATTGTAATGATAAAAATTCTGAGCCTTTGTAAAAGCACTTAGCTTAACCGCCCAGTGTACACAAACAGATGTGATTTATAAAAAATGATGAAGATATGAGATAGCAAAATAGATTTTTGTAATGATTGTGAAAGATTTGAAATGAAGTCTTTCCAAAGTAGCCCATTGCAACCTTTGGTAATTTTCATTTTATTGAGCAGAGAGGGAATTGAAGGTTTGAGAGAAAAACATGGCAGGGCTAACATGTTCTGTGTAAGCATTTGGGATCTGGTAAACACTGGAATTCTAAAGAAAAGTTATAGGGAATTCTAAATTTCTCCATTTCATTGCTAGCCAAGTAGTGTTGGTTTTCCCCAAAGTGATTCCATTCTCTTCTGCAACTATGGCTGCTTTATGTATGCATTTTTTGTTAGTTTTCTTTTAAGTTACCATTTTTTTTGCAAGCCTGCAGGCTTCTGCTGAAGCAGACACTTTCTTCTGTTTTGTGGAGTTATTGAGTGGGTTCCGGGACAATTTTGTTCAACAACTTGATAACAGTGTTGTGGGCATACGTGCCACCATTACAAGGTTATCACAGCTTCTAAAGGATCATGATGAGGAACTCTGGCGTCATCTTGAGCTGACAACCAAAGTAAGATTCTGTGCATGCTGCTTGATCATAGACTTAATGTTATTATTTTCTCTCTTAATTGACATGTGTTATAGCATACTGAAAATGGATGATTAAAGTAAACCTCTTGGATTCATTAGGTATCCATTGAAAACCATAACAAAAGATACTCAAAACTTAAAAACTATAACAAAAGGTATCTTCAAGTACTTATTTGGTTTCCATATTTATCATTCTGGTCATAATTAAAATGGCTCAAGCCCTGGATAAGCTGTACTTTGTGCATCCTGCAACTATGGTTTCAGTAGTGTTAATGAGTATCAGCCAGTGAATATATTTATGACTAACCTGTAAAAGTTGCTGCCAATGCTTTTAAAGCCTTCCAAATATTATTATTATTGTTATCGTTGTTGTTGTTGTTTCTCAATTCTGATGTTTTAAGGGTCCTTTTCTTCACATGGTTGTTTTGCAGGTTAACCCGCAGTTTTATGCATTCAGGTGGATTACACTCCTTTTGTCTCAAGAATTTAGATTTGCAGACAGTCTTTTGATCTGGGATACACTACTAAGTGACCCTGATGGTCCTCAAGTAAGCCAATCTATTAACCAGTTTATTGGGTTCTCAGTATTGATCATCTGATTTTATTATCTTATTATTAAGCTAGGATATTCAGCATGCTTTTTCTTTACCTCTTTTTTTTTTTTTTTTTTCAAATAAGAAGATATCATAAGAAAGTTGATGTTGGATAAGTTGTGAAAGATATATTTAAAAGGAAGATGCCATTAAAGTTAAAACTGAAGGCAAGAGTTCATAACATTTTCTTATGACTATTGCTCTTTCAAATGTGCTCTTCAGCCAATATTTGTTCGAACTACGGTCTTTCTGACTATGAAACATGCGCATGACATTCCGCACATTAAGAGGACGATACTGGTTGTTGTAAGCCTCGGGAATCATGGTAACCTGCAACTAGATGATAATAGTTATGAGGATTTGGAATCGTGTATGTCTTGGAATTTTAATTAGAGAATACTGAAACAGGAGGATTAAAATCAGCTGAAAGTTGTAACCAGGGTGTTCTATCGGTTGTTTGCATAAATCCAATACATGCTAGAAGTAACTGAATACCTAAACTGTATATTTTAATACTTGGATTTATTTTACATTATTTTCTTGAAGATGGTTTTCAAGGAGGATGCTTCTTCTCAGAGGCAAGTCTTAGGTTAAGTGGAAAATTTTCATGAACCCCACTGTCATGTGAAACTTGAGTACATGAATCGGGTAGACATAATTTCATATTAACCTAATATAACTGCAAAATAAGCTGAGTAAGAGAAACACACATGCTTGCAGGTGGGCTGAATTGATTATAGTTGTAAATGATTACATTTGGTGATTGCATTTTGAAGTCCTACTAAGAAATTGACCGTACTGATATTAGTTCCCGCCCTAGAGGAAAAGGTTGATCTAAAAACACACGAAATTATTGATAGAATATTCAAGAAATCATATCCAATATTCAAAGAAAAAACAAGGAGAAGAAGAGATGAACCATGGAATTGTGGAGCCAACAATGGTTAGGTCTTGTTAGAGTTGGTTCTAGAGTGAAAATAAGAAAGGAACAAGAACTCTGTAGCAGCCACTGGCCGAGTGTACGTAGAAAGACAGAAAAGACAAGCTATCATTACAAAATAACATAGAAATGACAAAACTATCCTAATAGCTACTAACAGTTGTAACTTAGGAGAAACATGATGAAGCAATGTAGAAGAAGAGTGTAACCAGAGGAGCATTTTTTCCATTCTAATTGCTACAAGCAGTCCTCAAATAGTCTCCCTGTTTGCAAAGGGTCAAAGTAACCAAGGTATGGTTCTCCATGTACCCTCCAGTACTGGAAGTCCATTCATAGCAAAAACTTTAGGATTTATCATAATAAAATCATAATTATTCTTCTATAAATATGTTCTCTATATTAAACAAGATTGATTTTGATCAAGCTGTGATGTCTTTAAACAAGATTGATTTTGATCAAGCAGTGATGTCCTCAAATCTGCTTCTGAGCTACCAATTTAATTGTAACCTGCAAAGTTCGTTCATTCTTTTAGCATCAATCTGTCTCCTTAAGCTCTGACTGAAAAGTTGGAATCAATATGTTTGGAAATGATATGGTCATCGAGTTCAATTGACGAGCCACAAACTAAATATTTGCAGGAAACACTGCTCCGAGTTTGTTGTGCAATGCTGATTATTGTCCGGAAGCGTCTACTTGCAGGTGACTTCACTTCTAATCTTAAGTTGCTGCAGAACTTCCCGCCGACAAACATCAGCCACCTTCTCTACGTTGCCAACAAGTTGCGGGTTGTCTGAGCATGTCGAGATATTTGATCAAATGTTCTCCATGTTTTTGCTTCTGCATGTCTTCCGATTTTCGCACTACCATATCCTATTTCTTGTATAACTGCCGATGTAAATGTAATTTGATAATGATTTCTAGGAATCGTGCATTTCGTTCATACTTCTTTCTGTAATTCTACCAGCAAAAGAAGAGTGATGGAAGGAAATTTTAGCATGCATCTTAATAGGCCTATTCAAATATTTTCTTTATTTTAGGAGGGAGTCTTGTGTCTGACATCTTACGGGTCAATATCCAAACATTACCAAACAGCAGCAAGTTACTAATATGCCGCGGAATATAAATAGATCTCGACCCGGTAAGAGTGGACACAAGTTTTTGTTATTTTAGTAAAAATTTACTATACGTTACATTCATTGTGTTGATATCAAAATGCTCGAAACTTTTGATTTAGGACGTGAATCATAACTCAGAAGACGCTATCATGTAAACAATCACGTTTACTTTCCCATTTCCCATATCATATAAGCCAGCTAAATCTGCTACATAATTAGATTGAACAGCTCAAATGACTTCACTTTCTATGAAAGAATCACAACTTGACCGAGAAGAGAGCCAAACTAGACAAGCTCCTACAAATATTTAGGAAGGATAGTTTTTTTTTTTTTTTAATTATTATTTTACTTCATTTATGTGTCTCAAGCAATATAGCCACAATGAGAAAGAAAAGAGGGACAAGCTTCGTCTTAGATTTGGAGGAAGAAGTCTGAAGATTGAGTTTCTTTACGTAGAATTTACAAGCATAGTAAGTTTCTTCTGAAAATGAAAAATACATATCAAAAAAATATTTCCTACAAATACATATGCTCAGATTCAGTAAAAACGCTTACATCCAAAAATACCAAGGGAATCCTCTAACTTCACCGTCTGTGTCTACGTAGAACTCCCAAGCTAACTGTGGCTACATTTCTTAATTTCTTCAAGTCATGGCTGCGATGGTATAAAGAGTGTCAAAGATTCTGCAAATATTCCCGACTATTTTTCCTTTCAGAAATACAGCTTGAAATATCTAATGGAGGCAATCAGCTGATAGTGTTATACAAACTAAATCATTTGAATTTCTCTGAAATGTAAGAACTAGCTAAAGGAGTACCTGCAGAGCCACATTAGAATAAGTACCACTGGTAGCTTCTGCGATTTGGCGTCATGATGTAGCCGCAGGGATTATGGACATTTCTCAACTAGTGTTGGTATGAAATCCTACTCTTCTACGACGGATGTTGAATTTGAAGTGACAGATTCTGGATCATCAGTTCCTCCTGCTGTGAGTTGACTGTCCAAGATATCTAAGACATTATCTGGCGGACATCTGTCAGCTGGATTGGCAGCTGACATCTGACAAAAGCACTCTGGCCATGAATTCGTGTAAAATGACTCAGGCGAAACCCGCTTGTGGGGCCCACCAAAGTTCGTGTTTTGCATTGCACGCCTAACAGATTCTTCAAACCCAGCTGTATGCCCCTTCTCCCGCTCAATGAAGATAGGAGCTAGAGCTTTTCTATCAGGTATTATGTTTGTCCGGAAACCATAATAAAGGCGGTGGCCAAGAAGATTATTAGCGAAGTTGCTTGGCCCGTCATATGTTGGCATGAATATGTCAGAGAGCAGACAAACCATATAATCTACGGCAGAGCCCACCAAACCACGACTATTCTTTGCCAGTTCACCAGTGGAGTCTAAAGAATTATGATTCTCAAGGCGAGGGAACAAAGATCGAAAAGGCTTCATAAATCGTTCACCACCAAATAGCTCGCCCGCAGCAAGGTATATTCTGGTAGAGTTGTCAAAACCCATAGATCGCAAGATAAGACCAACCTACATGTCATTAAAGGATCATTTTAATGTATTGATAATTCTGCTGACCTCCTTGAGGTTGCTTAGCTTACTACGTGTTATTTTCGTGTATTAAGGCTACGGTTATCAAGGCCTTACATCAAAGATAACGAATGATACCAGAGAATATAAAAAGCGTGAAGAATTAAGAGTCCCTGCCTAAAAAAGCAGAATTTTCCATTTAATGACCACCCCAGATTATTTATGAGTGGTGTTGACAACCTAGTAACTAGCCCCAATAACAATTTTATTTTTCGTCGCTGGTGTAGTGTCCTAACTAGTAGCTCATTGTTAGCATTGACCAATGTGGAAGGTAGTGACAATGCTAACAAGGAGCTACTAGTTAGGACACTACACCAGCACCGAAAAATAAAATTCTCCCGCAAGGTATATTCTAGTAGCATATAAGCATGCATTTGAGATAACATAAATTTTCTAATCAACATGCAATGTATGAGAAGATCATGGGAAATTTCAAATTAAAAAAGCAGTAGGTACATCAGCAGTAAACCACAATTTTTGATAATTAAAAGGAGGATATACCTCAGAACATGCAAAAGATGGTGAAAATAATTTGACAAATTGTAGAATTACCTCTTCTGGAGTTAGAGGACATTTTCCAATTGCCCTTCTCTCACTGTAAACAAGTTTCTTTGGTGCAAAATTTTCCTCTCTATATTTCCTAAGAACTTTTTGTTCTTCAGGAGTAAATATATCAAAACACCTGAAAGGAATCAGAAGTTGCAGGGTTTAAACTTGTCAGATATGCAGATGTTTTCCATATTTTCTTCCAGAAACATCTTTTAGGCCATTATCATGCAATGTTGAACATCAGATCTGGGGAACACTCATCACTATTGAAGCTGATATATCAAGACTTTTTTATTTATACTTGCTGATATTTTAGGCTATCATCACAAATGAATGGGTCATTCCCTAAATGTTCCCCAGCTGAATGACTATTAATTGACAAAAGACTAATAAGTAAGAGGATTTACTAGCTTGTGATACATTAAAGTTCCAATAGGTTAATGTGATTTAGCAATTACCCTCAATTAGCGCACATTGTGCCTATACTCAACATATAGGAAAGAGAACAATAAAGGGTCTAAAAGTTTTGGAACGATTTATTCTGATTTCCTTATCTTCTTTGTTTTTTCATTCTCATTAGGTTTATTTTTGAGGGGCTCAAGAATGGCCCAGTCCAGTGGACACTTGATAAAAATGCCATAGTGGTTCGGGGTATGGATTTTCAATTTCAATGGAAACACATGGTCAGGTGTGCCAGAACATACGTAGGGACTTACCCAGCAAATGACAGCATATCCATCTCGAAACGAAGATGTATGGTCATGAAATGACCTTGTGCACGAAGTCTATTCACAATTAAGTTGCTCAGCTCTATGATGTGAGGCTTGAACCTTAGTGCATGATAGTTCACTCTACACCTTAGGCGCTGGTACTCAGGGATGTCAATTTCTTCTGCCAAGCGATGCGAAAATGGTGTAAGATAAATAGCACCGTGCTCTTTCATCTTCGCCAAAGCATCTGTCGTATACCAACTGACGGGAGCATCTCTTGGAGGCCGTATCTGAGAACAAAGTGTGTGGTGTGAAGATATAAATGTGAAAATTCACTATGTAAAAAAAAAAAAAGTCCTTCTATTGTGTATAAAGTTTGTGGTTTCCATTGATGCAAATTCAATCTTTATATCTTGCAAGATTTATCCGATGATAACAATCTTCACCTGAAAAGCTTTTATCTTCTTGGTCTTCCCATTTCTCCGGATTTCTGGGATGTTTTCCACTATTCGTACATCATATCTAAGTGACTTGATAAAATGCTCAACGTCATAGACACCATGGAAACCACTACAGAAGAACATATATAAAATACATATAATAACTCAGCTGCCATGAAATAAGATTGACTTGAAACAGTATTACATGGTTTTCCTTATTGGAACTTTAGTGATGTCAGGAAAATGGGAAATTATTAAGATTCAATTGAAATGCTTGAGATCCCTTCAGGGACCCAGTCCTGCTGGACATTGAATTACATGGAATAAATTGTCTTTATATCTTACTCATAGATGATACACCTTCCATTCACCGCCAAGGGTTAATAAAAAGATTGTAGATACTGATGCAGCGGAATCTCAAGTAACATAGCAGCTCCCATGAAACAATAACAAGACATATCTTTGAAACATATTATAGGTATAAGTTAGTGGTTATTTTCAGAAATAGGCACCTGTCATCATGCCAGAAGGAATTTGCATCTAGTTCAGGCAGCACAAGAGTAGCATTCATGATTCGAGCAGCTAGCACAGCATTACAGATCTAGAATACCATATAACTCAACTGAATCAGATGAGTAACAAACATCTCAGCAAAAAAGTATAAACTGAATATGAGAGATCATCTTTCTGACAATACAGGGCAGGGAGAAGAGAAATCAAAATGTTTTGATGAGAAATCATCTTTCTGAGAATACACGCAGGGAGAAGAGAAATTAAAATGTTCTCTCCTCATATTCTATTAAGCCAATATGAGGAAGATCAATTTTTTTTACTATCTAATTCAATGAGGCCAATATGAAATCTTCATAGATACAATGTCATAAGAGAAATTCGTAAACATAAATATGACAATAGAGCAACTAAATATTGGTTAAGTTCCATTAAAATTTGAAAGTGGTCACAAGACCAAGGGTCCTAATATGTAGTTACCATACATAGAAATTATATCACTTTCTCTTATGTAATAACAGTAAATAGCCCAAAACTTGCGTTCTATGATACTATCTGACAGTTCATTCATAATGGATCTTTGAAAAGCTCATTAAGGTTGTAATGTTGTATAGCCAGCTCAATGAGTGTTAGAGAAAAGGTTTACTCTGAAGTTTAAATCTCTGACACTCAAGATGGCGGTGCTAGTTTAAAACCATCATACAAGTTTCTAATGGGTAGACATGAAGCATGCCAATTATCTATAAACCATAACAGCTGTATTCCAAAAGGCAGCAGAAAAAAAATATAAGTCCACTTAAAGAAGCACATAAGAGTTGAAATCACTTTTATTCCATGAAATAACATCTACTTAAAAGATAATGAAGAAATAAAGATAAACACTAGAGTAGCTTCTCTTGTACATAACTCCAATGTGGAAAATTACTGAAAAATATTCAAGACTAATATACACCGATTTTCCATTCAAACGGTGAAAGAAATGTGGATAAGTGTTCTTTTCCTTTATTAATTTGAATCAAATAGTACATAATCGCCCAATAAATTAGAATAGGTAGTTGTTCTAAACTTGAACTAGCTATCAAGCTTCTTGAATGAGCCTATAATTATCTATAGAATAAACACCTAACAAGGGCGAATGAATGCCCAGATAACTTAAAGAAGAATAAAACTCTTGACTGAATTCCAACTTTCAATGAACAAAAGGCCTTCTCGTATTTACGTTCCCCTTGATTTCTAAATAAGAAATGACACATAAGTGAAAATATGAAAGAAATGAACAATGAAACGATACAGGAATTTAATAACCAAACTAAGCAAATTGTTTAAGTGTACCAGAGTGAAAAATCTGACTTAATAGATCAGCAGAAAACGGTCAGCCCAGAAGAAATCCTATCATCTTTAGGTTAGTGATTGAAGCCTATCCAAGTATCAAGCAATCACAGAAAAGGGAACATGAGTACTACTACGATGTCACAAGAAGATTTATTACTTACCGCACTTCTTTGCTGATTGAGGCCACCATTACAACGAACTCGTAAGTACCCATTAGTTTCTGCTGGAGGAGCTGCAAAAGCAGATGGACACAAATCATACAAAAAGGTCTTAAAAGTGAATCAATAAAAAGTCACGAATTTCATTGAAGAAACAATCAGTCAGAATAGCAGCATACAAAACCATTAATCTCAAACCAACCCAAAAAATCCAAAAAAGCATATGAACACGAGATATATTAAAGAAAATCATACGGGGCCAATCAGATCTCGGAGCAGATGATGGCCTCCATCCACCAGAAGCAGCTGTACCCCAAAGCGCATCGACATCAATCTGCTCACACACAAGCGAAGTATAACAAGTAAGCACAATGCACTCCAATTCCAACTTGTCCAAATCACAAATACATTAGATCTACTATAGAACTAGATAATTCAAGGTTCCTAACTACAACATTAATAAAAGTATCCCGAAATTCTGGTGACCCAAATCAAGAAAACAAAGTAATTAAACACAATACAATTCCCTTTCAATCACTTCGCCACATTTTCGAGTTCTTCTACAATTAGAAAAGTCCAACGCACCAAAAAACAAATTAACAATTTGAAGAAACTATAAGCTGTGTGAATGCATCAACGTACTAAAAATACGTACCTCGGGTGGAGTGATGGATCGGGTGTTGCTCTTTACAGTGGACAGTAGCGAAACAGTGCAGATCACGAGAACGATTACAGCAAACGATAGCCGGCCAAACATGCCCTTAACTCCGGATTGCTTCGATTGGTGCCTGTGCCCCAGCCTGCTCAAACAATTGAAAATGCATTCAGTTCACCAGATCCGAACTCTGTTCTACAATAAAATAAAATAAAATAAAAATCAGAGTGGATCAAATGCATAGGTATATTTGTATAAATTCACCTCCTCATTGTGGGAATTTATTTAGCGATATTCAGTTGTTCTGCTCAGAACTGATTATGAGCAAGAAGAACGTATGACTGTCGACTGAGCGTGAGAGAGAGAGAGAGAGAGAGAGAGCTTAATCAATGGTGAGTAGCAGAACTTCCGGCGAGTCGGATCCTTATGTCGGGTATGTGGTGTGGGTTATTATTCCTATGCCTACTATACCATGCCTCGGATTATTAATCATATTAAGAATAAAAGAGGGCTCCAAGAAAAGAATAACGAGTTTCCGTTTGCACCATTGAAATTACTCTTTACACCAGAAGAAAAAAAGATAAAATAAAATAATTTTGAAATCACTTAAGTGCCTTTTACTTAAAAAGAAAAAAATTACGTGTGGTTCGAAAATAGAATTTCGAACAAACACAAAATTATATTTTCGAACAGACATGATTTTTAATTTTCGAACAAACATGATATGTTCGAAAATCCATTTTCGAACGGACTTCGTGAATTTTTTTAAGTACCGTTCGAACACATCACTTCGATCATATCCATCATGTTCGAATACAATACTTCAAACATATTTAGAATATTCGAACACACGACTTCAATGTGAATTTTTTTTTATTAGGAAGGGTTTTAGATAAATTTATAACTAATAAAAGAAAATGAAAAATAATTTATGGTGCAAAAAGTAAAAATAGTTGTGCAAATAGAAACTCGCAAACAAAAAGCAAGGATTCTATTCTTTTCAAATAATTTAAAAGTGCAGCTACGAATTTTATCAGAGATGTGAGAATCATTCATTTTAAGATCATGTAATTTTCTAATAAAGTATATTATAAAACTAGAATGAAAGCAGGAAAAATGATTAACTTATTTTGATTCTCATTATTTTCTACATACATTGTACAGGTATAAGGAATAAAAATAGATCATTCTATTCCTATTATCCTTAGGTAGTAGTACAATTAAAAAGTTAAAAATATGAATGTTTACACCATAGGTAGTAGTACAATTTAAAAAAAAAAAAATGAATATAAGTATTTTCCATCGGTATTCTATTAAATTTTAATGATATTTTTATTTAGAAAATCTAAAAAATTAAAGATGTTAATGGTTAATTGTTATTTCTAAATGTTGTGGTGATAGTTTTTTATTTAAAAAATTTAAAAAGTTCAAAACTTGAAATGTTGGTGCAAGGAGGAATCAAACTCAGGCGGCCGCGCATCCAATTGTACCCACTAACCAACTGCGCTAAAGACGTTCTACTATACATTTTTGGAAAACAATTTTGTTTTAACAAACTTTTTCGCTGATTTATTTTTATGACAATTTTGCCCTTGCAATTTTGCTTTAATATATGTATAGATTTATACTAAGTTTTGTACTTTAGTTTATATAATTTTTTTTGTTGAGAATATATATGAATATATATATATATATATGATAATCTAAATCATAAGTCTAACTCAATCTTGGTAAATATAATTTATTTATTTATAATGATCTTGATTTTTGTAAAGTTTGTATAGTCCATTATTCATTTATTTATTCTTGGTCGCATTATAGTACTTCATGAAGCAATAATTAATAAGCTAGTAATAAGTAGTAAACATATTAAGTGAGTTAATAAAGTTAATATTGGTATGTTGTTTAATTTTCTTTGACTAACAATTATATCATAGTTATAAACTATTATTTATTTAGTTTTATCAATTATCAAATTATATTAGATTAGATGTGTGTATATATATAATGTATTGAGAATATATATTAATATATAATTTATAGATTGATATTCAGATTAGTAAATTTTTTCATAATAGAAAATTTAATCACAAGTCTAACTAAATCTCGATAAATATGAATCATATTAATAGAAAATGTAATATTGGTCAAATAATTGCACTTCATGAATCATGAATAATAAGGTAATAAATAATAATAGTAAACATATTAAATGAGCTAATAAAATTATATTAAACACAATTTATTATTTTTATCAATTATCAAGTGATACTAGGTGTGTATATATATATATATATATATATATAATATGTTGAGAATATATATTAATATATTATGCTTAAAAATTATAAATGTATATTGATCGAGATTATAAAATAAAAAAGGATTTTAGACTTATAAAATTATGATCTAGTTTAGTGGTTAGGGGTGATGTTAGTGATTTTTGAATTTATTTTGACCAGGGTTCCATCCTTAATGACAATAAAAAATCAATATTTTTATCTTTTTTTAACATAAGCTCGATTAGAGTTCGATTATAGGTTCGCGAATTGGTTCTTTTTTTAACATAAGCTCGATTAGAGTTCGATTATAGATTCGCGAATTGGTTCGTGATCATGTTCGCGAACAGATTCGTGATCCTGGTCGATTAGGGGTTCGCAGACATATTCGTTAATAGAAGTTCGCGAACATGTGCATGAGCACGTTCGTGAACGGGCTCGTTTATATTTGAATTCAAATTGTGCGTGAACTTAGCGAGCCGAACACCCTTAAGTTCGAGTTCGGCTCGTTTATTTTGTCGAACTCGAAAAATAGTTCGAGTTCGGTTCGTTTATTAAATAATCGAGTTTCGATCGAGCTTTTTTCGAATCGATACCCGAATTTATCGCGAATTATTTGGTTCATTTACAACCCTAATTATCCTCATCTACCGCCATCATTTCATTCATATTATCCACATCTACTACCTCATATCAAGCTGCTCTAAGTAAATATATAAAAATAACTCATTATTTGCACATTTTCACAAAAATAATCAATATATTAATATTTACAAAAAAAAACTTATCATTTTTTAACAAAAATGTCATGCAACAAATTATCCAACACCTGAAATTCTAGTGGACTCAATGTAGATTTTTTATTTTTGAATAATTTATAAGTATTTATTTGATAAAAGTGTTAGTTTGTGATTTTTTTTTACTTTAGATTATTAGTTTTTAAATAATTTTAGGTATTTAATTGATAAAAGTGTTAGTTTGTGATAGATATACATTATAGTTTAACTTTTTTTTTAAATCAAATCTTGTACGAATATGGTGTACCTATTCACTTGCCATGGGTAGTTCTCATATATTTTCTAAGGATTAAGGGTTGCATAGCCCTTTGACCATCGGCAGAAGCTCACATTGACTATTTAGGTCACACCACCCTTTTGACAATTAAAAGTCACATGAGATCATCAATTTTAAAATTATGTTTGCCAACTATGTACCAAACATCAAAATTATTAGTTTTCTTTCATTTTTTTTTCTTAAATTTTAATTATTTTTTATTTAGTATAATTTTATATTATTCATTAGAATTTATTCCACCTCATTACAGTTTATAATTATTTTTTAGTATTTTAACTTTCATTTTTTAATTAACATAATTAATTTTTAGGGTTGATTATTCCAAATTTAGGATATATATGTTTTACAAATTTTAATTTTTAGCAATAAATATTGATTATAATTAGTTATAATATAATAAATTTTGTTTTTATGAAAAACATTATGAAAATTATGCAATTTTAATATTGACACACGGATGTGACACACAATTTGGAGTGGATGATCTCATTTGATTAAAAGTGGCCATAATTTTTCCTTTTTTGTACACATCGTGAAAGACTCCATTAATTTACTTCTTATTTATGAGAACTAATGAGTTATGGTTCATTTCTTCCACCAATTTTCGCGGTAAGTAAAAATTCACAAAAATATTCTTTTTTGAATTGTAAAAGGTACCCGACCTGGTGGTATTGAGGAGATTCGAACTCGTGACCTTTGGTCTCAAAGCAATCTCACTCTACCACTAGGCCATCCACATCGGAACAAAAAAAAAAGTTTGCAGGTATGGTGTTCGTGACGTTTTTCGAATGTTATGGACTCAAGAGAATCTTTAGTTGGAGGGCCGCAATGTACGCGCTGATACTAGTCAAGGAGGCTATATAGTCCAAACAGTCACAGAGTGGGTAATGTGAGCTTTTGACAATAGTCAGGACTTAGGGGCTATATGACTCTTGACCCTATTTTCTAATTGAGGTGGTCTCCTTATATATACATAAGACCTCTTATTAGACAGGAAAAATATCACTTATAATACTAAAAAATATTACTACTAATGCTAAAAAGTATTATGCTTACTTTATTGACAATCACTGCTAAAAACAAATAATCGATGACACTTTCTACATTTTTTATTGGAAAAAATTTAACATCTAATCGTAAAAAACATCATTATGAGACTGAAAAATATCATAAATTTTCATCTCCGAAGCAATTCGGCACAATGTGTGTACTCAAATTTTTGTCTTTCTAATTTTATATGTATTCAAAACAAGTATTGTTCAAAAAAAATATATTTACCTTAGTGATGATTTATGCATGTTTATTTAACTAACGATATTTGATAAAAGTATAATTTGATTTTAGTTAAAATTATTTTGTAAATCATTTTAATAAAGAAATAAAATATTTCAAAAATTTCTTAAAAAACACAGACAAATTATTAAATTGCATGTATTATAAATACGAAATGATTTAATATTATATGATCATTATTTATTAATATCGATCAGTAATTACTATCTAGCGACTAGCATGCGTATTTATAATATTTGTTTTTTCAGAAATTACAGGCAGCATGTCGCCTGCGACAATCTATCGTAAGTGATCTCTATAATTAATTCTATCACGAAATCAGCTAATAATCATTACTTCTCAATGACGGTTAGATGGGGTTAGCAATCAAGCAAAATAATCCTAAACTTAATGGATAATTATTGAATATTGTATCAGTAATTGCATATGTTCTGCGAAATGAAGTTGCTATGGGATTTTGTAAACAGGCATCCAATTGGAAGCAACGCGCTCCACTTGTTTGATAATTTGCGTAAGAAAGCATACGCATTGATGATTTCTTGGATGTTGGTATAATTTACTTGATCATAAGTAAATCCAGACTATCTCATTCAAGTTCAACATTGGTGTGTGGATGTTACAGAGCAAACAGAGGTAGACAGAGAAGGTGAGATTCTTGAAAATAAGCAGCAGCCAGCAGGGAAATAAATTCTATCTGGTGATATGAGCAATGAATGAGTCAAACTCAAGTCGAGAAGCGCCGCCCGGCTGAGCTGCACGTCGAGCGGCGCCGCCCAACTCCTCCGCCCTCTTCCTGATCTCATCTCCTTCTGGTGATGCCATTAGTCTTCTCACAACACTCTCAACGGCTGAAGCTTTCACTAGTTCCCTCCTCTGTGTCCATTCTCTTACAAGAATGCTTATTTTGAGTATATCTGTTAAGAGCGCTGCGTTTCTTGGTTGGTCGGAATGCATAGGCCAAGCTGCAATCGCCACCCCCATGTTAATGCTCTCTAAACATGAATTCCAGCCGCAGTGGCTCATGAACCCTCCGATCGATGGATGAGCCAAGATTTGTGGCTGCGGCGCCCATTCTCTCACTACCATTCCCTCTCCTCCCACTCTCTCCTCGAACCCTTCTGGCAGCTCTGATCTTCTCACCTCTACATCAAAGATGTCGCCTTTATCAGCGTCTCTCAGCACCCAAAGGAACTTCACTTTGCTCTGCTCTAGCCCGTGTGCAACCTCGTTAATCTGCTCGTTCGACAATGAAACTGTGGTGCCGAAAGAGACATAGATGACAGATTTTGGGTTCTGTTTATCAAGCCATTCTAAGCATTCGTGTTGTTGATGGTTCTGTGATGATATATTGGGAGGCAGTATAGGCCCTATAGCCCAACTCTTCCTCTTCTCTTCTCTCTCTAGTACTTCCATACACGGTGCTTCTATGAATCTGCAGGTGTTGTAGATATCTCCAACTCTATAATCCGACGGCTCAGATTGTAAATCAAGAAAAGATGCAAACTCATCTGATATCCATCCCTCATAGGGGGGGAGCTCTCTTGGATGCTGTAAAGGGAAAGGTTCACCTCTGCCTGCATAGATGAAAGAGAGAGCAGAAAATGCAGAGATAGTGATAAATGCATAGGACTCTGCATTGACAATTGCAGAAACATCTTGAACCACCGCAGCCATCATAGGGTGATCATAGACGACGACGACTCGTTCGAAATTCATGGCCATCTCCTGCAAGAAGGCAGCCAACGGGCGGCGTAGCTGCAACGCTGCATTCCATGCTGGCATGAGCTGTGAAGGGAATTTGTTTGTTGAGTTGGGGTCGGGAGAGGGAGATGCAAAAGGTGGAGTGACGATCTCATGAAACTCGATTTTCGAGACTTGTTGAGGGGTGATCAGGCCGTTGATTCGAGCCCTGGCCTGGCGGTTGTGGACGGCGGAGCCGACGTAGTAGACGAGCAGCTGCCCGTAGGAGGATATGAGGCAAGAGAGCTGCAGCATCTGGTTGAGGTGCCCTTGTGCGGGCAGCGGAACTACGATCACAGCGACTTGACCTTGTTTCATGGTGGTGTAAATGGTGATTTTTTTTAGTTAAAACCGGTTGAGGTGTGAAGGAGATGGGAAGGAACTTGTACTACTTTATGAACTGGTCTTGAAGATTAGTTTAAATTATCTAAATTTTTTTTTCAACAAATTAAACTAGATTACTCTTGCTATCATAGAGACGTGTGAATTAAATACATTTATCCTTGTGCTAAAAGGCAATTGGTATCTTCTCTCTCTCAAAAAAAAGGGGCAATTGGTATCTCAAATATCTCTTCTTTTATAATTAGTTGTACTGTATATTTTTCTTCATGTCTCTACATATCTGTCCTACTTATTAGATAGCAGAATCTTAATTAGTTAAAGGGAAACAAAACATACTTGGGTCATTGTATTATTATGGTTTTTGAATTGGATCTTATATTTTACACTGCCATGTGAAAAATTAACACTCATAAACTTGTACAATTATATCCACACAGTCACAGTGCACAAGCTTATCATTTCAATACCTTTTGTTGGGAAGTGATAATAAGATTTCCGGTGACGTCAAGCGAGACGCACATTCATTGACCAACAACAAATCTTGTCGGTGCTTTTCTTATAACAAAAATAAATGTAATAAAAAAATCGATTGCCATCTTTTTTTTTTCTTTTTGATGTTGGGCCATGTATAATTGTACTTCCATTCATATTATTGATTTTTATTTTTAATTTCACTTCATTCATTATTACAATTTTATAAATTGATCATTGCCAAATTTATATTGTTTGTGTTATTTACAACTTATTTAACTTTGATGGGGGTACACATATTTATCTTTTATATTTTTATATTAATGCACGCCCTTTACTTTTTTGCTATAATAATTTAACATATAAGTTAAGATTTTATCATCTATTTCTCCATTAAAAAATGTTGAATATATATGAACAAATATTCATATTTGTCGTACTACTATATAAGAATATATTTTAGTCTTATTAGGTCGCTGGTTCGAATCCGGTAGGTCGGAAACTCTTTTTATTATATTTTCCAGTTATTTAATTTATTTTCAAAAAATAAAATAAATTAGAAAATAGAAGGACAAATATTGAGTAACGACATGATTATGATCTAAAAGCGAAGGCAATTTACTCTGCAAAAATCATCTGAGAAGAATCCTCCTTCCGTTTCTCTGATCACGCAGTTATGGTGAGATTTTCTTCTATATATTTTCGCACATTCAGCTGCTTTTCATGTCCGTGTATCTTTTACTGAATCACAATTCACAACTACTTTCTTTCTCTCTGTCTCTGGAAAATAGTCGTGAATTTCATTTCGGGCGGTATGATTATAGGCAAACTCATTGCGATTATACCTTACCTGCATTCGGAATTAACACTCTGGAAGGCCGCCATGAGTTTTTTTTTTCTCGAAATTCCTTTGGATTTGGAACTTGTGCATTTTCTGTTTTTTGATCATTAAATGCATCTTAGCTTTGTTGTTTCATTAGATCATTTGGTTAATTGTGTGTGTGTGTGTTTTGCAATATGTTTGTAGACTTTTCCTTGTCAAGAAGTTGAACGTCACAATAAACCAGAAGTTGAACTCAAGTATGTATTATTTGTTAGTGAATGCCAAATCAATACTTTTCAATTTCTGTTGATTGTATTGAATGGAAAAAGTTCGACTTTGGATTTTGTTGCCCAGAGCTTGTGGAAATGGAGTAGATAAGTTTATGGAATTATTAACTTTGAGGGAAAGAATCCGCTGAGATTAGGAAATATTGTACAAGTGACTGACATTGAATTTGTGAAAATTATTGAATTAGGAAGAGAAACATATTGAAGAAAGGAACTTTTATTTTCAATCAATTTCAAAATTACAAAATCAAGAGAAAACAAAGTGTGCTAAGTTCCTTTTATATGGATCGAGCGACACGCTATTATCTACGACTGTGGTGCTCGATCCATTTCATTTTCTAGTGTACGACTATCAACACAACAAGAAGTGGTCCATACACGTATGAATGGCCACGTGGATAAAACTGAGTTGTGCTACTTCAGACGCACGTGTGGCTCTCCATGCACATGCAAACGTGTGCTCCTAGCTCTCATGCAACACAGCTCGCATGCAACGATCATCTTCTTCAAGTTCAACAGCCTCCCTCAGTCCCAGCTCGATGAAGATCACCAAGGTGGAGACTGGTAAGTAAGGTCCTGAAACGAGGTCCGGGAAAGGATTTGGTGAAAAGGTCAGCGAGCTACAAATGAGAAGAAATATAGGTAGGAACAATAAAGCCATTTTGAAAATGCATGCGAGCAAAATGGCCCGCTCGTGAAAAACTTGATTCTGAGATATTTGGATTGTCGCTTGATTGTCACAATAGATAATGATTGGCAATGAAAAAGGAATGACAAAATCTCGCAGCATATATGAGAGCCAGAGGAGTTCACGAGTGGTATAACTGAGAGACCGATACTCCGCCTCCGCTGTTGAAAGTGAGACAGTGTCTTGCTTCTTGCATCGCTAAGAAATAAGACAAGACCCTAAAGAAATGCAATATCCCGTGAGAGAATGACGGGTATCTGTACAAGACCCCCAATCCGCATCACAATGCATGGTGAAATCAAAGGCGGAAGAAGAAGTGTAGTGCAGACCAACAGAGGGAGTGCCTTTTAAGTATCGCAATACATGCACAACTGCTTCCCAATGATCTGTCGTGGGAGAGTTAACATATTGGCTCAATTGTTGGACAACATATGAGAGGTCTGGGCGTGTCAAATTTAGGTACAACAGCTTCCTAACAAGCCGTCTATATGATTCTTGTTGAGGTAACATTGAGCCTGCCTTGTGAAGAGTGAGACCAGGAGGAAGAGGGGTACTTGCAGGTCTGCTACCTATCAAACCAGTGGTTTCAAGCAAGTCAAGGACATATTTTCTGTGGCTAAGATATGTCCCTGAAGAAAAGCGGGCTATTTCCACGCTAAGGAAATACTTGGCTTCCCCTAAATCCTTAATGGTAAAAGCATGATGAAGAGAGTCTTTGACTGTGGTAATGACTTCCAGAGAGGAAGTAAGTAAGAGAATGTCATCGACATAAACAAGGAGTGCTATAAAAGTGGCACCAAATCCTCTAAGAAATAAGCAATGATCAGTGCTTGATTGAAGGAAACCAAGAGAGTAAAGATGCTTACCCAATTCTTGATTCCACTCTCTTGAGGCCTGCTTTAAACCATACAAGCTTTTCACTAGCTTGCAAACATCTCCAGCTTTCCCTTGCTTGTACCCCTGTGGTAGTTCCATATAAATTTCATCAGATAGATGTCCATGTAGAAACGCATTGTTAATATCAATTTGATGCAGATACTATGAGAATTGAGTTGCTATAGCAAAAAAAATCTCACAGTCACCATTTTGACAACTGGAGAGAAAACTTCATGGTAGTCGATTCCAAAAGATTGATTGTAGCCCTTTGCTACTAATCGAGCTTTGAAACGCTCTGTACTTCCATCAGAATGCAATTTAACTTTGTATACCCATTTTGAACCTATAGCTTGTATCCTAGTAGGTAAAGGGACCACCTCCCAGGTGTGATTTTCTTCCAAAGCTGTAAGCTCTTTGTCCATTGCTGCAATCCACTCTTTTGATTGACAAGCCTCCTTGTAGGTAGTAGGTTCCTTCACAGTTTGAACATTCATGAGGAATGCAGTATATTGGGAAGATAAAATGGGAGAAAGATGATAAGGAAAAGTTTGTGGTGTGATGCTGGTAGAAGGATCAATGATATCAGTGAGAGTAGCATTATTACAAACAAAATCCTTTAGATAAGCTGGTGGATTGCAGGCTCTAGTGCTCTTTCTGAGCTCAGGTGGAGCAGGAGTAGGATTAGTGGTTGGAATCTTAGCTGGAAACTCAGCTAGGGAAGGTTGACTTGAAGTTGGTGAGGGATTAGGCTCAGAAACAACAACAGGGCAATCTTTACTAACTGGAATACTTTGATCAAAATCATTTGTTGGAACAAAACTGTGGAAAGGCAAAGGTGGTGATTGATCACTTTGAAGAGGAAACTGAGAAGAAATAAAATTTACATATCTGCTGACAAAAATTTTCATGCTTACCCAGTCATAGAGTATATATCCTTTGTTCACAGGAGATAAGCCAAGAAAGATACATTGTCTGCTTCTTGCATCAAATTTTAATTTAGAAGGGAGTGTATTTCCCATATACACTAAATACCCAAAAGGTTGCAAGTTATCCAGCACTGGAGCCTTTCCAAAAAGAACCTCAAAGGGTGAAATCCACCCTATGACTGCAGAGGGCAATCTATTTATCATCCAAGTAGCATGAAGAATAGAATATGGCCAAAAATTTACAGGTAACTTACTCTGAAACATAAGAGCTCTTGCTACTTGGAGGAGGTGTATATGCTTCCTCTCAACCACACCATTTTGCTGTGGTGAGTAAGGGCATGACCTTTGATGATGGATCCCATGTTCCTGAAATAACATCTGAATATTATAATTGATAAATTCTCCTCCATTATCTGTTCTAATATTTCTGATTTTTGCATCAAATTGTGTATGCACCATATGAATAAAACCCTTGATGATGTGCCATACCTGTGTTTTTGACTTAAACAAGTATGTCCAGGTTGATCTGGAATGATCCTCCACTACAGTTAAGAAATATGGAGTATTAGTGATATTCTCTTGGTTGCAAGGTCCCCACACATCCATATGGACTAACTCAAACAAGATTTCACTCCTTCTGGTCAACAAAGGAACCCATTTCCTTTGTCTAGCCTAATGACAAACTTGACATGAGCTGAGAGCCTCTATATCTTCTTTTCTTAGCCTTTCCTTACATTTTGGAATATGCTGCATAGTGGTGGGTGAAGGGTGGCCTAGCAACTCATGATATTTGATGATATCAGTGTCTCTGTACACTAAATTCATCATAATAAGGTGATCAGTTTCCTGAGGAAACACATACAATGCTCCTTTAATCTTGCAAATCCCTAACACATGATCATTATCTCTTCTCTGTACTAGATAATGTGAAGCTAAAAATTGGATTCTTCCATCCAAATCTCTTGTCACTGACCTACTGAAAGAAGATTATGTGTGAACCGTGGTGCAAACAACACATTTTTAAACACCAAATTCTTGTTAATCCTAGCTGTTCCTGCAAGATAAACCCATATACTACTTCCATCTGGTATATATATATATATCTGCAATGGATGTCTCAACCTTTTAATATCATTTAGTAAACCAATGTGTTGACACATATGGTTACTTACTCCAGAGTCAACAATCCAATCTTTCTTATCAATGCCATGAAATGCTCCAAAAGCATAGTGCCCTTTGAACTCAATGGGTGAATCACCCAGATCAATTTCTGCCAAGTTAGCCAGACTCATTTGTCCTCTTGGAGCATGCTCTCATTTTCTTCCTCTTCCAAAATAGTGTGTCAGATGCTTAGCCGGCTTTGACTGAATTAATTGGCTAACTTCACTGAGATGTTGCTTAGACAATTCTCCTATTCCTCCTTGCTTGGAAGTATCTATGTTTTGCTTAGTGTTTTCATCATCTTGTTGCAGAGCACAATGTGCCTTGCCTGCATTCCTTTCAGATTTGAATTTTCTGTACCAGTCTGGCACCCCTACAATCTCAAAGCAATCTGATTTAACATGGCCTTTGCCACCACAATGATCACACCTTAACTCGCTTTTCTCTTCTTTACTCAATCTCCTTTTGAAAGAATCTCCTATATCCCCTTTATAAGCTCATTTTTTAGCACTATACATAGCATTGTGCTTAAGTCCTTCTGCAATCTGATTAGTGACAGTGATTTGTTCTTCTACTTGGAGAATCATTGAATAAGCTTGACTTAGTGTGGGTAAAGGGTCTAGAATTAGTATTTGTTGTCTTATGGCTTCATAGCAGTCGTCTAGACCCATTAAAAATTGCATTAAATGTTCTTCTTCAACATCTGCTTTCATATCTACAACAGCATCACAAACACACAACCTAGAATTCTTGAGCAGTGCTAAATCATCCCAAAGTGCTGTTAGGTTATTAAAATATAGCATAACACTTTGGTTGTGTTGATTGTATGTGGCTATCTCTCGCCTTAACTTGTATATGTGAGGACCGTTTTTCTTTCCACATCGCTTATTTAGTTCTTCCCAGAGCAGTTGAGAGGTTTCCAAATTTTTAAACCCTCGGGCTATTTCTTTCACCATAGAATTCATAATCCAGCCAAAGACAAGGTTGTCAACCCTCAACCATGGCATATAATCAACTGACTCTTTGTTAGATACTATCATGCTGCCATCAATCAATCTGAGCTTATTCCTAGATAATAACCCCCGTGTGATAACCCTAAACCAATTATGAAAGTTACTGCCATCAAAGAGATCAGTTGTAAGTAGCATACCAGGATGCTCACTAGGAGCAACATAGAATTCATCATTGGCTAGCGTTCGATGATTGGAGTTATCGGTCCTCGCATATCCAAGTGGTAAACCAGCAACTCGTTCATGAGTATTTCCAGCATTCAACTGTGGAGTTGAATTAACTTCTGAATTCACCGGAGGCCTGCGCACATTGCCGATGCCACTAGTTTTCCCTCGATCAAGCTGATCATTAGCCGAAAATCCTAATTCTTCATCGCGCGCTTCGCGCCAGGAGAATTGATTATTCTACTTCGTCATAATCGGAAAAAAATCTCAAATGATCGTAATAAAAAACAAAAAATAGTAAGATCACAATGATCAGAGATCTAGATTTCAGTTATGAATGGCTCTAGATACCATATTGAATTAGGAAGAGAAACATATCGAAGAAAGGAACTTTTATTTTCAATCAATTTCAGAATTACAAAATCAAGAGAAAACAAAGTGTGCTAAGTTCCTTTTAATATGGATCGAGCAGCTTGAGTTACACGCTATCATCTACGGCTATGGTGCTCGATCCATTTCATCATCTAATCTACGGCTATCAACACAGCAAGAAGTGGTCCATACACGTATGAATGGCCACGTGGATAAAACTGAGCTGTGCTACTTCAGACGCACATGTGGCTCTTCATGCACATGCAAACGTGTGCTCCTAGCTCTCATGCAACACAACTCGCATGCATCGATCATCTTCTTCAAGTTTAACAAAAATGAAGAGAAATTGAGATCGTGTTTCCAGAGCTCAACGAGTAATGTTTATGTTTTGTGGGATTTAAGTGTCGAGAAAATAAGTGAGTGAATTAGGTGGCTAGGCAAAATTTGTCTTTGGAAATTGTAAGTTTTGCTATGAATTTGTATGTGAGAGTGAGACATCAACATGCCATTCCTGGAAAATCTGAAATTTGCAGTTGTAGCATAGAGAAAATCTTAGAATTGTACCAATTTTGGTGTAGGCCACGTCTATACATATATTAAGGTAAAATCGTGTAATAGATAACGGTTCTGGTGTAAACCGTTGTCTATTACACATTTGCTTTAGACTACAGTTTTTGAATAATAGACAACATTTTGAATTAATAGACAACAGTGGTGACATTTATTGTTGTAAATTTTCCTTCTTTTTTTTTTACATTTTCTGCGATGATTTAGATTACAACCATTTTATTTTAAGACATTTTTACAACCATTAATAGACAACAGTAGTGACATTTTTTTACTTGAAAATTTGATATTTGTTATATTTTTTTATTTTATTTTTTTATGCATAAATGCATGATTTGTAGTGCTCTACATCTGTCGCCTAAAAAATGACTTTAATTTGTATTGCATCATTATAATAATAATAATTTGCAATACATTGTTATTTTTTCTATTTCAATTTCATCATTTAAAATAATTAAATAATTATATTTTTATACATGTCATATATTCAAAGAAACCAAATATTCAATAATTATGGACAATTATACATTGTTATTTTTTTATGCATAGATGGATGATTTGTAGTGCTCTACATTTGTGGCCTAAAATAACAACTTTCATTTGTATTGCACTATAATAATAATAATAATAATAATAATAATAATAATAATAATAATAATAATAATAATAATAATTTGTTATTTTTCTATTTCAATTTCATCATTTAAAATAATTAAATAATTATATTTTTTATACATGTCATATATTCAAAGAAATCAAATGTTCTATATTCGTGGACAATTATACATTGTTATTTATAAAATCGTGATGTTGGAAATATTTCAATTTGATCTTTCTAACATGGATTTTTATTAGTTCCTATAATTTAATATTCTTTTTGTTTGTCGTAACTATACAAAATTGGTCTTCTTGTCTAATTAATTGACGCATGTGCATATCATTTTATTAATTTTTAAAATTGAACACAACATATAAAATTAAAAAATAACAATAATATTACAGATCTAAAAAAATAATAATTAATAAGATAATAAATAATTCTTACAGGATTCAGTAGAAGCTCTGGACTGGTCCTGAAACACAGAGCAAACAATCAAATCTTCCATGTAATTAGATATAGCTAGAGCCTATTTTGATTCATAAGCGAAACAGACATACTCGAAACAGACATCCAGGTATCATGGCGCAAGTCATAGCATATGAAAGAGTGAATGAGAGCTACTAAGCATGCATTTTTTTATAATAACACATAGTTCATTCTCCACTGTTGAGGATTGCATTCAAAGTTCTAATTACAGCCCAATATGTAAATGGCGACCTTATGTTGTTTTTAACTAGTATTTGTCATCATTTTTATTTGATCGGTCACATTCACTTAAAAGTAAAAAGATTGAAATTTAGCTCTACTACCGCTAGAAAGTAAAAAAAATAACTTGTGCCAGTGGAAGAAGATCTGTAGGAGGGGATGTTGATAAGTTTGCAATTGCTCACCGGATGTTTGCATCGAAATTTTCTGTGTGGGTGTGTCTTTACTGAAGAGTAAATCCGTGTAGAGATGCCTGATGCAAAGGCAGAATATCCAAATAATCCAACTATACAAAACAGAGGCATCCAACTAGCTAGTCAGAAGTCTGCAAATAATTGTCACAAGTTTCTCTAGTTAAGTGAAGATGGAAGGATAATGCGGGTGCATAAGTGGATCCTTGGTCGATATTTGCTCAATCATGGAAGTCTTCCTAAATTCTCTTATTTCTAGACTAATACTTTTTATGAAGTTAAATAAAAATGAAGTAGAGCTGTGCCAACTAGTTCTTTCTTACATCCTTTACAAGTCAAAATATTACAAGAAAACACCAATTGTCTGGAATTACATGTCTATTGTGTTTTTTTTTTTAAATCCATTTTAGCATGTCTTGAACTTTGTGTGCATTGATGCCTCATGTTCTCCTGGTAATGCTGAAAAGTGCATCAGAAAACAATCATAAGCTCATTTTACTGATTTTGGAGTTATTGGAGTTGGGAACACTATCTTCTGTAGTTTTTTTTTTTTTTTTTTTTTGAGTTTCCACATCTACGTAATGGGTTTTTGTTACTCAACACTTTAATACACTTTGAGGTATTGTAAGTATCTCTGCATTTTTGTTGAGCTGCACTTATTTATTCTTTTGAAGATGAATTGACATGATGCTTAGTTTGATCCAATCCCTTGTCAAAAATTCATATTTAAAAAATAATTGGCACTTCTTAGGATCCTTTTGTCATATGAGGAGCTTAGTTGATAGACTCACAGTTTTGAAAATAATGTTGTTTTGCCAAGACACGCCCGTATGATCTTTATTCATTTCAATTGTTTTGGTTCATCAGGGGTATGACATCAGTTTTTTCTCATTACCACTTATCATTGTGAGGGCATGCAGAAGATATACTTCCAATACCTCAAAGTGTAATAAAGTGTTGAGTAACAAAAACCCGTTACGTACATGTGGAAACTCAAAATAAAAAAACTGTTCCCAATTCCGATAATTCCAAAATCAGTAATATAGGTTATTGTTGTTTTGATTGTTTTCTAATGTCAAGCCCCTTATTTACTTGGTTAGATATTAGAATGACAGTGTACATTAATTTAACATCGGTTATTATTGCTTCTGATTCTTGACACCAACTAATAATACCATAAAAATACAAACATGCACCGGTTTTCTCCTTAATACTCGAAATGCTCCTGCTCTTGTGGACAAAAACCTAAGAAACTTCTTTGTCAGTATATTATCAAGTGCATCTGCCTGCTTAACCTATAACAATAATAAAGAACAAGAATGCCAAGTTTTCTTATTTTTGAGATGTCCAGAAAGATTATGTATCAAATATCAATGCTAAGAAGAAATACAGTCAATCTGAAAGCATTAAAGACCCGGTCACTCTACAAATGTAAATAATCCAGTAACTGCCATACTAAATTATTTAAAAGCCGAGGCCTAGCTAGGACAATCAAAATCCCTCTTTATCACATCAGAATATCTCATCCGAACAACTCATGATGTTTGCAGCTTCCGCTGGACCGCATCAATCCATATGATCAAGAAGATAACCATAAATTTCAATACTTGCCACTATCATCTCTATACAGATGTAACTATATCAACAATATCTGGCTTAAAATGCAGAAATCTTCACCAGGCCATGAATATTATGGTTAACGCTCTTGCTCAAATCTTGCAAAGATGAAACTATGAATAGACAATTAATTATAGTCTTCCAAAGAACTAGGATAGTCCATGCATTTCCAATTACTTCAGAAGTAAAATAATCAATATATGAAGCTTAACAGAATTTACCTTAAGGCTTATACACAATGAATTTATTGATGTTTCTATCAAGCATTTCTCAGCTTCATTTCTACATATCACAACCCGGAGTTGGAAGACGTACGAAGTAAACAAATTCCATAAATGAGAACTTATCTGCTCCAATTCTACAACCTCTACAACAAATTCCAAAGTCGAACTTTTCTCATTCAATACACCAATAAACAATACATACTTGAGTTCAACTTCTGGTTTATTGTGGCGCAGGGAAAATTCTACAACGACATTGCAAGAAACGTACACACATTTAACCAAATGATCTAATCAAACAACAGCTAAGATGATGTAACACAGATTTTTGCATTTAGTTTGGTAAAACACAAAACGTGTACAAATAATATGATTTTGGATAAAAAGTTCTTATACGGATCCAATCTCTATTTTTCTTCTGATTCTTCTCTTCAAAACTTATTTTCAAACGGTCTTTGAAATCTTCAAAGTAAATTTGTGTCTGACTTGCTGTTTGAACTTAGCTTTTGAACACTTATGGAAGTTCTCAAATTTTTGAACTTCTCAAATTCTTGAACTCTCATGAGTTCTCAAATTCTTGAACTCTCAAATATTCTTGAACTCTTCACTTATGGAAGTTCTCAAATTCTTGAACTCTCAAATTTTTGAACTCTTCAAATATCAAATAGTCTTGCTCGTGGATCAAACGCCTCAAATTCATTCTTGAACTCTCAAATTCTTGAACTCTCTCAGATTCATATTTGAACTCTTCACTTATGGAAGTTCTCAAATTCTTGAACTCTCAAATTTTTGAACTCTTCAAATATCAAATAGTCTTGCTCGTGGATCAAACGCCTCAAATTCATTCTTGAACTCTCAAATTCTTGAACTCTCTCAGATTCTTGAACTCTCAAATTAAACGCCGTCTTCAGGATGATTTTGGTGAAGAACGCCTTGAATATCTTTGAGAATTTCACTTATGGAAGTTCTCAAATTCTTGAACTCTTCAAATGACTTCTGGTGTGTTTTTCAACTGATATGGAGGCCCTATTTATAGTTGTGGGAAGAGAGATCTAGAGCTGATGTAACACTATCTCATTGGCTATTGGAAATTGATATATATCTTGAAAAATATTTATTTGTTTCCAAAGAACTTGATGGTTATCATATAATAATATCTTTATTATTTAAATATTTTATCTAATTTTGAATTTGATATGATTCCAAAACTAAATAAATATATTAAAATCAATAAAAATATTATTTATAATATTGTAAAATTTCGCCACCTACAGATGCATTTAAAGGGGAAAAAACTAGAAAATACACAACTTCCAAATCCAAAAGAATTTCGAGAGATAAAGAGAAAATGGTGAAAATGGTGAAAATGAACAAAAAAAAAAAAGCAACTGCAAACACAATGCGGCCTCCAGAGAGTTCCGAATGCAGGTAAGGTACAATCGCAATGAGTTCGCCTAAAATCATACCGCCGGAAAATAAAATCACAACTAATTTCCAGAGACAGAGAGAAAGAAACTAGTTGTGAGTTGTAAATGTAATTCAGTAAAAAAGATACAGGAACATGAAAAAGGAGCTAGAAGAAAATCTCACCATGATTGCGCGATTGGAGAAACGAAAGGAGGAATGACGGAGGATTTTTCTCAGATGATTTTTAATTGCTGCGCCATCGGAATCATGTGCAAAAAATAACTGGAAAATAAAAACTACAAATCCGACCTGCCGGATTCGAACCAGCGACCTAAGGATTTCAGCAACCGAACTACAGTCCTCCGCTCTACCAACTGAGCTAAGGTCGGATCGTGCTCTTTCTTTCCACATTAATATTAATAATTACTTTAATTGTAGGACAAATATATCCATATATTCCAAACTATTGACTTTATTTAAAAAAGGTCCCTTAGACAACCAAAAAAATAACAGTTGAGCATAGCCACCGGCAGAAACCAAAACCCTTTCAACTGAATCCCTCTCTCTCTCTCTCACACACACACAGACACGCATAAAAATGTCTCTCTCTCGTCACCTGCTCCGGCGAGTCCCCTCCGAGTCCGCCGCCTTCCGTCACTTCTCCACCGCCCCCACGGCCACGACCACATCCGAATCTTCACACGCTCACCGCAACCAACACGAATTCCTCTCTCCAAGCTCCTACATAAACTCCTGGAAGACACCGCGAAACCCCAAGGAAGCCGCCAAGCAGTTGGCCTTCCTCCGCCGCGATTACGGCCGCAAACTGAAAGAAGTCCGCAAGGAGTACATCAATGAAATGGAGCTGCAGAGATTCGAGAAATTGCGGAAGGATGCGGCGAAAAAAGAGGCGCTGCGGATCGCCAACGAAGAGAGGAAAGCCGCCAAAGACGCGAAGAAGAAGGCTGAAGCCATCGAGAGACAGGCCGCCCAAGAAGAGTTCCGCCAGATGTTGGTATGTGAAATTCCTTTTCTGCCATTTTCCCTTCATTTTCGCCTTATTGTTTTCGATTGTTTATAAAATTTCATGCTTTTACCTATGTTTAATCCGCTGTCTATCTACACACAACTACACACTTTGTACTCGACATAGTGAAATATTTTGTAATTATCATTTACACTTTGTGCTTTTTATTGGCACAATTTGCATATGTAATGTATAATGCTATTCTTTGTGCTTTTACGGATTCTGTTAATTGTTTGGACATTGTTATTGTCCAAGATCATATTAGTATGCTTATGTTGCACCGTATCAACTAGTTTTTATGAATTGCGTTTGAAAATGTAGTGTTGTTAGCCACGTTGAGTGGACTTGCATTTGTTTGTTTGGTGGTATATGTTCCTAAAGCTTTGCTATGATTGTGTATCTGTAGTGTGGTATATGGTATAATACTTTTGGAACATTTTGGCCTATAGTAGTTTTTGCCCTAATTTTCCAATTTAAGGGTTTTATTAACACCAAATATGGGATGGAATGCCTTTTAGTCCCTGAAAAACAAGCTCAAATGTTGGAAACATCCTCAAACATGGCCGTCTTGGGAAAAGAACTGCCGGAATTTTAGTATCAAGTTGCAACTTGTAACACTCGCAAAGTTTAGTTGGTTTTTATAACTAAAGGAAGTTAGGTTACAAAGTCCAAAGACAGGCATAGTTTGGGTGGAATGGTATTTACCGCGTTTTGGATATCGGTAGTACCATCTGCTGGCTGGGCACCTAAACAGGCCTCTGCTCTCCCACATACTATTGTTCGTTGTAATATTTAAACTATTTTGACATTTTTTTTAATCCCTAACTTTCTTGGAATGTAAATTAATCAAAACCAGTTTTAAGATTCCAATATTTTTTTTAAATGAATAAGTGGAAAAGGTCAGAATTTGATCACGATTTTTCTGGAAAGAAATAAAGAATGAGCCTCCTTCCTGGGACAGCACCTAACAAGGTTGAATTGATCAGAAGTGGGGTTGCCGTGCTCTATCTACGGCTTAGGCAGCCCCTGGACCTTTTCTGCAGCACTGCCATGTAGCGTGATTGCCGTCGTATTACCTGTCTGTTTAATGTATTGTTTGCATATCTTCACCATTTATGATTATGGTTTTTAGTGCCAATAGTTAAATAGGATCCCGAATCTGAAATATATTCTTGAGATATTTTTCCTTTATTATGTTTTTTCCACTTCAGTAATTTTGAATGTGGGCATTCAAACAGATGACTTTGAGCTTGCACCTGTGGAAAAACAGAATCCCAGCATAACTATGCTTTTGAAAATTTGGAAGATGAAATCTAGTTAAATGTGCTATAATTTTATGATTTGATGCAGATGAAAGAAAGAGCAGATAAGCTTGAATATTGGAGGATGAGAGAGAAGAAAATTGAGGAGGAGAAGAAGGAGAAGAAAGAGCTTTTGCGTAGACAAAGTTCAAAATGGATCGATGAATCCGAACTACTGAAGACAACAATGGAATATGTACTTTCGCCAGACAAACTTCCAATTGGATTCCCAAATCAGAATTAGTGAAGACAACAATGAACTTCATTCATTAGCTATGATTGACTTTGGATAAAGACCTCAGAGCTTATTGCTCAAGTTAGAATCATGGATGATATAAGAAGTTTGCTACTTGGGGAATTTTCGAAGTTTTCATTTTGGATTTATTCCTTAAATCATAAGAAGCATAATGGTCTCGTCTTGTTCTGTGTTTTGGCATTGTTGCCTGTCCCATAACGTTGTTGAGTTCTTGATAAGCTGTTTATCTACACACTGTGGGTACATTTATTTGTTGGCATCATGTTGCATGTCTAGACACTTTACTATTTACTAGATCTACTCCATCAGCACTATCTGCCTTTCTACATCATCATTATCGCAAAAACTTGTGTTAATACGTCGGGTGATACCCCCTATTGGTTTCACCCATATATGGTGGTATACTTGTAATTTTGTTGGTGTTTGGTTGTGTTTGGACTCAAATATACAGTCTGTCACAATATTCCCCTTATAGATACATGAATATAACAACTAACAAGGAACGTGCTATAACCTTATAACAAACGCATTTTTGCTGCCAAGTATTGTACACTCACACTATAGAGATTATGCCACGTCTGTAGTCTGCAGGTACTGCCTACAAGAATGTGGTAGAATTTCCCAGGAAGTACAAGGACACAAAATGACCTCTTTGGGACTTCAGATGAAACAGCAATGTTGATTTGAATTGCTTGAGAAATAATTTTAAGAGTCTGAAAACTCCATGTAAAATGCCTATGCCAAAAGATTAGAATTCAAATGGTTATAACTAGTTCATAAAATATCCAGTGCTAGTATATTATAGATATGGTACAGTCACCAAAGCGCTAATTTTACAGTCGAAACTTCACCACTAACCACCAAAAATTACTCCCAGCTATCATTTACATTGCATTTCTTCAACAGGGTGAGACAAAAATGAAGCAACAACTTGCCTTCGCCAGCCAACACCAAAGTGTTGCTCGTTTCACACGTGATTCTTAGTCCTATCGAGCAGCAGTACCTTCTACTGAGCTTTTGGTTTCTGAATCTTCACATATGGGAAAATTCCTAAGAGATGTTTTACTTTCGGATCCCATCCTCGTTGTTGAGCACGACAGTACATCAGGAATGTATTGGCGAAGTATGAGTTAAACCCCATGCAAATGTGCCACACTGCATGTCCCTGGGGATTGAAGTACCAGCGGGAAATATCCTTGCAAAAGAGACGGTCAATTAGCCAGCAGATACTCCCGACAAGAAGAGTGACAACGTACAACTTTGCAAGCCGCTTAGCTGATCTGTCTTCTGTAACAATATAATACTTGTACATCCTCGGAATGCAAAGAAGACAAAGCAGCACATAGTGTACTTTGAAACCAATATCAAAGCGAACCAGAGAATGTGCAACTGCAAATGCTGCTCCATACAGGAACAAGAAAGTTGGCATTGTACTCCGATAGTGCCAATCCGGTGAATAGAGGATGTAAATATAAAGGAGCATTTCCCACACCATAGGCGTTTCATCACCTTGCTGTTGCCTGAAAAAAGAATTCCAAATGTTCGTCAACACACAATGGCAGGGTATCACTTGACATCAAAGTCGTTTCTATCTTAATTTTACTCAGTATATAATTGCTTGACAGCTTGAGTCCTTTCTCTAAGCTTCAAAAGTCCTCAATAGCATTAGTTCACAAGTACCATTTCCAAGCTTTTCTCCTCTAACTATGTCATTCTGTTTCTCCTCTTATTTCCCACCACCCAAAAGAAAACATTACACACAATTGACACTACGAGACACATTCAGTCAACTACTACCGTGCACATTACAAATTGGAACAGCCAACTTGATCAGAAAAGAATAAAGGCAAGAAATACATAAAAACTTACAGTCGTTGTAACGTGGCATGATATAACATGCTGCCAATGGCAAGTATCATATTTGATATGTGAAGTACACTGAACCTTTTCTCAAAACGCTGTCTCAATGAATTCACAAGACCAATGAATGCTAAAAGGATGCCTGGAGCAATAGAGATGGTATTGAAAAACTCTGCAATATAGGATGAGTAGACATAATTTGGCTCACACCACTCATGTGTAGATGTGACAGGGCCCCAAAAACTTGACTCTCCACCTGCCATTTTTCAATATATAGGCCCAGATGTGATTCCCTTTTTGAAGAACACTCTGGACTTAAAACAGTTCCCACAAATCCTATAGACAAAAAAATGCAAGTAAAAGCCATGTAAGAATCTGAAAAGTATTATTTATTGAATGTTGCTTTTCTTCTTTCTTGCTCTACAAACTAATAAAATGCTGATAGGAAGCTCAAAAGGATAAATAGAAATAAAAAAAAGGCATTCATATTTCATAGTGACAGTGAATCCGCTCTTCTAAGGACAAGGTAGTCAGTGTTCTTTAGACAGGAAATGCATTATATACTCTATAAAACACAGAGACACATACTTCTCCATGAATTTTGGTTTATAATTTGAAATCTTCATACTGATCCAATAACAGGAGTTGCTATAATCAACACTATTATCTGTGTAGAATTCTATACACGGTTAAGCATATAGGAGTTAAACCAAATAGCGAAGAACTAAACCAAATAGCAAAGACAACCTCCAGTAAACTCTATGGACAGATGTAAACAATGTCAAGTGGGCTCTAAATATTCAAAACACCGGTAAGTTGGTTAATCATGAGCAAGACGCATATGCTGGGCCAGAATAGAGTTTTATTCAGAGAAATCGGTTGCCATTTTGGATTTTTTCCATATCTGGAATTAAGTTATCTGACTATAACAACTTTACCACGCCCCCTTACAAAGTGTACTCTCAGGAAAGAAATGCGGCGTTCATTTTCAAATGCTTTCCTTCCTTTCGTGAGAAGGACAATCCATGACATCTGCTCGGAGTATTTAGACAAAGTCACTAATCGAGCATCATGCTATACTGCATCCAACATGCCTAGTTAAAAACAAAGGATTTAAAGTACCTGTGTTAGAAATTGAAACTTTTGCCATCTGTACCCACATTGCATAATCACTGCTTAGTGCTTTAAGCAGTTCCAGGGTCTATAATCTATATAAACAAATTTAACTTATCACTTAAGCAGAAACACCATCAGTACTTTCTACCACTGTTGGAACGTGATCTTGAATAGCCAAAAGGGTATGTGAGTTTTCTAATAAGATTGTTGACATGAGTTTTTATTACATAGCAATCATAGCCCAGTGGCATAGAAAACTCGAAACTACATATTTACAAACACAAATGGACGACTTCCTAAAAACTGGCACATCAGCATTAGAATTATGGCCATAAAAATAAGTTTACAAAGACCAGGACAGTAGAAGCACTACTGCTTTATTAACCACCCAATGTAATCAAGAAAAACTAAACATCGTTCCACATCGAAAATGACCGCATAGCTACATTTCTCTAGATTTCCTTGATCACTACTATAGAATATTATTTTTCTGGAGAAAGAAAATGACAAAACTGAGGAACCCAAGCACATATTTACTAAGCCACATACAAACATTACACAGGCGATAAAATGTTAATCCGCTTCAGTATTTTCTATGAACACAATAAAAAATTCACTACACACTGTATCATCCAAATCATTAAGGGGGAAATAAGTAAAAACGACAACAAAAACCAAGAGGCAGCAAACGGATGAGCCCTAAATTACCGCCTGCAAATCAATTTTATTCCACCAAAGAAATTTCAAGCCATAATTTCTCAATAGAAGAACCAAAATATACGCCCAAATTAATCCAGAATTTTTTAAGAACTCGATAGATTCTGCAAAAAGAGTGTCGATTAAATTATGCATTGCATTCCACCACCAAATAAAAACACAAGCAAGAGACACAAAACAAAAAACCGTCATTTTCACGCATGAAGCAGCAATCTCGGGATAACAAATTGTGTGTAGAAACAGGTATTCACCTTCCCAAACAGATCTGAACAGCGTCGTCTGCAGGCACCGGAAAACTTCAAATTTCGGGGGATGGATGCACACTCACTAGTTTATGCGTGCATATCAGTCAACATTCGTATGCGCAATCGAAACAACATTCGCTGATCTCCTCTCTCTCTCTCTCTCTCTCTCTCTCTCTCTCTCTAACGTTTTTATTTTTTTTTATTTTTTTTTTGTGAACTGCGAGAGGGATTTTTAGCAATTTCTTAATTTCTCAGTTCTGAGTTTCAAAAAGGGTTAGAAATCCAAAATGCTTTCTATGATTTTGACTGCATTGGATTGGTTCACGCGTGACACCGCGCGTGGTGGAGGTTCCTGAAAAGCATGTTTGGACGGCGGGTGACAAATATTTATTATTCGCGCTATTCCTGAATCCTAATCCTAGGATTTCTCAAATAATAAAATAAAATAAATCCTGTGAATTTAATTAAATTAAGGGTTCTTTCGAGCTTCCTCATGTTCATGTGATAAATAGGAATTTGATGCAATGTAAGAGTATTAACCGTAAGGGAAATTAGTAGAGATTAAATAATTGTGATTTCTTTCAATGCTACATGTCTTGCAATGAATAAATTCAAGTATTACCCTTATAGAAAATGATTAATTGATTTTTTTAGTAATTAATAATCCATTTAGATTAAACTGCCCTCATGGACAATGTAATGATTTTATATATAAATTATTCAACTCATAATGATGAAAGCCTCAAAAATCAAAATTATAATTTCCAATTTGTAACAATGATCATGCAAAAGTAAATGCCCTGACAAATTCGTATCAGTTGTGTTGAAGCCTCTGCACTATTTTGTTACCATCAAAGGTTGAAAATTTTAATGTCATTTCCAGGAATGGGGCTAAATCCAAACACTGCTAAGATTTTCATAATGGAGTGACGATTCAAAATTCACGTATTTGCCCTCTTTTATCTAGTACCTTCGTGTTAAGGACATGGAATTGGGTGAGGAAAGGGAAGAGAACAAGGCCGGCAGGAAGGAATGTGGTCAAGAAAGGTTGTCGCGATGAAAGAAAAGTCTTTAAGGTTTTTTGAAATGAATAAAAGGGATCAGTGAAGCTGGAGCCTCTCATCAGTATTGTCAAATCAGACAAAGGATAGGCATGAAAGTGGACGATGGGTGGGTTAAACTGGGAACATTGACTGATCCAGACAGAAATATTTGAAGGGCCTTGTTACACTGTATGTATATTAAAAAAAATTCACCGGCGTCTGTGAGGGGGCCGGAATCTACCAACAACAAAAAAGGCAGAGAAAAAAATCAGGGGGTGGGAGGCTAAGGTCCCCTACAACCCCCTTTGGATCTACCTCTGACTAGAAACCTGATCCGAGTCGATATTGGATTATTTCAAGTGTTAGTTTATTTCTTCTATTTTCTTAAGTGACCCAATATAATTTAGTGAGGTCCATTGATATGTAGGGTTGTTTTTATTCTAGAATATTGTAAAGTATAAATAGTTGTTATTTCATTAAATGAATAATAAAAAAATAGTCTAAAGTTTCACTCTATCTTTCTTCTCTCCGGCTCTCTCTAATTTCCTCCTTTCTTTCTTATACCAAGATTCAATTTTTATTACAAGTTACTACACAAAGTAGCATGAGAAAGAAGAACGTGACACTTCGGTAAATTATTCAGCATAAAACATGATTGCTTTAGTTTAAAAAAAAAAATGAAATTCTGTAGCTACAAATTATTAGTCCCTTTTGTATGCAAGAAGTCGGTTCAGCCTAAATAAAGATAGGGATTCCACAGCAATAAATTTAGCTCTTTTATAATAAATACGATCGCCATGTTTAAGAAGTTAAAAGATGTACCTGGACCTGATTGTGAAGATCCGATGAATCCCCACAACTATATTTGCAATGTCTCGATCTCAAATTTGTTCGGATGCTTATTCATGTTAAGGGAGTAAGAGAGTCATGTCAACCCCGTGCGCTACTCGAAATTAACTCGAGCAAAATTCAAAATTGATCAAGTCGAGCTTGAGCTTAAAAATGCTTCGAAAGCCTAATTGACCACGATAGAGCTTCAATGTATTTATGATTTTACTCTTAATAGATTAATTATTTACGCAAATATTATTAATAATTTAATTTTTATAATATTGAAAATAATTAAGTAATATAATTATATATTTTTGTAATATTAATTAGTAATCGAGTTGAGTTGAGTCGATCTCGGGGCTTTCGAGTTTGAATGTGCTCCTACTCAACTCAACTTCATCGTTTAGGTTCGGGAGGTACAAGTGTACAACAATATTCTCGTGTTGCACTGAAAAATATATAAGAACATGTTTCTCTGGACTCAAGCAGTTGAAACGTCGCATGTTTCTCTGGACTCAAGCAGTTGAAACGTCGCATTCTATTTTAATTTGACCATGTAGGAATACGATGAGAAGATGAAATTGACATGATAATAATTTCAAAATTTGAAGTATAATTGAGGATTATGAAGTTGGGACACAATTACAAATAATAGGATATCGAGCTTCAAAATTACGATTGAGAAAACTTAGAATTGAGAGTGAAATCAGATTGTGTTTTTACCTCTGTTATGTTAACAATATTTGTGTGTTTTTAAGACAATGTCTTAAAAAACTGAGACCACTATAATTAACATTTTCTTAATACGGCATATATGTCCTCAAGTCTGTTTCAGTTAGGGCCTAATGATTCCGGACCGAATTGTCACATTAGATCTATTGTGACACATTAGGTACTATCCATTGGATAATATAAAAATTTCCACTAATTTAGTTGAATATGAGTTCATTAGCTAAGTTGAGTGTTTATTTTATCTTTCTTACATGTATCTTTCTTTCTAGAGAAGGACTTCCGTGTAACAGACGCTATTTAAGATTATTTGCAGCAGGCGCGTTGCCTCCACACGCGGTGCATGGACGTCATGCGCCTGTCAAATTTTTTTTTCTAGACTTTTTTTTTCCTTTTTTTTATTTGATTTTTTGTTGGTTCTTTTTTTCTGTTCCCAAAAATTTTATACTCTAAAATAACATTAGTGAACCCTAAAATTAAAATAAATTAATTTAATTTATTTGAAATGAATTGAATTTATATGGAATTAATAAACCCTAAAAAGCACAAAATAAACCCCTAATCCGGTAATCCCTCCCCCCCAAAAAAAATCCTAAAAAACACAAAATAAACCCCTAAAAAACACAAAATAAACCCTAAAAAACCCTCCAAAAAATCTTAAAAACACAAAATAAACCCTAAAAGACACAAAATAAACCTGTAAATCCACTCCCTAAAAAACCCTGAAAAACACAAAATAAACCCCTAAAAAATCCTAAACTTTAAAAACCATGAACCCCCCAAAAAACCCCAAAATTCCTAAATTCTAAACATTAATTGAAATGGAAAAAATCACAATTTGAACTAAATAAACTAGTATAAGATAACTACCAAACGCCTTACTTTTTAATGATGCAGATGATACTTTTAAAATTTTGAGTGATACTTTTTAGTATTGCAGTTGATACTGATTTTATCGATTTTTTTTAATTTTTTGATTGGTTGACCCACAGTTTGACCCTATACGTTTTAAATAAACATTATTCACACCTAGTGTATGGAGGTTTTTGCCTTTTTTCTATGACAAAAACTTGTATGAGACGTCTAACGGGTCTCTTACGATAGACGGGTCAAAACCATATGCGCAGGCACGTGTAGCTCACGCGCCTGTGATTTTTTTTTTTTACTTTTTTCAGCGGCTGGGCCAAAAGCCCTTTTTCCTTTCTTCTTCTCTTTTTTTCGCTGCTGGGCTGTTTTGCTTTTTTTTCCTTTCTCTTCTTTCTTTCTCACGACCCAATTTTTGTTATTTTTATTTCTTCTTTTTTTTCACTTTCTTTCTTCCTTTTTTTTAAATAATTATTTTTTAAAAAAATTAATTCAATTCAATTTTAGTGCCCACTAATTCCATTTTATGGTATACATTCATTTTTTTAAAAAAATATTTATGGGGTGAAGTATCATTACTTGTGAAGTGGAATCTGATTACTATGGAAACAAGTACCACTAATTGCGGAAGAAAGTATCACTAATTAGAAGAAAAGTATCACTAATTGCGGAAGAAAGTATCACTAATTACAGAAGAAAGTATCACTAATTAGAAGAAAAGTATCACTAATTGCAGAAGAAAGTATCACTAATTAGAAAGAAAAGTATCACTAATTGCAGAAGAAAGTATCACTAATTAGAAGAAAAATATCACTAATTAGAATAAAAAGTATCACTAATTGCAGAAGAAAGTATCACTAATTAGAAATAAAAGTATCACTAATTCCAGAAGAAAGTATCACTAATTAGAAGAAAAGTATCACTAATTGCATAATAAAGTATCACTAATTACAGAAGAAAAGTATTTTAATAATTAATACTTAATCATCGATAATTTTCATTTTAATGAAAATATAACTTTTCTTCTAAATTTTCATTTTAATGAAAATATAAGATTTGTGCTAAAGAAAGAAAAGAAGAGCACAAACGTGCTAAAGAAGAAGAAGGGGAAAAAAAAGAAAAAAAAAAAGGAAAAGCACGTTGTGCTAAAGAAAAAAAAAAGAACACGTTTGTGCTATTAAAAAAAAAGGAAACAAAGAGTATTGAGCACGCAAGTGCCAAAGGAAAAAAAAGAAAAAAGAAAAATTGAACATCAAAGAAAAAATGGGAATGGGGGACCATTAAAAAAATTCAAAAAAAAAGAGGGGACCACTTTGTTGAATCAAATAATATCCGTCTAACGCAAAGAATCCGTTAAACGGTCTAACAGGAGTGTGCCCCTTTTTCTATTAACTTAGTGATGAACTTTTAGTGTTTGAAAAATATTAGTGCATATTAACGATCAGAATTGAGTCTTGATTCCTTACAAGAAAAATGCATATGGGAGTTTTTGTTTGCACCCCCATATTTACTCTTTGCACCCCAAAAGAAAAAAAGAAAAAATAAAATAGTTTTGAAGTTACTTAAATGCCCTTTGTTCAAAAAGAAGAAATTAAGTGTGGTTCGAAAATGAAATTTCGAACTCATCGTGTTTGTTTGAAATTTTTATTTTCGAACATACATAATTTTTAAAATAAGTCATGTTCGGAAATTAATTTTCGAATTCGAAAAATAATTTCCGAACGGACTCCATGAATTTTTTTTAAGTACCGTTCGAACACAAGACTTCGAACATATCCATTATGCTCGAACAGAAGACTTCGAACATATTTAGAATGTTCGAATACACAACTTCAAACGGAACACGATTTTTTTTTATGCTTTTAATTTTCAGATTTTATGTTTTTTTAAGTAAGGGTATTATAGTCAATTTTAGGGGTGCAAAGAGTAAAAAAAGGGGTGCATAGAGAAAAAAATATTTTTTTACTCCACTCTGAATTTGATAACAATTTTTTTATGTTGATGCAATATAAAAAAATTATTTTCAATGTAAAAAATAGCGTAAATAATTTTAGTGGAGTAAAAAAATAATTTTAAGGGGTGCAAAGAGTAAAAAAAAGCGGTGCATAGAGTAAATCTATTGTTTACTGCTCGAATATATAAATTATTTACATTCAAGTGGGATGTGACCTCTGGATTTTTTTTATATTATTTTTCAATTTTTTTATATTTTTTATAAAAGCAGGTTTTCAGCTCATTTCAGAGTGAAAATCCAATTATTAAATGTTATTTTTATATTTCTTTTAAAATGTTTATTTTTTTAAAATAAAGAAAACTATATTTATTAAAAGTTTATCTTTAAATTTGTAAGATTTATTAATTAATCTAATGAGATCTTCCGTTTTGAAAATAAAAATGCAACAAAACAATTACACGAATTACAATTAAAAGAAATTAATATATTTGCTCAAAAAAAAAAAAAACGTCACAAATTACTTTTACTACATTGCACGAATCATAAAGCTGAACGAATTTTGTGCAATTGTGCAACGAATGACCTGATTAAATAGATTTTGATCTTAAATGTAATATATTCAACTTCAATTAAAGAAAACTGCAAATTTTCATTATTTTTTTTTATCTTATTAGTTAAAGAAATCTTATGTGCAATTATAATAAATTAATTTTATTTTATTTTATGTACACATCCCATCTGTGGTATTGAAGAAATTCAAACAGTGATCTTTGAATATACAACACAGAATATAAATAATGCACAGGCCCATTGTGGGTGAGGCCACTCGAATCATTTTCCGTTGGAAAAACTCAATTCCAGTGGCCCATTTTTCAATACTCAATTCCAGTGGCCCATTTTTCAATACGCCGGAATCGTTAAAATTGCCCGATTCCTGTTGGAGTCGCCAATTTTTGTTACCATACATCCAAAGCGATGATTTGGTATATTTAAATCAATATTATGATTTTATTAAGAATTATGACAACTTCTAATCTTATTCTTAAAAATAGACATATTAATTTTATAAACTATTAGTAATTCGACTCTCCCTTAACTAGATTCCTAGCTTCGTCGGTAGTCACAGAATTTATGATTAATTAATATCTTATCTTGAAACCATGATTAATAAAACAAAATTGTAGCAAAATTATTTAGATAGTAATGATGATGATCATATGATGATTCCATCACCCAATTAACATTATTATTACATGTATGAATGTAAATTTAAGCAGCATTAGCAGCAATCTTCATCCCATTTTCACAATGTCCAGGAACGCCACAAATTAAATAATTCGGCCCTTTGGCAAGAGTTATTTGATCGTTGCCCGAAGTAAATGTTTTCGCATTTGATGGGACACTGCATGAATCGTAGCTCGACTTGTCCACAACCACCACATTGTGGGAACCCGGATTGTACTTGAAAACTTCAACAAAGAAAACACATTTACGTGAGACGGTCTGATGGACATTGTTAGAAATCGAATAATCACGATGAGAAATCTATAGTAAAATTATATTTATGTAGGATAATTATCGTAAATTGTCCCTATCCCAGCTTTAATTTGGCGAAGTTTTAGAAATATAATGACCTTCAAACTATAAAAAAGGTACGACCTTCCAAGTTCTTAACAAATTTGTCCTAGGTCAAAAAATTCAGTATTGGAATGTTGAGATGAAATGCCGGATTCACTGAGATGAAATGTCGGATTCACTCGTGGAAGTACATACTGACATTAAAAATGCACAAAACGTCTTTTTGTACATGAAAACATCCTTTTGTGTTGATTTCCAATTTTCGCATACAAAAACAACGCCTTGTACTGATGTGAAAAATATATTTTAATTTTCATTACATTTTTTAAAATACAGTGTGCAATATCATCATTCAGGCATTGGTTTGTTTGACGGATGATGAGAGATTTGTTAAAAATTTGAAAGTAGAAAGGCTGGGCATTTTTTTAATATATATTTTGAATGTGATAATGTTTTTAAAACTGTCATCGTCAAATGTTGGAATAATATATAGTATTTATCCTTTTATTTATCATTACGATATATGCATGCGTACCTAGCGTGTCGCCAGCCTTAAAATTCTTGCCGTTTTCCCAACCTGCAACGTTGAACTTCCAACCCGACGCATCTCCGACGGTGTAGGTTGCGGCAAGGGCAGAATTGCTGCAAAGCAACACGCTCAGAAGCACTATTCCGACGAAGATTGAGTTCCTTTCGGACACCATTTTGAGCAATTATTGAATTACTTAGTGATTAATTTTTTGATCTGTACTGTCATTTGGGCTTATGTTAGCCACATATATATAGCCTGAATTGAGCCATTATAGGTAATATTTTATTTGATTCTATGAATTTCCTAATTCAACAAACTATATATTTTGGCAATCTAAATCAATTGTAGCCTATGAAATTTATTGGGGTGAATATTGTGAAAATCTAGTAATTAATACCAAATGGTTATGCAATATATATTTTTGTACGTAGGAATTGTTTGGTGATCTGTATTGTCGTGAATTGAGCAGTTTTAGAAACATTTTTTCTTTGATTTTGTGAATCCTAATTCAACAAAATTATCTTGGCAATTAAATGACTAGTCTAACGATTTTTATTTTATTTTTTTTATCCTTTTTGGATTGAAAATGGTGAAAATCTAGCTAGTAATACAAAATACTCCTGTAAATACATGTGAATATTCTATTAGGCCACATGTGTGGCCAATCATAATTTATAATTATGATATATTATATATGGTATGTAATCAATTAAATATTTGATCTTTGATTATTATGGTTTTACAATACCCTTGTAGACTTGTAGTCCATTTTAGAAAGTGGTTGATTTGTATCTTTTTAAAATTCAAATATTACATAAAAATCTCTACAAAATTATATATGGATTAATAATAATAAATAATATATAAAATATATTCAATTATATTATTTAAAATAAACAATATATAAAATATAATTCAATTATATTATTTACAATAATTTATTAATTTTCTATTTCAATTATATTATTTAAAATAAACAATATATAAAATATACAATATACGATTTAATGCAAATCAATTTTAGCAATTTATTCGTAAGGGAGACGTAATTTCTTCCTCATTTAAGAGTTTTTTATTTTTATTTTATTTTAAAATTTTGAATCATGCAGTAATTAAATTTAATAATAAAATCAAATATATTGTGGAATTACTTTTGTTGGTAGCCATGGAAGTTTGCATCTATTATTGGTTTTGTTGTTTTTTTTATCATATAGGTTGTCGTTAATTGGGTAATATTTTGAGTCGTTTAATTAGATTGATGTTATGTTTACTGGGTTAATTATTCAATTTTTGATTGAATACTTGTTTATTTTGATAAATAATATTTGAAAAGAAGACAAATGAATTTCGAAATAAAAAAGAGATTATAATTATTAATATTTCGGTAAAGCTATTTGGCACAATTTGATCAAGCTCAATAGTGGCAAATTTATAATATAAACAAGCAAATTAAAATTATATTAACTGACTAAAAATTTAACAAGTTCTCTACATGAAATTCATGTTGATATTTCTCTTCATTAGTGTGTTCATTAATTATCTATGAATAATTTCACATAATATTATATTCAAATTCTAAGTTATCTACAAACTGAAGTCCAAATTGGAATTGAGGCATGTAATTGCAAATTTGATCATTATATTTAATTAGTTAAAAATTAACATTAACCAATTAATATAAAACAAGGATACATTATATATATATATATAATATAAATTTTCATTTTTAAAAATATATACCATTAGTATGTTAAAATTAAATAATGCATACTCAACTGCAAGTTCTATCATAGTTAGCATTTTACATGCTATACACTCTTCTTGGGTATATTAATTGTAATTATATATTAGTATATATAAGTAAAATATGAAAATTAAGTACATTATTTGATAATGTATTGTAGATATGATTTATTTAATACAATTATATGTATGTATGCATATTATTCTAGATTGAATGATCTTTTTAATCAGAATTATCGGTCAAGTTTTAAAACATTTATTTGAGTTTTATAGGAATTTTATTAACTTAGATTCTTAAAGATATGTTACTATCGATTCGAAATATGAGAAATGAAAATTATCAATTTAAAATATGAATTACTGAAACTATCAATTTTCAATTTTGATATAGTTTATATATATATATATATAATTAAATAGCTTGTACAAGTTATATAATAGTTTTTTTATAGTTAGAGACTAAAAAATAGATTATTATCAATCCAATTTTGATACCTTTTATTTTAATATTTTTTAATCAAATTTAATAGGTAATTAATTAGTGATGAATTTTTCATTGAATATTAATATAGAAATAAAAATAATAAAAAAATTTAAAAACTTGCCTATAAAAGTTCGTAATGCACTATTGTGTATGTTTTTAGTTTCAAATTTGAAAAAAAAATCAAAAAATTCTATGACAAATTGCCTCCAATTTTCTTTTAGGCATTCACCTTGTACAATGTTGCAAATATTTTTATATTAATTCATTTTTTTTGTAGATAATTTTATGTAATATGTGAATTTTTTAAAAGATATAAGTAAATCACTTTCTAAAGTGGACTATAAAGAGCATAACTGAAAATTCATAATAATCAATAATCAAAATTTTATTTGGCTACTTACCATATTTAAAGCATACCATAATTATGAATTATGACATATGACATTATGGTTGGATAGCATTACCCTCTAGCATTAGTCCATTAATTTTTGCCTTTTACGTAATGATGTTGTGAGTTTCCAAATTCGATCAACCAAATATTTTGGCAAGCAAAATGAGTACCAGTGCAACAAAAAAAATTGAACCAAATAATTGTTGAACATATATAATACCAAATACTTCTGCAATATTTTTGTAATGTTTTTTTTAATATAATATTTTTGTAATATTAAACAAATGTCTAAATACATGAAGCCGTAAAAGTAGGTAATTGAAAATATTAATATTGCGTGTATTAGGGTAAGATTTAATGTAATTTTACCCGATTTATTTAATAATTTGGTGGATGATTGGTAGAAGGTTGTCGGGGCATTGCCTAATTCATTATATATGAAATGGTTAAATACGCCCGGTAATAAATATTCTCTCTATGCCATTCATATAAGTTGATTCAATTTTCACTAGAATTATTAATTATTGAAAAAAATAATTAAATAAATAAATTTCATAATATGCTCATACTTATTTATTTGATAATAAATTAATACTTAATGTAAACATATTAAATAGAGATATATCTATTAGTATACATATTGACTGGGACATTTAAAAAAGAAAATAATTAAGGCTATATGAATGGGGCAGATGGAGTGTTAATGTAGTTGGTGGAACATTTTCTCAACTTTCAAGATATTTTTCAATCATATTTTTGAAGGCAAATTAAATTAATAATCTACCGAGTCATGCCACGTGGAAAATAAAAAAATTAATAGTGGTAAGTAATTGAAAATACATGAAGCCATGAAGTCATAATAAAGTAGGTAATTGAAAATATAGTAATACCAAATACTTCTGCAATATTTTTGTAATATTTAATAAATGTCTACATACATGAAGCCTTGAACGTAGGTGATTGAAAATATCAATATGATAATATTGCATGTATTAGTGTAAGATTTAATGTAATTTTACCGATTTATTTAATAATTTTGTGGATGATTAGTATGAGGCTGTCGGGCATTGCCAAATTCATCACAGTAAAATCTCCATAAATTAATAAAGTTTGGATCATGAGATTTTATGTAAAATTATTATTTTACAGTGATATTAATTAATCTATAAATTAATATTTATTAATTTAAAGAGTGTTTTTGTGATTTAATAAAATTTAATTTTGATTACATTAAAAGTCATTGTATATTACTGATTTATGTATCATATTTATTAAACTAATATTAAAATAAATTCATTTCACATGATATTAATGAAAATTAATAAGTAATGTTCAGGGTTTCTTAATGGTTCAATATTATTCATTATCTTTTTACTAAAAACATTATTTTTCGTATCGTGGTGAGAGATTAAACTATACATACAACATATATCAAATTTCTTAAAATTATATTCAACAATGACTTCTCATCTAAAAACAGTCTCAAATCAACAATGACAAATGGATACATAAAGCATCGTGTGAGTACAAAAGTGATCATTTCACATGCACTCAAAAAGATTTACAGTTGTGACTTAATGACAAATTTAATTTGAAAATTAGTACATTCAAAACCAGTTACGCGTAAGAAACACTTATCGCATCTAGGACTCTTGACTCTTTTTTAGTACAATTTGAGAACACAACACAAAATTTTTGGATATTGTAGGAAAATTTAGAGATAACTCTAACTATATTTAAGTTTTAAGAGAAAACAAACAGCACTAGAGTCATATTTCACTAAAATGACTTAATTACATTTCAATATTAATTTATGATATCGAAGTACCATATATTTATATAAGGTCTTTCAAAATTATATTATCTTATTATCTTATTGATATTTATGATTTTTTCAACTCGTCCAAGTTGGTATCGGAGAAAAATATTGTCTTAAAGAGTTTATTAATTTACTAATATTTTACCGTATATGAAATGGTCAAATACACTCGGTAAGACATAGTCTCTTCATCCCATCCATATAGGTTGACTCGATTTTCACTAGAATTATTAGTTATTGGAAAAAATAAGTAAACAAATAAACTTCCTAATATGCTCATATTTATTTATTTGACAATAAATTGATATTTAATGTAAACGTATTAAATAGATGTATACATATATGTGTGTGTGTGTGTGTATATATATTGATTGGGACATTTAAGAAAGAAAATAAGTCTATATGAATAAGATGGAGGAAGTAGTAATATAGTTGGTGGAACATTTTCTCAAATTTCAAGACATTTGTTATGTTAAAGAGTTATCAAATCTAAACTATGAAGTTAGAATTCGATATTCATATCTGATAAATAAAAATGAATCAATAGGATCTTGTGATCGAGACAATAGACTCAACACCAAATTTGCGAAATTAACTCACACAAATACTATAAATATTTGAGGTACTCTCTTGTGAGAGAGTGAGAGACGGATCGTTCGGCCTTTTCCTTCTTCTTATTTTATGATTTTTTTATTTTTTCCCAAAAATATATATTTTAAAATAGAACTATTAATCCCTAAATAGAATCGACAACGGCTGGTGTGGTGGACTCACCCACCGACGTATGAGCTCATTCACAGTAGTGATAATTAATATTTCCAAATAAATATATATCCTAAAATATAATTAACTAGTAAACCCTCAAATTAAAGTTTTTTTTTTTTATCAAAATGAGATGGGCATTCATAATTTATTTTGCAAATCATGGGAATTTTTCCTTGATTTATCTTAGGATTTGTGTTTTGTAATGAAGTATTTTGATATTGAGGGTGGAGAAGGGGGACGAATCTGAGGGATGAACTTTGATAGCTCATTGAAGAAACGTTTGCGGTGTTTGAATTTCTAACGAAGAAACAATTGGAGATGGCCAAATTTTGGGTAGAGAATTGGCTAGCCGAAATCAGACGAGTGGAAGGGTCAATAAAAGATGAAAAAGAAAATGAAAATAAAAGGGGAAGGGTATTCACATAATTTATTAATTATTTAGTTTTGAATTAATTTTAACAGTGGTGTATAAAGAAAAATTGGTGGTGTATTTAGAATCACCCATAAAATAAACGATATTTCTCTATCATATATTTTCATTAAATTTAACTTCAAATTATTATTATTTTTTGGTAATGAATTGATAGAATTTTATTTCCCATGTATACATTTGTTATATTAACATCAGAAATTTGATAAAAAAATGGCGCGAAAGTCTTTCACTTCTTCTCATTTAATTTGAAGTAAAAATTGCGCAAGGGCTAAATATATCTTTTCAATCTGATTTAATAAAAAATAATGCTATTGATCTAGATCAAACTGATCTTTGGGAAATTCTAAACATATTCATGTTTTTTCTCATTATAGTTTCATATTTAAAATATAATCAAATAATTATTCAATTGTACTATTTAATCTTCAAAGCCACATTTTAAATTCTGATTAAAAATAAAAGAATAAAACTTCATCCGTAGCCTTTTAGCTACATCTTGAATTATGATTAAAAATAACTGAAATTTCTATAGAAATCGAGAAGAAAATGAACAACAAAATTTTCTACATTCGTAGTCCCCATTTCTAAAGAAATGAAAAAAATAAAAAGAGAATATATTTCATTCGTAGCTTCTTAGCCCCCATCTTGAATAATAATTATGTTGTGTATATTGCATTCTCATGTTGTGATGTTTTCTTCTTTCATGTACATAAGTATTACCTAAAGCTAATATATGAATTTGAGAGATTTAACACATACTTGCAACTTGTTCGACATAATACCTGAACCAAATTCTAGTTAAGGATAATGTTGATCTTCACTTTAAATTGCACCGAGCTAATATATCTATTCTGTCCATACTTATTTGTATAATCTTAATTTTATATATAGTATCACAAGTGACATCAATTATTTTTCTGATTCAAGTGCGGGATGCTCCTCGTGCGTCATCATCTCGTTTATCTACATAAACTTATTTTATGGTATTCTTTTTGAAAAAAGAAATGACAAATGTGTAAACAAAATAATATATCATAATCCTTTTACATATATTGTTTTATGAACAATTCAGGACTCTAATATTATTCTAACTTAAAAGATCTAAAAAATAGAGCATCTTTTCCGAAAGCGATTGCTAGTAACAACATCAAGTGACGAACCTACACTAACTAGATCCGTTAGTCACTTAAAAGTAAGAATCCCAATTAAGTGAAATCGAGGTGAGAATTTTTTTAACTAGTAATTAGTGTCGTAAAATTAAGGAATGGGGTATATAAATGTGCAACAGTGTAAGAAAAATACCGCAGAACATTTGATTAGTTAAGGTTAAAACCGTTTTTCATATACTAAACAGTTAAGAAAAAAAAGTGGAGAAAATTTGGTTAGTTAAGTTAAAACCGTTTTTCATATACTAAACAGTTAAGAAAAAAAAGTGGAGAAAATTTGGTTAGTTAAGTTAAAACCGTTTTTGTATTGAACCCTAATTGAAACCCTCAAAAACCCCCAAACCTTCAGTCACACGCACACCCCATTTCGTCATTTTTTTGCAGACGGCAGACTACACACTTTCTCTCTCTATCCACTCACCCTCACCAAAACCCTCGAAATCAATTTGTATTGGACAAACATTCGGAGACTCTGAGATGGGCGATCACAGCGCTGCCGCCGCCGTCAAACTCCCGATTCCGGGGAAGCGAAACATCCTCATCACCAGCGCTTTACCTTATGTCAACAACGTTCCCCATCTTGGCAACATCATCGGATGTAATTTCTCCTTTAGCTATTAATTTCATTTGCATGTTTGTGATTGCGGGAAATTGGTTGTGGATTGTGTCTGATGTGGTTGTTTTTCCGTTTGCATGTTTAAGATGATGCGCGATTTGTTGCTAAGTGTTTGTTTGGCGTTTGTGAGAAATGAGGTTTTGGATCTTGTTATGTATAGGTGTGCTGAGCGCTGATGTATATGCGAGGTACTGCCGGATGAGAGGATACAATACACTGTATATTTGTGGTACGGATGAATACGGGACTGCAACTGAGACCAAAGCGTTGGAGGAAGGCTGTTCGCCGAAGGAAATCTGTGACAAGTAATATACTTCATTTCTGTAGATGTATATGCACTTCTTTACAAGTCTTGATTTTACTAAGAATTATTGTTCTGACTTGCTATTTTATATGAATGCGAAATCTGGTGTTGATGAAGACTCGTATTGCTGAAATACCTGCATTTGATGGCCATTCTTGTATAGAAAACTAAGTTAGTATTTGCTATGGATGATAATGGATCATATGTCATGAACATGCTATGTCTTTTCGAACAACTGATTCTTGGTGTTGGCATATCATGAGATGATCTTCACCATGCACTCTTATGCTCTGCTGTGTACTTTCCCTAAGAGATCCATGCTTGACACTTTCTAAGGAAAATATAAAAAAACAATGTAATATGGGATAGGCAATGAGTTTTAGAGCTTAAACTGAAAGCTAAAAGTTCTCTGTTGTTCTCTAGAGGCCTTTTCATCTATACATAGTGGATTAAGCTTTATGTTATATATTTTCTGAAGCTGTCTGAGGCTGGAAGAAGGCCGTTGAGGATTAACAGTTGGTGGTTTTTCTATGGATGCGGATAGATCCGTGCCAAACTAAAATAGTTTTGAGATTCTGTGTTCTGAGCCCAACTTAACCTCTCTTGATCAGATATTCATTCATACATGTAGTTAGTTATCTATTATGTTGGTGCTTGTGTGTGAGATAGTCAGATGGATTTGAAAAAGTATGTCTATTTATCTGTAGTCAGATATAAAATGCTTGTATAACGTAATAAGAATGTTAAATGAATAATTAGTTTGCATTTTCACTTTTTTATTTCTATAAGAAACAGATTATTATTAAGGTGAAAAGAAAATAGAGGGGTACAAAGGGATGAATTATCCCCAAGAGGGTACCATTCTACCTACAAATACAAGACCAATTTCTAATTATATCATTTACAGAGAGCTGGTATAATGATCCCCCAAAACACTTTGCTTTTTTTTTTTTTTGTCAACCAAACTCCCCAGATTAGATACAAAAAGGTCATTGATTGACCGTGGCAGAATTCAAAGAATGCGGAGCCTGTTTAGCACTCTAAACCAGAGTTTGAGGGAAAAAGGGGCAATGAAGAAAGACATGGTCAATATTTTCATCCCGACTTCTGCATAAATGATAAAACACACCAATTCAGGGATAGAAAATTGTGGATAACGTCTTTGTAAGGCATCACAGTCCAGAAGCTTCCCCAAATCAAAAATCCAAGAAAAAGATCTGGAAAAAATGAATCAAATAAGCTTGATATTTATAATCTAAAAAAAGGTGCTTCAAAATGAAAAAAAAATGATACTTTATTTTCTCATATTAGATTGCTGTGGTGTTTTTTAAGAAAAAAGTGTAATATTTTCAAAATTACTAACAGGTATATCTTGGTTTAAAAAAGCGCGCCTAGGCGCAGAAAAAGCCCAAAGCGCCAATTTAGCGCTTTTTTTACTACCAGGCGCACTACCTCCACGAAGCGCACCCAGGCGCGCAAAAGCGCACCTGAAGCGCACCCGAAGCCTAATTTTTTTTTTTTAATTTTATGAGCGTTAAATTAAAATTAGATAGAAACGGGTCTTTTCTATTCTCCTCCCCTAGTCTCCTCACGGCACAAACGGGTCTATTCTCCTCCTCCTCTACAACCCATCACCTGCCGCGCCAAGCTCCGCCGCGACCCCTCTGCCGCGCCGCCGTTGAAATTGGCTTGTTTTCTCTTTTATTAATCTTCACAATTTTCGAGCATTTGATGGATGGTAAAGATTTGCCCTATGATCATTTGGTGTGCCGTTAGGGAGATTTGTTCTCTCACCTTTTTTATTAGTGTGCATTGAATTGGGCCTCATTGTCTCTTCTACAATTTGATGTTATAATGGTGGGATTATCTGAACAGGTTTTGGATTTTTTTGCGGTGGACCCAGCCGAAGGCTTGACCGACTTCAGGGCAAAACAGTCAATAAATTTTTAACGTTAAGCACTTTTTAATGGAAAGTGCCTACTTATATTTTAAAAAGAAGACAACTCATGATAAAGGATGATAAAGGATTAGGAGATGGAGATGATGTGTTTTATGATGATGATTTTTAGTTGATTACTTGATTTGCTTTTGTTCAATGCTCGTACATTAAGACTTTGGATTTATTTTGTGTGAATTTTAAGACTTTCATATGTTGCATTGCATGATTAATTTTTGCATTTGTGTGATTTCTTATTAATTTATAAGTGATATGATATTTTGGGTAGAGAATATAGTCTAGGTAAATATATTAGATTTTTTTTAGTTTTGGTGCGCTTCGCCCCCTAAAAGCTCGCTCCCCGCCTGCGCTTTTGCGCCTAGGATCCGGGGCTAGTTTTGCGCCTCGGTGCGCCTCGCACTTTTTTAAACTAAGAGGTATATGCCCAACTTGTTGGCTCTTGGGTGAGGGTCCACATAAATTTGGCGGGTTAGATCCTCGCTATTGGTGAACTTGTCTTGGTCCAACTATGTTGCCATCCTCAGTTATTCCATTGGCACTAGTTGACTAACTTATATTTGCCGATCTCATAACTGCCATTTCCAAAAGTAATTTCCTGGTGATAGTCTTGTGAGGCAAAGTATATTTCTTAGTGGGCTGAATTCATATACAATTTTCCTGGGCTCTTACACCATAGATGTTAAAAAGTGATATAATATGGGTGTCGGAGATGTTTAAAGTGATGATTTGCTGCAAATCTAAATTTGCGTTCCTTTGTGATGTGGGTTTGCTATATGATATGAAGTTGATGCCATCATATGTCAACTGTCAACATCTCAAACACTAGTACTTTTGACTCAAGGATTGATGTACCTTGGCTATTCTTTGTTTTTGCAGATATCATGCTATTCACAAAGAGGTATACAAGTGGTTCAACATAAGCTTTGATGAGTTTGGACGGACGTCAAGTCCACAGCAGACTGAAGTTTGTCAAGCAATTTTCAAGAAACTGTTGGAGAATAATTGGCTTTCAGAGAACACAATGCAGCAGGTGCCATTTGGCTCCTCATTTTTTCCCCTTTAGTCTTAAGAGTGTTCCCCTTTCTCCACTCTTCTTTAATTAGATGTAATGTGTGTGATTGTGAGGTTCATTGATTGATTCTTTTGTGCAGCTCTATTGCGATACATGTACAAGATTCCTAGCTGATCGGCTTGTGGAGGGTAATTGTCCAACACCTGGTTGTAATTATGACTCTGCTCGTGGTGATCAATGTGAAAAGTGCGGGAAGCTTTTGAACCCCACAGAACTATTGGATCCAAAATGCAAGGCATGCAAACTTATTTAAGTACATGTTTTTAAATATTAATTAAATGGCTGCCCATTCAGTAATATCACATTTTACCCATCTGAAGAAAAGACTAAGCCAGAATACATTAAATAACATATAGATGGATATTACAATTTGAGTGTGTGACACTGCTTAACTACAGGTTTGTCGCAATACTCCGCGCATTCGTGATACAGACCACATGTTTCTCGAACTTCCTCTGCTGAAGGATAAATTAGAAGAATATATCACCACCATGTCAGTGGCTGGAGGGTGGAGTCAGAATGCTATCCAAGCAACGAATGCTTGGCTTAGAGAAGGGCTGAAACAACGATGTATCACTAGAGATTTGAAATGGGGAGTTCCAGTTCCACACGAGAAATTTAAGGACAAGGTGAATAGATAAAAGATATAAGCCACATAATTCTTTTTTTTTCACTTGTAATGAACAATTTTTATGGATCAATGACATAGTTACTACTGATTAGTTATGGTTTTTAATAACATAATATGTTCTGCTCACTAATTCTCTGTTAGGTATTCTACGTGTGGTTTGATGCACCTATTGGATATGTCTCAATAACTTCGTGCCACACGCCAGAATGGGAAAAGTGGTGGAAGAATCCTGAAAATGTGGAGCTGTACCAGTTCATGGGCAAAGATAATGTTCCTTTTCATACTGTACGTCCATAAAATAAAATTGAATTGTTTGCATTTTATTAATATTATTGCAGCCTTGTAGGGCAACTATTGATTCCTGATATTGTTGTCTATCTATTCTCCATTTTCTTTCATGACTGGGGATGTGGTAGTTGGAAATTTGAACTCTTTTTTTTTTTTAAATTTCTTGACAGATTCTTTTTAATAAAACTGCATCTTTACACCTGGTTTTTTTATATATACAATTTTTTCAATTGGTTTGTACTTTTTTTCAGGTAATATTCCCCTCTACTCTTCTTGGAACTGGTGAAAACTGGACTATGATGAAAACTATTAGTGTTACAGAATACTTGAACTATGAAGCAGGTTAGGAGAATTGAACAAACCTATTAATTGCTTGCAGCTGTGAGGAACATTTCCCTTTTATGCCCTGTATGTGTTAAAGTTTCATTTTGGAAATGCTCCGTTGGTACTTAGGGAAGTTCTCAAAGAGTAAGGGTGTTGGAGTCTTTGGAAATGATGCGAAAGACACCAATATTCCTGTGGAGGTGTGGAGATACTATCTGCTGACTAATAGACCAGAGGCAAGCTCTTTATGATCTGCTTCCTTTTTCTGTTTTCATACCTTAAGGATCATGTCACCCATCCCCAATTCATCTCCCATGTCTCTATGCAGTGACTACTGAATGCAAACTTTAAAATTGATTATAACGATTAGTATGAATCGTAATTTCAGGTATCAGACACTTTATTCACATGGTCTGACTTGCAAGCAAAGTTGAATAGTGAGCTGCTGAGCAATCTAGGAAATTTTGTCAACCGAGTCTTGAGTTTTATCGCAAAAGACCCAGGTCAGTTAATTTGTCATGTTATGGATCTTTGAGATAATATTTCACAATTGTTTACCATACCTATATATGTTCTCGTATAAGTATTATGATGATTTTCTGAATTATGTTCAGGGCAAATTAAGGTTTAGAATGGTGGCCAATGGCCAGAATATTTGCTATGCCAATTTGAGTTCCTACTGTGAATTCTTTCATTCTCTTACCCATTCAGTAAAAGACTGGAAACAGGTCCCTCTTCAATGCCTCTTATGTTCAAACCTTGGAAGTTGTTGAATTGAATTCAATGTCTTACACTACATTCAATTTCAACTTCTTATTTCCATGTGAGAGGGAATGAAAAGACAGCAAACATGTGTGTGTGTGTGTGTGTATTAACTCTGTTGACCTCTCAATGATTCTTTGTCCTTTTAAGTATTCTTAATAGATTACTACTAAACACTAAATTATAAGAGGGCTGAAAGATAAATTAAGATAACAAAGATTAATATTTTTATCGGCCTTCATTGCTCAACATTGTTTTGGTCATAATTGTGTGATTCTCCCACCTGCAATTCAGATTCAATTAATAAAACCTTTTATTGGGCTAGTTTGATAATTGTAAATTAACTCATGATTTTGTGTTTGTAGTAAATTCTTTTCCCATGCGGTCTATAATTGGTAATTTGTCTAAGTAGTTGACAACTTTCATGAAGTGTTCATTCAAAAGTTTTGTTCGAGGCCTATGGAATTGCATGCCATCACAAAACACAAACTCAAAATCATTTGGAGGTGGTCTGTCCTTTTGAATTCTTTGTGACGACTGACGACTTGTCTGAATTTCTCTGTCAGTCTAACTCAATAATATATATCTACAAATTTCTCTGAAGTTTCGGAAAAACTTTGATGAACCTTGCTGCCATGGAAAAGATTGTGAGCCAAGTAGCTCATGTTCTTACAGGATTTTGGAGGAAGAAAATAGAAGTTCCCTAACAAAAACATAAGTGTCTTAGTATGTTGTAGTTTATCGACAGAAAGAACACAATCCTAGTTATTATCAGTCTCTTGTTCAATTTTTTGGATATGCATATACCATATAGACGAGATCATAGGTTCTACCCTTTAGTTTAAGGGTGCTGGTAATCATTCTTAAGTTCAGTTTCAACGAGATGCTTAATATTTGTTTATTCATCATTTTCAGCTTCAGGATATGGTTCTGTCATTCCTGATGCTCCGGGTGCAGATTCTCATTCATTGACTAAAGCATTGGGAGACAAAGTTGGTAATTATGTAGAACAGTACGTAGAAGCAATGGAGAAGGTAATCAGTGCATGCCATTGCAGTACAATTTATACCTTGAATTATACCTCGGAATACCATGAATAACTTTCCATATGACATTAACTGTAGGTGAAACTAAAGCAAGGTTTGAAGATTGCCATGAGTATATCTGGTGAAGGCAATGCTTATTTGCAAGTATGACTACCTTTAATTTTTTGTATGGGGGGGGGTCTGGTGGTGTTTACTTTGTAGGTACTTTCTAGGCTGTATCATCTTAGAAAATGTTGTCAAAAAGAGAAGAATAAGACTTATTGTCCATGTTTCACTGTTTAGGAAAGCCAATTTTGGAAGCTTTACAAGGAGGATCGACCTTCTTGTTCTGTGGTCATGAAAACATCAACTGGACTAGTGTATCTTCTTGCATGCCTCTTAGAACCTTTTATGCCATCTTTCACCATTGAGGTAATTTTAGAATATTGAGTGTTGCAACTTTTATTTCAAGGTTTTGATGTTACTAAGTAGCATTGTTAGTTCATTTTATTTGGCGATTAATTTATGTCCAGTGCTATATAGATACTTAAGCAGCTCAACTTGCCACTTGAAGCACAAATTTCGCTTTCCGATGAAAAAGGTGATGTTGAAAGGGCGAAAAGACCTTGGGAGATCATACCCGCTGGTCATAGAATTGGAACCCCGACACCATTGTTCAAAGAATTGGTATTTCTTCATCTTGTTGCTGTTCATTTGTTTTCTATCAATTTCCAGGGCTGTTTAAAGTGATAATTTGCGTTCTTGGGTGACTACTTATTGCGGTGTACCTAATGATATGCAGAAAGATGAGGAAGTAGAGTTCTACAGAGAAAAATTTGCTGGAAGTCAAGCTGATAGGATTGTGAAGGCTGAAGCCGAAGCAAAGAAAATTAGTGATAAACTTAAGGAAGTGAAAATATCAGGTTATTCTTCTCACTCTCTTGTCTCTGTGGCCACATGGGTGCATTTATTTTGTGTCATAATTGAAAGATTTGTCAACAACTCTACCATGTTGTGAACTAACGTTAATACTGTTTTATGTCTTATAGTGCATCTTGTGAGAGGACATCTTAATAAGACAATTGTTTCTAGGGGAAGTTAAAGTGCTGTTTGATTGTTTTCACTAGGCATCAAATTTGTATGAAACGTATGCTACAAGTTTCATAAGTTTAGATTCATGGAACAAGAATATCCGGATAAATCCATATTCTAGTTTCTATCATTGTGTGGGTACGAACGATCCTCTCTAGACTTTTGCTTGAACTCTTCCTAGTTCTCTATTACTCCCATCAGATCTGATAACCCACACGCCACAGAGAGCATTTTGAATTATACTATGATTATTTGGATCATGATAAACCAATCTTGCTGGTTTCATTACATAACTTTGCCACTATTGTGCAGAAGCTTCAGACATAATGCTCTGCAGTGCGTACTGAGCTCAAAATACTATCAATATGTTTTTATTTGGCTAACTTGTCAAATGCAAGTGAGGGAGTTGGTGGATTTCGACTTTAAGAGGTTCCTAGAACAATATTCTTTTTCTGGAATCGGGAGAGGACAGTTCGGAAAGGCTCGGTGTCTATTTAGATTATTAGCTAGAAGATGTGAGTGATGAGGAATGTCTGTGTGCATGTGAGATAGATTTATTGAAGAAAAAAGGAGCGTCTCTGTGTATTAAATGACAGGAACCTTACACTATTCTTCTTTGGGGTGGAATGGGTGGGAGTTAGTTGGGTTCTCTATAAAGAAGCCTTGGGTCTCTAGCTTTTGATTTAGCAGCATCATCCAAAAGTAAAACCTAACCCAGAAGTTAAAAAATATTCTGATTTGCATCTGTGAAACAGGTTTAAGAGTTTTAACTTTTAACCATGGATGCTCCTTTACCTATCTTATTTAAAAAACTATGAAATCCCTTTTCAGCCAATATTGCATTTTGTCGATTTCTTATTAAACAACCTGCAAAATCTGATTGATACAAATGGAAGAATTTTGTGTATAAGATTTGTATCATGTCCAAATTTAGATGAAACTATGTGCACTAAAATGAGGAGTGGTATATTCTCTGGAATAGGACTGAATATCCACTGCATCAGACACGAGCATAATGATAAATTTCAGAGAGAGCATTCCCGTAAGCATGCAAGCATTACTTGGTTTTTGAGTTAGAAGGGTATCAATTTTTCTCACTGACCATGTCTCTATTTTCTGTAGATGGAAAGACTGCAAAGAAGGATAAAACCAAAAAATCTGCAGAAGCCAAGCCCAAGGTTTCAGCTCCTGCTGATGCTGAAATTTCCATTAGTAGACTAGATATTCGAGTAGGTCTCATTACTAAGGCTCAGAAACATCCCGATGCTGATTCTTTATACGTTGAAGAGATTGATGTTGGTGAACCACAGCCTCGCACAGTTGTTAGTGGCCTTGTCAAATATATACCCCTCGAAGAAATGCAGGTACCCTTGACTTTTGCAGCTTTATCGTAAGTTTTATATGCTATTAATCCCACTTCCAGTGAAACACCTGCTCAACTATCTTTTCTGCATTAGAATCGGAAGGTTTGTGTTCTCTGTAACCTGAAGCCAGCATCCATGAGGGGGATAAAGTCTCAAGCAATGGTCCTTGCAGCTTCTAATAATGATCACACTAAGGTGAGCAACCATTTGTGCAGTTACCTGTAAACTGCATATCCGTTTATTGGTAAAGGTGGACAGAGTAAGTTGTGTACTGGATAATCTGGTTGGAAATACCTAGGTTTTCTTCCCAAGGAACCGTGTAATTTTTAGAAGCTGATTATCAGACTGATTATGTGCATGTGACAAAACTTTTAGGAATTATTTTACTGGGAATAATTATGAAAGGATGCAAAAGTATTACCAGAGTAAAAATTATGGATTTTGCATTGTCAGGTCGAGTTGGTTGAACCTCCTGAAGGAGCAACTGTTGGTGAAAGAGTGACATTCCCAGGGTTCGAAGGCTCACCTGATGATGTCCTAAACCCTAAGAAGAAGGTCTGGGAAACACTTCAAGTGGATTTCCATACTGATAAGGAGTTGGTGGCTTGCTATAAAGATTTGCCATTTACAACCTCAGCAGGTGTCTGCAAGGTTTCATCTATCAGTGAAGGTTCAATCCGATAGACTAATGTTCTTTTCATTGAAATTCCTGAGATTTTGACCCGTCGATACCCAAATGTTCAATTGCTGAAGAATTTGAAGAACATTTTTTTTTGTTGTCTGATTAAAAGTGAATAGGATCTTGCTAATTTCTGTGTACCCTGTTATAATATTTTGGCACCTATTTCACCTTTGGATTTTCGTAGATGAAAAATTCAGTGGGATTTGTCAGGATTCTGTTCTGAAAGTTATACATGGAGGGATACTTTTCGTATATGCTTAGATGGTAATTTACTGAATTTCCTTTCCTCAATATTCTTGGCCTACGATTTGTTAAAATCTGAGATCACGTCACAATACAATTTTTGGGGAGTTGGGGTGAGACTTTCTCCGAGGATTTCTTCTACTGTAGGGTCCTCTAATCCTATTGTGAAGAAAAATGTGGTGTGGTAGTAAATTTATGTTCAACTATTATTTCTACATTTCATTCTATAATGGAGTATTTCATTTTTATACTATCTAATATTGATTTTTTTAAATCAAATTATTATATGGCATATTTATTTTATTTATATGTGCATCATTCAATCATAATCCTATTTGAAAATCAAAAGAATTGAATCACCACCGTTTATGTATTGTTATTGTGATTTTATTTTAACGTAATGTATTTTATGTTATTTTAATGTATTGTTCTGGTAATTTTATTTTAATGTAATGTATTTTATGTTATTTGTTGTATTTCAAGTTTTTGAATTTTTTATGATTGCATTATGAAATTTTTTTATTCTATTTAAGTGAAACTAACCATAATATTAAACCTAAAAATTATATAATTTTATTTTTAACATCTCAATAAAAACAAAAATAGAAAATTAGTGCAATAAAACAAAAAATAAAAAAAGAAACAAATGTAAAATGGGAAAAAAAGGAAAAAGAAAAAAGGGGGGGGGGGGGGGGGGCAAGAGGTTGTTCACCCTGTTGGAACAACAGAGGGGAGTGTGGCGTTAGGTTGGAGATGAATTTTGGGCAAAACAGAGTGGCAGTCGCATTTGTGGCGTTGGATTGGAGATGTCCTCAATTTTAGCTTGCGTTACTCAGGCTAAAACATGCCAATTTTAGATGAGTGACATAAGTTATCGAGCTAAACAAGAAATCTTTTTTAGAACAATTTAATAAGAATAGTTTTTTTTTTACACTTCAAAATAAAAAATGCGGGGAAATTTGGGTCGTGACTCATAGGACTGAAAATAGAACATACCGGGGTATCAGCTATGCTTCGGCTTGGTTAGCAAAGATAGGTCTGTGTCTGACGTGTTATCTATTTGATATTTTTATTTAGGCCTAAACATGATTTATTAACTATGGGAGCTGTGCCTAAAGCCATTAAAAGCCAATTAAAATAAATTATAGATTTTTTTATGAATATATATATATATAGAGAGAGAGAGAGAGAGAGAGAGAGAGAGAGAGAGAGAGAGAGAGAGAGAGAGAGAGAGAGAGAGAGAGAGAGAGAGAGAGAGAGAGAGAGAGAGAGAGAGAGAGAGAGAGAGAGATTATGTGAGAACCACACCCCCTGTGAGAACCGAGAGCCAATCTCAGCCACAAACTGTTCGGATTTGGACGGTCAAGATCTGTCTCAATATTGAAAAAAAACGTGGTGGCATATTTGTAATATTAGCGATTTTTTAATGAAGCAAGGGTATTTTTGTAATTTAGAAAATCTGTTATATTTGGAATGAATCTCCTTCCATTTGCAATTCGTCTTCTTCCTCAACTCTCCCCATTTTTCTTCTTCGCAATAGAGGGCATCAAGTAAAGATTTTTCTGCATTTATGCATCTCGGTTCTCTGTTCATTATACAAGAAAAGAAGCAGCAGAAAGTAAAGCATACCTATACCCCATTGTTTTCTTCTTTTATTCTCTCTCTCTCTCTCTCTCTCTCTCTAAAAAGCTTAATTTGCTGGTGGTTGTTTCTCTCTCTAAATCTGAATGGGGACTATAGGAGGGAGTCAGTTCTCAAAAGCAGAGTGCATTGGCTAACGATCTTTTGTGAGAAAATTAAATTTGTTTGAGATTGAAGAATAGTAAGTATTGTAATAGAAAGACAAAAAAGGGTTTTCAATGAAGACTCTTAGCAGAGGTGATTATGAAGTTTGGGTGGTCTCTTTGTATATTGTTTGGCTGTTTTTTAGCGGATGATGGGCTAAAATGGAATTGAAGTTGGGGTGGAGGCACCAACCATGGCACTAGGTGTAGTAGAGATTGGATAGCGTGAGAGGAAGGGTGTTTTTGACTAGACGTGGACGCAGCGGTTAATGATCGAGGAGGAAAACTTGTTTGGTGTAGGGTGTACTTTAGCACTACTGTGATCTATTTTAGCACTGTTGTAACCTATTTTAGCACTACTATGAACTGTTTTAGCACTGCTATGTACTTTAGCACTACTGTGATCTATTTTAGCACTGTTGTAACCTATTTTAGCACTACTGTGAACTATTTTAGCACTTAGGTTGACGAAGCTGATTAAGCTGTTATTTTGAATTTTTCACTATCAGTACTTTAGCACTAATGCGATTGTGATTGATTTATTTCTTTTGTTTCAATATATATATATATTGTTCGTGATATGAGAAAATCTGGGCAAAGCTGAATGGCAGCGGCTCATTTATTCTTAAATCATTTATATATTATCGTATTTGCTTTGCTTATTTGACCTCTGGGATATGAGAGATTACGATATGAATATTGTGTGTGTTTGTTGCTATGAGAAATAGAACGTCAACAAATTTAGTTTATACGGTCGATGAGAAATTTGATGATGTTTTGTTGAGTGTTCTGCTGCGATCTTGGATCGAAACAATTAATGAATATAAATAGTTATATTTCCACATTTTTCATCTGTAGGAAATTAAATGATATATAGTTTCTACCATATTCATTGTCTAGTATCGAGCTGATATGTGCTTGTCGATGGTACTGGATTTGTGGTTTTTTATTTGTTGTTAGCATTGTAAAAATGATTGAGTATCATAAAGAATATCTCGGTAATAGAGTATTTTGCACGATGAATGCAACATTTGCAATAACAAATGAGTATTATAAAAAATATTTTGTTAACATGTACTTTAGCACTACTGTGATCTATTTTAGCACTGTTGTAACCTATTTTAGCACTACTGTGAACTGTTTTAGCACTACCATGTACTTTAGCATTACTGTGATCTATTTTAGCACTATTGTAACCTATTTTAGTACTACTGTGAACTATTTTAGCACTTCGGTTGACGAAGTTGATTAAGCTGTTATTTTGAATTTTTCACTATCAGTTTTATATTTGAAAATATATATCAAAATGTCAAAAGAAGAGTTTTAATTTAAAGATTGTATTCCCTCCAATCTCAAATATGTACGCATTTTATATTTTAGCATCACAACTCACGATTATATATTAATATAGTATATATTATATTATGAAAAATCTCAAACTTGATTAAATAAAAATGATATAGGGATTTAAAAGAATAACTCATTTTCTAATATAAATCCTAATCTACATGAAATGCCAAAATTAACTGACTGAAACGTACGGGGGGGGGGGGGGGGGGTTCAATATTTCATGCTCAAATCTAAACATTAATACGGCTCCCCGAATCAGCCTACAAAATCAAATAATTATATTTGTGAAATAAATGTGTGTGTGTAAATATATAACACATATATTTATGTATTAATTATAACTTAAAAAGATGTGTTTGTACGTAATGAGAGAAAGTAAAGCGATGCATTTTTGACTTTTTGGAGTCGTTTCTACTTGCATAATTGAATGCAAACTGTCCTATATATAATATATGTTACTTGTATATTATTTGGATATGAGATATTTGGCTTTAGATTATATCTTAATAATTCAATAATATTATAATTTCTATATAAATATTGTTTTGTTCTTTTTTAAATTTACAATTTTCGTGCTGATATATATTTTCAAATATAAAGCTGAACTTTTTTAAAACAAGTCATGTTAGTGCTAAAATAAGTCATGACAGTGCTAAAATAAGTCATGACAGTGCTAAAAAAGACCATAACAGTGCTAAAATAAGTCATGACAATGTTAGTGCTAAAATAAATCATGACAGTACTAAAAAATGCCATGACATCGCTAAAATAGGAATCCAAATATAATTAATTTGTTTGATGACAATGTTAAAAGGCCATGACAATGCTAAAAAAAGCGCTAAACAAGGGTCATGTTAGTGCTAAAATAAGTCATAATAGTGCTAAAATAAGTCATGACAGTGCTAAAAAAGACCATGACAGTACTAAAATTAAGCTTTAATTAACTTATGTACAATGCCCGTATTATGTGTACAAAATACAAACAAGTGTAGCAATTCTATAATCGACTATCATTGAAGTATTTGGCGAAGCTATCTTCCTTACTGCAGTATGTGAACATAACTTTGTAGACTTCAATCAATAGTTTTGGGAACCGTCTGCTGAAATACCGATCAAATCCTTCAGGTACCGGTCCGATTAGTTCCTGATACGAACACGACATGGAAAACGTCAGCGACAACTAAAAGAAGAAGGTCCGTAGCACGGGAGCTTCCATCGAACTCACATTTGGCTGGCATAATATTTTCAGCGGAAATCAAAATATTTTGGGTGGGCTGGAATTGGATGGATTGTATTAAAATAACTCCATACATGGATAGAATGAAATTTTGCTTAAAATGAGCTCAAGATCTAGAATCCATTGTCACATGAGATGATCTAAATGATTTCAGTGGATTTTATATATTTCAGAATCCTTAATTCCATAATGATCGATGAATCCAAAAAATGCCAAGTTACTTGACAATGAAAAGCATAAGGGTGCAAACCATAGCAGTACCTGAATTTCGGCAGGAATCTCCCTGTAATGATTCAACTTGTTGCGCATGACTCTTAGTAAGTCACGAACACTATGAAACCAACGACGATAGAGGGTGGCTAGACACGAAGGGGATTTGACGGCGAAATTGTACTTCGCAAAAAGAAAGCTGGTTTGGGAGTTTCTTGTCATGCTAAATAAGGGTCATGTTAGTGCTAAAATAAGTCATGACAGTGCTAAAATAAGTCATGACAGTGCTAAAATAGAGAATGACAATGCTAAAACCCTAACTTGAAAAATACACGCGTGAATTACATACACATTGAAATTTCCGATTTTACCCTTACTAAGATTCAGGGGCAGCGAAGTTGGACGTTATTACAATTATGCCACTGCATTTTTTTAAATTTTGGAACAAATCTTGGCCGTCCAAATAGGCGAAATTGTGGCTGAGATTGGTTCTTGATTCTCACATGGGGTATGGTTCCTTCTGGAACCCAACCCTATATATATATATATATATATATATATATATATATATATATATATATATATATATATATATGGATTGGTTAAAATGAAGACTACTCTCCTTGTGAGAACTAGGAACAAATCTTATCCTTTCAATTTGTATGGATGAATGGTTGATATTAAAATTAGAAGGGGCACACTTTGTTAGACCGTCTAACGGGATCCCTTGCGTTAGACGGATATTATTTGACCCAACAAAGTGGTCCCCCCTCCTTTTTGTGACTGTCTAACAGATTCCTTGCGTTAGACGGATATTAGTTGACCCAACAAAGTGGTCCCCCTTCCTTTTTCCTTTTTTTTTTTTATTTTTTTAATGATCTTTCCCCTATCCTTTTTTTTATATTCAATTTTTAATTCTCTCTCTCTCTCTCTCTCTCTCTTTTCTAGAAACGTATTTTCTCTTTTTTTTCCCTTCTTTTTTGGCAGTTTTTTCATTTTTCTTTGGCAGTTTTCCTTCTTCTTTTTTGTGTTTTTTTATAATGATTTTGTTAATGATACTCCATCCATAATTAATGATACTTCACATCACAATTAATGATACTTCATCAGATAAAAGTTATATTATCATTAAAATGAAAATTACCAATGATTAAGCATTACTTATTAAATTAACAATAGAGAATTATCATTAATTATGAAGTAAGTATCACTAGTAATAAAAAATGAAGCATTACTAATATAATGAGTAGTTACTACTCACTGTCATGTTCAATTTTTGAATTGCAACATTTTCTTTTATGTAGCTAATGATTCAATTTTTGAATTGCAATATGTTTGAACTAATACTTTTCTTTCTAATTAGCGATACTTTCTTCTGCAATTAGTGATACTTTTCTTCTAATTAGCGATATTTTCTTATGCAATTAGTGATACTTTTCTTTCTAATTAATGATACTTTCTTCTGCAATTAGTGATATTCTTCTAATTAGTGATACTTTCTTCTGCAATTAGTGATACTTTTTTTCAATTAGTGATACTTTCTTCTGCAATTAGTGATATTTTTTTTTCCATAGTAATGAGACTCCACTTCACAGATAATGATATTTCAATTCACCCCATAAATAATGATACTCATATGTGAGTTAATAATACTTCACCTCATAAATAATGATACTTGAGTTAATGATATACTCCACTCATAGTTAATAACATTTATCTATTATTGATTTGATAATTAATGTTTAATCATCAATAATATCATATTATACTCCACTTCCGAGTTAATGATACTGCATCCCTAATTAATGATACTTCACACACAGTTAATGATACTTCACCAGATATATATATATATATATCAAATGATACTTCACTTAATAGTTAGTGATATTTTGCCAAATTTATATCTAATGATACTTGACTTCATAGTTAATGATACTTCATTTCATAGCTAATATTACTGATACTTCTTGTTATTGGTTTCATAATTAATGTTTAATTAACCTCAGAACTACTGATACTTTATATCATAGATAATGATACTTTACCTTATAACTAATGATACTTCTTTTTTTAGCTCAATAATTAGTCAACCACCAAATATATATATATATATATTTTGAAATAAATCTATACCCTAAAATGAAATTAGTGAACCCTAAAATTGAATTGAATTAATTTATTTAAACATGCATCTATATTGCGCTTGATATACAATAATTATTAAAAGAAAAAAAAGAAAACGATAGTTAAAACTAACGAAAATAAGAAGAAAGAAAGAAGAAAAAGAAAAAAAAGCAAAAAAACTGGTTGCCGAGCCAGCTGAAAAAAAAAAAATCTGCCAGAGGGGCGTGAGCTACATGCGCCGCGGGTGGGGGCGCGTGCAGCTCATGCGCCTGTGCATGGGGGCAGGTTTGGACGGGTTTAACCCGTCTAACGTAAGAGACCCGTTAGACGGTCTCATACAAGTTTTTGTCAAATTAGAAAAGATACCATAAAATAATATTAACGTAATTTTATATCTATAATAATATGAAAATATCCAAATAAATCTCCATATCCCACTCTCTCTCTCTCTCTCTCCTAGTAATCGAGCATTGTGGAGCCGTTGGAGATCACCGTCTAAGTTACGAAATCAACATAACACCAAATTTAAACATTCTAAACTACAAAATCTAACATTATAAGCAACAAATTCCCCATTGTTAATAAGAACATTTGAAACTCATGATATACATTGATTGAAAATAAGAAATTTGATTGCATTCTATATAATGTTGCAATGCATGTTATCAATAATTCTATTTATTATGTTCCATTTCAATGATTATAATATTATAATTTCTTAAATTTTAGCCAAACATAATTCATTGGTTGTTTTGTAACATTTTATTACTTCTCAAATACCATTTAATTGCATGATGTGTAATCATTAATTTTTTTTTTCAATAATATATATGATGACAATTGATGGTTTGTTAAGTGTTGTTTGTTACTTATTTATGAGAAAATCATTGCTTACCATTAGAATTTTAAAAAAATTATAATGTCGAGATATCTAATCATTGTTTATGTAGAATCAATACATAGACGGTGATTTGCAGTGGCTATCGACTATTAGCCATATGGATTAGGGGTTTTTTTTTTAAAACCATAAATGGTTCATTACTTATATTGTGACATTTTATTATTTCTCAAATATTCTTTCATTGCACAATGTGTAACTTTTTTATTTTAAAACAAATAATATATATGATAACAATTTCTAAATGATTCATAACAATCAACAAATAAAAAAAATGAATTGATTAATTTCTAATACAAAAAATCACTCATTATTTTTAGCACAATAAAAAAAATACAAAAAATAACAAAAATATATATTAAATTAATCATAAAAGATACAAAAATTATATAAGTAGTGTTGGTGGATGATAAAAATTGTGGAGAATAAAACCAAAAATGAAGAACTCCGATAAAAACCATAGAGAAGATAAAATAGATTAAAAAAATTCTACAAAATAAACATAAAATCACGTTGTAGTGGGAGAGAATCATGTTGTAGTGGAAGAGATAAATAAGGAAATAAAAATAAATGTAGATATGACAATACCTATTATTGTGTGATTGAATTATCAAAATATTGTGATACCTGTATCTGATTAAAAAAAATATAATTAAAAAGAAATATTAAATCTCAATGTGAATTTGTACCATTAAATTTGATAGATCAATGGCTGTAAATAGTTCCTATTTCTCAACTAAATATGCGTTCTCATTTGAACTAAATCACACACACAAACACACATATATATGGAATGGATCAAATGTAAACCATTCCCTAGTATGTAAACTATATAATAACGTCCCATTATCCATTAAAAAAAATACACCGTTAAGATTTAGAGTAAAACTCGGTGGCAATTTTATAATTTCGTTAGTTTTTTCAGGCTGCGGGGGTATTTCCGTCACATTTTTTTTTAAAAAAAAGCAGATGTTATGCTGACTCAACAACTCAAAAAATTCCTAAAAACTTCAAACAACATAATTTATTCGTTTTTTATCGGATTAATGCAAATAATATATCAAATTAAAGATCTTTTAATCCTTTTTCATTTAAGATCATTGAAGCATATGTTTATCTAATAAATAGACAAAAATAAAAAAAAGTTTCATTTTTTCATCCGTAGTCAAGCTCAGAATACTTTGTTAGCATACGATACATGTTTCATTTGCATATGACAAATGTTTCATTAGCATCAATTATATTGTTTTAAAGGTTTATGCAATCACAATTAGGTATGCTTCGTTAATTAACATATGACAAATATTTCGTTAGCATCAATTATATTATTATAAGGATTTATTTCATCTCAATTAATATATATTTCGTTAGCATCGATTATATTATTATAAGAGTTTCTTTAATCCAAATTAGGATGTGCTTTGTTAGCATATGATAATCGATTCATTAGTGTCAGTTATATTGGGATAAAAATATACATTAATCATTAAGATTTTTTTTGTATTAGAATGTTAATGCATTGCCAACGTTAACCTTTAAATATGCTAACAAAAACATTATAATAATTCTAATGCAGTGTAATTATAAGAATAAACACATCAATTTTGGGGTTCAACAATTTAATTCTATTGGATTTCATCATTTGCTCCTATTAGCACTATCGTATGCTAACAGAAGCATTATGTAATACTAAAGAAATGCATTATATAATGGTAATGAAGCAATATAATATGGTGGATTGAAACCAAATAATGCAACTAACAACCTTCAATTAAACAACAATAACTTTGTCCACAGTTAATGTATTTTTAAATTATTTTTTTGTTGAAAAGTATACTTAACTAGCTTTCCAATCATGTAAAACTCATCATTTAATTATTTTTCAACAAAATCAGTTTTATGTTTAAAGTAAGTGTTGTGCATGAAGTGATACTGCTTCGTTAGAATATGATTATGCGTTAATCAGCAATAATTGTGTCTCCGTTGTTAGCACACTCCTGGAAGTCTGTTTTTTTTTAACCTTGATGCAAAAATTACCAAAATGTCACTACGTTTTTTGAAGTTCCTTTTATTTACAATAATGCCACCGCCTCTTAGACCAAATCTTGATCATTTGATTTTGAATGATATGTGGTGGGAGATTGATTTACAGTTTACACACCAGGGATGATTTACACACGAACCACCCCTATATTACACACATACATACAATTTATTTTTTACTTAGATTTTTTCAAGCAATAAATCAAAGTAAGGATTTACAGATATAAATATTTATTTCTTGTTAAAATATAAATATAACATTTACTTATAAATTTGGATCATGACTCGTAGGGGTGAAAAAATGACAGACCGGGCTATGCTTTGACTTGGTTAGCAAAGATAGGCCTGAGTCTGGCGTGTTATCTATTTGATATTTTTATTTAGGCCTAAACCTGATTTATTTAACTATGCAACCTATGCCTAAAGCCATTTAAAAGCCAATTACAAATAAATTATATATTTTTTATAATATATATATATATATATATATGTACACATACACACACACACACACACAATTTATTTTTTACTTAGTTTTTTTCAAACAATAAATCAAATTAAGGATTTACAGATATAAATATTTCTTCTTGTTAAAATATAGATATAATATTTATTTATTTATTATACTCTAATATTTAACTAACAAATTGTATTAATAAATTTTATACAAAATATTTATTTTTAATTAATTTAATAAAGATGCCGACCTATTAGGCTTGACATACATTTTCAAAGACCTAGGCCTAGCCTATTTATGTAAAGAAGCTTAGTAAAGGACCCCATTGTGCTATATTTAGTAAATAGGTCAGACTTGTGTAGGCCTAACATAGGTCGGACTGTAAAAACAATTCCAATGCTAAACACCTATTTTGTGCAACTTGTGCCAAATAGGTGTAATTTTAGCACCAATTTCTTTTGACAACTCCAAAGCTCTGAACCAAATATTACACCAAATAAGAATATTCTCTTAAATATTTTATTTTTATCTTATAATTGAAATATGAATATGCTTAATGATTTAATATTTTTGTAAAAATGATCATTATTCAAAAGTAATAACTATTATATATACTTTTAAAAAATATAATATTAAAAAATTATATAGTATTCAAAAATTATAACATACAATGTGCTTGGAATATTAAAAGTTTTTTAAATGATCATTAAACTCTTATAATTAGTGAAAAATATTATGAGACTACAACATTTATAAAAATACATACATTTTGGCCTCAATGTTCATAATTAGTATATTTTTGCCACATATGTTCAACTAATGGATTTAAGCGCAATGTGAGTATCTTTGTTCGTGATTTCTCTATATCAAGCAAGAAATTCGTTGAATCGACCAATAAATTAATTGTCCTTTAATTGAAATTATTTATTTAAATGATTTATAATTTAAATTGAGTGAATATATAATTTATAAATTAAATTAAATTTATTAGATAGTCCAATTTACAATAATTTTAAATAATAAAATAGTTTATTAAATGTTGTGGGACCCATCAGCACCAATTTGGTGCAACACCAAATTCTGTCCCAAATTTAGGGCATGATTTGGTGCTGCAGCAATTTGGGCATGATTTGAGACAACATTGGAGTGAATTCCTAACTTAAATTGGTCTCTTAGTCCAACATTGGAATTGTTTTAAGCCCTTGTCTAGCGTGACCTATTTTCATCCCAACTCACTCGTCTCAGTTTGACTGAAAGTGTGAATGTGTCTGATTGGTTTTTGCTAGGACAATTTCAGTTAATATTGGAAAGTATTGCTAAAAATTAAAAAAAAATGATGACATTTTTATAATTATCACTACATTTTTGGATTGAAAAAAATATCACTTCTAACACTAAAAAAATATGAGATTGTACACAAGAATTTACCTTAAAGAAAATGTTTTCCCCTTTTCTTTAATTCTTATCTTTCTTCAAAATTGCAAGACTCTCGTATTGACCATGACTTTTAATTCCACTTGCAAGTTGCAACCATACTCTAGTTTTTTCTCAACATCATATATATATATATATATATATATATATATATGTATTTTAGTCATAAAGAAAGAGCCTCAAGCTAGACATCACGTTAGGCAATAAGGAAAAAACAGCTAGAATGTTACAGCAAAGTCCTACAAAATAAAGAAGCCAGTGTGCATTTTCTTTAAACATATTTCAACATTATATTGAATTTTCAATTCTATCACCAACAACCATTAAGATTTAAGAATACTCAAACATTCACAATATATAAAATAGCAACAGCCAATTCTAGTGAATCTGGTCCTCCTCGCCTGCATCGGACGAGAGGACGGGGTTCGTCGGGCTGTCGCCATTTGTCGGAATTTGAAATAAACTAAATTTAATTTTATCTATTTGGTTAATAGTATATTTTATTATTTTCAAAACGTGCAGTTCCGGCCTACTCGTGATTTAGCTCGGAATAACTTGAAGTGGCCGGAGTTGAATCCTTTGATCATACGTCTACTCCATTAACAGAGCATCCAAAATGGCATATTTATGGTAATAGTTAATAGGCATCAAGACCGTTATAACAATTAGCATATGGCGTTTAATTATAATGTTTGACTTTCGTTATACTGACTTGATTATAAATTTGTTTATCATTGCTTTTTGTTTAATGTTCATGATTCGTACGATGTACCTACATTTTTTAAAAAATATATTATATATGGATTAATTACCTTAAATACATAAATTTAGAGGTGTTTTTGATTTTTCACACATTTTAAAAAATGTAGTTTTAATAACATAAACTTAGCCATTATTTGGTTTTTCACATGATTTTCAAATTGCAGCCAATTGAATCTGACGTGGCAGCTGGAGTCTGCTACGTGTATATCTATGTGAACACCAACTTGTCTTAAAATACACGAACTTTGGACTGATTTTGTTTTTTCACATGAATTAAAAAAGACCAAATTTAGTGCATTTTTGGACTTTTTTGTGTAATGCAGTGAAGTGATATAAATACTTCAATTTTTATTTTTCAAAAATAATTATAGAACAAGATATAAGTTTTACTTAACACTATTTGACAGCTGTGATGTTGTTGATCTCAGTAATTCATTTAATATGCACGAAAATCATACTATAACTTTAGGGTGGTGCATGTGGTGTGAAAATTTATCACTACGTTGTTTAGAAGGATTTGAGTCGTTATGTACTTATATTATTAACATGTTTAAAGAATAATAAAATAGACGCATTAAAAATTTGTTCAACAATATTAATGAAAATCTTCAATTATAAAATTGTTTGAGATTATCTAATGTATAAAGTTATCTTGAAAATGCTATTAAACATATATGAAAAATTAATATGTATTCTATGTGATCACTTAATTTTAAATTTAATTAATTGGATGTATAATATTATTCATCAACATATACGATCGTCATGATCCTCACGGACCATTATTGACTTGATAATTATTGTATCCAAAATTTATATATATATATATATATAATTTAATAAAATATTATTATATTTTCTTCAAATAGAGAACTAAAAATGTGTGATTGTTATTTTATTTTTTCGGAGCATAAATTTTATATATTGCTAAACTAAGAAAATTCAAACAAATTTCATTACATGTATTTGCTTATTTTGTAGATTAGTTTATTGTTAATTATTAATTTTAGATGAAATTTATAATAATAATTCATATTACACACATTCAAAAGAATATAATTTCTATAAGCAACACATCAAATAATAAAATACAATATCTGCTACAATAACTTTATAGTAATAATTTATGAATTTGTTGCATTACACAAAAAGCCGAAAAAAAAAAAATAAACTAAAATTAATCATTTTTAATTCATGTGAAAAACAAAACCAGTTCAAAGCTCGTATATTTTAAAATAATTTGGTGTCCATTTAATGCACACATGGCAGTCTCCGACGATCATGTTAGATTCAATTGGTCGGAATTTGAAAATCATGTAAAAAAAAACACGGTCCGAGTTCATGTTATTAAAATTACGTTTTTTAAAACGTGTGAAAAACAAAAAAACACCCCAAAGTTTATATATTTTAAGACAATTAATCATTTATATATCTTTAAGCTTTTAAATAATTTTAGTTGAAGACGTATATTATAATATGTTTTTAATAAAAACAATGAGGGATTTATTCTTTACTCTTTCAAAATGTTGTGCTAATGAAATTGAAATCTAACGTGCAATTAGTGGGCAGCACATATGTAATTACGTGCGGGAAAGTTTTAAATGGCATAAGTTATTCTTTCAAATTATTTAATTTTATGTAGTGCAAGAAATATGTAAGTAGTCGCCCACAATAATGCAGTTCAATAATTGGGAAGTCAATTAAAATAATGCTGTTTGCTTCGAAGATTGTTCCCTATATATACATAAAGCCTGAAATTTCTTCAACCATCAAAAACACAAAAAAGAGCCCCTAGAGATGGAACAACGAGGGCAACTGTCCTTATTAGTTTGTTTGGCATTTTACATCACCATCTCTCAAGCATCTTCGTATAAACCTTATGTTTACTCATCACCTCCGCCGCCTGAAGAGTATGTAGAACATCCTGAATATACATATAAATCTCCACCTCCACCGGCGAAAAAGTACTCCTATAGCTCTCCCCCACCGCCACTATACCACTACATCTCACCACCACCTCCAAAGCAGGTAGAGCACCTCGAATATACCTACAAATCTCCACCTCCACCGGCCAAGAAGTACACCTATAGCTCTCTCCCTCCGCCACCGTATCACTACAATTCACCACCACCTTCAAAACAGGTAGAGCACCCCGAATATATCTACAAATCCCCACCTCCACCTGCCAAGAAGTACACCTATAGCTCTCCCCCACTGCCACCGTACCACTACAATTCACCACCACCTCCAAAGCAGGTAGAGCACCTCGAATATACCTACAAATCCCCACCTCCACCGGCCAAGAAATACTCCTATAGCTCTCCCCCTCCGCCATCGTACCACTACAATTCACCAGCACCTCCAAAGATGGTAGAGCACCCCAAATATATCTACAAATCCCCACCTCCACCTGCCAAGAAGTACACCTATAGCTCTCCTCCACCGCCACAGTACCACTACAATTCACCACCTCCAAAACATGTAGAACACCCTGAATATACCTACAAATCCCCACCTCCACCGGCCAAGAAGTACACCTATAGCTCTCCCCCTCCGCCACCGTATCACTACAATTCACCACCACCTCCAAAGCAGGTAGAGCACCCGGAATATACCTACAAATCCCCACCTCCACCGGCCAAGAAGTACTCCTATAGCTCTCCCCCTCCGCTACCGTACCACTACAATTCACCACCACCTCCAAAGAAGGTAAAGCACCTCGAATATACTTACAAATCCCCACCTCCACCGGCCAAGAAGTACTCCTATAGCTCTCCCCCACCGCCACCGTACCACTACAATTCACCACCACCTCCAAAACATGTAGAGCACCCCAAATATACCTACAAATATCCACCTCCACCGGCCAAGAAGTACTCCTATAGCTCTCCCCCACCGCCACCATACCACTACAATTCACCACCACCTCCAAAGCAGGTAGAGCACCCCGAATATACCTACAAATCTCCACCTCCACCGGCCAAGAAGTACACCTATAGCTCTCCCCCTCCGCCACCGTATCACTACAATTCACCACCACCTCCAAAACAGGTAGAACACCCCGAATATACCTACAAATCCCCACCTCCACCTGCCAAAAAGTACACCTATAGCTCTCCCCCACCGCCACAGTACCACTACAATTCACCAGCACCTCCAAAGCATGTAGAGCATCCCGAATATACATACAAATCCCCACCTCCACCGACCAAGAAATACACCTATAGTTCTCCCCCACCGCCACCATACCACTACAATTCACCACCACCTCCAAAACAGGTAGAGCACCCCAAATATACCTACAAATCCCCACCTCCACCGGTGAAGAAGTACTCTTATAGCTCTCCCCCTCCGCCACCGTATCACTACAATTCACCACCACCTCCAAAGTAGGTAGAGCACCCTGAATATATCTACAAATCTCCACCTCCACCACCATACCAGTACAAGTCACCACCACCTCCAAAGCAGGTAGAGAACCCTAAATATACCTATAAATCCCCACCCCCACCACCAAAGAAGTACTACTATAACTCACCTCCACCACCAAAACATGTAGAGCATCCAAAATACACATACAAGTCACCACCCCCACCAGCGAAGAAGTATTACTACAGCTCACCACCACCACCGACATATTATTATAAATCACCACCACCACCAAAACACCTTGAACATCCAGAATACATATATAAATCACCACCGCCACCTACTAAGAGTTATTATTACAATTCGCCACCACCGCCAAAGCACATCGACCATCCACAATATTCTTACAAGTCTCCGCCTCCGCCACAATACTCTTACAAATCACCACCTCCACCATCTCCCTCTCCTCCCCCACCGTATTACTACACATCTCCTCCACCTCCATCACCATCTCCACCGCCACCTTACTACTACAACTCTCCTCCTCCTCCCAAGGAATACTAAAACAAGTTGGACTGCTTTTTTTTTCACATTTGTGTCACATCTTGCAAGCGTTTCCTTATTCATCGAGTTAATTCATGCTTCAATAATGAAGTGGTTGAGCGAGATTGTATCATTTTTTTTCTCTAATATTGGTTACCAATGAAAATTCATATTGTGATTTTTGAATTACATTATATATATCCCATGCAACTGAAAGGCTTTCGATTCTATATGTAATATTTCTCATATAGAATATTCACGATGTATGTGACACTCGAGATTTTTATCCCCTAAATAAATCGTGTGTAATTTATCTAAAAATCGCATATAGTTGTTCACGATGTGATCGTGACGCAAGTAAAAAATTTAAATCAGACTAATATGATTTTGAGTTCACCAGGTCCAATTAATTGTGATAACAATAATAAAACGATTATATTTACTGGATGCTGACGTGTGGCTCACACATTGCTAATTTTTTAAGGGCAAAAACATTTTTTACTATTGAAGTTGAAAATTCTGTGGAATGTAGCTATTTTGTTATGGAGATAGGGTTTTGTATCAGTAGAATAATCGAAATTTTTAAATTTTTATTTATCAGAATTCATCAAATAAGTTTTACAATACATAAGTATTTTGTATTTATACAAACTATAAGCTTGCTAACTACGCTGCTCAAACATCAACGGTGAAGATCAAAGTGTTGTAACTGCTCTGAATCGCACGGCTGTTACAACACAATGAAGTGGTCCAACTTGTGAGATAACAGGCTTATGACACGTGGCATGTATCTCTTCAAGCCCCTTTGTATATATGCACTGTAACCAAGCTGTGACTCACATCTTCCTTTCCTCAGCATTGCATGGATCTGCATGTAACACACCAAGCTTAGAACTCCAAAATCAACAGAAGTTGATTTAATTTACTTGATCCAATCAAATTATTAAATTAAGATTGTCTGGATTTTCGGCGGACACTATCTGTGCTGAGGAACTGATAAATCATTTCAATTTTGTAGTGAAGTAATTAATTATTTCAGTAGCCAAACAGATATTTATGCAAGCTTTATCTGCCATTTTCCTTTCCTTTTAATTTCTTGTCTTTTTTATACAACTATCCGGCATTATACACATTTAATGAACTTTTGTATAGGAATCACTATATATATAATTTTAATTTACCTACACAGGCCGCAATTCTTTTTATATGTATATAAGTATTTTAATTTAATAAGTAAAAATAGAACGAAATATGATATTATAAAGAATTATTGTTGTATTTTGATAGAGAAATATGGCAACGTAGCCCTCGCACTTGGCAGTTCAGTTTTTCGAATTTCTAATATAAAAATTGAAAACTGATAAAAAGAAAAGGACAATTTATGTAGACGACGGTGGATTGGGGAAGAATGAACCCTAAAAGGAAAATTTAAATTAATATAAATCAAAATAAAAAAAATATATTTAAAAAAAAAAGAGTTGGAACAGGAACTGCAACCAGAATTGTAATCGGTAATCTTATTTCATGTAACATTTAGTGGGATTTTATTTTTTAAAACTTTTTTTCCCGCTAATTGATATGATTATAAGTAATTGGTGATGAAGAATTATAAAAGTACAAAATTTAAAATTTATAAGATATAAGGCAATTTTAATAATTGAAGGTATAGATTATTTAAACAATAAATAAAAATGTATAAAGGATGGTCTTTAAAATAAGCAATTATGTTGACCGGTTACTTCTAACAAAAACAAATCTTATTATTAATTAATATAGGGAATTATTTGATTGAAATAGGCGATTGTAGTTTAACTAGCTTAATTGGGATTTGACCTTGTGGAGAATTGTCAATACATGATCCGAAAGATATGTTAACTATCGATTCAAGACTCGAAAAATTTAAAACAGTCTATTCAGAACCTCGATAATTAACGGTGTTAAAAAATCATCTAACGGAAATTGACATGGTCATTTAATGACATGTCATTTATTAATATAAACAAAAAATAAAAATCTAATCTAATTTAATATAATCTAACCAAATCAATTATCATAGTATGATGAAAATGGTTTTTTTTGCGTCCTTTCAAAATTTTGTTTATGCTCTCTCTCTCTCTCTCTCTCTCTCTCTCCCCCCGCACAGCATACAATTGTATATTGGGTAGTCATTGATTATTGTGTGGAATTGATTTTGAGGGATAATTTTTTATGGGATTTTCCCATTTCGTGAAAATGGGAATTTCGTTAATGTTTAATTTTGGATCTTTGATGTCTACGGGTGATTTGGGACATCGTTTGTCGTTAATTTATAGATGTAAATCATTATGTTGTTTATGGAACATTAATGAAGAAAAACATATTCAAATTTCACCATTCCTTCTTCTCTCAAAATATGGAAGTCATCCAGATGTTCGATGAAATTTTTCTAGTTTGGATGGCAAACAAAAGTCTGAGTAATATGATGTCTCTTTCGATGGAAGGAGAATTAGAATTTGAAGAGAATTACCCTGAGAAAGAGAGAAAGAAAGAGAAAAATTAGCGTGAGGAAGATGGGGAGAGAGACATGGAAGATAATTGGAGATTTTGATTCTAAGGAAGGATAATCAAATTTCATAATATTAGCTAGATTAGATTCAATTCGATTAGATTTAATTTTTATTTTTTTATCTTTATTAATAAATGACATATTTAGATGACATGTCACTGAACAGCCACGTCACCTTTCGTTAGATGACCTTTTAATATCGTTAAGTATTGAGGTCCTGAATCAATAATTTTAGATCTTTCGGGTCCTAAATCGATATATAGTTTTCATCTATCGAGTCATGAATCGATAGTTAACATATCTTTCGAGTCCTGTATTGATAATTCTCCATATATAAAATGGATAAGTATTCGGGAGAAGTAATGGTAATAGCATATGTATATATATATATATAGATATATATAGATAAGTACTCGGGAGAAGTAATGGTTATGCAACAATTACTCTACTCGGGAGAAGTAATGTTTTGCATTTTTGTGATCTTATTTTGTCTTTGAATTAATGAAGGTCTTTCATCTTCTTTGGTTCTCTTTTTGTTGATTTATGCGTGGAATATATAAAAAATGAGATATATGTGTTCATGAGTTGCTGCAGTATTAGAATAGGATGGCTTGCTATAACTAAGACTCTACTTTTTGCTTTGTCTGTGGAGCTATGAATTTCTTGAATGTAGATAAACCAAAAGAAGGAATGAAGAGATAGGAATAGGAATTATAGTGCCATTGGAAAAAGGGGAACATCTCTATTGACGAATCATTTCAAGTATTTAAAAAAAATTAGAGTTTTGCTTCTTTAGAGAAGATGAGAATGCTTTGTCAATTCAGATTTGATTGTAACTGAGTTGCTATCTTGTGTTCTTCGTTTAATTTTAGATTTCGTACTTTCGTTTGGAATGTTCCTATTACATAGGTTCCTTACGTAACAGCATTTGTGTCATTTTGATAATTATTTGATATTTGTATTTTTCTTGTATGTTTATGTATTGATTGCATTTTTAAGGTTTTGTATGATTAGGACAATGGTAGAATAATTGCTCGTGAAAAAAATATATTAGGGCCCATTTTCTTATTTTGCCATGGGCGTCTGAAATGTCAGGGCCAGCCCGTGTGCCCTCTGCTCGTCCATTCCACAATAGAGATGAAGAAATTTTATTTAGTTGCATTTTGATAAGTGTGGTAGTTATATGTTTCCCCAACTGTTTTGATGAAAGACTTAGAAGTAAGATTTGCTTTGATAATATATGTGCTATGTGAGAAGAGAACTGTTGTTGAATCTCATATAAGAAAAACTAGAAGAATTATTAAAGTTGATTTTGGATTATTAAAGTTGGTTTTGGATTGATGAGAGTTCCGATTTGGTTTTGGAATTGTGAATATAAATGCTAGGTATTTGATGTGATTATATATATTTTGATTCAACCATTGAAACAGGTTTATTTTTGAAAAAAAAAATCTTGCACAAAAATACTGCTGGAATAGATAGATAAATTAAAATATATTACCAAAATTCCAGCTAGGAAAATTCGTTGTAATGTTATGACAGTAATCAATTCCAACGCAAAAATCCGTGGGATTATTGAAAGTAATTTGAAAATTTTGAACCATTCGAGCGTACAAAAAGTGCTGGAATTAAGATAATCCTATTAATTTTCGGCCTATTCCGGAGGTAATTAAACGCTGGAATCATAATGCAAGGCCTGAAAAAATACCATTTAATTTAAAGCCTGACTTAACATATATTCCAGTGGTTTTAAAACGTTGGAAAAACCGCTGGAATGTCGCATCATTTTCCAGCGTAGCGTTTTCGCTGGAATAAGCGCTGGAATCCTTTATTACAACGGATTTTATATGGATTCCATCGTGTTTTGGTTCACTGGAATTTGTCTTTTCTTGTAGTGAAGCTTACTCAATGAGCTTTTAATTTGCATTCTCTCTGTTTCAGGGCTTTCATTAGCTTGCTGCATCATGCACTTCAAGATTGCTCAAATTGGCCTTGTGAGTTCACACCCTGAAGTTTATGATCCATGTGATGATTCATTTGCATTGGTTGATGCATTGCTAGCTGATAGAACTAAGTTATTAGATCATAACCCCTCGATTTGCATGGAAATTGGCTGTGGTAGTGGGTATGTAATTGCTTCCCTTGCTCTGTTGCTGGGAAAAGAGAGCTCTGGTTCGTCTTACATTGCAACAGACATAAATCCCCATGCTGTGAGAGTAACATTTGAAACACTAGAAGCTCATGGGTGTCATGCTGAGGTGGTGAATACCGATATTGCATCGGGATTGGAGAAGCGCCTGAACAGGTGTGTGGATGTGATGGTGGTGAACCCGCCTTATGTGCCGACTCCGGAGGAGGAGGTTGGCTGTCATGGCATTGCATGTGCTTGGGCCGGAGGAGAGAATGGTCGGAGAGTTATTGATAGGATATTGCCAGTTGCGGACAAACTTTTGTCTGATAAGGGCTGGTTATACTTGCTCACTCTTGCTGCAAATAACCCTGTAGAATTATGTCTTCAGATGAGGAAGAAAGGCTATGCTTCTCGGATCATTTTGCAGAGATCAACTGAAGAAGAGAGCCTTCATATCATCAAGTTTTGGCGGGATCTGGATACTTTGTTAGAGGCTAATGAGTGTTCGACAGTTGAGAAAACTGAAAATGGACTCCCTACAGAATCGTCAAATTTTACTCCATTTTCGTTTTGGAAATACGGGAACCACAATAATTAACTAATACAATTAGGAGTAATCATCATCTTTATGGTAATGGTTTCGTCTCTTCTTGTACTTTTCTGTTACTTTCTTAAGCATAGACATCATAGATAGTTGAAGAAGCACATTTATAGCTCTTTTTCAGTCTGTTTATGACCCTGCCACCTTTCTCTTGCACACTTGTATAATATGATAGAGTTAAGGTTAAAATATATGCAGTTATGTACATCTATTATCATGACTGACATTGAAACTTGAGAAGTGAATTGTTAATATTTTCCCCTGATCTTAGCTTAACATGCCATTATCTACTTGTGTTTGTTATTTTTTATAGGGTGCAGTTCTTGGTGGATCAAATTGATGGGAAGCGTCGAGCAATTCAAAAAGAGTTAACTAAACCACAAGGACACTGCATAAATTTGCCAAAAATATCAAAGTAAGTTATAGTATTTAGATAACAAATCCACAATCTTCCATGAAAGGTGAAAAAGATGAAGGAGTTGATCTGATGAAAACATTGAAATTGATTTTTTGGAACATGTAGCAGTGATTTTAGAATGTTTTGCTTCTAATAGATTAGGAAATTCCTGTCGAAAATTGCAGCTGTCAACAGAGTTGCCATATGCATTTTGCTTGTCAATCTTAGTATGTGGTATCTATCTTATCTATCTTAAGATGCATAATGTTCGAATTTATCAACATAGATCATAGTACAAAATGTTCTTTGATGCAGTCGGTATGTTGTGTAACTATTTTGGATATCACAAAAACTTAAGAAAGTGTGCCTTGGTTGATCATGACCATTTATTTTTGCTCAGGAATTCACAAATTTCTTCCCTCAAGGTGTTAATTTAGGAAAATACATTTTAAGTAAATTAATTATTTAATTATCTAAAACTTATCTTAAAATCCTTCATCATCAGAATTAGTCGTCCTCGTGTCCAAGGATGGATAATGATTCTCGAAACAAAATGAGGAGGTAGATTCAGAGAGTGAATGATCATCGATCGTAATTGTATTTCAAAGCAATCCAATGTATTGTATGTGCTAATAAATATTTGTCTCTATCAACTAAAAAATCACAATTGTCTATATGTATGAAATATATAATTTACATTAATTATACGCATAAAAATAAGAATAAATTACACTATGATACCTACGTTTTGATCTCATTTTAAAAAATTATAGCCATTTTTTTCTAAATTAATAATACAATATCCATTTTTTCAAATTTAACTTTTGATCAAATTTCTGACCCCAAATCCTATGTAATTGATTGACTTTTAGTATTTATATATCCCCAACCATGTAAAAATAAATTATCCAATTAATAATCTTAAAATACAATTTTACGCATAATTTTAGGGCAGTAAGATTGACTAAATATTACATTTGCAAAAATTTTGAAATATGCTAAATTTAGAAATACCAAAAAAATAATAATAAAACAATAGTTTTTTTAGTTTAAAAAAACAAACTAATATAGGCCCGTATTAAGCTAATTGTTTTTTTTTTAGTTTTAAAAAAAGAGCCCTAAAATTATGGACAATTATATCCATATTTTTTTTTTCTTCGTGATTCTCATATTAAACTAAAATGAAAAAATAGAAAATTAAATAATAAAACAATTTCAATTCATCATATACATACATTTTAAATTTATTTAAGATTTTTTAAGAATATAAAATGTAAGGGAGAATTCTAGTAAATATTTATGATGAATAGTGTCCCCACTTTGAGCTATACAGTTGTACATATATATAATGTAACAATAAAACAACTCTGAAAACATGTAACCTTTTTATTAAAATGGGCCATAAATTATGTCTAAATTGACAAGCACACAAGGAAACCACCAATAAAAATAAAAATAAGCAAAACATACATTAAATAGTACATTCTCTAAAGCATTATTAAGACTTAGCAATGAAATAAGGTCTCATGTTAGAATTTGAACATAAAATTCACTAAAATATTGCAGTGAATAGCAAATATTTCTCGCATACATATTTAGGGCATTGTAACTACACGTAATCCACAACAAAGAATCAATACATATGCTATATCAGAATATTTCTTGTTCAATATATATATATATATATATATATATATATATATATATATATATATCAGATTTCTATTTTTGCTACCCAAGAAGATTCTGTATGGAATGAGAAATCTAAAATGGTTACGAAGAAATTCTAACAATGCTTTTCAATGATTTTTTTTCTAATTTTTTTAGAAAAATTTAATTTATTTAATTTATTAAAAAATTTATTCCAAAGTATTTAATTAATACACATAATAATTTGTATACCTTAATAAAAATATTTTTACTTCATAGAAAAATAGTTTATCATTTCAATTTTTTATCTGAATATATTAAATTATAATTAGTTTGTTTTTTATTAGAATATATTTATATGTCACATTTATTTTGGTACCACTTTTGTTTTTCTTCAATACAATTTTAAAAACTATCAAAATTTTATTTTAATATATATATATATATATATATATTAATTTTTTTAAATATATATATATATATATAATATAAAAATAATTATGAAATAATAATAATAAATTATTTAATATGATTTTTGAATTATTTTTATAAATATGATCAAATGATATTATAAGACATGATTATGTGTAAATATACAATATATTAATTTTTTGGTTCATTGGGAATAGCTAAACCCATGGGGGGTGAGTGGAATGGCTATTCCCTTATTTTTGGGAATAACCATTCCTTCGGGAATGGTGATTCCCGATGTTAAGGCATACCAATCACAGGAATGGAAATAGACATGTGAATGATCATTCCATTCCACCGTACCAATCAACTCCTAAGTATTTTAATTTAATAAGTAAAAATAGAACGAAATATGATATTATAAAGAATTATCAAATAACACTTACAAAATGATAAAAATGTTCCGACCTTTTAACATTTTTACAACTGTGATAAATTTTTTGTGGTATGGTCCTACATGAAAATTTAGTCCAAAATAAGAAACTACCATGAAAAATTACATGGTTCACCACATTAATATATTGTGTTAAAAATTCATGTAAGATCCTAACTAGCCACGTCATATTTTAGATACTAAACATTTACTGTGTGTTAGATTTCTGAAAAAATGCTAACATATCATGATATTAATTTTGCAACTTTTTAAATGTTGAGACATTTTTGTTAGTTATAAACAAGACACTATCTTTTTTGTAATTTTTTAAATGTCAAGATAGTTTAGTTAATTACAAATGTCAGGATATCTATTTATCTATATCTATACACATATTAAAGTAAAATTGTAGGGGTAAAATTATCAATAAAAAGGAGAAAATTTTACTTAGAAAATTGATTCTTTGCCATAATTATACCAAAATATGTGTTAGCTGTATTGTTCTTTGGGCTCGCCTAAACCTCTTGCAGGCCCTTCAGGCCAGTGTTCGATTCTTTCCCGTTCATTTTTCATTTTTTTCCTTTATCATATTTTTTTCACTTTTCTATTTATTATATTTTTAATTATTTTCAATTATAATTATTATCTTTATATAGTAATGATTTTCAATTATTTATTTAAGTACATTGTAATTATTGGTATATATACATGTTTTTGTTTATCAACCTTTTCAATTGTTGTTATTATTATTATTATTATTATTATTATTATTATTATTATTATTATTATTATTATTATTATTATTATTATTATTATTATTATTATTTTGAGCAGAAAGATCACATATATTAAAGTAGATCTCGTTCAACAGAGGGTATGTCTGGCAAAATAAGACCCGAGACAACACCGGTATATGAATAAAAAGCTTGATTACTACTAGCTAACTTGGCGAGAGAATTTGCCGTAATATTCGCGGATTGACGTGCCCAAGCATAGATAACCTCGTCAAACTTATCTGCTTCCACTCTAATGGAGTTACATATCTCTACTCTATACGAGAGGTCTTCACGGTTAGACTGCATCAAAAGTTGTAGCCCCTGAATATCAGTTTCAAGAACGATTTTCCGACCTCCGCACTCCCGAGCCAAAACTAAGCCTTCTTGATATGCTAGCCCTTCTGCAATCTCAGGAAGTAGTCTTGAGTAAATCCTCTTACAACGTGTCACCACTGCCTGACCATCCATGTCCCAAATTATGATACCCAAACCCACTCCACCAGCTGGGTGAACAACAGCATCACCATTTATCTTCCAGAAGCCGTCTTTAGGCGTAATCCACCCCTCTTCAATCGGATCACTATCTCGTGTAATAAACCTTCTACCAACTTCAATATATTCATGATGCAATTTCAGAGCAGCCTCAAAACACACATTATGCAAGGTATGGACCTGCTGGAATACTATGAGATTTTGTTTCTTCCAATTAATCCAAAACAAGACAGCAAAAAGACTGAAAATTTGGCTCCTCAACCTCAGCAATTTTTCCAAACCAATCTCGAACTGATCTACCTCATTCAATGGGATCAAGGTTTAGAAGGAGTGGCGACGCTTTCCAAAAGAACATACTCCATGAGCACTCCCTCAAGCAATGTTCCAAGGTTTCCTCCTCCATACCACATCTTCTACAAATAACTTCACACTCACATCTCTGACGTCGAAGCTCAACCGCCACCGGAAGAATTCCCTTAGCACACTTCCACATGAAAAAATGAATTTTTGGTATAACTTGTAGCTACTGGATCCACTCAGTTCTCCTGTCGTCGAACTTGGCAAGGCAAGACGATGATCTCTCATCTGACAACCCAGGTGGTAACCCGATTTCACAGAATAAATACCATTTTTGTTATGCCTCCAGATATATTTGTCCTTATCCCGATGTCAAGGCAGCGGAATAGATAAAACTTTACACACAATTGCAGGTGGGAAATTTCTCAGTAGTTCAGCTTCATTCCATTCTCATGTTTCTTCATTCATCACATCAGCTACCACCAGGTTAGGATTCTCAACTTTAAGGCTGATAGAGATGGCTTCACTCGGCTAGGGGTGCACAAAAACTTATCCGAGCCGATCAAACCGGCAAATTCAAATCGGATTTAGGCCGTATGACTTATAATAATGATAGCTCGAATATGTTTAGGTCCATACATATTGTAGGCCGGTCTTATTGGGTTGGCTTACGGGTTTAAGGGTCTCCATCCAAGCCAACCCAAACTAACCCGTTACTCATTATTTAATTTTTTTTATATATTTTTATATGTGTAAAATCTTAATTGTAACACTCTTACGTCTTTATGAACTTTATTTATAATCTTTAGACTTTTATATTTTTTGTGGAGAACTTTAATATCTATGACTACAACTCGATCTTTATATATAGTTGTTTATATGTTTTTGTTTGCTAAGCAAATTATACATATACAATGATACATGACATATATACTTATTTTATTTGATAGGTTTTTTTGTTAATATTGTTTATAATATGTGATTAATGATTTTGAAAGTCATTTTTTTAAGTTTTGGTGAAATTAATTTCAAAGTTTTTTTTTTTTTTTTTTTGTCATAACCCGATGAATCCAACCCAATCCAAACCTTACATTCATGTGAGAAGTAGGATTGGGTTGTGAAAAAAATAAAGAATTAATGGTTTATAATTTCTTCAAACCGTGATCTACAGATTGACCTATTTAAACACTGTCAACCCGGCCAACCCAATCCGTGTGCACCCCTCCATCTTGGGATCCATGTATCCCGCCAGACATTAATACTTCTTCCCTTCCCCACCCGCCATATAACCCTCCTTAATTATATTCTGTTTATAAATTTGATTCTAATCCTTTTCAATTGCAATTATTGCTTTAATTTAATGATTTACAGTATTAAATGCACTGTACTTATCTTATGTATTTTTAATCATTTTCAATTGTAACTATATTTTTATTTATCAATGATTCTATATTATTTAAGTGCATTGTAATTATTGTAAAAATGATTCGTGTACTCCCTATGCTTCATGTTCTATTTTCTTCTTTTGTTGTTTTTAACGTTTTGAGTTGCTCTTTGTTTTTTAGATTTGTTTAAATTGATCAGGCGTAATTATGTGTGTTGTTAATGCTAATTGAAACTGAAAACTATTATTATAATGTTAATTTATAATCGTGTCAACTCATTCGAAAAGAAAAAACTTACATATATGCATAATGACGTGTGTAGTTAACTAATGCCAATTGAAATTAAAAATAATAAGAACAGAAAATTTTAGACATGTTAACTCATTAGAAAAGAAAATAATCGAATTCAAATTGAAAAATATAGTAATTTAAAATTAAAATTGTACATGTTCTATAAAATTAAAATAGAAAGAAAGAAAGAAATTTAGAAATGTACACATTCTCATGATTAAATATTTGATGCTAGACTTTACTTAATTTCCACTATACCATTAAAAAATAATTATTGCATTTAATATTCATTACCAATAAATAATAGGGAAAATGTGCAAATACACCCCTAATATTTACATGGAGGGGCAAATTCACCCTTAACGTTTTATTTAGAGCAAATACCACCCTAACGTTTTTCAAATAGTGCAAATTCCCTCTTCCCTCCCCAAAATAGTGTTTTTTGTGCAAAATACCATTTTATTCACGATTTTTTTCCCAACACTAAAAACATATTTATTTTTGTATAATTTCCATTTTCTTAAAAATTATAATCCCTCTTTAAATATAGACCTAAAATCATCATCATCATCATCATCATCATCATCATCATCATCATCATCATCATCATATTATTATTATTATTATTATTATTATTATTATTATTATTATTATTATTATTATTATTATTATTATTATTGAGTTTAATTGAGTTTGTATTTTTGTGAATGAAATTTATTAAAAAATGTGTGAAAAATACATGTAAGTTTTTTAATAAATTTCATCCCATAAAAAATGTTGTTTTTTAGGGATGAAAAATATGAAAAAAATAAATTTCTATATTTTTGAACAAAAATAATATTTTTGGGGAGGGGAGGGAGGATTTGAACTTTTTTGTAAACGTTAGGGTGTTATTTGCTCCAATAATAACCTTAAGGGTAAATCTGCACCTAAGATAAACGTTAGGGGTATATTTGCACCTTTTCCCTAAATAATATAACTAAACCAAGTGGATCAAAAGTTTTATATAACTAGTATTTCTCCCGTACGTTATACAAGTTTAAATATTTATAAATTAATATGTTAAACTTTGAACGTGTCCACATTATAATTGAATGAAAAATATTTTGATTCTAAAATGTACTCAAAATATTTTTATGTGATAAAATAAATATTATATGGTTAATTAGAGACATTCTTCAGTGATCCTCATGATTACATTTAACATTTGAAAGCATGTAATTATATTTGTAGCTTTTACCAAATATCACAATATCAGTTAAATAAAAAATAAAAAATTAGTAATCATGATGACTGATAGCATTTTATTGAATTTTCATTGTACAAAAATAAAAATATGGTATTAACTGAAAAAAAAAGTACATAACTTGAGTAGTAAAAACTAATTAGGCTCAATATATATAATTTTATTATATTATTTTATATATATGCTGTATTGTTTGACTAAACAATCATAATCAAATTTTTTTTAAACAATATATAAAATTGCTATTATTTTTTTGGTGTAACAATCATTTTAAAAAAAAAAAACTTCATAGGGATTTTCTTTAAATTTTAACAAAATGTTTATTTGTTCCATGTTGCTAGTTACTAATTCATGTAATTGTTATTCTATAAAAAATATATTTGTTGGTATTAAAATATTTAATTTCATGCAACTATTTTTTCTCACTAATTACTATAGTTACATAAAAAATTAATATTGGGTTTGGCGAAAAAATATATTATAGAAAAGAAATTTTATTACATGTTAAATAATAAACCGAAAGGGGCAAAAAAACCAAAATAGAAAGACAAAAACTTGTATGAGACCGTCTAACGGGTCTCTGACGTTAGACGGGTCAAATAATACCCAAACCCACCCATAACCCATTCCTACGCGCAGGCGCGTGAGATACACGCGCCCCCACGCGCGGTGCGTGTATCTCACGCGCCTGTGCCAGATTTTTTTTTGGGCTGCTGTCGGGCTGGGCTGGCTGTTGTTACTTCTTTTTTTTTCTTTTTCTTCTTTCTTTCTCACGGCCCAATTTTTGTTATTTCTCTTTTTTTTTCACTTTCTTTCTTCATTTTTTTAAATAATTATTTTGCATCGAGCGCAGTGCACGAGCCAACGCATTAGCATCGAGTGAAACATCGAATAAAAAATAATAAATTAATTCAATTTAATTTTAGGTTATATATTTATTTCAAAAAAACTAATTATCGAGAGAGTGCACTGCGCGGGATGCAGGATAAAAAAATAAATTAATTCAATTCAATTTTAATGCTCACTAATTCCATTTTTGCATCATTATTTATGAGGTGAAGTGTTATTAACTCACATATGAGTATCATTATTTATGGGGTGAAGTGGAGTCTCATTACTATGAAAAAAATATCACTAATTGCAGAAGAAAGTATCACTAATTGCTCACTAATTAGAAAGAAAAGTATCACTAATTGCAGAAGAAAGTTTCACTAATTGTATAAGAAAGTATCACTAATTAAAAAGAAAAGTATCACTAATTGCCAAAGAAAGTATCACTAATTAGAAAAAAAAGTGTCAGTTTAAAACATAATATCAAATTGAGAATCGGATCTATGAATATAATAAAAACTCATTCTTGAGTAAAAAAAAAAATCATTATCATAGAGAAAAATATTATTGATTACAAAAATAAAATATCACTAATTACAAAAGCAAGTAACATTAATTATAAATAAAAGTATCACTAAAAATATTCAACACCCATCAATTAGACTATTGCATTTCAAATAACAATTTTACTACACTGCAATACGTGCTTCATACGGGACCACCTCTCGCAGAAGCATCTTCAATTAGAATATTCTAATTAGAGTTGGTATTCAGTGCGGCTGCCTGAAATTGTGCTATTTCAGATGGCGCGTGGGCCCACGCGCCCGTCTATTTTTTTTTCTGGGCAGTTTTTTAAAATAAATTGATTTAATTTGTTAGAAATGAGTATTAAATAGAATTAAGAAACCCTAAAAAATACAAAATAAACCCCTAAAAACACAAAAAAAAACCCTAAAAAAATAAAATAAACCCCTAAAAACACCCAAAAAAACCCTAAAAAATACAAAATAGACCCCTAAAAACACCCCCCCCCCCCGCCAAAAAAATTGATTTAATTTGTTAGAATAAATTGATTTAATTTGTTAGAAATGAGTATTAAATAGAATTAAGAAACCCTAAAAAACACAAAATAAACCCCTAAAAACACCCAAAAAAACCCTAAAAAAACACAAAATAAACCCCTAAAAACACCCCTCAAAAAATCCTAATAAACACAAAATAAACCCCTAAAAACACCCCCCAAAAAACTCTAAAAAACACAAAATATACCCTAAATCCCCCCGCCCCCCAAAAAAAACTAAAAAAAAACCCCTAAAAAACCATGAACCCTAAAAAAAACCCCTAAAAAACATGAACCCTTTAAAAAATCATGAACACTAATAAAACTCTAAACTACTAAGCTCTAAAGATTAATTCGAATGGAAAAAATCACAATTTGAACTAAATAAACAAGTATGAAATAACTAGCAGACCCCTTACTTTTTAATGATACAGATGATACTTTTCGAATTTTTGGTGATACTTTTTAGTAAGACTGTTGATACTAATTTAACCGTTTTTTCCACTTTTGGCGGTTTGACCCGTGTTGCCCGGGTCAAAGCGCGGGTTTAACCCGACCCGCCTGAAATAGTGTTATTTACAGCTGTTGCATGTAAGTTTGTGCGTTCTAATTAATACATTTAACCAATAAAAACCATAGCATAAGTAGCAGAAACCAGATAACATAAAAATGAGCAATATTACTTGCAATTAAGACACAATAATACAAGATTTCACATCGGCAGCAAAATGCCTTTGCTAGAATCTGCCATTTCCAAAAATCAAATCCGCATAAAAGTAAAGTTAAATTTATCGATGGAATCAATCCTTGGTAGATCCATTGAGCTTAACTACAATTATCAAACACACAAAAAATTAAACATCACATCATAAGGTAAAACCTCTATAAACAAATATTATAAACTTGGGACCTCGCGAAATCTATCAATTGAAGACGTATTAAAATATCAGTTCATCAAGAATAATATAAATACAATCTACAGCAAACCAGAACCGATTCTTCCAAATAATACGGAAACATCTAACAAAACTCGATGGCGTACCATTTCTAGATCTTAAATCTCTAATTCCACGTTCAGATCAGAGCCCTTATAATCTGATATCACAATCCAGAGACACCGGTGACATTACACAACCCCCACCGATCAAAATATTGTATACAAACCCATTCGCTCAAATCCCACATTTCTTCATTCTATTCATCTCAAATATCACTAGATCATTGTAGATAGCAAAAATTTAAAATATTACATATAATATTTTATTATTTTTTATATATTTATTTAGTTTTGGAATCTTATGAAATCCAAAATTAGATAAAGTATTTAAATAATAAAGATATTATTATATGATAAACATCAAGAGTCTTTGGCAACAAATAAATATCTTTCAAAAGATATATATCAATTTCCAATAGCCAATGAGATAGTGTCATATCAGCTCTAGATCTCTTTCCCTACAACTAAAAATAGGGGCCTCCATATCACTTGAAAATGACACCAGAAGTCATTTGAAGAGGTCAAGAATTTGAGAAGAATTTCCATAATGGAAATTCTCTCAAATATTCAAGGCGTTCTTCACCAAATTCATCCCGAAGATGGTATTTGATCCATAAGCAAGGCAGTCAAAGACGTTCTTCATCAAATTCATTCCGAAATTGGCGTTTGATCCGGAAACAAGGCATCGGTTGTAGATAGCAAAAATTTAAAATATTATATATAATATTTTTATTATTTTTTATATATTTATTTAGTTTTGGAATCTTATGAAATCCAAAATTAGATAAAGTATTTAAATAATAAAGATATTATTATATGATAAACATCAAGAGTCTTTGGCAACAAATAAATATCTTTCAAAAGATATATATCAATTTCCAATAGCCAATGAGATAGTGTCACATCAGCTCTAGATCTCTTTCCCTACAACTATAAATAGGGGCCTCCATATCAGTTGAAAAATCACACCAGAAGTCATTTGAAGAGTTCAAGAATTTGAGAACTTCCATAAGTGAAATTCTCTCAGATATTCAAGGCATTCTTCACCAAAATCATCCCGAAGACGGCGTTTGATCCACAAGCAAGACCATTTGAAGAGTTCAAGAATTTGAGAACTTCCATAAGTGAAATTATCTCAAATATTCAAGGCGTTCTTGTGACATTCAAAGGCGTTCTTCATCAAATTCAACCCAAAATTGACGTTTGATTCGGAAACAAGGCGTCGGCCCTCCAAGTTAACGTTATCAAGACTAAATACCAAGTCAAAGAAGATCAAGGACACAAATCGTCCCCGAAAACTTTGAAGGCCAAGTTCAAATAAGTCTGAGAAAATCAAAGAGATAAATTTACTCTGAAGATTTCAAAGACCGTTTGAAGATCAAGTTTTCAAGAGAAGAATCAGAGAAAAATAGAGATTGGATCTGTATAAATATATTTTGATTCAAAGATCATCTGAATTGTACACTGTTTTGTGTTTTACCAAATTAAATACAAAATTTGTGTTACAAATTTTGGCACGCCCGGTGGGACCATCTCTACCTCTTTTCTCTTCTCTTTATCGAATTCTTCAAATATCAAGATGTCTACAATTCTGGAAGAGCAAATTGCAAATTTGACGAAGCTTGCTGAAGGACATGCCAAGCGGATACAAGAACGGGATGCTCAAATCTTGAAGCTGAATAAAGAATGAGTTGTTGACTTTGGTGGCGAGCAAGCGAATGAAGATACTGAAACTGAGATATCTACAAAGCTACATGCCAACAAAAGTGAAAAATCTACAACCAAAGAAATTGAAATCTCGTCCGATGGCTCAATACAAGTTGATCAACTTAAAAGGTGTCATACTGGAGACAATCAAAGACAAGTTTGGAGCGAGCCATAAATCACTTTGGACTTACAACAAGCCATATACTGCAAGAATTGACAACTTAAAGATGCCAGATGGCTACCAGCCGCCAAAGTTTCAACAATTTGATGGCAAATGAAATCCAAGACAACGTGTGGCTCACTTTGTAGAGACCTGTAATGATGCTGGGACATACGAAGATCACTTGGTGAAGCAATTCGTTCGTTCTTTAAAAGACAACACGTTTGATTGGTATACCGATTTGGAGCTAAATTCAATTGATAGTTGGGGGCAACTGGAGAAAGAATTCCTTAACCGCTTCTAGTACTCGGAGGACGGTTAGCTTGGTTGAACTCACAAATACAAACCAACAAAAAGAAGAGTCCGTCATCGACTACATCAACCGTTGGAGAAACTTGAGCCTGAATTGCAAAGATCAATTATCAGAAACTTCAGCAATTGAGATATGCATACAAGGTATGTGTTGGGGTCTTCGATATATTTTGAAAGGGATTCAATGAAAGACCTTTGAGGAATTTGCCACAAGAGCTTACGACATGGAGTTAAGCATGGTTGCAAATGAAGTTGAAGGACTATCAATGCAAGAGCCCAAGAACTTTGAAGAAGAGCAAGAAACAAATGATGGGGACAAACCTTTTGAGGAAACTCCAAGTGAAGAAGAAGAAGAAGAAGAAGAAGAAGAAGATGATGATGATGATGATGATGATGATGAAGATGAAGATGAAGATGAAGAAACGACTACAAATCTAACCATGGGCCAATTCAAGTCTTTCAACATTTGTTACAATCAATGAAAAGAAAATGGGCAACGCTCCTCGATAAGAGCTTAAACTATCTTCCAAAGCTCCTTGATAAGAGCCAAAACTATCTAAATTCTTCAAGAAATATTCCAATGCTCCTTGATAAGAGGCAAAACTATCTTCTAAAGCTCCTTGACAAGAGCCAAAACTATCTAAACTCTTCAAGAAATACAAAGACTCCTTGACACGAGTATAAAATGTTTACAAAATCAAATTCAAATCCAAGACTCATTGAAACGAGTATAAAAGGTCTACAAAGTCCAAATTAAAATTGAAGGCTCCTCGATATGAGCATAAACTATCCAAGTTCAAGCAAAAGCTCCCTGATATGAGCATAAACTATCCAAGTTCAAGAAAGCTCACTAATACGAGCATAAACTATCTAAATTCAAATTCAAATTGAAGGCTACTTGATACGAGTATAAACTATCTAACAAATTCAAATTGAAGGCTTCTTGATACGAGTATAAACTATCTAACAAATTCAAATTGAAGGCTCCTTGATACGAGTATAAACTATCTAACAAATTCAAATTGAAGGCTCCTTGATATGAGTATAAACTATCTAATAAATTCAAATTGAAGAACTCTTGAATATGAGTATAAACTATTCACAAGTTGAAATTCAAGAACTCCTTGACACGAGTATAAACTATCTAATAAATTCAAGTTCAAAACTCCTTGATACGAGTTTAAACTATCTAATCAATTTTCGAGACTCATTCATTTCAAACGTCAAGTCGTCCATGAACAAGTCTCGAGGGGGCATTTGTAGATAGCAAAAATTTAAAATATTATAGATAATATTTTTATTATTTTTTATATATTTATTTAGTTTTGGAATCTTATGAAATCCAAAATTAGATAAAGTATTTAAATAATAAAGATATTATTATATGATAAACATCAAGAGTCTTTGGTAACAAATAAATATCTTTCAAAAGATATATATCAATTTCCAATAGCCAATGAGATAGTGTCACATCAGCTCTAGATCTCTTTCCCTTCAACTATAAATAGGGGCCTCCATATCAGTTGAAAAATCACACCAGAAGTCATTTGAAGAGTTCAAGAATTTGAGAACTTCCATAAGTGAAATTCTCTCAGATATACAAGGCATTCTTCACCAAAATCATCCTGAAGACGGCGTTTGATCCACAAGCAAGACCATTTGAAGAGTTCAAGAATTTGAGAACTTCCATAAGTGAAATTCTCTCAAATATTCAAGGCGTTCTTGTGACATTCAAAGACGTTCTTCATCAAATTCAACCCAAAATTGACGTTTGATTCGGAAACAAGGCGTCGGCCCTCCAAGTTAACGTTATCAAGACTAAATACCAAGTCAAAGAAGATCAAGGACACAAATCGTCCCCGAAAACTTTGAAGGCCAAGTTCAAACAAGTCTGAGAAAATCAAAGAGATAAATTTACTCTGAAGATTTCAAAGACCGTTTGAAGATCAAGTTTTGAAGAGAAAAATCATAGAAAAATAGAGATTGGATCTGTATAAATATATTTTGATTCAAAGATCATCTGAATTGTACACTGTTTTGTGTTTTACCAAATTAAATACAAAATTTATGTTACAATCATATCCCAAGCAACAGACATCATCTGTGTAATCAAACATGTGATTAGCTCCAATAATAGCTAAAATTCCATCTTCCTAATAGAAATTTAAACCTAATATATAACAGAAATTACCCAATTGCGAGAAGGAGGGCTCCAATCCATTCCAAGAGGCAGCGGAGAAGCGCCGTCGTGCCGATGCTTTGGCGGGCTGCTATTCATCTTGATGTTTCTCAAAATTGAATTTGAAACTTTAAGTAAATTCTCTTCCTCTCTCTAAATATCTTCTATCGGTGATCATCGGAGGGGAGCTCGAAATCGAGTCGATTAGAGAGGAGTCGCTGAAGCTGAATTTGAACAGCGAGCTATCAAGTCCGTACAAATTTTTACCTTTTTTCTTTATTGTTTTATATATATTTAAATTTGATCCGGGTCAGATTAGGATCCGTCTAGCGGAAGCGACCCGTTAGACAGTCCTACAGAAGTGTGCCCCAGATAGAAAAAAGAAATAAAAAAAAAGTGAGAGAGAGAGAGAGAGAGAGAGAGAGAGAGAGAGACTGGAAAAGGAAAAAGAAAGCAGCACTCGGCGCGGTTCGATTCCAAGCCTTTTCCGTTTCAAGCCTACTTGAAGCCTTGCAACCACTGAACCAAGTCAAGATTTTAAAATATTTCATTAACAGTTTTATTTTAAATAAAGGTGTCACTGACTTTATTTTATGACATTGTTACTCATGCGATTTTGCTTTAATATATGTATAGATATTGTAAATATAAAAAAATTATTTTTATTGTTATTATATTGGATAATTAGTTTTCAATTTCTTATTTATTTTTGCATGACAAATATTAATATTTTTGGCCAAATCCTATTATACTATAATATACTATATTAATGAGTGATAGAAATTACTATGTTTAATTCATACTTCACAATGAATAGTAAGAATGTATATGAAATTTAACTTTCCACCATATTCTAATTTGATAATAGACGTTGAAATTGTAGACGATGTGCAGATCTATGTTAAAATTGTTTTTTGCATTTTCATCAATTTTTGTTCGGATAAATATGATCTAAAATAAAAGAGAATAAAAAAGATTTAATTTGACATATTATATTGGTGTAAATTATTTAAAGTTATTATATATATTTTAAATGTGATGACATCACTTTTTAAAAAAAAATGCCAGAAATGATCTCTTTTTTTTTAAATTTATAATATTTACACAAATATCACCACCTTTTTATCTGTGCCATCAACATGTGTGCAAGAGTGTGCACTAGATTATTCCTAGGTTTCCTTGTGTCATCAAGATACGTGCACTAAATTGTTCTTAAATTCTCACAAGGAAGATGATTCATATTTGAACTCACCTATGTATATATACACTACATCTTATAAATTGAATTGAAAATATTGACAATCAATAAAATTATAACTTGAAATAAAACCAAATATCCCCTCCGTTTTCAATTGTTTAGACCAAATAAAGTCTAAAAGTTGTGTGGTAGCCCTTCACAATATTTTCCACATGGGGTTCCCACATACAAAAATATCTTCATACTACTCTAATCTATTTAAGAATTCTCTTGTCAAGCACGTATCTTGAATTATAACATTTATTACGAGGAAAAAAATGTATTGATCATAAAATATTGGAGAATATGCAAGAGAATTCCACAAATATTGCAGAGCACGGACTTTGAAATTTGAACCAAATTAACATGTTTCTTCACTCTTCAGTGCATATATATATATAAATCATAAATCATAAATTATAATAGATCTCTCATTAGAATTGTTTGATGTTCTACAAATTAATAAATAGATCGAGTGGAAAACACGAACCTTTGAAAAATGGTTTGGAGAAGAAAAGTATTTATGGCTGTTTTTTTAGTTATGGTTCTTCTTCTCATTTCCTCACAAGTTGCAGACGCTAGAGATCTGACTCAGACGCCCACTAGAGTTCTATGTAAGCCGTTTCTTGATTTCCTCCAAAATCTTAATTAAATTAATACAACTAAATATTGAATGAAATTAATTATTATCTTGAAGGCACTTTTTTTTTTCTTTTTCCTTTTCTTTTCAAGGTTCCGAATTGATCCTTTAATTATTTTTCAAAGAGCACTTTGCTCTCTAAATAAATTTTTGGCTCAATCAATTGCATAACTTTTTCAAATGTATCATGCTCGCTGTGTTACTCATTATGTTAACATTCATTAAAAACAAATACTACTACAAATTTTTTTCTCACACTCTATTTTCACACACCTTTTACACACATATATGAATTAAACGCACACTTTCTTAAAAAAATTGCAAAAACTAAAATAAAACCGATCGGAACCCAATTAATCGAATCATAGAACATGTACAATTCAATGTTTGGGCTCACTTTGTACCTTTAATTTCCTTCCTTGAAAAAAAAGCTCTTAGGGTGTAAAAATATTGTCTAGATTTGTAACCTTGGAGCACAAAATTCTTGAATTTTAGAATTTGATTGATTTTGTTTGTTTTGCTGCATCTAGTTACGCTATTTGGAGCGAGGAATATCTGAATCTATTGATCTTGATGATCAAAATTTTCCGATGATGGTTCTAATACTTTTTATTCTTATCTTCATGAATTAGAATATGTAAATTTTGGATTTAGATACATCTACTATAAACACAAAAGAATTCGGTCGCTAATTAGTGACAAAATAAAAAAATAAAAGTACAAAAAAAATTTGAGACATAGAATTCCGTTCTAGATAGAGATGAAATTAATATCAATCGTTCGAAAACCAGTACTCTTTCATTCGAAAGAAAAAAAGATATATTTTGTCGACGAGATTATGCCTAAAATTCAATCATTATATTAATTCTTTTAGCAATTGATGAGAAGAATGACGAACTCAAAACAACAAACAATTCGATGATAGAATCAATAATAAAATTTGACATAATTAATATGGTGTTTCGCATTATGTCGATGGATGAAATATATAATATAAATATTTTTGTTAATTAATGTATTTTTTTTTGTAATAAATGGCTTGTGTTTATATTTATACATTTCCTATTTTCTAATTTTTTAGGAATGTCACTAGGCTATGAGCCTGCCGTATTATTAATTAATCTTAATAGATTTAAACTTGATGTTTTATTTTCTACTTGATTATTTTAAATTAAATATTCAAATGATAATATTGACAATTTTCGTGTTGTCTTCCAAACATATATAAGATATATTGAATTTGTTAGATTAACATCTGTAGAAATCATATTCCGAGATAATTTTAATTTCATACTAACCAAAACATCCCTAAATAGATTCTGATTAATTGAGAACAGGAGAACACCACTTATATATTTTATTCCTTTCCTAGAAACCATTTTTTCAATTGAAGGCATGAAATAAGACTGTTATTAAATATATAGTTGATGTTTATTGGACTTGGCTCATGAGACCTTGTGCACACAAGACAAGACCTCCTCTAAATAATAGGATTTATAATAAGATAATAAAATTATATATATGATGGCTTTGATTTCAGCTGAGGAAAGTGAGAAGAATATTGGTGATGATTTGGTAGGAACTGAAGATAGTTATGACTGCGAGAACGAGTGCTGTGGTATTGGTCTAGACAGCTATTGCCACTGCTGCAGATGAAAAAGACCCTCCAACTCATTCCCATGTGAGAACTGGGAACTCATCTCATCCATCAATTACTTTGATTTACATAGTTAAGATTTGGCAATTTTTGGTCAAAGGCGGTGGCAAACTTGTAATATTTGAGTAGCCTAAAAAAGATTAATTTTCGGAATCATATAGACAACACTTTAAAACCATTATCTATTTTAAAAAATTATGTTATCCTAAAATGAAAGTAATATCATGCTATTATGAACATATATACATGTTAATATGAATATATATATATATATATATATATATATGCTAGTATGAACATATAATGATTCTATTATTAATGAACTATACTACTGTTCTTATGAGTAAATTTTACGTGTTTTATGAATATTTTTTCATGTTGTTATGAACATTTTTTCATGCTATTATGCATATATTTTCATACTATCATGAATAATTTGTCATGCTATTATGAGTATAATGTCATGCTTTTATGGACGAAAATATATATCTTCAGATAAACATATGAACAATGAATTTTAAATGAAAGATCATGAAAATAGCTTTAATTTGGTATATAATTTGCGTAAATCTGATGAAAATGAGCAAATTATGGATGTTCAAAGTTTTAAAAAATTTGTGTAAAGATGCTGATGTCAGCTTTGACCTGGGGGTAAGTTTGAATTTTTCATATTTACCATTATGCCATTTTCTTTTTGTTTAAATCTGGATCAGTGAAATTAAAGCATTGTATAGTTGAGATGAGTTCCGAATTTCCACATGGGGATTGGTTCTCATACTAACCCTCCCCCCCACACACACATATATAGGGGATGATTCTGGCGTAAAGCATCCCTAGTGTGTAAACTATAAACCAATCTCCAACCACACATCCATCAAAATCCAATGGTCAAGATTTGGTTAAAGGGGTGGTGACATTTTTATAAATAACAGAAACTTCAAAAAATGCGGTGGCAATTTGGTAATTTTCGCCTCAAGGTCAAAATTAAAAAAAAAACACGGACTTCCAGGATGCATGATAACGAAGACACAATCATATGCTAACGAATACATAATCATATGCTAATGAAGCAGTATCACTTTATGCGCATTGCGTAACTTTAAATGCAAAACTGATTTCATTATGAAATAATTAAATGGAGAGTTTAGTATGGTTCGAAAGCTAGTCAAACACGTTTCTCAACAAAAAAATAATTTCATAAAAATATTAATTGTGGACAAAGTTATGCTTGTTTGATTGAATGTTATTAGTTGCATAATTTGGCTCCAATCTATTACATTATTATTTCGTTAGCATTATTAAATATATTTCTGAGCATTATATAATGCTTCTATTAGCATATGACAATGTTAATATAAGCAAATGATGAGATGCAATAAAATTAAATTATAGAATCCTGAAATTGATATGATAAACATTTATAACAATATATAATGCTTATGCTAGCATACGTCAATGCTAACATTATTATCTTGTTGTCATATGCTTTACATAATTCTACTGTTAGAATTATCATATGCTAACAATGATATATAACAATACTAACAATAACATTAACATTTATTTATGAAAGTAAATATTTTAGTATTCATTATTATTAATATTTGTTTATATTATCATCACATATAGTATTAAAAATACATGATTCTATTAGCATTATTATAATATTTTCATTAGCATATGATAATGCTAATATTAGCAATGCATTTTCACTCTCATACAAAAAAAATCTTAATTTATTAATGTATTGATCATTGTCAATATATTATTTTTCTTTATAAGCAATATGTTTTTATTTCGTTAGCATTATATTAATAAAATATTAGTATATGAAAGCAAATATTTTAGTATTCGCTATTATTAATATGTGTTTATATTTTCATCACACGCAATATGAAAAACACATGATTCTATTAGCATTATTATAATGTTTTCATTAACATATGACAATGCTAACCTTAGCAATGCATTTTCATTCGCATACAAAAAAATATCTTAATATATTAATATATTGATAATTGCCAATATATTATTTTTCATAGCAATATGTTATTATTTTGTTAGTATTATATTAATAAGATATTAGTATTGGATATCCAATGTTAAAACGTCTTAATACATTAATGTATATTGTTTTCTATCAATATAATGTTCTTCGTTAGCAATGTGTTATTAATTCATTATCATTATAATAAAGCAATATTAACATTGAATAACTGTGTCAAATGAATACAACACAAAATATATTTTGAACGTAACTCGAACATATATTAACGAAAATAATATTGGTTCATTCTACATTAAAGGTACAAACTACCTAAAAAAAATATTACAACAAAAAAACTAACAATACAAACCAATTCAACTTATTTCAAATTCCGATTTCTTCATCTAAAAAAAAGACACATATGCCTCATAAAATTGAGTTGGAACCTGCATCATAATATTATAAGGTCAGCATTTAAAAATATCTTATTTAGCATACATGTATGTTCGTTAGTACAAATATTTTCCCGAACGAATTCTTAACATATGTAACAAAAACATAATGTTAATGACAAATCGTAATAATATTAACAAATAAACCATATCATGCTAACATCATACTACGTGAATAAACATATCAAAAACATATATATTGATTATTCAATCAACAATTAATCAACGTCAAGTCTGAAAACATAAACCATAAACAAGCATCACCTCTAAAAAGAAAATATATTCAATAAAAGCCAAAATCCAAACAAACATGACGACAAATGTCTAGATTTTAATTTTACAGAAGTTGCAAAATTATTAGTGAATGCATGAAATATTCATTAGCCCAAATATTCATATACATAACAAAAATATGATGCTAACATAAATATATAATGATGCTAATAGATAAATCGTATCTTACTAACATCATACTAAGCAAGCAAAAATATCAAAAACATATTCTTCAATCAACAACTAATCAATGTCAAATCTGAAAACCTAAATCATTAACAAAAACACCATCTCCAAAGAAAAAATATATAGACTAATACATGTGACAAAAATATATAGCTAAATATTTCGAAGGACTTCCAAATTGAATAAAACATACATGTTGAATCCATCAAATCTACCAAAGAGAAACAATAAAAAATGATGATATACGCAAAGATGAATCATAAAAAATAATCAAATTGGTCATAATTGTGTGAGAAGATCTAAAAAATATATTAATGCATTAATGTAGTGTTCGTTGTCCATATAATTGAAACTAGCGAATCATTTATCATATGTTAATAAAGTAAATTATAATTGAGATGAAATAAACCGTAATAGTAATATAATTTATACTAATAAAACATATTCTAATTGGAATGAAATAAACCCTCATAGCAATATTATTGTTGCTAACGAAATAGTTGTCATATGCTAATAAAACATACCTAATTCTGATTGGATAAATGTTTACAGCAATATAACTGATGCTAATGAAATATTTATCATATGCTAACGAAATAATTGTTATATGCTAACGAAGTATTTTGAGCTTGAATATACATGAAAAATGACTATTTTGTATTTTTCGTCCATATTTTTTCAAGTGAACATATGCTTCACTGATCTTGAATGAAAGAAGATTAAAAGACCTTTAATTTGATATATTATTTGTGTTAATCCGATAAAAAATGAACAAATTATGATCGTTTAAAGTTTTTTATAAATTTTTTTAAAATGCTGAGTCAGCATGACATCAACTTTTTAAAAAAAGACGGAAATAACCCCCAACCATAAAAAAAGTGGCGAAAATTGCATAAAAGCCCTCAAATTTGGGATTTGATCTCAACTGTATATTTTTATGAATAGATGGTAGGAAGTTGGTTTACAGTTTACACACTAGGGAATGGTTTACATTTAATCCATTCCATATATATATATATATATATATCAAATAAGTTTGGATTTGGAACAAATGATTCCAATAGTGATGCGTTAATTATCTATGTTTATCCGTTAGAAATTTAATTTTCTTACTGAGTTGTTAATCTTTAATTTTTATAATTATATTCCAGTTCTATATATATTTAATATGGTGAAGTCCTTATATAACTAATAGATCATGAAAGTTTGATTAACCTTAAGGTTAAATAAGGTTTTCATGAAGTCAATCTTCATATATATATATATATATATATATGTACATATCATGAATAGATCGTGAAAATGATATTTTAAATTATGAATGTTCATTTGAAATAAGTTGTCAAACGGGCATCAACTGAATTGATTGTATGGTTGAAAAAGGATAGCGAGTAAACATTGCTTTCGAAAATTTCAACAAATTCGGCTGAAAATGTCACCTCAAACACGAAAAAAAAGAAGCAATGTATAATTAATTTCAACCACCACTGAAACTTTTAAGAATATAATAGCAATCGAAAAACAAAGAAATACTTGATTTTTTTGACAACGATCCAACCAATCATAATATTATACGGAGCTAAAACAAGGACTATCGAATATGCCATAAACCGGAGAGGTTGGATCAAACAAAAACTCGTATAATCACAAGAAATTTTAGAAAAATGACGTGCTACCTACAACATTGATCTATTCCAAAAGGAGACCACAATTTATATTATGTAACTAGCAATCTATACATAGATTAGATTAAGGCAAAATCGTGTGATAGACAATGATTATGGTATAAACCGCTGTCTATCTCACAATTTAAAAATTATATTTTACATAGCAGTTTTTGTATAATAGACAATAGTTATGAGTTAATAGACAACAGTAGGGACATTTATTGTGGTAAATCTTCTATTTCTTTGTATTTTTCATGATGGTTTAGATTACAACTGTTGTATTTTAACAAATTTTTACAATCTTATTTATTATTTTTTTACTTTGAAATTTGAGATTTATAATATATTTTTTTTATTTTTTTTATGCATAAATAGAGGATTTATAGTACTCTACATTTATCTCTTAAAAATATAGTTTTAATTTGTGTTGCATAATAATAATAATAATAATAATAATAATAATAATAATAATAATAATAATAATAATAATAATAATAATAATAATAATAATAAAATTTGAAATAATTTATTATTTTTCTATTTCAATTTCATCATTTAAAAATAATCAAATAATTATATTTGTATACCTGTCATATATTCAAAGAAATCAAATGATCTTTAATCGTGGATATTATACAGTGATATTTATAAAATCCTGTCGTTTGAAATATTCCAATTTGATTTTTCTAACATGGATTTTCATTTAGTTCCAAAAATTTAATATTCCTTTTTTTTGCCATAAGTATACAAAATTGATCTTCTTATATAATTAATTAATGTATGTGCATATCGTTTTATTAATTTTTAAAAATTGAACACAACATATAGAATTAAAAAACAATCATAATATTACAAATCTAAAAAATAGTAATTATTTGTGCATCGCACGTGAGAAATACTAGTCAAGATGCCAAATTCAGAAAGATTACCAACTGACAAACGAATCACGTCATAAACAAATTCTTCACGATGATAAAAAAGAGATACACTATAACTAATTTCATGAAAGAATATATATAACTTAATAACATAATTTCAGGAAAGAAAATATTTTTTTTAAATCATGAAAAAATAATTTTACATACATGCATACATACATATATATGTGTGTGTGTATTCAATTTTATAATTTTACATTTGCGACCCTTGTGTCTTCACATTAGCTAAGTGAACAAGTCAACCCCCATAGTCCATAGACGACTTTGCATGGACAATGAATGATATTTATTATGTAACCAAATCAGCTGCTCCAACAATCATGGCAAAAAAATTCATCGTATTTCTTCCTTCATTAATCCTCTGCTTTGTTTTCCCTCCACCAGCATCATCTTATTCCAGCAACCAAACAGACCGAATTTCATTGCTAGCCATAAAATCAAGCCTTGAAGATCCACAAGGAGCTCTCATTTCATGGAACCAAACACTCCATTTCTGCAGCTGGAATGGCATCCAATGCGGCGGCAGAAACCGCGACCGTGTCGTCACCATAAGCTTGACGTCTCAAGGATTGGTCGGAAACCTCTCCCCTCACGTAGGTAATCTCTCTTTTCTCACTACCATTATTCTCAAAAACAACACTTTCAACGGCCTAATTCCAACGGAAATAAGTCATTTGCGACGACTCGAGTTCGTCGATTTCAACAATAATTCGTTCGTTGGTGAAATACCAACGAACTTGTCCGGTTGTCCCAACCTCGTCCGACTTAATTTCGTTAGAAACTTCCTCTCCGGAGCCATACCAGCTGACCTCGGTTTTCTGTCCAAACTCGAAACTCTGGCCTTGTCCTCTAACAAACTCTCGGGGTCTATCCCTCCATCCATTGGAAATATAACGACACTCACAAAGCTTTCTTTCGGATCCTGCAACTTTAACGGAGAAATTCCAGAATCATTTGGCCGTCTCCGTCGTCTAACATCTCTTCAATTGTATGGAAATAATTTTACAGGCATCATTCCTTCTAGTCTATTTAATTTATCTGATATGCAGTTTTTTGATGTTTCTGTCAATCAACTTCATGGGCGCATTCCCTCTACCGTAGTCCTCACACTTCCTAATTTGGCTTGTCTTTATGTTGAGCAAAACCAATTCAGTGGAAGAATTCCAAATTCCATCTCAAATGCTTCACTTATTGAGTGGTTGGACTTGTCCTCGAATCAATTTACCGGACCAATCCCAAGTGTTGGAGGGCTTACTCAAATTCAAGAATTCATTTTACATTCAAATCTTATAGTAGATGATTTGAGTTTCATTTCATCATTGACCAATTCCACCGAGTTAGAACGTCTTGACGTTAGTGACAACATGCTAAGTGGTTCTTTGCCGGAGTCAACAAGCAATCTATCCATTCATCTTAGTTGGCTATATATACACAAGAACAAAATACATGGAAACATTGCTTTAGGCATTGGTGACCTTATTAATCTCGTCGAGGTCAATCTTTCTGACAATTTTCTTGATGGCCCGATTCCTTTTGTCATAGCAAAGCTCTCCAATTTGCGTACACTTCTTTTGGGAAATAACAGGTTTAGAGGTGACTTGCCATCATTATTTGGAAACATGACTGTTTTGAGCCGATTGCACGTAGATGGAAATAGCCTTTCAGGAATTGTGCCCACAAGTCTTGGCAACTGCACCAACTTATTAGAGTTAGACCTCTCTGATAACAACTTCAATGGATTGATACCTCCAGAAGTTATGAGACTTCCATCTATTGCTATTGTGTTCAATCTCTCTCACAATGCCTTTCTGGGTTCGATTCCATATGAAGTTGGTTCTTTGAAAAACCTCGCGGCATTAGACTTGTCTAGCAATAGATTGTCCGGACAAATTCCCAACTCTTTAAGTCATTGTGTGAGCTTGCAACAGATATATCTCGATGACAATTTACTTGATGGAGAGATACCTTCATCACTGAGTGCTTTGATGGGGTTACAGGACTTGGATCTATCGCAAAATAATTTGTCTGGTTTGATTCCAGCCTTTTTAGGGAATCTGAAGCTCGAGAAACTGAACTTGTCCTTAAATAGGCTACATGGAGAAGTCCCAACTACAGGAGTATTTAGGAATATTACTTCAATTTCTCTTGATGGAAACCAAGGACTGTGTGGTGGAATTTCGGAGTTAAAGCTTCATCATTGCTCAGGAGTAGACTCTCTAAAGAGAAAATTGTCAACTTTGTTGAAGATCTTGATCCCCACATTGGTTGTTGGAGGCATCTTTGTTATGCTTTTAGTACTCTGTAAATACAAGGGAAGAATGGGAAATCAGACTTCTTTTGTGGCATCACGTGATAGCATTGGTGGACAGTTCATGAGGCTTTCTTATGCAGATCTCCTGAAAGCAACATGTGGTTTCTCTGAGAGTAATTTGGTAGGTTTCTCAATGATGAAAATACATTATTTGTAGCAGTTAAAGTTCTCAATCTTGCAGTTAAAGGGGCCTCAAAAACCTTCATGGCAGAATGTAAAGCATTAGGAGGCATAAAACATAGAAATTTAGTGAAACTAGTGAGTGTTTGTGATAGTATAGACTTTCAAGGAAACAATTTCAAAGCACTTGTGTATGAATTCAAAGTTAATGGGAGTCTAGAGAAATGGTTATACAACAATAAGGAAAAAACAGACAAAAGTCGTGAAGAAATTAGGAATCTTAGCATAATCCAGAGGCTCAATATTGCTACTGATATTGCTCTGGGGATTGAGTATCTTCACTACGGAACTGGATCATCTATTGTTCATGGTGATTTAAAACCGAGCAACATTCTTTTGGATCACGACATGGTAGCTTGCGTTGGTGATTTCGGATTGGCCAAGATACTTTCATCATCACACGAAATTAGCAACAACAGTTCAATTGGGATCAAAGGTACCTTAGGCTATGTCCCTCCAGGTACAATTTCAATATATTAATTAAACTCTACGTGTTAAAAACTAATTAATTACATATGATAATCTTTAAATTAAATTAATTAAATGATCTTCTTTTGTGTAGAATATGGAACATGTGAGTCAGTTTCTATGCAAGGGGATGTGTACAGTTATGGGATCATTCTGCTAGAGATGTTCACAAACAAAAAGCCAACAGATGATTTATTTGATGATCATCTAAATCTGCACAATTTTGTGAGCATGGGTTTGCCGGATGGAGTAATGGAAATTGTGGATCCAAATTTAGAAATAGGAGAGTTGAACAGTGGGAAGAAAAGGGAGTGTATGTCACGTATTTTAAGCGTTGGAGTGTCATGTTCAAATGAGAATCCTAAAGATAGGATGCAAATTGTTGATGCTGTTAATGAATTGTCAACCATTCGAAACTGGTTTTGTAGCTGATAACAACAATTAAAGCTGAGGATCACGTACTTTTTGGTTCCGATCGGATATGATGTATCAACTTAATAATGTTGAAAGCAAAATATGTAGAGAAATATTTTGAGATTTGTAAACTGTATTTCATTGATATAAAACTGAACTTACAGCAAACGTTTAAGGGATATTTATACAATTTGAGAAGCATCTATTCTAACTAATTTAGACGGCAGTGATGTAACTAACTTCTAACAGATTAACTACCTAACTTCTAACTGCCTTGCTAATATCTAACTGCATGCATGCATGGTGATGCATGCATGGCTATATTTACAATCTAATACACCTCCGAAGAAGCTAAGGTGGGTGAAGGAGATGAAGTTTGTGCCGTAAATCAAGAAACTGTGTATCAGACAAAGGTTTGGTAAAAATGTCAGCAATTTGATCACTTGATGGAACATGCCCAACCTCTATTGATTTATCAGCAATCTTTTCTCGTATGTAATGGATGTCCACCTCTATATGCTTTGTACGAGCGTGAAAGACTGGGTTGGAGGCAAGAGCAATAGCACTATTGTTGTCACTCCAGAGTTTAGAAGGAAAACTTAAGCACACACCAAGCTCTTTGCATAAGCCGTGAAGCCAAACCAAATCTGTAGTGGCATTGGCGATAACATGATATTCGGCTTCAGCACTACTGCGAGCTACCACTTCCTACTTCTTGGAGCTCTACACCAATAGGTTTGAGCTAAGGAAATACAATAACCATCAGTGGACCTACGATCATCAACGCTACCTGCCCAATCTGCATTAGAAAAACTTTCAAAAAGTTGTGAGTTTGTTTCAGTAAAGGCAAGAGAAAGTTGCCGAGTGCCACTGAGATATCTAAGACGATGTTTGCAGGTTTTCCAGTGGATATCAGTGGTATTTTGAAGAAATTGACTGAGTTTATTAATGGCAAATGCTATGTCTGGTCGACTTAAAGTGAGATATTGAAGGGAACCAACAATGCTTCTATAGATAGATGGATCATCAAGCAAAACACCATCAAATTTGGATAATTTCTTGTTGGCTTGCATAGGGGTAGGGACAGGTTTGTAGTCTAAAAGATTAGTTTTGTTTAATAAATCCTGAATGTATTGAGATTGGTTGAGCAGAAAACCAGAAGTAGTAGTAAAGACTTCTATTCCAAGAAAATAGCTAACATGGCCCAAAGTCTTGAGTGCAAAAGCATCATTGAGTGTAGTAATGAGTGAAGTCACAGCATCAGAATCATCACCGGTGACAAGTATGTTATCAACATAGATAAGAATGAGAAGAATTTTGTTGTTGTAAGATTTGTGAAAGAGAAAGAAATCAGAAGAGCATCTATAGAAACCTAGAGAAAGAAGGAAAGATTTGAGCTTGTCATACCAAGCTCTAGGAGCTTGTTTGAGGTCATATAGGGATTTCTAAAGTTTACAGAGATGAGTAGAAGACTATCTTCAAAACCTTAAGGTTGAGTCATATATATTGTTTCAGTAAGATTGCCATATAGAAAGGCATTGTTGACATCAATTTGTTGAATTATCCAGTGTCTAGTTGCTGTCAAGGTTAAGATGAGCCGAATGGTGGAGAACTTGATGACAGGACTGAAAGTTTCTAGATAGTCAACCCCAGCAAGCTGCTCAAATCCTATAGCTACTAGCCTGGCTTTGAGTTTGTCAATAGAGCCATCTGATTTGGTTTTAACTCTAAACACTCATTTGCAACAAATGGGATGAATATCAGAAGAGGGAGGCACTAAAGACCAAGTATTGTTGGCAGCCAAGGCTTGAAACTCAGCTTGCATGGCCTTATACCAGTCAGTATCAGAGAGAGCAAGCTGAACAATAGAAGAAATAGTGGGAATTGTGGTGGAGTGGAATATTTTGGGCTTGACAATGCCATTCTTGGCTCTGGTGATCATGGGATGAGTATTGACAGAAGTGAGAGATGAAGGATTAGATGAAGAAGAAGATTGAAGAGATGGGGTAGGAAGAGAGGTTGGGAAGGAGATGCAGTAGAGAGAGAAGGAGATAGAGAGGGAGATGGAAAAGATGAAGAGTTAGAGGGAGAAGAAGAATGGGAAAAAAGAGATACATTAGAGGAGGAGGAAGGCTCATGGAGAGAGAGGGGAGGAAAGGAGAGAGAAGGGAACAAAGATGAAGTGGGGAGATAGATAGATGGTGAGGTTTGTGCAGAGGAAAAGAGGCTAAGAAATGGGAATTCTAGATTATTAAATTGCACAGTGTCTGCAATATAGAGTCTGCCAGAGGGATTGAGACATTTATACCCTTTGTGTGATGGACTGTAGCCAAGGAACACACATTTAGTGGATTTAAATTGAAGTTTATGTTGATTATAGGGTCTGAGGAATGGAAAACAGATACATCCAAAACTGTGAAGATAGTGACAGTCAGGAGGTTTGTGATAAAGGAGTTGATAGGGAGACATATGAAAAGTAATGAGAAAGGGTAATCGATTAATGAGAAAGGTAGCAGCTGCTGCAGCATCCCACCAATAGGAGAGAGGCATAGAGGCTTGAGCAAGAAGAATGAGGCTTGTATCCATGATATGTTGATGCTTTCTTTCAGCTTTGCCATTTTAGGAATGAATATAGGGGCATGGGTACTAAAAGTGAACTCATTTGTCAGCTAAAAAGGTGAGAAGAGGCTTATACTCACCACCCCAGTCTGATTGAAACTTCTGAATGGTGACAACAAACTGGAGTTGGATCAAATTAAAGAATCTGATAACCACATTCATGGTGTCTGACTTGGAGTGCAGATGATAAATCCAAGTAAATCGACTATAATCATCAACAAAATGAACATAGAACTTGTATCCTTCAGTACTAGCAATTGGAGAAGGCCCCCATAAGTCAGAATTTATGAGTTGAAATGGTGCAGTGGTTTTGAGAGATTGAGAGGAATGAGGTTTTTTATGTAATTTGCCAAAATTGCAAGCATCAAGAACAAAAGAGCTTTATTATTGAAAGAAATATTCAAGAATTTACATACTTGAGGTAGTATATTAGAATTTGGATGACCTAGCCTCTTATGCCAAGAATTAATTATTAGAAGAACATCTAGCTAGATACAAAGAGGGAGACTGGTTAATGGAGTTATGTGTGAGAGATGGGAGACAGGCTTGAGGTGATGTACAAGCTAAAGGAAACCTTGAACTTATTTGGAGAGAGGAAGGTGAGCTCTTTTGTGATTGCTGGGATTAAATAGGTACGAGACTAAGCTGGTAAAGCCCCTTGGAGAGAGCTCCCTTCATCAGCACTTTGTGAGTTTGGATTTCCTTAACACAACAAAAGGTAGGATAAAGTTCCACAAAGACATTATTACCTGCAGTGAACTTGGAAATGCTTATGAGATTTTTGGTTATGCCAGGTACATGAAGAACATCATGAAGCAAGAAAGATTTTGAAGAATCAGAAGTTGGAAGAACATAATCACCAATGTGAGCTATAGGTAGAGTATTACCATTGCCAACCTGCAGCCGATCAGGACCATTATAGGAGGAGTTGAGATGAAGAATTGCTAGGTCATTGGTCACATGAGCGGTGGCTCCACTATCAGCATACCAAGCTGGATCAGAACCTGAATTAAAATAGGCATCTTCACCAGTAGCATCAGGATTAATATTAGTGAAAAATGCTTGAGGTGGAGCATGTCCTGTGAAGTGAATGTCAAATCATTTGAAGCATTTAAAAGCCACATAACCATTCTTCCCGCACAATTGACAAACTATTTTAGTGTCTCTACCAAACTGTCTACCACCAAGACCGCAAGGAGCAGCACCTCTATGATAAGAGAGATCTGGAGATCGGCCACGGCTGTAGGAAGGATCAATGGAGCAGTTGTGATGAGTAGCAACATTAGCCATGGGAAGAAAAGAAGAGCTTTGATTATGAAGCTTGATTTCATGAGCTTGGAGAGCAAATTGAACCTCCTACAAAGACAAAGGCTCAGATCGATTGGTGAGATTAACCACCACAACATCAAAGCCAGATCCGAAACCACTTAAGATATGCGAAATTAGATCATCGTCGGCAATAGGATTTCTTATTGCAACAAGACTGTCGGCGATACCACGCATCTTCAAAAGGTATTCATCAATTATCATATCGCCTTTTTTCTGAGTTTGAAGCTGGAGCTTGAGTTGCATAACTGTAGCTTTAGATTGAGATTGGAAGAGAGCCTCCAAAGTGAACCAAATATCACGCGATGAAGTGCAGCGTGTGAAATGACCGATCATGGAATCGGAGATAGAACCGCAACAAGTGAAAAAGAAAACAAAAAATAGAATAAAAAAAGGAGAAGAAGAACCGCGATAGAAATGCAGTGATTGATGAACATATACTCCGACGGATTTGATATCATGTTGAAAGCAAAATATGTAGAGAAATATTTTTAAGATTTGTAAACTGTATTGCATTGATATAAAATTGAACTCACAACAAACGTTTAAGGGATATTTATACAATTTGAGAAGCATCTATTCTAACTAATTTAGGCGGCAGTGATGTAACTAACTTCTAACAGATTAACTACCTAACTTCTAACTGCCTTGCTAACACCTAACTGCATGCATGCATGGTGATCCATGCATGGCTATATTTACAATCTAATAAATAATTATTTTTTCTTGAAAATCTTAGCTTTGAATAAAATAATTTTTGCAATTAAGAATTTGGTCGAGAATATTGATTTCTCGTTGATTTAACTGTGCGCCCAAATATATACGCTCAATTCGTCAATTGGACGTCGGATGATGGATTAATTGAACAAAAAAATTTAAAAAGCAAGTGCCTATCTATATACATGCATGACTTACATAAATTTTAATGCTAAATATTGAAATTGAACGAGAATTTGAAACTCTAAATATAGAGTATATAGATAAAGGTGTTGATACACTATTCTTCAAAATTTGTGATTATGAGGATGTCGTGAATTCAACAATTTATATGGCTGGAAAGAGAATTGAAGCTTCGGCGGAGAAAAAACACGATCTTGAAATGAGAGAGTTTGGCATCCCTACTTTAGATTTGGGTCAAATGGGAATTGAAATGGGAGGAGGGCTGCGTAGTCGGGTCGGAGCAGATGAGGAAATTACTAAAAGTGGCTTGATAAACATGGCTTTTGCTTGCATTTGAGTGTTTATGTGGATCATATTTGAAGATTAATGCATGTTTAAGTTGAGGTTTGTGGTCATTTCGATTTTTCTCGTGCACGTTCATGTTTTACTATTTTTGTTGAAGTTTGAGCTAGAAAAGAGGATACTCACAAGATCCAATTTAGTTGGAAGATAAGCTAGAAAGATAGAGGATCGAGTTGGGGTCATTCTGCAACTTGAATCGGGTCAATCGGACAAGAAACGAGCGAGAACAGAGCAAAATGGCGAAGGGTGTCGGAGGCATGCACACTGGCACAGACCGTGCCGTTGGACGGAACGGCCCGTGCCATGAAGCAAACAAGTTTCGGAGTCTCGGTAGCTACAATACGGCCCGTGCCGCCTGTTCCGGAAATTTTAGGTCTCTTTCCTTACTTGGACTCTATATTCCTCACTTATAAAAGGCCCTGCTTTGCACGATTTTTGGGACAACTTTTTCACCCTATATTGAAGCAGAGAAGTGCTATGAAGACGTTGGAAGACGGAGATTGAAGATTTAAACATCCAGCATAAGTGTTTCATGTTTATAGTTTAATTTCATCATGACTTTTGTAATTCATATTTTATTAGATTTCTATTTTGCCATGAGCGGCTAAACGTATATTAATTCTAGGGTTTGCAAGCATGTTGAATCTATGTGTTTAATTTAATTCTGTTATTTTTCTCTTTTGATTATTGTGTTCAATTGTTCGAGTGCTGTTATTCTCATGTATAGATTAGTGGCCATAATTGATGCATGCTAGCTAGTTAATTTGAGACTTGGCGGAGATGATTAACTGGTGGGATTAATTGAGCATTTTGATAGACGTTCTTTGGAATCTGTAGGGGATTTAATATGTTGATCTATCGGGAGTTAGTAAATTATCCTAAAGACGAAAGTGATACGTAATTTATAAATCTACATCTACCTTGAGACCTGTCAGAGATAGGTAGGTATACTTCTGGTTCCTCACCAATAATCAGATTAAAGTGGGAATTATTAGGATTGAACTAATACATAGACGATACATGTGCAATGCATTCCCTAGAATTAATATTATGTTAATTGATTTAGTTTGTTGAGTTTGTTTAAGTGATTTAATTTTATCTTTCTGAGTGTCGTTCATTTCCTCTGATTGCTATTAAATTCGTGTCTAAATTTAGTAAACCTAAAAATTGATAGTCTGGATAATAGAGAACTGTTAACTTAGTACTCAGTGTGGTCATATTTTCAGTCCCTATCGATACGATACTCGATTCACCGATCATATTGCATTGTCCTGTGTTAGTTGCAGATTAGTGCATAAAAATTAGTGTATCATGGCTGAGTTAGGCCCATTAGCTGTTTAATTTAAGTTGTTATTTCTGTATTAGTATTTCATTTTAATCAAACTTAGGGTTGTAGCCCTCACTTGTACGGACTATGGTCCCTGGTACTATATATTTCACTTTTAATGAAATGCAATGCAACTTTGGAAACAATTAAAACTCTTCTTCCTCTTGATATTCTTCTCATCTAAGGGCTCACTACAGAGAAGAGAATATATATGTATAGGATCAAATTTAAGGGACGACTTAATTCTATTATTAGTGATGACATATGTCGTCACTAATATTAAATATTGTCATTAATACATTTGTTTCCAAAGACCGCTTTTATTTATTTGTGGTGTGTTAATTCTTCCTTATATTTGCAATTATATACTTTAATTCTAATTTGGACTACATTCTAGAGGTAACTCGGTAAGTATTTTTTTAAAAGGCTGCACAATGGTTCATAGATAATTAATGAATTTATTGATGGATAGAGAGATAGACGTCAACATGAATTTAACGGAGAGAGAGAAGTTATTAATTTAATTTTGGGTCCTTTTCAACTCAAAAATTTAATAAGGATAATTTAGTTATTTAACATTTTTTTTTTCTTATTTATATTACAATCTTTGGTGGTATTGAAGTGGATCAAATTGAGCCGAATAACATTACTCATTAAAGTATTTTACAATGAAAGCAATACACATGAGATTGAGATGAATAAAAGTGTAGACATTAATAAATAAATTAGGTATTTGAGGTGAAGTTTAAGTGTGGAGGTTGATGGGCTGAGTGCAACAGTGGCAACTTGCGCCGCTATCGCCGATTCCACAGCACCCGAAGCAACATGTGATAACACAATTATCCTCACTTTCCTTAGCTGAGATGAAATGCACAGACACTAAATTAATTGTCTTATCCATTTCATAATAATCATCTCATTTAATTCAAATAACACCACTATCAATATATAGCCAAGAAAAAAACTGATGGTGCCGTGTCCCCGTGGAGCTTGCATGAGCCAGGCATATTTTTTTCAGTATTTTTTTCCCTAAAATTATATAGCTTAAAATAGACTCAAGTGAATTCAAAATTAAAGTGAATTCATTTAATTTTTTTTAAGTAAATATAAATATATATCCTAAATTGGAATTAGTGAACCCTAAAATTAAAGTGAATTAACTTAATGTTTTTGAACTAAATATATACCTTAAATGAGATTAATGAATCCTAAAATTAAAGTGAATCATTTTTTAAAAAATTTGACGACTCGCACAATGCACTCAACAATTAATTTTTTCGAAATAAACAAAAACACGATTATGTATAATAAACCTAATTGGAAATAAAAAAAATCCTAATTTTGAAATAAATATATACCCTAAAATAGGATTAGTGTACTCTAAAGTTAAAATAAATGTCCTGGTAGTGATGGCCTAGTGGTGGAGTGAAATTGCTTAGAGACCAAAGGTCACGAGTTCGAATCTCATCAATATCATAGGTCGGGTGTGTGAGTAAGAAAAAAGAATTAATTTAAACTCTAATTGAGAATAATAAACCCCAATTTATATATATTAAACCATAATTCGGATCTAATTAACTCAAACCTTCTAATGGTTCTATGAGCCTGATTTTGGGATCTAACGAGTGAATGAGAGAATTTGTCACATGTTTTATGTCCTGAATTTTTGTTCCTTTAAAAAAAATCTCGATCTTTTAAAACATGCATGCAAGAAAAATCAGTACCTTCCAACATTTAATACCAAAACATTGGTCACATATTAGCAACATTTAATAACATATTAGAAAATCATTGTTCACATATTCGCAACATACATCTGAATACAATGACTGACAACATAACAATTTTTAAGTGTCGTCCATTTGATTCCTAAAATTGAGTTTAAAATTACCTAATTTCTAAATTGATTAAGAAACTAACTCCACTTTTATTTAGATAAATATTAAATATTATAAATTTGGCATCTTCCTTTCACTAAATTATTTTCCCACTAGATCAAATTAAATATAGAGAGCTTAATTGGAAGGATTTCTAGATTTCTATAGGAGAACTTCGTTCTTTTCGATCTATTCCATATATATAAACACACATACATACTCATGTTTTACTAATTATTTAATATTAGTTTGTTGAATCTATAAATGGAGAGAGACCAACGTAAATTTAATGGAGAGTGGAGATAGGACGTTCTATCTTAAAGGTTCTTCTCAAATAAAATTTTAATAAGGATGACTGATGTGAGATTAAAATTATTTACCAATTTTCTCCCCATATTCAATATTGTTGATATGAGTGAACGATACTTATTGATGCAAATCTTTTTGTTATTTTTTGCCATTTTTCCCCTTCATTCATTGTTGATATAACGTTGACGCAATTTTTTTTGTTATTTTTTTAGCCAATTTTCTACCCGTCATTCATTGTTGTTGTTGTTTTTCTTTACGAGGGACCCATATAGTTTCATTATTGTTCGTTGATTTAAGGCAGGGAGGAAGAGAAATGTTCAAATTTCATGTTGCACTTTTTGTGTTTCAGTATTAAATTTAAGATTTTAATAATATTTATCAGAAAATTAAAATTAATTATAATATAAATAATCATAGTCAATATTTATCAATAAAGAAATGGATTTAAAAAATTATAAAATTTAATTTTGAAATAATAAACCATCATAATGATTTATTAATTGAAAACTGAAAATTAAATATTAAAAAAAATTATAAACCCTAATTTGGTGGGGTGAAGTGGTGAACCCTATAAAATAACTGTAAAATTAAATTACATCACAAAAAAATGAAGAAAAGAATACAAGAAAAATTTATAATTTGAAAGTGCAATATGGAGTGAAGCACAAAGAGTGCAACACAAAATCTCAAGGTGGGAAGAGAGACATACATTTATTTATCACATCATCATCATCATCATCATCAACTTACCGGCCACTAATATAATTTTATATTATATCAATTAACTACTAATATACTATTATTACGTTGGGTTATTTTATAAAATAATTTAAGCACAAAAAATATTTTCATATTAATTTTACGCAGGATCTTTGTATTAGTTTGTAATATTCATATTTTGAGGTTGTCATGCTATATTAAAATACAATGAGTCATAGAAAATGGCTATTTATTTCATACTCAAATAAAACATGTCTCATCACAACAAATCAACAATGATAAATATATGGAATTTAGAGATCCTAGCTATTTCACCCTTATTCTATGTATTGATCCTTTAAAATCTTATATATGCATGAGTTATTTTGTAATTAATTTTATTTAATATATATATATATATATATTTATAATATGCCATTAATATATATATATATATATATATATATTATCATCAACAAAACTAGGCATGCTTAACTTTCATCATTTTAGTTTCTCCACCATTCTTTTTCTTATTTCTTTTTTCATAGTTCCATTTTCTTAAAAAAATATATATTATTAGGTGAAAGTATAATTTATAAACCATTTTTTAATTTAAACCTACAAAGTAATCAGAAATACAATAAAATAAAATAATTATAACCCAAAAAATAAAATAATCAATCCTATTAATTTAAAAACCAACAACTAAAAATAATTAATAAGCACTAAATTCTATATATAATAAGAAATGAAAATCGGTAATCTAATTGTAAATTAAGAAGGTTAATTAAAAAGAATTAGACATTTTGAAATAAAGTAATATAATTATCTACTTACATGCATCTGTATTGGAGTTGGAGGAGGTCTGAGTCAGTTCTCGAGCAGCTGCAACTTCGGAGGAAATCAGAAGAACCATAACTAAGAAAAAAACAACAAATCGAATTATTTTGGAAACCATATTTAATTTCTCTCACGTTTCCGATCTAATTTTGTGAATATATATAAGGAGGTTTCGACCCTCTATTTATAATTATAATATAAATAATTTTGAGAGACGTGTCGAGTTGAACATGCTGCTGATTTGCTATACGTGTGGATATCTCTTGCATAATCGTATATTTTTATTTGCATCTCATCATCATCATCATAAGTAATCACTTTTTTCCATTGTTAATTGCTGAAACTTAAGAACTATTGTTTTTTGTTTTTTTGTGTGTGACAATGGTCCTATTATTTCACAAGATAATCCACAGACTAGGAGCACACTAGCTAGTAAAATTTATTTCTATTTTATAGATGTGGTTAATTATGCTTCATATTATATTAAATTATTTATGATGCAAATACAAAAAATATACTTATATCCTGAATTTTCATTCATTTTGTAAAAATGTTAAAACTTTAAATTAAATATGCAAAGAAAGCACTAACTCTTTAATTTTTTTTTTTTGGACATATAAATTCAGAATATTTTTACAAAATGAAAGAAAATTTCAGGACATATGACTAAATATTTTACACTTGAGCTCCAGGGGTAGGACACGATAAAGGATGAATTACTGATATCTTTGATCAATTCTGATTTCAGCTTCACTGTTTCTATGGTTTCACACACACAAACACACACACACACACACACACACACACACACACACACACACACCTACTAAACATTTTCTTGAATGTGACCACATAACTAATCACACCTGCAATCCACTTTGTGCATATTCATTTGTATTCTTTCATGTACTTCATTATCATGATGGAAAATATATTCAAGGTTTTATTTTATTTATAACTAGTATTTCTCATGTACGTTGCACATATAATAATTATTTTTTAGATCTGTAATAATATGATTATTTTTTAATTCTATATGTTAGGTTCAATTTTTAAAAATTAATAAAAAAAATGATATGCACATGCGTTAATTAATTAGATAAGAAGTTTAATTTTTTGTAGTTATGACAAACAAAAAAAAAATAAATTTTAGGCACTAAATGAAACTCCATATCATACGAGTAAATAAGGTAAAGGATGGTGAAAAAATAAGGTATACCTTACCGTCTCACCCCCCATCTGAATCTTCTACTCTCGACTCCTTGAATGTGTCCTTAGAGATACGTACGACACCGACTACAAGGCAACGGGAAACAAGCGGTAAACCGCTGATGAGATGAGATATCCGACAGTGGTATCACAGCCACATGGGAATCTCACCGGGGCACCCTCTGTTGCCTTTCGGCTTCCATTCGACTGCCTTTGGTATTTAATCGATGAGGCAAATCGGAAACTCCTGATAAACTCGGGGTTTTCATGAATTTCGGGTGTGTTTCTACTTATTTTATGGAATGATTGGATGTGTTTTGCGACTGTTTGGAATTAAATTGCTTTATATGTGTGTGGTCACATTATCAAGTTTTGACAAGAAAACCGCCTATATTGGGAGAATTTGGTGTTACATGAAGTCAAGGGTAGAAGTGAGTACTTAAGTGGCGATCGAGAAGGCGAAACGAGGTCGAAAAAGCAAAGGATCGCGTGGCACAAGGCGAGCACGGACCGTGTTCCACCTTGCACAGACTGTGCTGCCTTTTTACCACGGTATTCGAGTGTTGTCAAGGAGCACGGACCGTGCTCAACTCGGCGATGCCCGGCGGATTCTTTTTTGGACCGGGTTTTCTTTCCTTCCATGGGCTTCTGTTTCCACTACTATTTGAAGTCTTGCTTTGGACGAAAATTGGGCCACTTTTTACCCTATTGAAGAGCAGAGAAAGTAAGAGAACGGCGGAAGAACACAGAGATCAACTGAAATCAAGATTCAACACGGCATAAGTTGTTTCTGATTCTTAGATTGTAAATTGAATATGAGAGGCTAAACATTTAGAGATTCTAGGGTTCGCTACAATTAAGGATATTCGTGATTTTAATTAATTTTATTCTTCCATTTCTTTGTCTACTTATGCTTCCTTGGGTTACTTGCCTTGTGAATTTATCTTGCCATCAAATGCACATGTTTAGTTAATTACTTATCACTTGAGAGAGGTTAATTAAGTAACGAAGTAGGATTGCATAACACGAACTTGCTAGATCGAGAGATTGGTAGGATTTCGTGAGAAGAATAAATCTTAGGATTATTTTGAAGTTAAATAACAAATTGAGATCGAGAGATGAAATTTGGCATTTAATCTACGTCTAGAACTTACTCGAGAGAGAGGGACTAGATAAATTCTCGATTCTTCTGTAGATTTACGAATTAAATTTGGTTCAATGTATTAATTGAAATCGTGAATTCTATATGCGTGCATTCCCTAGAATCCGTTTAATCCTAGATTTTTCCGTCAATTCATTTACATTCTTGTTCTTCTTTTGCTTTGTTTTTATTTCATTTCATTTAATTAATTAAAACATAAAAACTTTGTTCTGGTTATCTAGATAGAGTAGGAAAATTAAAATTGAGTACTTAGTTAGATTACAAGGCTAGTCTCCGTGGATACGATATCTGTTCTCACCATATTTTACTACAATCTACCTCATGCTCTTGCGAGTCATTTTTGTGTGAAATAAAATGGTGAACAACTCCAAATGTGGGAGTTTCTGCTCCGGTATAACCCTTTTGACGTAGCATTTTTTGTGTTATTGCTTGAATCTCTGTGATTCTACTTGAATCTATGTGATTCCGGGTATTACTATATCCTGGTTCTGTGTGTAACTTTTGTGTTTCCACTATCTCTCTCTGATAATTTTTTGGGCATGTGCGTGTGCGATTCACTTTCACTCACAAAGGACCCAAGTGATCCTTGTGCAGCAGGTTAACCTGGTTTGAATCTGGGCAATCCTTGACATTCCTCACTGCCTTCGTGCTTGCCTTTGAGTTTTTTGGCATTTGTTGTGTTCTCTCTGCTCCTTGTTGCATATTTCTTGTGCTTATCTGCATCTCTATGATAAAGATGAGTTCTTCATATCATATATCCCCATTTGATAGCAAAACTAATTTTTAAATTTCGAAAACAAAAATGGAATGTATTCTTATCAAAGAAAAAGTGTTTAAAGGTGTGCTTAATGGTTGTGCTCAAACTGAAACTAATGAGAAAAAAGATTGAAATGAATGCTAGTGTCAGATCTTCAATTCTGTTAAATTTACATGATTATGTGATGAGGCAAGTTGTTAAGATAACTTGTGCTAAAGAGTTATGGGGTAAATTTAATGATTTGTATACTCATACTTCATTTCAGTCACTGTTCGTTTTTGCAAGAAAAATTCTTCAAATTCAGGCTGGATATGCCCAAAGATATTAATGATGCAAACTTGGATAATTTTAATAAATTAATTCAAGCTATGAAATTGGGATGGATGATACCACTGAAAAATATTTTGCTACTGTGCTATTAAATGCAATTCATGATAAGTTTAATGATGTGACATATGTTATTAGATATGGTAGGGATGTTGTGACCTATAATATTGTTGCTAATGACCTGAAATCAAAAGAACTTGATATGAAATATGCAAATGACAATAGTAACAAGAATAATGGTGAACGCATATGAGATGAGGAGCCTCTGGTAAAACTAAAAATAATGACTCTACAGACAAGAAACAACAAAAGTACAGGTCTAAATTTAGACTTGGCAATTGAAAATGCTACAATTGTAATAAACGAGGTCATTATGCCAACAAATGTGATAAACCTAAGAAAAAGAAAAAGAAAAAGAAAAATGAGCAATCCAAAGATAATAATCATACAAACCCGGCTACTGATTCAGAAGATTATGGTGATGTTCTTATGGTGTCTGATTTGTTCTCTGAACCATTTGTGACTCTGTGTCTAATTTTCTGTCTGAATCTAAGTGGCTTGTTGATTCTAGATGAACTTTTCATATGTCTGCATGCAAAAACATATTTTCAAACCATGAACCTGTTGAAAATGGTTATGTGATTATGGCAAATGAAAAGAAAAATTATGTTGTTGATATTGGAGAAATTTGCTTGAAATTTAATTCTGGTGCAATCCTGACCTTGAAAAATGTTAGATATGTTCCTGGTCTAAGATATAACCTAATCTCTGTTGCATGCTTAATTGATGATGGTTTGCTTACTAAAATTGAAGTGGATGGCATGAATTTCTTAAAAAGTGCTATGGTGGTGTTTAAAGCTCCTAGACAACATAATATGTATGTCTGCCATGCTAGCCCCTTGAATTTGATTCATTCAACTATGAATTATGTTCAAAATGACAAAATCATGTTATGACATGCTAGATTAGGTCATATGAGTCATAAAGGTCTTAAAATATTGCATAAAAATGGTGCATTTGGAACTACTCAATTCTCTGACATGTTTTTCTATGAGAATTGTGTGATGGGAAAACAATACAAAGTTCAATTTCCTGCTTCTGGTTCTGTTTACCAATTTGCTAGCTCTGAAATCCTTGAATATCTCCATGTTAATGTTTAGGGTCTTGTTAAAGTTGATACTCATGGTGGAAATTGGTATTTCTTGTTTGTAATTGATGATTTTTCTAGAAAGGTATGTGTTTTTCTCATGAAAAACAAATCTGATGTGTATGATAAAATTTCTACTTGGAAAATTCAGATTGAGAACCAAACTGGAAAGAAAATAAAAACTTTAAGAATTGATAATGGTTTAGAATTTTGCAATGCCCTAATTGATCAACTATGTGTTGAATCTGGTATAAGGAGACGCAAAATTGTGCTTTACACACCTCAGCAAAATGGTATTCTTAAGAAAATGAACAAAACTTTGCTTGAAAGAGCAGAATTATACTTGCATCTTCTGGTCTCTCCAATAAATTATGGGGAAAAGCAGTCTCTACTACATCCTATCTCATCAATAGGTCTGTTTCTGTCCCTCTGCATGGCAAACCTCCTGAATCCGTGTTCTCTAATAAAACTATTGATTTTTCTCACTTTAAAATATTTGGTTGTGCTGCTTATGTTCATCAAAAACATGATAAACTTGATCTCAGGTCTAAGAAATGTGAATTCATGTGTTATCCTAAGGGTGTGAAAGGCTATAGGTGTGTGGGACAAAAGTGTTCATGGATTTAAAACTCTAATAAGTAGGGATGTGATTTTTAATGAATCTGATTTTCCATGTTTATCTTCCTCTGTGCATGTTTCTGTGACATCTCCAAGTGGGGTGGTGCACTTTTCTATGCTGAGTCAATATGATGAGCATGATAATGTGAATAAACCTATGTTTGATCATGAGCCTGATAGTCATGTGCATGATCAACTTAACACTATGCATGCAAATCTTGGTAATTTTGAAGAAGAAGAACCCAATAACTTGCAGAATTACCAACTTGCTAGAGATAGGGCGAGGAGACTGTGAGACAGCCTCATAAATTTGCTGCTAATCACATGTCTATGCTTGCTTCAATTATGTTCACCACTTTGGAAAACTGTGAGCCTCAAACTTATAAGGCTGCTTTGAACTCTAAAGAATTTGGTAACTGGATTGATGCTATGAAAAAGGAAATGAAATCTTTACATGACAATAAAACTTAGGTCCTATTGCCTAAACCAGCTAAGTTCTCTATTGTTCAATGTAAAAGACTTTATAAAATAAAAAATGAAACTGATTCTATGAGGTACAAAGTTAGACTAGTTGCTAATGGTTTTACTAAAAAAAGAAGGGATAGATTACAGTGAAATCTTTTCTCCTATGGTAAAATTCACTACTGTGAAAATTTCGCTTGCTCTTGTTGCTCACTTTGATCGGGAATTGAAACAGATGAATGTTGCCACTGCTTTTTTACATGGTGATCTTGAAAATGATATCTTTATGAAACAACCTGAAGGTTTTGTAAATCCTGATAAACCTGAGCATGTTTGCATGTTTAAGAAATCATTGTATGGTTTGAAACAGCCCCCCAAGGTAATGGAATAAAAAAATTGATGATTGCATATAATATCTGAAATTCAATGAAAGTGCCTTTGATCATTGCATGTATTTTAAGAAAACTGAATCATCTCATGTGTTCCTTCTCCTCTATGTTGATGACATGTTTCTGATCAACCCTTGCATTAAATTTATAAAGCATGTTCAAAAATGCATATGTGAAAACTTTGACATAAAATATTTGGGTGATGCTAGAAAGATTCTTGGTATGCATATTCATAGGGATAGAAAGAATTATACTCTTGTCTTGAGTCAGATTTCTTATATGGAAAAGGTTTTGAGTAAATTCTCAATGTTGTCTGCTAAGTCTGTAAATGTGCCTCTTGCCTCTCATTTTCAGTAAGTATGTGAGTTTGGAACCGTGCAATCATTATGTAACTTTGCCTCTTGCCTCTTACCACTCAAGCCCTTGAATCTTAATTTTTTTGCCTCATAACAAGTTTAAATACAATTAATTTACATAATACCAGTCACTGAGACAAAATATGTAATGCCATGGTTAATAATATATAAAAAAATATAAATTAATATCAATCGGTCAAAGCCTGCAATGCTTGTCACGACCGATCCACCGGGCCATCTATAAAAAACAAGCAGAGCCTGGCTGAATCAAAAGGAGTTCGGGACTCTATTTTGATAACCCATCTCAGCCAAAAAAGCGAGCATTTCGGGCTGGGTCGGGTTGATCTTTACTTTTCTAATTTTTTGCGGAAAATTTGAGTGGGATTTTGTAAAGTAACAACTCCATTATAATATATGTATAGATTTCTTTTGAAGCACTATAAGAAAACTTTCATTTCCCAGCGAATCTATTTGCGGTGGAATTTGTGAAGAATTCCAGCGGATAAAGACTGCTGGAATTGTATAAAGGATATTACAACATATTTTTCCAATGGAATAGAAAAACAAACTAGGTAAATGATATTCCAGCATAAGTTGGCCGTTGGAAAATTAAATCGGGCTTTCAAAAGTTAATTTCAGCAGTTTTGGCCGCTGGAATAATTGATCGGACTTGAAATAGTTAATTCTAGCGGTTTAGTAATGTTAGAATTTTTAATCGGACTCTCTAATTTATTTCAGCATATATTTATTGCTGGGAAATTTGGGCGATTACTGAAAAATTCAAAATCCACTAGAATACTTTGGCGAAGACTGAAAAATTCAAAATAGAAGTAGAAAATCTTCATTCAACCATCGCTGACCATTCTTTAGTTTTACCAACTCATCTATCATTATTTCTTTTTATTTTAGGTTTGTCCATCTGTTCCAATTTAATAGACTTGTTTTTCTTTTTTTATACGCAAAAACTTCCCTGCAGCTATTGTAAATAGCACTATATCCAGGTTTTTCCGACCCGATGTATTTAAAAAAAATCCGTTCCTTCCACCATTCTCATTCACTCCTAACCCTAGTTTCACGCTGAGCCAGAGAGAATCATCGTTCTTTCATATTTTTCCCCCTTTCCCTTCACGATCGAAAGCCTTAGTTTAAGTGAAGAGGCACCGTCATTCATTCAATCGAATTTTTTGACAACTGTGATCCCTAGTTTGAAGCGAAGAAGCGACGTTGTGACTTCGATCGAGTTTTTTGGTGATTTTCTTCAATATGATTTCATTCCAGGTTAGTTTCTTCACATTTTTAGGTTATTTAATCTCGTTTTTACTTTATAATTTTCTATGATTTCTTTTAATGTAGCACCTAATCGTGTAACTGAAACAAAAATAAAGATGTGTTGTTTTTGTTTGATCCATTTTCGTTGCGGTTCTTTTTCCCCTTTCGTATATTTTGTTCATGTTCTTTGTTTGATTTATAGATACATTATGTTTGTTAATGTTCTCAGATTTCCTATTGAGATATCATATGTTTGTGAATGTGGTCAGATCTGATATATGTATACAATATATTGTTGCTTCAAACTCGATTTCTAGAGTGATTGGTAGATATTTGATAAAAATGTTTGTTATTTGCTGTTGTGGTTTTCTTTGTATGTGTTATTCACAATTGCGAGTGAGTTTATTATAATTAAACCATACCACAGTATCAGTTTTTACACAGTTAAGTATCATTCTATTCACATATATATAGCAGTTGCGTACGTATCTATCCTATACACATACAATCAACGGACTGAGTTTTATAACTTGAAAAATGATGTCTGGATTAATTGAATATAACTTATTTTCATCTCTGTTAGTTGCTGTTTTGGTTTTCTCTGAATGTTTTGTTTTGTTAGAGTTTAGTATCACTTTGTACCCATTTAAGTATCATGCTATTCACATATAAGTATCACATGAGTATGTCTCTGTCTTATACACATACAATCAGTTGAGTTATTTTTTGTAACTTGAAAAATGATTTCTGGATTAATTGCATATAACTTATTTTCATCCCTGTTAGTTGTTGTTGTGGGTTTCTCTGAATGTTTATTTTGTTAGAGTTTAGTATCAGTTTGTACCCATTTAAGTATCATGCTATTCACATATAAGTATCACATGAGTATGCCTCTATCTTATACACATACAATCAATGGAGTCATTTTTTGTAACTTGATATTTGATGTGTGTTGTTTATGTTTCAGGTTTCTAATGTTATGATTTGATTTTATTTCAAATTTTCACAATGAAGAGAAAGCTGAAGAAGAAGGAAATTGATTCTAACACACAGCTTGCTGATGAGAATGCTACAAATGAAGCAATGCATATGTTCAAGAAAGCTGTGAAAGGAAAAGGAAAAATCAGGTATATATGATGAAGTTTGCTGATGTGTTTGAATTTATTACGTGTTGTGTTTTGATTTTATTTTCCTGTTATCATGTTCATTTAAATTTTTTAATTTCTATTTTAGCTTTGCGGAAGTGAGTAAATCAAAGAAGCGGAAAAAGTTTGGTAATGCCTTCCCATCAGACTGTGGAGATAGCAGTCGTGCTAAGAAGAAGTCTGTGAAGAAAGTTTTGGATACATCTGGTATTGAAAAAATGATGAGGTAATATATTTTGTGGACTGAAACTTTTATGTGATTTCGAATGTATTTTCATGCTATAAACTAGATACTTTATTTTTGCAGTTTGTGAATTATTTTTTTCTTTTTTCCTTTAAATTTTTTGTTGCAGTGGAAGAGAATATGTCATTAAATGCCGACCTTCTTCAATATCTTCTCTTATCTCTTTATTGAATGAGGAACATCGAGCTACTGTAAGAGATATTGGATTTGGGGTTGCTTTATTTTCAAGATTTCAGATGTGTGTTATGGTCATATGTTTATTGGTTCATTGAGCAATTTAACCCTGCTAGTCGATTGGTCTGTTTTCACAACAATGATAAGTTTGTCGTCACGTTGGATGATATATGTGATCTGTTTTTACTTCCTAGGAATGAGGGTAGGCATGTGTTGAGGGGTAGGGATGGTCAATTCCTTAAGTCTGTAGTTGCTGTTGTGGGTTTATCTGAATGTTTTGTTTTGTTAGAGTTTAGTATCAGTTTGTACCCATTTAAGTATCATGCTATTCACATATAAGTATCACATGAGTATGCCTCTATCTTATACACATACAATCAATGGAGTCATTTTTCGTAACTTGATATTTGATGTGTTTTGTTTATGTTTTAGGTTTCTAATGTTATCACTTGATTTTATTTCAAATTTTCACAATGAAGAGAAAGTTGAAGAAAAAGTAAATTGATTCTAACACACAGCTTGCTGATGAGAATGCTACAAATGAAGCAATGCATATATTCAAGAAAGCTGTGAAAGGGAAAGGAAAAATCAGGTATATATGATGAAGTTTGCTGATGCGTTTGAATTTATTACGTGTTGTGTTTTGATTTTATTTTCCTGTTATCATGTTCATTTAAATTTTTTATTTTCTATTTTAGTTTTGCGGAAGTGAGTAAATCAAAGAAGCGGAAAAAGTTTAGCAATGCCTCCCCATCAGACTGTGGAGATAGCAGTCGTGCTAAGAAGAAGTCTATGAAGAATGTTTTGGATACATCTGGTATTGAAAAAATGATGAGGTAATATATTTTGTGGACTGAAACTTTTATGTGATTTTGAATGTATTTTCATGCTATAAACTAAATACTTTATTTTTGCAGTTTGTGAATTATTTTTTTCTTTTTTCCTTTAAATTTTTTGTTGCAGTGGAAGAAAATATGTCATTAAATGCCGACCTTCTTCAATATCTTCTCTTATCTCTTTATTGAATGAGGAGCATCGAGCTACTGTAAAAGATATTGGGTTTGGGGTTGCTTTATTTTCAAGATTTCAGATGTGTGTTATGGCCATATGTTTATTAGTTCATTGAGCATTTTAACCCTGCTAGTCGATTGGTCTGTTTTGACAATAATGATAAGTTTGTCGTCACGTTGGATGATATATATGATCTGTTTTTACTTCCTAGGAATAAGGGTAGGCATGTGTTGAGGGGTAGGGATGGTCAATTTCTTAAGTCTCTTATTACTGACTGGATTAAGAAATATTCTGAGAATAGCATTGTGACAGTGTCTGGTGTTCGTAGTTTGCTGTTAAATTCACGTTTGGCTAATGGATGAGAAGATTTCAAATGATTCTTTGTTATCTATGTTATGTCTGTATTCTTTGCACCTACAATGAATCACTCGATTAATCTGAATTTGATTAAATCAGTTGTCGAGGTTCATATGATTTTGTCTTTTGATTGGTGATCCTATGTATTAGACAAATTGTGCAAAGATGTTGTTTTCTTAAAGAAGAACCTTGAAAATAAAAATATCATTGGTTGTATTCTTATGCTTCCTTTACTGTATATGCACCATTTGAAATGGAAAGGTTTTATTGTACCTAATACACTGCCATTGATTAGGCATTGGAATGTCTCACTTTTAAATAAGAGATTGATTGAGGAGACGAAAGTCGGGGGGTTTCAGGCAGGAGGAGTTTGTGAAGGGAGTTTATCTCGTGAGTCATGGTGTGAGTGGAGCATCTGCTTCTTGTGAGGGAGAACGATTTGGTGATGTGAGGATTGATTAGTCTGGGATGTACATCCACTACCTGCTCCCACCGAATGAAAAGAATGATGCAGAGATTCACCATGTTTCAAAAGATGTGAGTATTGTTGTTTTTTCTATTTTTTGTGGTTTTTTATCATTTTCTTAATTGTGAATTAATATATGTATTTTAATCTTATTTGCAGGCTCTCCAGGAGTACTTTTTGCTGTTGAAGAGGGACTTAAACGTTGTGACTCATGCTCACATGCATCGATTGAAAGAGCTTGGAAAATGCTTTCAGGAATGAGATCGTCATCAGACGTCTTCTTCTTCTGCTAATCCTATGCCTCATAGTGAAGACTTTTTTGGATTAGACAAATTTATTGCACTGGTAGATGAAGTGATAGACACCTTCAGGGCCGTGCAGGAGGATTCGAAATCTTATTTTCCAATTTTTTCTAGTCTTAGACCTCAGTCACCGAATGTAGATATTAACGAGGTTTCAATAGATGATATAATTAATGATGTTTGTAAGTTTTGTGCAAGTTTGGATGCAACTGGAGTTGGTCATGAAGAAGCTAAGAATGAAGTGGAAAAAGCTGATGTTATATTTGAAGAAGCAATGGAAGAGGATATTCCTCGAGGTATTGATACCTTTGATATAATTATTGAATCTTATCTTATTTTTATACTGTTATTCATTTCTTTGTCTGCATGTTTTGAAACAGCAGATGATGCACGTACTGATCGTGGGAAGAAAACTTTATTGAGAGATGTCGATGAAAGTAAAGATTATTATTGTTGCCGACACCTTGTATTTTCATTGATGTTACTTTTTATGTGTGCATTTTTTGACTGATTTTATTTATTTTCTTTAATAATGAAAATGATCTAGATGTTGTTGTGGTTGATGAAGTGCTTTATTCTGTTGGTCGGAATGGTTCACAACATTTTGATTATGATCCCATTGATCCATGGCTTGTGGGTGATGATGAATGGTCCGTTGATGAAAATTTTTCCTTCCAGTCAATTTTCATGAAGAAAAATGAACGTCGCTATTTGAAGGATTTGTCTTTGAAGGAGAAATATGTGGTGGATTATTTTTTCACAATCATCGTTCAGCAGTCGAGTAAGTGGATTTACTTATATAATGTAATGTTTCTAGGTTGCTTTTCAAAAATGTTCATTTCATTTATGTTTTTTTTTGCAGTCACTATGTCTTTGCATGTAGGAATAATTTTTTTCTATCTTTTTCACTGATGCAATCTTTACAAGATAGTTGTTATGTTCATATAACAATTATCAATACATGGGCTCTGTTACTTGATCAATTTGAAAAACACAATGCACGGATTGATGCAAGAGATCAGCTGAAGTTATATTTTATTGGCCAACAATCTGTAAGTTCGTTTATACTTTTTCTAGTCTTTGTTGATACTTCTTTTATATCTGATTGACACTCTTTCTGATGTATGCATTTTTGTTTTGATTTTTTTTCATATCAGATGTGTCTTAATGATGTGATGAAGTTGAAGCGCGAAATGGAACGTCAGAATTCTGATTTTGATGAGGAAATCTTAGACATTTTTCAAGTGAAAAGGGCAGCGTTAGGAGTGTTGGTCCCGGGCGAGTCGATATCAGTTTAGAGGGGGGGGGTGAATAAACTGATTTAAAACTTTTTACTTCAAATGCGGAATAATAGGGCCCTATGACTCGCTTAGAGAAACTTATCTATGCACAAACTGGTTGATCAGTTATGACTGCTTGGTGCAGATTGTGTGAACTTGTGTACAATTTAAAGGTATGCAATAATCAAAACAGTACAGCACACAAGTGATTTATAGAGGTTCGAAGTCTCAAACTTCTACGTCCTCTCTTCCTTCCGCAGAAGGGCAACTTCACTATATAACTTGAGTTTCTTAACAAATTACACAATGAAGGACAGTTGGCTGAACCTGGTAACTGCTCGCTACCTCAGCGGGTCGACGGCTCACACTTGAAGTCCCTAACTGCTCGCTAGGAAGGTAGGTGCTATTGTAGTCTTTACAAGGTTTTAGATCTCTTTCGATCTTCAAGAGATTAGTCTTGAACAAGGGGTATCAACTGATGTGCTCCTTTAATTGAGCTGGGTAGTTGATTGTTGAATTGCTGAAACTGAGAAGGCTGCCCTGACTGGATTATCAACAGCTGGCTGAATATCTTGACTCTGTGAATTCTTCTTCTCAGTTGGACTCTCGCAGTTTTTATCAAATGCTGAACTTGAGCTTAAGTGGGAGGGAGAAAGAAAAGCTCTTGCTTGAATATTTCAAGAATGTATATGCGAAAGTTGTGGAGGCGAAGAGTGTTTAAAACTCTGATTCACTCGTCTTTTATAGAGGAGTGATTTTATGACCGTTGAGTTCCATTGATCGGTGGCTCTGTTGGCTCATCAATGGCAGATGGTCTTTATTGATCGCTGGAGCTTTTGGTTGAAATAGCCGTTACTTTGCCAATCGATCTTCATTGGATATTTAATTCCAGGATCTTCGTTGAAGCATTTATTCCAAGATTCGCCAGTTTGAGCAATAACTCCAGGGTTCTCTGGCTTCAGTTTTGAGTTCCAGTTAGCAGTACTGAACTTGTCTGTTTAGTTCGGTCATTGCTCCAGTTGGTAGTATTGAGTTTGTCAGCTCAGATTGGCCGTTGCTCCAGTTGGCAGTTTTGAGCTTGTCAGCTCAGTTCGGCCATTGCTCCAGTTGGAAGTTTTGAGCTTGTCAGCTCAGTTCGGCCATTGCTCCAGTTGGCAGTTTTGAGCTTGTCAGCTCAGATTGGCCGTTACTCCAGTTGGCAGTTTTGAGCTTGTCAGCTCAGTTTAGCCATTGCTTCAGTTGGCAATTTTGAGCTTTGTCTCTCCAGTTTAACTGATCTTAAGTTCTTGGCTAGCTTGTCAGCTTGACTGATTTCTCTTGAGCTTTCTTGTCAGTTTGACTAATCATAAGCTGGCTGACTTCAGTTCTGGCCTTTAGCTGATCTGTCTTGTTTACTTCAGTTTGGCCATCAGTTGGATACTTCCAGTCTTTAGTTTAAACTGATCTCTTATCAGTTCCTTCAGTTTTAGTCGACTCTTTTCTCCCTCAGCTCAGCTGACTTCGTTGTCAGTTTGTTTCGACTGATTCGAATTTTTGACTCCTCAGTTGAGTTGACTTCTGACTGGATGACGTATCTTTCAGCTTGCAGACCATACTCCAGATTGGTTGACTTTGGCTTTACTTGAGTTCCTTTTTGATGCTCTGGATTGATCAGCTCAGATCTACAACTTGAATTTTAGTCAGTTTTTCATAAATAATTTTGACATCTCATCAAAACCTAATCTAGAGGTTCCTTGATAGTTTTTCCTAACAAAGAGGTTGTTGGAACTACACAATGGAGCAGATGGGTTCTTTAGGTGGTGTTATGACAGCAGAAATGTTGTATTTCCCCATCTATTCTTCTGGCCATTTTTTCCTTGTCGTCATCAATTTACGTGAACGCTTAGTGCAGTATCTGGACAATATCAAGCGCACGAATGTTGAAGATTGCATTTTCTGGCAATTGTCGATTGTGTTGGTAAAGTTTTATATTACTGGATATATTAATTTTGTTATCATTGTAATGTTTTTTATTTGTTATTTATATGAGACACATTTTTCGCCCTGTTGTAGCAAGAAGAATTTGTTGATTATCTTCAAGAGATCAAATATCCAAAAGCATCTGAGCTGAAGGGGTACCCATTAGTGAATGTTGAATTTGAATGGCAGAAGAATTCTGGTGGCTTCAACTGTGGAGTGTTTGTGATAAATCACATGGAGAATTTTGATGGCGAAATTTACTCATGCCCTGATTTGATGAATGTGAGTTGTTGTCATATATTATTTTTGCTTTATTTTATTTTTTTTGACCTTTTATTCTATTTTTTTCAGTCATGCGGTCGAAGGAAACTACGAGCACTATATTGTGCTCGTATTGCTCTTGCTGGTATCAATGACCTCAGATTTGACGTTCACAAATCAGTTCTTGCATTTTTGAAGAAAAGGAAGAAATGATACATTATTTGATTCAGATGAAGTTTTTTTGGATGTGTTTACATCATGATCGTTGTGATCTAACAGTTGGATTTGTATTTTTTCGTGTATGGGAAAAGTATTGTTGATTATGGTTTGTACGTGTGCGTATGTTTCTTGGGAGAATACTCTTTTATGATTATGCTTTTTTTTGTAATGATGATTAGATGGATTTTTGTGAATGTATTAACAATGGTTTTATGAAGTATTTTGTTATCGTTTTTATGATTATAAAAGGGTATTTTGGATGTGCAAAAGTTTGTTGTAGGTTTCACTAAAAGTATGCCAATTATATAAAAAGTATCAGTTAATATTAAATGAAGTATCACTTAACATGTAATTTTGATACAGTGCAAGTTTAATAAATAGTGAGTGTGTATGAATATTCATAGCTAAATATGCTTCAAATGTAGCTGTAAATTAGTTTCTTCATCATTATTCGTAACTTGAATTTTAAAAAATTAGATCTTTTTTAGACATAATTAATAATAATATCATGTATGAAGTATAATAGTATTCGAAGAGATAAAAAACAGTACCATCATGCAGATTGAAACAAGTGTACTAAAGATATTAGCAATCGTTGTTTTAATGAATAAAAAAATGATTTGTCATAAATGAACGTTTAATAAATGAAATTACATGATAAAATCTCAAAGTAACAAAAATCTAATTAGTGCTTTTCCAATATAATTGTAAGATAAAAAGTACCATGCTGTAAGCAAAAAAGTATCAATTCTATGAAGACAGGTATCAACCTGATATAAATTTAAAATAATCGAGGATTGGGAGTTTTCAATCCAAACTCATTCAACTGAGTTGAGTTTGCTGCATTATTTGTCTTCTTTTTTATGCCCTTCTCAAGTTGTCCTTTAATCCTCTTTTCCCTTGTCTTTGTTGTTGTTCTTTGAGGATCAAATACACTTATGGATGATGTGGAGACATCGGTGTCCTCTATCAAATTTGGTGTTGTTGCCAATGCTTCAACAGCCTCAAAGATGCTCTTAGATCCCTCTTTTATAATCATTATTGCTTCTTCATTTTCCTGGGCCTTAATAAGTATACTTTAGTAGTTCCTCTCCATCTTGTGCCTCCATCCATTGAAATCCATCAATTCTCCAATTTTTGATCACTTGAATTTGCAACTTTATCCCACAAATCATTTTTTGCAAATTTAGTCCATCTTTTCATAATATACTGGAGGGGTATTTGTTTTGCTGAATTCCTATTCAGTATCCTCAAACAATGAGAGCATAACAATCCATACTCCTCAAATCTCATGCAGGTGCAAGTTATGAAATTTTCTTCAAGGAAAAAATTCACTCTATGTGAAATGCATACATCATGATCTTGGACATCATATACTTTTACTCCCAACTCTTCACCAACTAGATTGACAGTTGATGATATTGATTTTAAAAGCTCGTCCTCAAAATCATAAAACACAGATAGTGTGTATACCTCAAAGACATGCTTGAGCATTCCTGTCAATGGTATACGCGAGTTTGGTATGGCTCTTGAGCATTCAAATTCATCAGCTTGTTCTCGGCTTCTCCATTGTTGGATTGTTCTTTTGAAAATTGTGTAGAACTCATGCAAATTTGTAGCCTTGCTTGCCTTAAATCCAATTGCATGGTTAGTACTCTCTCTTCGCCGTGAAGAAAGAATTCCAGCTGAAAAGTAATCTTTGTTGTACGCAGTGCACCATTTTTCTCTTAGGTCATAAAGTCTTGTAAACCAACTATTGTCTTACAATCCATAATCTGATATCATTGTGGCCCAACTTTCCTCAAATTCTTCTTTGTTGATACATCCATATAGACATCATTGGAGAGTATCATTGAAGTTCTTGTTACCTTTTAATCTTCCGAAACGACTTATAACATTCTGGTACAGATACCATATACAGAGTTTATGTCTTGCTTCTGGGAAGACCTGATTATCACTCAAAAAAAATTTATATATTTCAATACAAGTATCATCTTTAATAAAAAAAGTATCACTGACAGGAGAACGGGTATACCTTTGATATTGCATTTGTCATCGCATGATCTTGATCGGTGAAGATTGTGATCGGACATTTCAGCTTCATTGACTTCTTGAAAACCTCAAACAACCATTCAAATGTATCAATCTTCTCATCTGTTAAGAATGCACACCCAAACATGACATTCTTCTTATGGTTATTAAGTCAAACAAAGGGTGCACAAATCATTTTATACTTATTGGTTCTATAGGTTGTGTCAAAAACAACCACGTCACCATACAAGTGATAATCTTCACACATCATAGAGTCTCTCCAAAATACATTAGATAGTCTTCCATCACTATCCAACTTAAATAAATAAAAAAAGTATTCATCTTCAGTTCCAACCTGACCTAACATGTCAATGAAACTCTGTGTATCCCCCACTTCAATTGCACTCATCTTCATTTTGTTTATAAAATTCAAGTGATCCTTCATCGTATGACCAACTAAATGCTCGCCCCTACTTCTTTTGCCATATATCGATATGATTTGCTTGCTCTTATGCCAGAAGTGATCATGTTTTGAATACGAACAACTTTGCCATCTGTAATTGATCTTTGAGATCTATGTCTGTAACTCCATTCCTTCCTGGAAAGCTCGTGGTTCAATGACTTCAAGCAATCCATCTTGGCCTCTCTTTACCCTCAATGATGCTTTACAATTTGTTGTAATATTTCTAACTCCCTCATTGGAACAAACATAATATTTCTCTGTCAGCACAAGTACTGTTGCGCCTTTGAGTAAATTTTCTGACACTAAAACCAATCTCCCGAGCATGTAGATAGTACAGTTCATACATCTCTTTAAAACTCTCTCTCTTGAAACCAATTAGAGAGCCAGTGAGGTCAAATGTATTTTCTGTATTGCATAAAAGTAACAATGAGTGTAAAACAAAGTATCACAACATGTAGAAGTATTGAAATACATAAGATTATATTTTTCACCTCTTTCAATCAATGTAATGCTCTGCTCGTTTTCATCATTATGTTCATAATCCTCATCTCCAGATTTGTCAAGAATAACTATATCTATTTCATTATCTACAACAATAGCATCTGCAATGCGAAAAATTAAGATTGGGTACTAAAAAAATTTTCGTATATGAAGTTTTAAAATAAAAACTAAGATTTATTTACTCTACCCCTTTTCAGCAATACATTCTTCACGCTCATCTCCAGAATTTTCATGTATGATTATAGGTTGTTCATCCATTTTTTTATCGTAACCTTTAAATCAAAAATAAAAATAAAAATAAAAAAATCAGAATTTCAACTCAAATTCGATAAAAGTACCTCTTATAATGTTATGATACAACATTTTACCTCAATTTGGATGAACTCGATTCAATTGAGATTTTTATCTGAAGTTGAGACAGACTTTACCTTCGTGATTTCTCAATGGTGGCGCCGACTCACTCTTTGCGGTGGTCGCAAAGCCTAACCGGCGGAGACGACAGGGACTCCGTGATGGATGAGGGGCGACGGGTGCTGGCCAATGTCGAGCTTTGATTTTTTTTTTTTGGGTTGATTAGGGCTGCTTTTTTTTTGAATTTGGACTGGGTCCGAATTCAATTGGACCGGCCCGTCTCACAATTTTCTTATATCAGACTTCTGCATGGAAGTCCTTCTCTTTTCTATATGTTCCAATATATATGCATGTTTCTATATAAATTTAACTAATTTATAAATATAGATATTTATTTAATATATTCACATTAGACATTAATTCAGTATCAAAAAAATAAATAAGGACATATTAGAAAGTTTCATTTTTTTTTTAATTTTTTTTTAAATCATTGTTCCAACCTTAAATTAATCCAATAGCTTCCTCAACTATTGAGGAAAATCATTGTTCTAAATACAAAAATCACCACAAGGTACACCGAATTGTGCAATATTATGAACTACATAATTAACTTCTTTAAACATGTGTCTAAATATTGAGCAAATTTCTTGATTAATTGTGTTTGCCGATTTCTTTCTTAATTCCGCCAAAAATTCTGATCAGTCTATCCAAATATCAAATGGAGGAGTATAAGTGTAAGTTATCCATGTGATTTTAGACCCTAAATAATTCTGCCACCTCTCTACTACACAGTTTCACTATTGAGGTTCATTCACTCTCACATCTCTTCTCGCCGTTCACTGTACCCGGCTCAGACCATCTTAGCCCTTGCCATAACAACTACTGCGTGCAGACCGCCATAGCCCACCCTGCTGCTGCAAATCACCCCACCGCTGCCCGCCCTACGCCCCTACCACAATAGATTGCCACAGTTCTGCCGCCCGCTGTAGACTGTCGGAGTTTGTGCCGTCGCAGCTGTGTTTGTCTCCGTCAGAAAACCTGTTGTTCGTCTATGGTAATTTTTTCTTATCTCGTTTTATTTTATTTTATTACATCTTTGTTTAATCATGTATTTGGATGTGTGAAATGGGATGAATTAAAGGGTTAGTCTAGAAACATGAGAATCGAACAGAATCATAGAAAATGAGAGGATGAGTTTTGGTCAATTTGGTTGCCTACAACTGCAAAATCAAACAATTATGCAACTGGGTTTAATTTTCATTTACCAAAAGTAACGAGGTGTATTGAAAATAATGAATATAGGAATCTGCAATTATTTTGGGGATGAAATTTCATTTCATTGTATCTTGAGAAATACTACCCGTCCATTCCACAATAGAGATGAAGAAATTTTATTTAGTTGCATTTTGATAAGTGTGTGGCGGTTATATGTTTCCCGAACTGTTTTGATGAAAGACTTAGAAGCAAGATTTGCTTTGATAATATATGTGCTATGTAAGAAGAGAACTGTTGTTGAATCTCATATTAGAAAAACTAGAAGGATTATTAAAGTTGATTTTGGATTATTAAAGTTGGTTTTGGATTGATGAGAGTTTTGATTTGGTTTTGGAATTGTAAATATAAACGCTAGGTATTTGATGTGATTATATATATTTTTTGATTCAACCATTGAAACAGGTTTATTTTTGAAAAAAAAATCTTGCACAAAAATACTGCTGGAATAGATAGATAAATTAAAATATATTACCAAAATTCCAGCTTGAAAATTCGTTGGAATGTTATGACAGTAATCGATTCCAACGCAAAAATCCGCGGGATTATTGAAAGTAATTTGAAAATTTTGAACCATTCCAGCGCACAAAAAGTGCTGGAATTAAGATAATCCTATTAATTTTCGGGCTCTTCCAGCGGTAATTAAACGCTGGAATCATAATGCAAGGCCTGAAAAAATACCATTTAATTTTTAAAGCTCGACTTAACATATATTCCAGTGGTTTTAAAACGCTGGAAACACCGCTGGAATGTCTCATCGTTTTCCAGCGTAGCGTTTTCGCTGGAATAAGCGCTGGAATCCTCTATTACAGCAGATTTATATGGATTCCATCGTTTTTTGGTTCGCTGGAATTTGTGTCTTTTCTTGTAGTGAAGCTTACTCAATGAATTCAGTCTCTGAAGCATAGCTTTTAATTTGCATTCTCTCTGTTTCAGGGCGTTCATTAGCTTGCTGCATCATGCTCTCCAAGATTGCTCAAGTTGGCCTTGTGAGTTCACACCCTGAAGTTTATGATCCATGTGATGATTCATTTGCATTAGTTGATGCATTGCTAGCTGATAGAACTAAGTTATTAGATCATCACCCCTCGATTTGCATGGAAATTGGCTGTGGTAGTGGGTATGTAATTGCTTCCCTTGCCCTGTTGCTGGGAAAAGAGAGCTCTGGTTCGTCTTATATTGCAACAGACATAAATCTCCATGCTGTGAGAGTAACACTTGAAACACTAGAAGCTCATGGGTGTCATGCTGAGGTGGTGAATACCGATATTGCATCGGGATTGGAGAAGCGCCTGAACAGGTGTGTGGATGTGATGGTGGTGAACCCGCCTTATGTGCCGACTTCGGAGGAGAAGGTTGGCTGTCATGGCATTGCATCTGCTTGGGCCGGAGGAGAGAATGGTCGGAGAGTTATTGATAGGATATTGCCAGTTGCGGACAAACTTTTGTCGAATAAGGGCTGGTTATACTTGCTTACACTTGCTGCGAATAACCCTGTAGAATTATGTCTTCAGATGAGGAAGAAAGGCTATGCTTCTCGGATCATTTTGCAGAGATCAACTGAAGAAGAGAGCCTTCATATCATCAAGTTCTGGCGGGATCTGGATACTTTGTTATAGGCTGATGAGTGTTCGACAGTTGAGAAAACTGAAAATGGACTCCCTACAGAATCGCCAAATTTTACTCCATTTTCGTTTTGGAAATATGGGAACCGCAATAATTAACTAATACAATTAGGAGTAATCATCATCTTTATGGTAATGGTTTCATCTCTTCTTGTACTTTTCTGTTACTTTCTTAAGCATAGACATCATAGATAGTTGAAGAAGCACATTTATAGCTCTTTTTCTGTCTGTTTATGACCCTGCCACCTTTCTCTTGCACATTTGTATAATATGATAGAATTAAGGTTAAAATATATGCGGGTATATATATCTGTTATCATGACTGACATTGAAACTTGAGAAGTGAATTTTTAATATTTTCCCCTGATCTTAGCCTAACATGCCATTCTCTACTTGTGTTTGTTATTTTTTATAGGGTGCAGTTCTTGGTGGATCAAATTGATGGGAAGCGTCGAGCAATCCAAAACGAGTTAACTAAACCACAAGGACACTGCATAAATCTGCCTAAAATATCATAGTAAGTTATTGTATTTAGATAACAAATCCACAATCTTCCATGAAAGGTGAAAAAGATGATGTAGTTGATCTGATGAAAACATTGATGAAATTGATTTTTGGAACATGTAGCGGTGATTTTAGAATGTTTTGCTTCTAATAGATTAGGAAATTCCTGTCGAAAATTGCAGCTGTCAACAGAGCTGCCATATGCATATTGCTTGTCAATCTTAGTATGTGGTTTCTATCTTAAGATGCATAATGTTCGAATTTATCAACATAGATCATAGTACAAAATGTTCTTTGATGCAGTCGGTATGTTGTGTAACTATTTTGGATATCACAAAAACTTAAGAAAGTGTGGACCATTAATTTTTGGAATTCACAAATTTCTTCCCTCAAGGTGTTAATTTAGGAAAATACATTTTAAGTAAATTAATTACTTAATTATCTAAAACTTATCTTAAAATCCTTCATCATCAGAATTAGTCGTCCTCGTGTCCAAGGATGGATAATGATTCTCGAAACAAAATGAGGAGGTAGATTCAGAGAGTGAATGATCATCGATCCTAATTGTATTTCAAAGCAATCCAATGTATTGTATATACCAATAAATATTTCTCTCTATCAACTAAAAATTAACAAAAATATAAAATTTACATTAATTATACGCATAAAAATAAGAATAAATTACACTATTATACTTACATTTTGATCTCATTTTAAAAAATTATAGCCACTTCTTTTTCAAAATTAACAACACAATATCCACTTTTTCAAATTTAACTTTTGATCAAATGTCCGACCCGAAATCCTATGTAATTGATTGACTTTTGGTATTTATATATCCCTAACCATGTAAAAATAAATTATCCAATCAATAAATCTTAAAATACAATTTTATGTATAATTTTTGGGCTGTAAGATTGACTAAATATTAGATTTGCAAAAATTTTGAACTATGCTAAATTTTGAAATACAAAAATAATAATAATAATAATAAAACAATAGTTTTTTTTAGTTAAAAAAAAAACTAATATTGGCCCGTATTAAGCTAATTGTTTTTTTTTAGTTTTAAAAAAAGAGCCCTAAAATTATAGACAATTATATCCTTTTTTTCTTCGTGATTCTCATATTAAACTAAAATGAAAAAATAGAAAATTAAATAATAAAACAATTTCAATTCATCATATACGTACATTTAAATTTATTTAAGATTTTTTAAGAATATAAAATGTAAGGGATAATTCTAGTAAATATTTATGATGAATCGTGTCCCCACTTTGAGCTATATAGTTGTACATATATATAATGTAACAACAAAACAACTCTGAAAACATGTAACCTTTTTATTAAAGTGAGCCATAAATTATGTCTAAATTGACAAGCACACAAGCAAACGTTTTCAAATTATTTATAAATTTATTTTAAATTCTTAAAAAAATTATTTATCACATAAGCATGCACTTATGTTTTTGGTGACGTTTTGGTCCTACTGGGACTGGGCGTTACATCTCCAATTAGAAATTTATAAATTTGAAAATATGAAATTAAGTAAGATTTTTTTATAAAAGAAAATAAGAATATGCAAGTAATATGATATACGATTAATTTGTGAAAGTTTAATAGTAGTAATTATGGACTCCTTTAAAAATATATGATCTAAATTATAATATATATATATATATATATATATATATATACTAATTTATTTGAAAATAAGGTAATAAAACATAATAAAATTGAAAAAAATTATAAATTGAGATTTTAATATTTACAAATGAAAGTTATATTATAACCATTGCATTTTAAAGTATTGGAATGAACAGTTACTAATATGTAGATTTATTATAATAATAAAAATAACAATTATGTACTTTAACAAAACGTACAATTGTAATAAATATTTAATTCCTAATTTATAATATACATAGGTAATTTCAATTGTTTGTGTGCACATTGGATATAGTAAATGTAATAATCATTTCATTGTTAAACTCTTTGATAAACCTATTAAATGCTATATTATTGTATTGTATTCTTCTTTCTTATTTTAATATATTAGATTAAATTTTCAGTTAAAATTATGAATCCAAATTCAAATTCTAAATAGAGAACCGTCGTTAGTTAATTATTTTAATTATAAATTAAAAAAAAAGAAAAAATAAAATCGAAAAGTTAACGACGGACATAAATACGTCGTTAAGTAATTAATTTAATTATAAATTAAAAAAAATATCGATGGATTAGATCCATCGTTAATTATTAACTTTAAGATTTAATTAAAAATTAATTTCGGAAAAAACTTACGACGGACTGTGTCCGTTGTTACTATTAACGACGGATATTCCGTAGCTAATCTGGCGTTAGATTTAAGCGCGAACCAACCCGCCAAATATTTCGACTGAAAATAGTAACGACGGACATTACGTTGATGATCCGTCGTTAGTAGTGACGGACTTAATAGGTTTATCAAAGAGTTTAACAATGAAATGATTATTACATTTACTATATCCAATGTCATTACAAGAATCACGTAGTTTAGCGACGGACACTAGCTACTATTATTGTATTGTATTCTTCTTTCTTATTTTAATATATTAGATTAAATGTTCAGTTATAATCATGAATCCAAATTTCAAATTCTAAATAGAGAATATGTTTTATTTGATTTGGAATTAAAAATAAAGTACATTATATTAATTAATTTCATTTCAAATTACAAATTATAAATTATAAATTTGAACTTATATAATATAATTTCTTATATTAATTTCATTACATTAATTAATTTCATTTCAAATTACATTGTAATGTAATTTCTTATAATTTCAAATCAAATGAACATATATAATATAATTTTTTATCATTTGAAATGAACTAAACTTATATAATGTAATTTCTTATAATTTTCAAATGAAATTAACTTAATTATCTAATTTCATGATTTCAGATTAAATGAACTATATAATGTAATTTATTATAACATACAAATTGAAATGCTAAATTCATAGTTCACAAATTGGAATTGGTTTTCAATTAATCATAATTGGACCTACACAATATAATTATAACATGAACTTGATTCTCAAGTTACAATTCACAAATTGAAAATTATTTTCAAGTTATAATTCACAATTGGACCTATACAGTATAGTTTTTGAATCTTTTAGCATTATAATTTCTTTTGCTAGGACAAAGATTATTTATTCTTAGAGTTATTGAACATATATACACATTATATTATAGTAAAATTCATTATCATGTAATACTCTCAATTGGACCTATACAATATGATAACATGAAAATTATTCTCATGTTATTCATAAATTTTTTGAAATTAATTCTCAAATTATAATTCACAGATTGAAATTGATTATCAAGTTATAATTAACAAATTAAGCATATACATTATAGTATAATTAATTAATAGGGCTGGCCGGGAGGGTTATTTCGATGGGCCGTGGGTCCAATTTGGGGCCCAAAAAAAATTATATACCTAAGGTTAGCAAACAACTCTCCATCGCCATTTGAATCGAATTCATAATTAGTGTTCTACTATTGAATATTTGTTCATTGCACTTTTTTTTAAAACCTAGGATAACATTGACAATAATGGAATAAATTTTCTAATTCTTGTTAACATGATAAGAAAATTAGGGCCCTTCGTTTTTCATTTCGACATGGGCCCCCAAAATATCAGTATCATGTAATAAATTTTCAATTGGACCTATACAACATAGTATAACATGAAATTGATTTTCAAATTATAATTCATAAATTGAACATATACATTATAGTACAATGAAATTGATTGTCATATAAGAATTCTTGATTGGACCTATACAATATAGTATTACACGAAATTAATTGATTCTCAATTATACTATAGTTACGAACTCCATACTATAGTTACAAACTTTATAAATTATAATATGTAATTTATAAAACTATATTTACAAAATTTATAATATTTAATTATACTATAAATGCGAACTTTATACCATTTAATTTATAATATAGTTACAAATCGGATTTAATTTCCACAATATGAATTGGATTCAATATATATATTACACGTAATTACATTATTATAATAATCATGATTATAAAATTTGCAACTGGAGTTAACTACATGATTATTAAAATTTGGATTTAATATATCACCCTAACTGGATTTAATTTACATGATTATAAAGTTATTAATATATACTCCCTCCGTTTCCAATCAAGTGGCATTTTGGATGAATGCATACAGATTAATAACTTAATTGAGTTACATAATACAATCTTATGTGAATACATTAAATGAGTTAAATATAGATATTTGAATGCATTAAATGAGGACAAATGTGTGAAAATTGTGAATTTTCTGTCTCGAATTTGTAGAATGATATTTTTTCTGAAACAAAATTAAAATGTTAGAATAATACTTATTCAGAAACGGGGAGAATATGTTATTAAAAAGAAGAATATTAATGGTTAACTCATGGAAGTGGGTGTGTGAAGACTTTAGTATTTGTTTAAATAAAAAGTAATGGAGCACTATCTTGATATTACGAAAAAGTAATGTGAAGAGAGAGAAATAAATTCAAATTCAAAGTGCATTTTTTGGGTGATAGACTGATGGACATTTACATAGAGTGCTTTATTCAATATTAATAAAATACGAAGTTTTAGATACCCAGAATCTTGACACAAAGCTTTTCCCATGATATGCTAGTAATTAAATTTAATTCCAAGAGAAAACAATATTAATATTATCACGTATTCTGAATCATAAAACCAAATTAATTAGTGCGTACTTTTATTGAAAGCTAATTAAGATATACGACTATACAAGAAAGAGTGTTCTTGATTAGTTTATAATACATGGCAACTAAAATGTGATCCTCAGCTATTGTGTTATTCAGGTAGGAAACAACCTTTGAATCTGAGACAACTCATTAACAGCATCAGTGATTGACATCCTATGATTAGCCATCTCCTTTGAACATTTCACACCTATGCTTAAAATACAACTCATACACTCCTCCATCATCCCAATCTTCAACTTTGCTTCTGTTTGAAATTGTGGATCCACAATTTCCATTACTCGATCTGGCAAAGCCATGCTCACAAAATTGTGAAGATTTAGATGATCGTCAAATAAATCATCAGTTGGCCTTTTATTTGTGAACATCTCTAGCAGAATGATCCCATAACTGTACACACCCCCTTGCATAGAAACTATATCACACGTGCCATATTCTACACACACAAAAATGTACAGAATAATTGTTTTAAAAAACAATCACACATATGTAAAATGTCTAATTAATGTTGATGGAGTTTATTGAAATCCTACCTGGAGGGACATAGCCTAGAGTACCTCTGATCCCGATTGAACTGTAGCTAATTTCGTTTGATGGAAGTATGTTTGTGACAATCTTGGCTAATCCGAAATCACCAACACAAGCAATCATATCGTGATCCAAAAGAATATTGCTCGTTTTTAAATCACCATGAACAATAGATGATCCAGTTCCATAGTGAAGATACTCAATCCCCCGAGCAATATCAATGGCAATATTGAGCCTCTGGATTATGCTAAGATTGCTAATTTCTTCACCACTTTTTTCTGTGTGCTCCTTGTTCTTGTATAACCATTTCTCTAGACTTCCATTAGCTTTAAATTCATACACGAGTGCTTTGAAATTGTTTCCTTGAAAGTCCATACTATCACAAACACTGAGTAGTTTCACCAAATTTCTATGCCTTATGCCTCCTAATACTTTACATTCTGCCATGAAGGTTTTTGAGGCACCTCTAATAGCAAGATTGAGCACTTTGACTGCTACAAGTGTATTTTCACTATTGAGAATACCTTTGTAAACAGACCCAAATCTCCCAAAACCTACCAAATTTTTCTCAGAGAAACCACCTGTTGCTTTCAGGAGATCTGCATAAGAAAGCCTCATAAATTGGGTGCCAATGCTATCCTGTGATGACTCAAAAGAAGTCGTATTTTCGGCTACCACTTTTCGCTTGTAATTCAAGATTATTAAAAGAATAATGCATATGCCTCCAATAGACAATATTGGGATCAAGATCTTTAAAAAAGTTGACAAATTTCTCTGTGAAGATTCTACAACAGTGCAAGCAGGAAGCTTTAACTCCAAAATTCCACCACATAGTCCTTGGTTCCCATCTATAGAAATTGAAGTTATATTCTCAAATACTCCTCTAGTGGGAACTTCTCCATGCAGCCTATTGTAGGAAATATTCAGTTTCTGAAGCCTCAAATTCCCCAAAAATGTTGGGATCAAACCAGACAAGTTATTTTGCGATAAGTCCAACTCTAGTAAGCCCATCAAAGCACTTAATCCAGAAGGTACCTCTCCTTCCGAGTAAATTATCATTGAGGTACAGATTTTCCAAGCTCATACAGTTGCTTACAGAGTTGGGAATTATTCCGGACAATCTATTGCTAGACAAGTCTAATGCAACGAGGTTTGTCAAAGAACCAACTTCATATGGAATCGAGCCCACAAAGGCATTGTGAGATAGATTAAGCACAATGGAGAGAGATGGGAGTCTCATGATTTCTGGAGGGATCAAACCAATGAAGTTGTTATCAGAGAGGTCTAACTCCAACAAGTTGGTGCAGTAGCCAAGACTAGTAGGCACATTTCCAGAAAATTTATTTCCATCTAATCCCAAGCGACTTAAAAGACTCATGTTTCCAAATAATGATGGCAATCCTCCTGTAAATCTATTTCTTCCCAAAAAAATTGTATGCAAATTGGAGAGCTTTGATATGGCAGCAGGAAGTGGACCATCAAGAACATTGTGAGAAAGATCGACTACCCTGAGATTAACAAGGCTCCCAATGCCTAAAGGAATGCTTCCATTTATTTTGTTGTTGTTTATACTCAACAAACTAAGATGAATGGATAGATTGGCTATTGAGTCAGGCAAAGAACCACTAAACATGTTGTCACTAACATCAAAACGTTCCAATTTGGTGGAATTTGTCAATGATGAAATGAAACTCACATCATCAACAATCAGATTTGAATGTAAAAAGAAATTTTGAATTAGAGTAAGCCTTTCAAGACTTGGAATCGGACCGGTAAACTGATTGGAGGACAAGACTATCCACTCAATCAATGAAGCATTTGAGATGGAACTCGGAATTTTTCCATTGAATTGGTTTTGCTCAAGAACTAGACATGCTAGATTAGGGAATGTGAGGCCTATGGTAGAGGGAATGACTCCATGAAGTTGATTGAGTGAAACATCAAAATATATCATGGAAGATAAATTAAACAGACCATGAGGAATGACCCCATTTAACTCATTTTCACTTAGTTGGAGAAATTCGAGGTGACAGAGTTGGCCGAGAGACTCCGGAATTTCTCCCGTCAAGCGGCAAGATCCAACGGAAAATCTTGTGAGTGTTGTGATGTTTCCAACGGATGAAGGGATAGGCCCCGAGAGATTGTTGTAGGATAAGGCTAGAGCTTCGAGTTTAGGCAGAAAACCGAGTTCCGTTGGTATGGTTCCAGAGAGTTTGTTCCTCATGAAATGAAGTCGAACGAGGTTAAGACATTGCGACAAGTTCGTTGGTATTGCACCAACGAAAGAATTGTTACTAAACTCGACGAACTCGAGTCGTCGCAAATGACTTATTTCCGTTGGAATGGGGCCGTTGAAAGTGTTATTTTTGAGAATAATGGTAGTGAGAAAAGAGAGATTACCTACGTGAGGGGAGAGGTTTCCGACCAATCCTTGAGACGTCAGGTTTATTGCGACAACACGATCGCGGTTTCTGCCGCCGCATTGGATGCCATTCCAGCTGCAGAAATGGAGTGTTTGGTTCCATGAGTTGAGAGCTCCTTGTGGATCTTGGAGGCTTGATTTTATGGCTAGCAATGAAATTCGGTCTGTTTGGTTACTGGAATAAGATGATGCTGGTGGAGGGAAAACAAAGCAGAAGATTAATAAAGGAAGAATTGTGATGAAATTCGCCATGATATGTTGATGAGATGCAGTAGGTAATTTGGTTTAGTTAATAAATAAGTATAATGCATGGGGCAGTGAGATGATTACTGAAATTCGTTGCCCGTTTAAAGTCGTCCATTAATTGGGGTTAACTCATCGTTGACTTTGGCAGTGTGAAAACTGAAGCTATACACTCGCAATTCTAAAGCATTTTGAACCGTTTATTTGTTTTTAATTTTACTTTTTTCTTCGAAATAAAATTGAATATATAACTATTATTATTATTTCATAAAGTTATGTTATTCACTATAGAATATGCTATTAATTTACTCTAATATTTTTATTATTATTATTATTATTATTTTGCAATCGATAAATGTCCTTATCAAAAGTTGTATTGAGGGCAGTCACTGGGAGTTGCCCCCAAGTTAAAAAAAAAAATTACATGTAAACTTTTTAAAAGATAAAAATAATAATAATCAAATTTAGTATAAATTTTTTTTAATAAAGAATAATTCAGCTCCAATCAAAAATTTCTAGTGAGGCCCGTGGTGGTTGAAATTACTTGTTCATTTTCTGTGTCTGTGCGAGCGTCTTTTTCTGCCGAATTCGTTGAACTTGATTTGTTGGTCAACCATGCAATCAATATAGTCTGGATTCGCGATTGACTACTTATTTCAAAGGGTAAATTCGATGCTACATCCAGCCGCATTGCATACCGCGGCTGGATGTTTGCCACGTGTATTTCATTTATAATTTTGTTTTTGTCTTACCCTGGTTAAATTCAACTGTTATGTAGTTATTTCGGTCAACTATCGGCTATTGACGTGGCTTCTATTGGCCAATTTAATTTTTCGCTGTAATTTTTTGTGAACTGAATAAAGATGAATGGGCATTTCTCCTAAATATTGGAATGCAGTGAGAGTCCCGATCCCCCAATCGGCTTGACTGATTTTAGTGCAAAGCACCTGAATTTGTTTATTGGAGCCGCGTTGCTGGTGTTTGTTTAAGTTAGGGTTGTTCTTTTATTTTGTATATTTGATGAGGGCGTCGACCCAAATTGTAGGGGTACTTTCATGGTTACTGAGCAAAGTTTGGATATGGTCAGCGCGCAACCTTTGGAATAGCGACAGTGTGGGTTTTTGTAGCGGCCGAGGAAGAAGGTATGTCTTGGTGAATAGCTTGGAAATATATGCATGAATTCTTATGTCTGTTTCTTGAATTTTATTGTGTATTTGGTAGTCCCCGGAGCAGTAGTGTTTGATTTGTAATTTTGAATATGTTGAGATGATTATTATTAGGCTTGTGGTAGCACTCGCTATTGGATTGCGAAGTTTGAGGTGAATTTAGGCTGTCGAGGCAGTGGCAGTAGTGATATGTTTTTCAATTCCGAGTTGATTTATGATGAGGCAGCAGCAGCAGTAGTGCATTCACTTGTGAATTCGGAGCTGTCTTTTGTTATTGTGGAATGGAATTTTTGAAATGCCGCGCCCTAAATTCGCTCTGTATTCATGAGTTGATTTTCATTTTTTTGATGAGTTAATTATTTCCGAAATGGTGTTCAATCTAAATCTGTCTCCGTCATGTGAATCTGATGGTTGTGAGAAGGCTCCCATCTCACCCAAAATTGACAACGATGCACCTAAAATAGAGGTTGCGGATGGTTATGATGGGGCTGGGGAAATTGGGCGTGAGATTGAGATCAGATTGGAACCGGGTTCTTTGGTAGAGGACATTGATCAGGCCTATGCATTGTATTGTGAGTATGCACGCTTGAAGGGGTTTAGCGTAAGGAAAGGTTGTCAAAAATATTTTGATAATTCATCGGAGATCCGGATGAAAGTTTTTAATTGTTCGTGTGAAGGTGTACCTGATAACAAGAGATCAAATGGTAGGCTACCTATTTATAAGAAACAGGTGACAAGGAGCAATTGTAAAGCAAGGCTTCGTGTTATGCGCGAACGAGATGGTGCTTGGACAATTTCTGTGTTTGAGAAAGTTCATAACCATGAATTGCTGAACCCGGATCAAAGCTATCTATTGCGCTCAGCGAGAAAACTATGTAATGCGAAGAAATCGATTTTGGAAGCTCTGTATTCTGCGGGCATACCTGTGACGCGCGCTTGTAAATTCATGGAGCGAGAGAGTGGTGGGAGACAGAATGTTGGTTTCACTCGGACGGATGCGTACATACATCTTGGGCGCAAGAAGAATGAGATGAAAGTGGAGGATGGAGATTCAAATGCTTTGGTCCAATTTTTCATGGAGAAGTCGAATAAGGAGCCTTTCTTCTTTTGGAAGGTGCAACAAGATGTTGAGGGTAAGCTTGTGAATTTTTTCTTTCGGGACTCTCGGTGTGCCATTGATTACGAATACTTAGGAGATGTAATATCATTCGACACTACATACAAAACCAATAAATACAACATGGTATGTGCACCCTTTATTGGTGTTAATCACCATTTCCATAATGTGATGTTCGGTTTAGCTTTTTTGTCCGATGAGACCACAGAAATATTTGAATGGTTATTTGGTGCATTTCTCGAGGTGATGTACGGAAATGAGCCTGAAGTCATCTTCTCCGACCAATGTCAGGCCCTCATGAATGGTGTTGATTACACGTTTAAAAGTGCGGCGCATCGTCTGTGTCAATGGCACATTAATCATAATGCCCCCTCACATTTCGGGTCGTTAAATGGGAATACCGAGTTCAAGAAGTTATGGAATCGTTGTATGAATGGATGTAAGACCGAAGAGGAGTTCGAGGAAGTATGGCAGGAACTAATTCATACGTATGAGTTGACTGGTAATAGATGGTTCCGAAACATGTATAATTTGAGATCTAGATGGTCTTCCGTGTTCACCAATGATCGGTTTTCAGCCGGTTTGCATGTTACATCCAGGAGTGAGGTGACAAACAGAATTTTGAAAGATTTAGGTAATAGAAGCAATACTTTGTACGAGTTCGTCATTCGCTATTGTGAAGTGCAGAACGAATGGCGGTTGAGGGAGAATGCTGAGGATGCTCTTTGTCGTGGAATGCCTGGGCAATTTCTGGAGAACAACCCTTTGTTAACACATATTGCAAGAGTATACACGCGTAATATCTATAAGATCTTTGAGTACGAAGCTCATCATTTAATGAATACGAAGATCATTGACCAGCCACACTATTCAAACAGTGACCTTGTGTTCGAGATCAGCTCTAGTGCTTTGTTGGATAGGACGAGGTTTGTTTCCTTTAACAAGGAGACCCATGACATTTCATGTACTTGTCGAATGTGGGAGTCGAAGGGAGTATTTTGCCGCCACATATTCAAAGTGTTGTATTTGATGAATGTTGAAGTAATTCCTGAACGATACATACTTAGAAGATGGATGAGAGAGTGCAAACGCAGATGCATTCCCGGTCTGAGTTATGTTTCCCGAGCATCTGTTAATGATAATTTATCAGGTTTATTATTTGTAAATAATGTTATGCGGTTAACATATGACCTGGCATACCAATTAAAGGGAGATGGTCGAAGTAGGTCCCGAATGCAAAAGTCTATGTTTGAGTTGCGACAGAAGTTGCTGAAGGATTATGAAACGAGAACCCTCCAGTCGGAAAAGAGCCCAGCCAATGGCACACCTGTCTGGAAGATGAGGAACCCATCTCCAGTGAAAAGTCGTGGGAAGTGCGTTCGTCGAACGTGGAGGAAGAGCAAGTTGAAAGGCCCTAAAGGAGAAGGTTAGTCGTGTGGGTGTTTGCGCTTATCGCTCATTTGAGTTTGGAACTAATAGCATGCACTTCGTCATTGTTGAATTATGAGCAGGTGCAAAGATGAAAGATCATAGTCCGGTTGTTGACTCAAGCACTGAATTTGAAAACTCTTTACAGAGTCCCAATGATTATTGGCCTGAATTTTGTCGAGTAAGAGTGGTGGTGTAATTGCTTTTCTTTCAATTTATTTTTGATAAAATATTTAAGGTATTTCCGTGTGATTTGCATGAATTTAACTCGCAACCATCCCGTTTGAATTCAATGACGATGGATGTCGATGACAATCAGGACAGTAAGGTGGTGAGAGCAATGGTTTAAGTTTGCGTGCTTGAATTGTTTTTATGCTTGAAAATATTAGTCATCTATATAATTTCATATATTTATAGTTACAGTTATATATATAACATGTGGATGAATAAGAAAATATGTGGCCGTGTGCTTCTTTTTGGTAGTTGAAATGTGGGTATAAATTAAGAGCAAATATATAATGTCGAAATTTTGTTTTTATTTTTCTATGCACCTGCAGGAGCACATGGAAAGCAGATTTGACAAGAGAATGCTTTATGTGTGGCTTTAAGAGATGCTCACGGGGTCTGCAATTTTAGTTGGCTATTTCTTCTTTGTTTTATTGTACATGATGGGATTCTACTAAGGGGTGACTATTACAAATGTGATGTAACAATTATTGCATGACACTATAAATACATTATTATGTTGTGATAAATATTAAAGCAAAGCATAGTCAATTATGGCTGCACCCAATCCAATTTCGCAAGATGATACTTTTTTTGTTGGGATGTGGTCTCGAGAGGTTGAAAGTGTGGTTCTTTCGAAGTTGGATTTTGAGCATTGGAATAATAATTGGATTGTAGGAAACATTGAAAACAATAAGCAGATTCTTCGTTTAGTTCGGGATGAGGTGAATGAAGAGTTGGGCGTCGACATACCTTTTCCATCATATTTAGCCAAATTGGAGGAATGGGAAGAGCGTTACCACCAATTCAAATGGCTTATCTCCCGGCCCGATGTTTTCTATTACCCAATAGATAACACTGTGGAAGCTTCTCTCGATGTTTGGACTGTAATCTCAAGGGTATAAATTAAGTTGTGCATTTACACACCCTTTGGTTCATATACTTACATATTTTAATGTTTTGTGATGTGCAGATACGACCCAACTTGCTAGTGTACAGGCCTAAAGGTGAACCTTGTTGGGAACAGATGAGAGTTTTATTCCGGGAGACCATCATTCTATCTGAAACCCATTCCCGGACGAACGCTCGAAGCGGTGATCCGTCTAACAATGAATGCGTGAGTGAGGTAGTGGATCAACCAAGTGCATCAACATGAACATATAAATCGACTGACAGTCCGCAGCAAACCGAAAGCCGCTCCCAATGGTCCTCATACAGTGCGCATTCTCGGTCGAGGGGCGGAAACTAATGTTTCAATAACTTGTATTTACTTAATGGTATTTTATCGCTTTAGCGAGAGGGATGACCTTTCCCTAGGGATATATCTGTATCCTGAAATCGGTTGACAAATAAAAGCTCTTGCCTATGTAATAAAAGTTTTTGTTATTGTCTCATGTTTTTGTTCTTTAGTTCTTGTTTTTTGGTGGGCAAAGATTCCTACTCATCTATAATAGAACCCCTGCTTCTGTGTAGAGGAAATCGTCCTCCAAATTAATGACTCTCCTGCATATCAATCTATATATATGGGGGAATTTACAAATTTCTATGACAGCATCTGGACGAGACAAATGGAAGACCGATTCATCGATTTGGCGTTGGCAGCCAAAAAGAATGGAACATGGCAGGTGAGTCCCGACTGGCGAAATCCGGCATTCATTGAACGCGTTGCCCCTCTTCTGAATGAAGAATTCGACATAAGTATTCCTAAATCATTCTATGGCGATAAGATCGGTTCCCTGTTCCAGCGACAAAATATTTTCCAATTCATAATCGGGCACACGCATGTGTACTGGCATAAGAGAACGAATGAAATGTCCTACATGTCGAAAGATGTCTTTGCCGAGCTAGCTACGGTGAGTGAATTAATCTCAAGTCACATTTGTAGGAGAGTTTTTTGTATAGTGTCTGAGCTTCTTATTACTTTTGGCCAGCTAACGCCGTTGGCGCATGCTTACAAAGAGAAGGGTGAGCCACAATACCTAAAGCTGTGTGCCCTGTTCGTAGATGAGTAATACAAGAACTCATGGTTGTATGCATACTAATAAGTGTACCTCCTCTGTTTGAAGAGATATACAATGTTTGTTCCTTTTGAAATGTACTCTCAGTTAACTGTAACAATTGTGAATAAGAACCTTATGCATTCAACCAAACTATAGGTAAGCTATTGAACTGATGTAGTAGGAAAAAACAGGGGCTTCCAATATATCAGGCATAGACAGAAAGAAAGCTAGCATCAAATGAAGCAATCAATTGCAGGTACACATACTTGAAATGAAGATGAATTTGGCAACAAAATACAATGAGATTTTCCCAGAATGAGTTCCAAAATAATAACAACCGGTACTGCATAATTATCATTACTCCTACTGATGCAAATTTTTGTACTAACAATACTACTAAGCCCTTCTCCCCAAAACATTCATGAAACCATTAATTTCAGAGTTTTTTAATAATGTTAAAAATCTTGCCCTCTCCTGTAGGATGATAATAAGAATCATAAGTTCTTACAAAAATAACCACACTGAACGCAAGCTATAATAATAATAATAGTGATACTGCGAATAATAATATTAATAATAAGAATAATAATAATAATGATACTAATAATAGTAATAATAATAATAATAATAATAATAATAATAATAATAATAATAATAATATCGTAGTTATTATTTTAAATTATGATTTTGCAGTATATAGGCATAGGGAATTCACCATATTTGGTACAACGCTGCAAAAACGACGACGGCAACTAGGGTGCCGACGACGACAATTGACTTTCCGCACTGACTAGTCTGCGCCGGCCCGACGGTAATCTTTGCAGCCTTTAAGCCCTCGCACCGTGTATCCTGTGAGTCTAGCTTCTCGTACAACGTCTTTATCATAAAGTTCTTGTACTGCAGCTGACTCTTAATCGACTCTTTTTGGAGCTTCAACCGTTGCACACACCCAAGGTAATATTTTGTCATCTCGTCATCCACCCACTCGAAGTACTCGCAGCCGGAAACCTAGGCAAAATGTTAAGGTCATATGTCAAATTTATATTCCGAAAGGAATTAAGATAATCAATCTTTTATTGCTGATAATTCTGAGCATACCCGTCTCTGGGGGCAGCGAACGAAACGCCGAAATGGATTGCCATCAGTGTTTGAGGTGTAGAGCTCGCTGACCCCATGTTTATCACATACCGGAGCAGAAGCGGTCTGGGTCGTCGCCCGAGTTGATGCAGAGGAGCTGGTCGAGTTTCCGCCAATTGAAGCCATCGTTAGAGAAGGGTGAGAGCTGAGGAAGGATTTGTCTTTTTAGGGTGAGTGAAGGAGAACTGTAATACCATTTGGGAGCAAATGTCTTTTTGTTTGACTTGACGAGGCTTCCAGGGGAAGCAAATCCCCAAAACTTTTGAAATTCAAACATTTTCGTTCGCCGCCATATTTTAGTAGAGCTGATAATATAAGAAACCATATTTTTATGGAAAATAATCACCTATTTCCTAAACATATTATTATTGCTGTGAAGAATTTGATTTTTAAAGAGTATTTACCAATTGAAAATATATTTTCTAAAAATATTAATGAACAAAACACGTTTTAGATTTAAACAGTATTTACCATTTCACGATATATTTTCTACTCTTGTTTATTGTTAACAAAATATTTTCTAACTAATATTAACAAAGTACACTTTTGTATTCAACCTCATACCAAAATGACTCTGCATTATACAGTGAAAATTATATTCCCAACTATAAGGCATATTTATAAATATTTAGCAAATTTTCAAAATAATGAAATTGCAAGGCAAATATATATAAAGCAATGTGAAATAAAAATTGATCTTAATAGTATATTATTGTATCTAAAAAATTATTCAATAAAAAACTTATTTTCTACACAATTTTTTTGAAATACAACAATAATAAATTTATCAAACAAATTAAATTTATTATATATACAATTTCTCACAATTTCTCTGATATATTAAAAAATCAAAAGTAAATCAATGCGAGTCCCATAATAATTGAAAATTATACATTTCGAAAAATAGATTTAGCAATGGCCGGGAAAAAATTTGGGATTAGAATTGTGTTATTATATATATAGAGATTCCCAATTTTTACCAAACCACACACAAATTGCATTTTCAATTTTTCTTAATCATGAGTTTTAAAAATGTATGTAATAATTTATTTTAGATTTTTAATATATAGTAAAAATTATATCGAATTACATTTTATTTCAAAAATAATATAAACGTATATTTTATGTAGATTGGAAGACAGAGGAATTGTTATTTTTGGTTTGAAGGTTGGGTTGTATGAATGTCTCTGATGTCAGTAGTATTTAACCCACAAGAAACCCACCGGAAACCTTATCAAACCCTCGAAACCTCACGAAACCCCCGAAACCCTGTCGAAACACCCGTAACCTTATGAAACCACCCGAAACCCTGTTGAAACCCCCGAATCCTGATGAAACCCCCGAAACCCTGTCGAAACACCCGTAACCTTATGAAACCACCCGAAACCCTGTTGAAACCCCCGAATCCTGATGAAACCCCCGAAACCCTGTCGAAACACCCGTAACCTTATGAAACCACCCGAAACCCTGTTGAAACCCCCGAATCCTGATGAAACCCCCGAAACCCTGTCGAAACACCCGTAACCTGATGAAACCCTCTGAAACCCTGTTGAAACCCCCGAATCCTGATGAAACCCCCGAAACCCTGTCGAAACACCCGGGACCTTATGAAACCCCCCAACCCTGATGAAACCCCCAAACCCTGATCAAACCCCCGAAACCTTATGAAACTCCACGAAACCCTGTTCAAACCCTCGAAAACAAAACTATACCACCGAAACATTTCAACCCCCCTAAACCCACAAGAAGCCCATGAAACTAGATTCGAACACTTTAAACCTAAAAATTTGAAACCCCACCAGAAAAAACCGTAAAACCAATTTGCAAATTTTGTTACTTCATAGGTAAAAAGTAAAACGAATCTTAATCAAACATCTTGATAATATATTAATTGATATGAACTTCCCCCAATGTACATATATTGTCCATCCGGTACATCCACAACCTCCATATGTATATATTTTATACACTCCCATCAATGACCTTATCCAGATTGACCTTTAATTAAAAGATTATTTATTCATTTTCTTCCAACCTACATAGATTATTTATCATTTCATTTGTTAACAAGAACGAGTTATTTCTCAATAACTTCTTTCTGCGTCCTACATTATTTAAAATCTTTTTATTTTATTACATTTTATTAATAATAATTATGACAAAATTACCCATACAATTATAGTATCATTATTTACTTCACCACTAAATACAAATTACAAGCGCATGTACACAATTTAGTAAACTACAATGAGACACATGTAATTTAAAATTCTCTTGCTTTTGCAGGACTTCAAGATATTTGTGGGCGAAAGTATGTTCCAATTTTTGGTACAATTAATCGGTCATTTTATATACATGAAGCTTCAATACTAAAACCATTAGCTTACAGTGTCGCAGTTGGTAGCTCGCTTCTTTAATATGTCAGAGGTCGCAGGATCGAACCCTGCTGGCGATGTTTTTCATTTTCTGTCGAGGGATTTCACTTGTTTTACAAAAAAAATAAAAAATTTGTTGACTATGAGAATCGATCATGGACGGTTAACTAGTAGAGCTGATTGCCTTACCATTATGCCATATTTTAATTGACTCATGTTATCCATCTTTGTAATCAATTCACCTATGTAGTAATAAATGTTAAAAAATATAAACGCCTTAACCATTCATTTTCATATTATTATATTATTAGGAAAAAATTTCGGGTATCGGCATTTCAACTCAAACCCTAGATTATGAAACACTATTAATCTCTCATCCCCCAATTCCCAATTGGCAAGAGCCAGCCGCTCAAGCGAAGCGTAGACTCCAACGCTTCGCTGTTGGGGATCAGACCTACCGCCGACGAAGTTCAACTCCGATGATCGACCTTCACTAAACGAGCGTACCGCTCCAGGTCCACATTATTTTCGTTTCACTTCATGGCATTTTATCTGTTTAGAAATATCTTTCTGAATTTTTTGGGCTTTTGTGCGAAGATGTGGGCAACGGTAACTAGGATTTCTCTTTGTTGTGCGTCTGTGCAAAAGTGTTCAATTATTTTGGACACTTTTTGTGTATTTTTCTCGCTTGTCATATTACTGTGCTCTTCGATTAATTGCAGTTTTTTTATAGGGCCTATTTATTTTGCTTGTTACGATAACGCTGAAGATCTGATCCAGCAATTTTATTTTTACAGATAAGGTGTTTGAATGCTGGTTGACAGCACATGATTATTTTTCCTTTTTTGCAAACAAATCATAGAGGTTTGCATCTATCTCAATGTTGGAGGAGGAGCAGATCAACGTTGAAAGGGATAAAATGCGGCATTCTTCCAAACAAAGCCCTGTAGTTTTCTGCAATAACTGTTGTATTTTTGAATTGATGAACTTGCTTGCATGATTTCCAGGACGACCCAAGAAAGAGGAGTAATCTATAGTGCAGGGCCTTAATTTCAAACGATTAACTCTAACTACATTTACGGAACCAGCATTTTCGACAAATTTAACTGCAATTAGTTAGATAATTATTTCTAGGCAAATAGTTGAGGTGTTCGTTTTGAAAAAAGCAAGCAAATATTTTGTTTCAACTAATGGGCCCAATATATAATTAATCCATATGGGCCAGCTTTAATAATGGGCCGGTATTATTTGACATTGAAAAAAAGAACAAAACGTATATAATAGGCCCATTTAATAATAAAAGCATAGTCAAAATCCCACATCATGTTTCGACCCATATCGGCCATCATCAACTACTACAGGGCATCATCATCAACTACTACTACAGAAGCCCTCAAAAACAGACACCACAACCAGCCTATCACACGTTAACGAATCCAAAACATGAACCATTTAAGAAGTTTTAAGAATCTACCAATCACACTACTAATGTTTACAGATTACATCATAGACATAATAAGTTAAGACATACGCTGGTTTAGCAAAAAATAATAGCAAACACTTACGCCTACCCTTCAACAATCTCCCTATGGCCACCTCTCCGCCCTGTCTCCGCCGGGAATTCACGACCCAGTTCAAACAGTTGGGCGCAATAGATGCGTCGGAATATCCCACACCTTGCTGGGTCGATTGAGGTCATGTCGTGATTAGAAGCCAAGCACTCCATGAATTTCACGGCCATGATTCCGCAGTCGTGATTTCCAATTTGTTGTGGAGCCTGGACACCAGACACAACCTCCCACACCTCTCTCAAATCAGCTCCTATTTTTTTCTCAGCCCAGATTCCAGCGTTGGCACATAGCCAAGGAATGTATCTACTCATATTATGAAAATGACTGGTGACAGTCGGCCAACGACTCTCCCCTCGCTGGGAGTCATAGACTGTCACAGTTTGCCTCTCGAAGGAAATAGCATAATAAACCCAGTGGTTCCCACTTACATTGGCGACACCGATCACTTGCCTTGCCTCTACCCAGCGCAGACCCCCTTCTCGAGGCCAGTTTCCATTGACATATTGCATCATTGAGCTCCATGTCTTCTCAAAATCGCCATGCAGCAAGAAGCCCTATAAAAGAGATAAGAATGATTTGCTTTAGGTATATTTTAATCAACCATACATTTTCATCTATCAAACGGTTACCGTGCCAAGAGCATCCATGACAGCCCATCCACTTTCGAAGTTCTCCTTCGCCCTCTTATACTTCCACAGTAGCAGGTTCGTCAATGCATCGATATGCTATCAATGGAAAGAATACATTTGTAATTAATCAACGGCCTCTTACTTGATAAGTAAACAATAAAAACAGAGTGTTTTTACCTCATCCCATAGCCATTCTCTCCGCCCCCATAAACTATCAAACCATGACACATTCACACTGGGCTTGCTTATCAATGGAAGAGGTGTCTCAGGCTCCCTGGCATTATAAAGATAGGGATCACAATAAATCTACGTGGTAAGAACAAACCTCAACAATAAGTAAATAAAGAAAAGTTAATGAAAACTAGTCAATTATTAATACAAAACTCACGGCGCCAACTTCTTAGCAGCATCATACCAAACCTCAAATGCCTCTGTGTTTTTTGGATGGAACGTGGCCTCCAGGGGATCATACATCCTATCTTTATTAGTGGCGAACAACTCACGGGCAACCGATTTTGTACCAGAAGTTCTTGCATTTTTCCTTGCCTGCACCTGAGATGATCGGGCTCCCTCGACAGAGCCTGCTTCATCAATCAATCGCCGTTCAGAGGAGGCTTTCACTGGAGCTTTCGAGAGCCTCTGACTTGACCTCGTGGCCACTCTTCGTCCCGTCGAGCCAACTCCTTGCGCAGAACTTTTACCCTTCTTTCGATTCACAGTAGCAGCCTTCAAGCCTTCATCCAATACTTCTGTCTTCCCAAAAACCAACCCATCACCTTCACACTTGTCCTCTTTAGCCTCACCAACCCCAGGCCTTTCGTTATCTTCTTCCAACTTCGATTCAGTGGGACTCCTTCCATCACATGGACCACCATCTCCTATATCTTCATTGACATCTCCAGCCTGAGCCTCACCAAAATTCTTCCAACAGCACTTGCACCGCCGAATCAAACTTTCAACCAAAGCCATCTTCCTAAGTAACACTTTGATTTGGACATCAATTTCAAGCAGGGTAACCTGAAAAGTACCGCATGTAATGAGTCCAAACTAATCAACTTCAAGTCATAAAATACATGCAAATAAATTACATTGGTAACGATCTCTTCTGCATCCGCCCTTTCTGTGCCTTTCTCCTGCACTGGAATGCTTTTCGACTCTGCGGTTGAATCAGCATTAACATTCTTGTCCTTCTCCTTCAATCTTGCTGATCGTAGCCTATCTTTCAACCTAGAATCTGGTTCCACTCTCCTCTTCTTCACCTCACCGAGTGGCGCAGCACTGTCGCAAGCTTTTCGCTTCGCCACCTCAGGGTTCACGATTAATTTAGGTGGGGACATATGTCTTTCTAACAAGCCCAACCCTTGCAGGTAATCCCACTCACGGCTCGACGGACTCACAGTACCCTACAAATTCATAAACACTTAACATAATCATCACATTATATTGCTAAATGAAAGAACTTATAAATAAAAGGATAATTTTAAAGTAAGGCCATAAACTGATTTCCTAACCAGACGTTCTGCATACTCAGGTGTGAATATCCCAACAACTCATCGTACTGATAAAATTCATCAACTCTCCAGTGAAGGATCCTCGGAAATCGATTCAGATTGCGTTTAATGATATGCGCACAATCTCGCCCTAGATCGGGCATGAATTCGTACACCCACGTCTGCATGGCCAAGACAAACCCATGCACATCGTAAGCCATCCGTTTTTCCTGTCTTAGTATATTCTCAACAACTCTACGACGCGATAGAGTCGCTGTCAAGAGGTACTCGTATGATACTCTGCCCCAGGGGTACTCTTGAAACCTTTTTAGATCATCCGCTAAATGCAAGTACTGCATCTCTATGTTCTTCTCCTTACGATCCCGCGGCAAGACCACAGCATACAACACAAATAAGAAAGCTAATTTCAGTGCATAAAGCGAACGTCCACCAGTCTTCTCACACTCTTTCCGGAATGCTACAGAGATATCGATGAACTTAAGGCTCTTTCTGTTTGTGAAAAAGAGACTGTGTATGGTGGAGAAAGCCGGAGGTTCGTACCACCCGCTAAATTTGAGCTCGGTCATCAGGCCAAACTCAACGGGACCAAACTCGTGAAGTCTCCCATTGATGTTGAAAGAGAGCCTATTTTCTATCGACGGAATAAAATGATTCCTTACGAGTATGTGATACAATTGACCTTGGAACTGTATGTCGCCAATGTCAAACAAGTGTCCAAAGCAAGAACGCCTCAAACTCAGCATGTTGTCAGCCCCTAATAGTTGTTTAACTGTTTCCAGCCACTCCAGATGGCATCTAAAAGAAACCAGGCCACCTACAATCATAATATATATTGTCATTCACATTTAATTGCCAAGCAACTACTCTCAAGCAAGGGAGACACCTAGAAAACAAAACAAACACTCAGAGATGGACAAATATAACAGAGAATCACTAAAACCATATTGCCAACCAAACCAAGTCCAGGGAGGTAGGAGTCATATAAACATAGACTCAACCCTATTTCGAAGCAAGCAAAATTCAGTGGGGGAGAAATCAAATAAACGAACACTGAGATCTGAACTAATATAACTAAATAATGACTGAAAAATTGAATACCCAAATATACAAACTTCAGCGCGGGAAAAATCAAATAAACTAAGACTCCAAATAAACCAACATAACACAAACTCAAGAAGGTTGTGTTCAAACACACAAAAACTCTTGACACCGGCGACACTACAGAACGCAACATTACCCCTGCATTTTACACTTTTTTCCTTTCAAAAACATTCGTAGAAAACCCTAACTCATCTACCCTTACGAAAAAACCACAAGATCAAACTTTAAATCTTCCAACAAGTTATAGGTTTTCACATTACCTTGACCGCCACCCCTACCCCTCGCCTGCTCCGCCATAGACGCCGTAAAATGCTTTTCGGTGCAACAATGCGGCTTCGTCAACCAAAACCTTCAAACCAACTAAGATCCCTGCTTCAAACACAAACGAACGGGCCCAAAATTTGTGTAACAACTCTGTTTTACGTCAGAAAAAATGGAAAATGCATTTTTCTTATATCTTAACTAACGGCCTACAGATATATATATAAACTGAAATAAAAACCGTTCACTAACCCACCCCTTAAACTCGAGTTCTTACACCGCTTCCTTGGAGGTCGCCTCTCGCCGCCAAGATTCAAACCCTTCCTCTCTTCCTCCTTGCTCTCTGCCTCCCTAAGCAACCCAGCAGCAACAGAACAATGCCCTTTAAAGACGTCTCCATTCATTTTATAATAAAAAATTCGCACCTCCTCGATTTCTGAAATTTACACACCCCTTCAAAATAGGCAGTTCGAACGTTTCAGAGGCCGATAAACACTCGTAAACCAAACTAAAAAAACGAAGATAACATCATCATGGTTAAACAACCACAACATCACTGCAGAAATGTCCGCCGATCTACCAAAAATGAGTATCGCAGGAGATATTGGCTGGCCGATAGAGCTGGCAGATATTGTACGGACCTCAAAAGGTGGAACCTTCAGTTCCTTTTTGACTTTGGGGCCATTTCTAATCATTAACTTCAAATATAATCAAATATAATATTCTAACTACCCTGGTGGTACCACTGTTAACCCCCAAACAGTTATATCGGCCATTTTTTTTTAGGGGGGGGGGAATGCCACGTGGCAATGATCCAGCCAAGGTATGCAAATGGCCAGGATGCAGCGTCGAGCGAACCATTTCAAAGGAACATTCATATATGTATCTTTTTCAGAGGAAAATTAATGTTTGAATTTGTGCTTCCACATAGATCACTAGCTATTTGGATTTACTACGACTTTTTAGGTCTATATATGTAAAATGAGTGGAGTATATCCAACATATAATTGTTTAAATTAATTTGAAAGGATATTTAATTTTTAAAATTATATTTAATCTTATTAATTTATTTATTGAATCGACTTCAAACAAATTTTAACCAAGTCAAGAATGAGTCGAGCTCTATTATTTTAATATATTTATATTTATTTGTTCCATTTTTACTTATTTAATATGAAATTATATTTAAATTTGTTTTATATATAGACTTATCGAACCAAACTCAAGTAAACTTTTAATAAACAATCGATCATGAGTTGAATATCGATCTAGTTATTTGATTTGATTTGTATATGTGCGTTGCTTTCAAACTCTACTTCTAGTAGCATGCATCATAATTTCTTTAATTATGATATTAAATATTATTCATTTCATCGTAAGACAGAATCCTGGTAATGAAATCAAAGTTAATGTTACGCGAATGAAATCCTATGTTCTTATATAAGTTATCTTCTCGAATTTATTAGTTTTTCAGTTTTTCAACTTTTTCTTCACAATATTGAATTTATCATGCACTATCTTTCATTTATAATTATTAATTAGTGCCGATTCTACTCAATTAAAGTTAATAATAACTTTTTAGTTTTTTTTATAAATGAGTTGATTAATTCTTTCAAAATTATAATTTATAATTTTTGTAACCTCAATTTTTTGTTTATAAATCGCGATTTTAATGGATTATATTATAATTTTAAATTTTATTGGCAAAACATTGTTTTGAGTCCTTGTACTTTTAAATTTTTTCAGATTGGATATGATCCCTCTATTTTATTTGGATAAAATTAAGTTCTGAGAGACTTAATTTTATCTAAATTTATAGTCACGATGACTTAATTTTATCCAAATTGATAATATATTGACCTCATTAAAACCAAATTGACAGTATGTGGACCCAATTTGAAAATAAAAACAAAATTCATTTTTTAAAAAAACAAACAAATAAAATTTGAAAAAAATAATTAAATAAAAATAAACATAAATTGAATTTTTAAGTAAAAAAAATTATTTAAAAACTGAAAAATAAATTTAATATTTTTTTAAAACCACTATAATTTTATTTTTTTTATTTTGATTTATTTATGTTTGAAAAAGTTCAAACAATTGTTAAAAAAATTATTTTTTATTTACTTGATTTTTTTTATTTTTTTAACTATTGTTTGATTTTTTAATTGACTTTTTTTAAAATAAAATAAACTTACAGCATTTTATAAAAAAATATTTATTTATCTATTTGCTATTTTTTATTTATTATTATAATTAAATAAAATTAACATACTTTTGATTTTTTTTTAAAAATAATAAATAAAAAGAAAATTACAGTGGTTTCAAAAAATTTAATGAAATTTATTTTTATTTAATTTTTTACCTTAAAAAATCGATTTGTATATATTTTTATTTAATTTTTTTTTTCAATTTTCATTTGTTATCACGACACCACATTAATATCTGATTAACACGAAGTGTGACTGGCACAACTCGATTCCAATGAAGGATGGATCAAGGCGCGAACCAGAAATATTTAAATAAGGAAATGAACTACTACATTCCAGGATCGATATTTTGGTCTGAGAACTCTAATTCTGAACTGATTTCAAGTACTCACAAATGACTGAATAATAGTAGTACTTAATTGATTATCGAGTTATTGGACTCGTCCAAAATCAAAAGCTGTAATATTGGACTTCTTATATATAACTGAGTTGCGGAAGCAAAAGAAAGACATTCAAAATACAAGACCATCTGAGCCTTGTACAAAAGAGCTCCACTCTCAGCACTTCTCCCTTCAACACCAGCTCAACCTGCACATTTAAAAACAAACATGCGAGGCTGAGTACAAGGGTACTCAGTGAACACGTTGCCAAAAATATTTACTGAACTGAAAACTGATTTTCTTATCATGCATCTGAGTAAACACAGGGGTTTTATCTGAAAAGCCCTATGTTTTACTAAATCACTTTCTGTCTTTGAGCGCTCTTTTCTGTTGTATGATCATCCATATCCGAACTGAAAGTCGAGTAATAGCTCCGCTCAGCCTTTTCTACAACCACCGAGGAATAGCTCCGCTAAAGCCTTTTCCAGGGACGCTTAACATTGTCGATATCTTAGTCAGGAATAGCTCCGCTCAGCCTTTCCCTCTTCCTAATATCACCGACCTTAAGTGTACACTAACCTCGGTTAACACGGTAAGTTAGCACGAGGCCCGATCGATTTAAGAGTTAGAAAGCCTCTTGCGAGCTAACTAAATACATATAAGGATATCATACAAAACAAAACATTTTATGCATGACAATAACTTATTTGCATCAGAAATAATTAACTGCTGGTGAGCAAAAACTCAAATAATTACCTGGACTAAGAGTCCGTTGAAAAAGAAAGCACAACTTTCACCGTTGTTTTAATACGACAGCTGCTAGTTCTTCACAGGTCTTATCCCTTGCGGATCTGCTAGCCTTCAATATATAAAAGATATACTTAGCATGTTGATCCTAAAACTGACAGGACTCAACATGACACGAAGGCCTATTAGGGTCTAGTATCCGTTATAAATTTTCTCTTAGTTTAAGGGTTGATCTCGACCCCAGCTCTTAAACATCTTAAGACATACATCATCATCATTTAAGGTATCAAAATACCTCAACATCCAACACAACTTGATACTAGAACCAAGGTCAACATTTAAGCTCATAAACTGATAACACTCTGCACATCACCCATCTTTACAGAATTTTCTGCTTTGACTCGCTAAGGTGCAGGAGATGTACCCTATACCTTTGGAAAGCCACGGACGTCTAGAATTTTACAGAATTTACAGTGACTCAAGACGATTAGTAACGAAAAAGTTATACCCGATTTACTAAAAAGTGGCAGAACTGCCAAAATTTCCAAAAGAAAATCATGTGACCTGATTTTGATGATTTTTCATAATCGACTTAGGAAGGATTATGGACTGAGACATATACAATTAAAAAGCCACGGAAGTCTAGTTTCCGGAAAAATTTACGACGACTCAATATGATATCTAACGAGGGAGTTATGCTCGTTTTACTGAAGGGTGGCGAAACTACCGAACAGAGCTGCGCAGCGCGCCGTCTGCGCGAACTCCAAACAAACTCCGAATCAGTCGACTGATTAACCTCATCAGTTAACTAATTCACCTCATCAGTTAACTGAACTGATGAGCTTCAGTCCGGAACTAATCAGCCTAAGCTAGGACTGATTTATTTCAGTTCAACTGATTCACTCCATCTGTTAACTGATGAGCTTTAGTCCGGAACTGATTAGCCTAAGCTAGGACTGATCTATTTTAGTTCAACTGATTCACTTCATCAGTTAACTAATGAGCTTCAATCCGAAACTGATTAGCCCAAGTTAGGACTGATTTTTTTCAGTTCAACTGATTCACTTCATTAGTTAACCGATGAGCTTCAGTCCGGAATTGATTAGCATAAGCTAGGACTGATTTATTTCAGTTCAACTGATTCACTTCATCAGTTAACCGATAAGCTTCAGTCTGGAACTGATTAGCCTAAGCTAGGACTGATTTATTTCAGTCCAAATATCAAGCTTTCATCACCTCAAAACATCTCAAACTCGACTACACATGCTTGCACATAACCAACTAATTTTCTAAACATTAACGTCATTTAGAACACCAAAAATCCACACATATACTTCTTAAGCTTAGATCTGAAAATATATGTTTATATAGCTCATGATTTTCGAAAATACCTTTCAAAACAACTAGGGAGAAAAGTTGGAAGAAGCTTGGAGGAGATGAAACGACTGAAACAAAGCTTCCAACAATAACGCCAGAAACCCAACGGTGAAGAGCGGCTGAAGGATAGCTTGAGCTCTTCTTGACAAGGCTGCAACTTCTTGCTTCTACCACTCTCTCTCTATCTCTCAGTTTCTCACGCAGAGATGAAAATAAAAAGGTGGAATGAAATGCTACATAGCTGCACTCTCTCTCACTTCTTGTGCAGAAAATGAAGATGAAAATAAAAAGAAGAAATGACAAGCTGCTGCGTTTCCTCTCTCTCTTTCTCGAAAATTTTGTGTGGAGAAATGAAGATGGAATGGAGAAAAAGAAAGAAAGGCAGCTTGCTTTTGCCCTCTCTCTCTCTCTCTCTCTACATAAATGCTTGTAGTTGAAAAGAAGATTTGACAGCTTAATAAATTAGGTAAGGCTAGCTTCAGATTTCTCCTTCTACTAGGCCACAGTAAATTGCCACAAACGGTTTGGTACATGGCAGAAGGAATGGCTTCTCACCTTGGGGAATGCGAATTGACACATATCGGGTTTTAAATATCAGTTATTCGGTTATTGTGATATTTTCTGACTCCGAAAAAATCCCGAACTAACCCGAGCTTGATAAAGTAATTCACTTATTTTAAAATAATAATTTATTTGAAATTATTGATTTCTAAAACACTGCTTTAAAATACTGATTTTAAATCCTCAACAACTAAAACATCCGAACTAGAGAATATCTAATTTTCTCGGCTTGAACATCTCGTTTAAATTATCTGAATTTAAACAATTGAATGACTGGAGAATATCTGATTCTCCCAGTCCTAAAAATATTTATCGAAATATCTAATTCACGATAAACACGCACCTTAATTTAAAAGAATAGGAATCAAATTTATCTAAAATTATGATTCCGACTTTCCATACTTACTGAAAGAAAAATAGTTAACCCACCTACGAGAATTTATTGACCCTGAATTCAATGCAACTTAACGGATACTTTCGACCATAATCTTACTGGAAATTACTTTACTAAATAGTAATTACCACAATTATCTGCGATTAAGCAGTAATTAATTTACGGGGTATTACATTTGTTTATTTAAAAATATGTGAATTTTTAATTTTATTCTCGAATAAGATTCTATAATATCAATTTAGTTAAAATGAGATCCATGTACTATCAACTTGGATCCCAAGGACTTGATTTTATTCAAATTAATAGTATATGGACTTCATTTTAGCCAAATTGATAGTACACAGACTTTCTTTTAATCAAACTAGCATTACACAACTCCGTGCATCGTGTCATGTTTTACAATTTTGTAAAATAATTTAATGAGTGAATAGTGATAGTAAAATAAGATAATATATATTTATATTTAGATAAAATATTATAGAACCATTTACAGTCAACTACGCTCTCGTTTGAAAATGTTTGTTATTTTAGGGGTTTTGTTTTTTTTTTTTCTAAATATTTATCATTTTAGATATTTTCACACACTCTCTCACAATTTAGATCCTATCCAAAATCCTACAAAATATCTTAATTCTAACGTATATCAATAGTTCAAAAGTAAAATCAACAAAACTATCAGTTGTGGTCAAATTTATCAAGTTTCATGTAATTTCAATTCATATGTAAGAGTACTAGCTTGTTTTATCAGTCCAAACATATGATACAAAATTACAATAGTAATTTTTTTTAGCAAATTAAAATATGTGAAAATAAAGAAGTATGAGTGTGATAGTACTTGACTACTAAATGGTGGAAGAAGATCCTCTCTCGCGCATGTTGGTACAACACATAAACTGTGCACTCAAAGTTCAATGCTTTGTTTGATTTTCTTTTTTTTTCAATTTTTTTTTAATTTTTTGTTTATCCCTCATACTTAATCATTTTTAATATATTAAATATTATTTTTAAATTATTAAGTTTATCAGGGGTTTTTTCATAATTATGGTTACTTTTTTAGTTAATCATTTTATTTATGATTAATTATATAATAATTAGGATTTATAATTAATTTAATTTTTGAATAAAGCTATTTTAGTTATTGATTTTATAATATATTATAGTATTTCAAGAAATATGAAAAATAGAAAAATTATACCAAAATAGCACAATTCAGGACTCAAATTTGCACAACAGGGGTGTTGTGCTATTGCAGAATAGAAGATCTCGGTCCCTTAATGTTAGCCTTTGAGATTAAAATGAACTTAATTGATTTTATTAGTGATCCAAATAATATTTCATGATCATCAATTCTACAATTTGATGTGACGATTAACTAATAATATTTATCTAATGAATGTTAATGGTATGAATTAATCTTATATTAAAAAGAAATATAAATTCATTGCAAAAAGATTCCCACAAAGGAAAATAACATGCATGCATTATTTAGTAATTTATTTAATTTTTGTTGGTATAGCCTTTATAAGATCATCATTTACAACATTTTTTATGTGTTTAAATTGATAACAAAATTATAATATAGTATACCAATTCTTTTAAATTATAGTTTGTTGAATATTAACTAATTCATTAAAAGTTATTGATTTATTCATACATATCAATTGAGTAAAACTATAGCTAACTTATTATTATTTTAAGTCAATAACAGATGACGAGATAAAACGTATGGATTTTACTCAATTAAAAATCATAAAAAAATTAACCAATTGCCTATTCTTCTCTAATAAGAAGATAATTATTGGATATATATAATTTAACAATCAATCTTATAAATACTTACAATGAAAATTTCCATATTGCGATAAAATTGAAATTATGTTACATTATAATTTTAAAATATTGTTATAGTGACCAATAAAAAAAAACTAAACTTTCAATTCTATATTAATAGAAAATTGTGAATGAAAATCTAAAATTGTATATTGCTTACAAAATTACATATTCGGTGAAAAAAAAAACCATAAAGTGTACAATGGTGACAAAAATTCAAAATGACATTTCATAACAATAAAACATTTAAATCGTATACTAATGACAAAAATTGTAATTGTATTTAAAATTGTACAATAATTTTCATATTTTTAGTACTAACCATTTATAGTCTGTCCATCTAATTAAAGTATAAAAAAATATCGGTTAGAATTTGTTGCCTCAAATACTGTGAAAACAAAATCACGTGCAATGTTATACACAATGTTGTAGTCAATGTTACTCACATTACCGACAACATTGTTACAGGATTTTAAAAAACAGTTTGCACGAAAATATCTTTAAAACACAAGTATAAAACAGCTTGTGAAAAATGTCAATGTGCAAAAATTAGAGTTGATATTGAAGCTAGTGTTAAATATTGTGCCTTCAACACGCAGCGGAAATTTAAAGAACAATTTGCACGAAAATTATTTTTAAATCTCATACAACATGCATGTGCATAATGAAGAAGTTGATAATAATGAATCTGGAGAGTTGCATGATTACCAACTGGTTAGAAATGTGAGAAAGCCTCCTAGATTTGATGATTATGAAATGTCCTTTCTTGCTTTTAATGTGTTTAATTGCATGGAAGGTGATGAACCTATAACCTATAAAAAAGCTTTGAAGTCTGTTGATTCTGATAAGTGGTTGAATGCAATGAAATGTGAAATGAAGTCCTTACATGAGAATAAAACTTGGATACTTGTTCAAAAACCTGCTAATACCTCTGTGGTTGAGTGCAAATGGCTTTTTTAAACTTAAAAATGAAACAGAATCTGTTAGATATAAAGCTAGGTTAGTTGCTAAGGGTTTTACTCAAAAAGAAGGGATAGATTACAATGAAATATTTGCCCTTGTTGTCAAATTCATCACTGTAAGAATAATGTTAGCTTTAGTTGCTCAGTTTGACTAGGAATTAAAACAAATGGATGTTACAACTGCCTTCTTGCATGGTGATTTGGATAACAATATTTATATGAGACAGCCTGAAGGCTTTGTTGATTCTGCAAAACCAGAGCATGTTTGTTTGCTTAGGAAAGCCCTTTATGGGATGAAGCAATCTCCTAGGTAATGGAATATTAAATTTGATCAATGCATGCAGTCCCTTGATTTCAAAAAATCTGATTTTGATCACTGCTTGTACTACAAATGTGATGATAATATTCATATGTTTCTGCTCCTATATGTTGATGATATGTTGCTAATTAGTCCTAAACTTGATTCAATTAAGCATGTGCAAAATAAACTTTGTGAAAATTTTGATATGAAAGATTTAGGAGATGCAAAAAAGATTCTTGGCATGCATATCATTAGAAATAAGAAGACTTCCACTCTGGTCTTGAATCAAATTGACTATGTTAAAAAGATTTTGAGTAAATTCTCTATGACCAATGCTAAACCTGTGAATGTGCTTCTTGCTGTTCATTTCAACTTGAGTAAAAGTATGTGTCCCTCATCTGAATCTGAAATTGATAAAATGAAAACTGTGCCTTATGCTAATGTAATTGGATCTGTTATGTATCTCATGATTAGTACTAGGCCTGATATTGCTTACTCTGTTAGTTGTCTAAGTAGGTACATGTCAAATCCTGGAAAACCTCACTGGGAAGCCTTGAAATGGCTTCTCAGATATGTGAAATCCACTGAGAAATGTGGTCTGACTTTCTCTAAGTCAGCTGATGGCTTGAAACTTGCTGGATATGTGGATTCTAATTATGCCAATAATATGGATAATAGAAAGTCCACAACTTCATATGTGTTTACTTTGTGTGGTGGTTGCATTAGTTGGAAATCACAACTCCAACACATTGTTGCTCTGTCAACTACTGAATTTGAGTATGTTGCTGCAACTAAAGCTTTTAAGGAAGCTATATGGTTGAATTGTTTACTGTCTGAAATTGGTTTTTTGGATAAATCTCCCATTGTATTTTCTGATAGTCAATCTGCCATACAATTATGCAAAAAACCCTATCTTCCATGATAGAACTAAGCACATTGATGTTAGGTTTCATTTAATTCATGACATTATTGAAAAAGGTGAAATTTTACTTGACGAGATTCATACTGATTACAACCCAGCTGATATGGGTACCAAATGCCTTCCAGTTGAAAAGTTAAGGTTGTGCATGAAAATCCTGAAGTTTGATCTTGGTTAAAGTTTCATTTCTCTTGTTATATCTGTGTTATTTATGTTTCTTACCCTCCTGATCTTTCTCTGTGAATCTCAAGTTAAGTTGGGTTGGCCTCTATGACCAGGTTCTGCTCTGTGCTCTCCTCTTCCTCTTCTTCTTTGTCTTTGTGATTTAGAAGAAGTAAAATGGCGATGATGATACCCCCGCACTCTTCTGCTGGTTGACTGTTGATGCACTTGGGCCAAATGTGGAGATTGTGAGTTATGTTGGCCCAATCTTAATTGGCATTATATCTATTGGCCCATTACTACCCTGGCGGCCCAGCTCCTCTCGGCCCACTTAAGTGCTGCCCTAATACTATATGTATTAGTTAATCCTAATTGCACTCACACTCTGATCTGCGCCGTTCTCTCTCTCTCTCTCTCTCTCTCTCTCTCTCTTAGCAAACCCTAGATCTAAGCTCTGTGCTTGATCGCGATCTCTCTCCCATCTCCGGCTACTTCCTCCGGAAACCTTGTATCTCTGTGATACTGTAGCCTTCGTCGGAGTATCAGAGGTTGAGTGATGAGAAGTTTGTCGAAGGTTGAAGTGGGCTGCCAGTAGAGGGTCGTTCTCCGATTACCTTTGTGGTTCTCCTTCTCTGTGCTCTGTGCGTTTCAGTCAACGTTGAAGTGCTCCGGTAATTTGGGTTACCAGAGCCGATCTGTCACCCCCTCTCTTTATCTCCTTCTTGCTGCAGCTAGAAGGTGAAGTGTTTCCTAAGCAACGTACGGTGACGGCCGCCCTCGGTGAAAGCAGTGAACGGTGAACCTCTCGACGGCACGGATACCTAACAAGTCCTTGTATTTTATTATTTATTTTCATTAGGTCTATATATATTGTTGCTATATGTTACATATTAGGTCCTTAATTATATAAATTTTTCATTTCAATGTCCTTGTACTTTTATACTTGATTTCATGGGGACCTTGTTTATAGGATTTAATTGCTGGCGGGGTTAACCTTTTTCCGTTAAAAAAATAAAATATTATCAATTCATATTTAATTCAACTACAAATCATGTCCTAGAGTTAGAATATTATGCACTTAGATACAAAGTTTAATTATGCATATTTCTTGCTCTGTTAGCCATGGAAGTAATGAATTGAAGTTGAAGATATATACAAAACAATGGACATATATTCTACTAACTTGATAAATATTATCAGTTGAAAGTTCTCATTAATTAATTCAAAAAAATTAAATATAAGTGAGACATTTGTTTTGAAGTAGAGAGTTGCATTAAATATTTAATAATATTAATTTAAAGGGAAATTTACACTTTGATACCTACATTTTGAACATTTTTTTAAAAAATGACCCACTTTATTACTATTAGTAAAACAATACCCACTTTTTCAAAACTTTTGCAAATCTGACCTCGATCAAATTTTCAGCTAAGAATATCTATGTGGCATGTTCAACAAATTTATTTTATTTTTAGTTCATAATTGACATGAAATATTCAGATAATATTTTTTATTGGAGTAAAAAAGTCACGCAAAAATTCCGGTGTGCCACATTGATATTCTAAGCTGGAAATTTAATCGAGATCAGATTTGTAAAAAATTTGAAAAAGTGAGTAGTGTTTTCCTAATAGTAATAAAGCAGATCATTTTTAAAAAAATATACAAAATGTAGGTATCAAAGTGTAAATTTCCCTCGTATACATATTTGAATGGTCTTGTTAGAGTCGGTTGATGTGTTGAACTTTGGATTTTCTTCTTTCTTCTATTAGCGCACCGTACCAGTCTTTTGCATTTTAGTTCTTCCCGTATTGGGACGAGATAATAGAAATTCAAAATGCATGCATCAACACAAAATCATCCAAATTGGTGGTTGTACGGTGGACTCCAACTGATCAAACAAATATAATCGAGTCTTCATATTAATCTCGTGGATATGAGCTTGTACAATATGGACATAATTTTTTTAAAAAAAAAAAATTTAACGAAAAGTGGATTAGAGGATTTTATCCATGTCATGATCAGTATATATATTATATTGCAATCTTAACATAGATATAGATTGAACTTTATCGAAAACACAAAAACTATTGCAGGACACGTGTGTAGGACGTTGAGGTTGGGTATGCGCTATATGAGATGCCATGTTGGAATAATTTTCCCATCCCCCCCCCCCTCCTTCGGCGATTCTCTAGTCCCACTTGTGTGTGCCAACCGTGTACCACTATTAATAATTTTCCCTATCTACCTAGCTACTACCATGCACACTGCAGCTTTTCTTGGCTTCCCCCTCTCTCTCTCTCTCTCTCTCCCCAAAATGTTAGATACAATTAAGGTGCATTTGCCTCATAGGAATGCAAGTTAATCAAGACAAAGATGCACATATCTAGCATATTAATTACCGTCCGTCACAGCTGCTTGAAGCTATCTAAATATATAGAGGGAAAACCTACAACCTTCTCATTCAACACATAATCTGCAAAACATGAGAAGCATCGTTTCCAAATTACTTGCATTTATATTCTTAGCTACGCTTCTTCACGTTTCAACACAACTTGCAGCTGCTACACTTGCAAGTAAGCACTTTCTTTCTATCATAATCTCTATGTTTATTTAATTCGTGTATATATATATATATATATATATATATATATATGTACTATATAGAATGATGTTCTCTCAGCATATTTTATTACATAAATATGCGTCTCCTTTCTGAAAAACTAATTTTCAGTTTGTCACAGGAATTTAAGACCAGACTTTTCGATATAGTATAATATTTGTGACATTAATTAATATTTCTCCTATCATTGATTTTAAGTATAATTTATTCTATGCATTTCTAAATACTTTAAAATTGAGTTGTTTTTTTATTTAATGTAGTGATACTTTAAAAAAGATTAATATATATATATATATATATGCACAAACACATTCTTTGGACCTTTGAAGGTGCCATTAAAATGAAATGTTATCATTAATTTATTATTTTTACCTTGAAATAAACCGGACAAACATTAATTTAGTTAAAAATAAAATGATGGATTTTATCTCAGGAGACAATAAAAATAAAGATTTTATGGGAATTCATCGACATTATAGGTGCCCCTTCGGTTGCTGTGGACGTGGAACTGGAAAAAGAGGCTTTTATTGCTATTGCTGCGTTTATCCTCGCGAAAACCCCCATAATTAATTAGATATATAGTTATTGATGTATATATGTTCCCAGCTTTCATTACTATCTCTAATGTGTAAATGTATAAAAATAGACAAAATAAAATAGTAATTGGGAAAAATAAATAAGATATAAGGCTATATTAGTTTTATGGGCAATTTGGAGTATAAATGTCTTAAATACCCTTCATGACACACTTGTCCCCACACTCCAATCATTGGGTAAGTGAACATTTTACATTTTTTTAATAATTAAACAATAAATGCACCCACACCTAACATATAAAAATAAAAAAAGATGATCGATTCCTACCAAATTTCACCTAACGAAAACTGATAATAAATAACGATTGGCGTAGCGATAATTTTTAAAAAATTACTGTTATGCATTAACGAAAACTGATAATCAATAACGATTGTCGTAACGAATTTTTTTAAAAAACTAACGTTATGCATTTAATTATGCATAACGAAATATTTCTAAAAACTAACATTATTCTTTTTTTTTTCTAGTTCTAAAGTAATATTTAAATCTAAATTTATGAACTAGTGTTGTGGTTTTTTTTTATTTTAATTCTATAACATTAAGCTAAAAGGATAATGATAGAAATAGAAGGTATAAGTGATAGCTTGAACAATTAAACAGAGAACATAACAATAATTAAAAATAAGTCTAACAAGTAACGATAAACCATAACATTAGTTAAAATGGACACAATGATAATTAAAATAAATCCATAACAATAATTTAATTAAAACCATAACGAAAGTTGAAATAATTATCATTATGCCCAATGAAAATTAAAAAAAATGCCTAACGAAAGTTATTATAATTATCATTATTATAACGATTGTTTATCATTATAACTTAATACTAGGAATTATAATTCAAAGCCATAATGTTGATTTAGTTTTATTCATTCTATAAAATGCATGTTTAACTAATAGCCATACGATTATTATACTAAGAAATTATAATTCATAGCCATACAATTATTATACTAAGAAATTATAATGGTTGTGTATAGTTTCAAAACGATAGATTAATAGGTCATAACGATTGTTGAAAACTAAAGTTAATAATAATGAAAGTTAATAAAAACAATAGATTAATAGGCCATAACCAAAGTTAATGATAACGAAAGTTAATAATAATGATGAATTAATAGGCCATAATGAAATCTAAAATATGGCAAAATGATACTTTAAAAGTGTAAAGATAATCTAAAATATGCATAACGATAACTATTATGCATAAAGATAATTCAAATAATGATAAATCAACTATTTTCATTTAGCTTGAATCAATCTATCATTATGGAAGATTTAGGCATATCATTCAACTATTGTTATATATCTATGAACTATCATTATAGAGTGAATAAACTAACGTTTAGTTCTTCAACTATACTATCGTTATGCAAATTCTAACCTATCGTTACACAACCATAACGTTAACTAAAAAGATATGGGAGAGAGAGAGAGAGAGAGAGAGAGAGAGAGAGAGAGAGTAGAGAGGATGGTTAGTTACAAAGAAATATTTTATTCTTTTTGCATGGAAAGTACAAGTGTGTAATGCACTTTTCTGAAAAAGTGGGAGAATATTCAGCTTTTGTGGTCAAATTATTTAAATATAGTACAAATTATCCAAATAACTCTTATAGTGTTAAAATTTATCCAACTATCCAAATTTTAGAATTAAATTATCTTGATAAAAATTTCTCCCTGTGTTCAAAATGATTTTTTTAATTATGTTGATATATGCGTATATTATTCATTCACTGAAATTGATGTATTGACTAAAAGTTTATTTGCATGCTATGTCAATGCAAGAGTAATTTAATATTTAATACTGATATATATATATATATATATATATATATATATATATATGAAAGTGATAAATACTACTGTCTACAGTCTTCAGTCTTCCACTGCCCGGAATTGGGGACAAAAACAAGGGTATGTAATTTGCAAATTGGTCCTCAATTAATAACAAAGATGCAGATAACATGTTTGACTTAACTTCGGTGAAATTACGATCAGACCCCACTACCTCGAAACACCATAAACATTTGTAGAATTTCTTCCCAAATTCACCCAATAAAATAAAAGGAATTAATTACATCTTATTAAAATCTAACAAAGAGAATTTAGCAGTACGTTATATCTAGCAGTCTGCACTATAATAGATCATCTCTATCAATAAAATACAACCAAATCAAATATTCCATATCCAATAGTCTGCACTACAATTCTACACCAAAATATAATATTTCATAATATTCTCTTTTCAATTATTCTTTTTTTTTACAATTATTAAACATATAATATACTCCTCCGTTTCACATAAATGTAAAAAAATGTCATTCTACACAATCAAAGTAAAAAAATTCACATTTTTCTCATATTTGCACTCATTTAATACATTCAAACAATCATATTTAATTCATTTGATGTATTCATATAAGGGTGTTTAAAGTAATTTGATTATCTAATTAATGTCTTTATTAATATGTGTGTGCATTCATCCGTAATGACATTTATTCATAAATGGAGGGAGTGTGCAATTTCATTTAGTAGGATATTTATCAATGTAAAAATAAATTAACATTTCATAATAATATATTAAAATTTATTTAAATTAATAAAAAAAATGAAACTAATTACAACTTTACTTAAATATTATTTTCATTCAAAAATGCTTATTTATTTACAAAATCAAAAATCAATCACAAAATACATTTTTGTTTTTCAAATAAAGTAAAATGCTCGCCGTCCTTTCTTCTCCAACCCACATTCAACTTTCTCTCTCTCCCTCCTCTCCCTAGAAAACCTCCATATTCTCTGCAGCTCGTATTTTTTTGGTAACCCACAAGTCCACAAGTGCAAAAGAAAAAAAAAAAGAAAAAGAAAAAAAGATGCGAAGAGAAATAGGGGAAAAAAACACTAAATTGACCAAGATAAAAGAAAAGAAAACAATAGCTAAAAATTATCCCGACGAGGAGAGAAGAACGCCAAATATGGTGTCCCTCTCTCATCTCCCTCATTTTGCCGTCGTAGATGCCGTGACCTGGCCACTGTAGCACACAAAAACGGCAAACATTGTTGGAGTTGACCTCAATGGTCCAAATGTTTCAAGTTTGAATCTCACCACCAACATCATTAGGTGTGTCACACGTAATTTTTCAAATGTGATTGATTTGCAGGTTATTACACAGAAGCGGAGTTTACACAATACGCATTTCGGTAGCGACTGCGGTTGCGGGTTATCTTCGACATAAAAAAAAACTGGAAATATAGATATAATTCGGTAAAATAAATTTATTCGGTCATATATTTCGTTCCAACTATTAAAAAAATTATTCCTAACGCCGTTCAAACTAACATATGCAGTTATGCACCATCAAAATCATTTAATAAAATTTGGGTTGATGGCAGGAATTAAAGTGCTTGTTTTCTTAATTGATTTAGTTTTGTACTATTTTCACTAATCATAAGAGTTTGATAATCACTTAAATTATTTTTATTATTACAAGCACTTTATATATTATAATTTTTTAATAATATATAATTTTTAATATTATTTATTTTTTAACATTATATATTTTTTTGAAATGATCAAATTAATAGTTAATAATTTTTAATAATTGTCATTTTAAAAATACTAAATCATTAAGCAATTCATATTTCAATTATAAGACAAAATTGAATCTTATTAAGAACATTCTTATTTGGTGCAATTTGATACAAAAGGTTGGGGTTGCCAAAAAAAAAAAGGTGCTGAAATTACACCTATTTAGTGTAGACTCTGCATCAAATAGGTGTTTAGTATTGGAATTATCCTTAGCTCTCTAATCTTCTTTTGGTACGTTATATTTTTGGTGTTTCACACATTGCATTTCAATTCTAATTATGATTGAATCAATCACAATAATGAATTATTGTTAAATTAAAATTGAAAATGAAATACTAAAAAATTTATTATAAATCATAACTAGGTGGAATAGATTCTAATTAATAATTATAAAGTTAAACTAAAAAAATAAGAAAGTGAAACTGAAAAAAATAGAAGAAAAATTCACAGTTTAATAGTGAAAGATGCAATAAAATTAACACATAAAATCTAATGCATCATATGCTTCTGATTGAAATAAATGCAGATTTATGGTCGAACACAATTCGACATCTCATAAACAGGTTGCCGAGCTGCCATTATTATATGACGTTTCTCAAACAATAATTTTAACGCAAATTCTTGCATCCACCGATTGTACGCAAAGTCTTCTCTCTCATTCATTTCTTTTTCGTAAATCCTAGTTTCAACTCTCTCTTCGGCCTCTCTCGCACTATTCCTTTCTCTCTCTTTATTTTAAGCCCTATTTCGAACCGATTTTTTGAATTTCTTTTACGAATCCCAACGTACACTATTTTCGATCCAGTGCTATAAAAAAATGCTCGTCTCAACGAGCACAACAATTCCCTCAAACAATTGACTAAATCTACTCCTCAATCGGCCAGTATTTGGCTGGAAACCCACGGTCCCAAAACCCTTCTCTCTCTCTCTTTTTTCCGCAAAAAAATAATCGAACTGGTATTAGATTTTTAATCACATAAACATGTATGTTAATTACACAAAGTCAAATGTATACTTATATCCTGAACTTTGACACTTTTTTTAAAAATGTCCCGAACTTTAAATAATACCAAAATATATCCTGAACTTTGATATTTTTTCTAAAAATATCATGAACTTTGACCTTTGTCTAAAAATGACCCGAACTTAAAAAAATTTAAAAAAAATGTCCTGAATTTTCCATTTTTTTTTTCAAAAATGTCATGAGATCCAATTTTAGGCGGTGGATTAGTGACGAGGCATACCGAAATCTAACATGCCAAAGTGACATGAAATTCGTAATTTTTTAAAATAAATAAATAATGACGACATTATTTTCCGTTTTCATCTCCAAAACTGTAACTTTTCATTTTAACAAATGTCCCGTACCAATCCAATTTGAAGAGAAAAAATGATTTATTTTCACTCATATCGAAATTCTCAATACTAATGGAAAAAGAAAATTAAATGATTTCTTCTTATTCTTCCCAAAATCTCAATTTGAACAGAATCAACCTAATTTGCAGAAAAAAATTGTATACCCTTCAAATTGAGATTTTAATTTAAAAAAAAATCTATTTCACTTTGACACGCTGGACTCTAGTATGCCTCGTCATTAATCCGAAACTGGAAATTAAATCCTATGACATTTTTACAAAAAATGGAAAGTTCTTGACATTTTTATTATTATTTGAAGTTGGAGACATTTTTAGAAAGAAATGTCAAAGTTCAGGACATATTTTAGTATTATTTGAAGTTCAGGACATTTAAAAAAAAAGGTCAAAGATCGGGGACATACGTATATATTTGGCCTTACACAAATGAAATCTCTAATAATAAAATTTCTAAGGCGAAATCATTGAACATAATAATTAGAATGTACATCGAAGTGTACCTAAATTCATATATCTTTGATCTTTATGTTGAATCTAAAACTATGAATCTTTCAAATGAATAATATCACATTTGTTTTATGCGATGTCCCAAAATTTCATAAATAATAATATATCTCATTTATTTAATAAGAGAATTTAATGTAGTGAAAACAACATTAAAAACTAAAACAATATTTATTTAATCTTAACCATTACTCATCTTCATGTCACCGCCTGAGCTTCCTTAACCTGAAAAATAAATAATAATTTTGGAATGAGTGCTATTAACTCAATGAGGTCCACATTTATTCAAATTATACAAATATATAACAAAACAAGTCATCATAACGTAGTGCCCGTATGCCGTCACATCATAATAATCCGGAGAATTTCATCAATAAACATAAAGCCCGTAAGCTATCATAAATTACCCAGAGGGGGTCATTATAAACATAAAACCCGTAGTCAATCATCAATAACATCTGCATATCATATACAAGTATAATAGAAATAAATGTACTTTAATTTCAACGTTGGATCCCCACCTTTACTTAACTTGAAAATGAAATTAGTTAGATCATTGCGTGCCGCCTATCATTAAATATTTAACAAACTTTAATAATAATAATAATAATAATAATAATGATAATAAATGTATAGTGAAACAATTCCCAACTTCCAAGCCCCAACTCCTCTCGGCCCAATCATTGAATAACAAGCCCAACTATACACTAACTCTAGCCCATTTCGTCAGTAATTTTATTCTAGCCTACCATCTTTGATCAAACTAAATAAAATAGATGAAGTACACCTTTCACTACTCATCTCGGCAACAATTCCCGAGTAGCCTCTCTCTCTCTCTCTCTCTCTCTCTCACTCTTCTCCCGAACATCCCCTTCCCGTCTCTCTCAACCTAACGCCAAACATCACTACACTACAACTGCTACAGCATCGCCGAGAAGCTACCATTGGAGTCCGCCGCCGCCGCCACAACTTTGAGATCAGCTGCTTCCGCGGATTCCCTCTCTCCCTCATCCTACTTTTTTCCAAGAATGTTATGCAATGCAGAAGGACAATAAATAAAAATAAAAGAGCAGGGGGAGTACCTAAGTGAAATGTGAAGTAGAGAAGAGAAGAATGCTTGAAATGTGATATTGGTGAGTGAAGAATGAGGTCTATTTGTATTGTTGGTGGTCGATTGGCAATGGAAATGGACGAAATAATTTGCTGAAATTAGTAAGGAATTGATCGGATTTTTGGCTCTATCAAATGGGCAAATCCGTCATTTCGATTCTGCTGTCTTTTGGGCACTGGAGGAAGAAGAAGTATAATTTAGACCCTACCAAGTGGGCTTAGAAATAACCTTTAGATTTAATAATTTGGGCTTTAAAATGGTTGGTCTTTAAAACAATAAAAGAAAGCTTTAATAAAATTAATATGTTTAAAAACATGCAATGAAAATTAATTCCCTTATTTTGCATAGAGATATGTATTTGCTTTGCCGCGACTTATAGGACTGACAAAATAAATATTAATAATAGCATGATTTGAAATAAAATATCATTTAAAAATGAAAAAAAAATTGCGACTCGTAAATAAAAATTTAGGTCACTACATTTTACATATTCTGTACAAGGAATACATATATATGAATTCAATTACCATGTGTGTATCGGTAATTTTCAATTCGCCCCTTAACAATTAGAATATCTTTATATGATATCTACATATTGATTTCATGATTATTTGATATATTTGGTTTGATTGATGAAATAAATAAAATTGATCAGATAAAGTAGAATTGTATTGTTGGGACAAAAATAATCCTATGTTTGGATTACTTTGATTACAATTTTACTGATTTATGATAAATTGTAAATATTTTGTTTGGATTGATGGATTATGATTAAAAAATAAGATAATACCTAGATTTTCGTTCATAAAATAATAAAATTTTATTTGAATGAGGATAAATGGTAATTTCACATTTCATTCAGGAGTGATAAAAATAATCACCCCAATATTAGGGTGATAAGTTATCATCTAAATGGGTGATAGAATTCAAGGCTCATCATCAATATAGAACTCCAATCAAGTGAACTAAATATATAATTGACCCATATAATTTTATCTATCAACCATAATCTACCCTAATGATGTTGAATAAGTAGATCATTTATTGAAACAATTTACTTTTGGATAATTATATTTGGCACAAATTGTAAATAATTATGTTAAATAAGTAAATTATCCTTATTAGATTATTTATTTTAAAAGAATTCAAAATTTTAAATTTCTCTCTTTCCATTAATTTATGTTGATATCTCTCTCCCACCATTTAATTAATAATTAAACTCTTCAATTTTTTAATTAATCACTTATTAGCCCAACTTAATTATGATTATTTGATTAATAAACAAACGTGTCTTATATGATAATTAACGTTATGGTTTTATTCAATTCATAGTATGACAGTGAGTTCAATTTTATATATTATATATAAAAAAAGTTCATAGAAGATAATTAAACTTTGAATTTCAATTCTTCAATTAATCAAATGTTTACTCAATTTATGATTATGTGATTAAAAAATATTTAAAAATTTGTTGATTGCACCTTATGTGAAAATTAAAAAAAGAGAACATATGAGAAAATATGATATCTTTAATAATATATAATCCATTCATAGCATGTTTACATGCTTAAGCCAATTTTTTCATTAGCATGTTCATTAGGCAAAAATAATAGCATAATTGCTATATGACACTTATATATCAGAAGTAAAATCGTCGGTGGTGTCGGTAATATCAATCACCGGAATATTTTTAGCTTCTTCATCCTTTATCTTTTAAACCACCTCAAGATATAGCTCGTACAAGTTAGACAATGAAGACTCATCCAGTAAAAGTCATTGTGGCTCATCAGCTCCAAAAATCTTGACTTCCCTTGTTAACTCTTTAATGTCATTCGATTTAAAAAAATAGAAAACTCTTTCATGTTATTCTTAAGATCATCAAATTGTTCCTTCAATGAGTTATATAGTGACTCTAATGAGGTTGGTGAGGGAGGCACTTTCCACTCACATTTCTTTCGCTTGGATGCTGAAGATAGGGTTTGAGATATCTCTAAGATTTTCAATTGATGTTATTGAATTACTTTCGTTACGTGTACTAATTATATAATACACAAATGACTTTTGATTATACAAGTGTTTAATTATCAATTAATATTTATAGTTAAATATACAATAAATATATTTAATTGTGTGTATCTTAGTAAAAAAATTATGTGAAATAATAATAATAATAATAATAATAATAATAATAATAATAATAATAATAATAATAATAATAATAATAATAATAATAATAATAATATCATTATCATTATTATTATTATTATTATTATATAATAAAACATCTGTCAGATTAAAAAAAAACCACCAGATTAAGAGACTTCTAAAAAACTTCTGCTAGATTAACAGATTTCTCTTATTAAACATGTTCCTCTCTCGCCCCTTCCTCTGCTCTTCTCTCACGTCTCTTCATTAGTGCTCAAATTGTAACTTAAGGGGATGTATTGGATGGGAGTTTATTAGATTTTTTTAGACTTCAAAATTCTATGGATTTATAAAATCCATTGACTCCACATAGAGTCTCCCTTGATTTGGGTATGGATTTGTGACGATTTTAATGGATTTGAAATCCTTCTTCCCAGCGCTCGCTAGAACACAATGAGCGATGTATGTGTAGCCCAGCAACCGCTGGACCGCAGCCGCCGCCTTAACTTAAAACCAGCGACTGCTGGGAATTAGGCACTGAAGTACTCATCGAGCCCTAATTTCTGATTTCATCATGATACTCCTCTCCACACAGTCAAATTATCCCCTTCTTCCCTCCAATCTCTCCACCGCGCCACACCGTCGCCGCTGTCACCATACCGCTGCCGCCGCTGCAGTCCACCCCCTCTGCCAACACTACCATGGCTCGCATGAAGAATGCAAATGTTGGGGCACATGAGGAAGTCGAGGAAGAGGTCGATTACACGAGAAGGTATTCCTCTCCATCTTTATTGACGTTTGAATGAGAGGGCGATCTTTATAGAAAATTTAATAGCTCTGAGGTTACACACCCTCGTTAGTTAGATTGGAATTTGATTAAGGATCTTAAAATTGTAGCAAAAGTTACTAAATATTTGAAGGTTTTGGGTCCTGAAACTTTGCTAAGACAGTGGATTATTCTGGTTATGAATCTCTGTGCTATGAATTTTTAACTACCATGTCTTTGAGTGATGATAAGAAGAAGATTGGGGTTAGAATGAAAGGTAGAAACTATCAAATAAGCTTAGCAAGAATGAAATCTGTTTTTGGGTTTCCTACTAGCGGGTGATGAACTCATGTTTTACATGGATTTATCATCGTTTATTAATGCATTATTAGTAGTAAATCATGTAAATTAGGGTGTTTAGTTATTGAGTTGTAACTAATGTCCTTCTCCTTTAGTTTGTTGAGTTTTCGATGTTTTGGTGCTGAAAAGTGAAGTGTTGGAAGCCTAAGAGTGAAGTAGAAGATCAATGGGCTGAGAAACGGACCAAAGTGGGCTTCCAGGAGGGATGCATGATCGTGCCATGTTGGTTGAGTTAGGCATAGCTGTGCCAAACCGTGCATAAAGTTAAAATCCGTTCAGAGAAGTTAGCACGTGTCGTGCCTTGGTGATTCAAGTAGGCACGGCCGTGCGAGGTTGGAGTATATTTCAACAACAATAGAGGTGGCACGGCTGTGCCTTGGTGATTGAAGTTGGCACGGCCGCGCCTCTGTACGGGCAGCCCAAAACTTACCTTGTTCCGTCCACTGTGTTTCCTATTCAAGTCGGGATTCTTCTCGGCTATAAAAAGCTAGAGGTTGGATGAATTTTGCACAAGTTTTTACCTTAAGAAAGAGAGAGAAATTGGAACAAAAGCATAGAAGGCGAAGAACAGAGACACATAATTCATTGAAGATTGAAGACGAGAAGTCTCTACGAGTTTTATTTCAGATTTTATTTTCTTTGAACTATGTTTTTCTCCGGGACAAGTTTAGTTATCTATTTGATTATGAGTAGCTAAAACATTCGGATTCTAGGGTTAAAGAGTAGTTAACTCTCATGCACAATTAATTTACTTCTTTAATGTTCAGACCCTGTTTTATTTTAATTACTCTTGTGTTTAATGCTTCTGATTAACTGGCCATTAATTGGATGATATATGTGCTTAGATTCATAATTCGAGAGATGAGTTTCTATGCATGCTTAAGGAGTAATTAACATTCTTAATCGATAAATTCGAGAGAATTGAGATTAAGAGTGAGGACGTTGAATCTGTAGAGCTTTTAGGAGTTGTAATTTAGTAATTGAATGGAGACGTTAATTATAGATTGTAATCCACGAGTTATTCACTTCGAGAGAAGGCTTAATTTATTCTAGTGATTGTCCTAATCGAACTTGAGTCGTGATGAACATTTAAGTTGTGATTTGATTGTGTAGGAAAGTTAATGAAATCGAAACCTTAGAATTCTTCTTTAATTCTAAAACCCTTTTTCATTTGTTATTTCAATTGTTTAGATTTTAGTTTAAGTTTGCATTTTTAATTATTTTTAAAAACATAATTCCCTTTAATTGGTTTGTCTAGATAGTAGATATTAATTTATGTTATAGTAATTAGAGTTTTATTATCTAATCCCTGTGGATACGATATTCTTGCTTACTTTACTAGCTATAATTGCACTGTTCACTTGCGGTAATTTTGTAGTCGAAATAAATAGTCGATCAAGTTTTTGGCGCCATTGCCGGGGATTAGTAATTTTAATTCTAATATTGTGATACGATTGATTTTACTACTTCAGACATTTTATTTATTTGTTATTTTTGGGTCTTTTATTTGTTTTTCTTTGTTTTGTTGTTTAAGCAGGTAGTGTATGAACACATGCTTTAGCAATATCCCGTTAGAGCCGTTTCAACCTGAGATAGAGTCTGTGATTCGCCACAAGAATGCACAAAGAATTAGGATGGCTAACCAAGGTCAACAGACACAAGAGGAGCTTGTTAGTGCAGAGACAACTTGCCGAATAGGAAGCTGCACGTAATTAAACTAAAGAGACACCAATTCAGGAGATGTTCACCCATGTACCTATTTATGGACCTCCTATTGGACCAAGAATCGAGGCCAACAATTTCGAGCTCAGACCAGCCCTCATATCAATGGTTCAGCAAAATCAATATAATGGACGAGCTATAGAGGATCCCAATGAGCATCTGTCGTATTTTCTGGAGATCAGTAACATAGTGACAGTTAATGGGGTTTCAGATGATACTATCAGGATGTGGCTATTTCCTTTCTCTCCGAAGGATAAAGCAAAGCAATGGTATCAAACTCTAGCAGCTGGCTCAGTGACGAGTTGGGAGGATTTAGCACACAAATTTCTGCACAAGTTCTTTCCACCTGGAGTTACTCTGAAGATGAAGGCAGAGATTACACAGTTCCAGCAGAGGGACCAAGAATCTCTCTGTGATGCATGGGAGAGGTTGAGAGAGTTGCTCAGAAAATGTCCGAACCATGGATTTGGAGAAGATCACCAAGTCTGTATCTTTTACAATGAATGTAGTCTTGAGGTGAAAAGATTGTTGATGCTGCAGCTGGAGGATATCTGCTCAACAAAGGACATGAAGCAGCCATTTGGGTCATTGAGGATATGGCTATGATGAGCTATGAGTGGCCCGGAGAGAGGCAGGTACAAATTATGAAGAGAGTAGCTTCTACATCAGAGGCCGACCCACTGAGTTTGATTGTCGCACAGTTGTCTGCTATGAATACCAAGATTGAGAATCTGTCTCAATCCAAGCATGAGCCTAAGTTAGAACCACCGCCGTAGATGGAAGATGTCAACTTTGTGCATTAAGAAGGGCTCTAGAGAAATTACAATAATGGGTACCGGTCTAACCAATGTGGTAATCAGTACTACCAAGGTAACCGCTCACACCTAAATTTCTCCTATTCCAATCCTAACAATGCCCTGCAGCCCCCTCCAAGATTCTCAGTTACAAATGGTGTGATTGATGAGCCTAAGAAGCCGAAGATGGATAACTTGCATAGCCTTCATGGGAAAGATAGAGAAATATATGGGAGATTCTTAAAGCCGTATTGAGAAGCTGGAAAATATAGTGGGAGCTATGGGAATGCAAATGAAGATGATGAAAAATCAGATTGGTTAGATAGCTACAGCTGTAGGAAGTAAGCACCAGCAAGGGCAGTTTCCAAGCCAACCAATGGTGAATCCAAATGAGCATTGTAAAGCTATCCAACTGAGGAGTGGAACGTCTTATGAAGGTCCAGAGATGCCAAATGCAGCTCCAATTCCAGCTCATATTGAGGATGATGAGGGAGACGAAGTGAAGAATAATACCACTGAGATCCCACCGCCGACTACGCCAGTTTTAACGCAAATGAAGCAAAATCCAACTCCTTCCATTCCTACTTCAGTAGATGTACCTTTTCCATAGAGATTACAGAAGAAGAAGCTTGATGAACAATTTTCAAAGTTTCTGGAGATGTTTCAAAAGGTACACATCAACATCCCTTTGGTGGAAACTTTGCAGCAAATGCCAAATTATGCCAAGTTCCTCAAAGATGTGATATCTAAGAAGAAGAGATGGGAGAATTATGAGACGGTGAGTCTCACAGAGAACTGCAGTGCTGTGATTCAGAAGAAGTTGCCGGCCAATCTCAAGGATCCCGGAAGCTTTACTATTTCATGTGTCCTAGGCGACAATCAAAAGGGATCAACCCTATGTGACTTAGGGGTGAGTATTAATATTATACCTCTCTCATTCTATGAGAAGCTGAAGATTGGGTCCATCCAACCGACTACCATATCTTTGCAGATGGCGGACCAGACTATCTCTTATCCTAAAGGGATAGTCGAAGATGTGTTGGTCAAGGTGAGCAATTTCATCTTTCCTATAGATTTTGTAGTCCTAGATATGGAGGAGGACAAGCATGTTCCATTAATTCTGGGACAACCATTCTTGGCCAAGGGAAATGCACTGATCGATGTTGCTAATGGAAAACTCACATTACGCTTAAATGATGAGAGTATCACTTTCTCCATCTACAAGGTCATGAAATTCCATGATGAGAAAGAGTCCAAGAGAGTAGAGGAATGCAAGGTGATGAAGGTGATTGGCAGTTGTATTGAAGAAGTGATTACCGAATTTTGCACTTCTTAGGATGTCTTGGAGAAAAGTTTGGTTGACTCTCTCTATTCTTCTTCTTCTGATTGTTATTATGATGACCCAAATGTTTTGGATTTTGTGCGTTATTTAGATTCTTCACATGAATTTTCTAATAGAAGAACCCGTTTCCTCCCTTTGAGGGACGAAGCTGAAGAAGCAAAGAAAAGGAAGGGAGATGAGAAGGCAGCCCCAAAGCTGGAGTTGAAGCCTCTTCCTGCACATTTGAGGTACGCCTATCTTCGTGATGATGAAACTTACCCAGTGATAGTCTCTGCTTACTTGTCTATGTCTGAGCTTGATAGACTTCTACGTATTTTGAGGAAATACAAAACTGCTATTGGGTTGTCTATCTCTGATTTGAAGGGAATTAACCCATCTATTTGCATGCATAGGATTCTTTTAGAAGAGGATTATAAACCTCATATGCAAAATCAGCGTAGGCTTAATCCTATTATGCAAGAAGTGGTTAGGAAAGAGGTCTTGAAATGGTTAGATGCGGGGATTATCTATGCTATCTCGGATAATGAGTGGGTGAGTCATACCCAAGTTGTGTCTAAGAAAGAGGGCATGACCACAGTGAAAAATGAGAGCAATGAGTTAATTGACACTAGATTGGTGACGGGGTAGAGAGTTTGCATTGATTATCTTGCTTTAAATGCAGCCACTAGGAAAGATCACTTTCATTTGCCTTTCATTGATCAAATGCTTGATAAGTTAGCTGGTTATGAATTTTATTGTTTCCTAGATGGTTATTCGGAGTATAACCAAATCATGATAGCTCCTGAGGATCAACATAAATCCACATTTACTTGTCCTTAAGGCATTTTTGCATTTCGTAGAATGTCCTTTGGTTTGTGTAATGCTCCAGCTACTTTTCAGAGGTGCATGATGGCAATATTTCATGGTTTGATTGAAAATATCATGTAAGTATTTATGGACAAGTTTTCTATTTTTGGCACCTCTTTTGATCGTTGTTTGGACAATCTAACCCAAGTTTTGCAGAGATGTGAAGAGACTAATTTAGTTCTTAATTGGGAGAAGTGCCATTTTATGGTACGAGATGGTATTGTGCTTGGGCACAAAGTCTCTTCTGCAGGTTTGGAGGTTGATCGAGCTAAGATTGTGGCCATTGAAAAGCTCCCACCACCGAAGAGTAAAAAAGCCTTGAGGAGTTTTTTGAGACATGCAGGCTTTTATAGGAGGTTTATCAAAGACTTTTCTAAGATTGCTAAGCCTATGCGTCATTTACTTGAAAAAGCCGTTGCCTTTAATTCTTCTGTTGAGTGTGTGCAGGCTTTTGAGATTGAAGAAGGCCTTGATTAGTGCATCGATTTTGATCTCTCCGGATTGGTCCCAACCCTTCGAGATCATGTGTGATACAAGTGATATTGCTATAGGATCTGTATTGGGCCAGAAAAGAGACAAGATTTTTTGAGTCATCCACTATGCTAGTAGGACTCTGGATTCAGCTCAGGCTAATTACACCACTACCGAGAAAGAGATGCTAGTTGTGGTGTATTCGTTTGACAAATTTAGGCCATAACTCATTGGAGCCAAGACGGTTGTGTACACGAATCATACAGCCATTTGATATTTATTCGAGAAAAAGGATGAAAAGCTAAGATTGATTCGTTGGATATTGCTGCTCCAAGAATTTGACATGGAGATTGGGGATAGGAAAGGATGTGAGAACGTGGTTGCCGACCACTTATCTCGATTAGAGGAGCCTTTGGAGGGTGAAGATTCTTGAGTCCCTATCAATGAGAATTTTCCAGATGAACAACTGTTCGTGGCTCAAGCAAACATTCTATCGTATGCCGACATCGTCAATTTCATTGATGCGAAGGTTTCTTTAATAGATTTGAACCCATATTAAAAAAGAAATTCTTTCATGATTTAAGGTTCTATTTGTGGAATGAACCTAATTTGTATAAAAGATGTTCGGATACGGTAATCCGACATTGTTTGCCTCAAGAAGAATGGGATGAGGTGATTTGGGAGTGTCATTTTTCTCCAAGTGGTGGACACTTTGCAGCAAACCGGACAACCATGAAGATCCTTCAAAGTGGATTTTATTGACCGAGCATTTATAAGGATTGTCACATATTTATTCGGGAATGCAATGAGTGCCAAAGAACCGGGAGCATATCCAAGAGAGATGCCAATGACCAACATTATTGAGGTAGAAATTTTTGATGTGTGGGGTATTGACTTTATGGGACCATTCCTAGTTTCTTTTGGATTACAATACATTTTTCTTGCCGTTGATTATGTGTCAAGATGGGTGGAAGCCATTCCTACCCCAACAAATGACTCGAAGATGGTGCTGAAATTCCTGCACAACAACATCCTTACTCATTTTGGTACACCTCGTGCCTTAATAAGTGATGGGGGATCTCATTTTCGGAACAAGTGGCTAGAGAACTTGCTTGCCAAGTATGGAATTAAGCATCGAGTCACTACAGCCTACCATCCACAAGCTAATGGTCAAACGGAGCTTGCCAATCGAGAAATCAAGCAAGTCTTGGAGAAGACGGTAAGCATTAATAGGAAGGATTGGGCCATTCGGCTGGATGATGCGCTTTGGACTTACTGCATAGCTTACAAGACTCCTATAGGTATGTTCCCATACCAACTTGTTTTTGGAAAGTCTTGTCATCTCCCGGTGGAGCTGGAGCATAAATCTTATTAGGCTGTCAAGAAGCTCAATTTTGATTTCTTGAAAGTGGGGGAAGAAAGATTTATCGACCTCAACAAGTTGGATGAATTTCGGAATGAAGCCTATGAGAATTCAGCTATCTATAAGCAAAGAATGAAGATGTATCATGACAAGATGATCACCAAGAGGGAATTTCTTCCCGGAGAGCAAGTTTTTCTCTTCAATTCTCATCTCAAGCTCTTTCCGGAAAAGCTGAAATCCAAGTGTTCCGGACCATTTGTCATAAAGAAGGTTTTGGGCCGTGGAACTTTGGAACTCTTAGCATCAAATGGAGAAACATTCAAGGTGAATGGATATAGGGTGAAAGTGTTCTACTATCCGGAGCAAAAGAATGAGGTTTCGGTCCTCACTTTGGTTGAAGCTTGAAGCCTATGGCTACGTCGAGCTAAAGACGTAAAACTAGCGCTCTTGGGAAGCAACCCAAGTTTTGGTATTTTTTGTTTTTGTTCCTTTTGTTTTAGTAGTTAGTTTTTCTTTGTTGCTTTGTTTTTCTTGCTTTATTTTGTATTGTGTTTGGTATGTTTTCTTTTAGTTGTTTTGCAGTTTTTCGTAGTTAGGTCACGTATACATGCCCTTGCAAACGTGCCCAAGTTAACCCCGAGAGCATATGATGAATTAGGTGGGGCTGGAGATCACGCACGGGCGTGCGAGTGCAAAAATTCTGGAAGTGATCGCATGTACGCACGGGCCGTACCACATCAAGCAAAACAAAGGCTCACCCATCCAGAGATGTACATACGGTCCGTGTGTTGGCCCACCAAATATGCACGATCGTGTGCTTGTTAAAACTTTCAAGCCATCCCCTCTTTTAAAAGATAAGTCTCCAATTCATTCACTCTTCACACACGCACGCCCGCGCCATCTCTTCCTGTCTCGATTTTTTTCCTCTCTTCCAAGCACACACTACCCACAAATTCTCATTTCCTACCATTCCTACAATCTCATTCATCCATACTTCAAGCTAGTGGAGGCCAATTCAACAAAAAAGGGTGAAAATCCCCAAATATGTGTATTTAAACCCTAGTTTCAAATTTTTGAGAAATTTCTTCAAGAAAGGTACGTTTTCTTGTCCCTCTTAACTTGTTGAGCATGGATTTGTTGATTTTTGAGTATGAGGGACATGGCTATAACCATTGCATGTGCTAGTTGCTCAAATTTTCACTTGGACATTTTGTCGAATATGTGGCGTTCATGGTGATTTTGTGCTTAGCATACGATTTCTATGTGTGGGTTGATTTTATTCTTGTCAAGCATGATGTTTTAGGATGAATTTAAATTTTGGGGAATTTAAGGTTGTGAATTATGCTTGTAGAGAATTAATTAGTGAATCTTGGACTATTTTTCTAGCTTATTTCATACCTAAGTTTGGGGAAAATTGTGATGTCGCTATGCAATGGGGGAAATTGCTTATTTTTGTTTATGCACCTTGTTATCTAAGCTAGGATGCTTCTTGATTTCATGTTGAACATATTGTTTTTATGCATGAGGAATCATAGTTACATAGTTGAGAGGTTAAGCTTGGATATGTATTGTGTGTAAAATTGAGTAATGTGCTAACTTCGTACCCTTCTAGGTACTATGTCAAGAAGAGGAGGTCGTGGTTTGAGACTTTCTCTAGACCCGAATCACCCCCTCTACCACGGGATGGTCCTTAATGATCAAGCCCAGCAAGACAAGTGAGCTACTCTAGTAAAGCTTAATGTTCACCCATCTAGCTATGTCTCACGCTCTGACTTGGATGACTTGAAGATAGGGGTGATTTTTGGAGGCTTTGTGATAGGATTGGCATTACGGATATTCTCAAAGCTTGATGGTCATCTTATAAAAGGATGATGGTGGAGTTCCTTAGCTCCTTGGCGGTTTAAAATAATCCCGATGGAAGTTTTGTGAGCATTAGCTTCCAACTTGAGAATGAGAATTACACTTTGACCATGGCAGACATCAACACCGCGCTTGGATGCCCTAGGAGAGAGTATTAGGAGCTGGAGGATTACTTAAGGAACACCTTTTGGAGGCAAACCACTCACTTCAATGATGGAGAGGTCGACGGAGTGTCATTTGACTCGAAAAGAGCCAAAACTTCCAATATTAGAAATCTAGTTCTTCGACTTCTCTAGAGAGCCAGTGCCCATGCCGTTCTTGCTCGCCATGATAATGGCACTGTCCAAACCATGGAGCTCTTGATGATTTGGTCTGCTTTGAGAGGGAGACGCATCGATATAGTAAATTTTGTGGTTGATCATTTGAATAGGGCCAACATGAAGAAGAGTGGAGTATTGACCTGTGGATGAGTGATCACGGTGATTGCCACTCAATGTAGGGTTGACTTCTCAGATTGGAAGGTTGTGGAAGGAAATATGGTGCAGGGGCTACGAGAGTTAATGAGGAAAAAGTTCATGAGGATAGATAACAATGACCAGGCATTTTCATACAGAAGAATGGAGACCACTTTCCATTGCCAAAGCAAGTCCTGACTAGCATTGATGATAGAGCCAATTGACGGATGGACAATGAGGCCCACCGCCGTTTCATGGCAGCACACATGTCAGTTCTCCCTTTTAAGGGTACCATCAAAGGCATATTGACAGAGCCTCCGGATGTGCCCGTTCAGCCCTTCCTTCCCCTCCTGGGCACATGAGTCCAAGGAGCTGCAGGCAATGTTGAAGGGGAAGCAGAGGAGCTGGCCCCACCGGAGATAGAGGAAGATGAGGGCCCAAGCCGGAACCGACGCCGCCACCGACTCCTTTTCTAAAATGAGAGGTTAGAGCAACTAGAGCACCAGATGAGCTCATTGGAGTTGGCGGTGAATCAAAATACCACCAACCTTGCCGCCTTCGGGACGACACTTTCGGCAGTTGATAAGAGAACGACCTTGATGCTCCAGATGATGCAATAGTGGGGCGCCCAGTTTCCACCACCGCCTCAGTGAGGGTTCTTATCATGTTACACCACTTCTTTCTTTAAACTTGTTATTTGCATCATGCTTTGAGAACAAGTTGGGGGGTGAAGTGTGGTGTATCATGATGTTTCTTGTTTGCAGTTTCTTTTAGTTTTTAGTTGTTTTTAGTTTGTTTCGTGTCAGTGTTGTTAGACTGTGGAGTTGTTGAATTCGAGTCTTTGATGAAATTTTATCTTGAAGCATGCTTTGATTGACATAGTTGCTAATGATGTGCGTGTGATAGGAAAAAGCATGATTTGAGCATGAATAAGCATGTTGGATGCATTATGATGAGATTCTTGATAGCTTTGAACCATTAGGTAACCTGTGAGCTTTGAGCCTTGAAAATTTTGATTATTTTCTTTATTGTGGGATTTGCTATGTAATTGTGTGAACTTCAAGAACTTGCCCCGTGTCTTATCGAATATACATTAGGATATGAGCTTAGAAAATGAAGTTAGGCCATTGTTGTAAACCTATTTCTCCCTTTCTTTGACCTTATATCATTATAATCCCTAGTTAACCATCTTTGAGCCTTTTAGCGTTTTATTTGGTAGCTCCATAAATATCTAAGTTGTGTTGAATATTAAGTTCTCTTTGCTTGGAAGATGAGTGAAAAAGAGAACAATTGAAGTGGATTGGATGTTTTGGTAGTTATAAGTGAAAAAGAAGGACGTGGGATTGGAAAAAAAAAAGAGAAAAAGAAAAAGGGTGAAAAATAAAAAAATGGTTAATATGTATTTACTTGGAAAAGAATGAAAAAGAATGTGATTTTTGGGAGAGAAGGAAGAAAACAAGACAAAGTCTTGTTTTACTTAGAATTGTATGGAGGAAGTAAATAGAGAATTGATTAGTTGTGTTAAACTAGATTGATTCAAAGAAGTCACTTAGCCTAAATTTCCCTACCTCGACCAAAAAGCCTACATTACAACCAAGTAAAAGTCTTTTCTGATTCTTAGTTTGTATCCTACTAAAGTAGAGGAGATGTTAGACTACGGGCAAGCATATGGTAAGTTCATCATTTATTTCTAGCTTGAGAGTATACATGTCCATATTTATACACTTGAGAGAGAGTGATTGATCTAAATGGTGAGGTTTATAAATTCAAAGCTTTCATTGAATGAATTGAAATGCATTTGATTCATGTTTGTTTCGTTGTTTAAGTTGTGTGATTTGCTATCCTGAAGCAACGATGATTGTCATGAAAACATGTGTTCATTGCCTTTCTTATTCTTTGTTCGGGGACGAACAATAGGTTAATTTTGGGGGGTTGATGAACTCATGTTTTACATAGATTTATGATCGTTTATTGATGCATTATTGGTAGTAAATCATGTAAATTAGGGTGTTTAGTTATTGAGTTGTAACTAATGTCCTTCTCCTTTAGTTTGTTGAGTTTTTGATGTTTTAGTGCTGAAAAGTGAAGTGTTGGAAGCCTAAGAGTGAAGTAGAAGATCAACGGGCTGAGAAACGGACAAAAGTGGACTTCCAGGAGAGACGCATGGCCGTGCCATGTTGGTTGTGTTAGGCACGGCCGTGCCAAACCATGCATAAAGTTAAAATCCATCCAGAGAAGTTAGCACGGGCCGTGCCTTGGTGATTCAAGTAGGCACGACCGAGTGAGGTTAGGGTATATTTCAGCAACAATAGAGGTGGCACGACCGTGCCTTGGTGATTAAAGTTGGCACGGCCGCGCCTCTGTATGGGCAGCCCAAAACTTACCTTGTTCCGTCCACTGTGTTTCCTATTCAACTCGGGATTCTTCTTGGCTATAAAAAGCTGGAGGTTGGATGAATTTTGCACAAGTTTTTACCCTAAGAAAGAGAGAGAGAGAGAGAGAGAGAGAGAGAGAGAGAGAGAGAGAGAGAGAGAGAGAGAGAGAGAGCAATTGGAACAAGAGCAAAGAAGGCGAAGAACGGAGACACATAATTCATTGAAGATTGAAGATGAGATTTCTCTACTGGTTTTATTTCAGATTTTATTTTCATTAAACTATGTTTTTCTCCGGGACATGTTTAGTTATTTATTTGATTATGAGTAGCTAAAACATTTGGATTCTAGGGTTAGAGAGTAGTTAACTCTCATGCACAATTAATTTGCTTCTTTAATGTTCAGACCCTGCTTTATTTGAATTACTCTTGTGTTTAATGCTTCTGATTAACTGGCCATTAATTGGATGATATATGTGCTTAGATTTATAATTCGAGAGATGAGTTTCTATGCATGGTTAAAGACTAATTAACATATTTAATTGATAAATTCGAGAGAATTGAGATTAAGAGTGAGGACGTTGAATCTATAGAGCTTTTAGGAGTTGCAATTTAGTAATTGAACGGAGACGTTAATTATAGATTGCAATCCACGAGTTATTCACTTCGAGAGAAAGCTTAATTTATTCTAGTGATTGTCCTAATCGAACTTGAGTCATGATGAACATTTAAGTTGTGATTTGATTGTATAGGAAAGTTAATGAAATCGAAACCTTAGAATTCTTCTTTAATTATAAAACCCTTTTTCATTTATTATTTCAATTGTTTAGATTTTAGTTTAAGTTTGCACTTTTTAATTATTAGTTTAAAAACACAATTCCTTTTAATTGGTTTGTCTAGATAGTAGATATTAATTTATGTCATAGTACTTAGAGTTTTATTATCTGATCTCTGTGGATATGATATCCTTACTCACTTTACTAGCTATAATTGCACCGTTCACTTGTGGTAATTTTGTAGCAAAATAAATAGTCCATCAGCGGGGAACGAGAGAAACCTTGTGGGTTTAATGTTAATGCAATTTGGACTGAGTTGACTAGGTTTGATAATTGGGATTGTTTTGGTACGTCGAATGGGTAAATTATAGACCCGAGATTGGCCATTGTGCACAAATTTATTGCATATAATGTTTTCGGGAAGGAGCAGGGAACCAAAGTGAACTCAACTGAATTGTATCTGTTGTCTTGTGCTTTAAAAGGCACAAAAGTTTGTATTTCAAACTTCATTTGGGCGGCTATGAGTCAGATGCAGAATCGTGTAGGAGCCCGTGCTTCTCTCTGTCCTATTGTTACGGGTTTAGCTTTTAATCTCGGAGTTCTCACTACCAAAAAGGGCAACTGGGAGGGGTATGAGGAAATTAGGCCATATCTCATTGATCTAAGTGAGCCAAAAAAAAGCTCAGATAATTTCTGATCGACACACCTTAGTTCCTTCGGCAAAAAGGCAATGTGTGAGCAAGTACGTACACTCCGAGATTGCTAAGGGGAGTCATCTTCCCATAGTTTATGATCCTGATACCGGCCCATCCACTACTGGTAATGAAGCTGCTAATGAAGATAAAGGGGAAGAGCCATTGACTCCTGAACAAGAACCTCTTGTTACAATGACGAGAGATTTCTATGAGCGATTCTAGAATGATTTATAGTCATTTCGGGATTATATCAACTCTTTCTTTGGATCATTAAGGCAGGAGATATACACTAGATTTGACGCGCAGAGGCAGGAGATGCACGCTAGATTTGACGCGCAAGATCAACATATTGCATCTTTACAGGCTCAGTGGGATGCTTCGACTGCTTTCTACCCGCCACCACAACCACCGCCTCAAAATTAATAGTTTGTTTCTTGGATTGCTTGGATTATATTTTGATTATTGGAGGGTTGTGGTTTTATTGTTCGTATCTTTATTGTGGTTTGATGCTTGGATTATGGTTTGATGTTTGGGTTATGGTTTGATGATTGGATTATTGAAGGTTTATTTTTCGTATCTTATGCTTGGATTGTTGTGGGTTGATTGTTCGTATTTGGTATGTGTAGGTGTGGATCGTAGATGCCAGCTGGGGTTGAAGAGTAGCGGCCGCTGGAGTTGCTGTCGGTGAGGATTCCTAGCTGACGCTAGGATCCAACAGTCACTGGAGTTACTCTAGGTGAGAATTCCCAACCGGTGCTGGGATCCAGCGGGCATTGCGTATTTTATGTCTTTTTATGTTGAACAATTTCATTTTTCATCAATTTCTTCGTATTGAACAATTTGGATCATCGTATTTATTTTGTATTTTATGTTGAACAATTTCATTTTGAACAATTTCATGTCTTTTATGTTGAACAAGTTCGTTTTTCAATTTCATTTTACTTTGGATCATCGTATTTTGTAAGCATTTATTTTCATTTTACTTGTTTAATACGATGCTTGCTTGGATACACAAATTGAAATCACAAATTGTTAAGAAAAAATACACCAAAGATAAAAAAAAAATTGTTATCCAAATTGTTAATAAAAATACATAAAACATGCACAAATTGTTTATAAAATACCAAAGAAACATTAGTCCCCCCCAAAATTAACTTTATTACTCAGCATTCCCATCTTCGGTCTCATCATCTTCATTTCCATCACCGTTATACATCGGCCTCATTTGCCACATAGCATTAGTAATACTCATTCTCCATGCATTAGCTTCTGTTCTTTGTTGTAGTTGGCTTTGAGATAGCCATTCCAAATTTTCATCTTCCATATCGAGATATGGTGAATCTTGATCTCCTTCATATTCGGCTGGAAATTCATCAGAGCGGCACTCTTTTCAAAGAAAATTGTGTAATCCAACACGAGCCAATACTAATTCTGCTTGTGTTTGAAATGGGAACGGAGTTGCGGTTTTAAAAATTGTGAATCGTGATTTGAAAATACTAAAAGTTCTCTCAATCACATTTCTTAATGATGCATGACGAAGATTGAATAACTCATTTGCATTTCTGGGGTGACAAACTTGACCACTATTTAGTGATTATTTATACCGTTTTATTTTAGGAATTTAGTATCTTTAGTATGTGTTTTTTCTGTGTTTTTGTGTAATTTTTATGTTGTTTCATTCACTTTTGCTCTTTTGGTGAGTCATGTCAAATTTGTACAGTATCTTGAGAAAATGGAGGATAAATAACTGCAAAATTTGAGAGATTCAAGATAATGGGAAGATAGAGAATCGAATAAGGAGCGCGTAGCAAGTTGAATAGGGTTTATCGGCTAAGAAACGAACGAGAACGAAGCAAAACCGTGGAAGCTGCCAAAGACGGAGCTGATACCCGTGTGCGTACGATGCGCTCAGCAGGTGCGCCGGCGGGGCACCGCGCGCCTGCGGAGCTAGAGAGGTTGCACGCTCATGGCAGTCGCGTATCTGCGGGGGTGCCGCAACATGAAGCCTCGTGCGCGGCCACGACATAGGCGCGACCATGAAGTATTTCAGCTTCCGGTTCCGACTTTACTTCAAGTTTCAGTTCCAGTTGAGCTCATCAGTTTGGGAAACTCAGCTCATCTCTTCAGTTGCAGCTCCAAGCTCTTGGCTTCATCAGTTTTGCTCATCAGTCGTGGGATTTCAACTGATCCAATCAGTTGTGGCACCAGCTCAGCTCCAAGCTCTCAGCTGTAGCTTGGAATCTTCAGTTTGACCCCAAAACTGATCAGTTTGGGGTGTGACTTGAGCTCGACCATCAGTTTGATCCGTTACCGTCGGGCCGGGGGCGATCAGTCCAGCTCCCGATCAGTTTTCCCCATCAGTTCCAGCCTTTATCCAAGTCTTTAATCCTTCATTTTACACCACATGGCCAGCTGGAAAAAGTAGCATAGGAGTGGACTTTTGGAGCCTAAAATAATAGGAGGAGTTTAGGATTTAATTCTCCTAATTACTACCCTCTTAAACTTATCCCCCAACTCCCAAATATATCTTTGGAAAAATCTCTCCATTTCATATATCTCTCACAACCGATCCATTAGGAACCATTCTATCCATTCACCATTTTTTTCACATCTTACCTCTCCATACACACCACTCTCATACTTTACCATTTTTCACCACCATTCCAAAAAGAGAGAAAGGAGGAGGAGAAGAGGCAAATAGGCTAGAGCTTGAGGAGGAAGGCCCGAGAAGAGAAATCAAACTCCAAGCAGATGCGGTTGCTAAGCTTGGTGGAGAGGCTCCACTTTGATGACGGCCCGGGAAGAGGAATCCGACTTCAAGTGGACCGCGGTTTCTAAGCTTGAACGAGAAAGCTCCACTTTGGTAATTTTTTCTTTTAGCTTTAACCCATTTTTGGGGATTTGTCCCAAAACTCTCGAGACAACAAACATTGTAGAAGTTGTATGTTATTTATCTTTTGGTTTATGAATAAATGACTTATAATTATTGTGTGATCTTGAGCATGGTGTTGGGCTAATTCCTACATTTGGGGTTAGATAATGGATTTGGGTTCAATCCTTACTTGTGATTGTTGATTTTTTGTTGTTAGAATTGTGCTTGTTTATGTTGAGTACTTGATCACTACTTAGCATTGCTAGGCTTTAGATGAGACTGAAAGAAGATTCTATAGCCCGAACTAGGTTCCATCAACATTAGGTGGACTGGGTTTCATAAGCCTAATGATTAATCTTTAAGTGGACTGGGTTACATAAGCCTATGGGTTGGAATGATATAGCCGATAGAGGTTTAACGGATCGACGGTGACAATAAATGAAGTTAAACCAATTGAAAGGACTATTGTACAACCGGGATTAACATAATCAATTTAAATCAAGCTAGGAGAGAAACTAATGAGAAAATCTATACCCTAATGCTCTTCTCATAATCATATCCTCTATCTTTGTGTTGGGTGGTGTTGTTATTTTTACCTGCTTTAATTAGGTAGTTTAGTAAAAACCTTCCTACCCCTCGTTTAGAATGTTTAGGATTGTGCTTAAATTCATATGCTTGTTAACAATTATAGCATAGAAAGATAATTTTCCACACAAAGCTCTTCTCGAAAGACACGACCCGAGTTAGCTCACCACAGTACAGTCGATCCTGTCCTCTTGCGGGGGTGTAGCCAACCGGAAAGAACTACATTGTTCAATCAATTGGCTCCGTTGGCGGGGAAAGCTTTAGGCGTATTGTCTTTTTGTATTATAATTATTTTCGTGTTTGTGCTTTTGTGTTTGCTTAGTGTTTGTGTTTTCGTGTTGTTTTGTTTTGTTTTGGTATTTGTGTTTTTGTGTGTCTTGTGTTGTTCTGTTTTGGTTTTGTTCTTTGTGTTTTTGTGTTTTTTTTCTTTTATCTTTCTTTTCTTTTTCCCCAGTTGCTTGTGATTCTTTTTCTCGTTTAAGTCTGTGTATGCTAGGTCAAAAATGTCTAAACAGGAAGCTGGACTTGTGTTAAAAAACATTCACAGACCAAGGAGGATTGGGGTGCCCAACTAGAAAGGGGAAAAATTGAGTAAAGCTTACTCTTTGAGTAACGAAGCTCGAAATGAAAACCAACAACGGGAGCACGAAATCGAGCCGATCGTGCTCAATGATCCTCTATGATAATCTACTAAGGCTCTGTCCAGCTCGGGATATTAAAATGAGCGTTGTATGGAAGGTAACCCATGATTTTATTGCTTTCTTGTTTTGATTTAAGTTTTACCTATTTAGTATGTTTAAGTTTGTATTTTTGTTGTTGTCTCGTAGGGGTAAAGAATGAGGAGCACTCAGCTAGCTCAGGAAACTGACAAAAAATGACTAAGTGTAGGTCTGCTGGCGCGGTACTGGCACGACCGCGGGGTGAGGCTCTCGGCCAAACGACCCCGCGAGCGCGGCGCCCATGTGAGTTCGCGGCCCATCGCCCTTCAACGCACCCCGCGAGCGCGTCTCTTCCCATGAGTGTGCACCCTTAGCCCCACAAATAAACACTCCAATTTAACCCTAACTCCTCATAACTCCGCAGCCACCTCCACCACCTTTTCAACCACCAGTGCAGTGAAGTGTTTTTATTTGTTTTCCTATTTTGTGTTTCGTGTGTGTTGTTAATATTTTTCTATTTTTTCTATTATTTTCTTTGTTCGTCGTTTGTTGTTCGTGTTGTTTTGTGGGAACCTGCACATGTTGTCGGTCTTCTACACTCTGTAATGTTTTCTCTTCCCTTTAATTCTTGCATTGAGGGCAATGCATGATTTAAGTGTGGGAGGGGTGAACTTGTGTTTTTATGTCTTTATGATTGTATTTTTAATTTTATGTTAAATTTTAAAAAAATTTATTTTGAAATTTATTGTGTGTCATTTTGTTTTGTTTTGTTTTGGTTTACGTCTTGATTTTGTTGTGATTTGTTTGTTGAAACTCGCACTTAGCATGATTTGTCTTGTCTAATTGACAAACTTGATTATTTGGAATATGAATCTTCAAGGGATTATTGTTAAGATGTTCATGCTGCATGAAATTATTCCCATTATTTCATTGTAGAATCGAAGTTGTTTTGAAAATGATTATGTTTTGATGACTCATATTGTGGGGTCTCATCCTCTAAGAATATTGAAGGCATGCTCGTTTTCTAGTCAAATGTGTCAATCATGCTCGAAAAATCATTCTTTTCTCTAACTTCCTATGATTTGATATATATAAAAAAAGAGAAAAAAAATGAATAAAATAAAATGTATGTTAAATAAAAGTGAGGATAATAAGGATTTCTGCTTCTCTAGTCGTCTAAATCGACTATGAGCATGGAAAACCACACAAGGACACTAGAGATTTTATCCCTAAGGACTAAACCTTGTGAAGCTTGATCCACGTTCTCTTGCTTAATTATCGTAATAACGGGATTGCATTTTGGATTCTGCTCCTATTATGTGTGTTATTCATTTGAATCTCTCCATGATGAGTATGGGAAACCACGTTAGGAAGCTTGGTTTACCCCAATGATTTCACCTAACGAATTATATCCTTTGGATGCATTCTCGGGTTATTTTTGAATAAAGTGTGGGGGGAGTTAGTAAGAGGAATGTTCTTCGGGACAGTTGTTGCATTTTGCTTGAGAACAACTTGCCTATTTATTCTCATTGGACGAGCCACATGCCTTGTTTAATAAATGATATCATTCTCCTCGATGATAAGCATTCTAGTTCGAAATAGTGTGGAATGTTCCTAGTGTGTATGATCATCTTGGGGATAATTCCTTCTTGCTTCATATCATGAATGATTTTGTTTGCTTGAGGACACGCAAAGGGTTAACTATGGGGGAGTTGTTTAGTGATTATTTGTACCATTTTATTGTAGGAATTTAGTATCTTTAGTATGTGTTTTTTCTGTATTTTTGTGCGATTTTTATGTTGTTTCCTTCACTTTTGCTCTTTTGATGAGTTATGTCAAATTTGCACAGCATCTTGAGAAAATAGAGAACATTGACTGCAAAATTTGAGGAATTCAATACAATGAAAAGATACAGAATCAAATAAGGAGCGCATAGCAAGTTGAATCGAGTCAATCGGCTAAGAAACGAGTAAGAACGAAGTAAAACCGTGGTAGCTGCCGAAGACGGAGCTGAGCCCCGCGCGCGCGTACGCACGACGCACGAGACTGCGCCAGGCAGGCGCGCCAGTGGGGCACCGCGCGCCCGTAGAGCTGGAGAGGCTGCGCGCTCGCAGCAGTTATGCGCTCGAGGGGGTGCCACGCCGTGAAGCCTCGCGCGCGACCGCAGAGTATTTCAGCTCCCGGTTCTGACTTTGCTTCCAGTTTCAGTTCCAGTTGAGCTCATCAATTTGGGAAACTCGGCTCATTTCTTCCGTTGCAGCTCCAAGCTCTTACCTTCATCAGTTTTGCTCATCAGTCGTGGGATTTCAACTCATCCAATCAGTTGTGGCACCAGCTCAGCTCCAAGCTCTCAGCTACATCTTGGAATCTTCAGTTTGACCCCAAAACTGATCAGTTTGGGGTGTGACTTGAGCTCGGCCATCAATTTGATCCGTTACCGTCGGGCCGAGGACGATCAGTCCAGCTCTCGATCAGTTTTGACGCACGATCAGTTTGCTCTTTTTTCCATCAGTTCCAGCCTTTATCCAAGTCTTTAATCCTTCATTTTACACAACATGGCCAGCTGGGAAAAGTAGCATAGGAGTGGACTTTTGGAGCCTAAAATAATAGGAGGAGTTTGGGATTTAATTCTCCTAATTACTACCCTCTTAAACTTCTCCCCTAACTCCCAAACATATATTTGGAAAAATCTCTCCATTTTATATATCTCTCACCACCAATCCATTAGGAACCATTCTATCCATTCACCATTTTTTTTCACATCTTACCTCTCCATACATACCACTCTCATACTCTACCATTTTTCACCACCGTTCCAAAGAGAGAGAAAGGAAGAGAAGAAGAGGCAAAGGGGCTAGAGTTTGAGGAGGAAGGCCCGAGAAAAGAAATCAAACTCCAAACGGACGCGATTGCTAAGCTTAGTGAAGAGGCTCCACTTTGATGAAGGCCCGAGAAGAGGAATCCGACTTCAAGTGGACCGCAGTTGCTAAGCTTGAACGAGAAAGCTCCACTTTGGTAATTCTTTCTTTTAGCTTTAGCCCATTTGTGGGGATTTGTCCCCAAACTCTCGAGACAACAAACATTGTAAAAGTTGTATGTTATTTATCTTTTGGTTTATGAATAAATGACTTTTATGATTATTGTGTGATCTTAAGCATGGTGTTGAGCTAATTCCTACATTAGGGGTTAGATAATCAATTTAGGTTCGATCCTTGCTTGTGATTGTTGATTTCTTATTGTTGGAATTGTGCTTGTTTATGTTAAGTACTTGATCACTACTTAGCATTGCTAGGCTTTAGCTCATTCCTCAATAGTCGTCTTCAAAAAACCATCTTTTTTTGACTTGGTGTCAAGCAAGTCAAATATCTTGAGGTGAATGTCTTCATTCAAATTTGGGATCTCTTTGATAGCATTCCAAGTCGTATAGGATCTTTCTCTTTCTCTTTTCCCTAATATGGTATCTCTTTTCAGTAAGAGATTATGAACTCCATCAAAAGTGTTTGTTAGTTTTTTAATCTCTTCCATGATATTTTCAGTAGAGCCAAAAGTTGCTTCATACTGAGCTCTACTTCTTTTGGGTTGAGTTCTTCTTTGAGTGGAGCCATCAGACACTTCAGGCATCCTAGAAGGTGGTGTGGAACCAGATGATGGTGGCTCATCTTGAGATAGTGCGACAAACACCTCATTTTCAGCATCAAAATTCAAATCTTCTATGTGCACATCTCTATTTTCATCATCTCCTAATGTCTTTGCATCAGTAGCACTACCCAACCTAATGGAGTTTTTTTTCCTACGGGAACACCATTTCCTACAGCAATTTCCAAGTCGTGACATTCCCCATAGCGCAAGTTTGCGTCTTTTAAGTGAGCTTAGCATAAAATAAAGAACAAATTTATTAATTCACTATATTAGTTAAATAAAATTATTCAATAATATTATTACAATATGATGCTTACCTCTAAGTACGCATCCCATACATCATCTGAAGCCGTGAACTTTTTCGTAGTGGGCTCATATCCAAAACCAGAGCTAAACTTCATAAGGTTTGAATAAGATAACCAATAATTTTTAAACCATTTGAGGCGCTTTGGTAATTGTTATAGGTCTTATTACACCCAAGTCTTTCATTAAGAATAGGAAGTATTCTTTCTTCCACTGTTGTTTTGCTAAAGATACCACTATTATCACGCCATCCCTGACCCGCAGCATCAACTATAAATTCTAACAAGGAGTCGTTCTGTTTCTTAGTCCATTGTTCATAAGATGTCTTCCTTTTCATATCTTGTTGTGAATCCCCCATGATAATATTACTATATTATAAAGATACAAAATATATATATATACAAAGTGATTAAAAATTAGTTAATACATTCAAAGTGACAAAAATGTTTTGGACCAAACAATTATAAATGCAGCCAAGATACTAGCGACCGCTAGACCCCAACACCCGCTGGCCTGGACTACGTAAAACTCCGCCAGCGAGCGCTGGCCTATATTACGCAAACCACAACCTGCGAGCGCTGGAATTCAAGATGTCCATAGAATTTTTTTAGATACAGAAGAGAGCGCTAGAACACAGATATAGATACAGATGAACAATTAGGGGTGATTATGTTATTGTGTATAAATGATTTATTAGGATAATATTTAAGAAAAAAACCTACATATTCTTTTTTTTCTTCATTCAAGAAACTCAAAAATCAAAACCAAATCCAATCAATAATATGTAAAAGTGTACCAAAACAACGAGAAACAGTAGCAAAGAGAGTACCTTTGTGAGAAAAACAACGAATGGAATAGGCTGTAGTTGAGCAATTAATTTTTCTCCTTAGAGCAAATTGAAAAAAAAAAAGAGAAAAATGCGTGAATAGGAAGATTTATGGAGAAACTAACCGACTTGTCCCAGCGACCGCTGGATCTCACTAACTTATTCCCAATGATTGTTGGCGTCCACGGAGCGCTGGGGTGTTCGATCTGAACACCTCAGTGGACGCTGGAGTACACCGCGCGTTGGGGTGTCCGATTTGAAGGCCTCAGCGGCCGCTGCAGTACACCGCGCTGGGTTTTACGAATCCATGAAAATCTTATGTGCAGAGGTCGGATTTCATCCTTTGTATTTTTTACGTGATTTTGAGGTGAAATCCAATATAATCACTAATATTTTAAAGTCTATGGAGTTTTGAATACATTTGGATTTTTATAGACATTTTAAAATATATATTGAATACCTCTCGATTTTTAAAGACTTTTAAAAGTCTGGATTGAATACACTCGGATTTTGAAAGTCCAAAAAAATCCTACAGACTCTCTATCCAATAACACCCCCCTAAGTTGCCATACTAAATGAAATAAACTGGCTAGATTGACTTGTATTCCTGATGACTAGTTAAAAATAATAGATGGTTTCTTTTTTAAATCAAAATATACTATATAAATTGATGGAACTCAGGATCCTTTCGGATGTGTGATGATTGAATAAAATATTTTGATCAAAACGATCCACATCCCATTGCATGCTAAAACTGAATCTAAATATCATGCGCAGCAGAAAATTGAGATTATCGATTACCTTGCAATCGGAGAGTCACCGTTGAGAAGATATATATATATATATATATATATATATATATATAATCTACAACTCCTCCATTCTTCATGTTATCCACTCTATGATCTTTTGTTGTATGACCCAACCTCAATCCAGATGTCGTGTGGGCGACGATCATCTAGACCTTGTAAAAGCTTGGAGACGAAGAACCCTCACAATAGAATTTTCGACCATTTTTTTAAGAGAGGAATTTCAAAATTTACATCTATGGTGGCTAGGGTTTTTCTTCTCCCTTCATAAAGTTACCATGTCTAGCCCAAACATAACTTAAGCCCATTAATATTAATTCAATCCACTAAAGAATTAATATTGCACTATCACCCTAATTCCATATATATAGATATGGATTCTTCAACTCAATTAATTCTCCATGTTTAATATCGAATGTCCATTATTTAAATCGAGTATACTGACAACTCAATTTAATTAATTGCTTATCCACGAGTCGTGTTGGATTAAAAAATAATTCACTTGCAAGATTTAACATGATAATCCTTTTTGAGCTCCTCGGAGGACATCATCAACTCGGCGCACCAAGATACGGTTTCCTTCTATAATTAGTAACCTATCATATATAGAAATGTCACTACCTAATCTATCGGGCTTATTGATTTTTTAATTAGAATCTCACCCATTGATAGATCAAAGTAATGTGCATTACATGTCTACTATCATATAAGGGTGATAGACACTGGTATACTTAAAAAGAATAATTTGAATATAAGTGGGAGATTGTTGGGATTGTATACTAAAAGCATGTCTTTAATGTATATAATTATTTCATTTGAATTATGAATGAGAATAACGTTTACATATTTTGAATTTTTTTTATATAATAAATAATGCAAATCGTCATATACTTAATATTGTAGATAATATGGTGTGTGGAATGCACACAGAAGATCATATTATCGGTTCCTTATAAATTATGAGATGAGTTCAGAACCTAGATGGAGTTAAACGAACTATCAATATAGTTGTAGTGTGATTTGGAATTAGTCTATCTTGGCTATGAAATCATACTAGTGCACTTTTGTAGTGTATTGAATTGGATCGCAACGAGATAATTCTTATGGACTGACAACACGTAAGAACATAAATCTCAGATACTCATAATTAGTAACCCATCATATATAGAAATGTCACTACCCAATCTATCGGGCTTATTGATTCGTTAATTAGAATTTCACTCATTGATAGGTCAAAGTAATGTATATTAAAATGTACATGTCTACTATTTTATAAGGATTAAGAATTATGAGTATCTGAGATTTATATTCTTACGTGCTGTCAGTCTATAAAAATTATCTCGCTGCGATCCAGTTCAATACACTACAAAAGTGCACTATTATGATTTCATAGTCAAGATAGACTAATTCCAAATCACACTACAACTATACCAATAGTATGTCTAACTCCATCTAGGTTGTGAACTATTCTCATATTTAATAAGGAACCGATAATATGATCTTATGTATGCAATCCACACACCATATTATCTACAATATTAAGTATAGGACGATTTGCATTATTTATTATATAAAAGAAATGCAAAATATGTGAACGTTATTCTCATTCATAATTCAAGAGAAATAATTATATACATAAATTAAAAGACATGATTTTAGTATACAATCCCAACATAAATTGCATTCCTTGTATTTTTTAAACAAAAATATACTATATGAATATCATATTCATGTTCAAGTACAAATATTAATTTGAGTGGTTTAATTTCTACTTTTATTTTTTTAAGACAAATTCATTGTACTTGAGAATTGGTATAGAAAATGTGAAGGGAATCTCATACATTACTGATCATTCATGCATTCAAATTAAATATTGAGAAATTGTGTAGAAAATTACTTTTTTAGGAGGATTTAAGTATTAAATATTGAGAAATTGCGTAGAAAATGACGGAATAAGTCAAAATTTTCTTAAAGATATGTAGAAGCATTCGAATTTTCTACTCTTAACAATTGTATAATAGGCAAGGCCCTCCTATAAAATATGTGAAGAATTTGCACTTTTTCCACGGCATGCGCCTCTATTGCAAAATGGTCCAAATAAATTTAATTTTGATCCCAAACAATACAATGCTTGCAACAGTGGTCCTGTGGGACTAAATAGTGTATGTGTAGTCCCAAATTAAAGTATAAAGTGACGTGGGTTGCACATATTCGTTTAGTGACATTATCATCTTCGAGAAATTGCACTTGGACTTATGGGACATAACTTAATTGAAAAATCACCCCAATACTTTCAGTTTGACTCCAAACAAAACCAAACTTGTAAATATCCTAAACTCATCTCACCCAAATCCGATTTTTTATTTTTTTATTTATTGCAAAAATTGAAGTCTCGGCATTAGAAGGCTTGAAGAATATTTTGTTAGCCCTATTTACTTTTCACCGGTTTGTGCTCGAGGAAATCAGGTTAGGTATTCTTTGCAAAGAGTTTAAAATCTGATTGTATATATAGTTATTTTTGTGTTTATTTTCGCCTCGGGTTGATCGACCGATTTAAATATAATTTATTCAGTCCCAACGGTTAATTGTTTTAGTTTGGACATTGATTTTTTGTTTGATGGTGCTGAGTTATCCAAATGCTTTCTCTTGGTGGTTGGGTTTATGGAGTCAATAGTTTTTGGATTTCTTGTTTCTTTGTGGTCTTAGGGTTTAAAATTTTGATAGAGTCTTCTAATGTGCATGCTGGATTATTTTTCAAAAAAAAAAAACCTGTAATTTTATTAATCTAGCCTCTTGTGATGAACAATATTGTTGAAACATTGTTGGCAAATGTTAATTTTCTGAAAATTTTGAGTTGAAATTATATGGATAATGGACTCAAGAAGGAATTGGTGAAGAAGAGATTTTGGAACTCTACGCTATTGAATAGAGTCGGTTATAATTGTTGAGCAATTACTATTGATATGTAGAAATGTTGTATGTTCTGCTTCATGTGGACTGAATTAAAGAGCAAAACATAGTACTACCAGCGCACAAAAAATTAACAAAAAAAGTGATGTGAGAACCAATTCTGCAAGTTATGTATATTTTGACGTCAAAATTGAAAATATTGGGACTACTTTGCAATGGAGGCGGGTCTTGTGGAACCAAAGTTCAATATTCTCTAATATATGATTTTGCTTGACAAAAATGCAGCCGACTTATAAGTTATAACACGTGTCTTGGACTTGTCAAAACATGTAAGAAGACTATTCCTACTCAAAAAAGCCAATAGCAGACTAGTCACATGGAATTAATACTCGTCTTTGACTGCTAAACAATATGTTATATTTATTAAAGAAGAACTATAAATAGAGATATATACGATATAATTTTCTTTCAAATAATTGCAAAAAAGCAGATTTCAGAGCATAAAAAATGGGATCCAAAGAAATTGTTGTTGGATTTAATAAAGTGAGTGTGATTTATTTTATCTGATTTTTCGTGATCGGGATATTTAATTTTGGAGGAATTAAATACCGTACGATTGCTCTATGTCGTGAGTAGATAATCGTAGTATTTTTATTTGCTCAAATCCGATTTTCGGTGAGTGAGAAATAAATGGTTAAAGTTGGTCACACGATTGAGCATTTATGGTGTGTGGGATAATGTGTTTAAGACACATTAAATAATCCCACATTGATTTCTTAATCAAATTAAAAAGTGTATTTAAGTGTATTAACACTTAAGTGGAGTAATCAAGTGCACACGGATGTGGGCCATGAGCCCACACGCGCACACACGCGCGTGCCCGCCCGTGCCCGTGGACTTTGGGCGTACGTGGGCTTCCGAGGCTTAGCCGTATCAGTTTTACGGTACCGAGCCTTCAAGTGAGTAACTGCCACTGGAGCTGGTGGAGCCTTCAGGTAACTGCTATCTGGAGCTGGTGGAGTTAGTGGGCTGGACAGAAACCGAAAGTAACTCCTGTCGGGAGTCAAAGTCTGCAGCTGCCCTGGACACGTGTCGGGATCCGAGCCGACAAGGGACACCTGATCCAAATGCTACATTCTGCACAATCATATTGCTTGCATACGGACTTGTGGTACTACTGCCGGAAGGACGAAGCCGTTTCATCTTTGAAAGACAACCGCCGGGGCGTATTTGTCTTGCGGAGAGAGGTCCCCTCGACTCGGCTTGCCGAAGCCGGAATCTGCACATCGATTCTTTACTTTATTTGAATTCAGTTAATTATTGTAATTGTTTGTTCCTCTACACTTCTACCTTTCTGTATTTCCTTTGTAATTCCAGCGAGGTTAAAACGAGACTACAATTTGTTATAGTTTGCCTTTTGTTAACTGTGTTTCTTCTGATTTCCTCATCAGAAGTTGCAGCGGCAAGAGAACTCACACAGACTTCCACTGCAGAAGTTGCAGGCGTTTCCAAATCAGTTCACACGTGTAAGCTTTTCTAATTTATTTCCAAAATCTTTTTAATTTTAATTAATAACACAATATTATATTTATATATAGCTACAATATTTAGAGATTTTTTTTCACGTCTACATTAATTTTTATTCCTTTAATGATTATACTTTTTAGTGATTTAATATTTTTTACATTCCTTTAAAAGATATTTTATATATGATAATGTGTAAACTATATATGACCCCTAGTTTTGGATTAAAATTTATATAGAATTGTTGTACCTTTTGAACCAATTAGTTGTTATTTATTAATTTTAGTTCTTTAGTATAACTATTACAATGATTTATCTAAGTGCATATTTGTCTAAATAGAAAATTAAAACATGGGTTTATTATATATGAAACTTCTCAAACAAAAAAATAAAATTTAAAAAAATGTATTATGCAGTTACACACACACACACACTCACACATATATATAATATTTACAAAGTTTATGCATTGTCGACGCTTTCTTATTAAATATGGAAATCATATGTGAATTAAATTATGTTGATGTATGTCGAGAAAACATGATCATACTCTATTTTAAAAATAACAACAAGAACTATTATTAGAAGTCGAGTAGATTGAATATATTGCATGAGCTAATTATATATATATATATATATATATATAGACATACACACGCACACTGAATCTGGTTGTGGCTTTTGACACACATGCAGCTGCGAGGAGAAATCAAAACGAATGGACTTCGGATCTTCCAGCGTATAATAGTACTCCATGTGGATTCGGGTGCTAATTAATTATGTTGCTTTGCTTCAAATTTTATATATGAAGAAAAACAAAATGCAATTAGTGTGTGTACACACACACACACACAGTGTCATATATATTATTCTGTTTTTTTTTTTTAAATTTCCAGCAACATTTTATTCTTGGCATAAAGGATCAATTGTTATTCATATGGGTGGAACTGGCTAGTGTTTCTGTTGCTCGTGTGATGTGGATTGTGAACTTTAAATTTATATAATTTGCTCGTCTAAGTCAGCTAGCCCATCGTTTTGCGAAGATCCTACTGCCTGAACAAGATTAACTTATAGAAAATTTTAAATCATGGACGTTTTAGTATATATATGTTATGTGACAATTATAAGGTATTTAATTCATATGATGAACCAATGTTTAACTACTGCACAATGGTGATTATTAACAAATTTATATTATTGTCCATGTATACTTGATAAGGCGTCCCAAAATATTACAAACTAGTAATTTAAAATTATTGATTAATTGTAAAGTTAAATGTAAGCATAATAACTAATTAACTATTTATTCAAGGATAATTAATGTCTACTGCTTAAATTAATTAAGTTATTAAAAACGATCATAAATGCAATTTGCCCCTCTAACAATTAATGAGTGGAACATATCACGATCTTTAGTAAACATTACACTTACTATTATCTGACTTTATTGTCACAGACATTTAATTTAATATAATTTTGAGTACACCGTGACCGTCATACATTAATTTATCATATTAAATACACAGTACTGACGACAACTGACAGGTACCAATATATACACTTGGGTTAAGAAAATACAAATTGCATGTATGTGTAATGTGTGGGCAAGTTGAACACATTTAAGAATCAAATGAGATAATATATATAGAAAAGTAAATTATAATTTAGTACTCAAATCAAAATTTAAATATTATATATAATATTTTATTGATTTTTATATATTTATTTAGTTTTGGAATCTTATAAAATTTAAAATTAGATAAAATATTTAAATAATAAATATATTATTATATGATAAACACCAAGTTTCTTTGGTAACAACTAAATATATTTCAAAAGATATATATTAATTTTCAAGAGCCAATGAGACCGTGCTACGTTAGCCCTAGATCCTCCTCCCTACAACTATAAATAGAGAACTCCACATCAATTGAAAAATTACACCGGAAGTCAGAATTGATGAGCTTAAGAAGTTGGAGAAAAATTATCTACGAAGTTCTCTCCAATATTAAAGGCGTTCTAGCAAGATTCAAGTTGTTCTTTGCCGGAGTCTTCTCAAATCCAGCGTCCCATCCGGAATTGAGGTTCTCAACCCTTCAGACGGCATTATAAAGTTCTAATATAATACTTCAAATCCAACCTTCAAGCCGAAATCAAGGTTGTCGGCCCCCGATTAACGTTATCAAAGTTCAAACAACAAGTCTAAGATGATCAAAGAGGCAAATCTACTTAGAAGATTTCAAAGATCGTTTAAAGATCAAGTTTTGAAGAGAAGAATCAATCCAACCTTTAATCTAGAATCAAGATCGTCGGTCGCCGGTTAACATTATCAAAGTTCAAACAACAGTCCTAGAAGATCAAAGAGTCAAATCTAGTCTAAAGATTTCAAATACCATTTGAAGATCAAGTTTTGAAGAGAAGAATCAATCCAACCTTCAATCTGGAATCAAGATTGTCGGCCCCCAGTTAACGTTACCAAAGTTCAAACAACAAATCTAAGAAGATCAAAGAGACAAATCTACTCTGAAGATTTCTAAGAGCATTTGAAGATCAAGATTTGAAGAGAAGAAGCAGAGGAAAATAGAGATTGAATCCATAAATTTATATTTTGATCCGAAATTATTTTATTTGTACATTGTTTTGTATTTTATTAAGTTAAGTACAAGAAATTATTTACATAAACTACAAATTAAGTTTCAAAAGTTACATATCGATAGTGAACGTTGCACAAATTAACACTTGTAGTACTAATGCAATTTTTGGACAATCTCACAAATGTTTACTTAATTAGATTGCCGAAAATCTTCCAAGTTCAGTCTTTTATTTATTCAATTTGTACAAATATTAGTTCCGATTGCCTCTTCACCATTTACATCAGTCCATGTCAATATTGCGAGGTCTGAAAAATGCTTTAGTGCTATAATTAAGTGTTAGCTTGTGTAACGTTGGATACGATCAATATGTAACTTCTGAAATTTTAGGATAAAAGTGTAAAAAGCCAAACATTGAGTATTAAAATGTAATTAACCCTATATAAGAATCAAATGAAAATATCGTACAAAAAACCAAACAGCTCCTAGTCATCCCAAGTCCAAAACTTACAGAGCCTGACCTGTTAAAACATATGGATGGAAACCCAATATGAAAACTTTCAAGTAGGACAAAGAGTATCCTCTAGAAATGAAGAGCAAACACGAATAAAAATATAGCTTTCATTAAATCAATATCACATTATGTTCGCAAGTCGATCCCAAATAACATCACAAATTTGTGATGTGCGGACTATAAATTCATGACATACAACAACGATATATACAAACAAGATTGAACACATTGCATGATCGAAAATGACTGAGTTGGGCTCCCTGCAGCCAGAAGAAATTACTACACAACAAGCTTCAGTGGACGAACCATGACATTATCTTCGTGGTCCAATATCTGCAAAATCAAATCGAAATATAACTCGTCTTGTTAATTAAATCACCAAATCACTTTTCTCACATTTTTGTAGCTTAATTGAGACACCATATTATATGGAATCAAATGTGATTAATAATAGGATATTGTCTCCCTATATTAGTTATTGCATTTCTGGATTTTCTACACATTATAACTCTTTTTTTTTTCTTTTTACTATGTTTTGTTTAAGATTTCTCAAATGTGTTATATTTGCGCTAATGATTGCTGGTTTTTATTATAACAAATTAACATATCTATTTTACCCACTCCTTGTCCTCTTAGTAAACCTATAGCTACACACACACACACATATTGTCTCCCTAGTGAAATTATCTCCTTCAAATACAAACACACACGCACACGAACATGAAATATATGAAACTTACGTGACAATGGTAAACGTAACCGGGCTCTCTTGTGGCATCGAAGGGATAAGAAGAAGCTTCATCGAGCAAATTAAACCTAACAACAATTGTTGTCATGTTACCTGGAGCCATTTTCACCACATTTTTCCAAGTTTTCTCATATGATGGTATGGCAAACAATTTCCCAGTCGTATGAGACATAATGTTACACATAACCGCATCTTTCTTCGCCATCATGCACGCCTTAAACTCGTCAAAATTCACCAGCTCATGCACCTTCATTGCCTGAAATGTATATGGAAATGGTGATTGTCTTCTGTCAAATTAATCACTTCCCAAACCTTATTTGTGCCTACTTTAGGCGTTTCTGTCACCGGATCTTTGAATTTCTTCGCGTTGATCAATAGATGTGTCGGTTTGTCTGTCGCGCTTTCATACTCATAAAGAGCTACAAACCTTTTCATCGCAACATTTTTTGTTGTAGCTAATAGATATGAAGTTAATTTCTTAGGTATTTCGACATCTTGGTTAGGGTAATTTTGGTGGTTATGCTTGATTATGAACTTCATAATCTTACTATTCATGTCATCCACATTGTCACCGAATGGGTAATGGTAGGCTGCATTATTTGTAAGTAAGCACTCGTTGGCCTTAGTAGCTTTGAAGTCAATGACCACGTCAGCAATTTCAGACGGTAAATAAGATGCATCGGATCCTACTTGGAGGAAAGATAGCCCTTTGGTCAAGGACAATTGATACAATCTTGCATTAGAGGCATTGATTATTCGAAATCTATATTTTCGAGGTTTGACTTTCAAATAGGGCCAAGCTTTTCCATTGACTATAATAGCGTCGCCAAAATATTCAGGTTGCCATCGGGGGTGGATGCTATGGTCGTTTCCGGTCCGGTTTATGTAAATTGAACCATCTTTGTTGAAACTCCGATCGAAAATCATTATGTGTCTTTTGGGAGGTTCAATTTGGAGTCAAAGTTAAAATCACTTCGCACGTAGGTGCCAATTAGACCGGCTAGGAGGTTGACTCGAGTTAGATCGAGTGCGTGATCGTGGTACCACATGTTCTCACCATGTTGTACATTTGGGTAGGTGTACGTTGGCGTGGACCATTTCTGTTCGGTTTCTCGAAAACCAGAGGTGAACCATGCGAGAGCGCTTCCGTCTGACTCTAGTGACTGAACGCCGCCATGAAGATGCGCCACCGTAGGATGTCGCCGTGTTTGGAGATGGCGGTGGAGATAGTTGGATCCCATGGCAAAATGTGAGATTGGGGGAGGTGATTTTTGTTGGGATATGTGTTAGAAATCAGGAAAAGTGGGATTTCCCACATCGGTCAACTATGGGATTCATTCCCTATTTCTTGTCTATAAATAGAATGGTTCCCATTTTGATTAATTACACCAAAAAAGAGCTTTAGCCTCATTTTTCAATCTTCTCAATTTTGCTTAATTTTTGAGCTCATATTTCGAGTCGGTTTTAGTTCCAAATTTTTTTTAGTTCAAGTTCGGGCATATCTCAGTTCACCGAAAATTGTTCCGGTTGGTCCGTTGTATCCTGGGAATCAGACGCTCATATGGGGTGAATTTGATTCAAGGAAACTGTGATCTCCACAGGCCTCGGGTTTCTTCTAAATTTTTTCTTGTCATTTAATTTATTCTAGTTATTCAAATTGCCGTAGTTATTTAAATTGTTCAGTTATTTAAATTGTTCTTATTATTTAGCTTTACTATTTTAATAGTAGTTTTACTGCATTATTATATAGTTAGTATTTTATCAGTGCAATATTTTCTATTGCATTGTGTAATTTTAGCATTATATTTTTGTTCGGCTTATTAGTTTAATAAGCTTTTGTTGCATCTTATTATTGTTGTTCTGAGTGAACAAGAATACCAACAATCTTAAACCAAATTTTTACTCGAAAACTCTTATTTTCAAAGATGTCTACTGAACAGACTAATAATGTTGGTGCTGCTACCACCTTGAGGATCGGTGCTTTTAAAGTTCCTGTAAATCATGCTGATAAGCCGGAGAAATTCAATGGTCTGAATTTCAAACGGTGACAACAAAAGATGCTATTTTATTTGACAACATTGAACCTTGCTAGGTTTCTGGGAGAAGATGCTCCGACGTTAGGGGCAAATGCTGATGCTCAAGCTATCACTGCATTTGATGCTTAGAATCACTCTGATTTCTTGTGCAGGAATTATGTGATGAACTGCTTAGTGGATACATTGTATAACGTGTATTCCTCAATCAAGACTGCTAAGGAACTGTGGGGGTCCTTAGAGAAAAAATACAAAACTGAAGATGTTGGAGCTAAGAAGTTTCTTGTAGGACGTTTTCTCGACTACAAGATGGTTGATTCTAGAGCTGTAATCAGTCAAGTGCAAGAGCTCCAAATCATTTTGCACGACATTCATTCAGAAGGAATGATTGTGAATGAAACTTTCCAAGTAGCTGCTATCATTGCAAAGCTACCACCGAGGTAGAAAGATTTCAAGAACTACCTGACTCACAAGAAAAAGGAGATAATTGTTGAAGAGCTTGTTGTAAGACTTCAAATCGAGGAAGATAACAAGAGCTACGACAAAAGGCTGTTCAATCTTCCACCAACTAAGGCTAATGTGGTTGAGCATGGCGAGAGCTCAAGGTGAAACTCTAACAAGAAGCCTAAATCTGCAGGAAAAAAAGCGTTAGGACCAAAGAAGAAGAACTTCAAGAAGAAATTCAATGGGAAATGCTTCAAATGTGACAAAACTGGTCACAGAGCCTTTGATTGCACTAGTCAGAGCCAAGAGGCATATATAGTGGAAAACCTCACCATGGATGTTGATGAGATGCACCTTGTTGTGGTGATCTCGGAGGTTAACCTTGTTGGTTCAAACCCACATGAGTGGTGGGTTGATACGGGTGCTACCCATCACGTGTGTTCAACAAAAGAAGTGTTTAGTGTCCTTAATGAATAAGTGGATGGAGAGAAACTCTTTATGGAGAACTCTGCTACATCCGATGTGAAAGGCCTTGGAAAGGTAGTTCTGAAGATGACTTAAGGGAAGGAGCTGACTCTCAACAATGTGGTGTATGTGCCAGAGATTCGAAAGAATCTTGTGTCTGGTTCACTGTTAAGCAAGTTTGGCTTTCGCATTGTCTTTGAGTCAAATAAGGTCATGTTGACCAAAAATGAAGTATTTGTCAGAAAGGGTTATGAGTGCAATGGACTCTTTAAACTTAATGTAATGACTGTTAAGTCAATTATTAATGAGAAAGTGAGCTCTTTCGTTTATATGCTTGAGTCTTCCATTATGTGGCATGGTTGACTAGGACATGTTAACTTTAAAACCATGTGCAGGTTAATGAGTTTGAAAAGCATTCTTATGCTCCATATTGATTCAACACTTAAGTGTGAAACTTGTGTTGAAGCCAAGTTAGCTCAGTTATCCTTCCAAACTATTGAGAGAGATAGTGAACCACTTGACCTAATTCACACAGATGTATGTGATTTAAAGGTTGAGCCCACACGAGGTGGTAATAAGTACTTCATTAAGGTGAAGATGAAGCAATATAGAAATTTGTTCTCTATAAAACTGAAGTTAAGAATCAACTCAGTAGAAAGATTAAGGTGTTGAGAAGTGATAGAGGAGGTGAATATGAGTCACCTTTTGCTAATTTCTGTGCTGAAAATGGAATAAGGCACGAGACCACTATACCTTATTCACCACAATAGAACGGCACTGTAGAACGGAAAAATAGAACATTGAAAGAAATAACGAATGCGTTGCTATTAAGTTCTGGATTATCTTCTGGAATGTGGGGGGAGACTATTTTGACAGCAAACTACCTTTTAAATAAGGTGCCCCACAAGAAGTTAGACAAAAGTCCATATGAATTATGGCATGGAAGACCACCATCCTATAAATACTTGAGAGTATGGGGGTGTCTTGCCAAGATAGCGGTACCTACACCAAAGAAGGTAAAAATTGGACCAAAAACTGTTGACTGCATATTCATTGGTTATGCACAAAACAGTAGTGCTTATCGGTTTCTTGTGCATGAGTCTAAAATTGAAGACATACATAAAAACACGATAATTAAATCGGGGAATGTTTCATTCTTTGAACACATGTTTCCACGAAAGTCGAAAATGGAATCTACTTCCATTAAACAAATTCTGGAAATAGTGGAAAACGAACAACATGAAAATTCAGTGGTGGAACCACAAAGAAGCAAGCGAGGTAGGATTGAAAATTCCTATGGTTCAGACTTTTTAACCTACATGGTTGAAAGTGAGCCTCAAAGCTTTTCCGAAGCAGTGAAGTCTTCGGATGGTCCTCAATGGAAAGAGGCGATTCAATGTCAAATTGAACCTATTTTGCAAAATCACACTTGGGAGCTAGTGGATCTTCCTGAGGGAAGTAAGCCCTTTGGGTATAAGTGGATTTTCAAAAGGAAAATGAAAGCTGATGGAACAGTTGATAAGTATAAGGCCAGACTTGTAATTAAAGGTTACAGACAGAAAGAAGGTCTTGACTACTTTGATACTTATTTCCCGGTGACGAGAATAACATCCATTAGGATGGTTATTGTTTTTGCAGCTTTGAAAAGTCTTGAAATACATCAGATTGATGTAAAGACTGCTTTTTCTAAATGGTGATTTAGAAGAAGAGATCTATATGGAGCAACCTGAAGGATTCTCTGCTCCTGGGTAATAGAATAAGGTTTGCAAATTGGTGAAGTCTTTGTATGGCTTGAAACAAGCACCAAAGCAATGGCATTAGAAATTTGATAATGTCATGATGGGATGTGGATTCAAAATTAATCAATGTGATAAATGTGTCTACGTTAAGAAAAACGGAAAATGGATATGTAATCCTATGTCTATTGCGATGCCAACTGGATATCTGATATGAAGGACTCTAAGTTCACAAGTGGATATATATTCACTTTGGAAGGTGCATCCATATCATGGAAATCTTCTAAGCAGACGGTTATAGCCAGATCCACCATGGAGTCTAAGTTTATAGCGTTGGACAAGGGTGGTAAAGAAGCTAATTGGCTACTTTATTTCTTAGAAGACATTCCAAGTTGGCCGAGACCAGTGCCTACAATCTGTCTACATTGTGATAGTCAATCTGCAATTGGTAAGACACAAAGCAATATGTATAATGGTAAGTCTAGACATATACGTCGAAGATATAATACCATTAGACAACTACTCTCAATTGGTGTTATCTCTATTGACTACGTGAAGTCAAAAGATAACTTAGCAGATCCGCTAACCAAGGGGTTAAACAGAGAGTTGGTTGCGAAATCGACAAGAGGAATGGGACTAAAGCCTCTAGAAAAGAGTTGATACAATGGAAACTCAACCTAGTTGACTGGAGATCCCAAAATCTAGGTTCAATGGGACAACCTAATTGTAAAAAGACTCGCACAATCATTATGGGAGTCGTTATCCCTTTGTTAAAGTGATACCCGAATAGAGAAGGATAAGTATATGTCTTTTAATGATTCTTACGTGTCGATGAGTTGAGCGAAATAGTACGGGCTATTTGAAAAGAATCACCTATGTAAGAGACAAGTGAGGCCGCTTCGAAGAGAATTGTGTAAGGCTCAATTCTTAGACCCTCTTACAGAACCAGGCAGATGTTCAGGGTCATGAATAAACATAACAATGAGAACTGAGATATGTTAGGGAGAATCCTGTGTAAAGTATATCATTGTTTACATAAATGGCAGACCAGTTCAAGGACATCGTGTCTACTGAGAGCTAGTAAAGTCGATATATTTTATAAGGGAAGGTTCAAAGGGTTACACCTACCTATCCTATGTCGGGTTCAACTGTTGAACTTGATAGCTAATTTCCATCATATGGGGGATTATTGCGATATGTGTTAGAAATTAGGAAAAGTGGGATTTCCCACATCGGTCAACTATGGGATTCATTCCCTATTTCTTGTCTATAAATAGAATGGTTCCCATTTTGATTCATTACACCAAAAAAGAGCTTTAGCCTCATTTTTCAATCTTCTTGATTTTGCTTAATTTTTGAGCTCATATTTCGAGTCGGTTTTAGTTCCAAATCTTTTTTTTTGTTCAAGTTCGGGCATATCTCAGTTCGCCGGAAATGTTCCGATTAGTCCGTTGTATCCTGGGAATCAGACACTCATACGGGGTGAATTTGGTTTAAGGAAACTGTGATCTCCACAGGCCTCAGGTTTCTTCTAACTTTTTCTTGTCATTTAATTAATTCTGGTTATTTAAATTGTCGTAGTTATTTAAATTGTTCAGTTATTTAAATTGTTCTTGTTATTTAGCTTTACTATTTTATCTGTAGTTTTACTGCATTATTATATAGTTAGTATTTTATCAGTGCAATATTTTGTATTGCATTGTGTAATTTTAGCATTATATTTCTGTTCGGCTTATTAGTTTAATAAGCTTTTGTTGCATCTTATTATTGTTGTTCTGAGTGAACAAGAATACCAACAATTTTTCCACGTGACATTCAGTGGTACCCCTCTAATTGCCTCGATGGTGGGACCTGGAACCGTAGCCGATGACATCGACGTGCCGTAGGCGAACACGGTGGTTGGAGGTAAATCACAATGAAATTTCTATGTCCAATATTATTAATTAGTCAAGAAAACACAGTATATTATTATTAAAATCATCCACTTCAAGAAAACATGCATGTTAATTCCAACTGAAGTAAACTATATCTAACACTGAAGTAAACTATGTATAGGATAGGAGTACTCATATTCAGATAAGAAAGAAAGAAGAAAAATCTTAGAATTTATTAATCCAACAAATATTCCACTTGGTCTTGGTCATTGGAATTAATGTGGAATGTCTTGCATTTTCACTACGATCACCATTACAACTTAAAAAGGTACAATATTTTGTTTTCTTTCATTGAAAAATGGATTATTTGTTAGTCCAGAAAATATGTAACAATTCGAAGAGAACATGATCAATAGTACTTGTTGTGACGTGGTGTAGATTCCACTGTCTTAAAAAGATTGCGGCTAGCCCGAGGTGTAAAGCCTTATTGTCGGTCGTTTCCAAGGTTCACACAGTGCTCAATCTTTCGTGCACACTCACGAGAAATGGAGTTGGAGAACTCGATCAATTGCTCAGACTAAGAAGACGAAGAAGAGGGATTTTCAATCTCCTAGTTCATCTGTGGAGGAAAGAAAAAGATCGATCACCGTTTCATCCACAATCTCACAACCTAGTCGTGTCCTCCTTTTCAAACGATTATGCTGCTTACCAATTGATAAAATAGGGTAAAATTGGGACAAATAGAGACGGCCCAATTGCAACATAACCAAAAGAAAAGAAATAAGGCCCAATAGAATATCGGGTCAAAAGGAGACGGCTTAATAGTTGTTGTCATTTCCAACAATCCCCCACAAATGGCATGCAACGAGATAGAATAAGAAAATCTGAGCAAAAGAAGGATAAATACAAAAGTATCAATAATCTTTCCATTTTGAATTGACACCTATTGAAATGAGAGATAACACATGAATCCGGAAAGTGTGTCAGACACTTGAACTTAAAAGATTCAGTGAAACCCCCACAACACGCATCAACCCTTTAAATCGAGTAAACTCCGCGATAAAAACATTAGCCACCATAACCTTGGATTCTCATGAGTTCTGTAGAAAGATAGTGTCTTTCATAGGAGAGGGCCAATTCTCCACACTCACTTAGGTGATTCTAGATTGTGCGTCTCAATAGCACAAACAAACAATAACAGTGCATCTCAATAGCACAAATGTATCGAATCATTAAGAGCTAATAGCTCACCCTCAAACAATCAATCATCACATACATTGCATAACCATCAAGTCCACCACTTAAGACCACCCAAATCAAGGGCTATGAAGATTCAAAAAATCATCAATCCATCAAGTCCATCTCAGTAGGACCACCCAAGTTAAGGGCTATGGAAAATAACAACAACAAAGTATACCATCAAGTCCGTCTCACAAGGACCACCCATAATTATACGGCTATGGTTACTCCATTAACACATGAATTAATTATCACATATAGAACATCAACTCGTTAACATGAGAAATTATATAGTTGCGTTTGACCTACAATAAGTTTCCACCTTATGTATTCTCATGAATCAAGACTTTACATCCATTTATCCTAAAACATATAACATTGACAAACTTTACAATATGATAGATGATTATCTTTTCATGACAACCATTAGCTCATCTAAATTCTTGAGACCAATTTCCACCAGTGAAATGACACCTCAAACACAACAAAATGTTAGTGAAACAAATATTAAATTATATGTCAAGTAAACTCCAATCTACCATAGACAAGTGATGTTGGAAGAACCCAACCAGCCCTCCCCACACTTCGTTACACATGAGCAACAATCGAAGAAATTGGTTAAATGTGAAAAACAGGCATCGAGAATTCTATAAGAAAATCATCTATATATATCTCGTCTCTCAAAACCAAATTTCCCCATGCCACTAGCAAAACATATAAACGATGGAAAATTCCTTGAAATTACAATCACAACTGCAATTCAATACCACATAACAGTATCATTTCCATCCATAAATAGTAATAATCTCTATATCACAAACCACAATCAAGATAGATACATTAAAGTTCTCAAAATAACTCATTGTGCACAAGTTTATCAAAGATAAGCTTTATGTACCCAACCTCACATAGTACTTTCACTGTTCATCTAAATTCTACTCCAGAGGCTATCTTCAAAATTCTTTTATTAAAAAATCAAAACATCATATATATCTTATCAAACAATGTTTCTCCATAACAAAATACGAAATAAGTGTATTTAATTATTAATGAATCATATCAACTAATTAGTTAGCAATTTAATTATGCAATTGGCTTAGATTGATCGCAGACACCAAGCACAATAAAATAGAGAAAATGATACAATTAACCAACCAATCAACCATTAAATGTCTCTGCGGATTTTTCCAAAATAAGATTTAACTTTCTCAATTTTCTAAACTACTCATGCTATCAGTGGTTGAGTGTATAAATCCAACACACCTTTTCCATCATTATTAATTTCATACATAATATCGATAAGCATGATATATCTTCCTCTCAAAGGGACAATTATCTCATATAGGCCAATTACGGCATGCTTCAAATCACGAGAGCAAATTAAACAAAAGTTGATTAAAAGAAAAATACCTCAAGGTTATTGTATCAACAATTCTCACCCGTTTCTCAAATTCTCTTTTGAGATAATTAGAATTACGTTGTTGATCATCGGAGATGGACTCCAAATGAAAAGCGTCTTCCATCACCTGACAAGCTTGATTTAGTTTCCCTCGGTCATTTTCCATCTTGCACGCAATCGTTTTTAAATTGTTAGTCCAGAAAATCTGGAACAATTCGAAGAGAACATGATCAATAGTAATTGCTGCGATGTGGTGTAAATTTCACTGCCTTAAAAACGATTGCGGCTAGCCCGAGGTGTAAAGCCTTATTGTCGGTCGTTTCCAAGGTTCACACAGTGCTCAATCTTTCGTGCACACTCACGAGAAATCGAGTTGGAGAACTCGATCAATTGCTCAGACTAAGAAGACAAAGAAGAGGGGTTTTCAATCTCCTAATTCATCTGTGGAGGAAAGAAAAAGATCGATCACCGTTTCATCCACAATCTCACAACCTAGTCGTGTCCTCCTTTTCAAACGATTATGCTGCTTATCAATTGATAAAATAGGGTAAAATTGGGACAAATAGAGACGGCCCAATTGCAACATAACTAAAAGAAAAGAAATAAGGCCCAATAGAATATCGGGTCAAAAAGAGACGGCTTAATAGTTGTTGCCATTTCCAACATTATTTTCTTGTAGTGATGTGTCATTTTCTCTCCCTTACTTTCGATTTTATACCAATAATTAAGTGAAAAGGTCATTTTGAAAAAATAATAATAAGTTACCTACTTATTATTGAAAAATAGATGCACGGAAATAACAACTCTCTTCGTTTTAAAGAGATAGATTTTTTTTAATGTCCCAATATATGGGCTAGTTTCTATGTATAATTAACTAATTTACTAATATATACGCTTAATTATTTAATAAGTTTACATTAAGCCTGAATTTATTGTCAAAAAAATAAATATATAGGGGCATATTTTTGGAAATTTTTTAATTAATTGTCTTTCCTAATATTGTTTTTAGTTCTTAATTGTGAAAATCTCAACTAACCAGTCTATCTTATTGGGACGAAGAGAGTGTAAACTATGAACAAAATTAAACTAACATGTTTCTTAAAAAACATTAAGCTGACACACACACACACACACACACACACACACACACACACATATATATATATATATATACACAGAGAAAATTTTGATTTTGGTCCCATAGGATATGGCTTAATCCGATTTTGATCCCAACCCTATCATATTTGGTCCCAAATCGCTTGAATTATCAATTTTGGTCCTGCCGTCATGGTTTCCGTTAAAAAATTATCAATTTTGGTCTCATTTTGGAATCGATTTTGGTCCCATACAGAAAAATTCCAGAAAATTTTTTACAAGTCAATTGGAGGTAAAATTGAACTGATTTGGAAGGAAATTTAACCTGATTTAGAACCAAATTTCTCACCAACATGCATCTATATATATATCTACTCACCAAACCATCAAATTACAACTACTAAATCAAAAGAAAGCCATTTTTTTTTATTTAGTTTAAATTTCTGTCGAGCTCGAGTTCGATCAAGAAGATACTCGGCTCGACTCGACTCGTTTAAACCCCTAAAGGCAGTGAAATTTTTTATTTAGTTTAATTTTACAATATTGTTTATGAGCGTTCACCACATCTAATTAGAGTTTATAATTATTTTTAATATTTAATGTTAATTTTCAATTAATAATTCATTATGATGGTTGATTTTTTCATAATTAAATTCTTGTAAAATGTAAAGTAAAACATTCAGGAAAAAATTTATTTTTAATACTTACAGTTTGAACTTTCACTACAAAAAATTCACATTTTAGCGATGGAAACGCGGCAAGCCAAACCCAAAGTATTAAAAAACAATATAAAATAATAAAAAAATATATAAAGTAATATACAATTTTAAAAATCGTAAAGTAAAACTAATAAAAATATATACTCATAATTAATTACTAATTGAAAAATAATAAATACGATAAATAATATTAAAAAGATTGATTTCAAATTCGTAATTAATTAGTAATTAAAAAATTAATAAGATTAAAAAATTTAAAAATTATAAAGTAAAATAAATAAAAATATTAAAAAATTTATCCATAATTAATTAGTAATTGAAAAATATATAATATTAAAAAATATGATATATTATTAAAAAATTAAAAAATGAAATAAATTGTAAAATGTAAAATAAATAAAAAATCAATAATATTAAAAAGATTGATTTCAAATTCATAATTATATAGTAATTAAAAAATTAATAACATTAAAAAAATTAAAAATTATCATGTAAAATAAATAAAAATATTAAAAAATTATATTTGTAATTAATTAGTAATTGAAAAATAAAAAATATATATAATAATAATAAATATTAGAAAATTTTGTTATTATTGCATCGTTAACATAAAAAAATAAAAATAAAAAATTAAAATATGACGCGTGTTATTTGTTAAGTTTGAGACAAAAAATCAGTCATTAAATATCTTAATCTTAATCTGATGTTAATGTGTCGGTATTTTAACAACGAAATATAATATGTTGTTAAATCGTGTTTTATTGTAGTGTTTTTTTAAATAACTCAATTTTAAAAAAATTAACAAAAAAATACCCTCATTTACAAATCTAACATTTGATCAATTTTTCGGCTCAAAAATCGTCATAGCTGATTGCATTTTAATGATTTCTATTTCGGTGAAAATTTCACTTTTTGTCCCGTAGTATCTATTTTGGTCTCAAAACTGGCGGCCGTTACCCTTTTTTTCCGTCTAAATTGTGGGACCAAAATTGATAATTCAGATCCTATGAGACCAAATTTAATAATAATTTCTGAAATATGACCAAATGTGATAGAGTTGGAACTAAAATCGGATTAGGCCATGTCCTATGGGACCAAAATCGAAATTTTTTATATACACACATAATTAAAAAAGAGGAGTATATAGCCAGGAAAAGTAAAAGGTGATACTAACCCACTTCTTCTCGTACGTGCCAATCGTAAGGTTGATAGGCTTCGGGATATCGCCGTTGAGATTATAGCCGTAGATTTTAGGCATCTCCGGCAGCTCGTCGACGTACATTTGCAGAGATTTGGCTACTTTCTGCAATGCAGCTTCAGTTACCTTTGACTCTCCGTTTGAAACTGTCGCGAAAATAATCAACCACCACCAAATTGAAGGGAAGGCTGCCTTCATCTTCCAACACCAATACTTTTCTACCAAAAAAAAATTAATATAAAATAAAATAAAAAAACAGGGAAGCTTAAGAATTAATTACCACTTTCATAAGTATAATTAAAAAAAAAACATGAACTTTTAATTTGCAAGCATAAATGGATGGCAACTCTCATTAAGAGTATATATATTGGTTGTAATTCTCTCTCCCCTGCTTCCCATTCATTGTCAATTGAAAAAATATGAGAGAGAGAGAGAGACCATATTAATGCATATAATTTTAAGGAATAGAGTTTGCAATATAAATGTGTGAAAATTCACATTGCATTTACATTATTAACTTTTAAACTGGTACAATAATTACACATCACTAACTTTAAAACAGATCCCCAACCACATGTCTAGTAAGACGACACCGTTTTGATTAAATTCATCATAGTAAAAATGTAAAATGACATCCATCGTTTCAACTAAATTTGTCTAAAAAATCAATGGCTATAATTCAAAAGTTGGACACATAAGTACATAAATATTAGTGTTATGTATAATCTATAATATACGTACATTGTATCTGTATATTTCAGCATATAGCATCCATTACACTCCAACACAACATGAATAGTTAATTAATTCATACGTTACCTAATGATGCACCTGCAGAGCAATTAATAATACACATGAATATATGACTGAAGATGATGATAAAAGCAAAAGAAAAAAAGATTTGGCTCGTGAAGAGCACAATTTATCTCGATATGAAAAATACTCCAATGTATAAACCACCTATACATTGTATTTATATGCCCAGAACAAATAAAATTTAATATTGCGTGCCTCGTTATTCGACACGAAAAATTGTCATAGACTTGAGTTTTCGTGTGGCATTCCTCCATTTTCTTCAATTGAAATTTGCTCAAAGTCACTCTCAAAAAATTAAAATTAAAATAAAATTAATTTTTCAAAGCCAATCAGATATTCAAATGACAGAGTCAAAAAATCACGTCTGGTTTTAAACTCCTTCAGTAATGTATACCCTCGGATGAGGATTCTATTTAGAGTTATATATATATATATATATATATATATATATAGTTTGACATTTCAAGAAATTTAATGTCTTTTTTTAGATGGGAAAACAGTGATCGTGATCTCTATAACATAATTCAATTTAAGTACTAATTATGTTAAAAGAGAGCATGTGAAGCAGATGAAACCATCTTTTGGCTTTGAAGTGCTCATTTGGTAGCTCTTATAAGCAATATCTAACATCATCTCCAACCCAACTATAAATTCCATTTTGCAGTTAACATATTATTCCAATCCACCATCAAACGCACCATTTTACTGTAAAATCTCAAATTTGAACAGTGTATACTCATATATGTAGACGTACTATTCATCCCTGCATATTGCTTTTTTTATTAAAGTTGTATAATCTAAATGTTTTAACAAAACCTCTTTAGGTGTTTATTCCTCTATTTCTAATTCTTTAATTGCTCAAATAGATTTTGCTCTTTTAACGAACTTGTTGTACCATCAACTAAAAATCCAAAACACATATTACAATAATCAATGAACAATAAATAATTATCAGTATCAGATAATATCAACCAAAATTAAAATAAAATATCAACAATCAAAGAAGATAAAACATCTAGCTCAAAAAAAAAAGTTAAAACATCAATAACTATAAAAATCAAATAAATTGAACAATGGATCGTGGTTGTGATTGACTTTCAATTTCCCTTATGTATTCAATGGGTTTTTTTTTCTTTTTTGCATTGTCACGGATATTTATATTTGTGTGTTTGCATGAGTTTTTGCCTTTCAGATTTATATGATATTTTTTTTCGTCAGATATGTGCTTCAAATTGAATTAGCATTAGGATTAGAATTTTCTTCATGTTATATCATAAATTTATAAGTTATTCTATTAGCAAAATTTCAATGGCGGCTGATTAGCAAAAGCTAACAGATTTTTAGGTAAAAAAATAATTAGAAAACGGAATTTCAATGGCTGCTACTTATTAGATTTAGCATAAGCTAATAGATTTTTTAGATAAAAAAAAGTAATAACAAAATAGAAATAAAAGTAATAAAAAAAGAGAAATCAGCTAAAATGAGGTTATGAAGATTCAAACACGAGCCATTTCACATATGATGAAAAATTTATTTATCACTACCATTGCGCTGTAAATTAATTTTGGAAAAATCATTTATAATTTATCGATATATATAAATATACGTATATATATAATAAGACATTGGATATTCAGGGCCTAAATTTCCGGGGGCCTTAGGCGGCTGCCTCAGGCCACTCATGGTCCAGCCGGGCAGGTAGCGTAATCAAAAAAAATTGACAAGAAATGGGATAAGATAACTAAGAAGACTTTTTTTTTTTTTGGTATGATTACATAAGAAGATTAAGTGTGAAGTTTGTATTTTTTATTTGTATATATCTGTAACATGTATATGCCATAAAGTTATATTTTTTTATGAGTTGCACTTGCATGTAGCAGCTGTTATTTCCGTCTATTTCAGGTGGACGCGTGGTCCCACGCGGGCGTGCCACGTGGCGCCCACGCGCTCGTCTCTTTTTTTTGCGATTTTTTAATTTTTTTTATACCTGTTTTTATCATACTTGATACCTTTTTTCTTACCACATGGTACTTTTTATTGTTGTTGGAATGATGATAGTATTAATCTCAGGTTGATACTTGTCTTTATCGTACTTGATACTTTTCTTCTTACCACATGGTACTTTTTATTTTACCGAACTCGTGTTTTGCTTTCCTTTGCAAATTCTTAGAATGATGATTGTTTTAGATTAATCTCAACACATACAATATAAAAATTGAAAAAAAAAATCAGAATTTGAACTAAATAAACTAGTATAAAATAACTAGCAGACCCCTTACTTTTTAATGATACAAATGGTCATTTTCAAATGTTTTGTGATACTTTTTAATAGGAAGGTTGTTACTCACTTTGGACAGTTTTTTTTATGGGTTGATCCGCGTTCACCGGGTCAAAGCGCGGGTTGACCGGGTCAAAAACGAGTTTGACCGATCCGTCTCATATAGTGTTATTTGTATCATGATTCATGCAAGTTTTTGCCATATATTTGTATATACTTGTGAGATAATAAGGTTAAAAATAATTAAGTGAAAAAATAAAGTTAGAAAAACAAAGTAGTCCCTCATTAATTTTAAAACAGTTGGAAAAAAGGTAAAACAGAGTAAGCCTCATTACTTAGAATTTTGAAGGTTAAATATAATTAGAAAGTTTTAGTTCCTAATTAACTTACTAGGATTAGGCCTATTCTTTAAAATAAAAGGTGTTTCTAAATACACCGTCCATTTTTTCTTTATACGCCATTTTTACTTTACACATTATAAATAATTTTTATTTTTTCTTTACACATCACACTATTTTACCTTTTCATTTTAAAAATCAAATTTTAATTATTAAAAATATAAGAAAAAAAATACAAGAATTTGGAGCAGATATTATTAATATACATGGATATACACTCTACTTTTTCAATTCTAAACTCTCATCCAGACAACTTCAAGGTAAAGTCCATTTTAATGATTAGTTCCGTTGTTTATATTTTGTTTCTATGTTTAAGTTTAATATGAAAAATTATTGAGATTTTGTGTTGTATTAATCTCATTGTTGTAATTAGACCATTAATTAACCACCGATGCTTTAAACAAAGATCCAGTTGATAAAGAAACCATTACAAGCTCTTTTTTTTTAACAAAACTGAGTTGTTATAATTTAGGAATATTTAGGACTTTTATTCTCCAATTTTGAGTACACCAAAATCAAATATAAAACAACACAACAAAAACTGAGTTGTTGTCATTTTGAATTAATCTTTTTAATATCATTAATATATTTATTTCATAATTATTTAATTAATGAAAGTGTTTACTACTTACAAAATTCATGAATTGAATTTTTTAAACGTTGCTTGCACTTGAAAATCTGATAGTATGTCTAGTAGTTGTTATCTCTTTCATAGAAGTAATTCTTAGATAAAAGCAGTTTGTTTATTTAAAAATTAAATGAAAATTTATGGAAGAGGACTATCGCAGCAAGAAATTTAATAAAACCCTGATTGCTTGATTGCTTGTTTGTTCTATAGGACAATAAGAGTTGTAACACAATTTTTTTACTCTTAACTTCATCATCTGGTGCATCCAAGTCATTATAGCTGCAAAATTCATAAATTTAGGTGAGATTTATGAAACATAAAATATCAATTGGCCGCAAAACTATACAACAGAGATGCACTAACTAACTACATATTCAAGTAAACAATTGTGAGTTTAAAATTGTATGGGCATACCCACAAGCATAAATTTCAAGAATTGAGATATTTTATCTTCACAATACATATTTGATAGGGAAAAAGTCTTGGCTACCTCAAATTGCTTTTGTCTTTTGCCTACCATTCAAGGCACTCAAACACCTTTTTTCAGCCATCAAGCCACTGTTGGAAACATGTCATTCTCCTCTTCAAATTAAATTATAAGCATTGTAGATGTCATGAAATAAAAACTTAAGCATTCTGAAACATAAGAGTAACATAAATAAATAAAATAATTATAAAAGAACAGTTAAAATAAAATTGATCCTAACCATACATTCAACAAATCTAATGAATATGATTCATCTACTGATCACACATTAAATTAATGTTCGCAAATGAATGATTCCTTTGTATATATGCATACATATATATATAAACCTTTTTGGACAGGGGTATTATGGAACATAACTTTTGCAGTTGTAGTGATAGTAGTTAACATTCAACAATAATACAGGCACTTCAGGGGCATGGGAGTAATCTTATGTGGTTATGTATATTTGAAATGTCTGAATATTTGCCTATTTCGGAATTAATTAATTAATTTACCATATAATATAAGTAAGCTGCAGCTAGCAGAATAGCTGAGAAAGAGAGAATACTTGTATGTTGTCACATTGGTGATTTGAAGAGCTGTTTCAATGTGTCTATTATCTCTTCAGCTGTAGCCCCTCCTTTGATCTGGGCGACGAGTGGGCTGTCCCCGGGAACTATATCGTCTCTTAGGTAGCTTCCCGACGTTCTTAGCAGCTCCTCCGAACCCTTCCCCACGACGTCCTTCATAATCAAGGTCTTGTGAGTCCCAGAGATCATTTCCTCATAATCAGTGTCTCCAGTTTCTCCAAGAATTACACACATGTTGGCCACGTTCAATCGCCAACGGACAAAGAGATACCTAATTAAAGAGATAGTACATGAACGAAGAAAATAACTCAGATGGGATACTAGTTAAAGTTAGTAGCTTACACAAAAAGATTGGTGCCAAATATGACTGCAAAGTAGTACTCATAAACTGCAGTTTTAGGTGTTCATATTCCAGAACCAAGATTATTCAAAAAAAAAAAAAAAAGCAACTACGCAATAATAAACTGGCATCGACACTTTGCCTAAAGGAAGCATATGCACAATTTGTGCTCTTTCATCTATGATCTTTGCTAGCAACTAAAGTAAATGGTAGTTCCAAATCAATGTTGGCTACCATTATTTCCCATAATTTGCTTTTTCATGCATTAAATCAGTTTATGGCAGGGCGAAGGAGAATTTAATTGAAACAGAAAAATAAATCATCTTCCAATCTAGTTTCTAACAAGTAAAATTGTCTGCACTTAAGTTTGCATCACAGAAATCAAGTTAATTATTACCTTAAGGTTAATTTGGTACAATGACATAATTGTTTTACCTAAAATAAGGAACTCATTTAAGTATTACAATTGTAAAATCTACTCTGCAAATTCAATGAAAATATAGAAGGGTAACATAACATGACAGAGTTGACATAATTCAATTTGAATGAAAAATATTAATGCCGTTGAATTGGTTGAACTACCTGAGAGCCTGTGACCGAGATGCGAGAAGAGGAATAACTTGCATTCTTGTCGAATTCCTACAATACATCAAGTGGCAACGCAGGCCCCTCATCCGAAGCTTCTGTCTCATATCATCTACTTTCCTGGCCTGCAAAGCAAATAATAATCAAACTTAAATATGATTTTTCTTCAGCCATAAGTTTTTTGTTAACTAAGAACTTGTATTCGTATAACATTACAGACCTTACTGGCATCCTTCATCACGTACGACAGGCAATGGGAGTTGCTCGATTTCACATCATGTTCGATAACACTAGAAGACTCACTTGGTTTGGATCCTTCTGTTGTATTCATTAGCTTCCAAATAGTCTTCTTCAAACCATCTGAACCCCATCGATATTCAATATGTGATGCATAATCTGGATCAGCACAAATCTTTCCTCCCTCCTCTGTGTACGTCCCCGGGTAATACACTTCACTACCACTACTACAGATCAACGCATCAAAATCATTTAGTTTAATATTTCCTGATTTCAAAAACTCGGTCAATTCAGACATTGGCATGGCTGTTGACAACACAAATCCCGAATGTCTTGCAAATTGTGCATCTAATTTGAGAGCCTTCACTATCTCTTGGATCAAATGAATCATTTTCTTCTCAGGCGCTCCTTTGCTGTCATAGAAGTCGACTGCTAAAACAATCAGTTTACGTCGTTTCCTCAGCATTGGATACTTGCTCGGCACATCAGTCAATTTCCTGTCAGCATCAGACTCCCGTCCCCCTGGCTCCGGTTTCTTCATTTTGCTCAGGAGCTTCTTCACTTGGTCTTGCACCTCAGGGTTGTCACCAGCAGCAGCCATATCGATTGATTCGTTCAACGATGTTTTGTCACCATCAATAGACAACCTTAACGACATATCCATAACATCTTTAAGTGAATCGTTTAAGGAGTATTCTGCAGCATGTTCATCTGCTGGAGTGTCAGTCTGCCATTGCGGGTACCTCATCCGACATGCTGCCACCCTCGTTAAGTATGTCCGACAATGTTCCGGCCAAGAGAAAAGATGAATGTTCCTCAAGCCATTCCTTCTGCACTCTTGCCACAAGTTCTTTTCCGAGACTAACTTAAGAAGTGCATCAGCAATTGCTTGCTGATCATGAGGATCCACAAGCAGGCCATTGTTTAGCGCCTATATCGCATAAAAATGACCGCACTATTAACCATTTGCCTTGTAACAAATATCATTTTAACAATTACAAAATACATTTTGCCAATCAACATCAAAAGATATCATGTATTGATTGCACCAACAGATTGAAATTACAAGATAGTATACAAAATAGGAAACGGAAGCATTTTTACCCGATTAATATCCACTGGTCCACCATTCTGAGTTGCCACCATTGGGAGACCATGCGCAGCAGCCTATAATTCAACAATCAAACTTTCAAAGACCATATTTATCATTATCAGACTAAAATATGAACGGTACAACAAAAACAAACCTCAATTAGCGTAAGTCCGAAGGGCTCAATAAAAGCTGGATTTATGAATACTCCCTGTAGCATTCACATTCAACAGATAATAATGAGACAGGATCAGAAAGGGTATATGAATGATAAATTCTGCTAAATAAAGCCTCAAACAAACCTTTGTTTTGCCAGCTAGGCGGTATATATCTGGAACATCACATTGCTTGTGATGTTTAGGGAAAGCAACTTGGCCATAAAGGTCATACTTATCAATTAGCTTCAATACAGTAATAAGCACATTAGCATTCCCTCCCGACATTTCATCTATATCGTCCCTATTCCCCATTATAAGCGTCTGCAATGCATAGCATAAATTTGAGAATATCAGTCACATGTCCTGCTTTATTGCACAGATTCATGACCAACTGTGTCAGCCAACTTACAAGATTAGCAAGCTCTCGTAATGGCCTGCATTCACCAAATGCTTTCACGAGAGTTGTTATATTCTTCTTTGGATCAGGACGTGACAATGCAAGAATCATTGGCTTGTGTGGATTGGTCAAGAAACGCATCACCTAAGGAAAACATGTAAGAAATTCTTATGCAATATACGGAACTAAAAACGGGAGGGTATAAAAGAACAGATTAGAATGAATTATTCTGACAGGAAAGCAGAATCTACGCAGATATGATGCTTACTTCGGACCATATAGAAGGAACTGCTCTCGGGGATGAAGCCTCATTGGTTAGTGTGGTAATGTCGCCATCAGCTTCAGAAATATCTTCTTGAACTTCAACATTGCTGAAGTCCATTCCAGGAGGAATAACCTTCGAGTAATTATGACTATGAGCTTGAAAGGTGAAGGGTTGAATTTAAATTTAGAAATGTAGAAATACAGAAAATTCCTTCTCATTTGTCACTTTCAACAGAAAATTAGAAAGACCTTAAGAGAAGTTTACATATCACTATTGTTACATATTATGCTTACCGCCATCCTAGGCATAAAACGACCATGACAATTGACACCACGCCTTGCACGAGCCCTCAAAACTTTTTCAAGCTTTACGTCAAAACCATCATACAGTCCCCATTGTTCTTCGATCTCCTGCTTAGTACTCGTTATAACCAACTCTGCAGCATCTAAAGAAAGCTCTTCCGCTTCTATCCTCCTCATAATCCTGTATGTGGAATTAATATCCTCTTTCGATTGCCTTCCCTGTTTGAGGAGCTGTTCCAGTTTGTTCCTACCCAGTGAGTGCCCCGTCAAAACCATTGGAACATTCAAGGCACCTGAAAGGAGAGCAGCACTATCCCCTGCATCTGCATAGTGACCGTGGATTACATATGGCCAGACAGGCTTCCCTCCACCAATTTGTTCGCCCAGAGCCTTCGACATATTAAGTATGTGGGCGAGTGCTCCATCAACAAACTCTGGGATATGAGGCCATAACAATTCTTTTCTAAGATACTTGTCCCGGGGTCCGAATGGTATCCTCACAATGTAAGCCCCGCTGCTTTCTCCAAGGTCGGCATCCTCAGGACCGGTAGTAAGCATCTCTGTCGGCTCACTGTAATTCCAATCTACCTCTGAAGACAAAACTTGCCTCGTGAACAGATCCACTCTATACACACCTGGCATCTTGGCGAGTGCTCGAGCAAGCTCTACAACATACTTTATCTGTCACTTGTACAAAACCAAGTTTGTATAAACCACTTGAAGAAAATATTACCGGAGTACTATGTAATATATACTACCTGACCACCAGTATCAGAATCCCGACCGAGCTCCATATTTTCACCACGGACGAGACCATGTAAACTGACCAAGATGAGATGTTCAATCAGAAACTACAATGCACAATCAAAGAAACAATCTGACAATTGACAATATCAGTATACAGATTACCATTCATTGCACAGAAAACTATTAATACAGTTAGCACAAATTCTCCAGTAATGAACAATTCTGTTTCGTGATACAATGAGATGCTTCAAGCAAATCACAAGAGCATTTTATGATCCCAATAGAAACCCAATATGACAAACATAAGCCATAAAGTTGTACCTTATTAGAACAATATACAGCTTCTTCTCTTTGTTACTATCAGACCATACTTCCACGTTTGAGAAGTTACGATCGAACTTTTGCCTAGGGCTGTCTACCTTAACTGGTTCACCTAAATAGTCTCCTTTCTCGCCTTCAGACAGATCTTCGGACATATCATCTGTCACATCCTTGCGACCCTGTTCTCGTTCCCACTTCCTGTGTGCTAACCGGTGCAAATCCTCCCATTCCAACTGTCAAACACATGTTAAACCCATGATCATGTCTCAGAACAACAAGCAATTGCAATTGGTTAACAAACAGAGCAGCAACACCACAATGTAGGCCAAAAGAGAATTTCAGATGACAAAACTCTTCAGCAATATCTTACCATCTAATGTAATACAACAAAACTAATTAGAGTGCAAAAAATGACACTAACCATAAAGTTAAGTAACAGGGCTAATATATACAGCATATGCTATATAAATAAAATACGCATGGAGAAAATATATAGATTAACTCGAGCGTTGTATGGATCAATAGTCCTCAAACTATGCTATGCTCATATTGGCATTGGCATCCCTAAAGTTCATCCGTAACACATACACACCCAAATAAAATAAAAGTTATATATTTGAGAATAAGGATCAAATAAAAAGAACATAGGATCTTTTAAGCTACTCATTTGAAAAGATTTAAGTTTTCACTATTTACCTTACTATTGTCTATTAGCAACCATGTTAATTGACCTATGAAACTCAATTTATTACTATATTATTTAAAATGTAAAATGAAAAGAGTCTTTGGAAGTGATACTATGACTATCACAAATTCTGTAGAAGAAAATTCTCAGAAAGCAGAAAAAGTTGCAAGAGAATAAACAGTATTTGACAAAAACACCTTTTTTGCATCGAAGTCTTAACATTATTCTAATGTTGTTTATTATTATACAAAGACGGGTCAAAAGGGAATAAAAAAAGATGTGACAGATATATATATGCAAGTACAACAAAAATTCTCTACAAAAAGCTCTTCCCTTCCCCACCCCTGACCCCCAGTGCTACGAAGAATTCCATTCAAAGTGAATAATCAATTTGAAAATCACCCAAGATCATAAGAAACACACTGATCACATTATCAAGGAAAATTCTGTCATAGTGATCGTGTCACATTAATATTAACAATTTTAAATAAAATCTAACTATCAACGGGAACATCTTACTATAACCTTCCGATTTTGTTAGTGCCATATTCACAATCATCACGTACCTACATAATATAACTGTATACGTATAGGTGAAAAATGGACGGTTAATTCAATGTAAACAACTAAAAAAAACCAACAATTGCACGGCAACATAAACTCTCTCTCTCTCTCTCTCTCTCTCTCTCTCTCTCTCGAAAATACCTGCTTCTTCTTGCGGGCGAGATGCCAAATGCGCCAGCACATGTTCTCGAGCCTGGAGCTTCTCTCTCTTGTGTTTCTGGTGGCGACGACCTTGATCCATGTCCGGTGAAGGTCGCTTTCATCGACGCCGGTCACAACTTCCTCCACAAAATATTTGGTAGGATTGAAACCAGCGTTGTCTCCTACGCTCACCGCCGGTTCCGGCTTGTGCTCTTCAATAGCCGAGGCCCCGCTGTCCAATATCGCCTCTAGATACCCGTTTATCCACTCGTTTCCGGCCATTTTTTCGCCGGTTTTATAATCTCAACCGAGAGAGAGAGAGAGAGAGAGAGAGAGAGTTGTTTTAATTTTTATTATATTTGAAGGTTGAAGATTGAAGATTGAAGTTACGAATGAATGTGAATGAATGCGGTTTAAAGAAAAAGGAGGGAGTTCACATGCAAGAGGGTGTTGGCTTTTCGGTTTCGTTTCTTTTCCTTTCTCGTTTTCATTTTCTTCCTACATACATGTAAATTGTAGAGAGAGAGAGAGAGAGAGAGAGTTAGAACCAGAAAAGGGTATGGCGATGGAGATGTGGCAAATGCAATCACACAGTGCCGTGTGTTTGTGTGTGTGTTAATTTGGAAAGGTGGAGGGTGAAGAGGGAGAACCACATGGCAGTTAGAGGTGGGTTCCATTTGTTACACGTGGCGTCTAGATCGTCGGAAGTTTCATGGATCATCATGCTTCACACGTGTGGATCCACATACTTGGATTCCTTATTCCTTCAATTTTGTATTTTTTAATTCTACAATATATATACACACAACAATTCTCTGTACACTAGGTACAAATCACAGTCAACGCATTTATCTGATCAATCAAAAAAAAAAAACCTTATCAAAGTCAGTATTAACGATAATATTAAAAAATAGTACTAAAAAATAACATTCAAAATTCCAAAAGTATCACTTATATTTTGAAAAAATAATGAGTCTGCTAGTTTATTTAAATTAAATTTTAATTTTTTCCATTCAATTAAAATTTAGGATTTTTTTTTTGGTTCATGGTTTTTTAGGATTTTTAGCTTTTATTTTTTTTATTTTTATAAAGATTTATTTTGTGTTTTTTAGAGTTTATTTTTTAAAAAAATTTATTAATCTCAATTAGTAGTTATATTTAAGTTGAAAAAATTAATTATTGAACGCAATGCACAAACCCATCCGTTAGCGTCGGGCGAGTGCATTGATCAAGTCGTCGAATTTCCAAAAAAATTAAAACAATTCACTTTTAGTTTAGGTCGGGTTCACTATATTTTAGGATATATATTTATTTCAAAATTAGGTTTTTTTATTTTCAATTATTATTTATATTTATTTTGAAAAACTTAAATTAATTGTCGAGTGTAATGTGCGAGCCAGCGCATTAACATTACATGAGTCGCCGGATTTCAAAAATATTAAATTAATTCACTTTAATTTTATGGTTCATTAATTCCATTTCATGGTATATATTTCAAAATTAGGTTTTTCATTTTCAAGTAGTGTTTATATTTATTTCAAAAAAATTAATTATTAAGCACAATGCACGAGTATTAGTGTCGGGTGAGAGCATTGCGCGAGTTGCCAGATTTCCCAAAATAAATAAATTAATACACTTTAATTTTACGCTTCACTGATTTCATTTTATGGTATATATTTATATTTATTTAAAAAAATAAATAAATTCACTTTAATTTTAGGATTCACTAATTTTATTTTAGAATATATTATAGAGCAAAATTTTTGAATAGCCGTTTTTATTTAGTAAATCATGTAAATAGCCACTTTTTAAAAAAATAATGTATCTAACCATTATGAAAAAAAGTACTATAATACCCTTACTTTTATATTTAATATTAAGAAATATTATATGTATATATATAATATATATTCATATATCAATAAGATTTGAGGAAAAAAGATATGATTTTCTCTCTCTTCAATCTATAACGTCGTTCTCTCCCCACTCGCCTCTCTCCTTTTCAATCATTGTTGTATCATTTGGAACAAAACTACAATTAGCGAAGATCAAAAGCTATGATTTTGAAGATTATGACGATTTTTCATCTCTGTAATTACCATTTCAACGATAAATTATCTGATATAAAGTCAAAAATTAGGGATTCAATGCGAGTTAGGTGATTTTAAGAAGTTCTGTTGACATCGCATGTGTTGTTTTTTGCGTCAATAAAGTATTATTTTTATGTATCTGTACTCTTTTTATTGATCTAGATATTAAGTTTTTGTTTTTCTTTGTTTGGAAGTGGTGAAAAAATTGAATGTTCTTTGGTGCACGAATCGATTTCTTTCGGTACACGAGTATTAGAGTAGAATCATGCACCAATTTATTTAGGGCATCTCCAAGGGCCACCGCATTTCTCCATTTTGCCGCTAATCTGCTTTCCAACGCAGCTGCATCCAAGATGCCATTTTGCCGTCTCTCTCTCCTCGACGACATCCACTATTCCTTTTTTTTTTAATTTTGTTTATTGTTTTGGTTTTATATTTTGTGTATTTTATGTATATTATTTGTATTGTATTTAAAATAATGGGTTATAATTAATATTAAAATTTGTTATATATGATAAATTTAATTAAATACAAATATTGATACATAAAATTAAATTAGATAAAAATTAAGCCAATAATAAAAAAATACTAAAATAAATAAAATTACACCAACAATAAAATAACATAAAAATACGAAAAATAGATAAAAGTACATGAAATAAAAACATTAAAATACGCATAAAATAAACTAAAACGATAAAAATATTTCCCTAATAATACATAAAAGTACTATCATGTAACTTTATGTTTACTTTGTAATATTTTAATGAATCGTATTTTCATTTTATATTAATTCAAATATATTTGTTAAAAAATATTTTTCATAATTATTATGAAAATTTAAATTTAAATATAGATATTAATTAAATAAATTTCATAACTCATTATATGTTATCAATTATAAAATAATAATTGTAAATGAAATAAAAGGAATATTTTAGAATATTTTCTTTTGGTGTAGAATTATAGTGCAAACTGTTGGAGATGAAATTGAGAATCTGCTGCATTTTAGTGATAGTGATACTGCATTATAGTGCAGACTGTTGGAGATGGTCTTATAACATGTGGAATATCAATTTTTTTTACTGTTGCACGATTACACGAATTAACAGAATAATGTACTCGTGTGTATCTATGAATTTTTGAAGTAGTGCACGAATACACGAATAAATATACTAATGCAGTCGTGTTTCAAGTTAATATTCAACTGCTACATGAGTACACAAATGAGCATAATCGTGTTCTCGTGTATTGAATTGTTATATTGAACTATTTGTGTAGTCGTGTAGTAGTTGAATATTTAACCAATGCACGATAACACGACTCGAATTACTCATGCCGTAACACTCGTGTACTCGTGTTGCATTATAATTTCGATTTAAACACTAGTATATAATTTTCCTACTCGTGTAAAATTCATGCACCACTAGATTAATTAACTATTGTCTTCGTGCATAATATGCAACTCCAAAGGGAGAAAAACAAACTATATACTCGTGCATCATGTTTATGATAAAGGTCGAATTGTTACCTCTTCAGGGAATTGTTCGTCATGAGGATGAGGTTGTTCGAAATCATCGTCCATAATTGTTCAGCGACTGTTGAATCTTGTAGTGTTTTCAGTTTTCAGTGTCGATACTCAACTTTAATGGCGGCAACTGGCGAAATATATTTTTAGTTTGAGCGTGAGAAAATATCAATGTGAATCAGCGTTCTTTATTTCCGGATGTGATAAAAGATTACTATGAATCTGATTTGTTTTTAAATATATTACTATGAATCTGATTTGTTTTTAAATATATTAGGGTATTTTTATTTTAGGAAATAATAATGTTAAAAATATATTATATTCAAATATTACTTATATGGAAGTAAGGGTATTGATGTATATTTACATCCTAAAAGGCTAAATACATCATTTTTTTAAAAACTGACTATTTACATTATTTACTAAGTGATAATAACTATTTACCCCTATTAAAACTATATTATTTTGGGGAGAAAAACTAAAAAAAAAATCACAAAAGGGAATAAAAAAATTAAAAAGTAAAAATAAAATTAAAAAAATGAAAAAAAATATTGTTGCATGTACCTCACGTGTCGTGTGTGGCCGTGCGTGGCCCACACACATGTGGTATACGCGCTTAAGTCAACATCTATTTTATATATATATATATATATATAGGGGTGGGTTCAAATAGGAACCAACCCCCCCTGAAGGAACCTAGGAACCAATCAAATTCAAGGATTTTGATGACGTGGCGGATAAAAAAGCGGTGGCATAGTTGTAAATATGTAAAATTCGAATTATAAGGGGTAATTCCAGATTTTTTTAATAAAGTGATGACACCATCTTTTAAAAAAATTCCTAAAAACTTTAAATAATCATAACTTATTCATTTTTTATCAAATTTACACAAAAAATATATCAAATTAAAGATTTTTTCATGCTCTTTCATTTAAGATCTATAATGCATATGTTTATTTGAGCAAAAATTGATGAAAAATACAAAAAACTATTTTTCACGTATATTCAACTCGTAACTGTCAGATATTTGCTAATATGATATCACAATATTGCTCATATCTTGTGTTTATGTTGCTAACATGAAATTTTTTATGCACGACTTTGAATTTTAAGTTGCTTTCATGAGAAAATAGTTAAAGTATGAGCTATATATAGTTAAGTTCATAAACAATTATAACTTTATCAATGCTTAATATTATTTTGAAAACTTGTAATATTTGAGAATTTAAGTCATGCTAGCATATCATTATTCACATATTAGCAATGTGTTACTAACATATTAGCAAATTAATAGTCACATATTAGCAGTGTGTATATTCTCTAACATATTAGCAATATGTTGTATGTATGAATGATGTTACACATGTTACACAATATTATTTTAAATGTGGTCCAATGTTATATGTGTGGTGTTTAATACGTGTCAATTTAATATTATGATCTCGTCAAGTTAACAATATGAGTCTATCTCATGATAGCAACAAAATCTGTTGATGTTAGCAATATACATCTTTCATGTTAGCATGTTAATACAACGTCAGAAAAGACAACGGTTTTAAAGTGTTGTCTATTTAATTCCGGGAATTAGGCCTAAAATCTAAAAAAACATAACAGAATTTCTAAATTACGAAAATAACCCCGCTTTCATTAAGTTCTCAAATATTACAAGTTTGTCACCTTACTTTGACTAAAACTTTGACTAAATTATGGTCATTAGATCTAATCAAATCTAAGGTTAGGATTGGTTCCTAGGTTCCTTCAGGGGGAATTGGTTCCTATTTGATCATTCCCCTATATATATATATATATATATATATATATATATATATATATATATATATATATATATATATATATATATATATATATGGGATGGATCAAATGAGACCATTTTTCTGGTGGATGAAATGAGACATCATCTTACGCCATCCAATTTAATGATCTAATGGTTGAGATTTAAGGTGACAATTTCGTAAATAATAAGGCGAAAAAAAAGGAAGATGGCTATTTTCGTCCAAACCGATTCAAAATGATGATGTCAGTAATATTTTAAAAAAATCTTAAAAACTTTAGACGTTTTTAATCCAATACACACAAAAAAATATATCAAATTAAAGCTCTCTTCGTGCTCTTTTATTTAAGATGTCGAAAGGCTATGTTCAGATGAAAACTATGAACGAAAAATAAAAATGATAATTTTTTACGCGTGCCCAGGTTATAAATGCTTTCGTTAGCATATAATAATTCTTCGTCAGCATTATGATAACGTATGCTAACGAAGCATTTGTCATATGCTAACATAATGTATTCGTTGTGCTAATAAAGAATTATCGTAATGCTAGCATAGTACAAATTTATTAGGGTTTATTCAATCTGAATTATGGTTTATTTCATCTCAATTATGGTTTATTCCATCCAATTATGATTTTTTTTAATTTTATTTTTCGTTTATAGTTCCTGATTGATTATTATGGTTTATAACGTATGTTGACAGAGTATTGTCATATGTTAACATAGTGTATTCACAATGCTGATGAAGCAAAACTATAATGTTAACGTAGTACAAATATATTATTATTATTATTATTATTATTATTATTATTATTATTATTATTATTATTTGTTCCAACTCATTTGGGGTTTACCACATCCAGTCAATGTTTGTTTCATTTAATTAGGTTTATTTCATCCAATTATGATTTTTTTCCATTTATTTAAGGTTTATTAAGTCAAATTAGGTTTATAATTAATTTTTAGAATATATTTTTCACTAATAATATTTGAAAACTTTAATTAGCATAACTATAATGCTTCGTTAGCATGATGATAATACTTTATTAGCATGTTATCAAATCCTCTGCGATTTTTATAAGAATTATCAAATTACGTTAATACCCTCGTGCGAAAAACTTTTTAAATATTATAAAATTGTCACCGCCTTTTTCATCAAATTTGGGCCTTTACTTTTTTTAGGATTGTGTGATATTAGATGTAGTTTGATTTCTCACACTAGAGAGTGTTTTTATATAATCTCTTCCCTATATATATATATATATATATATATATATATATATACCTTTGTTGACTCCATCTATGTGGTGACTAGCTCACCTATTTTATCATTAAAAAAATTATAATATATTCAATCATAGTTAGCAATTATTCCTATCAATGAATTTAAAAATTACATACCCTAATTAGGAAATAATTAACTCTAAAAAATAATTATTAACTATAATTATAAAAAATTAAATTTAAAAATTTATAAACACTAATTCAGTGGAATAAACTCTGATTAATAATAATAGAATTAAAATAGACCAAGAAAAATAATAAAAATTGATGAGTTTGTTGACACATAAACGGTTTCCACAAGAGGTGCTCATATATAGTGTATATCTAAGATGTTTTATTCACTTTCGTTTACCTTTAATGACATGTGGTATATTAAAAGCATACTATATTATTAGGGTATTACTATTTGCACTATTATTTTTTCAATATACACAATATTGTTACATACACCATCATTATAATTTAATCGTGAAGAATCCTCAATTTAATTTTGACGATTTGGCTATGGGGAAGCCATGAAATTGAATCTATCTTTATTTTTCTTTTTAATTGAGGGTAAAAGTGGAAAAAAATTTGTAACGCCAATTCTCTTGTACATATGATGCACATTAGACGGTCAACGGATTGACCCACAAAAAAAAACTCTTAAAATCAGTTTCAACCTAACACTAAAATATATCACTCAAAATTTTAAAAGTATCACCTGTATCCTTAAAAAATATCAGGTTTCCTAATTATCTTATACGAATTTATTTAGTTCAAATTATGAATTTTTTATTACAATTAATGTTTAGAGTTTAGGACTTTAGGGTTTTTTTTTAAAATTCATGGGTTTTTTTAGGGTTATAGTTTTTAGGGGGTTTTTTAGTACTTTTAGAAATTTTTCGATATTTTAGGTTTTTTTTTGTGTTTTTAAGGTTTGTGTTTTTTTAAGATTTATTAATTTTAATTAAGAGTTATATTTAAGTTGGAAAAATTAATTGTCAAGCGCAATGGACAAGTCATTCGTTAGCGTAGGGCAAATGCATTGTGCGAGACGCCGGATTTGAAAAACAAAATTAATTCACTTTTATTTTAGGGTTCACTTATTCGATTTTAGAGTATATATTTATTTCAAAATTAGGTTTTTTATTTTTAATTACTGCTTATATTTGTTTCGAAAAAATTAAATTAATTATCGAGCACAATGCATGAGCTCATGCGTTATCATCGGGCGAGTGCTTTACGTGAGTCGTTGGATTTCAAAAAATATTAATTTACTTTAATTTTAAGGTTTATTAATTCTATTTTAGGGTACATATTTATATTTATTTCAAACAAATTAAATCAATTCACTTTAATCTTAAGGTTCACTAATTTTATTTTAGGGTATACACTTTGGTAAAAACTAAAAATTAGAAAAAAAATAATAACAAAATTGAAAAATATTATTCTGGCATGTGTACTCCCACACGCCCGACATTGTTGACTTTTTTTTACCATTTTATAAGGGAATGATTGGTATATCGGAATAGAATCAATTGAGAATGTAATGAACTTAGTAATGAAATGGTGATGAGAATAAGATATCACAATTAATAAGATAGGAATGAAATTTACATTTTTGAATTGATTTTATTATAACAATACGTAATTAATAAATAAAATACATGAATTGACTTATTTAGTTCTAAATAACAAATTACTCTTCAATCAAAGATACTATTATATTTTAATAGCATATTGTTGAATATTATGCTATTTTTTTTACTTTATTAACATTTGTGTAAAAAATTGAGTATACTTTTAATAAGTATTTCACTAATGATTAGCGAGTTTGTATATTTTATGTAATCCTATAATATCATTAGTATTTTTATGAAATATTACAAAATTTTATGAATCATTAATAAATTATTAATGAGTATTTAAAAAAAATTCATAAATTTCAAATATTTTATAATATTTACTGTCAAATAATTTTGAAATTTTTTAATTTTTCGTATTAATTTTTAAAAATGATTGACGACTTTTAAGTTTTTATATATTTTTTTAGTTTCTTTTTAGAATTTAATTTAAATTTGTCTAGAAAAATTATTATATTTATTATAATTTTATTTTTTTAATAAAACGTTTAAAAGAATATGAGATTTCATTTGTGAATACAAAAAATAAAGTATAGTTTTGCAAAATAAAAAATAAAATTTATTTTGATAATAAAAAATACATAATACCATGGGAGTTGGAAATAATGAGTAATCCTATATTTTTATGGTAATGTATTTACATCGGAAATAATCCTTCCCCAATGAAAAAATCACACCAACCATGGGTACAGAAGACCATCCCATTTTCGTGAATAGTTATTCACAGGCTATGGAACATGGAAAATAGAATTTTAGGGAGAGAATATATAATAAATAAAATGTACACATGGTTCGAGGTTGTCCGTTTCCCAAGGCAAGACGGGCACGGTTGGGGAAGTTAGAGTCACTGATTTGGTGGTAGCGGATGAGATGGGATGCCTGTGGAATGGAATGGAACTGCCTTCATTTTTGTCATCAATTAATTTGTTCCACCCACAATTACAATACTTCCATTCTTTCCGTTTTCAATCTTGTTTCATAAAAAATACTATTTGCAAATGATAACGTAATTGAATTTCATACCAAAATGTTGGCACAATTTTTTCATTTTCTTTTTTATTTCTCCTGCTGAAAACTAAAACGATATATAAAACTTAATTATGAAATAATTAACTCTACTAAAATATACTCCCTTCGTTTCTGAATAAGTGATTCTAACATTATAATTTTATTTCAAAAAAAGTGTCATTTTACAAATTCGAGATAAAAAAAATTCTGATTTTTCACATATTTATCCTCATTAAATACGTCCAAATATCTATGTTTAATTCATTTAATGTATTCACATAAGGGTGTATTAGGTAATTTAATTAGTTTATTAATTTGTACGTATTCATTCAAAATGGCATTTATATAGAAACGGAAGGAGTATAAAATCTAAAAAATAAAAATAATAAATAAATTAATATAGTTAAAATATTTATTATATTTGTTTAATATAATTAATTCAATTTTAATTCAAAAATATTTAATTTCTCAAAATTTAAAATGTATCATATTAAATTGATAAAATCAAGGGATAAGGGCCAAATTGGCCACTGAACTTATTTGGGGGGCTCAATTGGGTCACTACAACTTTTTTAGGTTCAATTGGGCCATTGCCGTGTTAAAATTGACTCAATTGGGCCACTGTGTGACGGAGCCCTAACGGCCTCCATTAACTGAGGCTAAAACGACGTCGTTTTGATCCTTTTTTATCCGACCCATAACCCAACCCACTCGTCCAAGGACACTTCCTCGGATACAGCCGCCACGACCAGATTCGGCGGCACCCCCACCACCACCCGCTGCCCCTATGGCCGCCCTCCCGACACCAAGAACAAATCAAAGCCGTCCTAACCCGACCTGCTGATCCGACGAAGAAAATGTTGAGAAAGAAAAAAAATGCCAAAGCAAATCCAGAAATCATTGCAAGACTGTCTCCCAAAAACTCAAAATTCCCAAGCAATTCCCATTGAGGAAGGATTAATCGCGAGGACTGTCTCCCAAAACTCAAAATTCCCAACAAACAAATCCAATTCCCATCGAGGAAGGATTAATCGCGAGGAGAAACGACGGGAAAATGATGGCGGCGTTTTTGCTCGAGTCACCGCGGCTGTTGGAGCCTCTGCCGCCGAAACACCTCTGCAGATTTGCACAGTTCTTCGTCGAGTCCGGCTGTCAATGCAAGAGATGATGGAGGTGCGGCTAGAGCATAACGGAAAGATGATTGGTAATTTCTAGAAGAGTTGTTGTTTTGTTATTTGGATTTGAACAATAAAAAATCATAGAGGTATATTCTACCAGCCTTCGTTGATGTCATCGTCATTTTGCGAGAGAACTCCGGCAAATCTCAGGCGAGCGCATATCAGCAGGTCGAGTTAGGGATTAGAAGTGGGTCGGGTTATGGGTTAGGTGTGGGTCGGGTAAAAAATGATCAAAACGACGTCGTTTTTGGTCCACTTAACGGAGGCCGTTAGATCTCCGTCACGCGGTGGCCTAATTGAGCCAATTTTAACACGGCGGTGGCCCAATTGAGCCCAAAAAAGTTGCAGTGACCCAATTGAGCCCTCCAAATAAGTTCAGTGGCCAATTTGGTCCTTATCCCTAAAATCAAATATCAAATATTATACTTGATCTCAATTTGCAGAGATCATTGTTGGGCCTCCCAATTCATAGTTTGTTCATATACAATATTATTTCTGTGTTCTTCAATATGAGATAAATTTTAGTTTAAAATTAAAATATATAAGTTTTAACCATTTAAAACATCTTTAAAGTTGAAAACTTAAATATGATAACTTGAAAATCTTAAAATTATGTAGCATTAAAATGATAAGATCAATTAATACATTTCGAGTTTCGACCATTCAAAATTTAAATATATTTAATTTAAAATTTTGTATGCAAATCTTGATTTTTTAAAATATATTTAATCAATGAGCATTTCTAAATACACCACTAATTTTTTTTATGCACCACTATTAATTTAATTCAAAAATAAATAATTATTAATTTACATAAATATCATGTTTAATTTTAAAAATTATTTAAAAAGAAATAAAATAAAAATAAAAAATCCCCTCATTGCTCCTTCCCACCCCAGTGACCGCACCTGCCACATTGGCCCCACAATTGCTCTCTCATCTCTCTCCATTCATGCTAATCTCCATTTTTCTCCTCTTCCTCCATTTAATTTCTTTGTAAGAATTGCCTATGAAATCAAATGTGTGTATTGATGTCGTATATTTTTTGGGCTAAAAATTGATTTCATTAACTTCTCCAATCATATGATTTGTCGCATAAATGTTTGGAGAAATACATATATCTGATTGAGGGGGTGAAATTTGAAACATAGTGTTAATGATATTACTTTGAAATCTGGTGACATTAAATGATTTGTCAGAATATTTTATAAATCTAAAAAATGATTTTGTCAGAGTTTGAACATAGTGTTGATGGCAACTACGTCATTTTCTATTTTATTTTGAAAAAAAATAATTACTGGGGAAGAAAAGCGAAGGCGGCAGGTTAGAAAGAAAGGTGACGACGACGGAGGGAGGCAAGTACGTAATATGGAGGGGAGAGAGTGAGGGTGAAGAATATTTTTTTTAATTTCTTTTGAATTTTTTTTTATTTATTTTCATAGTGAAATGATAGAAATGACTTTTATTGTGGTGTGTAAAGAAAGAATGTGAAAATATGAAAAATATGTGTGGTGTATAAAGAAAAAAATGGTGATGTATTTAGAAACACCCTTAATCAATTAAAGAGTATAAAATTTAAATCAATGTTTTTAAAATATTTCATAATTCAATTCAAACTATAAATTGAAAATATATTTAATATTAAAATGATAATTTCAAATATCTAAATATTACACTTGATCTCAACTTAGAGATCAACAAATGTGGAAATATCATTGTTGGGACTCATAATTTTAAAATTTGTTCATGCATAACAATATTTATAAGTTTTTTTATGTGTGATGATTTTTGTTTGAAAAACTAAAACTATAAGCTTTAACTATTTAATTATATATATAATTCATGACATAAATATATTTAATAATTAATTACCAAGTTCTATTAATACATTTAATTCAAAATTTTAAGTAGATTTAATTTAAAATTCTTGATTAATACATTTAATTTGAAAATTTAAATATATTTTGAAATTTTGATGTGGATCTAGAATTATTTTAATATATTTAATCAACTTAAAATTTTAAAATAATTTAAATTAATATATTAGAACATTCACTCATAACACTTAAAAGAATGATAAGTAATATAAACTCATGGTCCATTGTAAAGGGAAAAAAAAAGCGTTTAGAAAATTCACATATAAATCAACAATTTAAAGTGCAAATAATTTTTTTTCATCTTATGAACAAAATAACTTTTATTAAAAAATAGTATTTTTGCAAAATAAAAAAATAATGATTTAATAATATAGAAATTTTAGTATTGAATGACTATATAATATAAATATTATTTAATTAAGAAATATTATAGTTCTATTTATAGAAATTGCATTTAGACGGGAAAACTTATTATTACTATTTATAGTAACTATCTTACATTTAGATATAAATATAATTTTTGAGTTTCATAATACAATTTCCATCATATGTATCAACTAAAGTAAATTCACGATTTTTCAATTAATTAATTAATTAATATAATTATTACTTAATATATAAAACATGTGTAATGATTAGTGTAATTATATATTTTGTAGAAGGTAGATGATTCTCGATATATATTACCATTATCATAATATATAATATTGTTTGGTAGATTTATAAAAAATAAAGATTGTTTGATTGATTATTATAGTATGATTATTGATTGATCTTGTAGGTATAGAAAAATGTTATTCTTGATCATATTTTAGTCCACATATGGGCCATGTTATTTATGGAACAAAATTATTGATTATAAATAATATTAATATTCATATTATTTTACATGAATTAATTAGGATAAGTAATATATATTATATAATTTCCGAATTAGGTATGGTGTTTTGGGTGGGAAAAATTAATTTTACTATTTTTACCACTATTTTACTTTTAGATATAATATAGATTGTTATGATTTCTAAAAACATCAGTTTAAGGGTAATTATTTGTTGCAATTGATTTTTTTTTCATAGTTAGGCTTAATAAAATTTTATTTTCTGAGTTAATCATTCAAGTGGTGATTAATTAATTTGTAATTATGTCTTATATAAATATATATATATATATATATATATTAATCATTGCAATTAGAATTAATTATTTCATAACTAAGTTTACACATTTTTTTTTGTAGTTAATTTTCAGCCGAAAAAAAATGAAATGAAAAAATGTGCCAACATTGCACATTTTGGAATGAAATTTGACAAAAAGGGTATATTTGGGGCACTGTATGGGACTCGGGTGTTATGTTACTCCCCACAGCAGAGGATCCAAACCCGACCTGAAACACTGTACAAAGATTTTATCTTCAGATTTTTTTATTTATTTTTTTCATTTCTTTGTCGTAAATCTAAGGCGGATATTCTAGATTTGTTATGGAAAATTCAGATTCGATGTGGATTTGTAGATCGGAGATATTAAAGAATATTTAGTTTTATTTCAGTTTCAGCTCCCAATTCTTAGTATTTTAGTGCAGTTTATGTAGGCTATTGCAAAATAGTGTTGATTGTGTAATAAATGATTTGATAATTTAAAGTTTAAAAATAAAAAATAATTTTATTTGAATATTATTTCTCGAATACGTTGTATGCATATTTGACCTTGTGGTTGATATAAATGATAAATAATTTTGTATCTAGTATAAATAGATGAATATTTAAATAGTGCGTCTCATTGTAATAATAATGTACGATTGTGATAGATTATATATGATTAAAAAAGTGTGTATAGAATTAATAAACAACCATGTCTGAATTGAGAGAGGGCATGGCATATCATGTTATCAATAAAAGTTAACCCCCCACCCCTCCCCCGAGTCCCCACCCCGCCCAAACACATATAGGGGGAGAGAGAGGAATGTAGGCAACAACATCATTAGTTTTTATTTATTTTCATTGCTTTAGTTTAATTTTATAATTATTAATTAGGATTTATTCCATTCAAATAGTTTATACTTATTTTTAGAATTTAATTTTTATGTTTTAATGAATAATTAGTTTTAGGGCTCATTGTTTCATAATCAAGGTTTAAAATTTTTAAAAATATCAATTCTTAGCAATAAATATTAATTGTTCAGTATTTTATAAAAAAAGTTATTATAAAATCCAATGAGAAGGCCGTCACATAGGCGGTAGTCACAAGGGGTGCCCCATATGTGAAGAAGGTTAGGTAAAAACTGAAAATATCTCATAGTGTGAGAATTAGGAATTCATTTTACAACATACAATCAACAAAAATGAAAGGTCCAAATTTACTTAAGAAATTGTAATAATTATGTAATATTTGATATATAATTTGTTTAGGCAGAGGCATTAACGTAACTTGGTCATTCTTAAAAAAAGTGCTGCATATTTGATATCAAGATCATATTAATGCTAATGAAGCATTATTGTAAAGACAATGAAAATTTTTCTTATATTATTCAAAAAAATTAAAATTCTGAAAAATAAATATAAACCCTAATTGGAATAAACCATAATTGAGATGTAATAAAGCTCAACATTCAATTATTAACTAAAAAATTGAAAATTAAATTCTAAAAAATAATCATAAATCCTAATTGGATTAATAACCCCTATATTATAGATATAATTTACTACATTATCATTATGATATTATATTGCTCATCAACACTTTGGATACACTATGTTAGTATATGACAGTGTTTCGTTGGCACATATGTTAGCCCCAATTAACAATTCATAATTAGATGGAATACGCCCTAATAATTAATTAGTTACTAATTAAAAAAATTGAAAATTAAATTTTAAAAAATAAATATAAACTCTAATTTGATGGAATAAACCCATAAGATGGAATAAACCGTAATAGCAATATATGTTTACTATGCTAGCATTATAATAATTTTTTATTAAAAAAGAGTATACATGATGTTAGAATAATCCAAATGATTTGATTTCATACGTTATCATAATGTTGGCAAAATAATATTATAACCTAACGGAATTATTTTCAACATGGATGTGTAAAATTGGATCTCATATATTTTTCATCAATATTTATATATGATGAACATATGCAATTGAGATCTTAAATGAAACAACATAAAAATAGTTTTAATTTGATATGTGATATGTGATTAAATTGAATTATGAATGGGTAAGTTATGATCATTTAAAATATTTAAGAAAATTTTGTAAAATTTATGACGTTAGTTGACGTCATCTTTTTCAAAGGCCTACAATAGTATAGCCCTTTTTTTGTTGTGTGTTAGCATTATTATGAAATTGTCACCGCCTTTTGCATTAAATCTAAATCATTTGATTATTTCGTTGTGTAATATAAGTGTGTTTGTAGTTCATACGACATAAAAATGGACTCATTTGATCCATTAGGGGTGGGTTCAAATGAGAATGAATCTCTATGTGTGAAATATGAATGAATTTCCATCACATAATCTTGTATTTCAATGGCAAAGAAAGACTGTAGTGTTTTAGTCAAAAATAGCGTTGTCATATTTAAATAATCACAACTTACTCATTTTTTTTTATCTAATGTACTCAAATAATATATTAAATTAAAGTTCCATTTTCATAATCTTTCATATAAGATCCACACAACATACATATATTTAAACAAAAATTGATTATACATACGTACTCATGATAGAAATGAGAGAAGAGAAAGAGAGAGGAAAGGTGGGAGAGAAAAAGTACATTAAAACAATTGAAGAACTTACTTTTAAAATTGAAAGTCAAAAGTCAAATCCCAAGCATTTCACCACCATGACGGGTTTCAATGGGTGGTAGCCATGTCCCAAGTTCTTGGGAAGTTAGTTTGGAAGTTGGAACCTCCATTGCACCCGTCTTAAGATTTCTCCAGTTTCTGGTATTTTTTTTTAAATATTTAATATTTAAATTTGAAAAATGGTATAACAGGAAAGTACAGTGTTAAAGTTAAGAGACATACTTATGTAAGACCGTCTAACAAATCTCTTACATTATATGGATCTCTATTTGATTCATTAGGTGGTCCCTCTTCCCCTCTCGCTCCCCCTTTTCTTTTTATTTTTAGTTTTTTTTTTCTACTTTGTAATTTCTTTCTTTCTTTTTGTTTTTTTTACAAATATATATTTAATTTTTTTGAAGTAATTTTTTTTTTGAAATAAACATATATATTTTCCAAATTGAAATTAGTGTAGTCGATCAATTTCTACAATTAATTTCGATACAATGTTCGGGCTCTGGCAACCTAATAGATTTCTCGAGGCCGAAGAAAAAGATAGAAAATAATGAAATTCACGTGTGTGTGGAAAATCGAGTATGTTGCTAGCTTGACTGATCAAAATTCTCATACCCCTTGCTTCACTCCCTCGCTTCACTTATATAGATAGAATTGTCAACCTCTTTCCCTAAAAATAAAGGATTCTCCCTTATTTCCAGGGTCAGTTACTTATCTCTAACGGGGTTTTGACCGAGTCTCGTCTATCTCCCAACGTCTCCTTTCTGACTTGGTCTACTAGCTACGAGCTATATAATGGTTTGATCTTTATCCCTTATCTGTCATCAATCCTCTCGACCTCTGACCGTTAGGCCTCGATGCGCATTCATTAAGCCCCGAGACCCTTGAATGCGTATGGGCTTTATATACTGGGCTTCGATAAATTAGACCTCTACAATTAGCCCCTCATTACTTGATGCTTGAAGACCGAGGATCATGTAATGAATATCCTCGTGATACGTAACGTACTCCTGATAAATACTAAAGCCTCGAGCTAGTCTTTTATTAATAAACGATCTCAATATCAAAGAAAGATTACTTAAGACTCCAGACCTGCATAAAGGTCCTGGGGAGTTAAAAAAGGGTCGTGAGAACAAACCTCGTTAGGCTCCAGACCTGAATAAAGGTCCTGGGGAGTTAAAAAGGGGTCGTGAGAGCAGACCTCGTTAGACTCCAGACCTGAATAAAGGTCCTGGGGAGTTAAAAAGGGGTCGTGAGAGCAGACCTCGTTAGACTCCAAACTTGAATAAAGGTCCTGGGGAGTTAAAAAGGGGTCGTGAGAGCAGACCTCGTTAGACTCCAGACCTGAATAAAGGTCCTGGGGAGTTAAAAAGGGGTCGTGAGAGCAGACCTCGTTATACTGAGGGTAAAATAGTCTTTTATAAACCCTTTTTGCCGACTTTTCAACTCCTCCACAATCTTAACAGTCCGTACGCGGGATACGCGACTCAGATTAATTTTTCGGGTTTTAAAAACAGAAATCTACCCAAATTGTTCCCTCCTCTCTCTTATTCAAAAACGCGAAAATTGTAACTTTCCTTGAAGATTTTGCTTACATCCTCTCTGATTGTCGTGTGTTTCTATCTTCCCGACGTTTAAGATTCTAGTACCGGATTCCACACCTTCAGGTTACTCCTCAATCTCCTCTCCGATTTCTTTAGAATTTTCCAAACTAGGATTTTATTGTTTAATATAAAGAAAATAGGATATTTTAGGCTTGAATTTTTGTGGATTTTCTGCGTGAAATAGACTTGGTGGTGGTTTTGGAATTGTTGTGGTTTTGTCTGATAGTTTCTGTTGACGGAATTGGGTTAGAAGAAAGGGGGAAAGGTTTTTTAGACGTTCCTAGATAATTCTGAGCATATTCTTGTAGATTTGTGTTCCTGTTAGGATCATGAGTATGTCGGGTAGTGATGACTCTGATGAGAGGACCCGAAGTTGGGGTGACGGGGCTATTAGTTAAAGTATATCTGTCATGATCTAAAAAATAAATAGCAAAAAAAATATTGCATACTTGATGACATTTCAATTCATATTAAATGATATTTTAACACATAATTAGTGATAATTTACTTCATACATGGTGGTACTTGTTGTCTGAAGCATCAATAAACATATTCAAAAAAATAAGAATCAACTAAATTAAAAATCCACATTATGATTTATGCGGAAAATTAGTATGTGAAAACACTTCATAGTTGATGATACTTCAATTCATATTAATTGATATTTCGACTTATAATTAGTGATACTTTACTACATAGTGATACGTGATGTCTGGAAAATCATTAAGCATATTCCAAAAAAAAAGTTAAATGAATCAACTAAATTAAAATCCCCACATTATGATTTATGTAGAATATAATTCATTTATTTTCTTCTTACCATATGAAAATATTTCATAGTTGATGATATTTTCAATTCATATTTAGCGATATTTCGACATATTATTAGTGATACCTTACTTCACATATAGTGATACTTTATTTTATACATAATGATACGCGCTTGGGGCGGGCGCTGCGCCTGACTGCTTTTATGGGTTTGATCCTATTTGACCCATCTAACGCAAGAGATAAATTAGACGGTCTTATACAAGTTTTTATCTAAAGTTAATAGTGTCAGATTCTTTGGGTGTTTGGAGAGTGATAATTTTACCATAATTGAGGGAATTTTCAGAGTATTTATCAATCATGTGGCTAAGACTTTTTTCAGCCGTCGGAAAATTTAACCGAGTCTATAATATATATGGCACTGCATTATGCATAGGTGAAGATATTATTGTTAAACGTTCAAAATGTTGGAACATTAAATTGTATTTCCCCTTTAATCTACTGTCTTCTCAGAATTGCATAAACACAGAGCATGGAAGGACGACTGATTTGACAAAAGTTGAACTCTTATGGAAAAAAGATAACAAAAAACTTGTCGAAGTAAAATTTATCATGAAATTATTTAATGTTGGCTTGATCAAGGTAAACACTGGTACTTGCCACTAGACTACTAAAGCGACTTGGAACCTCAAAGAGGGCCTTAAAATTTCATCAAAAAATGTGAGCTGATGTGAGGAATTAGGAAAATAGTATGTGGCAGCAAAATCATCACCCAACTTGAAAATAACCACAATCAACCAAACTTTATCTTCTTGTCATCTTTTGCTATGAATAGATTCAAACGAGTAGCTTTCGCAATAGGTTCCATCAACTTGTAAGCAGAAGCTGCAATTATTTGGTGATTATTATCAACAGCACATGATGCACCAAACTTCCAAACAAAAAAGTGGTATGAAAGCACTAGCTATGATTAAGTTATAGGCATATTTTTATGATACGCTATGGATTCCATCTATATAGAAGTGACACTTTGTCAATTTAAGGGAAGAGTATCTATTCATGTTTGCACTAGCTATTGGTTTTCTTTTCTTTTCTTTTACTAGATTTTCCACACATGCATCCATATGCTACTATTGTGTCTAGTGTACTTGTGTGCTCTATTTTTGTTTCAATTAATCAAGTAATTTGGTAGAAGATGTGATAATGACTATTTGCCCAACCCACTCCGCAAAATGGAATGGGCCGAGTCTTGAATTTATTGGCCCGAAAAAAGATAGGTCGAGCTAGCAAAAATCCAATGACCCAATGGGATCGAGCCGAAACAACTCGACCAATTATGGCGTAGGCCCACGAGCTGGCCCAAAAAAGCTGCCTACCTATGGCTAACCTGACCTATTTTTGGTCAGTGGCCTGATAGGCCCAACTCGAAGAACCCCACATATTGGGAGGGCCTAACTACCTTATGCCCAACCCATTTTTGGTTGGTGGCAGAATAGGTCTCTGGTCTGGTACTTTTAACACTTTTACTAGGCCTTTAATTTGATTTGATCATCTACTATTGACACTTCTACTGGGGCCTTTTAATTTAATTTGATCATCTACTATCGATTTGTAATGTTGGGTCAGAGGTGGGGTTCAGTAATGATACAACGACACAAGGAATTTCCTTAATAATTACTAGACACTCATCATTGCATTATCAAAATAGTTAATTCTAGTTGATGGAGGGTCCATTGATCCCATTTATAAATCCTTGAAATATGAGATTGTCATCTAGTATAAGACATTGCATTCTACCCCGTTAGAAACGCGACGTCCATGTGGGACATTATATTCCTCCTCGTCGGAGACGCGGTGTACTCGCGGCACTCTTTTCTTAGGACAGTCCTGAAGCCCGATTCGACCACACCCTGACCGCCTCCATATATGTTTTATCTAGTTTCAGCTAATTTTGATAACTTTCATGTTTACTGGAGTTGCCCGTGTTCCACGGTTTTCACCCCCCTCTACATGATATATTCCATGAATTATAAATATTTCATAACCTGCCAATTTTATTCCAATTTTGTTATTACTAATTTAAGTCATATTTCTTTTGGTTTGTTTTAATGATTCCCAGTTCCATATAATTAATTAATCAAGTAATAATACGGATTTACTATATCAGCAGTACCTGTAGGCATATATCAATTTCTTCATCCGCATTTTTTAATCATCCATATTAATTATACATGAAATATGAGTTGACTATATCAATTTGTAAGATTTTGTTTTAGAAAGTGCGGATAGTTATATTGATTTGTTAGATATTTTTAGAAAATACGATACTGCGTGTAATAGCACGGCACATTGATTTCTATAACTGACTGTTCATAAAATTAATGTAAAAAATTTAAATCTCGAGTTGGATAGTCACTCATCTTCTCTTTCCTCAATTTAAAAATAAAATAAAATAAATAAACTTGTCTTATTTTAAAAGAAAGGACAGTGCTAAATGGCACAATTTGTGCCGGCACAAATGTAAAATTTAATAAAATTTTAATGTTAAATGACATTGTTATCCTTGATATGATTTTAATTAAAATTTATTCATCATTTTCTACACAATTTCCAACTATTTAATGTGAATGCATTAATGGTCAATATTGCATGAGATTCATCCCTCATTTTCTACACCCATTCCCAAATACAATGAATTTGTCTAAAAAAATAAAACCAAAAATTAAACCACTCAAATAAATATTTCTACTTGAACATGAATATGAAAATAATTTAGAAAACATATATACATAAAAAAATACATTATAACACTAGTTATTTTAGTGAACATGGATGATGCTGATATTATGGAACAATTATTTGGTTTGAGTGAAAATGATAGCCTTATGAATAATAAAGAAGCAACCAATAATAATTTTCTCATAATGTACAATTGATAATTTTTTTAAATGTTTTTTAATCAAGTAATTATAAATTGAATAAACATTTGATTAATTGAAGAATTGGAGTTCAAAGTATAATTATCTTCTAAGAAATATTTTTTGATATATTATAAAATTGAATTCACTGTCATACTATGAATTGAATAAAGCCATAAAGTTAATTATATAATAAGATACTTTTTTTATTAATCAAACAGTCATAATTAAATTGGGTTGATCAGTGAAATTTTTAGACCAAATGGAATATAATGAGTTCGTATAAAAGCACAATCTAAAAAATAATCAGTGGTTGTTGAAGCTTTATATAGTGAGAGGAGTTGTGCACTATGAATCGAAAGCCATAATGAAATTCTAGAGAAAATTTCGATTTTGGTCTCATAGGACATGACCTAGTTTGATTTTGGTCCCAACTCTATCACATTTGGTCTTTTTTCAGAAATTGTTATTAAATCTGGTCCCATAGGACCTGGATTATCAATTTTGGTCCCACAATTTAGACGGAAAAAAATGGGATAACGACTGTCAGTTTTGGGACCAAAATAGATACTATGGGACCAAAAGTGAAATTTTCAGCGAAATAGAAATCCTAAAATGCAATCAGCTATGAACGATTTTTGAATTGAAAAATTGATCAAATGTTAGATTTGTAAATAGAGGTACTTTTTATTATTTTTTTTTTTAAAAATTGGGTTATTTAAAAAAACACTACAATAAAAATGCGATTTAACAACGGATTATATTTCGTTGTTAAAATACCGACACATTAACAAGTGATTAAAATTAAGATAATTAATGACGTTTTTTTTTTATTTCTTTATGTTATCGACGTATTTTAATTTTTAATTTTTATTTCTTTATGTTAACGACGCAATAACGACAGATTTTTCTAATATTTATTATTATTATATATATATATATATATATATTCTATTTTTCAAATACTAATTAGTTACAGATATAATTTTTTTAATATTTTTATTTATTTTACATGATAATTTTTAATTTTTTAATGCTATTAATTTTTTAATTACTATATAATTACGAATTTGAAATCAATCTTTTTAATATTATTGATTTTTTATTTATTTTACATTTTACAATTTATTTCATTTTTTAATTTTTTAATAATATATAATATTTTTTAATATTATATATACTAATCAATTACGAACATAATTTTTTTTAATATTTTTATTTATTTTACTTTGTAATTTTTAAATTTTTTAATATTATTATTTTTTTAATTACTAATTAATTATGAATTTGAAATTAATATTTTTAATATTATTAATGTTTTATTTATTTTACATTTTTAATATTATATATATTTTTTTATTTTTTAATTACTAATTAATTATGAGTATAAATTTTTATTATATTTTTATTAGTTTTACTTTACGATTTTTAAAATTTTATATTACTTTATATATATTTTTATTATTTTATATTATTTTTTAATATTTTGGGCTTGGCTTGACGCGCTTCCATCGCTAAATTGTGAATTTTTTGTAGTGAAAGTTCAAGATGTAGGTATGCAAGTATAATTTTTTCTTGATTTTTTACTTTACATTTTACAAGAATTTAATTATGAAATAATCAACCATAATAATGAATTATTAGTTGAAAATTAAAATTAAATATTAAAAATAATTATAAACTCTAATTAGATGTGGTGAACGCTCATAAATAATATTGTAAAATTAAACTAAAGAAAAAAATTTCTCTGCCTTTAGGTGTGTAAACGAGCCGAGTATCTTCTTGATCGAACTCGAGCTCGATAAAAAATTAAACTAAATAAAAAAATTGACTTTCTTTTGATTTAGTAGTTGTTATTTGATGATTTGGTGAGTAGACATATATAGATGCATGTTGGTGGGAAATTTGGATCCAAATCAGGTTAAATTTCCCTCCAAATCAGTTCAATTTTGCCTCCAATTGACTTGTAAAAATTTTTCTGAAATTTTTCTGTATGAGACCAATATTGATACCAAAATGGGACCAAAATCGATAATTTTTTTAACGGAAACCGTGACGGCGGGACTAAAATCGATAATTCAAGCGATTTAGGACCAAATGTGATAGGATTGGGACCAAAATCGGACTAGGCCATGTCCTATGAGACCAAAATCGAATTTTTCTCTATAATTCTATAAGACACGTTTTTTTACTAATTAGTAATTAAACAATCATAATCAAAATGAGTTAATAAATGATTAATGAAAGAATTGGAGAGTTCATTTAATAATGATAGGAGAGAGATGCAACATAAATTAATGGAGAGAGAAATATAAAGTTTCAAATTTTTAAAAAATAAATAGTCCAATAAGGACAATCTAGTCATTTAACATTAATTTTCTACTATTGTGCTAGCACAATTTGTGCTAAATAGAATTATCCTAAAAGAAAAAGATGAAAAAGGGTCCCCCTAATTAGCAATTAATCCAGTTTTTCAACCACACCAATTTGTTAACAATTATGGAATGGCATATTTATTTCACATACTTAAAGTTTCATTACACTGTCGGGATGGCAGTATTAATTGGGAAATAAATTTGTAGGAAAAAGATAAAATGGGCTAGGGCCCACTGAGTTTTGGGATTATCTAATTAACTTTAATGGGCCTCCAATCTTCTCAATGGAGCAAAATGTCCAACTGCAATTTCTGTTCTTTACTTTGTTTTATAAATAAAATTTATCATAATGGAATTGTATAGATTTTGAAATATATAAAATTGCAGATATAATTTTACCCTCGAAATGGGCGAAAATTTAAATATTATATATAATATCTTTATTGATTTTATATATTTATTTAGTTTTGAGATCTTATAAAATTTAAAATTAGATAAAATATGTATTTAAATAAATTTCATTTGGTAAAACATACACTAGTGTACAAATAAAATATTTTCTGGATCAAATTGAAATTTCACGAATCCAATCTCTATTTTTCCTCTGATTATTCTGTTCAAAACTTGATCTTCAAACAGTTTTAAAATTTTTGGGGAAGATTTGTATCTTCGATCTTCTTGAACTTCTTGTTTAAAATTTAATAACATTAACCGAAAGTCGACGAACTTGATTCTGGATTGAACGCTGGATTTGAGGTGATTCTGATGCAGAACGTGTTGCTTTCACGAAGAACGACTTGGCTCTTGCTAGAACACCTTGGATATTAGGACTTTATAATACCGTTTGGAGGGTTTAAAACCTTGATTCCAGATCGGATTCTAGATTTGAGATGATTCCTACGGAGAATGTGCTGTTTCTACAAAGAACGACTTGAATCTCGCTGGAACGCCTTGAATGCTGGGGAGAGAGAGAGAGAGAGAGAGAGAGAGAGAGAGAGAGAGAGAGAGAGAGTAAAACTTCTTTCTAAAAATACTTTGTGAGGAGGTGTATGATATCGAGTAGAATGTCCTATTTGATGTCATACTGAACTCCTGCAAGATTGTTCAAGACATTCAATAATAATTATAATCTTATCCTTTCCTTTTTAAATAAATTTTTTATTTAATTTGATGTAATTATTTTGTGTATCTTAGATCATATATATCCACGAAATTCATATTCAAAATAATGGATATATGTGACTAAGATATTTTTTTTTTAAATTGATTTGAATTAGTCAAAGTTTATCCCTATTTTGTAGGAAGCATGCTATCTCTATTTTCTTCTCTTTCTAATCAATTTATTTTCAATAATTTCATGCTGAATTAATTAAGAAAAATGGTGAAGAACGTGGGTTATTACTTTACCACAACAAGAGCGGTTATATCCAATTCAAAGCTTGAAAGGTGGCAGTTCTATCAACCCACGTCCGAAGAAGATGACATGGCATTGAACCAATTCAAGTGAAGATTGTTTTTAGGAACATACTTCACAATCGAAGAGGTTATTCGAGTAGAGAAGATATCACCGCTGTGTGTGAGAAGATTAAGAACTCGAATTAGAAAATTTTGCAACTAGAGTTCTAGCTATTGTATCTTCATCTTTTTATGTTTCTATTGTTCAACCGATTCATGAGAAAATGTTGTTCAAGTTAGATTAGATGCAAGATATCTAAGGATAGAAATTGTTGCTGGATTGTGATCAACTACCTGGTAGGTTAGTTTGAATTTCGAATTCTATTTAGTTGTAAACTAGATTAGGATTTGTGTAATTTTGATGATGTGTCGTGAACATTAGTTCAGACATTGTCAATTGTTTATTGTTTTATTACTTGTAAAAGTATAATTTCTCCCTATGGCAATCACATACCGAATGTGTGTGATTTAAAATTATCTTTGTTGTGCGAACTTGTGTTCTTTTTTACTTCGTATTGTTAAGATAGTGGAAACACTATCTAAAACATTGAGTTTGACGTTACAAGATTGTTTTCATTTTTCAGTGTATTGGACAATAAATTCTAACAAGTGGCATCAAGAGCCGGTACTTGATAAACTAAGTATTTGATCCTTAGTTGCCAATTCACTGTTATGGATATCTAATTAAATTAGTGTCATCTTCCGGCATTGGATAGTAATGGGAAAAACTATGCGATATGGAAATCTCGCATGAAGATTTATATCAAGTCCATTGATGAAAGGGCTTGGATGGCTGTAATTGAAGCTTGGAATCCTCCAATGATGGAAGGACCTGATGAAATTTTTATTCTTACTCCTGAAACTCAGTGGACGACTGATGAAAGAATAATTTCCAACTTCAATTCTAGAGCATTGAACGCTAATTTTGTTTCAGTAGATGTTCCATACTTCAAAATGATATGTAATTGCAATATTGCTTATCAAGTATGGAATATCTTACAGGAACATTGTGAAGGCTCCATGAATATTCGTCAAACAAAGTTAAGGTTACTTACTTCCAAGTTTGAAACTTTGCGAATGATGAAAGATGAGACCATATCTTTGTACACTGAACGGTTGTGTAAGGTGTCAAATAAGTCACTGCACTTGGATGTCCCATCTCAAATGAAAATATGGTAAGCAAGCTATTTCCTACTCTCCCTGAAAGATTTAATATGAAGATTTCAGCAATTGAAGAGGCTTATAATGTTTCAAACATGAGTTTAAGTGAAGCTGTGAGCATCTTACTTACTTTTGAGATGAATCTTGAGAACCAGAAGTCAAGCAATCTTTCTAAAGGAACAACACTTCAATCCACTACAACAATGTCAAATGTTCAAGATGATGTTGACAACATTCTAGAAATCAACGAAGATGACAATTTTAGTGTTGCACTTCTCACCAAAAAGTTCAATTCTCTAGTGCGTTCCATGAAGAAAGGATCACCTAACTTCAAACCACGAAGATTATTTGATTCTTCTTCGTCCGTATCATCTGGTTCATCAAACTCGGCCAAGAAACACGAGTTTCCTTGGCTAGGCATCACAATGCATACAGACACGGCCTCCGAACTTGATCAAAAGGTCGCATTGCAGAGCACTTCAGGAGCTGAAAAATATGAGGCCGGGGCGCGGGCATGAGGCACGACCAGCCTGAGGACACATTGCAGAGCCCTCCGGTCGTAGCCTCCGGGCGCGAGCACAGGGGAGGTCGCGCCCAGGGCCTCTGCAACGTAGCCTCTGAGCGCGACTAGTTAGCCTATTTTTTAGCCACTTTAAAGACGTGTTTTCCTTTATTCCAAACTCGACTTCCAGGCGCGAGTCTGAAAGGATCACGTTCGGGACTGACGAATCCACTTTTTAACTTTTGGCATCCCATTATTAGACCAATATATGATATAACTTGGGGAGAGTTCAAACTAATTCATCTCCCACTTGATTTCACTCTAAAAACACACCATATTTGGGGATTTTGGAAGGAGAAGAAGAACAAGAAGGGGAGGAAGAATCATCCATCCATCTTGAGGATTCAAGCCAAAGGATTGAACTAGAGGGTTCTACATTGGGTTTTATCTTCTCTTTCATTCTCTATTCTTATTTTTAGAATGGATTTTGGTTCTTTCCTCTTTGTTCTTGATGTTATTGTAAATATGGTAGGCTAGTGCCCTTAGGGCTCTAGGATGTGGTAAGACAATGTGAATCTTGTTCTTAATAAGGGTTTTATCAATGGTTATGCTTTGTCAAGGTTTTAATCCATGCTAGTTCTTGAATGATGTTGTTTGAGTGGCCTTCATTTAACATCAAATGTATGATTTACTTGCATCTTGCCCATCCCGTGATCATAAGCATGTATGGATTGAATTCATGTACTTGTACTCTTCGTTGAATGTCGAATATGTGGAAGAAAATGTGACCTATTTGAGCCTTTGGTAGGTGTGACCTTGGAATGTATTAGTGATAGTCATCCTTGTCACATTCACAATTAAAGAGATATTCGAGAGATGCTCTTTCTATAATCGTGGTCTTCCTACCGTTGAACGAAGCATGTTTGTTGATATAACTCTTGTTGTATGTTCAAGAGGAACATTGTGTATCTATGTCCTAGAGTCTTACCTTTATTTGTTATCTTAAACCATTTCCTTGTTGATTTTGATTTCTTGCATTTTATTTAAGTATTGGTTTTGTTGTTGTTTGAATTTTAATCTCTTAAGTTTATGTTTTGGTATGGTGAATGAAAACCAACCCTTACTCACTATTTGTTTAGATAACTATTGCATCTACAATTGTGGTACTTGCATTGTCATATTTGTTTCCTATTCTCTGTGGATCGACCTCGCATCATTCTATCTACATATATATGCTTATACACTTGTAGACATGACACGAGTATAAATAGTAAAACAAGCAAGAGAGTAAATATCACATTAAGTTTTTGGCGCCGTTGCCGGGGACTAGAAAACTAATTTGATATATGCAATATTGTAATAATGATTGTGTGGATTAGTTTAGACATTTTATTTTATTTTGTTAAGATTTGCATTGATTTCTTGGTTCTTTGACAGCTAGTGTATGCACACTCGATCTAGAGGTGAGCCACCTATCGACTTGGATCTAGAAATTGAAGCAACGGTTCACCATAACAACGCACGAAGATAGAGGAGAATGATGTATAATCCTCCACTAGTTCAAGATCCTATGATTGCCCAATTACAAAGATAATTAGAGATTATGCAAGGGTAATTGAGAGCCCAAAAAGAAGCACAACTTAGAAATGTGGAGGCCCTAATCCGAAACATTTTCCAACCCGTCGTAAATCAAGGGGTGGCGAATGGACCACCCATTCAAGCCAATAATTTTGAGTTCAAGACGTCCCTTATCCTCATGATCCAACAACACTCATTTCGAGAAACACCAATAGAGGATTCAAATGAGCACATACGCAAATTTCTTGAGTATAGTGGGATGATAAAGGTGAAAGGAGTCCCGAATGATGCAATCTGAATTCGGCTATTCCCATTTTCTTTGAGTGACAAGGCGGAGACTTGGTGGTTGAGCCAAGCCCAAGAATTGTTCTAAACATGGGATGCATTGGTGACAAAATTTCGTCACAAGTTTTTTCCTCCCGGAAAAACTCTCAAACTTAAAGGTGACATCACCGTGTTGAAGTAATGTGATGAGGAAAGCATGTATGAAGTATGGGAACACTTTAGAGAGATGCTAAGAAAGTGCCCCGAGCATGGGTTTGGAACCGACCACCAAGTGTGTATCTTCTATGGTGGAAGTAAACCCGAGGTGAGAACACTAATGGATGCGGTCGTGGGAGGATCTTTATTAGCAAGAGGCCTGGATGAAGCCATGAGAATCATAGAGGAAATGGCCTCTAATTCATTTCAATTGCCGGTTGCAAGAGAAGGTGTTCAAATAATGAAGAAATTTGCATCGAACTCGAATTTGGATGCCCTTGAGCTATTGGCGGCTCAAGTGTCCACTCTAAACTCAAGAATTGAAGCCTTCACCACTCCGAAATCCGAAACTTCTCAAAGCCAATTTGAAGAAGTTAATTATGTGAACCAAGGAGGAGGCTACTCGAATCAACAAAGGTCATATAATCTGGGGTACAAGCCCCAATATGGAGGTCAATATGATAGAAACCAACATGACCAAAATAAGGCACAACATCTAAAATTGTCTTATGATAACCCAAATAATGCTATCCAACCACCTCCTGGATTTTCGGTCACAAATGGCGTTATTGATGAGGAGAAGAAGCTAAAGATGGATGATCTCTTGATGGCATTTATGGGGAAGACGGAGAAGTACATGAGTGAATCTCAAACTCGTGTAGGAAAGTTGGAGAATACCGTCGGAGCAATTGGCAACCAAATAAACATGTTGGAAAAGTAAATGGGTCAATTTGCAACTATCTTGGGAAGCCAACATCAACAAGGCAAGTTCCCAAGCAATACAACCGTGAATCCAAATGACCAATGCAAGACTATTACCTTGAGGAGTGGAATCACCTATGATGGCCCCATTATACCAGATAAAGAGGAAAATTAAGAGAAGGTTGATGAATAACCAAGTAAAGAGCCTGAAAACCCAATCGACCCCAATTTGATGTCTCATCACCAAGCTCTCTCTCATTCAGCGAGAAAACCCTCTCCGATTAGGAAGTCAAAATGACTTCACAGTGATTTTTCTGTGAAATCAGAATGGGTGCCCTCCAAGAAGATGAAGTGACAGGTTTCCAAGGGTGCTGCTTATTCTCTTCGCGATGAATCAGATTTCTCTGAAGAACAATCTTCTTCTCCAAAAGAAGCTGACCCCATTGCTGTTGATGCTGAGTAGGATGTTGCTCCCACTACTATCTTTGCTGACCCTATCACCATGGCTGACATTGATTCAGACTCTCCCCTTGATGTATCTTCTGCCTACAGTAAGACTTTCTATTCTGAAGATGCTAAGAAATCTTATCAACTTGTTGTTAAGAGATCTTTTAGGGTTGAGAAAATGATAGATGTTCTAAGTTTTAAAAAACATAAGATGAATGTTTTTCTTAAGGAGAGGGGGTTGTGGAAGTCTGTTACTTCTTTGATGTCTTATGATCCTGATGTTATCTATGAGTTCTATGCTAACATCATTCCAGATATGGGGATCCTGATAAATTGTGTTTTGGAACTGTCTATGTTAAGGATAAAATTTATAAGTTTTCTCCTAACTTGATTAATTCGTTCCTTAGCCTTGGTAATGAGAACACAATTATCTCCTTGGATTTGATTAATGATGTGGTGAATGTTATAACTGGTGGACTGATTACAAAATGGATGAACAAAGTATCAGCATCCAAGTTAACATTTTTCTACACAGTGCTTCACAAGCTGACTGTGTGTAATTGGTTACCCACATCTAATGCCTCGGTTCTCACAGTTGATCATGCTATCCTCATATATAAGCTTAGAACTAATCTCTCTTTCAATCTTCGTGCATATGTGTTTGATGCTACTATGAAAGCTGCATCAAAGTCCAGCTCCTCCAACATGCTTCCTTTCTCTTGCTTAATCTTTGCTCTACTTAAAAGTCAAGGTCTGAAGGAAAGCAAGAAGAAGTTGGTTGTTGAGCAGGCCACAATTTCCATTATGAAGCCCAAGATGAATGATGATAGGATCATTGATCTCCCTTACCACTCTGCCGCTGCCATTCCCAAGCATGTATCTTCTAAAGCTACACCTGCTCCCTCTCAATCTGATGTTGCTCGTGATACTGCCTCTACTCCCAACATCCCTATTGTGATGTTGCCTCTGGAGTCTCTACAGCAACAGATTGCCAATCTTGATATGGCAATACATCATCTCTCAATCGTGCACGAATCTTTCCTCACTCTCCTTTCTATACAAAAAATGAGAGTAACTGATGATGATGCTAGAGATGCTGGAGAAGCGGCACTAAAGCTGCTGAAACTACTGTTGCTGTTGCAGTGAAGAAAAAGAGTGTGGCCAAGGGAAAGAGGAAGCTGATCTGAAGCTTCTTTAGTTTTTTTTTATGAACAATGTTTTTGTTATATGCTGGACACATTTAATTTTAAGATGCTTGGTGCATCTTTGTTTTTGGTTGTGCTAGACACAAATTTTTTAAGATGCTCGATGCATCTTTGTTTATGTTTTTATTTTATTTTGTGTGCTGGACACAACTTAATCTTATTTTAGTATTTTGGTATATTGTGTGAATACCTTAATTGTTGTGTGTTGATGTTTAATGTTTGTGTTGAAATTTCATCAACATATTATGTATAAGGGATAATTACCCATGGTTTTGGAAATGACTTAAGGGGGAGCAAACCTTAAGGGGGAGATTGTGATCTCCAAAATATTTTTTCTTTATTTTTCCGCTGCGTCTCTAACTGTAAATATTGAGTTGTGTGTTTTGTGCAGAAAGGCTAAGATTAAAAGGGGGATTGCGAGGAGGTGTATGACATCGAGTAGAATGTTCTATTTGATGTCATACTGAACTCCTGCAACATTATTCAAGACATTCAATAATAATTATAATCTTATCTTTTCATTTTTAAATAATTTTTTTATTTAATTTGATGTAATTATTTTGTGTATCTTAGATCATATATATCCACGAAATTCATATTCAAAATAATGGATATATGTGACTAAGATATTGTTTTTTTAAATTGATTTGAATTAGTCAAAGTTTATTCCTATTTTGTAGGAAGCATGCTATCTCTATTTTCTTTTCTTTCTAACTAATTTATTTTCAGTGATTTCGTGCTGAATTAATTAAGGAAAATGGTGAAGAACGTGGATTATTACTTTGCCACAACAAGAGCGGTTATCTCCAATTCAAAGCTTGAAAGGTGGCGGTTCTATCAACCCATGTCCGAAGAAGATGACATGGCATGGAACCGATTCAAGTGAAGATTGTTTTAAGGAGCATACTTCACAATTGAAGAGGTTATTCGAGTAGAGAAGATTTTACCGCTGTGTGTGAGAAGATCAAGAACTCGAATCGGAAAATTTAGCAACTAGAGTTCTAGCTATTGTATCTTTATCTTTTTATGTTTCTATTGTTCAACCGATTCATGAGAAAAGGTTATTCAAGTTAGATTAGATGCAAGATATCTAAGGATAGGAATTGTTGCTGGATTGTGATCAAACAGCCTGGTAGGTTAGTTTGAATTTTGAATTTTATTTAGTTCTAAACTATATTAGGATTTGAATAATTTTGTTGATGTATCGTGAACATTGGTTCAGACATTGTCAATTGTTTATTGTTTTATTACTTGTGAAAGTATAATTTCTCCCTATGGCAATCACATACCGAAGGTGTGTGATTTAAAATTATCTTTGTTGTGCAAACTTGTGTTCTTTTTTACTTCGTATTGTTAAGATAGTGGAAGCACTATCTAAAATATTGAGTTTAACGTTACAAGATTGTTTTCATTTTTCAGTGTTTTGGACAATAAATTCTAACATACTCTATATAAGAATAACCTTCTTATAATAATAAAAAGTTATGGTCCCAACTCGGGACCAATTATAAGTAAGAATAAACTCTACATTATAATATTTCTGTATTTTTTTAGGATCATACTTAATAAATTTACTTCCATATAATAATAAAATGACATTAAATCTCAAATGTTAAATATCTAGAGTTATTTAATTATATTACATTAAATTTAAGATAATATGTTATACTTATCTAAAGTTGCATGTGATACACACATTTTTTAAATATTTTCTAGATACATAGTACACCAATGAATCTTCTAAATCTAATATGAATACTAGACGAATGATGTACATGCATTTGATTTTTTAAAATTCATGAATCTCTTTTCTAGGGAAAAATTAATGAATCATATTTATCTTTTAAATCAACGTGTTTTAAAACATAAAGAGATACATTTTTAAGTGGCGTATAATGTATTAACTCTTTTTAATTATAATTTTTGTATATAAATCTATATTTAAAAATAACGTACCTATTGCAATAATTTCTTTGATTTCATTGATATTATTATATAGAGGTTTATATACGATCATTATGATGTAGGGGCCTAAAATATTGGGTTGAGGGTCAGAGTGAATCCATGCATAGTGAATAGTGCTTATCCAATAAATATGAGGGTCTATTGTTCCAACCATTAGACTATGTTTATTGGTGATCATGGTCTCCCCATGATCACCTCCACCTAGATAATATGGATTAAAAAAAAAGAGGGGGCAATCAATTGATCGACCAAGATCCACCACAGACCAAAAGCAACCTCAAGGTTCCCCATTATTTTATTCAATAAAAGACACATGGCAAAAAATGATTGGCTATAAAATTTTATTTGATATATTTTAATTAATTTTTAATATTTTTTGGATTTTATGAAAAATAAAAACAATTACAGAATTTTTTTTCTCTTTTTCTATTTTGAGTATTTCGTACTGTTGTCATTCATGTTCTTAATTATGTATTTTTCATTTTGTATTTCGATTGTTGTCATTTATGTTCTTAATTATGTATTTTTCATTTTGTATTTCGATTGTTGTTATTTATGTTCTTGGTTTGTCGTATTTTGAAATTTTATTTGTTTGTAATTTTATGAGTATTTTTCTTATTTGTGCTATTATTTTATTTTAATTTTAACAAGTTGATATACTTCATAAATTTATATTTAAAAATAATTATATATAATATTATGGTTGGATGGTTTGGTGGTCATTGATAAACTATTAAAATTAAATGTGATTAATTTGTGATAAATAATAATGATGTGGAAGAGAGAGAAATGAATTAAATATTAAAAAGGTTGGATAGTTGAGTAGTTGGAGTGGTTGATAAACATAGTCTTAGAACAATGTAGTTTAGATATCTACTACACGTCGTAACTTAAGTACGAGCGCACGACTTTCGCAATATGTACACATAAGTGTAATGGAACACTCAAATTAAAAATAATATTTAAATATATTATTTTAGTCCAAGGTGATTAATTAGTTTTATAATTTATAGAAACAATATTGTTAAGACGGCCGGTCAATATTTTAGTGAAAGTACTTTTGAGAAGTGATACGTGAATCATTTTTAATTTGCCACTAATGTTTGCCAGATAGAATTGCATATTTGGAGAAGATGAATTATTTTCATGAATTCTGTATGAAGTTACATAAACTGGACAATCATATTCATGATCATATATGACTACATTATAGTGAACATGCAAGGTCAGAAAGATAAATTGAAAGCAAGTAAATGGCACGAGGTTGATAACCTTGTTCGATCACCTGATCTACGTCAGGGGGATTTCACAAGTCCGTGAGAAACAATCTACTACTCCGTTGCAAGGTTATAAAGATTATTACATGATGGCCTCCCGTCACTCGACCTCTTTCCTACACACTACAACCTCTTTCGATGGATTGAATTGTAAGATCCTCTTACAACCTAGATTCCCTCTAGTTTCCATAGGAAATCTCTTCCGAGACTCCTTTAAAGATGTGAATGAAAGAATTTCTACAGACTAGATACACAATGATCACAAGGATCAAACCTAGTCTACACGAATACTATATGATTCAAAGATCAGGTCTTTTAGACTCTCTACCCTTTGTGTATTCGTAAACTCTGTGCACTCCAAACTAGTCGATTTCTAGGCTATTTATAAACATAAGGCATAGCCTAAACAAGGCAATCAGATTGTCCTATTTTGATACAAACTTTACAAGAAAACTTTCCTTGTTTAAATCGGACAACTCCTAGTTTAGAATCCTTCCTTGAATAGAACTTGCCTCTTTCCTTCTTGATCTTCATCTTCGAATAAAGTAGCTTCTATCCTAAAACGTCCATCTTGAAAAGGTAGCTTCAACTCCTTGAAATCAGCTTGTCACATCTCTTGGAAACTCTCTGGACAACCATGTACATGATCATGTTCATGAACATGCTCAAGTACATTTTTCGATCTTCAATCAGATTGGCAGCGGAATGCTCATATCATAATGTCCAGAACATGATTCTGAAACTTGAAAAATCAAAAAATTTGTGTTCTTTAAATTGTCATAAAGATCATGGCAATCTCAGATTGGGGACTAATTTTTATTTTTATTTTTTGTCTTAAATTTATAGTAGGGGTTGTGTAACCTTAATGAAAATGGCGGTTGTGTGGCTGGTTTGCAAAGGAGAGGGGATTGGAGTCTAGAGAAAAACAAAGGTTGGGAGGGGGAAAGTAAAAAAGTTGATGGGCCACCACAATTAAATATAAAAAAAGGAATGCTATTTTGTTATATATTAGAAGGAAAAAAAAGTATATTTTGATCTTTGAAAGTATTGTTGACCTTTTTTTTGGTAAGTATTAAAAATTGTCAAAATTTATTGTTTGCCGATTTTCTTTCCCAATTTTAATATTTATTTAGATTATTATTAATAGTCATTTGTTCAATATTTGTGTTATGCACTAGTTATCTTATTATTTGAGATTGTTTGTTAAATATTAATTCATGAATTTTATTTATTATAATGAAAAAGAAAATTTAGGAGTTCTCAATTTAAATTGTGATTTATGAATGTTACATGTTATTAAAAGAATGTTAAAATTTAAGGGTTCATCCATTTTAATTTATATTATTAAAAATTTGAAGAAAGATATCAAAATAAGAAATGGAGGAGTGTGACCAACTCCAAAGAATAATAAGAAAATTATTTTAGTATGTTAGTAACTCAATATCATTTCGTGTACACACGTATAATTTAATAAGAATAAATTATCAATCACCCTATCAGGATTCATTATATGCTATGCAAGCAAACTCGAAAGTACAAAACAACAATTACTTAACTAAAATATCACACCCCCACCCACATAAAGAAAATTATGGATCCGCCACTGAATAAACTTCATTAATTTAGTAATCCATAATAACAGACAATCAATTACGACCAAATTAAAGAGTAAATATGCATTGGTGTTGAGAACGCGCGCTAAGTTACAAATATTCTCAAAAACATAATAAAAAAATAAAATGCTAAACTTAAAATTTGGTAAACAATTGGATGCTGTATTAATCGCGAATGCAGGTCTTAAATTCATCAACATATCTATATATTATATAAAAACAGAATAGTAGGGACAATATTGATAATTGACATTTAAATGTATTTTTTGAAAAAAATAATAATTATTGAAGCGGTGAGAAGAAAATTGAGGGAACCGGCTGTTGAGTTTGATTTATTTAGGCGGTGCTTTTTTGATAAAATTATGATTATTGAAAGGGTGCCATCATTTATAATCAATTATAACCTTTCAATTTATCATTTTTACCTATTCAATTTTAGTGAAATAATTCATTTCGTCTTCTATAATTATTTCCGCATCAACGTTCTTTTCTCCTCTCCGGGTAGGAGAAAAATCAACCTCATCGTCTTCAATCAATAGATAGTTCACGCTTACAACAGGTATCCATAAAGCTCTGAATGCTATATCAAATGTTCTGGAACAACCATGCCCTGATTTTTCTTCTGATTGTATTGTCCCCCCTCCCATAAATCCTGGCATCCCGCCATGAATCATTTGCATAATTTCAAAATTCTGCATCGCATATCATATTTTCGAGTATATACAATTCTTCAAGACAAGTATTTTCTACAGGCTGTCACTTTCATCCCACATAAAATAGAAAATAGAAACATAAGCTTTCAATTTGAAAGGGGGTTGTCTCTATTGCTGTCAGTTGTCTTGCTGGTCGCCCCTACACAAATTTGATGGGCCGGAAAAGATTTTGCATAAGAGGAACAAGATGAGTAATACGACTGCTGACTGCTAAGGGAAGAGACTGATAAAGTAAAACCTAATTGCACTTAATAAATGTCCAAGTTTTCATATTGTTAAACTTACATTTTATTCAAGTTTTTATTTGCTTCTTGGAATATGATTCTAATTGTTCTGTTGATTAGTTGGATTTCATAATTTAATTTTTCCTTGATTCCTTCTTTCTCCATTCCTAATTTATTTTTTCAATTGTTTTAGTTGGCAATTTTGTTGAGTTTCTTGAATTGTACGTATGATAGCAACCTTTTCCAAATGAATTCTTAGCTGGTAATGTTCATGGAAGGTTGCTTAAAAACTTAAATGGCAAGGAAATGAGAAAAGGATTCGTATTGTGGTTGGAGTAAGGAAATGGAAGAAGCATCACTAACTGTGGCTAGATGATATTGATCCGAACAGCAAGACGGTCCATTGACATAACTTTCTTACTTCAAGCCTCTGGAGGAGAAGCCTAAACCTGTCACACTTGCTTTTCAGGAGCCATTGATTGATTTGGAGTAGATTTTTTAATAATATAAGTATTTTTTATCACTTTAAACTCTGGTTTCAATCCACATTCGTATACAAGTTCGAAGAATGGCTTATGGTTCTGGATTAGACTTCACTAACCAAATTAATGCTTTGGAAATGAAGTACGAAAGATAAATGTGAAAGAATCTCAGTGATTTCAGTGACCAAATTAACTCATTTTTCCATTGTTGACTCCAAATATTTCTTTTTTTTTTTCCTTTTCAGGTTTCTTTCTTTATGAATAATATTGGAATGCATGAATCTTGGAGCACTAAATTTTACTATATTGAGGATTGAGGGGTCTTTTGTAGTAATATATTTGAAGATCGATGCTTTCATAGATATAATGACAGAAATGAATCAATCTTATGTTGACATGATGATGAAGTTTCAATTTGATTGATCCTAATTTTTAAATTTCCTACAGTTCGATCAGTGTGTACCACAACATGGGATTTCATCTATTACATCAAAAACTTTTACGTGGCGCAAGTGTTAAAGTTCATCATGGTGGAATCCAAGCCTTCTTGCATACAAAAGCCAATCCCATAAAGAATTGCATTGAGCTCACCATCATTGTGCAGATTTCTTCAAATTTTTAAAGGAAAGCACCATACATATAACAAGTATTTGTGTGTATTATTTACAAATTTATTTATTTTAAAATATAGTTGTAACTTATGCTCGTTGTGTGATGAGTGCTTAAATGGTACTCATTTGGACTCATTTGTACTAACTATTGAATACTTTTGCTCTATGTTTATGTCTATATGTTTGTTAATTTTGTTGTTTATCGTTAATGTTGTTTAAAGTGGCCAATACAGGTTATTTTTGGGTTAGTATGTACAAAAACAAAGTTAAAATGGGATTTCGATCATCAAAGGCTGCACAAGACTTGAAAAATTGAAGAAAACCAAGTGTCGGGCTCAGACACGACCAACAGGCGCGACCGTAGGTCGCATTGCAGAGCATCAAACAGAGAGGCGAAATCCTTCAGCCCAGGCGTGGCCCGTTGGCGTGACCGGCTCCGGGCCGCATTGCAGGTGCCTCCAGGCGCGGTCACAGGGCAGGCCGCGTCCCAAGGCCTCTGCAATGCGGGCTCTGGGCGCGGCCAGTTCAGCCCGCATCTCAGCACTTCAGAGACCTGTTTTTGTGTGTTCCAAGCTCGACCTCCAGGCACGACCCAGACGAGGTCGCAGTCGGGACTGACGAATCCATTTTTGACTTTTGGTACTCCATTATTGGCCCTCTATATGATATAACATTTGGGGAGTTCAAACCATCCATCTTCGACATGAAAATACTAGGAAAAACACTCTCCATTTGGGATTTTTGAAGATCAAGAACATCAAGAGGAGGATGAAGATTCCACCATCCATTTGAAGATTCAAGCCAAGGGATTGAAGGAGTTTGTTCTACATTGGGTTTTATCTTCTCCTTCACTCTTTTATATTTGTATTGAGAATGGGTGTTGGATCCTTGTCTTTTATTTTTGATCTGGTTGTAAATATGGTAGGCTAGAGCCCTTATGGCTCTAGGATATGGTGAAACAATATGACTCTTATTCTTGATGAAGGATAAATATATGTTCATGCTTCGTCAAGGTTTTAATCCATACTTGGTCTTGAATGATGTTGTTTGAATGGCCTCCTTACTAGTATCACATGTATGTTTCACTTGCATCTTGCCCATCCCGTGAACATAAGTATGGATGGATTAAATTCATGTACTTGAACTCTTTGTTGAAGTTGAGTATGTGGAAGGAATGATGACCCCTTTGAACTTTTGGTAGGTGCGACCTTGGAATATGTTAGAGATAGCCATCCTTGTCGCATTCGCAATTTAGGAGATATTCGAGAGATGCTCCTTCTATATTCGTGGTCTTCTTACCCATGAACTTAGCATGATTGTGTGTTTAAAGCTTTGTTGTTGAATAAAGAGGAGTATTGTGAATCCATGTCCTAGAGTCTTGTTTAATTCTACTTTTAAAATCTCTCTTTTTGTTGATTGTTGTTCTTGATTGTTTTTTAGATTATTTAGTTTGGTTGTTTGGTGTTTGATACTTAATTTATTGTTTTGGTATTGATGATAATCAACCCTCACTTAAGCATAGTCTAGATAATCCTTGCATCTAATATTGTGGTACTTGCATTTTCTTATTTTGGTTCCTTTTCCCTGTGGATCGACCTCGTTTCATCCTTGTTGCAAATACATGCTTGTACACTTGTAGGCATTGACATGAGTTATAAATATTGAAACAATCCTCAAAGGTGATAAAACCCCTGTCAAGTTTTTGGCGCCGCTGCCGGGAAGAATGAAATTAATTTGATAAATGCAATATTGTGATAACGATTGAGTGGATTACTTTAGACATTTTTACTTGTTTTATTGTAAAGAGTTGTTCTTGATTTGTTTGTCCTTTTTGATAGAAAGTGTATGCACACTCGTTCTCAATGAGAACCACCTATTGCATTAGACTTAGAGATTGAGGCAACGGTTCGCCATAACAACGCACGTAGATGGAGAAGAATGGCGGATCTACCTCCACCGGTTCAAGACCCGATGATTGCCCAAATACAAAGGCAATTAGAGGTAATGCAAGAGCAATTGAGAGCCCAAGAGGAGGCTCGTAATAGAAATGTAGAGGCACCAATCCGGAATCTTTTCCAACCTGTCGTTGATCAAGGGGTGGCCAATGGACCACCCATTTAAGCCAACAACTTCGAGTTGAAGACCTCTCTCATACTAATGATCCACCAAAAACCAATTCCAAGAGACACCAATGGAGAATCCACATGAGCATATCTGTAAATTTCTCAACGTTAGTGGGACAATGAAGATGAATGGAGTCCCGGATGATGTAATCCGCATCCGACTATTTCCATTCTCATTGATCGACAAGGCGGAAACATGGTGGTTGAGCCATGCTCAAGGAACATTTCAAACTTGGGATCAATTGGTGACAAAGTTTCTACACAAGTTTTTCCCACCCGGAAAAACCCTCAAATTAAAAGGAGATATCACCGTGTTCAAACAATGGGATGAAGAAAGCTTATATAAGGCATGAGAGCGCTTTAGGGAGATGCTAAGGAAGTGACCCGGACATGGTTTTGGAATCGATCATCAAGTATGCATTTTCTATAGAGGAAGCAAAGACGAAGTGAGAACACTCATGGATGCGGCCCCGGGTGGATCATTATTGGCAAGAGGGCCAGAAGAAGCCTTGAGAATCATTGAAGAGATGGCCTCAAGTTCCTTCCAATGGCCAGCCGCAAGAGAGGGAGTCCAAATTCTAAAGAAAGTGGCTTCTGCTTCAAGTTCGGATGCACTCGGGCTTGTGGCGGCTCAAATGGCAACCTTGAATTCAAAAATTGAGGCCTTTACAAATCCAAAAGCCGAGACATCTCAAAACCAATTTGAAGATGTAAACTATGTGAATCAACAAGGAGGCTACTCAAATCCACAACGACTATTCAATCCGGGGTGCAAGCCCCAATACGGAGGTCCATATGGTGGAAACCAAGGCTATCAAAATAAAGCTCAACACCCGAACTTCTTCTATGGTAATCCGAACAATGCTATCCAACCACCTCCGAGCTTCTCGGTTACGATTGGTGTAATTGACGAGGAGAAGAAGCCCAAGATGGATGAACTCCTAATGACATTTATGGGGAAGACGGAGAGTTACATGAAAGACTCTCAAGCACGAATTGGGAAGTTAGAGAATACCGTCGGAGCAATTGGCAACCAAGTTAACACTTTGGAGAAGCAAATGGGACAATTTGCAACTATATTGAGGAGCCAACATCAACAAGGCAAGTTCCCAAGTAATACCACTGTGAATTCGAAGGATCAATGCAAGGCAATTACCTTGAGGAGTGGAACCGCTTATGATGGCCCCCAGATGCCGGATGATGAGGAAAGCAAATAAAAGTTTGATGAGCAACCAAGTGAGAAGAAGAAGGAAGAGGGACCGAGTTAAGAGGACTTAAATCCCAAATTAAAGAAACATGATGCCCTTGAAAAAGGGAAAGAGAAAGAAGAATAAAAAAGGGTGATGCCGGAAGAATACAAAGTACCCATACCTTACCCACAAAGACTCCAAAAGGTGAAGAGTGACGAGAAATTTTCTCGGTTCCTCGATATTTTTAGAAAGGTACAGATCAACATCCCTCTTATTGAAGCACTTCAACAAATGCCAAATTATGCGAAATTCTTAAAGGATGCGATTTCCAAAAAGAGGAGATGGGGGGAGTATGAGACGGTTAAATTGACTGAGAATTGTAGTGCTTTATTGCAAAGAAAGTTGCCCGCAAAGATGAAAGATCCGGGAAGCTTCAACATCTCGGTTACTATTGGAGAAAATCACGTTGGGAAGGCTTTGTGTGATCTTGGGGTGAGTATCAATTTGATGCCCCTCTCATTCTTTAAAAAGTTGAAAATGGGGGAGATCAAGCCTACCACCATTTGTCTCCAAATGGCCGACCGCTCTTTGACATACCCAAAGGGTGTGGTGGAAGATGTGCTAGTGAAGGTCAACAAATTCATCTTTCTGGTGGACTTTGTGGTTCTTGATATGGAAGAAGACAAGGAAGTTCTCCTCATCTTAGGGCGACCGTTTTTGTACACGGGTAAGGCCTTAATAGATATGGCAAAGGGAGAATTTACCTTGAGAGTGAATGAGGAGAAAATCACATTTTCCCTTCAAAAAATTATGCAACATCCGGAAGAAGAGGCAAAGAATATCGAGGAGTGCAAAGTGCTCCAAATGGTGGATGAATGCATAAAAGAGGAAGAGTTGAGGAGCCTAAAAGATCCTCTTGAGATTTGCATTTCTAACTCTATCTTTAATTCTTTATCCAATGATGATTTTGGTCTATGTGATTCCGTTGCTATGATGAATTCATTTCAGGAATCCTACTTGAGGAAGCCAAAGTTCTTGCCATTGAGAGACGAGGACCAAACATCAAAGGAAGAGGACGAGTTGAAAGAAAAAGAAGAAATGGAATTGAAACCCCTACCTACACATTTGATATATGCCTTGATAATTTAACACAAGTTTTGCAGAGATGTGAAGATACTAATCTAATGCTCAATTGGGAGAAATGCCACTTCATGGTGAGAGATGACATTATTCTAGGACACAAGGTGTCGGGTGAAGGTCTAGAGGTGGACCGGGCCAAGATAGTGGCCATTGAAAAGCTACCTCCACCAACAAATGAAAAGGGAGTTAGAAGCTTCTTGGGACACACCGGGTTCTATATGCACTTTATAAAAGATTTTTCCAAAGTTTCTAAACCTCTTTGTCGTCTACTTGAAAAAGCCATTGAATTTGATTTTGATTCTAATTGTTTGCAGGCTTTTGAGACATTGAAGAAGGCCCTAATAACGGCTTATCACACCCGATTAGAGTGAGCCTTTTGAAGTGATGTGCCATGCAAGCGAGATAGCGGTGGGAGCCGCACTTGACCAAAAGAAGGACAAACTCTTCCGAGTCATCTATTATGGGAGTAGAACTTTGGATCCCGCTCAAGTCAACTACACCACCACGGAAAGAGAACTCTTGGCGGTCGTCTATGCATTCGACAAGTTTAGGCCCTATCTCATTGGGGCCCGAACAATTATGCACACCGAACACACCGCTTTGATGCATCTTTTTGCCAAGAAGGATGCAAAGCCAAGACTTATCCGATGGATTCTTCTATTCTAAGAGTTCGATGTGGAGATCAAAGATAGAAAAGGATGCAAGAACGTGGTGGCGGATCATTTGTCTCGGTTAGAGCACGTGAGAGGAGAAGAGAACACATGTCCAATCAATGAGAGTTTTCCCAATGAGAGGATCATGTCGGCTTCAACAAAAGTTCCGTGGTTTGCGGATATTGTCAACTACCTAGTTGCCAAAGTGAAACCTATAGAGATGGAAAGCTATCAAAGGAAAAAGTTCTTCCATGATCTCTAATTCTACATATGGGAGGAGCCCTATCTTTTTAGAAGATGTGCTAATTCCATCCTCAGAAGATGTGTGCCGGAGGAAGAATGGATCGAGATAATGAAGGCATGTCATGATTCCCTTGCGGAGGCCATTTTGCTTCCAATAGAACCGCTAGGAAGATTCTGCAAAGCGGATTCTATTGGTCCTCCATTTTTAGAAATTGTGAAGAATTTGTGAAGGCATGTGAGAAATGCCAAAAGATGGGCTCAATTTCAAAAAGGGATGAGATGCCTATGAGCGCCATAGTTGAAGTGGAGTTGTTCGACGTATGGGGGATCGACTTTATGGGACCATTTGTGGTTTCCGAGGGAAATCTCTACATTCTTCTAGAGATGGATTACCTCTCTCGGTGGATCGAAGCAATTCTAACTAAGACTAATGATTCAAAGATTGTGCTAAAATTCCTACAAAGAAATATATTGACAAGATTTGGGGCTCCAAGAGCCCTGATTAGTGATGGAGGCACCCATTTTTGCAATAAGTGGATGACAAGTCTCCTAGCACGACATGGGGTAAAGCACAAGGTGACAACTCCCTACCACCCACAAGCCAATGGACAAGCCGAGCTTGCAAACAGAGAGGTGAAACAAATCCTCCAAAAAGTGGTGAAGACGAACGGGAAAGATTGGGCAAGCCACCTCGATGAAGCATTGTGGGCCTATCGAACGACCTACAAGACTCCGTTGGGCATGTCTCCCTATCAAATGGTATTCGGGAAATTTTGTCATCTTCCGATTGAGCTCACTCACAAGGCATATTGGGCCACCAAGAAGCTCAATCTCGACTTTGAGATGTCGGGAAAGGAAAGAATTTTCCATTTGAACAAAATTGACGAATTTAGTCTTGAGGCCTTTGAAAATTCTTCCATCTACAAGATGAGGACATTCCCGGAAAACTCAAAACAAAGTAGGGAGGCCCTTACTTGATTTCGAGAGTTTTTGAAAGTGGTGCTATGGAATTGCAAGCCAATGACGGAAATCGATTTGTCGTCAATGGACAACGTGTAAAGAAGTTCTACAATCCGGAGGAGCAAGCCGGAGTGTTTGCCCTCCATCTCAAGGACGTTTCAAGAACATATCCTGTCGAGCTCACGACGTTAAATTAAGCGCTAGTTGGGAGGCAACCCAAACCTTTTAAATTTTGTTGGTTTATCTTTCTTGTTTTTGCTTTAATTTTAAGTTTTATTGACTAGATTAGTTTCTTTTGTAGTTGATTGATTCCTTAAAAGATGAATTAATCTTAAATATGGTGTTTGTGTGTCTTACATGAGTACAATTATTGCAGGAATGGAAAACTAGAAGAAATGAGGGAACCAGTGTAAATAGGAAAAGAGAAACAACGAAGTGAACGAGTAAAAGCTCGGGCGCGGGCAACAAGCGCGACTAACATAGAGGCCGTGCCCCAAAGCTCTTCCCACGTGGCCCCCAGGCGCGGCCACAGCCCGCTTTGCAGACCACTTTAGAGAGGCAAAATTCTTCAGCCCGGGCGCGACCCAGCCCAGGCCGCATTGCAGAGCACGGCGCACGCTGGCTCCAGGCGCGGGCAGGGCAGGCCGTGCCCCACACACTGACGGGTTTTAAACCCTTTTACACTCATTTCACTCTCATTTCACTCTCATTTTTTCACTCACACACGCTCTCACTCACTCTCACACACAATTTTCGACCTCTCCCTTAAGAAACCAAGGTAAATCTCTCAATTCTCTCTTAGATTTGTCCAACATTATACTCCTAGCATGATTATTTAAGTTTTGAATGGATCATATGCTTGAAATTTGGGGAAAAATCATACATTGTGCCCTAGAATTGAGATGAACGAATTTGGGGTGAATCCTCCTTAAATTTTGCTTTCATTAAATGGAATGTGTAATATCTTGCATGGGTATGATGTGGGTGTTGGAATTTTGGGGAAATTTTGGTGGAATTTGATGGGATTCTTCATGAACTTGGGGCAACAATGGTGAAGTTTGAATTTTTCATGTTGTTTGGTTGTTTATATCTCCATTATTGTTTAAATGAGGGTGAATACTCATAATGCTTGCACTTAGATGGCTAGGATGAAATACATTGTGCTCATTTGAGAAAAATTTGCTATTTTGGTTGATGAATTAGTGTATTTTGTTCCTACCAAGTCTAAGTGACACTAATGCATGTGAGTTGAAGGAGTACGTTGGATTTTGGTACATTTTGCTTGGAATCATGTTAAATTGGTTGGAGTAAAGCATAAAAACTTGATTTTGACACTTACTTTATATTCTTTGATGTGAAAATGGCACATTTGCTCTCTTGTGTGGTGTTTTTGCTACCTTCTTGCACTATAAGCCTTTGTCATCCCCTAATTGATTGGAAACTTGAGGATTAAATGTCTAAATTGGGGGCAATTTGAATACTTGAAGAAATGGTGCAAGAAAGTTGGTTATGAATGAAAATTTACATGCTTAATGCAACCTTGATATTCTATAGAAAAGGGGAGCTCTTTGTTGTTGATATTGTTAAATTAAATGGAGTCCCTTCGTCTATGATTTATACTTATGAGTAAGTTGGATTATTGAAATCATTGATACCAAGCATTATAAGTTGATTGGTAATGTTGAAAATTTTTGTTATATGGTCCTATGCTTTTGATATTGCCATCGTAATTTGAGGGCCATTTACCAATTTCGCAACCAACTTCTTTTTGTGTTGATCATGTTTGGTTTTGGATACATGCACGTTATGCCTTTATTTTTGATATTGTCAGATATGCAAAGAGGCTATTTGTGCCAAGTCAAATTTGTGTTCATTTTGCATATTAATGTTGGACTTTAAAAAATGGAGCATGTTGATCGACTTTTTATTCGACTAAAATTTAACCGCAAGTGTACGGTGCAATTATAGTATATATAGCGAGTAAGAGTATCGTATCCACAGAGACTAATTAAAACTAATTGTGTGTACTATAATATCGGACCTCAATCGTTATCTAGACGATAAGAAAATGAAAAGATAATTAACTAATCTAAAACTAAAGAAAGCATAAATAAAAAGGACAATTAAATGGAGATTGGGACAAGAAGGTAGAGGTACTTTTAGGATTGATTTCTTCGGTACTTGGCACTAATGATCCTATTGAATGTCTATTTGTGGTGCTAAATTTCACTAGGGAAATCTCGTCTAAGCTCTCTCTCGAGATACTTAAGTTTGGAGGGTACATGCTAGGTTCACCGTCTCCGAACGAATCTTACACATATACTTACCAAAACTCCTAAGATTTCTAGCCCTCACACTAAGCCTCAATTCTCTCGAATTTATCGACATAGGTGTCTCGTGCCTAGGGTTCGTCTATTGAGACTCATCTCTCAATTCATGAATCAATAGATAAAATTGTGTAAATTAATGATCAATTAAAATTAATCAACACTCATACATAGCATAAGCACAATAAATAAAATCGAGTCATAAACAATCAATAAAAATAGAAATGCATAAATACCAAAATATGTTCAATCCCAAAATACAAGATAATCTAACCTAACATCTAAACAATGTAAGGATTAAATTATCTCAAAGAAAATTAAAGACAAAAACAAGAAAATGAAACTAAGAACAACCCGGAAGTTGGCCTCGACTCTACCCTTGCCTCCGCTCATCTCCTCTTTGCTCCATCTTCGGGCCATTGCTCCTAATTCACCCTAGCTAGGTGGAAATCCTAACTAGGGTGTGGGTTTGAGGGGTGAGATGTGAAAATGGGAGAGGGAAGAAGGGTTTGGTGTTGGGAGAGTTTTGGGGATTTTTGTGGAGAAAAAATCTGTTGTGTGTGTGTTGTAATCGAGAGAGATCGCTAAATAAGAAGAAGAAGCCCAGATCCGAAAATTTGGACTGGGGGCGCGACACGGGCACAGTCGCGCCCTCGATCGCGCCCCGATCGTGCCCTGATTGAAGAAAATCTTGTCTCTGGCGCGAGTGCAGGCAGGTCGCGCCTCCGGTCGCGCTGCCACTCGCGCCAGCAACTCTGCACCGACACCTTTCACGGTTTTGCTCCGTTCTCCCTCATTTCTTATCCGATTGAGGTGATTCAACTTGCAGCGCGTTCCTCATTCGATTATCTATCTTCTCATGGCTTTTAATCACTCAAATATTCATTGATTAATTCTCCATTTCCTGTGAAAGTCAAACAACAAACAAAACTTCAAAATCGGGAGGTTAAAAGTGCAATTTGGGTTAAAGCACATGCAAAACTCTTCAATTCACTTCATTTCAACCTCAAAATATTGTGTAAAAACACCACTTATCACATGTTTATCATTTGGTAGGAGGAATGAACTTTTATTCAACAAAGTTAGTTGATGAAGTGTAGTGGAATTTGTCATATGTTTTGAAACCTCAACTTCATTGTTTAAATTTTTAATTGGTTATGCCTCTATATCTTACGGCTCCTTTTCTTGTTCATAGGTACCATACCTCAATCACACAAAGATGGCACCAAAAAGGGGAAAGAGATCGTCGAGACGACAAGAACCCGAATCCGACCTCGAAATAGAGGAGGAAAGTGAGTAGGAAAAAGAAGACCTTGCCATAGATGATCCCATGACTTATGGGATTCACTTTACGGAAGCATGGCATAGAACAAGTTGGGATAGATTGTTCCCATTGAGTGTAGCAGCCACTCGATTCATGTGTCCCATATCCACAGAGATTCTTGGGATACGAAATGAGTATCAAGAGAGTCCCGGAGCAAGACTCTTGAGTATCCCCTACTTGAGAAACATAAAGATGCTCACCTCGGACACAAGAACCTATCTTTTGTCCATGAGAGGAGGGGGGAACTTTTTGCTGCCCAATCCGGCTCTTACGCATATGTCGAATTTCTAAGAGAGAGCCAACTGAATGATGGATACCCCAGCCCATTGCGAGTCTATTAGAGCTGCGGGACTTCCTACAGGCATGAGAGATGCCATTGATGACCAACCAGAGAGAGGATGAGTCGATGGGGGAGAGGGATCCTCTACTGCCGCATTCAAATGGGGGCGGTGCTACACCGAGGAGCAGATTGCAGGCCGTTTTGATGCACTCGATGGCCACATGATGACAATGGACGAGAATATGCAAAACTGGCGGACGGAGGTGCATGATGAGTTTGGGAATCTAAGACAAGATTTGTATACCCGATTTGATGACATCCGCAGTGACATGCATCACTGGATGTGACAGATTCAGTCGAGTGTGGATGAGCGGTTTCATACCATCCAGACTGATATTGATGAGAGGTACACCGGCGTTAGGGGTGAGATCAGAGGTTTGTCTGACAACATGGGCTCATTTCGATCAGAGATACAGGACCTAGCCGGGCTCTTCCGAAGAATGCACACCGGCTCTGGGTCACAGCAGCAGCCCTATACCCCGTCTCAGCATCAACAGATGACTCCCTACAACTCCTACCAACCGTAGCAGCAGTTTCAGCAGCCATTCCAGTCGATGCAGCAATTTCTGACGGGACAGTTCATGGCCTGGTCCTCCTCTTCTCAGCATTTTCAGCAGATGCCGACGGGCCAATTCATGGCATCTTCCTCTCAGCAGTTCCAGCAATTCCAACCATCCCAGTTCATGCCGTCATCCACTTCACAGCAATCCCCGCAGCAGTTTCCACATCACCAGCAGCATCCACCCCATTGAGCAGTTAGTGCTCCTTTCCACCATCTTTTTGCCTCCAAACTTATTTCCTCACTTGGATCAAAATAAGTTTGGGGGAGGGGGAGAGCAGTGGTGGCAAGGATCTTTTCATGCTCACTTTATCGCTTTACTATTTTTATTATGTTTAGATAATTGAAGCATGCTTGCATGATTATGTTTTATTTATATTGGATCATGTTAGGATTTTATTGCTTTATGTACGATGAATTGGTTAGATGGAGACAATTGATGGATATTCCTTCGCATGCCGTTTTCTTCTTATGGGCTCATGTGATGTTTTATCTATGTTTTTGTTTGATTGTCTTATGATATGTGGCTTGGGGATGTTTTTGACTTGAATAAGTGTATGTCCCTACAATATGATAGGGGTTAAGAGCATGTTTTTGATTGAGTTATAATCTTTGATGATGATGAGTTCATTTTGAAAAATTTTTAAAGAAATTTTTGATAAAATGAAAGATTTTATAGCATGATAATGTAAGCAAGGATCTAAGTTGTGTCTCAAAAGTACAATTATTGAAGGAAAAACTTATCTTGGGAAGATTTTTGATCCAAAGATTACACAAGTGTAATCTTTTCTTTGATGAGTGATTAACGGTCTTCTTGGTGCACTAGTATTTCTCTAGAACTTGCTTTGTGACTTGATTGAGGTTACAAATTGTGTGTTTGATTTCTTGAAAAAGACTTAAGGCCATTCTTTGTTTAACTCATTTTTATCCAAATATGTTCCTTCCAATACAAATTAAATCATTTGCAAGCCATTCTTGAGCCTTGAAATGTTTTCTTGATATTGTTGGGTTGGGAATGAAATAAAAGGCAAGATTTGCGTTTATTCTTTCAAATTGAACTTATGAGAAATCTTGTAGTTGGAAAAAGGAAAAATATTGAAATACTCTTGTGATGAAAAAGAACAAAAAGAAGAAAAATATCTAGAGTTGAAATTAAAAATTGCTTAAAAGAAGAGCAAGAAGAGATATGTTCACATTAAGATCACAAAATAAAAGGGTAAGAAATGATGAAAAATTTAGAGAAATCTCAAAGAAATTTGGGTTGAAAAGAGCAAAGGGTAGAAGAGAATTTGTTTAGTTCTTCTTGACTTGTAATGAAATGACTTTGGAATTCTTGGGAAGCCACCTAGCCAAATGTTTACCTACCCCTCCGAAAATCCTTCACTACAAACCCAAAAAGCCCTTAACGATTCTTGTTTGATAACACACGTGGGTAGTGGAGATTGTAGTCACTTTGCAATGATGACCCATTTGAGCTTTTGGTAGGTGCGACCTTGGAATGTGTTAGAGATAGTCATCCTTGTCGCATTCGCAATTTAGGAGATATTCGAGAGATGCTCCTTCTATATTCGTGGTCTTCTTACCTATGAACTTAGCATGATTGTGTGTTTAAGCTTTGTTGTTGAATCAAGAGGAGTATTGTGAATCCATGTCCTAGAGTCTTGTTTAATTCCACTTTTAAAATCTCTCTTTTTGTTGATTATTGTTCTTGATTGTTTTTTAGATTATTTAGTTTGGTTGTTTGGTGTTTGATACTTAATTTATTGTTTTGGTATTGATGATAATCAACCCTCACTTAAGCATAGTCTAGATAATCCTTGCATCTAATATTGTGGTACTTGCATTTTCTTATTTTGGTTCCTTTTCCCTGTAGATCGACCTCGTTTCATCATTACTGCAAATACATGCTTGTACATTTGTAGGCATTGACACGAGTTATAAATATTGAAACAATCCTCAGAGGTGATAAAGCCCCTGTCATTTTGCAACGCACGGGTATTATGCACTAGTTTCATATAATTTTCAAAAGTTCCATTATCTTGTTCATTATAATACAATAGACAATTAATAATATTTCACCTAGCTAACAAAGATCCTAACTTCCACATTTATTATTCACTTCTCTAGTTATTTATTCAACAAAGAAGACAAACAAATAAGTTTTGTTACACCAAAATAAGGGTTAAAACAAAAATTAAAATCAAATGGAGTATATACATATATACACGAAACGTAGTGTAAATAATTTCAGAACTATAGAAGCAGCGCTTAATTTTTAGTTCCGTTGTTAATACGGGTTGTGGCGGATCCAAGACTTCTTCTTCTTCTTCTTCCTTTTTTTTTTTGCGGGGAGCGACACCGATATAAGACGGAATGGCCGATTTTTGGGTTTATTTACGCGGTTGACGGAGTGTCATTCAATCTAACATTTTAATTTTGTTTAAAAAAATGTCATCTTACAATCGTGATAAAAAATTCACATTTTTCTTACATTTGTCCTCATTTAATGCATTCAAATATCTATATTTAACTCATTTAATGTGTTCACATAAGAGTATATTAAGTAATTTAGTTAATTTATTACATTTATCCAAAATGACATTTAAATGAAAATGGAGGGAGCAAGGATAAAAATATCACGATATATCGCAGATATATAGCAAGTTTTGACATTGCGATATAGATATGGGAGAGAATGTATTTTTCCCGGGTATCGGCAAAATATCACACAATATAACAATATATCGCAGTATATCAAGATTTTTATTTATATTTCTATGATATATTTAGATTTTTATTTAACACTAATTTTTTGGTGGTCTTTTTTAGATCTTTATCGTAATTATTTCGGCTTCAATATTATTTGCTTTACAAATAATGTTCAGTAGATGTGTAGATGATCACTTGATGCCCCATTATTGTAAATTTATTTTTCTTTTCTAATTTTTTAATATGATATATTTTTCTATAAAATAACCAAATTGCATCACATTTCACGGTGAAAGTTCATTAAAATTTTAAGGTATGGGATGAAAATCTCTGTCAATATCTTTAATTAAATAAATTCTAATTATTTACATATTTATTTGTAATTTTCCTTTGCAATTGGCAGTGACAAAAGGATCTTGAGAATGAACTAATTCATTCAATTTGTCATTTTGAAGAGCTACAAATCGGGTATGTAAATTTGTAATTTTCTTTTATTTATAAATTGGTACGTATGTTGTATGAGTTAATGTGTAATTATATCTTATAAAATATTTTACTAGTAGTTGTAAACTTGTAATTTAGATGTGAATTCATTTTGTTTTTCTGATGATTTTCAATTAATTTAATTAATGATATTCATGGTTGGACTTGAAATAATAATAATAATAATAATAATAATAATAATAATAATAATACAAAGCATAGGAGAATTATTACCGTCTATATTTATTCAAGAACAAATTAAAATCCTAAAAGGACGAAAAGGAGAGATATTATAGCATATAATAATCCTAATATTTTTACTAATTAATTAGTGATTGGTAGCAATCATTCATTCCAATGTAAAATGTTGTTGATGGACTTGTTACTTTCTTCATTTGAGATTTTTGTCCTTCTCTAGATTAATTATACCACTCCATTTTGCTGAAGAAGTAAAAATACCTTATGTAGGATTTGCTAGCATGTTATGGCCTATTTTATTTTATATGAACTATTATTTGGTATATAATAAATAAAATCATTAAATAAATAATTGAAATTATCATTTTTTTAATTTGTATTTTCATTAAGAGAAAAAAAAATATTGTATATATATATTGTATATAATATGAAGCATAAGGAATTCGAACCATCTAATTTGACAACTATATAATCTTTATCTAAAAAACCAACTAATTTAATTCTACATGACAATATTATGGAAAAATAATTAAAGCAAAATATAAAAATCAAGCCTTAGTAAAGGATCGAACCAACATTGTTGGGTTACAAAATACTTTATAGAAGTCCAATTATCACCAAGTCAATGCTATTTATTGTAAATGTTTGACAGTGATTGCTTTTTATATTAAATTGTACCAACTTTTTTCCTGACGATTTTGGTAATAATTGTACTTTATAATGTTTATTTAATTATTTCATATTTTATTATGTATTATTTTGTCAAATGTATTATCTCGGACAATATTTATATACCATATTATTCATATGTTTGCTTACAAAACACAATTCTATCAAAATTTTGAATAGAATATGTGTATAATAATATTTTATAATTAATAATTCCTAAAATTTCTTGTTAAATTTTCAAAAGAATATGGAAATATTGATTTAATATATCAAATACTTAATTTTGAATTTAATCTAAATTAAGAAAAATAAATTAAATAAAAATAAGGTAAAATGTAATAAAATTATGTAGCTATGAGGGCTTAACACATAACCAATAACATAAAATAAAACAATAAGAGTTTAACCACTAGGCCAGAAGCATATATATGTTATAAATTAAACTATTTTAGTTAAATACTTCTAATAAGTGCTTTAATACATAAAAGACTTAAAAACTACATCAATAAGTTTTGAACTATGAACCTCGAATACAAATTAGAACACTAATCACTACACTAAGCCTCATTTTTTAAAATTAAGCTTATCATTAATTATATAATATTCAAAATGATTTTGTGTTAACATAAATCAAAAGAATAAAAAAATTACTTCAAACAGATTTGAACATTGGACTTCTTAAAGAACAATTTGGAGTCCAACGAGTAAGCTTCACACAATTTTTAAAAATTAGAAAATGCCATTAATTAAATAAGGTTCATAATGGTCCAAAGTTAAAATGATTAAATGAAATTAAAACTACATTAATGAGTTTTGAACCATTGACCTTGAATTAATAAATTTAAAATATATCTACTAGGCTAGATGCTATTTTTAAAAACTATTCCAATTAAATGAAATTGCATGTTGAAAATTCTGCCGGAAAATATTTTCCAGCATAGAGGAAGGCAGTGGCAATCGGCGGTGGTGGTGGCTGACGATGGTGGCGGCAGTGAGGGTGCAGCAAAAGAGGTGAGGGAGAGAGGGATGAGGGCTGATCTATTTGTTCTCCAAAAAAAAAAGACCTAGAAAGTGAGATGAATGGGTATTTCTACTCCTCCATAATTTAACTTTAAAATCCAATTAAATTAATGATTAAATCATAATTTTGTCAATTGAAATCTAACAAAGATGAAATCAAGTTCTATGGATTCGTATATCGATGAGCACTATCGTCTAAATTAAATGTGTTCGATCATCTCGATCCGATAATAATTGGACTGTAAATAATTAAAATCGTAATTGGGCTAAAAAGTCATTCATTTGAGCTTTTTCTTAAAAAAAGGATACAACTTTACTTTCAATCTCTAGAAAATGAATTGGGCCTTTATAATTAAATTTGGGGTGTTACAGTATACAAGGAGCGTATTTTCACGTTTTCATAACTACCAAATCCACGGTTTCATATTGATATCATATGTTAAATTATTGGATTTGCAACATGTGTTTTTAATTAATTTTACTCGACAATCATTGGATTTTTGTAATGCATGTAATTGACATGAATCTAATTAGTATTTCTCTTTGCGTTGCACAAATAATAATTTTTTTAAAATTTATAATATTATGATTATTTTTGAATTCTATATGTTATTTTTAAATTTTAAGAATTAATAAAATGATATGCACATTAATTAATTAGTTAATTAGATAAGAAGATCAATTTTGTATAGTTATGACAAACAAAAAAAAAAGAAAAGAAAATTTGAAAATTTCAAATGACATGATTTTATAAATAACAATGTATAATTGTCCATTACTAAAGAACATTTTATTTATTTGAATATATGACAAATATAAAAAATATAATTATTTAATTATTTTAAATACTAAAATTAAAATAGAATAATAAAAAATTATTACAAAGTATGTTAAATTATTATTATTATTATTATTATTATTATTATTATTATTATTATTATAAATGAATGATTTTTTTAGGCGGTAAATATAGAGTTCTAACTTTATAATTCAGTAAACGATAATAACAGGTTACCAATTACGACCAAAAGAGTATATATGCATTAGCCTTGAGAGACTGCTAAGTTACAAATTTACCCAAAAAACATGATAAGAAAATGCTAAGCTACAATTTTATTTTAAAAAATATATGAAGATATTTTATGCTTGAACAGTCATCCATCATGCTAGCAGCAACTATTGCTTACGACAATAATTGAACATATGTGAATCATTTAGCATGCTTGATAATGTTATGAAATGGCTAAAATAATAGGTTTATGATCATTTGGGTTATTTGTAATATTTTTTAAAGTTGAAGGATAAAAATTAAAATTTTAAATATATTTTTGAGAATTAAAAATTAAAAATTAAAATTATATACCCTTTTAAAATTTTAAATTACATTATTTTTTTAGAAAAATAATTCATAATATTTTCAAATTTAAAAATAAAATTATATAATTTTAAGAAAAAATAAATTATAAATTTTAGAAAAATTTAAATTATAAATATTAAAATTATAATTTTTTTACAAAAATAAAATTATTTTTTAAAAATAAATAAATTATATAATTTTTTACATAAATTTAATAAATTTATGTTTTTAAAACAAAATAAAATTATATAAAATGACCCATAAACTTGTTATTCCAGGTAATTGAGACCAAAATAGTTAAACCAAGTGTTGTTAGGATATCATCTTATCTGAAAGAATACGTAGGGTACCAAAAATTATAAGAGGTAAAACATAGGGTATTAAAATGACCATTTTCCTTTATTTATTTATAATATATATATATATATATATATATTCACAAAATATAATGTATAATTTCCAAACTACAGAAGCAGTGTTTAACTTTGATCAGTCTCGTATGAAATTGCTTGAAGACCAAATGTTACAAGTTCAAATATATTCAATATTACAGATAGAGTGTGTGAGTAAAAAAAAAAACTTTGATCAGTCTCGTAGTTAATACATGCGATAATTTTAAAAACACTTAATAAAAATTGCGCATTCGACATGAGTCATTTTTGCCACTAAAAAATTGATCAGGATTTAATTCCTACTACTTTTCGACAAAATCTTTACAAAAAAATACAACTTATTAAGTTGAGAAGCGCTTATGTGCACCACCCCATTATGTGCAGTTATATCTGGCCGGTGTGTGGGCCCTGCGCACTTGTCAATTTTTTTTTTCTAGTGAATTTTTTTAATTTTTTTTTTGATTTTCTTTATTTTTTTATTTTTCCCAACAAAATCTATACCCTAAAATAAAATTAGTGAACCCTAAAATTAAAGCGAATTGATATAAGTTGTTTGAAATAAATATAAATTTATATGCTAAAATGAAATAATAAATCCTAAAAAAGTACAAAATAAAACCCTAAAAACACAAAAAAAAACCCTAAAAAATACAATTAAAAACCCTAAAAACACCCCCAAAAAACCTAAAAAACACAAAATAAACCCTTAAAAGCACCCCCAAAAAAACCCTAAAAGACACAACATAAACTCCAAAAAAATACCCCAAAAACCCCTAAGATAAGTAGCAGATCGACCCTTTTCTTTACTTTTTAATAATACATATGATACTTTTTGAATTTTGAGTGATACTTTTTTAATGTTACTGTTAATACCGATTTTACTGAATTTTTTTTTGCGGGTTGACCCGTGAATTTGATCCGCTCGTCTGATATAAAGTTTATATGTACATTGCATAGGCAAATATGCAAGTATTTGCCTATTAAGTTAATTTTTCAACCGATTCATCACTAATGCTTGAAAATGAAAATGGATATTTTGTGGACGAAAATTTCATGATTTAATCATGAATTAATTAAATTTCACGTAAAAATAAAGTTCATTAAGCGATCGACGATAACAAGTAACCAATTAACTCATCAAAAAAAGTAACTATGCATTAAATATGGCGTAACCCTACAAAATGCTACAATTAATAGTGAGAGTTTTATTAATCTACTTCTATGAATGGTCAAAGTTGAACGATTGAGTTTATATTATTGAGTTGGAAATTAAAATACCAAAATCTCTAAAGTAAAAATCTCTTTTATCCATCTTATGGAAACTATTCAATAAATACTCACTTTTATAATTTTGATTTTTCATTTTTCAACGTAAAAGGACATGAGCCATGCATGTAAGAATTTTGGAAATCTTTCTGCAGATTTTGAAGAGAGTTAGAAACATTTAATTTCAAAAGTAATATCCCCACTAATGTGTGGGCTCATGTACTATACTCGATAATGAATTTATTTGGATAAAATATAAACCAAAATCGTGATTAATTAACAGTGTTTGGGATTAAATAAATGAATTTTGAAAAGAAAATTCTGAAAAATTGAAAGAAAAAATAAAAATTAATGCCGATGCTCGCCATATTGAAATATTGGGCATGTTTTGGGTGGGTCTAATAGTTTGTGGCCCGATGCTCGCCATACAATATTTTATCTTTCATAGCATTCTAAGGAGAGCACTATAATGACCTGAATTTAGAATCAACCTCTCTCTCTCTCTCTCTCTATATATATATATATATATATATATATATATATATAGGATATGGATCATATGAGAATATTTTGTTGGTGTGAGAAATGAGAACTCATCTTACACCATCTAATTTAATGATCAAATGGTTGAGATTTAAGATGACAATTTCATTAATAATAGGGTAAAAAATAAAGGAAGGAGGGCTAGTTTCATCCAAACCATTAAAAATGATGATGTCAGCAATTAAAAAAATCTTAAAAACTTTAACCGACCATAACTTGCTCTTTTTAATCCAATGTACACAAAAAAATATTAAATTAAAGCTCTCTTCATACTCTTTCATTTAAGATTTCGAAAAGCTATGTTTAGATGAAAAAATATGAACGGAAAATAAAAAAGAAAATTTTTACGCGTGCCCAGGTTGTAAATGCTTTCGTTAGCATATAATAATTCTTCGTCAGCATTATGATAACATATGATAACGTATGCTAACAAAGCATTTTTCATATGCTAACATAATGTATTCTTTGTGCTAACAAATAATTATCATAATGCTAGCGCAGTATAAATTTATTAGGGTTTATTAAATCTCAATTATGATTTATTTAATCTCGATTATGGTTTATTCCAACTAATTATCATTATTTTTTTAAAATTTAATTTTTTATTTATAATTCTTAATTGATTATTATGGTTTATCCCATCCAATTATGGTTTATAAAGTATGTTAATAGAGTATTGTCATATGCTAACATAGTGTATTCGCAATGTTGACGAAGCAAAACCATAATGCTAATGTAGTACAAATATATTATTATTCTGATTTGTTCCAACTCATTTAGGGTTACCACATCCAATCAATGTTTATTTCATCTAATTAGGTTTATTTCATCCAATTATGATTTTTTTCATTTAATTAGGGTTTATTAAATCAAATTAGGTTTATAATTAATATTTAGAATATTTTTCGCTAATAATATTTGAAAACTTTAATTAGCATAACTATAATTCTTCGTTAGCATGATGATAATACTTCGTTAGCATAACGATCTGTTATCAAATCCTCCGCGATTTTTATAAGAATTACCAAATTACGTTAATACCCCCGCGTGATTTTTTTTCCAGATATTACAGAATTGCCACCGTCTTTTTCAGCAAATTTGGACCTTTGGTTTTTGATGGATGTGTGGTGTGAGATGTGTTCTCATTTCTCACACAAGGGGTTGTTTTTATATAACCCCACCCCTATATATATACATATATATATGATTTAGTTGAAATAGGTACTATGTTTTATGCGAAAACTAAAAACGAAGTTTATTTACTATGATTTTATAGCTTACTTTATTAAATTTAGCGCTAATTTTTTTAAAGAAATTATAGCTTATCTTATTGTATTTTAAAGCTAGTGATAATATCACTAAAATCTACTACTATTATGAAAGTGTGATGTTTTATAAATTTTAGTTTACTTATTATATCCCTACTACAACTTAATTTAAGGGAACGTAATTGTGTAATATAATATATAATATGTATTTATAATATAAAATATAATATAATATATTAGTTTCCATATGAATCTGCTACTATATATTAAAAAATATTCTTTGTTAGTGCTACCGTCATGCACTGAGTATTTGTGTTGTTGTATTGGCGAGATATGTTTGACAATGTGTGTCTGGGTATATCCCATGAAGATTTGATTTCTGCGGTGCAAGAAAAGAAGAACAGTTGGTGAACTATTCCGGAGTATGTCCTAGACAAAACCAGAGACACTCTATTTATGGCAGTTTCCTTGCTGGAAAGATCTTGCGCCGAACCAATTTGGAAGGTCAAGATTTATTCGTTTTACTGCTTTGTGGTGTAGATCCAGTGCTGAATTAACCCCACTACACTTGGAGAGTATCTACACACGTTTGGAAGGCCACAAACCACAATCTACTTACCATGTTGGTGGCGGATGAAGATCGACGCCTATATGAAGACCGAATTGAGGAGCAATCGGTACCACTTATATTTTGTTTAAATTCTAGTGTTAGAATCAGTTTGTGGTCGTTTTGTAACTAGTAGTTGTTCATTAAACAGTTCAACGTGATAGACTAGTTTTGAGTGTTTTCGAGTGAAACACGTGAGGGGATTTTTATTCCAGTTTTATACGCAATCTCGAGAGAGATTGTAAGTTGAAGTCGTGGGTAGCTAGAGGGAGTCTAGTGTCACGGTTGTGAGGGGATCGTACAACTTTCGGCTAGCGAAAGAGTTTGAGGAGAAGAAAGGACGACATGAGGCGGGAGGCTTGTATGTGTAAGATCCTTAATACACTCTTCGAAGGAGTAACGGTCGGAACTTCAAGTTTGGGAGCAATCCCCCCAGAGTAGGTTGTTTGAACCGAACTAGGTTACCATCTCGTGCATTTTTACTACTTTATCCTTTTATGTTCTTGCATATGTCCCACACATATCACAAAACATTTTTTAAGCAGTTAACTAAAACTCGTATAAGCACAGATTATTGTTTTTCAATTGGTATCAGAGCGGGTTGCCTGTATTCAGGGTTGATCTTGGGGTATTAATCCGTGTTCTTAAGTTGTTTTGCCGAGATGGATTCGATGAAAGAAAGAGCCTTTACGGTGCGACCTCCGCTCCTTAATGGCAATAACTATGCCTATTGGAAAGCTCGAATGACAACTTTCATTCGCTCAATTGATGAGCGTGCCTAGAAGATGGTGACTGAAGGGTGGAAGCCTCCTATCAAGAGGGATGGAAAAGGCAAAATGGTGCTGAAGCCAGAAGAAGAGTTTGACGATGCTGATTATCAGATTATGGGGCTGAATGCTAAAGCCATGAATGCTATTTTCTCTGCAGTGGACATGAATGTGTTCAAACTCATCTCCACATGTGACAAGGCAAAGGATGCATGGGATATCCTTCAGACTACTTTCAAAGGAACGAGCAGTGTTCGTGCATCTCGTATGCAGCTCCTTACTACCAGATTTGAAAACATTCGAATGGATGAAGTTGAAAAGATTGATGATTTCAACGCCAAGATTTGTGACATAGCTAATGAATGCTTTGCACTTGGTGATGCCATCTCTGAGGAGAAACTTGTGCGGACAGTTCTGCGATCTCTTCCCAAGAGATTCACATATAAAGTCACGGCGATCGAAGAGGCCAAGGACGTGAGCAAGATGAAATTACAGGAGCTGATGGGGCCCTGAGGACTTTTGAAATGGGACTAACAGATGAAGAGACAGTTCAGAAGAAAAGCATAGCTTTTCAAGCGGGCTCCAGTTCTGATGTGCCAAGTAATGTCTCTGATAAAAATGATCTGGCTGAGTCAATTGCCTTGCTGACAAAGAATTTCTCAAAATTTGTCAAACGTTATGAGAAGTCTTCACAAAATAATTCTGTCAAGAACATATTCTCCAAACCTCGGAGATCTAAAGATGAAGATTCCATTGAAGATAAACATAAGGAGGTCAAGTGTAAAGAATGTGGTGATCTTGGGCACTATCAAGCTGAAGGTGCTAACACCCTAAAGAAGAAGAATAAATCCTACAGTTTCACTCTTAGTGAAAGTGATGATCCAGATGATAGTGGGAGTGATGAAGAATGCGTGAGCAATCATACAAAAAAACTTCATGAGAGCTGGATCATGGTGGTTAAAGTCAATGAAGGGCTAATGAAAGAGAATTATGATCTCATTAAAGAAAGAGATAGTTTGTCCATGTGCCTAAGTGAATTGTGAACAATCCAGAAACAATTCTCACTCTCAGAATGGTGAACTGCTTCATCTAAAGAAGCTCGTCAAGATGATGAATTCTGGATCATCTCAGCTCAATGACATCCTTTCTAAAGGAAAAAGTCCGCAGGACCATACAGGTCTTGGATACACTGGTGGGAAGTTTTTTGATCATTTCTGTCAAGGACAAACATCTAGAAAGCATGATGAATCTGTTCCAGAACCTGAATTTAAACCAGAGATCAAGCAGCCACAGCCTCAAAAGTCACAGACCCGAAAGATTGGAGTTGTTTGCCACTACTGTGAAAAGCCTGGTCACATTCGACCATACTGTAGGTACTACATCAATGATCTCATAAGAATGAATAGGAAAGGTCGATCTCAGAATGACCTGAATTTCAGAAGACAGAACAGATCCTGGAACAATCACATGAACTATGTTGTTCACACTGCCCTCAATATTCATGCAAACAACAGCTGGTACTTTGACAGCGGATGCTCACGACACATGACTGGAGATGCCAGTATGCTGAAGAATATCCAAAAAGATTGCTCTTATGAATCCGTTACTTTTGGAGACGGTATCAAGGGAAGAATACTTGGTCGTGGTCATCTAAATGTTGAAGGGATGCCCAACTTGGAGGATGTTCTACTTGTTGAAGGACTGAAAGCTAACTTAATTAGCATAAGTCAACTCTGCGATCAAGGTCTCTTGATTCATTTTACTAGAGACAAATGTCTTGTGAAGAACAAAGAATGTGTGCTGCTGATGGATGGAGACAGATCAAGGGACAATTGTTACCTTCTCAACATGAAAGGTAATTGCTTCAGAACTCAGCTTGATGAAGCAAATATATGGCATAAAAAGCTTGGCCATGTGTGTTACAGAAACATGCAACGTCTCATGAAGACAGAAGCTGTGAATGGAGTCCTGAAGTTTGATATTGATCATGGAAAATTTTGTGGACCGTGTCAAGTGAGAAAACAGATTCATACGTCTCATAAATTTGTTAAGAAGATTACCACTTCAAAAGCTTTGGAGCTGTTGCATATGGATTTGATGGGGCCGGATCAAACTGAAAGTATTGGACGGAAGAAGTTTATTTTTGTATGTGTGGATGACTTCACACGATTCACATGGGTTGAGTTCCTTAGAGACAAGGGAGAAACCTTTGAGACATTCAAGAATCTTTGTCTCAAGCTTGAAGTGGAGAAAGTAATAGTTGTGATAAGAATTCGAAGTGATCACGGTCGTGAATTTGAAAATGCTTATTTGAAATGTTTTTGTGAAGAAAGAGGTATTGCTCAAGAGTTTTCTGCACCAAAAATGCCTCAACAAAATGGTGTTGTTGAGAGGAAAAATTAGACTCTTCAAGAAATGAGCCGAGTCATGTTGAAGGCAAAATCTGTCCCTGACAATCTATGGGCTGAAGCTGTGAACACAACATGTCATATTATTAATCGGGTGTATTTCAGACCCAAGACAAGAGTTACTCCCTACGAGCTGTGGAAAGGGAAGAAACCAAATTTAATGTACTTTCACATCTTCGGAAGTACTTGTTATATGTTAAGAGACCGAGAGCAGCTTGGCAAGTTTGATGCCAAAGGAGATGAATGGATTTTTCTCGGATATTCGAGAAATAGTCGGGCCTATCGAGTGTTCAACAAGAGGACCAAGACTGTGATGGAGTCCATCAATATTGTTGTAGATGATCTAGAAGAACCTGTTGCCCAGATTGATGAGGAGATTGTTGATGTCAAAACTCCTGTGCCAGCTTCTATTCCAGACAGTTCGAAGCACAATGACCAGACTGAGGTGAGAAATGAAAAGTTGGATGATTTCAGACCTTCAAAAGGCATGCAGAAAAATCATTCTTCTGCAGACATCATTGGTAATGTAGAAGAAGGAGTTAGAACGAGAGGAGTTCGAAAGAACTATCGGGAGATGATTGCAAATGTCTGCTACACGTCTACAACTGACCCTAAGAATGTTAAAGAAGCCTTACAAGATGATCGATGGATACATGCCATGCAAGAAGAGCTCTTACAGTTTGAAAGAAATGAAGTATGGGACATGGTTCCATGTCCCAAAGACGTGAATGTGATCGGGACGAAATGGATCTTCAAGTATAAAACTGATGAGGAAGGAAACATAACTAGAAATAAGGCAAGACTTGTTGCGTAGGGTTATTCCCAAATTGAAGGAATAGATTTCGACGATACTTTTGCTCCTGATACACGGCTTGAATCTGTCAGGTTGCTTCTCGCCATGGCTGCATGGATAAAGTTTAAATTGTACCAAATGGATGTGAAGCGTGCCTTCTTAAATGGGTACTTATCTGGAGATGTGTTTGTCAGCCAACCCAAAGGCTTTGAAGACCCATACCATCCTGAGTATGTGTACAAACTAAAGAAAGCCCTCTACGGTCTCAAACAAGCTCCACGAGCTTGGTACGAACGTCTTACCAAATTTCTTCTGGAGAAAGGATACGTTCGTGGTCGAGCTGATAGAACTCTCTTCATCAAGAGAGAAAAATCTGACATGATCATAGTTCAGATTTATGTAGATGATATCGTCTTTGGATCTGTCTCGAACAAAATAGTGCAAGAATTTGTGAAGGACATGACGTCTGAATTTGAGATGAGTCTTGTAGGTGAATTAGCCTACTTTCTGGGGCTTTCAGTGAAGTAAAAGGATGATGTAATCTTTGTGTCTCAAACGAAGTATGCAAAGAACTTGATCAGCAAATTCAGATTGGAGACCTGCAGCCTGAAAAGAACATCGATGGGGACATCTTCGAAGATGTCAAAAGATGAAGCTGGTGTTTCTGTTGAGCAAACCTTGTACTGTAGTATGATTGGGAGTTTGCTCTACCTTACAGCAAGTAGGCCAGACATATGTGACATCGTGGGAGTTTGTGCTCGGTACCAATCTGATCCCAAAGAAAGTCACTTGAAATTTGTCAAGCATATAATCAAGTACATAAAGGGTACTACTGAGTTGGGACTTTGGTTTTTCTATGATACGAACCCTAGTTTGGTGGGGTTTTGCGATGCAGATTGGGTAGGATATACTGAAGATAGAAAGAGTACCTCTGGAGGATGTTTCTTCCTTGGAAATAACATGGTCTCATGGTTCAACAAGAAACAGAATTCTATCTTGCTTTCTACTGCCGAGGTAGAATATATTGCTGCTGGGAGTTGTTGTACTCAACTTTTGTGGATGAAACAAATGTTGCATGACTATGGTGTCCCACAGTCTGTCCTTACCATATACTGTGACAAAGCATATAGTCACCACTTCATCTGGGAGCTTGTTGAAGATGGATCACTTGTAATCGAATATGTTGGAACGGATGCCTAGCTTGTGGTCATCTTCACAAAGGCACTTGGATAGTAGAAGGTTTGAAACACTAAGATCCTCCTTGGGTCTTTGTGTTCTCTAAACTTCTCTGTTGTGAGAAGACTCTCTATACAGTCTTGGTCAGTGATGTATGTATAGATAGTATAAAATGACCATGGTTAATATGGTCTGTAAGTGTTGTGCCAATATCTGTCTCGGACAGTTTCTGCTTTGGAGGAACGGTTACTTTTCAACGGCTAGTAGTGCCTTGTTTTTCGTACCACGATCGGTTCCACTTCCCCATACCAAGCTGTAGGGTGGTGTGCGTGGGGTGTGTAAGTTAAGGAAATTTACATGACTTACTTTCCTAATTAAGGTTTTAACCTTATTTTTTCAAAAGAGACAAAATTTGAGCAAAATTTCCAAGTCGTTCTCTCTTTCTCTGGTGTTTGCTTGTTTTTTGTTGTTCTAACTCCAATGGCGGACAAAGCTGCTTCTTCTAAGCCCTCTCAAGCTAAGAAACCCAGAATTTCTACAGAAGACTTGCGATGATAGCTTGCGGAGCTTTCTCAACCAATTGTGTTCTCATCTTCTATAGCCTCTGTCTCTGCTCTTGTGAAGCCATCTGTCGCTTCCTCCGAAGTCCTTGCTTCTGTGCCAACTTCTGTGGCACCTTCTGTTGTTTCGCCACCTAGGTCTGTGTCTGAGATAGATCTCACTGTTCAACCCTCTCCTAGGGTTTCTGAAGGGCCATCCTCTCCGCCCATGGTGTCTGTGGAAATTTTGGATGCTTCAATTGCGGCTGTAATAGAGAATGTTGGAGGTACTAAAGTCTCCTTGGCCCGTGATAAAGATGATGTCACCGCCTCTACTGTTGACGAAGAGCCTACCTTTATTGAGGAATTTGCTGCATCTCTTGATGCTCTGAAGTTTGTTCAAGCTCCGTTGAGTCTTGTTGTTGCTCCTGCGTATAGTGACACGCCCATTGTCACTGTTCAAGTTCCTTTTGGTGAAGTATCACCTGTTGTTACTGCTGAAACCCTTGTTCAAGATCAAGGTGAAGATGATATTGATACCTCCTTCCTCGATGAGGATTCTCCTGTTCATGAGGATGATTTTGTCCATCCTCCAAAACTCGCGGGTCTAAACGAAAGTTGGAGTTGAGAGATGTTCCAGTCACTCCTCCCAAATCGGTGAAGCCCTCTGGGAAAAAGGCTGTGGCTAAGAAGCCTGATGTTGTTCCTGCTCGCCGTGTTACACGGAGTGTGTCTGAGCAGAAGATGAGATTGATTTCGAGATGTCGTCGCCCAATGATGAAGTAAGCCAGAGCTCATTCCCCATCTGAAGACGAAGCAGAGGATGTCCCTGAGTCTATTCTAGACAGATCAGATTCAGATTCTGAAGGCTTTGATTCTAGTAAGTTCATTTTTGCTTTTCATCAATCGCAATTCAAGATTGTTTCTAGTTGCTCATTAGTTTCCGAGCGTTGCTTGATTAAGTCTGATATAGAGGGAACTGGTGTTGATACCTTGTTGCATGATCTTCGATTGGAAAAATATGCTTTCTCTGCTCCTCCATTCATAACTGTTGTTGTACATGAATTTTATGCCAACTTGTCCAAACGCATGCATGATGCTTCCTATGAGCATGCTTTTTCAGTTTTTATGCGGGGTCATTGGATTGCTTTTTCCCCTGCTGTAATTAATGAGTTTTTGGGTCGTGACAATCTTGTTGCTCCTGCGCCTGTTTTTGATCTGAATGAGGTTGTGTCGGAATTGACTGGAGGAAGTCGGTGTGTTTGGCCCTCGGGGCGTGCTTTATTAGCTTCTGATCTGAGTGTGAAGTACTCGATACTTCATAAGGTTGCTGTATGGAATTGGCTACCCAGTACTCATGATTCTACTGTAGGCAAGCCCACGGCCTTGTTGCTGTTTAAAGTGGGCACCCGTAGCGAGTTCAATCTTGGTCTGCTTATCTTTGAGAATGTGTTTGCTCATGCTGAATCTGCTCGTGCCCAGCAACCTATTGACTATCCTGATCTCATCTTCAGCATCGTAATGGCCTAACATGATGTGGTTTCTGCCAATGATATGGATGCTCCTGTTTTGCAGCCGCTGGCTATAAGCAACAAGCTCTTTTCATCCCAGCATGCTCCGGATGTCCCTGCCCGAGATGCTGATGAATGCTCTGGATCTGTGCCGTCATCTGTCCCAGACAGATCTGCTGCCTCTTTTTCTTCTGTCGCCTCTGTTTTCTTTGACGACACATAAAGTCATTGGAACAAGAAGTGGTGTGCCTGACCAAGTCCATCCGGACATTCAAATCCAGAAAGCATGAGTTGGAGGTGTTGCTGATTGATCCCCGAGCCAGAGCCCTTGCACTCACCTCACCACTCGATGTGCTGAGAGCTTCTTCTGTCCTGGCTGCTCGTGAGCCTGCTACTGCCGATGTCGATGATGTTGATGATGTTGCTGCCTCCCCGGCCTGAAGTTTGGTGTTTGCCATTTCTAGCAACAATTAACAGGGAAAAAAATGTTGGTGAACAAAGGCCACGGTTGGATGAAGGATGGCCTAATTGCTGATGCAGCTATGTTGAGCATGTGCTCATTTTTTTTTAATGTTTGATGGTTTTTGAACAAACATTTTATTGGGGATGCTGTTTACCCCACTTTATTTTTTGTTGGTCTGTACTATATTTTTAATCGACTGACAATGCAGTTCTATACTGTGAAATAATGCTCTGATCGTGTTGAAGGCACTCCCATTTAGATTTAGGGGGAGTGTGCTTGTAACTATCTTGGACAATTTTTAAATATATCACTCTTTTTGATATGTTGTTGATATGCGAAGGTTATTCAAGTGTTGTGCAGATCGTGATGATAATTATCGACCATAAACGCCAAAGGAGGAGATTGTTAGTGTCACCGTCATGCACTAAGTATCCGTGTTGTTGTATTGGTGAGATATGTTCGACAATGTGTGCCTGGGTATGTCCCACGAAGATTTGATTTCCACTGTGCAAGAAAAGAAGAACAGTTGGTGAACTGTTCCAGAGTATGTCCCAGACAAAACCAGTGACACTCTATTTATGGCAGTTTCCTTGCTGGAAAGATCTTGCGCCGAACCAGTTTGGAAGGTTAAGATTTATTCGTTTTACTGCCTTGTGGTGTAGATCCAGTGCTGAATTAACCCCACTACACTTGGAGAGTATCTACACATGTTTGTAAGGCCACAAACCACAATCTACTTACCATGTTGGTGGCGGATGAAGATCGACGCCTATATGAAGACCGAATTGAGGAGGAATTGGTACCACTTATTTAGATTCTAGTGTTAGAATCAGTTTGTGGTCGTTTTATAACTAGTAATTGTTCATTAAACAGTTCAACGTGATATACTAGTTTTGAGTGTTTTCGAGTGAAACACATGAAGGGATTTTTATTCTAGTTTTATACACAATCTCGGGAGAGATTGTAAGTTAAAGTTGTGGGTAGCTAGAGGGAGTCTAGTGTCACGATTGTGAGGGGATCTTACAACTTTCGGCTAGCGAAAGAGTTCGAGGAGAAGAACGGACGACATAAGGCGGGAGTCTTGTATGTGTAAGATCCTTAATACACTCTTCGAAGGAGTAACAGTCGGAACTTCAAGTTTGGGAGCAATCCCCCCAGAGTAGGTTGTTTGAACCTAACTGGGTTACCATCTCGTGCGTTTTTACTGTTTTATTCTTTTATGTTCTTGCATCTGTCCCACACATATCACAGAACAGTTTTTAAGCAGTTAACTAAAACTCGTATAAGCACGGATTATTGTTTTTCATTCTTATTTTACAAAATTGAGTTTAATAATATATCCCTATAATATATTTAAATTAAGCACAATAGGGTAATATAATAAATCTACAACATGAACTTTTTATTATCATATAATAGTAGATATAGAATTTCTAGCATGATTTTTATGCAAATGATATATCATTTATTTGATATACATATATATGGTAACAATTAATAAATATTATTATTGACTTCCATAATATCATATTTAAAATACATATATAATTTTTATTGGTGCATTAGTTTGACATGTGAGTGTGTGTATAACTTTCTAATTTCAACTAATATATTATTTTTTAATTACATGCTAGGCAATTCACTAATATCTTTATAAACTAATAAGATATAAATTATAAATTAATATATATACAATGCATATCACATGCATTCATGTCAATTAGTTTTATTGTTCTTTTTTTATATGATGAATATATGTTCTAATTTATTTTCTAGCAACAATTTAGGGATGTTGAATTTTCCACAATTCCAAAGGCAACATTATTAAAACATTTTAAAAATCATGTTGAATTTCAAAATTGGTCGAGTATATAATAATTTAATTATCTGGGAATTATATAAGTATTGTTTATTCAATATACTTAAAATTTAAACTTTTACTTATAAATTACTGATTCACATTATGTGATATCAATAATTCAAATATTAGTGAACTGAAATAGATAAAAGAAATGGCAAAAAAAGTTACATAATGTACATAAATTAAAACAATTTCATTGCAAAAGAGCGATGCTAACTTATACGAGCACAAAAAAATTTATCATTACCTACATATTTGTATTAAAGATGTTATATATAATGAAATGTTATTTTGGTCAATCATCTTTTTTTATTAAAGATAAGTTAATTAATATTATCAAAGTAATTAAGTTATAAAATTTATTTCATGCCCTCTAAATCATAAAAATGTCATTTCTAAAAAATTACATATTTTATCAAAATAAACTTCACAATTACTCATCAATCTAAAGATTTTTTTTTAATATTAATGTAAAATCATAGAGGATAATTTCAAATATATAGATTGGAGAAAAAAAATAATATTCATAAGTGAATATATTAATTTGAATTTACTACAAGTAATTTAATTACGATATATTTAAATAAAAAATGTGTGTGTGTGTGTGTAAATAAAATAGCACTATGTCATTTCTACTATAAGACAAACAAGTAGATTGTCTCATGTCTTATTATTTTCATTAAAATAGTTAGCTAAATAAATATATGTATTATCCATATTTGATTAACAATTTTTTTGAAGTCAAGTATTTTAAATATATCAATGATCAAATCTATGACTTCTGAATAAAGTTTATCATGTCTTAATCTCTGACAATTTTTTTTAACCCTATAACTTATCTAACATTTGAAAAACACTTAGATATATTAATAGATTTGATTTATTTTCAAAATTAAAGTATACGTTAATAGAACCTAGGACATAAAATTAAATACAAAATTATATATTGATCTATTATATTATATAAATAAACATTTCCCAATGCATATATTACCTATAAAAAATTATTGGATATGCTAATTATAACAATTATTTTTGTTGAAGTGAGTTTTTAAGTTGAGTAATATGTCACGGTTTGAGATTTAGAATATTTAAAAGTGGTTTTATTGTTGATAAAATAAGAAATAATAAAATAATTTCGTTATAACATATTACTGTATTATCTTTAAAAAAAATATTTTACTTCTAAACATATTCTATTATTTCACCTCGTGCCCCATACTGTCTCAAAGCGGCCCTAAAGGGTTACCATGTATACAATAATTCATTTTAGAACACTACTGATTTTTTTAATACTATTTTAACTAGGGAAAAATTTAGCTTAATTACACTATTATATTAGAGCATAATACTACTTTTATAATAGCATGTACAAATGTTATAATTAAAAATATAGACTTTAGCTGTTAAATTTGGGCAAATATAAGAATTTATTTTTTAGATATCATTTCTTGCACTTCTCAACCAAATATTTATTTCATTATATTACAATTATTCGAATTCTCATTAGCTATCCACAAGTATATGAAGTATCTGTATTATAATGTTGGGCAAGATCGTATTCCACAAAGACTAAAAACTTAATCTTGATGTGAGTATTGCAACGTCAATTTTCTAAGTATTAGATATGTAGCGCATTCAATGTTTTGTTTTATATCTACTAAAGATAAATAATTAAATAAAGGCAAATAAAGATAAATCATCGATTTCATAGATTCATCCAAACAATTTCAATTCAATTAAATAATTTATTCATGATTCAATTTTATTAGGACAATCACCAGATTAGTTAAAAGAGAAAAAGATAACATTAAATATAATACATTTTAGTGAATATATGAGTCTTAGAGTTTTAAAAACTAAATATATATTTTTAAACTTTAATATTTTCAATAATTAATATTAGAAAGAACACTTAAAATATTTATAAAACTATATATATATATATATATATATATATATATTATTTTATATAACTGTAAATGTAATATTTCAACTACATTAACTAATGAAAAATTAGGGTAAATTGCCTTAAAATACATAAACTTTGGGGCGTTTTTGTTTTTTCACACGTTTTAAAAAATGTAGTTTTAATAATATGAACTTAACCTTTGTTTGGTTTTTCACATGATTTTTCGAATTCCGGCCAATTGAATCTGACGTGGCAGCTGGAGATGCCACGTGTATATCTACATGGATACCAAATTGCCTTAAAATACACAAACTTTGAACTGATTTGTTTTTTTCACATGAATTAAAAAATATCAATTTTATTTTTTATTTTTTATTTTTTGAGTAATACAGAAAATTCATCAATTATTACTATAGAGTTGTTGCAGTAAACATTGTGAAATATTTTGAATTTTCTTAGTTCATGCAATATATAAAATTTAGGTTCGAAAAAATTAAATAAAATAACTATCAGATCTTTTTAGTTCTCTATTTGAAGAAAAAATATAAAAATATGACTTAAACTAGTATAACGGGTATAAATAATAGAATTTCGAATACAACAATCATCAAGTCATGAATAGTGGTTTATGATGTATCGTATATGTTGATGAATTATATTACACAATCAATCAATTAAGTTAACAAATAAATTGATCATGTAGAAATTACATATTAATTTTTCTTATAGCATCTTTTGATATAACTTTATATGTTAGATAATCTTAAATAATTTTATAATTGAACATTTCTATTTATATTAATTGTTGAACATATTCTTCTATTTTATTATTCTTTAAACCTATTAATAATATAAATATGTAACGGCTCCAATTTTTTCAAACGTCATAATGATAAATATACACATCACACACACTCTAAAGTCATAGAATGATTTTTGTGCATATTAAATGAATTATATAAGATCAAAAAAATCACAACTGTTAAATGTTGTTGATTAAAATTTATATCTTGTTTGAAAATTAATTTCGGAAAATATGAAGTGAAGTATTTATATCATGTTTGCCACATTACAAGAAAAAAGTAAAAAAAAAAATAAAATCTAACATTGGTCTTTTTTTAATTCGTGTGAAAAAATAAAATCAACCCAAAGTTCATGTATTTTAAGGTAAGTTGGTACACGTGACAGTCTCTGTAACACCCCAATTCCGGAGAATTAAGATGCTCCAAAAGTTTAAAATATAATTTCTAATTTTACAAAAATTACGTATTTAGAATAAATATTTATACAGTAAGTATTCTCAAATTTTAAAACCAACCAATCACGACTCGAGAAGACTATTCAAACAGTCAATCACATGCAAGTTCAATTCACGACTAGTCAACGTTGACAGTCTACTATTTTCAAAATCCAAAATAGTGACAGCATAAAATAAGAGTTTTAGGATATTTTAATATTATCCAAAATAGTAGCGGAAGCATAACATGTTCCAATATTGACCATAGTCAATATTCAAAATTCAAACAACATAATAACGACACAGTCCAAAATAAAATAAAAACCATGTGTCCACGTCAGCAGCCTCCATCACTTCGTACCTGAAAAATATTTTAAAAACGTGGGCTGAGTGCCAGAAAACACTCAGTGGGCATGCTTATCATGTTCGTCCAAGCACATACAAACATTTTTCATCTCATGTGGCCAAACAATTTATCATTCATTTGAGATCAATGCGCTCAATTAATCATGCGTGGAGACAGACCCTATGTGATCACATAACTATATTTCAATAGAATTGACAGTGCCTGAATTCATCATGCAGGTCAAATCATATCTACGACGAGCGAAAACATTATATTCATATCGAGCAAAAACTCAATTCATTTTAGCATGGACGAAAGCATTTAAAACATGTTTGTAAAGGTTTTGGTAGCAAAACCCACCTTTTAGCTAATATATAGCTGAAGCTTTAGCCGACTATCCTAATGATCCTCCTACGCCTGAGGTCTCGGGTTTGGGCCTACAAAATAATAAATCCTATTAACACCATGCTGGGCCTTAGTTTATAACATAAAATAAGCTTGGGCCTAGGGAACGAGCTCTTGAAACTTTTGGGTCGAAACGGTATACTTAAAGTGTTAAATGGATTTAAAATAATCCAGTAGATCCATTTGTAATTTTAATTGATATTAAAATATCTTAGAAACTGATCCTTAGGAAATTAGTTTAATTTACTCCATAGTTAAGTAGTTGTTTTTAGAATAAATTTAATAATTTTAATTCCATAACATTTTACCTACTGTTTTAGAAAATTAAAACAAAAAGAAAAAGATAATTAACGAAAGCACAAAGATAATAGCATACACCCAAATCAGAATGTGCACATTGCTTAATTACCCTACTTAACAATTACTAAAGAATAATTTTCTTCCCTCTTTTCTTTAAAAATTCACGTCACACACACACCAACACTTTTAATTTCCAAGTCAACCCACCATTTCTTTTTCTATACTTACACCAAAAGTGATAATTTAATATCAAGGTCTTTCTCTCTCTTCTGACCTCATTTTCCACATACACACAACAACCAAAAATTACTTTATCTCACTACTTTATTCATCTCTCTCTCTCTTTCTTCTTTTATTTTAAAAGTTGGGACTCACACCAACACACAAGTACAACTTGTAATTAAAGCAATTTCAACATTGTTCCTCTCACTCCTCAAAGATATACGTGTGTTCATATATATATATACATACATATACATATATCACACATTTTAAAACCAATCAATGTTTTCTCTCTCTACTGTACTTTGAAAATAAGAGTTTCTCTCTCTCTGAACACTCTTTTCGTTCACTGCACACACATCCACATCTTTGTTTATCAATTTATTTTCTTAAAAGAGAACCAACAAATTCCACCACCCTCTTTTATCTCTGCACACTTAGAAATTAGGCAACCAAAATTTAAAACTAGTTATCTCCTCACTGCACACTTATACAACCTAAAAAAAATATAGAATGATAATTAAAAGTCTCATTCTTGCTTCTCCAGTGGTCGGTCGACACTCACACACATGCACCAACTCTCTATTTTTCATATTTATTTGCATGCAACACCTTCAACATCAAAAGAAAAATAAAATAATAATATTTTTCCAAAGGGTGAAAACCTCAAAAGAACACTGAATTAAGATAATAAAAAAAAATGGAAAAGTAAGATTTTTCAGATATTGATACTCATGGAGTTTAACTCGAATTTTGACCTTTAAAATACTATGGATCTTTAAAATAAAATAAAGAAAGGGGTAGAGGAGGAAGAGGGGAGGACTATGGTATGGTTGCATGTTAGATCCGGCCATCGGAAAAAGTCACTGGAAAAGCTCCGACTTGTAGCCATGGTGGCCCTTTTCCGGCCATTACAGCCTTCATTTCTCCCACCAAACAAGTTCCAAAGTGTTTATAAGGTAAATAGAGGCTTGAATATTGCATTTTAGAAAATTTGACCAAACTTTGGTATTTTCCGACGGCGGCAGACAGTGGTCCGGCGGCGGCGTTCCGCCTCCGGCCACCTTGCCGGAAATCGTCTTGAAGGAGGAGGGAAAACAAAAAGAAGAAAATATGCAAAACTCACCTCTGAAAAATGGAAGAGAAAATTGATTTTAAAGTGCATTTAGGTGCATTTATATTTATCTGAGTTTGGGCTTCAGCCCAAGGCTTGATTTCTTTAGAACTAGGCCTGTTTTTTTTTTTTTTTTAAGGCAATTTACCCTGAAAAATTATGCTTATAAGTAACTTTAAGATAGTATGGTATATGCACATAGTATGTAAATCAATAATATATATATTTTTTAGTATCACTTACACTATAATGCCAATAGTGACAATCAATATATACTAATCAATGAATTAATGATGAGAACATTAATACATCAAAGTATTAATATCTTTATTGATATCAATTTAGTTTAGATCATAAGCATAAGTTTGTAGGGTTTTATGATACATGAATCATTTTCAAATTGATTAATAATATGAATGAGATATGAAAATATATATATATATATATATATATATATATATATATATGAAGAACGCATCAAGAGTAATTAAAACATTCAATATAAACAATATCTCATACAAAGCTCGTTTCCACTAGTCAACACACCATTCCACACATCATAAGCATGGAACCATTATTCTTAACACACTTTAATATAACTCTAACAAAGCAAATGCAAAAAAAAAGATGGACGTACATTTTATTGATAAGCACACAAACAAGGGCGCAAAGCCTAGATAATTTTGATGGAGCCGAGCTAAGTGATGCAATAATGGATAATCAAATGGGTAGAGGATCCACATAGAGAGAAGCAATCTGTGGCCCCAAATATTTTTCTGGATAGGTGTAACCATCTTCTTCATTATTGTAAGTCACTTCAGCTACACGACCATAGTTGAGAAGTTGCTCCACCATTTCCTTTGGCACGGAGCTTCCCTTTGCCCATTCTGCGGTTATATCCTTCCATCCATCCTCAACAAGCTTGGAAAATTGAGAAAGGGCCTCCTGCTTCGATACACCTTTATCTTTCATGTAGCAGTCCACCACTGTGGGCAGTTTTCCTTCCCTGTTCTCGCGCTTCAGATGCACAGATCATATATATGAGATTATATTACACTAATACTTTAATTCTTTCTATCTTGAGTAGTACTTAATTAAGAAAGAGCTAGGGATTATATATATATGAAGTAGTGCTAGCTTACTTCATGGGTGCCTAAGTCCTCGATAGTTCGACCCATCTTTGCAGTGGATATTACGATTTTGGGTTCGCTCAGTAGCCATTGAACTGCTTCTTCAGTAACAGATTTCATCCCAGGAACTAGAGCCGTAAACATGACATACATACAACTCGTAATCACAGAATTCGTCATATACTCTTCGAAAGGAGGCATTTGTCGTTCCATAATCCATTTTTGCTCTTGGTTATATGCCCTACCAAGCTGTTTCACCTGATCGATCACCACCAACAAGATACGAGTGTACATTTTTGTGATGTTAGAAATTACTCGTAATTAAACAAATCGTATTAAATATATTGAGACAGAGAACTAATTTTGAACCAAAACATTTAGTTTATTATAAATATTTAAGTGTTTTCATACATATACAACTTCTTTACATATATATATATATTTGTTTAGTTTGTATATATATATGTTAACCACCCTTAAAAAGACTAATTAAATAAAAGTAAGCCTTACTGTTTCTCTGTAGTAAGGAATTGCGAATGCTTTTCCTTGTTTTTCTGCTTCACGTTCATAATCTTCAAAGACACTCATGATGAATCTATATACAACTTTCATAAAATCAGGGAGTACATCAATCTCATCCAAATTCCACCTGAGAAAAATTATAAAGTATCATGTTAGATACTTTTACATGATATATGTATATATGAACACTTTTTTCATCACATATAAATAACTATCTTGGACCCTTTTTTTTGTGTACATGCTCCGATGAATGAATAGACAATAATACATTTATATGTATTGTTAGGATTTTTAAAATGATTGTTCAAAGAAACACGAAAAACACTATTTAATTTTATCAAAATGAGCTGATCAAGATGCATATATACCTCTCCAAAATCTCAGTAAACAGATCATCTTCTTCGAGTGTAGCATAATTATCGTATGTGTCATCCATAATTGAAACCAGTTGCATGTTTTTGGCAACCACTACTCTAACGTAAGAGTATTGAGGTTCGTAACGAAATGCAGTACCCCAAAGATAACACTCCACCACTCTGTCTCTTGCATACGGTAATTTGTTCTTTAGGTCAAATTTGTCCCACCACCTTTTCAAAATCATGCATAAATTAAGTGAAAGGCTAGAGTAAGTAATCAAACAATCGTTTAACAACTAAACTTATAAACTCATGTTATTAGCATATATATATAGCATCTAGCTCACATGGTATGTATATATACTAAAATACACACACACACACACACACACACTAGAAGCAGTTGAAATTCAATTCAATGTATTGATTTTACCTGGTGAGTTCATCGAGTTCTTTCCTGTAGATGTTCTGCAAGAAATTGAAATTCAATTTTGCTAATTTGACAAGAAATTCTTCGGTTGAGCCGTCTCTTCCATACGCAGAAATGTAAAAACGAACATTCAAGAGCGGGAGACCCCTATGAATGGAGCGTTTCAGAGCTTGCTGCACTTTCTCTTTAAGGTTGGACTCTAATTTTGGTAACATACGATTCAAGTGATGAACCGTAAATGCCACAGCCTCATCTAAAATGTTTTCGTCGTGAATTCGCACGTGAGCTGCCTCATACAAGCATAAGAGGCCCTCAGCATCGCTGCTAAGGCTTTCTTTCCATTTGTTGACTTTCTCAACAAATTTGTCGAAAACATCTGTTTCATTAGCATTTCATTTCATGTAAGAGTTTAGTTAATTATTCAATTTTAATTAGCACATGCATCACGTAACATTGGATGTTACATTTATGTAATATGTGATAGTGAAAGTGAAAGAATTGTAATAATTAATAGATCAAGAAGACTAGGTAGTTAGTGGTTCGATCAGAGTGCATACTGCAAGAAACGTGATATTGATGTTGTCTGAGCAAACGAAATCGAAGTGCAGTAGTAAGCAAGTCGTAGTCTTGGTTGTCCTCAACAGAATCATATACTTGTTTGAGCTTGTTTTCGATTTCTGTCTCAAAATGATATGCGAGCCCCAAACGCTCGAGTTTGTCGATCAATATGATCATCAGTTTGGTAGAAGTGGTAGCCATGAGCATGCTTCTCGCTTCTTTCTTCAATACTTCCATTTCCTCACTGTACTTCGCCTGCACCTATATATAGACAACTTTTTGATTACTAATTCTGAAATTTTCAATATTGATCAAAACCAAATTAAACTTCGCAAGACAAGATCAATGGTTATGTATATATATATATATATATATATATATATATATGTTCCAAGTGTAATATATAACCAAATAGCATTTAAGGAAATAGTTTCCATGGATTATATTTACATATATATTCACTAATTAAAAAAAAAAAGTGTCTCAGCTGAGTGTAATACATAACAATTAAAATTGAATACGAAGACTATGGGTTCACATATAATATTTAAAAAAAAAAATATGAGTACGTAAAACACATATATACATACACGTACATATACAAACGTATGGATGGATACCTGATTGTCGAAAGAAAACTTAGAGAAAATGTCACCCCACATGCTAGGCTTGAAAGTGACGATGGGTGGGCGGAGATGCCTCACATTGCTTGAGATAGCAGTGACGATGGTAGCAGTAGCCATTACTTAATTACAATTTACAACACTAATAAACTTAAGGACCTCTATTTGTGCTGCTTAATTTGCTTGCTAATCATTCACCAATTTATAAACGCACAAGTTTAGTTGTAACAACCTTTTTTTCCTTTTTTTTTTTTTTTTTTCCTTTTGAACCATGCACATTGCATAAATGGGGACGCTATTATTTTTAAATTGGGTATGTGATAGCGTTGGTTATCACGACAAACGGGTCCTAGTAATCTACATGAGACCTTTAGTTTGAAGTGTGTATTCCATTCGTTTTCCAACATTAAAATTATCAGTTTTTTTCTTCCATTTTTCTTTAATATTAATTTCCTTTGGTTTTGTTTCATTTTACATAATTGTTTAGGATTTATTCTGTCCAATTAGAATTTATGATTATTTTTTAGTAATTGATTTTCATTTTTAGTTAATATATTTGATTATTAAGGTTGATTATTCAAAAGTTAGGATAAATAAATTTTATAAATTTCAATTCTTACAAATAAATATTAACAATTATTGATCATAATACTATAAATTCCATTTTTATTATAAACATTATAAAAACTACGTATTTTAATGTTGGGACGCTGTTAGAGGTGGCAAACGGTTCCGAAACCGGCGGTTAAAACCGTAACCGGATCACCGGAACCGTCATCTGGGTGTTCGATTCTGATTTAAATGTTTTGGAATCGGGAACCGGCGGTTCTAACGAGAACCGCCAATATATATATATTTTTTCGTAATGTTAAACTTGTACACACTAGCATGAATAAAAATACCCATAAATTAAAAATCCAAAAAATATTATGAGATTTCCATAACGAGACATTATTAGAAAAATGAGGTTTGTGAATGAACCAAAGATCAATATTCTTTTATAATAAAAGTCTAACTCATTGTCTTTGATATGAAACCAATGTGATATAAAAAAGATATGTTCCAACTCTCAACTCTCAACTTTAAAGTTTTAACTCTCAAACCAAATGCCCCACATCAATTTTTTTTATCAAAATTAATGATTTGATTTATTTTATAAAAGAATTTTAGGTCATTAGTTATCATTACACCAATTTATCTTATTAGAAATTTCATTATTTGTTGAGATTTCTAATTCCTTATTTGTGGGTACATACTCTATAAAAATAATTTATTTAAATTAATCAATATAAATTTTTTATTACTTGTCAATTTATATATACATTAATTTTAAAAGGGAAAAATAACCTCCTAACTTCTTATGAATCATATGATAAACAAAATCAATTGAATACAAATGTGGAGTTAATTATTTGAAATTAAATTAAACTCTAATTTCAAGTTGCTTTAATATAATTTTTATTTATATACTTTATTATTTTTAAAGTTTTATTTAAATAATATTATAATAACAATTATATCATTTAAAATTTTATTATATCATTATAATGGGAAGAAAAAAAAATTAAATTTCAAACCATCCCTCAAAATTAGAAGTCGCAGTGTCATTAATAATTTATGTGACCATATTCTCTTAATATCAACCTTTGGTTATTAGAGTAACCATAAACAAAGATTTAATATCAATTTATAAGAAAATTTAAGTAGTTGTCATCGAACAAACTAATGTGGGACAAAAGAAATGTCCCAATTCCTAAACCAAATGTCTCATATCGATTTTTTTATGAAAGATAATAGTTTGGTTTATCCTATAAAAGGATAGTGAACCTTTAGTTATTATTACACTAGTTTTTTCTTGGAGAATTCTCATAATCCCATAATTTTAGATATTTAATAATTTAGGGTATTTCTACTCAAATTTGTAATTATTTTATAAATGAATTTTAAATATGATTTTTTAAAAATAAAATAAAATTTTGAACCGGTTGGAACTGGCGGTTCCCAGTTCCGAAACCATCTCGTGATCGTGCTTTGAAGGTGCAGTTCCAGTTCCACATATTTGGAATCGGGAACCGGCGGTTCCGGAACCATAACCGGCAGTTCTGGAACTGTTGCCACCTCTAGATATTGTTGGGTGGATGATATCCTCTATTCCAAATTTGGTATTCCACGATCAAATTTATAATTTTTTTTTCATTTTTTCGTCAATTTTAATTTATTATGTTTTAGTTTAATTTTAGGATTGTTTTTAGGGCTCACCCCACCCAATTATGCTTTATAATTATTTTTTTAATATTTAATTTTCAAAGAAATGATTATTATGATTGATTATTTTAAAGATATGGTTTATAATTTTTTAAATTTTAATTTTTTGTTGATAAATGTGACTAGGTTGATTATGTCATAATTAATTTTTATTTTTGTAATATATGTTATTAAACTTGTAAATTCGATCATGGAAAACGGATTGGAATAGTGGTGTCAAAGTACGGTATACCTTACTTTTTTCGTCATACCTTATATCTTACCATAATTTATGGCATGATAAAAAACATGTCATTGCCATACCTTACCTTCCAGTATACCTTAAGTTCGATATGACACATAATCCATACCTTTACCATATCTTCTTACGGTATACCTTAACGTACCGAGATTTCACGTATAAAAATTATTTAGTAAAAAAACTTATGCATAAATAATAATAGTAGCGACATCAAATATCCCTAACAACAATCAACTACCAATACAACAAATCAACAATGAAACTCCAATGCAATAAATTAAAAAAAAAACAATGCAATTATGTTAGAATCCTGATAAATATTAAATACACGATTATTAGAAGCAGAATCTCAAGTCCCAACAAATATTAAAAACATAAACATATAATTCCAACATTTTAAAATCCAATACAATTGTTGAAACTCCAAGTCTCCAACATCTCAACAAACTTTTATAATGAACATACTAAATATTATAGTATTGTATGAAATATACTATTAGGAACTAATTAATTTCAAATTATTCACTTTTAGTTATAATTTAGCTATTAAATTAAATATCAAATTATTGCTAAAGATTTATGATAAACTTACTAAATATTATATTATTGCATTGTATTATGAATGTTCTATTTTTTAATAAAAGACATATAATAAAATTCGGTATATATTGAATTACGGTATGCATCAGCATGATGGTATATATCTCCACTTCAATATGTACTGATATGACGGTATATATCGTTATGGCAGTATGCACCGGTATAACAGTAGATGCCTCCATTCATTATATACTGTGGTATGGTATTTACAGATATATTACAGTATACCAAACTTGTGATATACGCCAGTATATCTTAATTCTTGAAAATTTATACCGTTACCTTACCCTAAAATTCCGGTACGGCATCATACCTTACCGAAAAATCAGTATACCGTAAATTTTGGTATATTCAGTATTTTTTCGATACAGAATGAGCGGTATTCACCAAATTTGAAATACAGGATCCCATTCCGCGGTTGGGACACATGCTTCGAATTAAAGGATTTCATCCACTAATCACCAGTTATCAAATGCAAACATGAATTTAATAAAATGAAAGATTTTAATTATTCCCTCAATGGCATTACAATATATATATATATATATATATATATATATATATATATATATTTGAATCAAATGTGCACTAGTGCTTTTTGTGTAAATATTTGCACTATGCTTTATAATTTTATTGCTTATTTTATTGTATTTTAATGTCAGCTATTTATTTTCGTTTATATTGATTATCTTATTATATTAATAAAAGATCTTGTCATGTTTTTTTTTCATTTAAAATACCGATTGCATATGTTTATCTGAATAAATATTGACGAAAGTTGAAAAAGAGTCATTTTTACGCATACTCAGGTCATAAATGATTTCGGTATACTTTGTTAGCATTATGATAACATATGTTAACGAAACATTATTTGTCATATGTTAACATATATTGTATCCAATGTGCTAATGAAACATTAATATCATAATGCTAATTAATGTAGTATACGAGTACTTATATTGCTAATAGAATTTATTTAATCTCAGTTAGGATTTTATTAATCCTCAGGTTGCTTGGTAGCCATTTCTTATTTACAATACTAATAAACTTTAATGATCTCTTAATATGCATGCTAATGCCGTGATATGGGAAGCGATTATTCACCAATTTATAGATGCACGCAATAGTTTAGTTATAATTAACAAGTTTTTCTTTTTTTTCTTCTATTTTTCGATTGGACCATGGGGACAATTATTTTTTGGACATGAACCACGGCGAACGGGCCGTAATCATTACAGTCGTCCGAAACCAATCGATTTGATAAAAATAAATAAAAATGCACTGTTGTTCGTTTTAATTAATTATAGTCCCTCAGTGGTATCACAACTCATATATATATATATATATATATATATACACACATTAGGTTGGTTATAATAGGAACTAAGTTTGGTATGAGAACGTGAGAACATGCTTATTTAGTGTAATTTTAGTGCTATTCTTATTTTATTTTGGTGTTAAAATATGTTAGCAATAAAATACAATAAGAAAAGCATTAAAATTAAAAATTAAAAAATTGCATCAAAATATAGTAAGAAAAGCATTAAAATTACACTAAACAAGCATTGTTCTCACGTTCCTACACGAAACATTGTTCTCATTTGAACTAAATCCTATATATACATAAATATAAGGGTGGGTTAACATGTAAATGTAGTCATAGTATATAAATTATGAACAAATCTCAACCATTCATTAGGATTGAAAAGGAGAGTGGTAATTTTGTGAATTATTTTAGAAAATATAATAGTAATTAAACATATATACACATGCTAAAATTCAACATTTATAATGTTAATAGCAAGTTAGCAATACACACTATGCTATTTAATCTAAAATTCAAAAATATGGTGCGGGCATTATGTAATATAGTCATATTATTTTTGAAAATAAAATACTAAAATTTAGCACAAATGTTTTAATTTCACATCTATATATTATATAAAAATAAAATAGTGGAGACAATTTAGTCAGGGCCGTCTCAATCATTTTATAGGTCCTGTGCAAATAATAAAAATTAGGCTCTAAAATTAAAAAAAAAATGTTATAATTTTTATAATTATAGCAATATTATTAGAAGGCTAAAAATTCAAAATATTGTATGTATAGTGTTGATAATATTCTCAATACAACCTTAAATAAATATGAATTTTCTAGGATTTTACATAAAAAGGGATACTCTTCTAGCAATCTTTAAAGCAAATTCATCAATCAAATCTTCATATTCAATCTTTTCTAAAATATCATTTTCTATGGCTATCATCGCCAATCTATTAAGTCTTTCTTGTGACATCGTCGAATATAGATATTATCGTCAATCATTTCGTTCAAATAGATAATAGAATTAATTATCTATCAATTCGCTCAAGCAGATAATTAAATTCAGATTTCTAAATCATTCTTACAGAAAAATCGAAAAAAATTAAGAAGAATTGAGTTTAAGAAAAATACTCATTGGGGATTTGGCCTTTAAGGGAATCGAGGAATGAAAGAAAAACTTTGTAATTGTAGTGATAACAGACTTGGAAGCGTGATTTGTGAAGGAATATTGGAGTTTGATATGAGTATTTCATAAAAAAGATGAGAAGTTTTTTTCATAGAGAAAAATCTAATGGTAATTAGAAGAATAATTATGAAAGAAGATGGAAAGTTGCAAAATTGAAGAGGAAATAATATTTGTGTTGAAAGTTTTGGAATTTGGAAGATATTTGTATTAGGTATTGCCGCAAAGAGAAGAGAATGAAGAAAATTTAATTTATTAAAATAATATATAAGGTATATTAAATAGAAGTAAAAAAAAATTAAGGCCTTAAAAATTATGAGACCCTGTTCGAAAGCTCACCTTGCACACCCTGTTAGACAGGCATTTAGGCATATCACGTGGAGTTAATTTTTGATAAATAATTCTTTCTTTTTAACTATTCAAATTACCCGAGTAGATTCATACATCATCTCAAAATGGAATATTCCAAGCTAATAATCATAAAAAATAATATTTTGTTGGACTAATCGATTAGAAATTGGTCAATCTTAGTCGGGGATCCAACGCTTTACAAACCACTAAAAATAAATCATGTTTAGTAAATACGAATCTCAAATGAGTTAATTTTCTATAAAAAAAAACACAAATATTAAATTTTCTAATAAAAAGGGATTATTGAAGCACCGCTTTTTGTTTACTTTTCTTAAAAAACCATTAAAATAATTAATTATGAATGTCTAACCTAATTTTATTACTCAACCGATGCTTGTTGAAAAAATCTTTCCTCCTAACCGTTGCCTTTCTCTGAAATGCTACGCTGCACATGTTTTTCAGGATTTATATATTTTTCATTTTGGGGTCCCATTTTCAATTTTTTTAGTGTTAATATTTATTTTGAGGGTTTTATATTTATTGTTAGGTTTTATTTTCAATTATTTTAGGGTTATTTTTTCAATTTTTAGGGTTTATATTTATTTTTTTGGGTTTACTTTTAATCATTTTAGGATTTAGTTTTTAAAATTCTTTTATTTTGAACAAAAATCTAAATTTATACAAAATTATACATGGAAGTGAAATTATTACCTTTCCATCAAAATGAAGAGAAATGACGTAGCATGTACGTGTGTTGACGGCCATATTCTCCAATTGTGTACGGAAATACATAACGATGATCTAAATAATGTAGCACTGGAAGTGATATCGTTGTGTAATACATGATTTCATCTGCATTTTTAGTGTTTATACAATATGATTTCTTTCGATTGCCATTTGAAATTTTGAACTATTCTTGTTTTTGCATTTTCCATATCTTAAATTGTTGCTAAAAATAAATTAGAACATGCATTGATCATATATAGTAGTATTATTGGGATAAATTAGGTAAATTCAATTTTTTTAAAATAAGGCTCTAATTATATATAGTAGTAGATTTTAATGGAACTAATATATTATATTAGATTTTACATTGTAAATACATATTATATATTATATTACACAATTACTATTAAATTAAAGCTGTAATAGATGATAGAATTATGGAAATTGAATACGATAGGAAGAAAAAATCTGCATATTATTGAATCTCATCTCAATTGTTCAAAATACAGAATGTGTGCTTCTAGTCTTTTATAGTACAAATAATAGCGCGAAAAGATAGATCTACGGCTAATACAAGGATCCATTCCTATCTCTATCGACGGCTACAAGTAACTGTGGTGTGGTCCTCGGATGAGTGACGTGGCAAGTTGCTATGCATGCATACGTGCATGCATGTGGATCAAGGACTGGAGCGTGTAGCTGATCACCCGTGTGCCGTCTGCATGTGCACGTCTAACACCCCCCCGTAGGCCCGACGCGGTGGAGATCACCAAGACGGAGGCTGGATAGAAGTGACCTGAAATGAGGCCCCGGCAAAGACTTGGTAAATAGGTCGGCGAGCTGGGCATGAGAGGGAACATAAGAAGGGACAATAAAACCACGATGAAAATGAATTCGAGCAAAATGACAATCAATGTCAAGATGCTTCGTCCGCTCGTGGTAAACCTGATTTTGTGAGATTTGGATTGCGGCTTGATTGTCACAGTGGACCTGAATAGGCAGAGAGATAGGAACATAAAGATCTCTCAGAATATACGAGAGCCATAACAATTTACGAGTAGTATAGCTAAGACTCCTATACTCTGCCTCGGCGGTGGAAAGAGATACGGTGTCTTGTTTTTTACATTTCCATGATACCAAGCACGAACCCAAAGTGATACAATATCCGGTGAGCGACCGCCTTGTGTCGGAGCAAGAGCCCCAATCAGCATCACAATGAGCACTCAACTGGAATTCAGGAGAAGAAGTATATAGGAGACCAAGAGATGGTGTCCCCTTTAAGTAGCGCAATACATGAGTGGCTGCATTCCAATGGTCGACAGTTGGAGAATTAACAAATTGGCTTAATTGTTGCACAGAGTATGAAAGATCTGGTCTGGTCAGGTTAAGATATAAGAGCTTCCCTATGAGACGTCTATAAGAATCTGGATTATCAAGACGATCGCCATGTTTTTGGAGGGTGAGACCAGAGGGAAAAGGTGTGCTTGCAGATCGACTTCCACTTAGTCCAGCAGTATCTAAGAGATCTAAAATATATTTTCTTTGACAAAGAAAGGTGCTAGAAGAAGAACGAGCAACCTCCATGCCAAGAAAGAATTTTGCCTCGCCTAGATCTTTTATGGTGAAGGCTGCATGCAGTGAACCTTTAACTGTAGAAATCAGCTCGAGGGAGGGGCCTAGGATCAATATGTCATCCACATATACAAGAAGGCCAAGAAAAGAAGAGCCGGAACCTTTAATATAGCAACAATGATCACTAGGAGATTGAATAAAACCGATGGATAATAGATGCTTACCCAATTCATGATTCCACTCCCTAGATGCTTGCTTGAGGCCATACAAGCTCTTTACAAGCCTGCAAACCTCCCATTCCTTCCCTTTGTCATAACCCTGTGGCAGTTGCATGTAAATTTCATCAGTTAAATAGCTATGGAGAAAAGCATTGTTGATGTCTATTTGATGCAAAGGCCAAGAAAACTGAGTAGCCAAGGCAAAAAATAACCTAACTGTCACCATTTTTGCTACAGGGGAAAAAACTTCATGATAATCAATCCCAAATGATTGATTATATCCTTTGGCAACCAACCGGGCCTTATAGCGCTCTATAGAACCATCTGAATTCAGTTTTACCTTAAACACCCATTTGGAGCCAATGGCAGTCTTGCCTGGAGGCAAAGCAACCATCTCCCAAGTGTGATTTTCTTCAAGAGCATCTAATTCTTTTTTCATAGCTGCAACCCAGTGTGGTGAGTTACAAGCTTCTGCATAAGAGGTAGGTTCCTTTGCAAGCTAAACATTCATCAAAAAAGCAGTATATTCAGGAGAGAAGGCAGGAGATATATAGTTTGGAAAAGTTTGAGGAGTATAGCTGTGACTGGGATCAATAATCTCTAGAACTGAAGCTGAGTTACAGAGATAGTCCTTCAAGTAAGAAGGAGGGTGAGAAGGTCGAATACTCCTTCTAAGCACTGGAACAGGAGGAGAAGATATATCTAGGGAACAGTCCTCTGTAGGGGAAAAAGAAGGAGGCTTAGTTGTATTATCATAAACAAGAGACTGATCAGAATCTTATGACAGAAGATTTGTATCAGTTTGTGATATAAATTCTGTAGTATGGTGATTATCTGGGACATTTGGAGATTGTGAATAGTCTGGCATCATATATTCTGTATCTTTGGAAGAAAGAGATTGATCATGAATGGGAGGATCTGTCAAAGTGATCATGACTAGAGGCAAATCAAAACTTTGAAAGGGTAATATAGGAATATGTTTTTCCTTCAAAGGAAAGATTGTAGGCATAAACACAGTATCCCTGCTGATGCAGATCTTAGAACTCTCCAGATCATAAACAATAAAACCTTTGTTATGAGATGAATGCCCCAAAAAAATGCATTTTCTACTTCTGGGATCAAATTTTCCTTTTGATGGAAGAGTATTACCCATAAAAACTAGACAACCAAAAGGCTGTAAATGATCAAAATGTGGAGGATATCCAAACAACACTTCATAAGGTGTAATCCATCCTAACACCACAGTAAGTAATCGATTGATGAGCCATGTGGCATGTAGAATAGAATAGGGCCAAAAATGTGCAGGCAATTTGCTGTGAAACATTAAAGCTCTTGCTACCTGCAAAAGGTGTCTGTGTTTTCTCTCAACTACACCATTCTGTTGAGGAGAGTAGGCACAAGTCCTTTGATGATGTATCCCATGTTCCTGCAAAAGCAATTTGACAGTATGACTAGTGAATTCACCACCATTGTCAGTTCTTAGAACCTTAATTCTCTTATCAAACTGAGTGTATACCATATGGATAAAACTTTTGATAAGATGAGGTACTTGCAGCTTGGTTTTGAACAAAAAAGTCCAAGTAACTCGGCTGTGATCTTCAACCACAGTCAAGAAGAATGAAGTTCCTGTGACATTCTCGGTATGACATGGACCCCAGACGTCCATATGTACTATGTCAAATAAAGACTCACTCCTTCTGTGTAGTGGAGGAAAATGATTTCTCTGTTGTCTTGCTTGATAACAAATCTCACAGGCTTTGATGAGTTCCAAATCTTCTTCTCTGAGTCTCTTCTTGCATTGTGGCAGATGCTCCATTGTTGTAACTGATGGATGCCCAAGAACTTCATGAAGTTGGATGACATTGAGATCTGTAGAGGCTGAACAAGCCTGTGCTGAGTATTTCTCCTGTGGGAAAACATAAAGAGATCTCTTCAACTTACAAATGCCTAAAACATGATCATCAGATCTCTTCTGCACAATGCAATGGATGGCTAAGAACTGTACCCTGCTATCTAAGTCCTTAGTGAGCTGGCCAACTGATAGCAAATTGTGTGTGAACTGTGGTGCATATAACACATTTGTGAGTACCAAATTCTCATTTATCCTGGCATTCCCTGCAAGAAACACCCAAACACTATTCCCATCTGGAATAAAAATCTGTAAAGGGTGTCTTAATTTCTTCATATCAGTTAGTAAAGCAAGATTGTGGCACATGTGATGACTTGCACCAGAATCCACAATCCAATCTGTTTGACCCATGTCTGTAGAAGCTCCAAAGGCATAGTGTCCTTTAAAAGCTATAGGTGCTGAACCTAAATCAACTTCTCCCATATTAGCCATATTTGCTGCCCCCTCTGGAAGGAAATCTCCTTTATTCCCTTTTAACAATAACTGAGACAATTGTTTTGTCAACTCCTTTTGTGACTGTATAAGTTGATTCATTCCATTCATTGTATCCTTATCATAATCTCCCATCTTTCCTGCCTTTGGAAGTTCATTATCAAGACTGTAATTATCTTCTTCATTCTGCAATACACAATGAGCCTTCCCTTTGTTTCTGTCAGCTTTGTATTTCTTATACCAATCTGGAATACCAACTAAATCAAAGCAATCCACCTTGAGATGGCCCATACCACCACAATGGTCACATTTCAATTTGCTTTTCTCCTCCTTGGTCAACCTCTTCTTAAAATCTCCTTTGTATGAACCCTTTTGTAGGCTGTACAATGCACTATGTTCCACACCTTCTGTCAATTGATTGCTAACTTTGATCTGTTCTTCCACCTGAAGAATCATAGAATAAGCATGACTAAGGCTAGGCAAATGATTCATGATGAGAATCTGCTGTCTTATGGTTTCATAACAATCATCCAATCACATTAGGAACTGCATGAGGTGTTCTTCTTCCAAATCTGCCTTGATATCTTCATGTGCTTCACAATTACATGCCCGAGAATTCTTTAACAAAGCCAAATCATCCCATAAAGCTGTTAGATTGTTGAAGTAAATCATCACACTTTGTGAATGTTGGCTGTAAGTTGCTATTTCCCGTCGCAGTTTATAAATGCGAGGTCCATTCCTTTTCCCAAATCGCCTCTGTAATTCTTCCCATAATTGGAATGAAGTTTCTAGGTTTTGAAATCCACGGGCAATCTCCTTAATCATGGAATTGCATATCCAATTAAAGACAATATAATCTACACGTAACCATTGCATAAAATCAATTGAATCTCGTTGTGGCTTAGGTAGAGAACCATCTACTATGCGCAGTTTATTACGAGACATTAAACCCCTTTTAATGGATCGACACCATCCATGAAAGTTGTTCCCATCAAAAAGATCTGAGGTCAGATTCATACCTGGATGCTCGTTAGGAGCTAGATACAGCTCATCATTGGCCAATGATCGAGGATTCTGACCTTCCATCTTTGTGTATCCAAGTTGCAATCCTTCAGCTCGAACACCGTTAGGACTGGTATGGTTGATCTGCGGGGTGGAATTAACCTCCGAAGTAACAGGATTACGCCGATTATTGTGATTTCCACTATGCTCTCCTCGTTTAATGAATGCATTGTCATCACCACCAAGTTCTTCATCCCGAGCTTGGCGCCATGAAAATTGGGTATTCTTCTTGGTCATGTTTGATCACAAATCAGTGAAGTAGCAGCGATGTTTAAGCGATTGGATCGAAAAAAAACAAAATCAATGATAACCTGCTCTGATACCATGATAGAATTATGGAAATTGAATACGATAGGAAGAAAAAATCTGCATATTATTGAATCTCATCTCAATTGTTCAAAATACAGAATGTGTGCTTCTAGTCTTTTATAGTACAAATAATAGCGCGAAAAGATAGATCTACGGCTAATACAAGGATCCATTCCTATCTCTATCGACAGCTACAAGTAACTGTGGTGTGGTCCTCGGATGAGTGACGTGGCAAGTTGCTATGCATGCATACGTGCATGCATGTGGATCAAGGACTCGAGCGTGTAGCTGATCACCCGTGTGCCGTCTGCATGTGCACGTCTAACAGTAGAGATATAATAGGTAAATTAAAATTTGTAAAATATCACACTTTTATTATAGTAATAGATGGTAGATTATATATATATATATATATATTATATTTTGATTTAGGTACAACAAGAATTCCAATTGAAATGCTAAATTATATATAAAAAAAATACAAAATTAATTTCCCTATGAACATATACTATTTTCAATTACATCTATAATGATAGATATAATACAAAAGATAATAGATTATTAATAGAAATGATTAGAACATCAAATATATAATCTCATATAAACTGCTCCATTCCACCACTGAACAAAGCATCCCACACACACAGCATGCAACACATTTTAATATTATTATCACTCTAACAAAGCAAATAGGTGAATAAAAGGATGGATCATATGGCCATTTTATTGAACCGTTTGTTACATTGCATGCATATATATAATCAAATGAGTATAGGATCGACATAAAGAGCAGCAATCAATGGCCCCAAATACTTCTCTGGATCGGTATATCCATCTTCTCTGTTGTTGTAAGTGACCTCAGCAGCACCTCCATAGTTGAGAAGTTGCTGAATCAATTCATTGGGCGCAGACCTCCCCCCGGCCTTCACCCACTCCTCAGTCATATCCTTCCATCCATCCTCCACGAGTTCCACAAATTGGGAAAGGGCCTCCTGCTTCGATACACCTTTATCATTCATGTAGCAATCCACCACTGTCGGAAGTTTTCCTTCCCTGTTCTCGCGCTTCATATATATGAAATTATATTATCCAATTATTTTATTTATGATCATGTGCATATATATATATATATATATATCCTATTTGGTACATAGAATTGAAGCAAATTTGTACATATACTTTTCTATTTGGAATGCAAGAAAAAAAATGAAATTATATTTGTGTAGTAGTAATAGTACTTACTTCATGGCTAGCTAAATCTTCTAGGGTTCGACCCATCTTGGCAGTGGATATTACGATTTTGGGTTCACTCAGCAACCATTGAACTACTTCTTCTGTAACAGACTTCATGCCCGGGACGAAAGCCATGAACATGACATATATACAGCTCGTAAACACAGAATTCGTCATATACTCTTCAAAAGGAGGCATTTGTCGTTCCATGATCCACTTCTGCTCTTGGTTATAAGCCCTACCAAGTTGTTTCACCTAGAATATAGCTTTGTGATTTAGGTGTACATTTTTGTGATGATGCTAGCTATAATTAGTTGCCTAATATAATAACACAAAGCAAGAACTGTAATATTAACAATATATTTTACTATACATATTTTTTTTGTTTCCAAATATAATTTCTAACCAGTTTATAGATTGTAAGAACTATTCTTCTTGAATTTAAAAAATGAGGGGCAAATTGGTAGGCTATATAAAAGTAGGCCGCCTAACCGTTTCTCGGTAGTAAGGGACTGCAAATGATTTTCCTAGTTTTTCTGCGTCACGTTCAAAATCTTCATATATACTCATAATGAATCTATAAACAACTTTCATGAAATCAGGGAGTACATCAATCTCATCCAAATTCCACCTGAGAAAAATTCCAAGTATTTTGTTATCCATAATAGAAACCATTTGCATGTTTTTAGCGAGTGCTATTCGAACATAAGAGTATTGAGGTTCGTAGCGAAACACAGTGCCCCAAAGATAACACTCAACCAGTCTGTCTCTTGCATATGGCAATTTCGTCTTTAGCTCAAATTTCTCCCACCACCTTTATTAATTTGCAAAACCACCAAAACCATTCATAATTTACAATTAATTAATGAAATTATATATAATATGAAATGAAATAGTACTACTAGCTACTTAATTCCATTTCTTGATTACTACCTCGTGAGTTCGGCCAATTCTTTCCTGTAGATGTTCTGCAAGAAATTGAAATTCAATTTGGCTAATTTGACAAGAAATTCTTCCGTTGAGGCGTCTCTTCCATAGACAGAAATGTAAAAACGAACATTCAAGAGTGGAAGACCCTTATGAATGGAGCGTTTCAGAGCTTGCTCCACTTTCTCTTTAATGGGGGATTCTAAATTTGGTAACAAACGAGTCAAGTGATGAACTGTGAATGCAACAGCATCATCTAAAACATTTTCGTTGCGAATCCGCGCATGAGCTGCCTCGTACAAACTCAAGAGCCCCTCAACATCGCTGCTGAGGCTTTCTTTCCATTTGCTGTCTTTGCCAATAAATTTGTCGAAAACATCTGTTTCATTCACGTCATCATATCATGCAAATGTTTTCAGTTTATTCAAATTTAACACATCTCGTATTATCATGCATAATTGAGAGAGATGACTAGCTATAGAAAAGTGGAGTATAGATACCGCAAGAAACGTGATATTGATGTTGTCTGAGCAAACGAAATTGAAGTGCAGTAGTGAACAAGTCGTAGTCTAGTTCGTCCTCAATAGAATCATACACTTGTTTGAGCTTGTTTTCGATTTCTGTCTCAAAATGATATGCCAGACCCAAACGCTCAAATTTGTCGATCAATATCATTAGTTTTGTAGACGCTGCAGCCAATAGCATGCGCCTTGCTTCTTTCTTCAATGCTTCCATTTCCTTACTATACTTCTCCTGCACATGCACGTACAGACAATATATATTATATATATTGTTTACTCACTCTGAAAATTAAAATTCAACTTGACAAAATCTAAACGGGACAAGTTAAGGCTACTAATTATTAATATGTCACAAGAGTAATATATAACCAAATTAAATATTTCTTTATAAAACAAAAATTTACAAATGTAAGTACGTAAAATAAATAGATATACATACATCATATATAAGAATATGGATATACATACCTGATTGTCGAAAGTAAAGGTGGAGAAAATATCACCCCACATGCTTGGCTTGTAAGTGAGGGTCGGCGGGCGGAGATTCCTCACGTTGCTTGGAATAGCAGTGACGATGGTAGCAGTAGCCATCGCTAAACTTAGCTCTCTTTCTGCTGCTTAATTAATTTAATGCTTGCTAATGCTGTGAAATACAAATTCCATTCACGCACCAATTTATAGGCGCATAAGTTTAGTCATAACATTTAAAATTATATTATTTTAATATATGTGCATTTACTAAAATCGGCATACACACATGAACCACGTCGACGTCCCTAATCGACGTACGTTCTCCTCATACTGCTATTTAATAAATAAAATATTTTGCCGTGTTGTTTAATTTAATCCCGATGCGGAGTTGTCCTTCAAGCTTAATTAATTTGTTTGGCCACAATTGTACGAAAATGATACAATATCAAATCAAATCCTTTAGCCCACTTTATTTATCTCACTTGATGTTCTATTATGAATTTTATTATTTTTTCTTCCATTTTTTATACAATTCAATTTCTTTTGATTTAATCTAAATTTTATAATTATACATTATTTATGATTTATTCCACTCAAATGTGGTTTATAACTTTTATTAGTATTAAATTAATTTTAATTTTTAGTTAATATATATCGACTATAGAGGATTGAATATTTCATAATTTAAGATATATAATTTTTAAATTTTCAAATCTTAATTAGCAATAAATATTAATTATGATTGATAATTAAAATATAATATATACATTATATTTCGATAACAAAGTCTTGGGGATCTCTATCTCATTAGTTTATGCAATACTAGTAAACAAACGATGAATCTCATATATTAATTTATGCACAAATTTGGCCATACCAATCAACTAGATCTTCATCCTATAATATTATATAAAAGGAAATTACGGCTGTAGGGTAGCGCAGGGAAGGAAGAAAGTGGTGAATCATGTGATCGTTGATAAATTTATTTATAAATAAATAGGACTGCATTCTGCAAATAAACTATATTTATACGTAATAAAACAAAAAAAATAAATTATTGGTTGGGAATCATTATAAGAAACTAGGAACTATCTATATATAATTATATATATTATATGGGAGTTTCTGTTCGCACCCCCATATTTACTCTTTGCACCATAACTTCTCCATGCACCTTCTTTTTTACTCTTTGCACCCTTCAAATGGACTATATTGCCCTTACATATAAAATATGTTTTTTAACTTAAAAAAAAAACATAAATCTGAAAATTAAAATCAATAAAGCAGTTTAAAAAAAAACATAAAATCTGAAATTTTAAAAACTCAAATCACCAAAAAGTAAAAAAAAAAAACGTCAGAGTGAAAAAGAAAAAAAACAGTGAAAGTCGACTTTCACCGCGGAGATAGTTTGAAATCGAGCCGAAGAAAATTGTTCGACATTCTACTTCAAGGCCGGCGACTTCCAAGCTAGTTTCATGGATCGATTTGGTGAGTTTCATGTTCTTTTTTGGTTACTTAATACATTATATTTCATAAGATTTTAAATTGTTGGATTTTTGTTTAAATCAAGTTTTGCAATAGTTTAAGATGTTAGGATAGGTTATTAGGATGCTTAGATGCTAGTTTGGGTTGAATGTGGTGAAAAAATGGGGGTTTGTGACGAGATGGTGACTAGGTTTTGCCCTGATGCGTGTTCTATTCGAACTGTATACTCTGATTTTTTTGTTAGAGTTCGAACTGTGATAGCCGAACATAGAGGGTGAGTTCGGCTTTTAAAATTCAAACCTATACTTAGCCAAATTCAAGCCTCTAACATGTTCGGCTTTTTAAAACCGAACATACAAGAGGTGTTCGGACTCAAAACGCCGAACATGATGGAGGCTTGAATTTGGCTAAGTATTGGTTCGAATTTTAAAAGCCGAACTCACCCTCTATGTTCGGCTTTCACAATTCGAACTCTAACGGCTTAAAATTTTCTAAGTATAGGTTCGTCTTCTATAGTTCGAACTCTGTTGTGCAGTTTGATTTTTACAGTTCGAACCATCATCTGACTTGTGATTTTTTGTGCAGCTGCTCACTATGATAGGAGGAGACCAATGGCATCCGCGAGGCGGCAATCAGCACAGGAGCGGTGGCAAGCAGAAGCCGAAGAACAAGCACGAACCCAAGCCGAAGAAGAGATGAGGCATGAGCATAATGAAGAGTTCGAGGGTAATGAGGGTGATGAGGGGGATGCAAATAATGAGGAGGACGATGATGAGATCCGGAGAGGTCCATTCCCCGGTGGCCCTACAGATACATCAGTGCTGCACAACTTTAAATAAAAATAAAAATTCGATTTTAATGGAGAACACATGTTCGAAAATAAAAATTTGATTTTAATGGAGAACACATGTTCGAAAATAAAAATTCGATTTTAATGGACAAGTTCGAACTTTAAAACTCGAACAACCTTATCTAGTTCGAAAACATTAGTTCGAACATGTACATCAAAAAAATTTCAAGTTTGGTTCGACTTTCAAAGTTCGAACATTGTGTTTATGTTCGATCTTCATTGTCCGAACACATTGAAAAATGTTCAAACTGTAAAACCCGAACAAAACGTGAAAACAGGTCTACGAAAACTGTGAAATCTCGAAATTCAATCGGTACAAACTAAACAAAATGACTTACATTGCTTTGTTCATCTTCATTTTCATCCTGCATTGTCTCTCTTTTCATTTTTGCCACAATAATTGCACAACTACAAACTAGGTTATTGAGTACAAATTGTGTTCAATAATGTAACTTTCTTTTTGGGGTTCAAATCGGATAATTTTCTATTTTCACAGATTTATTAATATATTTTATATTGTTTAAATTTTTGTTTTTATTTTAATTTTATTTTGGGGTGCATTGAGTAAAAAAAATGGTACAAGGACGTAATTAAAGGGTAATTTAGTCAACTCGTAATTATTTTATTTTTGTCTTTTTATTTAAGGGGTGCAAAAGAGAAACTCCCATATTATATTTCCAAAATACTTCAACATAATAATATACTCCTAATTTAAATTATTTATACTAATATATTGCAAGTGAAAATCAATATACACAAATACCGGATTAAATCTTCCGTTACACTTAGTGCAACACTTGGTGCTACACAATTAAATTTATTAATTTTTCTTCAATTTTTCATTCAATTTTAATTTATTGTGCTTTAGTTTAATTTTACACTTATTAATCAGGGTTTATCCCTACCCAATTAGTGTATGTAATTATTTTTTATGAAATAATCAAATATTAATTAGAAAATGAAATTTTATATTAAAAAAACAAGTATATACCTTAATTGGGTAGAATAAACTCTAATTAATAAGTGTAAAATTAAACTAAAACACAATAAATTGAAATTGAATGAAAACTTGAAAAAAATTAATAAATTTAATTGTGTAGTACCAAGTGTTGCACTAAGTGTAACAGAGGATTTCACCCGCATAAATACTATAAATCCATAAAAATCGTGGATATTACTACTTCAATTCTCAAAATGAAAATAGTTAAATTAATATATACGATAGTTATGTAATTATTTTAATTTAATTTAGATTAATGAGAAGGTATTCCCTGCACCAGGTGCTATATCACACCAAATGAGACAGAGCGTGGCTCCACGCGCGCCCACGCGCCCGTCTTTTTTTTTCTTTCTTTTTTTTTCTGGCCGTTTTTTTTCCTATTTTTTCATTTTTCTGGCAGTTTTTTTTACGTTTTTTGTCCTTTTTTTCAATTTTCTTTGTTCCCCAAAAATATATACTCTAAAATAACATTAGTGAACCCTAAAATTAAAATAAATTGATTTAATTTGTTTGAAATGAGTATGAAATAGAATTAATAAATCCTAAAAAACACAAAATAAACCCCCTAAAAACACTCCCCAAAAAACACTAAAAACACACAAAATAAAGCCCAAAAAACCCCCAAAAAACCCAAAAAACACAAAATAAACCCCTAAAACCACCCCCCAAAAAATCCTAAAAATACAAAATAAACCCATAAAAACACCCCCCAAAAAACTCTAAAAAACACAAAATATACCCTAAAAAAATAAACCCCCCCCCTAAAAAACCATGAACCCTAAAAAAAACCCTAAAAAACATGAACCCTTTAAAAAACCATGAACCCTAAAAAAACTCTAAACTACTAAGCTCTAAACATTAATTCGAATGGAAAAAATCACAATTTGAACTAAATAAACAAGTATAAAATAACTAGCAGACCCCTTACTTTTTAATGATACAGATGATACTTTTCGAATTTTTGGTGATACTTTTTAGTGAGACTGTTGATACTGATTTAACCGTTTTTTCTACTTTTTTGCGGGTTGACCCGGCCAACGCAGTTTGACCGCGTTAACCGGGTCAAAGCGCGGGTTTGACCCGACCTGTCTTAAATAACACTATTTACAACAGGTGCATGGAAGTGTTTGTCTAGAATTTATGATGATATATTATTCAAATAATCTATATTTATTAATTAAAACGTCTATTATTATTTTGAAACTTGTAGACGATGCACTTAAATTGCTTTTGTATAATAATAACAGTAATGCATGCATACATTAATGCACATGTGAAATATATTTCTCGATATAACTGAAATAATAAATCTTTATTAACAATCCTTTTCGAATTTATAAGAAATACTAAAATAATTTCTTCAAAAAATAATGCTATATATGATGATAATTATTTAATGGAATTACTTATGTGTTGTGAACTCATGTGTACACCTACTAAGTATGGACATAAGAATATATACTTTAAGTAACTTATATTTATCGTTTTAAGATTTTCAAAAAATTAATGTATAAATATTTTGATAAATATACACCTTCCTATGAAATCCTTTTAAGATATATTTTTCCTAAATATATTAATTACGATTTCTCACTTCCTATATTAAAAGTAAGACATTTTGTAAGGATTTTGGTAGCGTTAAAATTAAGTGTGTGTGTGTGTGAAAATATGTAGAATGATAAATAATTATTTACAAGTTATTGTGTTTTAGTTTAATTTTACACTTATTAATTAGGGATTATTCTACCCAATTAGGGTATATAATTATTTTTTAATATTAAATTTCATTTTCTAATTAATATTTGATTATTTCGTAAAAAATAATTACATACACTAATTGGGTAGGGATAAACCCTGATTAATAAGTGTAAAATTAAACTAAAACATGATAAATAAAAATTGAATGAAAAATTGAAGAAAAAATTATAAATTTAATTGTGTAGCACCAAGTGATGCACCAAGTGTAGCGGAAGATTTAATCCGGTATTTGTGTATATTGATTTTCACTTGCAATATATTAGTATAAATAATTTATATTAGGAGTATATTATTATGTTGAAGTATTTTGGAAATATAATTTATATAATTATATATAGATAGTTCCTAATTTCTTATAATGATTCCCAACCAATAAATAAATTAATTAGTTTATATATATATATATATATATTACTTAATATTATTATAATTTCTAAATCCAGAATTTCGTTTAGGCTGGAAAATGAAGATTTTCTAATTATATATTATATAGATATAGATATAGAATAGATGATTTCCTCCATAAAAAAATAGAAAGGTAAACTGAAAATTGTGATATAACACATTTTTTTGTTTTACTATGTATAAATATAGTTTATTTGCAGAATGCAGTCCTATTTATTTATAAATAAATTTATCAACGATCACATGATTCACCACTTTCTTCCCTGCCCATATTTGTGCATAAATTAATATATGAGATTCATCGTTTGTTTCCTAGTATTGCATAAATTAATGAGATAGACATCCCCAAGACTTTGTTATCGAAATATAATGTATATATTATATTTTAATTAACAATCATAATTAATATTTATTACTAATTAAAATTTGAAAATTTAAAAAATTATATACCTTAATCATGAAATATTCAATCCTCTATAGTCGATATATATTAACTAAAAATTAAAATTAATTTAATACTAAAAAAAGTTATAAACCAAATTTGAATGGAATAGATCATAAATAATATAAAATTATAAAATTTGCATTAAATCAAAAGAAATTGAATTGTATACAAAATGAAAGAAAAAATAATAAAATTCATAATAGAACACGAAGTGAGATAAATTCAACTATATATATATATATATATATATATATATATATATATATATATATATATATATATATATATATATATATATATATATACAGAAATGATATGCTGCCCACCTCAAATACGCGCCTCCCGTGAGCGACTCCACGTGAGCAGGTTTTTTAATTTTTTTTTCTTTATTTTTTTAATTTTCTTATACATTATCAGGTCCGCTGCTTCTTGGTACATTCTCTTTCCCTCTCAAACATTTTAGTTCTCTGTTCTCTAAAAATTTGATTTTTTTTTCTCCATTTGCGTTACTCAAAAAAATCTTAAGATTAAATTATCAAAAAAGATTGAATGAAAGAATATTTGGAATTACTCTAGCAATTAAAGTGTTAAACTCGATACAAAAATTGGAGCCCCTGGCTAGGTTTCTATAAAGTTTTGATTTCGGCATCTGTTTCGATCTCAGCCAATTCTACCATCATAAATCAATGTTGGAAAGTTTGTAGGTGAAGGAAGAGATCTGATGTGCAAATTACTGATGATGTTTAAAAGCTACAGTTATCGAAAGCATAATCCATCTATTAATGTTGAATATGTTAAAACCTTCAAGAATATTCCACACAAAATATAGTCGAAATCATAAAGAAATTTCACACCCAAAAAGTTGAATCTCATCCACGCATCATCTAGAAATTCCCAGAAACTTACAATTAAATTGGAATTGGTGGTCGATAATAATATTCCTAAGGAAAGATCATCATAATCATACTATTTATTTAGTAATTAACTGCAAAAATCCCTTTCGGAGAGTAAATTGCAGTAAGAACTAAGAATTACAGATAGGGAGAATCAACGGACGTGTTGTAAAAATTTAGAGAGGAGGTATTTTTTTCCTCTGCAAGAACCGCGATGAAAAGAAAAAGGAAAAGAATTGGAGAAGAAATAACGAACAATGAAGGAAAAAAAATCAATTCAGAAATACCAAAATTAGCGAAGAAAAATCCGACGTGGGGGTCGCTCACCAAAGTCGCTCAGATTTGTCGCTTAGCATATCATATCTATATCTATATATATATATATATATATATATATATATATAGGATCATTCATTTGTGAACACTAGACTTGGGTGTAATTTGTGGACAAATTATATCCATTAATCTTTATAGATCAACGGATGATATTAATTTGGGGTTAAAAGTTTTAAGAATTCTATTTTTACAACCCAAAGATTGTGTTAATCTTTATGATTTACTATATTAGTATGATATAGTGCACCGATATAAGGCAAATTATAATTAAACTAATTTAATTGTATTCATTTTCTTATTATAGGCGGATTGATATGGGCTATGTATATTGAATGCATATATGATATATATATATATATATATATATATATATATATATATATTAGCTAGACTTGACTCGAAATATATTTAAAATTTTAATCATTCACATATTAGATTAATAATTTCTAGTTTTATAAATGTAATTTTAGCAGGAAAATATTAAATTTCTATTTTTGGATGCGGTGTTGTTATTATGTATTATATATATATATATAGATTATATTTCCAAAATACTTCAACATAGTAATATACGCCTAATATAAATTATTTATACTAATATATTGCAATTGAAAATCAATATACACAAATACCGGATTAAATCACTACAAAAAAACTTGATCTAGCGACCTTTTAAATATAGTTTAAAATTTTGAAATTATTGATTGACCCAGGCCCGCCCATGAATGAGCCCTTAACCCTACCCGAAAATACTTCAACATAATAATATACGCCTAATATAAATTATTTATACTAATATATTGCAATTGAAAATCAATATACACAAATACCGGATTAAATCACTACAAAAAAACTTGATCTAGCGACCTTTTAAATATAGTTTAAAATTTTGAAATTATTGATTGACCCGGGCCCGCCCATGAATGAGCCCTTAACCCTACCCGATGAAAGGCCCGCGCCCAAGCCTTCCAAGAATAATTGTATACAATATGCACCTAAGAGGATTCGAACCTGTGACCTCCGAGAAGGAAGTCCAAGCACTTATCCATTGGGGCAAGTTCAATTGATGTTATATTGATAGCTTAAACAATATATATACTTATACGATTTTTTCATAATTTATTTTTCTTTATCTCTATAAATTAAAAGTGTTCTATTATTATTAATATATTTATATCTATTTGTGCACAAATATATATATATATATATATAATATTGATATTATATTATATTATATTAGATATCTGTATATAAGAACTATAATTTAAGGTGATACTTATTAAGTATCCATGCATACAAAAATTATATCTCTAATATAAATTTAATATGGAGAAAGATTATAAAAGTATTTAATTAAATTATTTTTAAAATTATATATATGTGTGTATATATAAATATCATGGTCAAAATGTGGTTAAATAGTCTTACTTTGTGTTTCATACTAAATATCATGATGAATTAAATTATTTTTACTTACATAATAAATAACTATAGTTTATGTAACACCCCAAGATTTTATAATAGGCCCAAATCTATTTTTAATCGTGATTTCATGGCCCAAATGAATAAATTTAGGCATTCTATTATTTAGGCCCAATTCATGGGCTTTTTAGCCCATTTACATTTTTAATTATTTTTTAGAACTATAGTTATCGGAATGAGACGATCGAACATGGTAGATGATAGTGCTCGTCGATACAAATCCATAGAGACTAATTTCACCTAAGTGGGACTTCATTTGACCAAGTTATGATTTAATTAGGAATTTAATTAAATTTTAGGTTAAGATATGGAGGGGTATAAATACTCATTTCACTCCTTAGCTAGGTCATTTTTGGAGGATCCATTTTAGGTCAGCCCCCCCTCTCTCTTCTCTCTCCCTCTTGCCTCCCCTCCTCCCCGTCGCCGGCGCCGCTGTCATCGCCGCCGGAGCCGCCGGTCGGAAAAATTCCGGCGACCTTTATTTTCACATGCAATTACATTTTTGGAATCCTCTTCTTCTCCTCTTTCTTATTCTTCGATTATTTTTAAGAAATTTTGAGGTTTAGGCTTCCGATTTTCGGATCTAAAAATGGGTTAATCCCTAGCATTTTAATACCTCATTTCTTTTTTTATATTTCAACTTTATTTTTGATTTTAGTATCTATATTGTGATTTAAGGAAACAACCCGGGACAACAACCACCTAGGAATGCACGTGCTTTTACCTTGAACCAACAAGAAACAACTCAAGCACCTGGGAACATGGCAGGTATGATTGATATTCATAACACCCCAATACTTGCACTCTTTGACACTGGAGCAACACACTCGTTCATATCTATGAGAACTTATAAGAAGTTGGGAATTTTAGGAGAAAACTTGAGTGAACCCCTAGAAGTAAGTATACCATCAGGAATGATGCTTGTAGCTATTATGATCTGTGCTAGATTAGAGTTAAATTTCGATGATAACTATCTTAGGGCAGACCTACACGTGCTAGAAATGAATGATTTTGATATAATTCTTGGAATGGATTGGCTTAAAGAAAATCGTGCAACAATACGATGTCCCGAGAAAGAAATAACGCTCCAACTGCCAGGAGAGCCAGCGTTCACTTATTATGGATCAAAAGTAGGGGCGACGATACCTATGATATCTCCTATGAAAGCAAATAAGATGATCAAGAAGCAAGGATGTCAGGCTTTCCTTATAAGTTTGATAGGGGACAAGACCAAATGAGTAACCATTGAAGATGTGCCTGTTGTTCATAACTACCAAGATGTTTTTCCTGAGGAGTTGTCTGGAATCGCACCTGATCGTCAAATAGAGTTCACTATCGACCTTATCCCTGGAGCGGCCCCAGTATCAAAAGTACCATATCGAATGGCGCCAAAGGAACTTGAAGAGCTAAAAGTCCAACTACAAGAATTATTGGATAAAGGATTCATCAGACCTAGTGTTTCACTTTGGGGAGCTCCTGTGTTGTTTGTCAAGAAGAAAGATGGATCACTATGCATGTGCATAGATTACAGGGAGTTAAACAAATTGACAATCAAGAACAAGTACCCTCCACCTCGAATTGATGACCTGTTTGATCAACTCAAGGGTGCTAGAGTTTTCTCCAAGATTGATTTGAAATCGGGCTATCATCAATCGAAGGTGAAGAAAGATGACATACCAAAGACAGCTTTTCGGACACGGTATGGTCATTATGAGTTTCTGGTGATGCCATTTGGACTGAGCAATGCGCCAGCTATATTCATGGATTTAATGAATCGAGTTTTCCACCAATACTTAGATAAGTTTGCGCTAGTATTTATTGATGATGTACTCATCTACTCCAAAGATGAGAAACAACACGAGGAATATCTAAGAGTAGTAATGGAGACATTGAGGAAAGAGAAGTTGTATACTAAGTTCAGCAAATGTGAATTCTGGTTGGACGAAGTTATCTTTCTAGGTCACATAGTTTCAGCTCAAGGCATCAAAGTAGATCCCTCCAAGGTGGAGGTAATGAGTGATTGGAAGTCCCCTACTAATGTCGGTGAAATTCATAGCTTTCTAGGCTTAGCTGGTTTTTATAGACGGTTTATTGAAGGATTCTCCAAGATTGCAAAACCTATGACCCAACTACTAAAGAAGGGAGTGAAATTCCTATGGACAGAAGACTGTTAAGGAAGTTTTCAAGAACTTAAGAAGAAATTCGTAACTGCTCCTGTGTTAACTGTTCCTGATGGAGCAGAAGGTTTTGTCATTTGTACATATGCATCTCTGCAAGGAATAGGATGTGTGTTGATGTAAAACAGAAAGGTTATAGCCTATGCATCTAGGCAGTTGAAACCACATGAGGTCAACTACCCTACTCATGATTTGGAGCTTGTAGCCGTTGTTCATGCCTTGAAGATCTGGAGGCACTATCTTCATGGAGTCAAGGGAAACTTTTTGGTGGAAAGGCATGAAGAGGGATATTGCGACTTTCGTAGGACACTGTTTGGTTTGCCAGCAAGTAAAGGCGGAACATCAACGACCCGTGATTGGGTCCAAATTTACACTTATATTTCCGGTTTATGCTCACTAGACAACTATTTAGGACCACACCCGCAATTGGACGGGGTCAATTGTAGACGCAATAAGCTTAACCCGAGTCGATCTCTCAAGGAAGACTTTATAGGAAAGAATTATCTAAAGACTACACATGCTTTCAAGTAAACAACTAAAATAAAATCTAAACATTCTAACAAGGGGGTTTGATGATGATTATGCTATGAATTCAAAATAGATAATAAAGCAAGACAAATAAATGCAAATACACAAATTAAATTAAGATTAGAGGAAATAGGTTGGCTTAAGGTATTAGGGTGTAGATTCTCTCAATGGTTTTATCACTATGCTTTATTCAAGTTGATAATGCTACTCTCACAAATACGATAGACCCTTCCGATTAGTTTAACTTCAATTACTGTCACCGTCTATCCGTTAAACCTCTCTTAGCTATATCGTACAAGTAAGATTGACATATAGGCTTAGGAACCTCATCCACCTAACGTCGAAGGAACCAATTTCCGGATTTAGATTCACAATCAAGACTCCTCTAAATCCTATCAATGTTCAAGTAGTGATCAAGTACCTAAGCATGAAAGAGCACGATTCCAACAACAATAATCAACAAGAACAAACATAGATCAAAACCACATCGATCCTTTACCCCCTAATAGAGAGATTAGCCACTAAACATGCTTAAAACAACACATATATCATAGAAGAAAGTCATTTCATAAATTAAATGCAAACAACAATAACTTCTACAATATTACGTATCCTTCAAGAGTTTGGAACAACCTCCACAAATACATCCAAGAAATATAAAGAAAAACACAAGATAAACCTCTTCCGAGCTTAGCTTCCGCGGATGGCTCGTCGTCGGTCTGTCTCGTCTCTTCTCCATCTCCTTTGGTTCGATCCCCTTGCTCTTCCTTTTCTCCTCTTCTCTTAGGTGAAGGTGATGGTATGAAAATGATGAGAAATGGTGTAGAGATTTAGTGTGTGTAGTGTGTGTGTAGAGAGAATGGAGGTAGAGTGATAGAGAAGATGAAGTGGTGTGTAGAGAGAGAGATGATGAATGGTAGTGAATGATGATAGATATCATATGAATATGAATCCCCAAAATCTATATGAGATATGAGAGAGAAGAATGAGATACGTAAGAGAGAGAGAGTTTGTGTAGAGTATGGTGGAAGGCATAGGGGTGTAAGGAGAGAGGAAAGGTGATGGGAAGGGGGCATTAAAAGCTAGAGATTTGTGGGAGATTTGAGGGGATTTTGGGAGCAAAAGTCCAAAAGGCTAGAGTTAGGTTAAATTAATCCCTACTCCTAGTACTTAGATTAGGTTGGCCCCAAAAAGTCTAAAATCCCCATGCAAATGGAAGGAATGAAGGAAGAAGGATAATCTATTTGGTCCAAGATGCCAATAGATGGGGCGAGAGACTTGTGCAAATCGGCGTGAACGGGACGAACAGCGCGAACTGCGCGCCCGCGGAGTTCCGGACGTCGTGCGGCCGCGGAGACTTCTGCGCTCGCGGGGTGCCGCGCCGAGAGCACCTTCGTGCGGTCGCGGGACTCGCGCGGTCGTGGGTTCTTCATCACCACATGTTGCACGGCCGCGGGGTTCTCTTCGCCTTCCGGGTTCATCTCTTCCGGCCTATCTTCGCTCCACGCTACCTTAGTACCTAAAAATCAAGATTTTGCGTACAAAAGCTCAAGTTTTTCATAACTTGGCATATTCCACTATGAGAGCAACAAGTGAAGATAATCACACGAAATCAAGAAATAAATGAGAAAAAGGAACTAGAAAATAACTTATAAAACATGCAAAATCATGCAATAAATCAACAAAATAAACACTAAACAACCCGCTGGACTTTTAAACTCACTCGAAGTCCCTGAATGGAAATGGGAACACATTACAATGGACTTTGTCATTGGGTTACCGAAAACAGTACGCAATAACCAGACAATCTAGGTTATTGTTGATAGATTGACCAAATCAGCACACTTCTTGCCAATAAGACATAATTTGGGATTAGATGAGCTGGCTCAAATCTATATCAAAGAGATTGTTCGTTTGCATGGAGTTCCTGTGTCTATTACTTCAGATCGAGATAAACGTTTCACCTCAAAATTTTGGACAAGTTTACAAGATGCTATGGAACTAGACTGAATTTTAGCACTGCTTTTCATCCTCAAACTGATGGCCAATCAGAAAGAACCATACAAAACCTTGAAGATATGTTGAGGACTGTAGTTCTGGATCAAGGTGGAAGTTGGGAAGACTACTTGCCTTTAGTGGAATTTGCATACAATAATAGCTATCAGGCGACCAATGGGATGGCACCTTATGAGGTTTTGTACGGTCGAAGGTGCAGATCACCACTCTATTGGGATGAGGTTGGAGAGAAGAAAATTCTGGGCCCCGAATTGGTGCAAGCCATAGAGAAAGCTGCCAACAAAATACGAACCAGAATTAAAGAAGCTCAAGATAGACAGAAGTACTATGCGAACAAGCGTAGAAGAGACTTACACTTTGAAGTAGGAGATAAAGTCTTCCTTAAGATATCCCTGGTTAAAGGAATAATTCATTTTGGAAAAAAGGGGAAGTTGAGACCACGTTTCATTGGCCCTTATGAAATTCTCGATCGAGTAGGAGAAGTTGCTTATAGGCTTACATTGCCACCCAAACTAGGAGGAGTACATGATGTATTCCATGTGTCGATGCTACGCAAATATGTTTTTGACACAAGTCACATTGTACACGATGAAGATGTGGAGGTAGATCTTGATCTTACCTACCAAGAGGCTCCAATAGCGATTCTCGACCGCAAGGTTTAAAATTTATGAAACAAAGAGACAGTGCTAGTGAAAGTGCAGTGGAGCAGGCACGGAAAGGATGAAGCCACATGGGAAATTGAAGAAGAAATCAGGAGGCAATATCCAAACCTAACCTTACTAGGTACTTGAATTTCGGGACGAAATTCTTTTAAGAGGGGTAGATTTGTAACACCCCAAGATTTTATAATAGGCCCAAATCTATTTTTAATCATGATTTCATGGCCCAAATGAATAAATTTAGGCATTTTATTATTTAGGCCCAATTCATGGGCTTTTTAGCCCATTTATATTTTTAATTATTGTCGAGACCTATAGTTATCGGAACGAGAAGATCGAATATGGTAGATGATGGTGCTTGTCGATACGAATCCATAGAGACTAATTTCACCTAAGTGTGACTTCATTTGACCAAGTTATGATTTAATTAGGAATTTAATTAAATTTTAGGTTAAGATATGGAGGGATATAAATACCCATTTCACTCTTTAGCAAGGTCATTTTTGGAGGATCCATTTTAGGTCAGCCCCCCCTCTCTTTTCTCTCTCCTTCTCGCCTCCCCTCCTCCCCGTCGACGGCGTCGGCGCCGCCGTCATCTCCGCCGGAGCCGCCGGTCGGAAAAATTCCAGCCACCTTTATTTTCACATGCAATTACATTTTTGGAATCCTCTTCTTCTCCTCTTTCTTATTCTTCAATTATTTTTAAGAAATGGGTTAATCCCTAGCCTTTTAATACCTCATTTCTTTCTTTATATTTCAACTTTATTTTCAATTTTAGTTTGTATATTGTGATTTAAGGGCTGTTTTGGATGGATGACTTTAAAAAAATATTTTAAATTTTATTTATGGTGTTCTTGAACACCTTAGATGTTAAATGATTGATTAATGAAAAGAAAAGAAAAAGAAAAGAAAAAAAAATATAAGATTTGTGCATGTGTGTGCAATCTGCCGTGAGAGTGTGTGTGTGTGTGTGTGTGTGCTGTTTGTTATGTGGTTATGTGTGTGTTTGGGCGTGTGTTTGTATGTGTTTTTATTTTATTTTTATTTTATTTTATTTTTTTAGATCTATGAAACTATTTAATAAAGAGTATAGGTTAATATTTTCAAAAGGTTGAGTAGCCCAATGGTGCATGTTTAAATTAATATCAAAAGGGTCTAAGGTTCAAATCTTCTTGCATGCATTTTTATTAAATCTCCTTTTGTAATTAATGTCCTCTGCTTCAACTTTAAATTAATTAAAATCATGTGTAAATTTTGAAAATGATAACTAGTTTAATGGATATGTTCAAATTTATTAATTAAAAGGTCTAAGGTTCAATTATTCTTACATGTATTTTTAAATCTCTTTTATTGTAATTAATGTCCTCTGTTTCAACTTTAATTAAATAAAAGCATGTTATAAATTTTGAAAATTGTATCTAGCTTAATGGATATGACTGGATTTGTTAATTAAAAGGGAGAGGGTTCGATCCCTCTTAATGCAGTTTTCTTTCATTTTTAATCATTTTTATCTAAGATGATTTTAAACTTTATATAATTAATAACATCATTTAATTTTTGAAAATAGCATATGGTTTAATGGTTAGTGTGCAGATTAATAGCATATATATATATATATATATATATATAATTAACTATAGATGATTACTTTCGAAAACAGGGCTTAGTCTAATGGTTAAGTGTTCTGATTAAACAGGGCTTAGTCTAATGGTTAAGTGTTCTGATTGTGTTTAGGAGGTCCAGGGTTCAAAACCATTTGATGTAGTTTTAATTCTCATTTTGTGTAATTAATTCAAAGCATTTATGAAGCTATTTAATTAAAACAGTTTGTTTTAGATTGTATAAAATCATTTAGTATAGTGGTTAAAGTATCATTATTTTACATTTAAGATCATGGGTTTAAATCCTTTTGACCACAATTTTATTTATGCATTTAATTATTTTACTTCTTTTTACATTTTTGTTTGGTTTTGGATTTAATTCAAATTAAGCATATTGTATTATAAGTGATACTTTATTGGTATTGAAATATTATTATTATTATTATTATTATTATTATTATTATTAAAGCCTTACTTTAATTATTATGATTTTAATCCATATATTATACTCGATCAAGGGCTCGGGTATAGCTTAAAGCTAGGATTACCCGTTTGATCTTTAGGCGTTGTCTTTTCGTGACTTTATTTTATAGATATACCTTATACCCTTATTTACATTATAGAATAGGTTAATTACCCTAATAAGTTTCTAAGACATAGCCTTTATGTGTAGGTCTTAACCCAAGGCAGCAGGCTTAGCACGTTCAAGTTGAGATTAAAGCGACAACTACATTTAGCTAGAAGGTGGGCTTACTTACTAAAACTCTTTCGAAAATGTATTTAAACTTTCGTCCAATATCGAAAAATGAATTATGATTTATGTTTATGTTGCTCATTATGGATTTGATACGACTCATATGAGGATATCCGAATATGTTATGAATATGCTATAGATGATATGTGATCACATTAGGGTCGGTCTCCACTATTTTTAATGAGCGTATGAATTGTGACATCAAATGTGAAATTGTTATTTTGATTATTGTTATTTCTTTTATGCAAATTATGAGACGAATGTATGAGTATGTCCACGGAGTGTTTTCTGGCACTCAGCCCCATTATTTAAAATGTTTTTCAGGTAATTGATGACGGCAGGTGGTGGATGTGGACCAATGGGGACCTTTTGTTTTTAGTTGACCATCTTTTGAATTTATTAGTTATGGTCAAACTATTATATGATTTATATGCTTCTGCTGTATGCTTTGTTGATGGTCAACTGTATGATTCTTAATTTCTATGCTTCCGCTGAACCTTGACTTTTGCCACGTGTACGCCTATGAGCGTTTTGGTCATGTTATGTTTCATGAATTGATTATTATTATTTTGATGTAGTTGACCGGTCAGTTTTCTTAAGATCTATTTCTATTGGTTCTTGATTAGTCAAATATATTGATTCTTGGTGTTTGACTAGTGAACGTAAGCTTCTTTGATATAGCAAATCTCAAATTGATTATTCTATTTGGAAATTTTTCTATGGGATTTTCTCCTTCGCGTGTGTTTCCATTAACACGCTGACCCCTCCGGGTTTGGGGTGCTACAGTTTATAATTAAAAATTAAAATCCATTATATACTATATTATTTTGAATATTAGTTAGAAATTATTTTCTATCATACTGATAACTAATTTGTATGTTTAAGTTATTAAGTTTTAATAAATTATTACATTATATACTATATTAAGTGTAAAATAATATAAAATTATAATACAATAATAATTATTATTTAAAAGTACAATTAATTATTAATTAGACATAAATTAATGAATTAATTATGAATAAAATTTAAAAATAATAAATATGAATTATTATTTATTAAATATAATGGATACTTAACTATTATATTAGTCGCAAAAATGAATTATTACAAATGAGACAATATAAGATAAATTGAACACTTTTAAATAGTTAACTAAAATTCATTAAACTTAAGAAGGTTTAGATTTTTTGACTATTAGGTATTTAGTGTATATTTATGTATATATTTTCACAGTATATTTTAGTTTGTTAATGTATAATTGAATTATCTTGTAGTAGTAACTATAATAAATATTATGTTAAACTTAATAGATTTTTTTAAATATGTAATAATATACTAATTAGTTTATTTATGAGAATAGTAATAAAGCTAATTAGAATAGATTTGTATTTAATAAGGAAATAATACAAATTTAAAGATGTGATATTAATAAATGTGTATAGTTGCGATATTATTTTTTCAAAAATTAAAATAAATGAATAAAAATATAAAAATGATTTTAATAGGGAGAATATTTGTACTAGAATAGATTGAAATCATGTTAATTTATTTTAAAAATAATTAAATAAAATTTAAAAAATAAAAAAAAAATAAAAAAATAAAAAAATCTAGCTACGGGGTTCCCGTCGCTAAGTTGTAACTACGGGAACCCCCGTCACTAGATTTATAAAAATAATGATATATTAAAATTTTAAAATCTAGCTAAGGAATTCCCTGTCGCTAAAATTAGCTACGGGGAACCCCGTCGTTAGCCCGTCGCAAGATTTTTCGTCGCTATTCTCGTCGCTAGTGGCGACCCGTGTCGGCCCCGTCGCTAGTTCCCGTCGCTAGATTGACCTTTTTTTGTAGTGAATCTTCCGCTACAGTTAGTGCAACACTTGGTGCTACACAATTAAATTTATAAATTTTTCTTCAATTTTTCATTCAATTTTAATTTATCTTATTTTAGTTTAATTTTACACTTATTAATCAGGGTTTATCCCTACCCAATCAGTGTATGTAATTATTTTTTACGAAATAATCAAATATTAATTAGAAAATTAAATTTAATATTAAAAAAATAATTATATACCCTAATTGGGTAGAATAATCCCTAATTAATAAGTATAAAATTAAACTAAAACACAATAAATTGAAATTGAATGAAAAATTAAAAAAAATTAATAAATTTAATTGTGCAGTACCAAGTGTTGCACTAAGTGTAACAGATGATTTCACCCGCACAAATACTATAAATCCATAAAAATCGAGGATATTACTACTTCTCAAAATAAAAATAGTTAAATTAATATATACGATAGTTATGTAATTATTTTAATTTAATTTAGATTAATATATATAAATCACTTTAATTACACATGCAACTATCAACATATTCATACTCTCCAAAAAGGATAATATGGTCTTTTACACATAAACTAAATATGGAGAGATCCATTACTCAATATAAATGTATGTATCCTATAAATAAACATTGCATCAAAATATACAAGAGAAAAGAATGCGCAAAGTAAACATGCATTGTCTGTGAAAGGATTCCAAAAGCACTGATAATTAATTAGAAAATGATATTCAAATGTTGTAGAACTTAAAGTTTCGATTAGTATAATTGCAAGCCTACAATTGCATCTTTGTTGTAAGAAAGACAAGAAAACATTGAATAAAAGTAGAATTACTGACCAGTATTTGGGGTTTGTGGGGCTATTTCATCCATACCCATAGGCAGTGGAAAAGAGGTCTTCATAGGGCAATTGTCACTTAATCAGAGGCAACATTAGGGATTTAAATCGCAAGTTGAAATAATAAAATCAACTGCTTGATTTTCATGCTTGGAGAAAACCTAACGAATCAGGGATTTTAAAGGGTTTTTCCACTTAGTTCATTTTTTCTCACAGTAGATGTGGGCGGGCTATATCCTATATAACATTTGAATTATTTTTTTAATAATAACATTTCATGTTATCATTTATGGAATATAGTTAGCATATATGTTAAAAATAATTATAATTAAAATATATTCCAATTCTTTTAATATAAAATGTATGACTAATAGTATAAAATATAGGATTTGTTAATATTTAACCAGTTCACATAAATTTGCTTTTAATGAATAAAATTGTTGATTTTACTTTCTGTATCTTTCCAAAAAAAATTAATATAGAAAGTAAAAATACTAAAATAATTCATTAACTAATTTTAAATATAAAGGTTTAAGCTAAATGGTAAATATAAAACGATGCATTAAATAATCTTTAATTATTCATACACAACCATTTTAATTAACACATATAAATACAACGGTTCTAGGAAGAACCGTTGTATGAGCAAATATCATAGATATACAACCGTTGTTTTATAATATTTAATTTGTCTAATCTCATTAATACAATGCACAATTACAACAGTTGTGTTGGAACTGTTCTCTTTTATATAAAAGGCCGACATAAATACAACGGTTTTTTCACAAACCATTGTGAAACTCAAAATGACAACACTTTTCAAGTATAACCGTTGTTCTTTTGGCATTGCCTATTTATATATTTGTAGTGGTGAATACTTATTACAGTCTATATTTGTAGCTACTATGGTTCTTGCAGCTATTTAATTCTGAACATGTGCTTCCCCAGTTCATATGTATGTATGTATGTAAGAGTTAGCCAAATTTTTCCTCCTATTTTAAAGTTCGAATTGTTTTATCACACGTCCTGCAATATTATTTGTGATTGAGATAAAACCAATTAATTGACACTTTTACTTTAGTTTTATATACCAGCTCCTTGTTCTCATATCTTGTTACTCATAGAGTCATATGTATTAGATGGTGAGTAAGAAAGCATCTATTATTGAAAACTAGGTTATTCATTTGTATGTAAATACTTGTCTCTTGTTTTGTTGAAGCTTAGGATCGCTTTCATCATTTCCTTATTATGAATGTATTTGCAGTGCTAAAATAATATTTTGGAGCTGAGAAAGGTCTCCAGATGAAGGTTAGTCTTTCACTTGCTGCTATTATTTTCTTGCCATATATGATGATAAACGTCCAACATACATTGCAAGCTAGGAACAACAAAGTCCATACACCAACAAAACAAAATAGGATGAAAAATCAGAAGCAACAAACTAATACATTTGACCTCAATCATTCACCTACTTATCATGATTTGCAGTAACTTTAATATTCCTATTGTCCTGCAGTGTTTTTTTTTTTTTCTTTTCTCACAGTGATCCCACATCCTTTCCAGTTGGCTTAACATACTCAAAACATGCAAGAGAATGGAATTTAGTACTTATGTTATATTACGATATATAATTAAATTAGTATATATACTGTATTTATTTTACTTATGAACTTTAATTAACTAACCATTCTTCTTGAATCCTTCTATTACATGTTTTCCTCTTTCCAGAACAGGTTAGTGTCTAATTTGTTTGTTTATTTGTTATGTATAGATGTTTCTGAATTGATCGTGGTTAATGTAATACAACTCTGATTCCCGGATTGAATTTTAGATTAGTACTTTATTCAACCTCCATCCATCAATGTTCCAATAGGAACTGCAAAAAGTTTTTTCTTGCTCCAATAATGTTTGCTTTTGCAGAATTGATATATAAATATATAGCTTCATATTGATGATCAAGATTATTTTTATTTTTATTTTTTATTAATGGAGGAAATAGGAGAAGAAGTTCCCTTTTTCCCAATAATTGTTTTATCTCTTACATATACATGAATACTTGCACTACAAATACCCAGGAAAATGATGCTACAAATAGAGAATATTTGATATAATATTGGATATAGTCCTCCAATTATAGCTAACAATTCTTGTTAGTTTCTCGCCCTCATTTTAGGTTGTGTTGAAGGAAAACCTAGTTCTTACAATTTCGGGGTGAAGTAAGTCTCACATCTGTTGCACTACTTTTTTTGTCTTTGTATTTTTTGCAAATTGCTAGGAAATGAAATATATGTCTCGGAATTCGAACCTACTTTATTTCTCTTTTGATATTCAAGTCCTACCAAGATAAACATCCTACTTTATATACAACACAGCGCCCTTGTCCACTATTTTCTTAGTAGTAAAAAATAATTGCACGATTAATTTAAAAAATAACATAAAAAACCTATGATTAATATTAAGAAGACCTACGATTAATAGAAGAAAACCTACGATTAATATAAAAAAATATACGATTAATAAAAAAATATCTATAATTAATATAAAATAAACCTATGCTTAACATAATGGCTACGATTAATTATTTTAGAAAACATAAATGCTACGATTATTTAACCTTTGCATACGATAATTTAAATTCAAACAAAGCTACGATTTATTATTAATTTAAACAAACATACAATTGTACAAAATTGTCATGTGCCTAGAATTAATTCCCTAATATAATCATATGTCTACAATAAGGTAAGCTTATTTTTTCCAAAAAAACATATGCTTAAGATCAATACAAGCGCTTAAGTACGAATACGATTAAATTAAAAAATATATACCATTAAATAAAACATCCTACGATTATGTAAATCGAGCATCCTACAATCAATTTTGGTTAAAGCATCATAGGATTAAACGAACTCTAAAGATTGTACGATTAAATAGAGACATGGATTAAAATTCAACTAACTACAAAACGTACCTTTGGAAATTGCTCTAATTTCAACAATAAATAAGAATTATAATCAAGAAAGCCTATAGTAAATAATTTCATAAAAGAGAGTACAAAATGTAATTTTCCAAATTGAAATTCCTTTGCTTAACTATCGTGAGGAATAATCTCGAACTCTCATTCCGAATTTTTTTCTTGGGTTTTTTCTTCTAATTTTTGTAGTGTGAGGTTTAGCGGTTTTGATGTATATTTATTTACAAAACTCACCTACCTTTCTTACACAACGATAATTTCATTTAATTTTGGTCAACTAATTTCTACTTCATTAAATGAAGCTCATTAACTACCTCTCTTACACAAGAAATAAATGCATTAATTCCTACAATTAATCGTATCCTTACAATTAATGTTAAAAATTAATCGTGAGTTTTTATTTTATTACAAAGATATATATACAATTGAATTTAGACATTTTTCAAAGCCTACGATTAATTAAATACATAATCGTAGGAACTAATCGTATGCCTACGATTAATATGATTCACTTTAGAAACTAATTGTATGCCCGCGATTAATATTTATGGTTAATCATATGTATTTATTCATTAATTGTATGCTATTATTATTGTCTTAAAATAATTGTAGGCCTTTGCAATAATATAATCGTATGTCTTACACTTATTTACTCATTAATCGTATGCTATTATTTACTCATTAATCGTATGCTATTATTAATGTCTAAAATTAACCGTACGATTAGTGTCTAAAATTATACAATTGTAAGTTAAATATAATCGTACATAGGTAGTTGCATGCATGATTCAATTTTATTTTAATCAAATCGTAAGCTTTATACTTTATAGAAATATATAGATATGTGTGTATACTTGTTGTGTAGTTAGCAATCAATGTCAAAGTAGACTTACCCAATGATTGGGTGTGGGGACTAAGTGTGTCACAACCCTAATTGCCCACAAAACTCCATATTTTAAAAAGTTATTTTTTTTTCCCAATCACTATTTACTTTTGTCTACTTTTATCTATTTCCACAATTTTAAGAATTATATTAATTTTAATAATAAAGTTAGGGCTAAGTTTTGAGGATAAATTTGGAAAATAAAAATAAGAATAAAGATCATATTAATTTTAATCTCATATTTATCTTCAAATAAAACTAAATTCTTTTTTATTTCAAAAGCACGTGAGAGATAAGTTCGAAAATATTTTAATAAGCTCATAAATAGTAATTCTAAATCCCAAATTTATGTTCTAAAATCGCTTCTAAACTAGGAGCGCAATGTCAGATTCTCTCAAGATCATTTAATTTTATCGAATATTATTAAATAAATTAAAATTTAAATTTAAAGCAATTAAATAATTTAAATCAGGTATAAGTGGACTACTACACGTATTGTTTTATTAATTCTTTGAAAAAACAATAGAAAAATGGAATTAATATAAACAAATAATCACAGTTTTTAATTTTTTTCTATCATCATGGAGGGGGCTATACATGTTTTATTTGTTCCAACCTCACTTTTTCCTGAATTTGCTTATTCGAAAATAAATAAAAACATTGGAATCACAATAAAAAAAAAATAAAACATAAAAGAGTACTGTATTCTTTCTTTTTATCTTGATTGAGGGTGGGTTTATGGGGCTATACATTGGGGATGTAAGGGATATTTTGATTAGGGTTTTTTAAGTTGTGGATTTCAAATGTAAAAATGTCTAATAAAATGGTATCTATAATTTAATTAATTTTAGGGGTTAGAAAAAAAAAATCAGAGACTATATTTAGAATTTTCCTAAAATCATGCATTTTATTATGAGGAATTCTATTCATAGCACCCATTTTTCTCTTTCCAGTCCCTCATATTTAATTAAATATAAATATTAATTGAATAGATCACATCTTTATCCCTATAGCTCCCAATAATTCTAATAAAATAAAATTGCTTAAATGTATAGCGTCCACCTTTCCTTCATTAAAATAAATAGTAAAAAGAAAAATCGATCTTGTATAGCCCCATATGATTCTCCTTCCCCATCGTTCAACAATTGATAATGACAATTATAATAAAAAAATATTTCTCCAAATCTTGTAGATGGGTCAATACACATTCCAATAAAAATACTAGAGTAAAGGGCCAAATAAACACCCGAACTATATGATAAGTCTAGACGTATGGATTATTTTTTGACCCAAATGCACTTCTAAACTATTTAAAAAGTACAATAGGCCTTCTCAACTATTCAAAATATATCAAATTCACATTTTTCGTTTAACACCGTTAAACTTTTTTTGTTAAATAAAATGCGCACAAATTCTTAGATCTAATTCTGATTGATTCAGGCGATGACACCATATAATGTGGTATGGTTAGAAAACCCTTGCAGGGGCTTTCTAATTATAATCTCAATTTATCAATCGAGTGTTAAACGATAAAATAATTATATGGAGAAATATCGATGACGTGAGTTTGTATTACACATTAAATGTTAAATCTCGATGCTGATTCGTTGTTGAATTTTGAAATTAAAAGAGGGGTTTGAAACTCCATAGTGTGAGCTATTTGACTGTGGTTTCAATTTGTCCGATCAACATTCATAGGTGATAGAATTGAGTTTTACATATTTTAATTAATGGAAAAAACTATCGGTGTTAATATCAAGTGTCAGTTTGTTCTTTTTTGAATACTTTGTGAGAGCGATTTAAATAGTTTATGTGTGTATTTGGACCAAAAATAGTTTGTACGTCGAGATGAGATTGGACATATAGTTCGGGTGTTTTTTGGCCCTTTGCCCAAAATACTATTATCAAAACACATACTAGGAAAATGAAAATTCCTTCAATGCAAGTTGTTTATTTTGTAGTGTGTGTGCGCAAGATGAAGTAATTACTGTGGGATACTTTTTTGTTCAATTTGAGAGGCGGATTCTTCCGTCAAGGTTCAATCCTCCTTGGAAACAGATGAATTTTATTTTAAAATTTATTTTACACAACTCATTAAGGATTCTTCCGTCAAGAAATTTCGTTAAATCGACGAATTTGTTGAGACTCTTCCATTTAATCGCCTATGGGAGAGAATGATGGAGGTTGATTAGTTTGTCCATAATATAAATAAAATCAGAGGTAAAGTAATATGTTTTCCTTAATCTCATAAAATTGAGAGATATGATTTATGTTTATGAAATTTGCTAAAAACCATAAGCATAATTTATCAAACTTAGGAAATGGTTTCCTAATGTATTACACGTTTTGATGGTTTATTTGGATTAATTTATTAATAAATTGATGATAAATAACCACCAGTTGTCAGATTACCCTTATGTTAATTGTTGATTCATTATTGTGCTTAGAAATTCGTAGCATAGTTCTGGAGAAAAAATTCTTATCTATACTATGATGGCATGATCATCTGTTGAATGACGGGGAAAAAGAGAATTGTAAGAGTTATAAAAGATCAATTCCATTTTTAGTTTATTTTAATAAATAAGTAGTGGAGGCTAGGAATTGCATTTTATTTTGTTAGGGATGGGGCTATAGGGATACATATGTATATTCAAATAATATTTATGTTTTAGTTAATTATGGAGGCTACGTAGAGATAAATTGTGGCTGTTAATGGAGTTTCCCTTTTATTATTAAGGCTCAAATCATATTCTTTTCATATATTTATTATTTAAATATATTTAACGCATTATTATATTTTAAATATTTGTAGGAGACGTGTAAGGATTAACTAAGTTCAATTTTCAAAGGCAGGAATCCAACATGAATCATTATGCAAAATATTCATTTATTCATATTATACAGTTTACTCAATTTACGGATTGCATGTTCGGCTTACGAGCTGCAGAAAAATGTTACCTGGTGCTATATATTTATTGTTTGTATTATATATAATCTTGATAATTGCAGTAACTCACTGAGTTAATTAAGAGAACACTCACCCAAAACTATTATATTTTTTAGGTTTATGAAACTCGAACAATGTGCGTGGCACAGAGTGATAGTCAAATGCAATATTTGTATATTTATGTGTACGCGCGTTTACGCTGCATAAAACTCATTTTAATGAAATAATTACTTTATTTTCTATTTTACGAAATTGGGGCATCACACAAAATGTATCAAGTTTGACCCGTGTTTTGAAGGCTATTACCCAGGAATAAAATATGTATAAAAAATAATTATTATGAAAAAATTAAGAGAATCATATTATAACAAAATAAAATTAATTTATAACTATTTTAAATTATAGAAATTTTCATATTCTTTCCTTTTGGATTAATCACATATAACATATATAATACTCCCCCCATTTTTGAATAAGTGTTATTCTGGATGAATGCACACATATTAATAAATATATTAATTAGATAATCAAATTACCTTATACACCCTTATGTGAATACATTAAATAAGTTAAGTATGATTGTTTAAATGTATTACATGAGAGCAAATATGAGAAAAATGTGAATTTTTTACCTCGGTTGTATAGATTGACACTTTTTGTGAAACAAAATTAAAGTGCTAGAATGACACTTATTGTAAAATGGAGAGAGTACTATATACGAGTACCAATTAATATGTTTATCATATAGTTTGAAGATAAATATTGATGCAAATATATATGTAATGATATAAAGGCATGTAGCTAACTTATTTCTTGACCATCCATAATCTTGTCAGGTGACCTATATATAGGATCAACAAATAGAGAAAGTCGTTCTCTTGGAGATGATCTAGTGATGTAAGTTTGAGACCAAAAGTTTGAAGTTCGAATTCCACCAACACCACTAAGGATAGCGCGGCTACGGGTTACTCTCGACATAAAAATAAATAAATAGAGAAATTATTCTTACACTCATAAAAGTATTATCATGGACACTTATTTTATCTACTACTATTATAAAAGTGTGATGTTTTACAAATTTTAGTTTACCTATTATATCTGTTGTGTCCGAATTTGACTCCACACGCGAGACTACTTTGATCCGGACTCCCGCAATAGGACGGGGTCGATTGTAGGGCGGTGAGCTAACTCGGGTCGTGTCTCTCGAGGAAAGCTTCATGTGGGCGATTATCTTTCTATGCCATAATTGTTAACAAGTACAATAAAAGGAAATACATTCTAAACATTCTAAACAAGGAAAAGGAAGGTTAAACTAATCTACCTAATTAAAGCAAGTAACATTAACTAATTACACCACCAAACACAAAGATAGATGATAGAATTATGAGAAGAGCATTAGGGTATGATTCTCTCAATGGTTTCATCACTATGCTTTATTCAAGTTGATAATGCTACTCTCACAAATACAATATACCCTTCCAATTAGTTTAACTTCAATTACTGTCACCGTCTATCCGTTAAACCTCTCTGAGCTATATCATACAAGCAAGATTAACATGTTAGGCTTAGGAACCCCATCCACCTAACGTCGAAGGAACCAATTTCCGGATTTAGATTCACAATCAAGACTCCTCTAAATCCTATCAATGTTCAAGTAGTGATCAAGTACCTAAACATGAAAAAGCACGATTCCAACAACAACCAACAAGAACAAGCATAGATCAAAACCAAATCAATTATCCATCCCCTAATGTAGAAATTCGCCCAATACCATGCTCAAAACAACATAAACATCATAAAAGTCATTTATTCAACAACCAAAAGATAAAATCCATACAACTTAGACAATATTGTTTGTTGTCTCGAGAGTCTTGCGACAAATCCCCATAAATGGGCTAAAGCTAAAAGGAAAGGAAATACCAAATCGGAGCTCCTTGTCCGAGCTTAGCTTCTGCGGATGGCTCGAAGTCGGATCCCTCTTCTTAGGCCGTCATCAAAGCGGAGTCCCTCCACCAAGCTTAGCTTTTGCGGATGTCTTGGTGTCGGGCTCCTCTTCTCGAGCCTTCCTCCTTGAGCTCTAGCCCTTCTTTCCTCTTCTCCAGCTCCTTTCTCTTTCTTTGGCTCGGTGATGGTGGTGGTGAAGGTGGAGAAAAGTGGTGGAGGAAGTGGTGAATATGGAGAGAAGGAAAATGAAGTGAGATGGGTGTGATGATGTGTGGATGATGTGTGTTGGAGAAGCCTCCCCCTTTTATAATTGGGGAAAAGTCCCCTTATTTGAAGAGAGAGAGAGAGACAGAGAGAGAAAGAGAGAGAGAATCGAGAGTGGGTGAGATGGGAAGTGGTAGTAAAAAAGGTGTAGTGGTTAGGGAAAGATCGGACAAAATCTGCGTGAAAAACTGGGCTGGAACGTACCCCGCGCGCCCGCGGGGTGCCCCGCGCCCGTGGGGCTCATAGGCCGCGCGCCCGCAAGAGTCCGCGTGCTCGCGGGGTCTCTTGGCCGAGAGGGGAGTCGCGCGGTCGCGCAACCTGACAAATCTGTCTTCAGCAGCTTCCACGGTTTTGTCTCGTTCTCCCTCGTTTCTTGGCCGATTGACCCGATTCAACTTGTCATGCGCTCCTTATTTGATTTTCTATCTTCTCATTATCTTGAATCCCTCAAATTTTGCAGTCGTTTATCCTCCATTTTTTCAAGATATTATGCAAATCTACACGACTCACCAAAAGAGCAAAAGTGAAGGAAATAACATAAAAATCATACAAAAATAAAGGAGAAACACCTACTAAAGATAAAAAATACCTATGATAAAATAGGACAAATATACACTAAACAACTCCCCCACACTTAACATTTTGCTTGTCCTCAAGCAAACAAAATCATTCAAGATATGAAGCAAGAAGGAATTGCCCCCAAGAAGATCATGCACACTAGGACATTCCACACTATTTCAAACTAGAAAGCTTATCATCGGAGAGAATGACAATATTTATAAAACATGGCATGTGGCTCGTCCAATGAGAATAAGAAAGCAAGATGTTCTCAAGGTAAAATGCGACAATTATTCGATAGAACATTCTTCTCACTAACTCCCCCACACTTTATTCAAAAATAACCTGGGAATGCACCCAAAGGATATAATTCGTTAGGTGAAATCATCGGGGTAAACCGAGCTTCCTAACGTGGTTTTCCATACTCATCATGGATAAATTCAGATCAATGACACACATGATAGGAGTAGAATCCAAAGTGCAATCCCGTTATTACAACAATTAAACAAGAGGATATGGATCAAAATTCACAAGGTTTAGTCCTTAAGGATAAAATCCCTAGTGTCCTTGTGTGGTTTCCCATGCTCATAGTCGATTTAGGCGATTAGAGGAGCAGAAATCCTTATTATCCTCACTTTATTTTAACATACATAACATTTTATTCATTTTTTTTTCATTCATTTATCTTTTTTGTTTTTTATATATAAAATACATAATAGGAAGTTAGAGGAGAGAATGATTTTTTTTTTCAAGCATAATTGACACATTTGACAAGAGAATAATCAAGCCTTCAAATTCTTGGAGGACGAGACCCCACGACACAAATCATATAAATATAATCATTCTCAAGACAATTCACATTCTAAAATGAAATAATGAGAATGATTTCATGCACCATGAACATCTTAACAATAATCCCTTGAAGATTCATATTCCAAATAATCAAGTTTGACAATTACACAAGATAAATCATGCTAAGTGCGGATATCCACCAATAAAACATAATCAAAGCAAAACAAAAACGACACATAACAATTTTAAAATAAAATTTTAAAATTCAACATAAAATCAAAAATATAATCATAAAGACATAAAAACACAAGTTCACCCCCCATACTTAAATCATGCATTGTCCTCAATGCAAGAATTTAAAAGGAAGAGGAAACATTATAGAATGTAGAAGACCGACAACAGGCGCAGGCTCCTACAAAACAACACGAACAACAACCAACGAACAAGGAAAATAATACAAAAATTGGAAAATAATAAATAAAACAACTTCACTGCTTTTGGTGGCTGAAAATGTGGTGGAGGTGGCCGCGGGACTTGTAAAGAGTAGGGTTGAACTGGACCTTTTATTTATGGGGCTGATGGTGCGCGCTTGTGGAGGCTCTGCGCTCGCAGAGAGCTACATTTAGTCATTTTGGATCAGTTTCCTTCCCAGCAGCGCGCTCTCACCTCTTTGTCCCGCGAGACAACAACAAAAATAAAAACTTAAACATACTAAAATGATAAAAATTAAAACAAAGCAAGAAAACAATAAAATCATGGGTTTCCTCCCATGCAGCGCTCATTTTAATATCCCGAGCTGGACAGAGCCTCAAGAAATTATCATGGAGGATCATTGAGCACGATCGGCTCGAAGCCGTGCTCCCATAGTTGGCCTTCATTTCAAGCTTCGTTACTCTAGGAGTAAGCTTCACTCGAACTTTCCTCTTTCTAGTTGGGCACTCCTCTCCTCCTTGGTCTGTGAATGCTTTTGAACACAGGACTAGCTTCCTGTTTAGACATCTTTTACCTTGCATACACAGGCCTTAAACAAGAAAAAGGATCACACGCAACTGGAGGAGAAGAATTTAAGGCTTAAAGAAAAATAAAAGAAAATAAACACAAAGAACAAAACAAAAACAAGACAACACAACACACACAAAAACATAAATAACAAAACACAACAAAACAACACAAAAACACAAGCACTAAACAAACATAAAAATACGAAGATAACACAAAAACAATTACAACACAAAAAGATAACACGCCTAAAGCTTTCCCCGGCAACGGCGCCAAAATTGTTGTATCCGAATTTGACTCCACACGCGAGACTACTTTGATCCGGACTCCCGCAATAGGACGGGGTCGATTGTAGGGTGGTGAGCTAACTCGGGTCGTGTCTCTCGAGGAAAGCTTCATGTGGGCGATTATCTTTCTATTCCATAATTGTTAACAAGTACAATAAAATGAAATACATTCTAAACATTCTAAACAAGGAAAAGGAAGGTTAAACTAATCTACCTAATTAAAGCAAGTAACATTAACTAATTACACCACCAAACACAAAGATAGAGGATAGAATTATGAGAAGAGCATTAGGGTGTGATTCTCTCAATGGTTTCATCACTATGCTTTATTCAAGTTGATAATGCTACTCTCACAAATACAATAGACCTTTCCAATTAGTTTAACTTCAATTACTGTCACCGTCTATCCGTTAAACCTCTCTTAGCTATATCATACAAGCAAGATTAACATGTTAGGCTTAGGAACCCCATCCACCTAACGTCGAAGGAACCAATTTCCGGATTTAGATTCACAATCAAGACTCCTCTAAATCCTATCAATGTTCAAGTAGTGATCAAGTACCTAAACATGAAAAAGCACGATTCCAACAACAACAACCAACAAGAACAAGCATAGATCAAAACCAAATCAATTATCCATCCCCTAATGTAGAAATTCTCCCAACACCATGCTCAAAACAACATAAACATCATAAAAGTCATTTATTCAACAACCAAAATATAAAATCCATACAACTTATACAATATTGTTTGTTGTCTCGAGAGTCTTGGGATAAATCCTCACAAATGGGCTAAAGCTAAAAGGAAAGGAAATACCAAATCGGAGCTCCTTGTCCGAGCTTAGCTTCCGCGGATGGCTCGAAGTCGGATCCCTCTTCTCGGGCCGTCATCAAAGCGGAGTCCCTCCACCAAGCTTAGCTTCCGTGGATGTCTTAGTGTCGGGCTCCTCTTCTCAGGCCTTCCTGCTTGAGCTCTAGCTCTTCTTGCCTCTTCTCCTCCTCATTTCTCTTTCTTTGGCTCGGTGGTGGTGGTGGTGATGGTGAAGAAAAGTGGTGGAGAAAGTTGTGAATATGAAGAGAAGGAAAATGAAGTGAGATGGGTGTGATGATGTGTGTTGGAGAAGCCTCCCCCCTTTTATAATTGGGAAAAAGTCCCATTATTTGAAGAGAGAGAGAGAGAGAGAGAGAGAGAGAGAGAGAGAGAGAGAGAGAGAGAGAGAGAATCGATAGTGGGTGAGATGGGAAGTGGTAGTCCAAAAGGTGTAGTGGTTAGGGAAAGATCGGACAAAATCTGCGTGAAAAACTGGGCTGGAACGCATAACCCACAGGTCCCAGGATCGAAACCTGGCTCTGGTACCACTAAATGTAACACCCTAAATTCTATAATTTAAAATGTTACTCTTCCTATTCTTTAAAGCGGAAAATTATTAATAAAAATATCAGTTCGAATATTTTTTTTTTCCTTTCTAAAATAATCATGCTAGAAATCCTAAGAAGAAAAATAGAACACAAAATTTATATTTTTCAAAAATATATGTACTCAGAACAAAGTACCTGCATTACGTAAACACCAAGTTCATTTCAAAAAGGAACTCACAAGTTCTAAAATATAAAATTCACACTCCTAATATTAATAAAATCATATTAGCAAACCACTGCATTAAGTTAGACCAAAAAACTACTAACAAACACAAAAATACTAAATTCAAAATAGTTTACTTTCAGAAACAAGTGCAAAAGTTAAGGTCAAACATTGGAAACATTTTGAGGTAGGTGACAAAGTGTTTTTGAAAGTCGCTCCTATGAAGGGAGTGTTAAGATTTGGGAAGAAAGAAAAATTGAGACCTAGTTTTATCGGGCCTTTCGAAATTTTAGAACGAATTGCTGATGTGGCTTATCGCCTAGCTCTACCACCCAGATTGTCGTTGGTGCATGATGTCTTTCATGTTTCTATGCTAAGGAAGTATTTGCATGAGCCAAGTCACACCATTAACTATGAGGACATACAACTCAACAAAGACTTGACCTATGAAGAGGAGCCTGTTGCTGTTCTCGATAGAAAGACCCACGAGTTGAGAAATAGACAAGTTTCGCTAATTAGAGTACAGTGGAGTAGGCACGCGAAGGAAGAAGCAACTTGGGAATGTGAGGAGGAGATCCTAGCTAAATATCCATCCTTAGGACAACCTGGTAAGTGCGCCCTTAATAATAGAAATATTTGGAGTTAATAGTTGAATTTTAGAAGTTTACTTTCGAGTCTTAAAATATATTTTGAGTCTTTATTCGCATAAGGTTTATTTTATTTTTAATTTTTTTTCTTTTCTTGGTAATTATTATTTTGAAGAGTTATTAAATGATAAAATAATAATAATTAAGATATTTATTAAATTCCTTCATTTCTCTATTAATTGTACACGTAGGTTATATGTTGATTCAGCAAAGATTCGAATTACACTTCTCCACCAGTTTGTTAATCAAATACCTCAAATACTAATCTCTTCCCTGCATACTAACATAAAAAAAAAAATATATATGCCTTACAGAACCATTATTCCAAACTTTTCGACTAGAAATCAAATTTCACAGCAAAATTCAATCTCTTCTTTGGTAAGCTAATTTTAAATTTAATTTTCTTTACTTGCAGTAAAGAATTACATACATCGACCTCCATATACATACATACATATATATATATATCCCAATTTCAAATAACCAACAACCATAGATTCATACCTCTACACCATCAACATACCAAAATAAGAACCACAATCAATTTGATTTCCCGAGCCCAGTTTCAAAACATCATGTTCTAATCAAATTCTTTCTCACCAACACACAAACACACGGTCTTGTATATAGAAACTAAAATTATAGGGTTTCATAAAAAATAAATAGAAAAATAGAAAATTAAGAAATTTCAAGAAAAGAGAGGAAGAAGGTGAGTCGGGGGATGTGGTGGTTGCGGCGGATTTGAGTCGCAGCTGGGGGCTGGACTCACTTTGGAGTGGCTAAGGATTCGGGTTAAGTCAAGTCATGTCGTTGAGTAGAGCACATGTCTCCCGTCGGGGTTGAATTGTCGTGGGGGATAAGGCAGGGGAGAGACGTCGTCGGCTGAGTTTGGGTCACGACGGGGATTGCCTTGTTCGTGGTGGTGTTTAGCTAGTTTGAGTCGATCGGTCGTTGGGCTGTGAGAAGGGCGTCGGGTTGTGAGGAAGAAGGGGAAGAGAGAGAAGGAAAATAGGATTTGGGATTTCAATTGATTTGGAAAATTATGATCCCCAAATTAGTTGTGTCGTGATTTTAGAAAAAGAAAAGGATCTTTTTGCAAATAAGCACAATTCTAATAATGGGCCTAAGCTTTTAAAAATTATGTATCAACATGTTTTGATTTCTTTTAAATTTGGTACTTGGGTAATAAATTATTTAAATACCAATTTAGCCCATAAATTTTAATCTGGATTATCTATTTAACCCATAACTCATAAATTAAGTATTTAGACCCATAAATCTTAGACTTTTAAATTTATTAAAATATAATTGGCCTAAATAATTTATTGAAATTATTTTGATACTAGGTGTGGCGCAATTAGGACCCTCATCTGTGTGATTCTCTGCTTGATTTGACGTGCTCTCTATTATCAGGTAGGTAAAATTATTATTTTCGAAATAAAAGTATATGTTATATGCTCTTTCAGTCAGAAATATTTTTAATCCAACTTGAATTATCGTGGATGGAATGTGGATATCATTTTATACGCACAGAATATCGTTTTATACACATAGAGGCGTTTTATACGCACCAGAATATGTCCTATGCATAATTCACGATGTATTCTAGAATCAGAAGAAGAGTACCCTAAATCCATAATTTCTGCGATTTATTTATGTTGGATAAATAGAAAGAAACGCTCATGATCCCCCACCACTGAGTACGTTTTAAGAGTGCTCACCCCACATTTTTAAATGTTTTCAGGTCAGTGAGCTGGGAGCAGCGCGATGGAAATGGGGGTGAACTTTCTCAAAATGTTTCCAATGCTTGACCTTAACTTTTGCACTTGTTTCTGAAAGTAAACTATTTTGAATTTAGTATTTTTGTGTTTGTTTGTAGTTTTTTGGTCTAACTTAATGCAATGGTTTGCTAATATGGTTTTATTAATATTAGGAGTGTGAATTTTATATTTTAGAACTTGTGAGTTCCTTTTTGAAACGAACTTGGTGTTTACGTAATGCGGTCGCGCCTCCCGCGCGGTCGCGCACCCTGACAAATCTGTCTTCGGCAGCTTCCACGGTTTTGGCTCGTTCTCCCTCGTTTCTTGGCCTATTGACCCAATTCAACTTGCCACGCGCTCCTTATTCGATTTTCTATCTTCTCATTATCTTGAATCCCTCAAATTTTGCATTCGTTTATCCTCCATTTTCTCAAGATATTATGCAAATCTACACGACTCACCAAAAGAGCAAAAGTGAAGGAAATAACATAAAAATCACACAAAAATAAAGGAAAAACACCTACTAAAGATAAAAAATGTCTATGATAAAATAGGACAAATATACACTAAAAAACTCCCCCACACTTAACCTTTTACTTGTCCTCAAGCAAACAAAATCATTCAAGATATGAAGCAAGAAGGAATTGCCCCCAAGAAGATCATGCACACTAGGACATTCCACACAATTTCAAACTACAAAATTTGTTCGGGTCCAAATTTACACTTATAATTTCCGGTTTATGCTCACTTGACACTGCTTAGGACCACACCCGTAATTGGACGGGGTCAATTGTAGAAGCGATGAGCTTAACCCGAGTCGATCTCTCAAGAAAGACTTATGTGAAAGAACTATCTATAGGCTGCACATGCTTTTGATAAAACAACTAAAATAAAATCTAAACATTCTAACAAGGGGTTTGATGAGGATTATGCTACAAATTCGAAATAGACAATAAGACAAGGTGATTAAATACAAAAAAAACAAATAAAATCGAGATTAGAGGAAACAAATTTGATTAAGGTATTAGGGTGTAGATTCTCTCAATGGTTTTATCACTATGCTTAAGTCAAGTTGATAATGCTATTCTCACAAATATGATAGACCCTTCCAATTAGTTTAACTTAAATTCCTGTCACCGTCTATCCATTAAACCTCTCTTAGCTATACCATACATACAAGATTAACATATTAGGCTTAGGAACCCCATGCACCTAACGTCGAAGGAACCAATTTCCGGATTTAGATTCACAATCAAGACTCCTCTAAATCCTATCAATGTTCAAGTAGTGATCAATTACCTAAACATGAACAAGCACGATTCCAACAACAACAATCAACGAGAACAAGTATAGATCAAAACCACATCGATCATCTACCCCCTAATAGAGAGATTAGCCACTAAACATGCTCAAAACAACACAAATACCATAAAAGGAAGTCATCTCATAAATCAAATGCAAATAACTCAAACTTCTACAATATTAAGTATCTTTGAAGAGTTTTAGGATAAATCCCCACAAACATCCAAGAAATATAAGAAAATACAAGAGAAACCTCCTTCAAGCTTAGCTTCCGCGGATGGCTCGTCGTCGGGCTTTTCTCGTCTTCCCTTCTCCTAGCTTGGCTTGGTTCCCTTCTTCTCCCTCTTCTCCTCTTCTCTTTTGTGGTGATGTTGATGGTGAAAATGGTGAGGAATGGTGGTGTAGAGATTTAGTGTGTGTAGTGTGTGTGAAAAGAGAGAGAGAGAGTGGAGTGGTGAGGGGTGAAGTGAAGTGAATGATCATGTCCCCCTTTTTGATCCCCCAAAATCTAAGTTCATAAGAGAGAGAGAGAGAGAAGAAATCGTAAGAGAGAGAGAGGAGAGAGAGCTAGGGGGCTATGGTGAGATGTATGGTGAGAGGAGAGAGGAAAGGTGGTGGTAAGGTGATGGTGATGGACATTAATTGTGATAGATTTGGGAAGAAGATTTTGTGGAGAAAAAGTCCACAAAGTGGGATTAGGGGAATTAATCCCTACTCCCTAGTGCTCTATTAGGGTGGCTCAAGGACTGCTTGTCTCCAAAATGAGGAGGGAAGAAGAGGAATATGTTTATTCTAGAAGAAGGGGCGAGAGACGAGTGTAGAATGGTATGATCGGGTCGAACAGAGCAGATCGCGCGCCCGCGGGACCGTTGGAGAGTGCGCGCCCGCGGAGATCTCCGCGCCCGCGGGGTGTCTCCGCTGAGAGCACCCTCGCGCGACCGCGAGGCTTGTTGGTCTTCAAGGTGCGCGGCCGCGGGGCTTGCGCGGCCTCGGGGTCTTTGCTCCTGCTTCCGAGTGCATCTCTTCCGGTCCGGGCTCATCTCTTCCGTCCTATCTTCGCGCCGTGCCACCTCATTGCCTAAAAATTGAAATATTGCGTACAAATAGCTCAAGTTTTCCAAAACTTGGCTTATTCCACCATAAGAGCAGTAGAGAATAAGATCACACAAAACCTATAAATAAACTAGAACAAAATACTAGAAAATACAAATGAAACATGCAAAATTATGCAACAAAACACTACAAATAAACACCAAACAACTCCCCCACACTTAGCTCTTTGCTTGTCCTCAAGCAAATAAGAAATTAAAAATATGAATCAAGAAGGAAATATTCACAAGGTGATCATGTAATTGACAATATGTATAGTTCCCACAAAAGCATTCATTATCAAAGAATGTGTACACAACATCCGATCAAGTGAATTGCTTGTCCCTTTAAGTCTAGGAAGACACATCAGTCCATATTCAATTAAATTACATCCCCACAAATCACATCCAAACTTATTAAGATACAACATAAAGCGATAAGGGGGATTGCAAACTCAAGACAAGGGTCATTAGGTCAATTCATCGAGCATAGCCGAGCTTCCTAATGTAGTTTCCCATACTCATCATGCAGCACGTGAAAGGATTGACACACACATGAGAGGAGTAGAATCCGGAATGCAATCCCATTTATTTAAGTAAATTCACAGGGAGTATGGATCAAGAGTTACAAGGTAAAACCTATAGGGAGGGGATCCCTAGTGTCCTTGTATGGTTTCCCATACTCATAGTCGAATAAATAAACTAGAGGAGTAGAGATCCTTATTTTTCCCCTTTCTCTTCTTCCCCCTTTTTTTATTGTCATAAATACGAGGATAAGTGATTAAGGGAAGTAATTTTCAAGAACAAGGCCAAAATGCTTCTTATTCTTTCAAGGGCAAGACTCTTCAAGTCAATCATCAAATCGAGATCACATTCAAAAATAATTCATGTTCAAGAGTGAAACCACGGGACAATTCATTCATTCATGAGCATCTTTGAAAATAATTCCTTAAAGATTCATATCAAAAATTTTCAAATTTGACCATTGGGCAAGGCAAAATACTAAGTGGGAGAATCACAACATACCTAAATAACTAAAACAACAATCATGCAATCAAAACTAACACAATCAACATAACAATGTCACATCAACATATTTAAGCAAAAACAACAAGGTTCACTACATAACATAACGAGCGCTCCCCCACACTTAAAACATGCATTGTCCTCAATGTATGAAAACAAAATGCAATAAGAGAATAGAGGAAAGTAACATATTACACATCGTAGAAGACCGGCAACAGGTGCTGGTTCCTACAAAACATACGACAAAATATCCAACGAACAACGGAAGGGGGGGTGAAATGAAACAATAACAATACGCACACGAACACAAAAAAAAATACACAAAACACAATAGAACTTTACTGCTCTGGTGGATCATAAGGTGGCGGCTGCAGCTGCGGGTAAGGATAGGAGATAATCCAGTTGTTCCAGCTTTCCTCAAGGCCGTCATCTTCTCGTTATGCCTGTCGAGGCGACCATAGATGTCCTATCTCATGTGACCAACATCTTGACGGAGGGATCCCAACTCTTTGCGAAACTCACCCATAGAAGCATCGAAGCAGTCCTGGAATTGCCCCATGGTGTTGCTGTAGGAGTGCTGGAACTGGTCCATGGAAGTATCAAAGTGCTGCTGGAATTGGCCCATGGAGTCGGTGAAGTTCTGCTGGAAGCTCTGCTGGAACTGTCCCATGGTGGTGTCGAAGTGGTCCTGGAAGGACCGCCAATCAGCTTATGGCATCTGATACCCATGCTGGGGCATCGTGGAGGGATATGGCGGCGGCTGGTAGTGAGCCTGGTCATCCTGATCATTGTCGTCGGCGCCCTCTGCTTCGTCTTCTTCTTCTTCTCCCGCATTTTCTTCCTCATGTTCTTCTTTTTCATTCTCTTCCTCGTCCTCATCATCATCATCACCACCTGGGGTTGAAGAAGAGCCGGCTTCCCTGTAGCATCTAAGAGCCGCACGCTGAGCATTCATAATCTTGGCGACACAAAGGCGGTCGGTGTGAGGAACCAGTCTCCTCGAATCCAGGATAAGCTGGGCGCGCTTGAGCTCATCCACAGAGATCAAATATTCCTTGACCTTGCTCTGTTCGGCAGGGATGGCACCTATGGGTGGAAGCACACCAAGCTTTACAGCAAGCACGGTGATGAACGCACAAAAGGAGGGATGCATCTTGGTGCGTCGACTCATCTGCTGGATAGCGGTCCAGATGAAATAGGACGGGCAGATCTTAGTCTTGTGGAGAGCACACCAAAGAAGATACACCTTGGTGGCATTGACCTTGTTGGCTTGTTCCTTCCTAGAGATGGAGTAGGCAAGGAACTTATGCATGATAGCCAGGGCAGGGTCTTGAATGAAGCCAGTGGGCGTCCCCTGAGGGTCCCAATTACTGAAATCGGTGAGCTCGTGCCAGGCGGCAGCCGTGTTGAAGTCGGTTGGCCTCTCTCTGGGCCCAGACGTCGAAAACCCAAAATACGACTTCATTCTAGCCAATGTCACCTCAAAATCTTCACCCATCATACGAAAAGTAATCTTCGAATTTGCAGAATCAAGCTGGAATGTAACCAAGAACTCAAGGCACAACGGATTCAAGCCAACATATTTCAGTTTAGCAAATTTATCCAAAGTTAGCACCTTCAAATAGCTTTCCACCTTCCCATCAATTTTTAATGACTTCAACAAATTCCAATCAAGATAACGTGGGGAGGTGATCTCATAGTCAGTAAAGGTTTGATACCGGTTACCTTCGTTGTGGGTACGAACCGTGAGCGGGCACTCATATAGCTCTTGGAGATTCTCGTCTCCCTCTTGGTGTGAAGATGACGGGTTCTTCGTTCGGGACGGCATGACTGAGCAAGGTAGACAAAGGAGGAGGTGAGTTTGAGCAAGACACGCGGAGAGGGTGCCGGAGCTGGCGCGAGGCCGCTGGGAAATGCGCGGTCGCGGGAGCAGGGGCGCGCTGCCGCGGGGGGTTGCGCGGTCGCGGACGGTGGCGAAGTGTGGTGCGCGGCCGCGGGGCGTTGCGCGGTCGCGGGCTTCTGGCGAAGCTGGGCGCGACTGCGGCGGCGGAGTGGCTGGGATGAGAGGACCCGCGGTCGCGGTGATGAGTGTGGTGACGTGGAGGCGTAACGTGGGGAGGAGGCTTCCTTGGACTGCAATTGGGCTAGAATTTGGAGTGAGGAGGAGAAGTGGAAAGTTGGGGTTGATGGAGAGGAGGGGGAGCTTCAAAAGCGGCGCAAGGGTGAGAAAATAGGGTTCCAAAGTGAGTGGCCCCTTTTATAGGGGGCGGGGCGCGGGGGTCGCGCGCCCACGGGACTTCAATTCCGTCAAATAGTCTCGCGCGCTCGCGGAGTCCTTCCGCCGAGAGGGGAATCGCGCGGACGCGGGGCCTGCGCGGTCGCGGGACCTTCCTTAGCCGTTTTTCTCCGCAATTTCTTCCCCTGCTTCACTTCTACTCAACCTGCACAAAAACACCAAAAATACCAAACACACAAACACAAAATAGATTAATTAACATAATTAAAAATAAGAAAATCATGGGTTGCCTCCCATGCAGCGCTCATTTTAATGTCTCGAGCTAGACGAAGTTTTTGGATCATTCACTCAGAATTGACAAGTTTCAATTTCTCCACATCGGCTTCATTCGAAAACCCTTTATAGTATGGCTTGACTCGATGGCCATTCACTTGGAACGTAACATTCGTCACCGGATTCTTCAATGTGACCACTCCGTAGGGGAACACTTCTTCAATGACAAATGGGCCGCTCCAACGTGATTTGAGTTTCCCGGGGAAAAGCCGCAATCTAGTGTTGAAAAGGAGAACATTCATGCCCGGCATGAGCTCTTTCTTGACAATTCGCCTATCGTGTAGCCTCTTTACTTTATCTTTGTAAATCTTGGCGTTGTCATAGGCTTCATTTCTCAATTCATCAAGCTCGGACAATTGCAAGGCTCGCTCCTTTCCCGCACTCACAAGATCACAATTCACCACCTTTATAGCCCAATAGGCTCGGTGCTCGATCTCAACGGGGAGATGGCATGCTTTTCCATATACAAGGCGGTATGGGCTCATTCTCAGAATGGTTTTGTAGGCCGTCCGGTATGTCCAAAGAGCATCTGGTAACCTTTGTGACCAATCATTCCTCGTCACATTCACGGTCTTCTTCAAGATGTTTTGAATTTGTTTGTTGCTCGTCTCAACTTGACTGGAAGTTTGAGGATGATACGGTGTCACCACCTTGTGAGTCACTCCATTTTTCTTCATTAATCTTGCAAAAAGCTTGTTGGTGAAATGAGTTCCTCCGTCACTTATGATCGCCCTACTCAAAATATGCTCCTGCACGAACTTGATAACCACATTAGCGTCACAAGACCTAGTGGGGATTTCTTCAACCCACTTTGAGACATAATCGACCGCTAAGAGGATATACTCGAAGCCAAATGAGTTAGGGAATGGTCCCATAAAATCAATACCCCAAACATCAAAAATTTCAACAACAAGATTGATATTTAAAGGCATTTCATTTCTCCTCCCAATATTACCAAGTCTTTGACATTTATCACATGAAATGGAGTACGCATGAGCATCTTTAAAAATTGAAGGCCAATACAAACCGGATTGTAGAATCTTTCTAGCCGTCTTTTGCCCTCCAAAATGACCACCACAATGAGATGAGTGGCAAAAGGCTAGAACATCGGTTTGCTCCTCTTCCGGGACACATCTTCGAATTATCTTGTCTTTTCCCAAATGGAAAAGGTATGGATCGTCCCAAAAGTAATACCTGCACATTGCCAAAAATCTTTTCTTTTCTTGAAAAGAAAGGTTAGGTCTCAATTTATCACAAGCGAGATAATTGACAATATCGGCATACCAAGGAGATGAATTAAGCTCAAGAGCATGCTCATATGGAAATGTATCACAATCGACTCCTTTTTCATGCAACAAATTGAAATTTTCATCAACGGGGAGGCGAGATAAATGATCCGCTACCACGTTTTCACACCCTTTTCTATCCTTAATCTCAACATCAAATTCTTGCACAAGCAAAATCCACCTAATGAGTCTAGGTTTAGCTTGTGGTTTGGTCAACAAATGCCTTAAAGCCGCATGATCACTATGCACGATTACTTTTGAACCTAAGGTGTAGGATCTAAATTTATCCAAAGAAAACACAACGGTAAACAATTCTTTTTCGGTTGTGGTGTAATTTACTTGAGCACTATTCAAGGTAAGGCTAGCATAGTAAATTACACGAAGAATTTTATCAATACGTTGACCCAAAACGGCGCGAACGGCGGAATTCGACGCATCACACATTATCTCAAATGGTAAGGACCAATCAGGGGGGACAACAACGGGTGCGGTGATCAGTTTCTCCTTAAAAGTATTAAACGCATGCAAGCATTTTTCATCAAACTCAAAAGGAGCATCTTGAGCAAGTAAATGGCATAGAGGTTGGATAATTTTTGAGAAGTCTTTAATAAACCTACAGTAAAAACTGGCATGGCCTAGAAAACTTCTAATTCCTTTCACATTAATGGGTGGAGGCAATTTTTCAATCACATCTACCTTAGCCTTGTCTACACTCATTCCTTCTTTAGACACGACATGACCAAGAACTATGCCACTAGAAACCATAAAATGACTCTTTTCCCAACTAAGAGTTAGGCTACTTTCTATGCATCTTTTCAAGACAAGTTCCAACTTCTCTAAGCAATCGGAAAATGAGGATCCAAAAACCGAAAAATCATCCATTAATACCTCAATGAAGTCTCCAATCATTTCGGAGAAGATTGAGAACATACACCTTTGGAAAGTGCCCGGTGCATTGCATAGTCCAAATGGCATCCTTCGACACGCGAACGTGCCAAACGGGCACATGAATGCGGTCTTGGCTTGGTCCTCCGGCGCGATGGCCACCTGAAAATAACCCGATAAACCGTCAAGAAAGCAATAGAAACTATGACCGGCTAGTTTATCAAGTATTTGATCAATGAAGGGAAGGGAAAAATGGTCTTTTCTTGTGGCGGCATTGAGCTTTCGGTAGTCGATGCACATTCTTCACTCGGTGGTTGTTCGAGTAGCCACATGTTCTCCCTTGTCGTTCTTAACGATCGTTATCCCTCCTTCTTTGGTACCACGTGGACCGGGCTCACCCATTCACTATCGGCTATGGGATAAATGATCCCTTCCGCTAGGAGCTTAAGAATCTCCTTCTTCACGACTTCCATTAGCACAGGGTTGAGCCTCCTTTGTCCTTCTCGAACCGGTTTAGCCCCTTCCTCTGGAATGATGCGATGCATACATGTAGAGAGGCTAATGCCTTTGATATCAAAAAGACTCCATCTAATGGCTTGCTTGTTCCTCTTTAGTACGGCTACTAAGAGGTCTTCTTCATCTTTTTCTAGCCCGGAAAAGATGATCACGGGCTTCTTCTCTTCATCGTCAAGATAGACGTATTTGAGATGAGATGGGAGCTCCTTGAGCTCAAGCTCGGGAATAGGCTTCACTTCCTCTTCGGTTGAGGCTATGACTGGCATTAGACTCATGCCTTCTTCGAGCAAGATCTCCATCTCTTCGGTATTCAACTCGTCTCCCCCACACTTGAGGTAGGCTTCATCTATAGTAAAATCCACCTAATGAGTCTAGGTTTAGCTTGTGGTTTGGTCAACAAATGCCTTAAAGCCGCATGATCACTATGCACGATTACTTTTGAACCTAAGATGTAGGATCTAAATTTATCCAAAGAAAACACAACGGTAAACAATTCTTTTTCGGTTGTGGTGTAATTTACTTGAGCACTATTCAAGGTAAGGCTAGCATAGTAAATTACACGAAGAATTTTATCAATACGTTGACCCAAAACGGCGCGAACGGCGGAATTCGCCGCATCACACATTATCTCAAATGGTAAGGACCAATCTGGGGGGACAACAACGGGTGCGGTGATCAGTTTCTCCTTAAAAGTATTAAACGCATGCAAGCATTTTTCATCAAACTCAAAAGGAACATCTTGAGCAAGTAAATGGCATAGAGGTTGGCTAATTTTTTAGAAGTCTTTAACAAACCTACGGTAAAAACCGGTATGGCCTAGAAAACTTCTAATTCCTTTCACATTAATGGGTGGAGGCAATTTTTCAATCACATCTACCTTAGCCTTGTCTACACTCATTCCTTCTTTAGACACGACATGACCAAGAACTATGCCACTAGAAACCATAAAATGACTCTTTTCCCAACTAAGAGTTAGGCTACTTTCTATGCATCTTTTCAAGACAAGTTCCAACTTCTCTAAGCAATCGGAAAATGAGGATCCAAAAACCGAAAAATCATCCATGAATACCTCAATGAAGTCTCCAATCATTTCGGAGAAGATTGAGAACATACACCTTTGGAAAGTGCCCGGTGCATTGCATAGTCCAAATGGCATCCTTCGACACACGAACGTGCCAAACGGGCACATGAATGCGGTCTTGGCTTGGTCCTCCGGCGCGATGGCCACCTGAAAATAACCCGATAAACCGTCAAGAAAGCAATAGAAACTATGACCGGCTAGTTTATCAAGTATTTGATCAATAAAGGGAAGGGAAAAATGGTCTTTTCTTGTGGCGGCATTGAGCTTTCGGTAGTCGATGCACATTCTCCACTCGGTGGTGGTTCGAGTAGCCACATGTTCTCCCTTGTCGTTCTTAACGACCGTTATCCCTCCTTCTTTGGTACCACGTGGACCGGGCTCACCCATTCACTATCGGCTATGGGATAAATGATCCCTTCCGCTAGGAGCTTAAGAATCTCCTTCTTCACGACTTCCATTAGCACAGGATTGAGCCTCCTTTGCCCTTCTCGAACCGGTTTAGCCCCTTCCTCTGGAATGATGCGATGCATACATGTAGAGAGGTTAATGCCTTTGATATCAAAAAGACTCCATCTAATGGCTTGCTTGTTCCTCTTTAGTACGGCTACTAAGAGGTCTTCTTCATCTTTTTCTAGCCCGGAAAAGATGATCACGGGCTTCTTCTCTTCATCGTCAAGATAGACGTATTTGAGATGAGATGGGAGCTCCTTGAGCTCAAGCTCGGGAATAGGCTTCACTTCCTCTTCGGTTGAGGCTATGACTGGCATTAGACTCATGCCTTCTTCGAGCAAGATCTCCATCTCTTCGGTATTCAACTCGTCTCCCCCACACTTGAGGTAAGCTTCATCCATAGTAAGCTCCTCAGACGAGGTTTCACTTTTCCACGGAGCACCTATTTCCTGCAAGAAAACCTCCTCGGCCAAGACATCAATAACATCTATGTAAGAACAATTTTCCTCAAATGAGGAGACGGGAATAGCCTTATTTTCATGTACGGAAAAAGACACCGTTTCTCCTAACACCGACATTTTCAAAGTTCCATTTTTAACATCAATCAAGGTGTTAGTTGTAGCCATAAAAGGTCTACCTAGGAGAAGCGTGTGTTCTTTACCCGTTTCTTTCACATCACCCACATCCAAAATAACAAAATCAACCGGTATAATTAATCCACCAACCTTAACTAGAATGTCCTCTATTATTCCTCTAGGATATCTCACAGACCTATCCGCCAATTGAAGACACATTCTAGTTGGTTTCAAGTCACCTAACTCTAATTTCTTATAAATAGAGTAAGACATCAAATTAATTCCGGCTCCTAGATCTAGGATACCACATGCTTCTTTGCCATTTCCCAAAGAAATTTTAAGAGTAAAACTACCTGGATCACGGAGCTTTGGTGGTAGTTGATGTTGTAGGATTACACTAGCCACTTCGGATACCTCTATCTTTTCATCCTCTCCAAACTTTCTCTTCTTTGAAGCAAGTTCCTTGAAGAACTTGACATAGGCCGGCACATTTCGGATGACATCAAGGAGTGGAAGATTGACATTCACCTTGGATAGGAGTTTGTAGAACTCTTGGAATTGGGTGTCTTGCTTCTCATTCCTTAACCGGCTTGGAAATGGAATTGGAGGATTGTAAGGATTGGTAGCCTTGTGGAGTGTGGGCTTCTTCGCCTCTTCACTTTCTTTTTCAGACTCCTTTTGTTGTTGTGAAGGAGTCTCATCTTCTTTTTCACCCTCCTTAGTTGGGCTTGACTCACCAACCTTGTTATCGATCACCTTTCCTCCTCTAAGCACGGTGATTGCTTGAGCTTGCTCCGGTTGGCTTGGCAACTTACCCCGCTTTGCTTGCTTGGCTAACTCTCCAACGGTACCGGCTATTTGACCCACTTGAGTCTCAATTCTCTTCACGGAAGCCTCAACGGATTCAAATCTTTGTTTAGTGGCTTGGATGAAGGATTGCAATGTGTCTTGCAATGTTGGTCTTGGCGGTTGGTTCGGTTGGGCCGGATATTGTTGCGGCCTAGGATAAGGTGGAGCTTGGCCTCCTCCGGCTTGTTGAGGTGGAGGCGGTTGTTGTGGTGGTAGAGGAGGTTGTTGAGGTTGTTTCCAAGAGAAATTCGGATGATTTCTCCACCCCGGATTGTATGTTTGAGAGTAGGGGTTGTATTGTTGGCGCGGTTGGAAGCCTTGGAGAGCATTTACTTGCTCTTGAAGGGCATGAAAATGAGCCTCTTCACTTGACTCCGGCTCGATCGATCTTTGGCACAAGTTGGCTCCATGGCCATACTCTCCACAAATCCCACAAGTTTCAACGGTCATCGCTTGTTGGGGTAGTCTCTCAGAAGTTCTAAGCATCTCTTCCCCCTAGCACTCTTTTGTTGAGAAGTAGCGGCCATGGTCTCGTAGATGTTGGAGACTTCTTCGACGGTGCGTCCTTCAATGTCTCCTCCCGATGCATTTTCCACCATATATTGGAAATTTTGTGAAAGTCCATCATAGAAGAATTGGTTGAGCAACTCGGTGCGAGATGATGGTGAGGGCATTGTTGTTGGAGACCTCTAAATTGATCCCAAGCTTCATGAAACGATTCACCGGAGATTGGGTAAAGGTAACAATTTGAGCTCTCAAGTCTTGGGTCTTTTGATTGGAGTAGTACTTGGCCATGAACTTCTCATAGACGACATTCCAATTGGCCAATGAATTGGCCGGTAGCGACATGAACCACGTCTTGCCTCGATCCTTCAAGGTGTAAGGGAAACACCTCATCTTCAATTGATCTTCGTTCAAACCTTGTAGAGGAAATGTTTGAACAACGGAATAGAACTCCCGGATGAAGTTCAAAGCATCTTCAGCCGGCATCCCGTAGAATGAGGGAATTTAGCTAAAATAGATGTTCTTCAACTCGTAGTTCCTCGCGGCTTCACCAAGAACTATGCAAGAAGTCGACGCCCCAATCATGGGACGAGCAAATTCTCTCATATTCCTAGCCGCATTGGCATTGGCATTGGCATTATCGGGGTTGTTGAAAGGGTTAGCTTCCATCTCTCTTTCCCACTCGAACACGTCAAATCTCCTTGGTCGATGGATGTCGTCAAACACGGGGGCTAGTCTCCGATTGAGGCTTCGCCTCCCTAGCATACACAAACACAAACAAAACGGAGATCAAACGTACCTTGCGGAAAGAGAGGTAAGACTAAACAATCAACACAAGCAAACAAAAACAAAAACAACAACACAAACACGACACTTAAACGAGATAACGTTCACAAATACAAACAAATAGCACAAAGCAAATATAGCACCAATAAGACAATTCTTACAAGCCTTCCCTGGTAACGGCGCCTAAATTTGTTCGGGTCCAAATTTACACTTATAATTTCCAATTTATGCTCACTAGACACTACTTAGGACCACACCCGCAATTGTACGGGGTCAATTGTAGAAGCGATGAGCTTAACCTGAGTCGATCTCTCAAGGAAGACTTATGTGAAAGAACTATCTATAAGCTGCACATGCTTTCGACAAAACAACTAAAATAAAATCTAAACATTCTAACAAGGGGTTTGATGAGGATTATGCTACAAATTCGAAATAGACAATAACACAAGGTGATTAAATACAAAAACACAAATAAAATCGAGATTAGAGGAAACAAGTTTGATTAAGGTATTAGGGTGTAGATTCTCTCAATGGTTTTATCACTATGCTTAAGTCAAGTTGATAATGCTATTCTCACAAATATGATAGACCCTTCCAATTAGTTTAACTTCAATTCCTGTCACCGTCTATCCGTTAAACCTCTCTTAGCTATACCACACATGCAAGATTAACATATTAGGCTTAGGAACCCCATGCACCTAACGTCGAAGGAACCAATTTCCGGATTTAGATTCACAATCAAGACTCCTCTAAATCCTATCAATGTTCAAGTAGTGATCAATTACCTAAACATGAAAAAGCACGATTCCAACATCAACAATCAACGAGAACAAGTATAGATCAAAACCACATCGATCATCTACCCCCTAATAGAGAGATTAGCCACTAAACATGCTCAAAACAACATAAATATCATAGAAGGAAGTCATCTCATAAATCAAATGTAAATAACTCAAACTTCTACAATATTAAGTATCTTTCAAGAGTTTTAGGACAAATCCCCACAAACATCCAAGAAATACAAGAAAATACAAGAGAAATCTCCTTCGAGCTTAGCTTCCACGGATGGCTCGTCGTCGGGCTTTTCTCGTCTTCCCTTCTCCTAGCTTGGCTTGGTTCCCTTCTTCTCTCTCTTCTTCTCTTCTCTTTTGTGGTGATGTTGATGGTGAAAATGGTGAGGAATGGTGGTGTAGAGATTTAGTATGTGTAGTGTGTGTGAAAAGAGAGAGAGAGAGAGTGGAGTGGTGAGGGGTGAAGTGAAGTGAATAATCATGTCCCCCTTTTTGATCCCCCAAAATCTAAGTTCATAAGAGAGAGAGAGAGAGAGAGAAGAAATCGTAATAGAGAGAGAGGAGAGAGAGCTAGGGGGATATGGTGAGATGTATGGTGAGAGAAGAGAGGAAAGGTGGTGGTAAGGTGATGGTGATGGACATTAATTGTGATAGATTTGGGAAGAAGATTTTGTGGAGAAAAAGTCCACAAAGTGGGCTTAGGGGAATTAATCCCTACTCCCTAGTGCTCTATTAGGGTGGCTCAAGGATTGCTTGTCTCCAAAATGAGGAGGCAAGAAGAGGAATATGTTTATTCTAGAAGAAGGGGCGAGAGACGAGTGTAGAATAGTATGATCGGGTCGAACAGAGCAGATCGCGCGCCCGCGGGGAACCGCGCGCCCGCGGGACCGTTGGAGAGTGCGCGCCCGTGGAGATCTCCGCGCCCGCGGGGTGTCTCCGCCGAGAGCACCCTCGCGCGGCCGCAGACCTCGCGCGGCCGCGGGGCTTGTTGGTCTTCAAGGTGCGCGGCCGCGGGGTCTTTGCTCCTCCTTCCGGGTGCATCTCTTCCGGTCCGGGTTCATCTCTTCCGTCCTATCTTCGCGCCGTGCCACCTCATTGCCTAAAATTTGAAATATTGCGTAAAAATAGCTCAAGTTTTCCAAAACTTGGCTTATTCCATCATAAGAGCAGTAGAGAATAAGATCACACAAAACCTATAAATAAAATAGAACAAAATACTAGAAAATACAAATGAAACATGCAAAATTATGCAACAAAACACTACAAATAAACACCAAACAATATTCCTACTACAACTTTAATTTAATGGTAATTGTGTAATATAATATATCATATGTATTTATAATGTAAAATCTAATGTAATATATTAATTAATTTCTGTATGAATCTACTACTATATATAAAAAGATCCTTATTTTACAAAATTGAATTTAACTAATATATCCCTTTAATATATTTAAATTAAGCACAATATGGTTATATAATAAATCTACAACATGAACTTTTTATTATCATATAGTAGAAGATATAAAATTTATAGTATGATTTTTATGCAAATGATCATTCATTTGATATGCATATATATGGTAACAATTAATAAATATTATTATTGAGTTCCATAATATTATATTTAAAATACATATATAATTTCAATTGGTGCATCAATTTGATATGTGCGTGTATGTATAAATTTCTAATTTCAACTAACATATTATTTTTTAATTAAATGCTACGCAATTCATTAATATCTGTGTAAACCAAAAATATATAAATAATGAATTAATATATATACAATGCATATTACATGCATTCATGTCAATTATTTTTATTATTCTTTTTTTATATGATGAATGTCCGTTCTAATTTATTTTTTAGCAACGGTTTAGGAATGTCGAATTTTTCACAATTCAAAAGGTGACAGTATTAAAATATTTTAAAAATCATGTTGGATTTCAAAATTGGTCAAGTATATAATAATTAATTATCTGGGAATTATAAGTATAATTTGTTCAATATACTTAAAATTTAAATTCTTTACTTATAAATTACCGATTCACATCATGTGATATCAATAATTCAAATATTAATGAACTAAAATAGATAAAAAATAGCAAAAATGTTACATAATGTACATATATATTGAAATAATTTCATTGGAAAAGAGCAATGTAAACTTATATGAGCACCAAATAAATTATCATCACCTACATATTTGTATTAAAAATATAATACAATTTATAACATGGATATATGAGTCTCAGATATTAAAAATTAAATATATTTTTAAGCTTTATTATTTTCAATAATTAATATTAGAAAGAACACAAAAAATATTTATAAAACTATATATATATGTAACGACCCGCTTTTACATAATTTGGATTATTTTAATTGTTTGAAATTGAATTTTTATTTATTTGATAATGCTCGATAGAATTAGACGGACTTGAGGGAGTCCGATATTGCGCCCCTAGTATAGAAAATAAAATTTAGAATTTGAACTTGGGCCTTAGAATTATTATTAGAGCTTGTTTAAATATTTTTGAACTTATTTTGAAATTAAAAAAAAAAAAATTGTTTTACATTCGAGCTTTGGGCTAACATAATTATTTTGATAGGTTATTCTTTAATAGTCTAGAATTTGGATCTTAAGAATGTCCCATTGAGAGAAGTCTCTAGTTGTATTATTTTTATTTTTAGGATTAAGTATGGAATTGAAAATAGATATATATATATATATATATGTGTGTGTGTGTGTGTGTGTGTAATAATAGTAATAATTAAATATCATTTGTATCTTATCATCACCTAGAAGCTTCCAATCTCTCTCTAACTCCTTGAAGAAAAAAAGAAGAAGATTTGGAATGATTGTCAACTCATTCCATACGTGTCATTAGTTGGAATGGTGATGATGAGTCATGTTTCAAATTAATTATTAAATATATACAAATATATATATATGTATATAATGAATATAATTGGAAAGTTTAGTTCTCTACGCCATCATCTCCCACTCTTCGTCTCTCTCTCTCCCCAATTCATTTCTCTCTCCCCTCTCAAATTCTTGAAAGGTTGCAGCCACACAAACATAGATACACTTGTTGATTTCCCTTCCTCGCATCGATCTCCTCCAAGTAAGGTAATCCTCTTTATATATTTTCTTTCTTGTTTAATGATGTTGAATGGTGTGGCTAGATGATTGATTGTGCTCAAAATTATTTCTTTTCTTTTGGGAAATCTAAAGACTTCTTCTTCTATCATCTCTGAATTTTGGGACAGCCTACACACCATCACTTTAAATCAAATATCTTAATTTGTTGAGCCATTTTTGGACATCAAAACCTTTCTATACTTATAGGTGCTTGTCTTAGATTTAATATGGAACTTGAATCAAGTCATTTAAAGCTTTTTAGACGAAGTTATGTCCATTCTACCGAAGCTCGTCGTTTTTCCGAACAGATTTTCTGTAACTAAGTAACTCGATGTTTTCGACCCTTTATCGATGAAATCTGGAAATGCTTATTTCACGAAAAGTTTTAGATATATGTCTTGGGGTTTTGTCGAACTTTGAATTTCTTAATTTGGAATTTTAGTTTGGGAGATATGATTTATTTTCTAGAACTGCTACACAAGGGAGTATGGCTGGAAGAAGAAGATGTTATTGATTTATGTTTTGGTGTTTGGGAAAATTTCGGTTTTAATTTGTTTCAGATGTGTTTTTCTTTTAAGAAGAAGAAGGAGGATGTCTACTTACAAAATAAATTATTTTCAACAAAGACCTTAAACTTTCATAAATTAATGAATTAGGCCATAACTTATTTCAACCGCAAAATATGTCTAGAAATTTCAAAAGTTAGAATATTTGGCTCAAGATTCTAATTTTTCAGATTTGATTAAATTGGAATTTGCCATTTTATTTATTTAAGATTATTTGATACTAGGTGCGGCGCAATTAGGATCCTCGTCCACTGTGTGATTCTCTACTCGATTTTACATGCTCTCTATTATCAGGTGGGTAAAGTTATTATCTGCGAAATAAAAGTATATGATATATGATTTTTGAGTCAGAAATGTTTTTAATCCAACTTGAATTATCGTGGATGGAATTTGGATAAGAATTGCATTTTGTACACATCAGAATAGTGTAACGCACGTACCGAGAGCGTGGCTTACACAACAGAGAGAATATGTCCTATGCATAGTTCAAGATGTATTCTAGATCAGAAGAAGAGTACCCTAAATCCATTATTCCTGCGATTTGTATTCAGTTGGATAAATAGAAAGAAATGCCCACAATCCCCACCACTGAGTACGTTTTAAGAGTACTCACCCCTATGTTTTTAATATTTTCAGGTCAGTGAGCTTGGAGCAGCGTGAATGAAATGGGGTGGTCATGGTTTTGATGTTTGAGTTAATTATTTCAGTCTTTTGATCTTGTTGCCTTAAGATAGTTATTTTGAACTTGATGTTCTATGACGATTGCCTTTTGAATTAACTCAAGCTAGTAATCGATTATTATGATTTTATCTATGTCTCGAATATAAATTTTATATTATAAATTATAAGTTTTTCTTTGAAATGAACTTGGTGTTTATGAAATGCAGGTATTTTGATTTAAGAATTTATATTTCTGAAAAAAATATAAATATTGTGATCTACTTTCCTACTTGGGGATTTCTAGAGTGATTATTATTTGAAAAAAAAAAATACTAAAATTATTACTATTGTTAATCGTTTTCCGCTTTAGAGAATAGAAAGAGTAGCATTTTAAATTATAGAATTTAGGGTGTTACAATTTATATATATAACTGTAAATTAAATGTATAGAAGTTAATATTTCAACTACATGAACTAATGAAAATTTATGCTTACAAGTAACTTTAAGATAGTATGGTATATATACATAGTATGTAAATCAATAATATATATTCTTTTAGTATCTCTTACCCTATAATGACAATAGTGACAATCAATATATATTAATCAATGAATTAATGATGAGAACATTAATATATCTAAGTATTAATATATTTATTGATACCAATTTAATTTATATAATAAGCATACAAGTTTGTAGTGTTTATGATACATAAGTAATTTCAAATTGATTAATAATATGAATGAGATGTGGATATGAATATATATGTGTGTGTGTGTACGTATATATACGAGCCTTATAAAATATATATAAAAAAAGAATGTATCTCTAATATTTCTAAACTTTATTATTTTTATAAATGACAAAAGCTTGTGTAAGACCATCTCACAGGTCAAAATTCATAAGACGGACCAATGTTCGGATCCAAATTTATCCTCAATTTAAAAAAAAATAGTTTTAACCAATTTAAAAACATATATAATTCACGTATGCTACAAAAACCAAAGAGAGAAATTTTCACGTGTGAGCGGGAACTGTTCATGTTTGAGAGATAAAAAGAGATGTCATAATTTAGTTTTTTAAATTTGAAAAGAGGGAGGAAGAAATGCTATAATAGGTTAATAATTGTCATGTGTACTTTGAATTTGTAATAAAAATGTTATTTAAATTTGTAAATATTGATGTTTTGTCGCTCAATTTTGGATCTGAAAATTATTGAATTACAAATATGATCAATAGGTTCGAAAATATGTTCAACTAATTTTTTTCCTAAGCTATTGATTATGTATATTCAAAAATATATTTTCAAAGCCTTATATTTTTTTAAATGGATTTTCAAACATAGCCTTGTACGAAAAATATGTGGAGTATTTAGAAACACACCTAACTATAAAGTGTAAATATTATAATTTTAATCTACTTTCTTCAATTTTTATTAGGATATTGATTTGAGAAATTAAAACCAATATAACCACAAAAGAGGTGTCCCTTTTTGAAACCATAATGAATTTTGTTTGATACCTAATATAATGCATGGAAAGTTTTTTTTATCATCATAGGTTCGCCCAAAAATCATTAGTAAAAAAATATTGACAATATGTTCTATTTTAATATAAAAATATATTAATTCAAGAAAAATTTTAAGGGATGTGATCGTAATAAAAAAATTGGTTATTGCGTTCACATATATGAGAATCTACACTAGCCCAATATATATATATATATATATATATAGTTTAAAATTTAAATCAATTAAGTATTATTTTTTTGTTGTGCACACTTTTAATATATTTCACATATATGCTTAATTTGTACTTTAGAAGATATACATATAATGTTCAATATAGAATTTAACACAATGATATATTACTTATTTTATTTTTAGATAAAAGAATTCATTTTAATGTTATTAATATATATATATATATATTTATTTACTCTAATTATTTATTAGATATTTATTAATATTTTCTAATTATAATATAGCTTATAATTTTAAATTTTAAACTTTCAAAAGAACTTTTAATTTTACATATTTTAGTAAAAATTCATGTAATTTACGTGCAACGCACGTGATCTCCGCTAGTATATATAAATTATTCAAAACGCAATTCATTTATTAAGACAGAAAATACTTGCCAAGAATACAATGGATCAAATTCCAAGCAACCAAAAATTTAAATGCATAATATATATAAAATGTAGCTAGGCAACTTATTTGTAGAGACCAACCCAACCCAGTCTTGTCAGGTGGGCTGAGAGATTTTACAGTACTGTAAATCAAATGATTATAGGATCAACAAACAGAGCAGCAACATGCGCCGCCAAAATATTAGGATCTGAATAACCATCTCCATTGTTTTTGCTGTAACAGGCATCGCAGAAGCGAGCATAGTTTATAAATTGCACAGTGATCTCTTGAGGCAGTGAAGTCGTCATGGCGGCGGCACAATATTCTTCGTTCACATCCTTCCATGCTTCCTCAGTTATTTCTGCAAACTTAGTTAGCGTCTCTTCCTTTGATAAACCATATTGTTTCATGTAGCAATCCACCGCAGTCAGCATTTTTCCTCCCTTACTCTCCCGCTTCAAATGCAGATGCAAATTCATTTAGATTAATATTAATGACAAGAATCACTCATTTTATTTTATTTGACAAGACAAATTAATTAAACCTACTTCATGAGAGTTAATGTCATCTGAGTATCGGCCGATCATACCAGTTGATATTGCGATTTTGGGCTCACTCTTCATCCAATCAATTGTTTCTTTGGTAGCTGATTTCAAGCCTGGGATGATAGAAGCGAACATGATAGAAACAGTACTCGTTATCTCTGAATTTTTAGCATAATCTTGGAAAGAAGGCATCTGTCTTTGCATAACCCACTTTAGCTCTTGGTTATAAGCCCTTGCAAGTTGTTGCACCTGCATGACCCATAAAATATCTAGTTTTGTTGGGAACTGCGTGTTCAAATAAAAATCTATTGTTGATCGACCAAGTTTATAAAATAATTAATATATGTATATATATATATATGTATGCTGACAGCGAGTTTGGTAATTAGTAACCATCTACATGCATGCAAGTTAAACGACAATGCACGTATATAAATTCTCAAGAAAGGAAAGAACTGTGTGGAATAAAAATAGAAATAAATAATAATAAATTCCCTAACCGTTTCTTTGAGATAAGGAGCTGCAAAATTTTTTCCTTGTTTTGCTGCATCGCGTTCATAATCTTCATATGAACTCATAATAAAATGATAAACAATTTTCATGTAACCAGGGACTCCGTCTGTTTCTTCCATATTCCACCTGGAAATTTTAATACGCAATTAATTAAGTTTTTGTTTAACTAAAACTAAAAGTCCTTCTAAACATATCTATATATAATTAATATAATTGTTCTAAATTATTGAACAGACTATTTAATTATGTATCACCTTACGAGGCAACATTTCCTCTTTCCCCCTACTTAAATGAGGCCACCTTCACATTTGGTTCTCGAAACTTACTTTTTTGTAAATCATGGGGTTTGGCTTTGTTGTTCATTTATATACTATAATTTAGTCATATTTGTTCTACTTAATGTATTTTTCATAGTGTGTGTGTGACAAAGAGAGAGAATATCATATAATATATATATATATACCTATTCAAGATTTGAGTAAAAAGTTGAGCTTCATTCAGTGTAGCATAATTATCATATGTATCATCCATTATTGTAACAATTTGTATGCCTTTGGCAAGCCCAATTCGAACATAAGAGTATTGAGGTTCGTAATGATATCCTGCACCCCAAGTATAGGCCTCCACCAATCGATCTCTTGCGTATGGTAATTTTGATTTCAGATCAAATTTGTTCCACCACCTTTATAAAAAACAAAATAAAAAAATATTTAAGAATATTTTCCAAAAGTTAAGTACTAAAACAGAATACTTCATAGATATTTAGAGTCGCCCAAATTAAAAAATGTGGTTACCAATACCTGGTGAGTTCACAGAGCTCATTCTTGTACAAATTCTGCAATAAGTTGAAGTTAAATTTGGCTAGTTTGAGAAGTAGTTCATCTCTGGAGCCATCCTTTTCGTAAATAGAGATGAAAATTCTTGTATAGAAGATGGGGACTTCTCTATGAAGGGGATGCTCCAATGCACGCTTCACTTTCTCCCTAAGGGGAGACTTTAACTGGGATTCCATACCACTCAACTCATTCCTTGTAAATCTGGCAGCCTCGTCTAATATTTTTTCGTCGTGAAACCGAACATGAGCTGCATCGTACAAGCTCAATAGGCCCTCAGAGTCGCGGCTGAGGGTTTCCTCAAACTTACCGTCTTTGTCAACGAATTTGTTCAAAACATCTGTTTCGCATAAAAAATTTACATAGTTCTAATTCATGAGTTGACAATTTGACATGTATGAAAGTGAAATAAAGGAAGTGGCTAGCTAGTTAATAGGAAATATACTGCAAGAAATGTGGTGTTGATGCTGTCTGAGCAAACGAAATCGAAGTGATGTAGTGAACAAATCGCAGTCCTCCTCCTCCTCTCCTGCATTATATATATCTCGGAGTATGTGTTCGATTTCAGTCTCGAAATGGTACGCCAATCCTAATCGCTCAAGCGTGTCGATGAATATCATCTGTTTGAGAGGCGTTGCAGCAGCCATTAGCATGCCTCTTGCTTCTTGCTTCAGTACTTCGATTGCTTCTTCATACTTTTGCTGTACCTGCAGGTGAAAGAAGGTGAAAGAAGCACATTAAATTTAAGACTTGAAAGTATTGGTTGAATCTCAATATGGGGAGGCTCAATCAGCCCTTAAACAGATGACAGATATATATGTGCATTCATACATATTCAAAGATATATATATATATATATATATATATGTATACTTGATCGTCAAAAGAAAAATTGGAGAACGTCTCAGCCCATATGCTAGGGGCAAAAATGTTCACTGGTGGTCTTTCATTGCTCAAGCAACTTGAAGGGCCATTTACAACGACAACGCTAGCACCATCCATTCTAATCTCTCTCTCTCTCTCTCTCTCTCTCTCTCTCTTATGATGTTGTAAAATCTCATAAGACCGTTCACCAATTTATAGCCACATATGGAGATGAAATCCTACGGTCAAACATTTCTATCACACTTTTTTTCTTTTTAATTTCTTCTTTTTTTTTCTATTCAACTATGGGGAGACTATTATCATTTGGACATGAACCACGACCAACGGGCCGTAATCATCATAATCTTCTTAAACCAATCGAGATTTGATAAAAACAAATTGCAATGTTGTTGATTTTAATTAATTATTGTTAGTAGGGTTATGAATACTGCCACCATTAAATAAATTTTAATTGCTATGGAGGTGATTTTTTCTTCAGTAATACTGTAGCTTTTGATGTGGAGAGGCGGCTTTCAAAATCAATCAAGAACATGTGCTTTCATTTACTTAATTAACAATATTTTGTGATTAAGATCGAGTAAGAATATATGGAAGTTCTTATCTTAACATAACAATATTAGTTATAATAATTATACAGTTCATATGTAGGAAAATAAACAAATTATGTAATAGGACAATAACAATATTAGGTTATATTAAAATAAAATAAAAGTTTTTATTTTATTAAATAAAATAAATACAAAATTCTAAGATGTTAAACAATTTTTATATATAACCTTCTACAACATGTGTATGTGTATAAATATAGGAAATGGTTCAAGAACCAAGCCCCCACATATAAAAACCTAAGAATCAATATAAGTCTTAGGGGGTGTATTGGATTGAGATTTTGATCGATTTTGTTGGACTTTAAAATGTCCATGGATTTCTATGGATTTTATAAATCCATAGACTCCACATGGAGTCTCCAAAAACTCCACATGGAGTCTCCCAACTCCACGCATAGTTTGGCGGATTTCGTATGGATTTCGGACTGATTTTGAACGGTTTCAATGGATTTCAAATCCATCTCGCCAGCGCTCGTTGGAACACAACGATCGGTGTACCCGGCAAGAAAAATTGAACCCAGCGGCCGCTTGAATCGAGCGGCCTTGATCCCAGCAGCCGCTGGCACCCAGCGGCCGCTGGAGTGCCATTATCGGCAAGGCCAGCGGTCGCTGGGGTCAGGTGACGGCTGGAGTGCCCGATTTCAACTCCTCACCGGCCGCTGGGACACCGCGCTCGCCGGATTTTCCAAATCCATCGAAATCTCGTGTCTGGAGGTCGGATTTCATCCTTCGTAATTTTCACGTGAAATCCAGCCGAAATCCAATGAAGTCAATGACTTTATAAAGTCCGTGGATTGTTGAATACTTCAGAATTTTAAAGGACTTTTAAAAGTTTGGATTGAATACACGAGGATTTCATTGGACTTTTAAAAGTCTGGATTGAATACACCAGGATTTCATTGGACTTTTAAAAGTCAGGATTGAATACACCAGAATTTCATTGGAGTTTTAAAAGTCTGGATTGAATACACCCGGATTTTAAAAGTCCAATGAAATCTATCAAAATCCACAACCAATACACCCCCCCTAGATTTTATTAGATTTAAAGGTTATAATTAAGTCAATATTTTAGTCAAAGTAAGGTGTCAAACTTGTAATATTAGAGAATCTTAATTAAGTATGATTATTTTCGTAATTTTGAAATTCTGTTATATTTTTCGGATTTTGGGTTCACCTTTCGTAATTAAATAGACAACACTTTAAAACTGTTGTCTTTCCAGACATATGTATTGATAAGCTAACATGACATATATATATGTTGCCAATATTAATGAATTATGTTGCTAATATGAGAAACTCATATTAATAACATGACGTGATCATATTAATGTAATGCTGCTAAATATATATCAATTGTTTCAGTAAACAAATAACGAGCAAAGTTGTAATCAATATCAGATGAAAGAACTGTGGATTAATTAAATAGAAAAATTAATAATAAATTCCCTAACCGTTTCTTTGAAATAAGAAGCTGCAAACCCTTTTCCTTGTTTTGCTGCATCGCATTCATAATCTTCATATGTTGTCATAATAAAATGATAAACAATTTTCATGTAATCAGGGACTCCATCTGTTTCTTCCACATTCCACCTGAAAATTTTAATACGTACACAGTTCATTAAGTTTTTTTTTTTTTTTTTAATTAAAGTCCTTCTAAACATATCTATAATATAATTGTTCTAAAATATAATATAAAAATTTAAACAAAAATATCGATTTTTGTATATCATTGATACATGTATAAATTCACATATATATATATATAGTTAGAGTTTTTTTAAGGACAATAACTTAGGCCGATTTGGAAAAGAGGACAAATTTATTGCGGGACGAAGTTTAAGGACATTAACATTTAAGTATTGCTTCCGTAGGCCAATTTTCAGCCCGAATGGGCCGAAATTTTAAGACATTAACATTTAAGTGTTGCGTCAATAGCCCGTTCGGGCTGAAAATTGGCCTACGGATGCAACACTTAAATGTTAATGTCCTTAAATTTCGGCCCGCAATTAATTTGTCATCTTTTCCAAATCGGTCTAAGTTGTTGTCCTTAAAAAAAACTCTAACTCTACACACACACACACACACACAGTAGCAAAACAAATGTTTAAGGGGATGTTTGGTTTTATTTCCAACATCAAATTTTCTATTACATTTATGAGGTGTATTGGTTTTGAAAAAAATGTAATAATTTTATCATGATGAATGATTTAATGATTAGAGTTATAAGTTTGGAAAATGAAAATATATATGTTTGTTTAGTTAGTTTAAAGATAAATATTTGTGTGGTTAGAATGATTTGTGACGAATATCCACATAATGGGTCCAAAGTGTGGGTTATAATGAGGACTGTGCTTCGTGTGAGAACAATGAACGGTGCTTATTTATTATGATTTTATAGCTTACCTTTTTGTATTTTAGTGTTATTAGCACTAGTACTAAAATATAATAAAGCTATAAATTCATAGTAAATAAGCACCATTCCTAATTCTCACATGAAGATTAGTACCTATTTGAACCAAATCCATGGGTTTAATATATATGGGTTATAATGAGGACTGTGCTCCGTGTAAGAACTAGGAACGATGCTTATTTAGTATGATTTTATAGCTTATTTAGGAACGATGCTTATTTAGTATGATTTTTAGTGTTATTAGCACTAGCACTAAAATATAACAAGATAAACTATAAATGTTTTTTAAAAAAATTAGCACTAAAATGTAATAAAGTAAACTATAAAGCACCGTTCCTAGTTCTCACACGAAAACTAGTATCTATTTGAATCAAATCCTATATATACATATATATATATATGTATATGGGTTGGTTATTATTGGGACTAGGTTTAGTGTGAGAACATGAGAACGGGCTTGTTTATCATAATTTTAGTGCATTTCTTATTGTATTTTGGTGCTAAAACATTTAACACTAAAATACAATAAGAAAAGCATTAAAAATGAAAAAAAATAAAAAATAGCATCAAAATACAGTAAGAAAAACCCTAAAATTATAGTAAACAAGCATTGTTCTCACATTGCTACACGAAGCACTAGTGAAAAAGTGAAAACTGAAATTGAAAATGCATAAAACAAATATGTTTTCATTATTTTGAATAGTAAAATATTGAAAATTTTCAATTGGAAATAAAAACAAACCACCTAAGGTTCTCACTTTAATTATAGTTAGTTTTCTAACTTTTTTTTTTCTCAAATCTTCTATTTTTCTCAAAAGCGGAGCGCTGTCAAAGTTAAGAGGACCAAAAATTGATGTATTTTTTCATAGTGTGTGATTGTGTGTGGGTACGTGGGTGTGGGTCAGAGAGAGGGAGAATGACATACCTATCCAAGATTTGTGTAAAAAGTTGAGCTTCATCAACTGTAGCATAATTATCATATGTATCATCCATTATTCCAATAATTTGTATGCCTTTGGCAAGTCCTAGTCGACACAAGAGTACTGGGGTTCGAAATAGAATCCTATACCCCAAGTATAGGCCTCCACCAATCGATCTCTTGTGTATGCTAATTTTGATTTCAGATCAAATTTGTTCCACCACCTTTACAAAAAATATAAAAAAGATATAATAATATTTTCGAAAAGTTATACAAAAAAGAACACTTCTTCATATATTATTTGGAGTCACCCATGCTTATTTAAAAATATGGTTACCTAGTGAGTTCGCATAGCTCATTCTTATACAAATTTTGCAAAAAAATTGAAGTTAAATTTGGCTAGTTTGAGAAGTAGTTCATCTCTGGAGTCATCATTTTCATAAATAGAGATGAAAATCCTTGCATGGAAGATTGAAACTTCTCTATGAAGCGGGTGCTCCAATGCACGCTTCACTTTCTCTCTAAGGGGAGACTTTAACTGTGATTCCATAGCATTCAACTCATTCCTTGTAAATCTCGCGGCCTCGTCTAATATCTTTTCGTCATGAAACCGAACATGAGCTGCATCGTACAAGCTCAATAGGCTCTCAGGGTCGCGGCTGAGGGTTTTCTCAAACTTACCGTCTTTGTCAATGAATTTTTCGAAAACATCTGTTTCAATTCGCATGAAAATGTAATTGACATATGAAAGTGAAATAAAGGAAGTGGCTAGCTAGCTAATAGGAAACGTACTGCAAGAAATGTGGTGTTGATGCTGTCTGAGCAAACGAAATCTAAGTGATGTAGTGAACAAATCGCAGTCCTCCTCCTCTCTTCCTGCATTATAGATTTCTTGGAGTTTGTGTTCGATTTCAGTCTCGAAATGGTATGCCAATCCTAATCGCTCAAGAGTGTCGATGAATATCATTTGTTGGAGAGGCGTTGCAGCAGCCATTAGCATGCATCTTGCTTCTTGCTTCAGTGCTTCGATTGCTTCTTCATACTTTTGCTGTACCTGCAGGTGAAACATATGAATTAAATTTGACTCCAAGTAATTGGTCGAATCTCACTTAGACATTGATAGTATATATATATATGGAGAGGCTCAATCATATCGTCCCTTAAGCAGATCGATGTGCATTCATATTCAAATTAAAGATACCTGATCGTCAAAAGAAAACTTGGAGAAAGTCTCAGCCCACATGCTTGGGGCATAAATGGTCACTGGTGGTCTTTCATTGCTCAAACAACGTTTTGAAGTGCCATTTACATCGACAACGCTAACACCATCCATTCTAGGTACTCTCTCTCTCTCTCTATCGCTCTGTCTCATAAGACCGTTCACCAATTTATAGTCACGTGTGGAGATTGAAATCATATGGTGAAACTTTTCTAACACACACACGTGTCTATCAAATTCATTATTTTAAGAATAATTATTTTATAAATTATAAAGCATGTTAGAGTCCAACAATAAAAAAATTCGACGAGCAAAAATCGATCAATGACATATTTGCAACAAATGTCAAAAAGTTAGGAATGGGATATTTTGTAAATTTTTAAAGTTGAGACATTTTTATAAAATCGAATAAAGTTAAGCGCATAAGTTTATAATTATATAAAAAAATCACTGCATTTATGGGGCTTTATCTGCACAATATCATGAAGAGCACAAACTCTAAAAAAGAATTGAAACTTGACTAAACTTGGAGAAAAACACACTTAAACATCAAATAAAACAATACAAATCAATTACGAAAAGTGATCTCAGTTTATCATGGTCTCGTGTACCTTGTATGTAAATAAGATCTAATATCAAAACGGAAAAAAGTATTACTTATAATACTAAAAATTATCACTTCTAATATTAAAAAGTATTATATTTATATTAAAGAACATTACTGTTAAAAACAAAAAGGCAGATATATATTTTTTTATTATTACTACATTTTTTGAACTGAGCAAAAGTATCACTTTTAATTCTAAAAAATATTACTTGTAAAACACTGAATTTTTATCACTTATTGCCGCTTGACTCAGCAGCAATTGAGGTTCCTATAACAGCTTAATCCTCTCCATCATCTCTGATAGAGAATGCATTTCCTCAGCCAGCTAATGTCTTCCATCGAGCTCCTGTGAAACTTCCTTCATTATGAGGTTCTTTGGTGGATTTCTTCTATTATCGTGATCTCTATTTCGACCTCTGTTGACATGGAGAGTTACATCATTTAATATCGCAGATATAGAAGCTAGCTATGATCTCCCATTCTGATCGTCAAATTAATTATCCAATACTTTGGTATTCAGCTCTTGAGGTGGATATAGACAAATGAGAGAAAATTATATTTTTGCTCCCGTAGGAATATTTATTTTTAGTCCTATAAAAAAAAAGCACTTTTGATCCCAAACAAATATTTACTTTTAGTCCCATAAATTTGCTTTGTTAACATAAAAAAATACAGTCACAACATCTCAAAAGCGTAAAAAACAAAATATGGATGCATAATCTTCATAGTTAAAGCAGACAAAAATATGATGGCCTCATCTACAAAAAATATGCTTGCCTCATCTAAAAAACACGTGTTTTTTTTTTTCATTTTCAATGTTAATCAAACATGCAAAATATATCTATTTCTAAAAAGTGACAGTTCACAGTCTAATTGTCCAAAATAAGCAAAAAAAAAAAAACCGGCATATGAAAGACCACCACACAATTATAAATATTGATAATTAACAAAAAAGTACTTAATTTTATAGGAAAAATAATATCATAATCATATTTTGTTTAGGTAAATATCATAATCAAATTAGTTTCCGATCAATTATCTTACTATTAATCATAAAATCACATTTAATTCAAAAACAAAAGAATAAAAACAGACTAATTAGTCTACAACGAATTAGAAATCACATCTAACTATTTATATCTTTGTAAAATTAATTAATTAAGTCAATCTCTTGAAAAATATATATGTTGCATAGCGGGAGGCTTTTAATCACTTATTAAATATACCTATTTTCTCTACATATATGTATATTAATTCCACAAACCTCCATCAAAATAGTTAAAACTAAAACTAATTACATAAATTAAGCTTCAATTTTGAACCTTAATTACCAGTCCAGTGGAATGCTTATTTAGTTTTGGAGTAGATGGACAAATGACACTTCTAATTGGAATTTTAAATTATGAACTCATGAAGTTTAAAAAAAAAAAAAGAGAGAGATGAACACTAAAAACAAAGATTGGGGAAACTTATAATAATTTAGGTGTGTGTGATAATGGTACAAATTGCTTCCTCCGTAAAATCAAGAACGTTTAATCCAAGGGAGAGAGAATTTTAGGATAAATTAAGGTCGAAGTGGTCGTGAATTTTTAGGGAAGAAATTAAGATAGAATTGGGAATGAAGCTTTCAGGTTATGTTTGTGTTTTTGGTTCCGTAAGTTTAATATTTTAAAATTTGTATTTGGTCTTTTTTATTTTTATATTTTTATCTTCAATAAACAACCATGTGTATCTCACATGATTTAATTATTTCCGTTAATATTTGATAGAATTTTCAAATCATGGGACTAAAGGTGCTTGAATGTAATATTACAGGATCATTTATGCTTGAATATTTTTTCTTTGGAACCAAAAGTGAAAGTATTGGGACTATTTACCAATGGGACCATGTTCTACGGTACTAAAAATGCAATTTTCTCAGACAAATGACAATGTTGGTAAATAGGGCTTCCAATGTTGCGATGGTATCTCCACGAATAATTATTTGAAATAACTCGTACTGATCCACAATCAGTGATGGTAAATAGTCTCTCAACATAGACTAGCCAACGCATCCCAAATGTCTTTGATTGTCTCACAACCTTTGATACCCTTGATTAAGTCATCGTCAATTGTCTAAAACAGTAAAGACTAAGTAACATTATCAAGATTGACTACTTTTGATCTGTGGTCTGCATTCATCAATCATCTTGGTTTGGGAACTGCATTCATCAATCATCTTGGTTTGGGAACTTGTGGTCTGCATTCATCAATCATCTTGGTTTGTGAACTTTGCGCATATTTCCTCTCCCATCAGCTTCTGGCTCGTCTTTATAGAGAATGATTAGTCCTTTTTCTATGACTTGCCACAAACCTTCATGAATTGAACATAGATAAGCTTCCTTCCTTCATCTCTAAGTCTCGTAATTTTCCACTGAGAACTTAGGCAGTTCGTTATTTCTCATATTTGAGCTAGAGAGAAATGTTAGTACGTAAGGAAAATAAAATGGGTCTAATTTGAATAAACAGTCAAACATAGATCTTGTGAATCTACTACTCTAATACCAATTATTGATCCCACAAAGTTTGCAAAAGTGATTAGAAGGGGTCAATAATCATGGCTAAATCACTTGATCGAGTTATCACATTTTTGTGGAAGTATAAAAGCACTTTCTCAACTGAATGTAACAACTTAAGCTGATTTTTCATAGTAATAACTCTTAGCTGAGTTTTGAAACTTAGCTGGTTTTGCTCAGTTGTCAAAGATAGAGAAAATTTCACTTTTGGCCCCATAGGACACACCTTACTCTCCTTTTGGTCCCAACACTGTCAATTTTAGGTATTTTTCTAAATTTTCACTCACTTTTAGTCCCATAAGATTTACACAGTTAATTTTAGCCCCTTTAAATTAAACGGATGTTAAGAGTGAGAGACAGAACCTTCGCACGTGCAGCACGTGTGGCCTATTTGAGCGGGATTTCACCTTAAAATTGAGAGAAAATTTCAATTTTGGTCCGACAGGACATGCCCTAGTCCGATTTTGGTCCCACCCCTACCACTTTTGGTCCCAAATCGCTTGAATTATCAATTTTGGTCCCGTCGTCACGGTTTCCGTTAAAACAATTATTGATTTTGGTCCCATTTTAGTATCGATTTTGGTCCCAAACAAAAAAAATTCCAGAAAATTTTTTTGCAAGTCAATTGAAGGCAAAATTGAACTGATTCAGCCAACATGCATCTAATTCAGCCTCTGCAGCCCTAAGTGCTTGTTTCTTCATCACATTCCCATAAATCCCTCTCCCCAACTTGATCGCCTTCTCCATTTCCACCACACCATTAATCCCACCTCTCCTCAATCCTTCAACATACACTTTCACACCATTTACAGAGTTGCCTACAGCATCTTTAACACCACTATTGATTTCAATTGCGGAACGCCTGCCATTATACATGACGAAACAATGAGTACATACGATTTTTTTATCGGAGAAGCTCCCTGCAGACTTTACTTACCACCTCATGTCAGAAATTCTAACACCATGAAGATCCTCCTTAGGAATATGCCTCTGATAGGGGACAGGTGACTCTGATCACAGTTGAACATAATTTATTTTCATAAAATATAAAGATAAATGATAGCAAATCAGTAGCCAAAAAAACTTCCAGAATCTATAATCTTCCTCAAGACAGAGTTAAGCCAGTGATAATAGTAGAATCTCCTCATTGCCCCATTATATAAATGTGAATGGTTACAGTGGGGCAAGTATTATCCAGAATAATGTATGAACTATTACAAATAACAGACTCCACAAAATTATCAAAAATTTATAGAAGAAAGTGAAATCTATGAGGACCTCAATCTGCAGGAACGGACAAATTAAGACTTAAGGTGAGAATTGTGAACTCAAAGCATACACAATAGACACAAATTAAACTTTTCCTCTTTTCTGTTTATAAGCATCTTCGTTTAGGAAACCTTATTAATAACTGAAGCTGGCATATAAATTAAATGGCAAAGTTTTCCATGCATGTGGTGCAAATAAGCCTTATTTCAGACGGGCGGGTCAAATTCGCGGGTCAACCCGCTTTGACCCGGGTCAACGCGGGTCAACCCATAAAAAAAAATTCTGTAAAAGCAGTATCAACAGTAACATTAAAATGTATCATTCAAAATTCGAAAAGTATCACCTGTATCATTAAAAAGTAAGGTCTCTGCTACTTATTTTGGAGATGTTTTTAGGGGTTGATTTTGTATGTTTTAGGATTTTATTTTTGGGGGTGTTTTTAGGGGTTTATTTTGTGTTTTTAGGGGGGTGTTTTTAGGGTTTTTTATTGTATTTTTTAGGGTTTTATTTTGTGTTTTTAGGGTTTTTTTTTGGGGGGGAGGGGAGGTTTAGGGTTTTTTATTGTATTTTTTGGGGTTTTATTTTGTGTTTTTAGGGTTTTTTGGGGGTGTTTTTAGGGGTTTATTTTGGGTTTTTAGGGGGGTGTTTTTAGGGTTTTTTATTGTATTTTTTAGGATTTTATTTTGTGTTTTTAGGGTTTTTTGGGAGGGTTTTTTAGGGTTTAATTTTGTTTTTTTATGATTTATTAATTTCATTTTAGGGTATAAATTTATATTTATTTCAAACAAACTATATCAATTAGCTTTAATTTTAGGGTTCACTAATTTAATTTTATAGTATAAATTTTGTTAGGAAAAACAAAAAAAACGCCAGAAAAAAAAAAAAAAAAAAAAAGACAGGCGCGCCACGCCACGTGCCTGCCTGATGGCTGCCACATGGGAGGGGTTGGTGCACCGAAAACCACCCGAAATTCAATTGTTTTGCTGGACCTGTACAGTCATAAGAATCCTATCAGCAAGTTGGCAGTCTTAATTAAGAAGCGTGATTTAATAGCAATTAATTCCAGCAGCAGACCTCTGCTTCAGGCCTAAAAATCGCGATTTTTGGAACTCGGTCAAGGGCTTCATCTTTCCCTGAAGACAGATTCGAGATCAAGCTGCTTACATCTTCACATTTGCTGGCAGTCTCCATCACCTTAGCAACGAAGCTCTTCCATATAACTAGATGAGCATTTTCCCCTGAATCTTGAGGCATTATCGCCCTATCAACAGCAACAACTCTAGTCACCAGCATCAAACCCTCACTTTCGGCATTCTTCATTGCAAATAGGCCACACCCACTAATCCCATAATTCTTGATCTCCACTGCACCAATGTACTCCGCCACTTCGTGCATTTTCCCACGGAAACCGCTCAGAACCTAATCGGAAACATCCAACGCTCCAAACTCAACAGTCCAACACAACACCATACCGATTCAAACTCAACAAGACTTTGCCCTTGCAAAGAAGAGTCTTGAGAAGGGTCTGGGGCTTTTTGAAATGGGGGAATTAGGGTTCTTTGTTTTGATTTGGGAATTTTTACTCAATTTGGGGATAAATTGCACATGTTAGTCACGTGCAGCTACTTGTCCGTCACCCCGTTAAATTTTCGTCTAAATTGTGGGACCAAAATTGATAATCTAGGTCATGTGGGACTAGATTTAATAACAATTTCTGAAATAGGACCAAAAGTGGTAGGAGTGGGACCAAAATCGGACTAGGGCATGTCCTATGGGACTAAAATCAGATTTTTCTCCTAAAATCGATCTAAATCCCTAATTTCCCAATCATGAACCCTTAACTCAAGAAAATCCCAAATTCCACCCAAATCAAAACCCTAATTTCCCCCTAATTGACCAGCCAAATTGAATAGCACGTTGAAATCACATCAAAAGCAAAACACACCATGATTCGAAGGAAGTTTTTCTTGCCAATGCCACACCCAAATTATGGTAAGCTTCTTCCTATCTTCTTCCGCTCTTTTTTTTTGTTCTGATCACAGTAAGAATTTCAAAATTTTCCTTTCTCATTTTTTTGACAGTCGTTCTTCTTCATCTGTTCTTCCTCTCTCTTACTGTAACAATTTCTTTTCTCGTTTTTTTGACAGTCGGGTCTCATTATTGGTATACGCTAAAGCTCACACATGGAGGGATGACGATCAATGATTCGGATGTTTACCAGAATATAGAAGGCACAGTTAGTGCCTTTGACTTTGTTGATACACGCAAATGGAGTTTGAAGTACTTAGAGGGATTGTGTGAACAATTGGGATACACGGGTGCCATGAGGTTTTATGGGTATAATGAAAGAGGGAAGTTGAAGCCTATCTTATTAGAGGCTGATACTTGGTTGTTGATACAGAGGGCTAAGGAAAGTAGGGAGTTTATGATATACTTAGAGGGTAAAAAAGGTAATGATTGTGAGATTAGAGAAGGTGTTGAAGGGAAAATTGATTATATGGATGATGAAGTTGATAACATTGAGAATCCAGTTGATGAAACTGCCAAGAGGTTGAAGGAAAGATATTTACAAACATATGAGTTAGTGGTTGAGTTAGAGAACATTATTGATATAGAGAATACTAAGAAGGGGAATGAGGCAGAGATGAAGAGTTTAGGAGTTAAGGCAGAGATGAAGGGAGGGGGAATAGAGGCAGAGATGAAGGGGGATGAGATATAGGCAGAGATAAAGGGAGGGGGAATAGAGGCAGAGATGAAGGGGGATGAGATAGGGGCAGAGATGAAGTGGGATGGGAATGATGTAGCTAAAGGAGTTGAGGCAGAGATGAATGGGGATGGGATTGATGCAGATAAAGGAGTTGAGGTAGAGATAAATGGGGATGAGAATGAGCCAGAGAATGAAGGCTTGGATGAGGCTGTTGAGAAGAGGAAGGGAACTGAGAGGATGCCAGAGCATGCAGGCTTAGAGAGGGATGCAGAGAAGGAACTTGAGGTAGAGAGGGATAAGGTAAAGGGGAAGTGTATATTGAAAGATGAGTATGCTTCAGATGATGACAGTGAAGATGGTGACTTCACAGCTGCTTATGATAGCTGTGATGAACTATTAGATGATATCATTTACAATGAGAATATAGATAGAGAAGTTGAGTGGGGAGGTCCAATGGGTAATGATGAAGAGTGTGAAGCTTCAGATGATGATGATGAAGATCGTGCAGTGGATCTTAGTGATTTTGATAGTGCAAAAGAGTCTGATGGTGAAGAGGCAGAGACTACTGTGAGGGTTGCTGGAGGATCAAGAACTAGAGTAGTTGCACTTCATTTAGGTCAAGTCTTTAACACCAAGGTTGAATTTAAAGATACTGTTACCAACCAGGCAGTTTGATGATTGGTCATTTTTCATAATAATTTGAGTTTTAAATGAAGTGATTTGAAGAGTTTTGCATGTGGTTTAACCCAAATTGAGTGTTTAACCTCCCAGTTTGAAAGTTTTATTTGTAATTTGAATTTTACAAGATATGGATGATAAATTACTACAAATTTGAGGGATTCAAGACCATATGAAGATAGAGAATCGAACAAGGAGTGCATTGCAAGTTGAATCGGGTCAATCGGCTAAGAAACGAGCGAGAACGAAGCAAAACCGTGGAAGCTACCGGAGACTCGCGCCGAACGCGACCCCTAAACGCGACCTCCTAGGGGTCGAGTTTCAGAGGCCTTCAAACTCGACCCAGAGCCCGTGTTGCAGAGCCTTCAGAGATGTGAACTTCTTTGTTACAAACGCGACCCTCAAACGCGACCTCCTGAGGTCGAGTTCCGGGCAGACGAAATCACTTTTTGACTTTTGGCCCTCAATTATTGGCCCCTTCATATACCCAATTTTGGAGGGTTTTTACATATCTCTCCCACTCGAAAACACACATTCCTCTTAGCATATTTTGGAGATCAAGAAGGAGGAAGAAGAAGAGGAAAGGACATCCATCCATCTTGAAGATTCAAGCCATAGGATTGAAGATGAGTGATCAACATTGGATTTTATCTTCTCATCTACTCTCTTACACTTGTATTTAGGATAGGTATTGTTATTTTCCTCTTTGTTCTTGCTATGGATGTAAATATGGGTGGCTAGAGCCTTAGGGCTCTAGGATATGGAGAAAACAATGTGAATCTTGTTCTTGACTAGGGTTTAATCTATGGGTGTGTTTTGTCAAGATTTCAATCTTTGCTAGTTCTTGTATGATGTTGTTTGAAGTGGCATTCATTTAACATCAAATATTTGAATCACATGCATCTAGTCAATCTTGTGATCATAAGCATGCATGGATTGAATCTATGTATTTATCTTCTTAATCGAATGTCGAATATGTGGAAGGAAATTTGACCCATTTGTGCTTTTGGTAGGTGTGATCTTGGAATGTAATAGAGATAATCATCCTTATCACATACGCAATTTAAGAGATATTCGAGAGATGCTCTTATTATCTTCGTGGTCTTCCTATCGTTGAATGAATCATGATTGTAGTGATAACCCTTGTTGTGTGTTCAAGAGAAGCATTGTGTATCCATGTCCTAGAGTCTTGTTTTTAACTTGTTATTCAAACCGTTTTCTTCAAGCCTTTGATATCTTGCATTCGTTAGAATTTGTTTTCTTTATTTAATCTAGTTTATGTTTGGATTTCTTTGATTAAAATCAACCCTTACTTAATTGAAGTTTAGATAATCCGTGCATCTTTAGTTGTGGTACTTGTGCTATCAAATTTTAGTTCGCATTCCTTGTGGACCGACCTCGTTTCATCCTATCTACAAATATGCTTTTATACTTGTAAGCATGACACGAGCATAAATGTAAAACAAGCAAAGAGAGTAAATCTCGTATCACAGTTGCAGAAGGCAGAGCTGTAAAATTTATAAAGAATGACACCAGAAGGGTGTATGCAAGGTGTAAGAAGGCAGAGGAGGGGTATGACTGGTATATCAATACCTTGAAGGTCAAAGATGAAGCCACCTTTCAAATCAGGGAGATGCACTTGGCACACACATGTGCAAGGCAGTTCCATGGAACTAATGCCAAGTCAGGATGGCTGGCAAAGAAGTTTGAAAGGAACTTCATGTGTGATCCTAAGCTGAGTGTGAAGAGTTTTAGGAAGGCTGCAATTGCTGAGCTGGAAGTGTATGTATCTCCACAACAGGCTATCAGAGCAAGGCAGAAGAGCCTCAAAAACTTGCAAGGGAGCACCACTGACCAGTATTCAAAGCTATGGGATTATGCAGATGCACTGCTCATGAAGAACCCAGGCTCCACTGTTATATTGCAGTGTGAGAATGCAGATGATGGAAACAAGTTTAGAAGGTTATATGTTTGTCTTGGGGCTATGAAGAATGGGTTCAAGTCTGGATGCAGACCATGGATAGGGGTGGATGGCTGCCACCTAACTGGAATGAACAGTGGAGTTCTGTTGACTATAGTAGCCATGGATCCAAATAATGATCCATATCCATTGTGCTATGCAGTAGTGTCAGCTGAGAATATGGAAGAGTGGGAGTGGTTTTTACAGCTGTTAAGGAAAGATTTGATGTCTGAGAGAGAGGATGTGTATACCTTTATGTCAAACAGACAAAAAGGTTTAATTGATGCATTTGAGAGGGTTCTACCTGGGGTTTAAAACAGGTTTTGTGTGAGGCACTTACATGGAAAATTAAAGATGGCTGGGTTTAGAGGTCAACAATTTAAGAAGCTATTGTGGAAAGCAGCAAATGCTACCACTATTCCTGCATTTGAGAAGGTTATGCAAGAGATAGAGCATGTGGATAGGAAGTGCTTGGAGTGGCTGCAAGCCAAATCACCTTTTGAGTGGTCTAAATCACACGTCTATATCTTTGGGAAGTGTGATACTCTGGTGAACAATATGTGTGAGCAGTTCAATGCTTGTTTGTTGGATGCTAGGGAGAAGCCTATCCTGACAATGCTTGAGTGGATAAGGGAGTACATAATGTAAAGACTCCAAAGATATAGACAGAGGGCTGAAAGGAAATGGGAGGGCAGAAAAATTTGTGGGAGGATTAGGACAATAGTTGGGAAGCTGATTGAGGCTGCTGGAGACTGTATTCCTGTGAAGGCAAGTGAATACAAGTATGAGGTGTCTTGTTTTGATGGGTCAAGGTTTGCAGTTAACTTGCTACTTAGTGGAGATGGGAGTTGACTGACATACCTTGTAAACATGCTGTGAGTGCAATCTGTTCAGAAGGAGGGGATCCAGAGGATTATGTCAATCAATGCTACTCAGTGGAGACATATATATTAGTCTATAGCCATGCAATTAGCCTAATGAATGGAGAAGAGTTGTGGGCTAAGACTGGTTATATACCACCACTGCCACCCACCTTCAATCAAAAGAAAAAGGGAAGGCCTGCAAATTTGAGAAGACCATCAGCCACTGAAAGCCCAAAGAAGAAGCAGAAGGTGAGTGGAATTCAGAAGCTTGGAAAGCAAATGTTCAAAGTGACCTGTGCAGTCTGTGGAGAAGAGGGTCATAACAGGCTTGGATGCCCTGTGACAAAGGTGCAGTCTATACTTAAGTAACTATTTGATGTTTGTGATATCATTCCTAACATATTTGTTATATGTTACATAGGGAGCTGAAAAGGAGAGTGTGGGAGCTGCAAGGAAGAGTGTGGGAGCTGAAGGAAGCACTATACATGAGACTGAAGTAGTTCTAAATCTTTTAAACTTAAGTAAATGTAGATTTGTCTATTTGTATCTAATTCCTAATAATTGTTGTTATATGTTACCTAGGGAGCTCAGATGGAGGCTGAGGGAAGCACCACCCAAGCTGATGAAATGCTTCTCACACAACCTGATTTTGCAATGAGCCAAGATCAAGAAGATGAAGCTGATGTGATGGCCTTCATAGACAACTTCCACTTCAGCAGCAAACCAACAACCAGGAAGGGGAGAAAGATGCTAGTAAGTTGCTGCAATATACATTCACATGCAGTTTATTTCTAGTTCAAATTCAAGGTATTAACTTTCAATTCTGTGAAGGTAAGCAAGAGGGCTCAGAGCAAGAAGGAAATGGACAGGGCTCTAATGCCACCACCCAAAAAAGCCTACTCTATTTCAGCTGCAGTGAATGCTCCTGAGCCAGCCCAAAAAGGTGTTCAAATCAGAGCCCCCTCCCATGAGCTTCCATCCAGCTCGGTTGATTGGTGCTACAATCAAGGGGAAGGAAAAAGCAAGTGATCAAGGTTCCATGAAGGTCATCACTCAAGGGGGTAAGAAGTTTGTCACTCTCTCTAGCCTTAGGTCTGCAGCAGACAAAGGAAAAGGAAAGGGAAGTGGCTCCAAAGAAGCATAAAAGTGTTCTGCTTCTCACAAAAACAACCCATTTTTTGTCTAACTGCTACTACAAATTTTTTGACTAACTGCTGTTTATTTTGCCTCACTATAACTGAAATATTACTGCTAAATACTTTTTGATGAGCTTCTGGAACATACTTGTTGGAAGTGATGTATATTCAGATGAAATATTTCAGTTTGATGAAGTTGTAGTTTCTGTTTATTTGTGAAGTTGTAGGTTATGTTTATTTGTATATTTCAGTTTGGCTTTGGTACTTAATTCTTATTTCAATTTGGATTTGGTCTTGTTGATTTCAGTTTGGCTTTGGTATTTGGTCTTATTTCAGTTGGCTTTGGATTTGGTCTTGTTGATTTCAGTTTAGATTTGGTATTTGTTGAGTTCAGTTTGGCTTTGTTGATTCTTATGATTAAATTGATTTGGTTTAGTTGATTTGGATTTGTTGGTTTTGTGGGAATATAGATGTATTTTAGTGACAATTATCCCTCCAAAAATTATGTGGAATGTCCCTCAAAAACATGATAAAAATTTGTCAAAATTGACTCTAAATAATGTTACAGTTAGTTGGTTAATTGTTACTTTGGGACTGAAATTAAAAGTGCAATGGAACCAAAATCGACAGTAAATTTAACGTTTACCGTAACGGAGAGGTCAAAATTGACAGTAAAAAAAATTTGGGACCAAAATAGACAGCTCTGGGATCAAAAGGGAAGTGAGGCGTGTCCTATGGGACCAAAAGTGAAATTTTCTCGTCAAAGATATAAGACACGTACTCATAAAACACTTAGATAATTATGAGCAATCACACACATTAGATAAATGAATAATAAAGCAATTAAAGAAAACTGTAAATGAGATGTGATATATTGATGTTCGAGTCTTGACAGATTCTATGTCATCTCTTCTTCCAAAAATTGGTAGGTGATCACTATGCTTTCAGAGCCTATCATTTACAACTCGGATCGCACAGCTAGATCAGCTGCTTACACTTGCAATGCTCAGTCTCACTGTGATGTAACTCTCTTTCAAGTATGATAATTTCTCAACTCACAAGCCTTATCAAGTGACGGCTTAGTTGTTACAGGCTTCGGTGTTTTAAATCTCCTAAGAAGATTTTACAACATATGTTGATAAAGGATTCACTCTGCTGAAGCAGAAACAACTCAGTTGTCTCAAAATTAAGTTCGGGTTTTTTGAAGATTTGAAGGTTTGAGTGCTCAGAGAATTCGCTAAAGATTTTGTGAAATCAATAACCTTCTTCAAATGAGCTTTCGTCTCCTTTTATAGTGCTTGATGATGAAGTAGTCATTGCACCTTTTGAGTTTAAAGTCTGCATCGTGGATTAATCTCAGCATTTATTCAAATTGATCGTTGAGATTGAACAGAGAATCATCAGCACTTGTAGGCTGTAACAATCAATTTTTGACTTCAGTTTTTTTACATAAATAGCATTCAACTCTTCTCCAATTCAGTTCATTATCTTCTCGACTTCATATCGCTTCAGTTGACTGGGCTCGTAACTTGTACATGTTTTATAGAACACAATCATATACATGATAGTTACAATTTTTTTATCAACTATTTCTATAGTTAAACAATTAAGCACTAATTCACACCATTCAGAACTTTATAAAATACTTCCTAACATTGTGGATCTTTGTAACGAAGTATTTTATATTTTGGATGGGTATAGTTTATATAAATATTTTTCAGTTTAGGATTATACAGGCTAGACGATGATTTACCAAGGTTTTTAAAATTAAAAAAAAAAAAAAACAATTTTTTTACCACTACAACTACTACGACTACTACCACCAGCAGCACCACCACCGCCACGACTACTACCACTACGACTTCCACCACCACCACCACCACTACAACTACTGCTACTACTACCATCACTATAACTACGACTACTAGGGTTGTAAATGAACCAAACTGTTCATTAGCTATTTGGGTATCGGCTCGAAAAAAGTTAGATCAAAACTCGATCATTTATTAAACGAGCCGAATTCAAGCTTTTTTTCGAGCTCAACAATTTTCTCGAGCTGAACTCTAGCTACTCGTAAGCTTCTCATGAGTAGCTCGAGTTCGACTATAAACGAGCTTTTATCGAGTAGTTCACGAGCTTTTAATCGAACTTGTAATTGAGCTTTGTAATCGGGCTTTGACAAATAAGCTAAAAAAGTTAAATTTTCACCCCCGACAGGATTTAAACATTAGCCAAATTAAATGTATTTCAATTTGTTATTATAGTCACTCGACCAAATTATTAACAATTATGTTAATTGAATCAAATAATATAACAATTCTCCAAAACTTAAATATATGCAAATATGTATATATTATATTCTAATATTATATTTATATAAACATATATAATATTATATTATCAATTTATTAGATAAATATATTCAACTAATAATAATCTATATAATATATAATAACAAGACCGCATCCGAAAATAGCAAAAGATAGTTTTCCCGCCATTTGCACCTTCCAAAAATGAGAAAATATTATTTTAGATTATAAAATTATTTATTTATTTCGGAAATAATATATTTCCATAAATATAAAAAATTTATATGTTGCAAATCCATAATATATATATTAAAGGATTGATTTGTTATAATAGGTATATATATGTTTTGGCCGAAAATATTTTCTAATGAATAATGTAAGGTAAAATATATGTTATAAATATATTGTTTAAATATTATATATTATATAGATTATATATTGTATTTGATGTGTCATAACTATTTTCGACTATTTTATATTTTAATTTTTTTATTCTATAAATAAGATTTTATATGAATATCCTCCTATCATTAAATCAATCCATTTATAATCAAATAATGTTATATATATTTACATTATTTAATATGTTTGACTTCAATTTTTAACATATAATTGCTCTATTTGGTACAATCCGCAAATTAATTCATCAATTTGGACAAATTTCTTTATTTCTTCTACATATATAATAACATAACAATAATTATATAATTACACAATTATCATCTATATAATATATAATAATGACTCCGCACCCGGAAATAGAAAATGTTGATCCCCCCATTTGCAACTTTCAAAATGAAAAATATTATTGTAGATTAAAAATTATTTATTTTCATGTAAATAATTAAATATTAATATATTTTCATAAATAAAAAAATTTATACGATTTTGATTAGATTTTTCATATTTCATTATCGATAATTTTCGCAAATTTGATAATGAGCATTTATGTATACCAAGATATCTTCATGTATGGTAAATTATATATTATAGATTGTATAGGGTAAATGATATTAATATGGATTATATTTTACACTAGGTAAATGACGTTCTCGACAGTTTATATTTTTTTTTTGCATTTCAATATTATATACAATAGATGAGGGAATTTTATTTTATTATATTTATATCATTAATTATAATTTATAATCCAAAAATCTGGAAGTATAAATTTACTTTACTAGATACTCATATTTATACATATGTAAATTATATTATGAAACCCGAAAATTAGCGATATTTATTTAATAACTATAAAATATATAATCTATTATATCTCTTAAAATGGTAGTTATAGTCAACCAATTATGAAAGTTTACATATCTACATAAAATAATTACGTAACATAAAATCTAAATTCTTAATAAAATATTTCTTTCCTAGGCTATCATTCTCTTCACCCAATTATATGTTAGTTTTCGTCTATATATAAATTTTGTAGAGACCCCTACAAATTACTCAAATATATTTTCGATGTCAACATTATGTGTGATATATTATATCAATGTTATTACATTTTGTATTGCATTTTTATTTGTTTCAATAAATTAATGTTTGATTTCTATATATCAATTTAAACAATTATGATAACTATTATTTATATTTAAGAAAAAAAATTGAACTTTTATCTATTTAAATATTTTCAAAAGTGTGATTAAAATTATATATTCTCGTTAATTTTTTTTCCTTATTACCCTATTTCTCTAATGATTGTAATTTTTTTTTTCTTTTTCTGCGTCGTTTTCCAGACTTCTCAAAACAACATTATTTATTTGGTGGGTAAACACTAACATTTTTTTTATTTTTATTTTTGTAGCAAATACCGAGGTCATTTACAAACGGGGGCGTTTGCACATTGACCTAATTAAATGGTAGGGCTGTTTTGCACTTAATCGGTTTAATTTATAATTGCTTAAAATAAATCATTTTAATTTATAATTGAATATAACTAAAATCATATGAGACAATAGTTATACAATTTTTATAGATATAGGGCTCGTTTGCTAGGTTGTATGGTATAAGGTTAGATGTGTTTGACATGGGATGTGTTTCACGTATAAGATATCAATATCATGTTTGTTTTGATGTATTAAAATATATGTATTAATAATATATTGTTTGCTTAGATGTATTATATTCTCTATAAAATTTCAATTCCTAAAATATCCTTTAATTAGTTACCATATATTGTGTGAATATTCTATAATAACATTTTTAATTAATATCTGCAAAGTTATTTTAGTCTAGAATTTTTAATAATTCTCTATGGTATTAAATATCCCACCAGCAGGGTGTGATATATTATACCATATAAATGGTTAACACATACCGGGCCCTTGCATAATCATGGGCTTCAATATTGCTAGCAAACAAAGTATTAGGGTGTCGTAGGTATTTATCCCACCCTTATACTACCTAGCAAACAAGCCCATATAGTAATATCTTGGATTAATTACATATCAGTACTTAATGTTTGTCCGTTTTGACACTTTTGTTCCGAAATTTAAAAAGTAAAAAATCAATATCCAAAGTTTGCATAATTAACATTTCTGACATTAACGAAATTATTCGGTAGATCGAATAATGATGTTCATTACGATAAATCTTACGTTGATTTTCCCGTGATTTTTAATAAAATTATGTGAAAAAAAATCACAGGGATATGAATTACCAAATTGGATAACCACAGGAAGAAGAAAAAAAAAGGAACTTCATTTAATTAGAATCCAATGCGTATCCAAATCAAATAATTCCCTCCGATCGTAGCCATAATTTGCAGCACTACTAGATTATCAATATAATCACCAAAAGTGGAAAAATCTAAAAAAATCAAAGAAGCAAAAAAAAGCAAAAAAAAGAAAAGAAAAATAGAACTAACTTGTATGAGAGAGCAGTCGAGATATGGCTGAATATCGTGGAGGCGAACGACGTCGCGGTAGACGTATTTACAGATTGCAATCTATACAAAACAAATTCTTCTCATTCTGCTGCCTCGACTCTCCATGATCCACAGACGGTATACTTGACTCGGTTTATGCACAAGCCTAAAAAATACCCACCGAAATCCGATTGAAGGTTTTCCCATGGAGAATGAGAAAAGAAGAGAATTTTCACTTCCTCCAGAAATAGTTGAGCACATTCATTCTTTTATGAAAGGAAAAGAAGCTGTTCGAACCGCTATCGTTTCCAAATCTTTGTACAAGGCGTGGTCCAAGCGCCCCAACCTCGATTTCGATCAACGCCACTTTAAACGTTACGCAATATTCTCGGAGTTCACGAAGAATACCATGAAGAGGTACGAAGATTTGAAGGTAAAGATCGAGAGTTTCACGCTATGGCTGAAATATGACTTTGACAGTCCTACTCTCGCTGATGAATTAATCGTGACAGCGATGAAATTGAGGGCTGTTGATCTCAATATTAACTTTTCGAGTGGGAGTAAGTGGTTAGATTTGCCAGATGATGTGCTTAGATCCGAAACCCTAGTCGGATTATCTGTGACTGGCTGCTGTATTATTGATCTCAGAGAGGTAACTTGTTCCAAACTTAAATCCCTTCATTTATCCGGAGTGGGGTTTATAAATGGTGATTTATTTAGGAATTTGATTTTGAAATGTCCCTTGATTGAGAAATTAGTGTGTGATGATCATCGCTTGCTCTCGTTTAAAAACCCGAGAGATTCTGAAAATGAGATTCATAAGCTCCAGTCTTTGTCGTTGAACAATCTGAGAAATAGAGGGGCCTTGTTTTTCCAAGACTTGTTGCTTAAATTTCCCTTCCTCAAAAATTTGGCAATTGGTAATCTATCTATATACCTATATAAAAAGTGTGGATGTTTCTTACAAAATATGATTTGTCTATTATGTCCACAATTTGCACTTAATTTAAGGGTAAAAAAGTAATATGATATATTGTAATTTTTTTGTAAATATAATATATTATATTTATTTCAATAGTTTTGTTATAATTGAACTCTACTATATAAAATTATCCCTAATATAAAATATTATAAATAATATATTTTTTTGTAATATAATATATTATATTTATTTCAATAGTTTTGTTATAATTGAATTCTACTATATAAAATTATCCCTAATAAATAATTAGTTGTAAATATAATATATTATATTTATTTAATTTCTTACAAAATATGATTTGTGTATTATATCCATAATATGGACTTAATTTATGGGTAAAATAGTAATATACTATAATATATAATTAATTATTCAATATAATATATTATATTTATTTCAATAGTATATTGTACTCTTTCAATTCTTTATATATCCACATCATATTAATTTTCCACCAATTATTTCTCTATCATATCAACCACAACAACAAGAAAGAAAATAAAAAGTATAATCCCACAACAATATAATATATTAGATAATTAATTCAATAGAATTGTAGTATTATAATTTTTCATTCACACACATAATTAATTCTCCATCAATTACATCCTCTACATAAATTACATCCGAATGAAGAGATTGAAAAATAAAAGGTTGAATTTATAGAAAGATTATAAACTAAGTCGATAATACTTGAGAAGTTATCTATCAAAAATCAAGAATTTCTTTTCCATCAATCATTCTATATTTAATTATTCACCTGTAGTATATTATATTTATTTCAATAGTATTGTACTATTACAATTCTTCATCCACATCAATTAATTCGCCACGAATTATTTCTGCATCATATTAGACATATCAAACAAGAAAAAAAAACAAAAAAAACATAATATATATATAATTAATTCTCCACATATAATATATTATATTTTATAATTTATATATTATTTCAATAGAATTGTACTATTGTATAGTTTATACATATTACATCCCAATGAAGAGATTAATGAAAAATAAAAACTTAAATTTATGGAAAGATTATAAACTAACCTCATTGTTCTTAAGAAGTTATCAATCAATATTCAAGAATTACATCTTCATCAATCATTAATGTGGGGAAAAAAGATAAGAGGATCAATTAGAACGACATTTAATCAGTGATTTGATTCATTTAATATAAGCTATTTAAGTAGTTTTTAATACAAAACATGTAATTTTAGATGTTGCAACTATAGTGTATGTGTGTGTGTTATGAATCATGTTATATGGTATGAAAGAAAATTGAAAAAAAAAGTTCCATAATATATACAACCAAAATGCTAAATTTTAATTTATTCCTTGAAATTTATGTGTTAATTCTCATTCATATGATTAAAAGTAGTTTCAATTAAATTTATTGAAACTAAATTTGAACTTCTTTATTTATTGTCGGTCTCGGATAATGTTGACTGCACTAACAAGACATGCAGATGATATATGTTGAACTATTAGAAATATATCTATTAATGTGAAGAACACCTAAAAAAAGTCAATGATGAATATAAATATAAGAATTGATTAATGTAGAAAAATTTGGGATATCTATTTTGAAAGTTGCTAGACAAAGTTTTAAAAATATGGTTAATTGTAAAAAAAAACACCAACTTTAAACGAATTTAAAATTTATACATTTCTTTTAAAATATTGCAATAATAAATGATTGATTGGAAAAATAAATTTTAAATTTTGGTTCAAATGTTATGTTTTTCTAACTTATTAATTTATATTTGAGAAATTTAGAATATTGGTTGGTTTGATAATTATATATAATATATTTTATATTAGATTATTCAGTTAATTAAGAATAGTTAATTAAATATTTGGGGGGAGGAATGAATATTGCACAATTTTTTGGAATATGGATTATGTTGACTAACCATAATCATGTAACTGAGAATGAACATAGTCCAATTACTGATAAAAGAGTCGAAATAGAAGAATTGAATATTTTCCACTTAGATTGAACTACTAATTATTTAACATAAATTCTCAAACTATTTAGCTAAACATAATATAGAACAATAATATAATACGTAGTAATATGTACAAGTGTTATACATTATGATTTTTTTATAGAATGATATACATTATGTGTTGTGATTGAATGAGATAATTAAACTTCTCGGGTGGAAGGAATGATATATATTGTACTACTAATTAAATTAGTTAGTCATTGAATCAACAATTACAACTATCAATCAAATTATATTTTTCTTAAAAAAATTATAAACAATGTATAACATTTTGAAAAATATATTGAACATGAAACCTTGAACACTATCACAAAAAACTATTAACCAAACTTTTATCATTTCTTTATCATTGAGTAACACATGTTCCTATAATAAAGTTTTTCATATATATATATATATATATATATATATATATATATTTAAACACATGATATTTATACATTCAAAATTATTTTAATTGAGTTAAGTTATTTTTAGTTTTATTTGTTCAATGTAGTCATTTATAATTCAATAAAAAATATAATATTAAATGTATGTTTAGATAAAATACACACAAAAAAAGTTAATATTTTGCGACATGTGTAATAATTAAAATAGTTCAATTGATTCAGTGTATCGTGATATCATATGTAAATTAATTGATAACATAGAGGGGTTAAAAATATGATTTACTTTTGAGGTAAACTATATTAATTGATGTGCGATAAGGTGTTTTATCATTATAGTAAAAAAAATCATATAATTAATAGTATTTTGAACTCATTAACTATTTAAATTATTTTAGTAAGTTTAATTAACTTTATACTGAAGCTTTCTGAAATGGATGATGCAAGATTTTGTGAATTTATATTAATTAAAAATTTATATTTTTATTAGACAGTATTTTCAAAATAAAAATTGTTGAATAGAAGATTTAAATTATATTAATACATATATACGTCAACAATCAAATGTTGAGAATTGTTGCAAAAAAAGGAGGTTGAGAAAGGATACATGCATCCCTCTCTCCCTATGTGTGTGTGTATTAAAACAACAAAAATATAAATAAATTAAAAGACTATAAATACCGAGTTCGTGTTAGAATAGTTACAATTTAATTATACTTTATGTCTCTTATGTTTATATCATTTTTCTGATTATTGATTCATTTAGAATTTTTAGATATTATTATATTTATAAAATGATGTACGTATGTATATACATATATATTGAAATGTATTTTTTTAATTGACTGCTCAAATTTAGTACAGTAAAATTATTCAAACTTTAATAATTAATTTAAGCAAATTAGTTGAATTGCGTGCAATGCACGCATTCTCTGCTAGTATTTATAAATGCAGAAATATATGAATTTGTAGCCAATCACTGGAGTGCATAAGCTTGGTAGAGTCTTATGAAGCTGTGACCAAGGTTTTAAAAGACGTAATCGGGAACTGAGGCGTTTTCCGAAGCACCGCGAGGCGTAAGCCTCGAGGCGAACCGAGGCGTAAGCCTCAACAATAAGAAGAAAATATAAAAAAAATCATAAAAATCATGAAATTCATACCACAAAACACATAATTCCATAACAAACATAAGAACCAAATCCAACAAACACATAAAAAATTTTAAGTCTTAAATCATAATCCAAATTAATTCAACTTCCAAGTGTAAACTTAAAAATTCAAAGCTCCAAGAACTTTTCAAGGTCCTCTTCTCCATCCTCATCATCTCCACCATCATATTTCTAGTTCCACTTCCAACTTAAATAGTCAAATGAATTGGAGTTGGAGCTACCAGCTATCTCCATCCCTAGTCCCTCATACTTCAAATCTATCTTCCTATTCAAATTCCTTGACATCTCATCTTTGACATCTTGAGGCACATCTGAACATGGTACCACATTAATGTGATTGCCAATAAGGTGATTATTAGCTCTCATCACCCCTCCTTTGATGTTCATATTACAGAAGTTGCACCTCAAATAAATAGCTCGCTCTTCCGGCACATCAATTCGAGTGACATACTTCCAAATAGGATCTTTTCGTTGAGAACTCATCCTAAAAACAAAGTTTGTTGTCTGCTACAGCTTGTTCGCGCCATTAAGTCCAGCCGTGGACCGCCGTGCATTGCTCAGTCCAACTGCCCGAGGAGTTGAGGAGAAGAGGTGGAGGAGTTGAGAGAATGGTTCTGTCTTTTTGCGCGTTGCTACTTGCGGATTTCTCAAATTGAGCAATTTAGGGTTTTTACTTGTTGTGGGCTTGTGGGCTAAATGTTTAATTAGATGTGGGCTAGTTGGTCAAAGCCCAAAAAATAAAAAAAAAACACCCAAAATGTTTAATTTACAGTTGAATCAGAGGCGCACGCCTCTCACGCCTCAGCGCGAAACACCTTGAGGCGGCCCGCCTTACCACCTCACCGCCCATCCGAGGCGTGGGTATCAGATGAAATGGCTGAGGCGGCGCCTCAGACTCGTTTTTTCACCGCCTCGCCTCAAGGCGCGCCTCGAGGCGTACGCCTCGACCGATTTTTAAAACCATGGCTGTGACTGTGGAGTTTGATGTTCTAAATCTTCAGAAATTTCACTTTGAGGGTTCTGCTTTCTATTGCCTCACTTTCGAAACTACTTGTGGGGATGATTGGGAGTCTGATATGCATATAATGCATCATCAGTGTAGTGCTTCATGGCTTTCTTCCTTGAGAAAACTTTTGCAAGATTTGAGCCTGTCCAAGGTTTCTCTCTCTATGCATGTTAGGTATCCCACCAAGTATATCTGTGATTACACTAGTTGTGAACCCATACTTGTAGTGGAGAATTTGAATATTATGGATCATGTCCCTGTTGAAATAATTAGTTTAATTTACAATTTATTTTCTTACATTATCTATATTAATGTAATAGTTAGTGGGTCATGAGTTAGTGGGTCATGAGTTATGTGTGTGTTTTAATGTTATTGTTAGTGGTGGGTGTGGTGTTGATAGTGGAAGTAGTGGTGATAATGGTGAGAGTAGTGGATGATGGTCTTAATTGAGAGGTTACATTTTAGACCTATAAATATATTATGTATCTACAAAGATTGAATGGAACAACACTACACAAAGAGTCTTTTGCAATATACTAGTCTTCTCCAATAATTGTGTTTATAGTTTTTCCTTCATTCGTAGATGCTCTCCACATTCTAACAAAGTGGTATCAAGAGCCAGGTTATTTTTTAAGGAGACAAAAGCTTGAAGAAAAATGTCGAATGGAATACCATTTGTGGTTCCATCACTCACCAAAGAAAATTATGAAAATTGGTGCATAAGAATGAAAGCTTTACTTGGAGCCTATGAAGTATGGGATGCTGTAGAGAAAGGCGTTGATGCTGAAGATGCACCTGCCAAGAAGAAAGACCAAAAGGCCCTCACACTTATTCATCAAGGTTTAGATGAAAAGATGTTCGAGAAAGTAGCCGCAACAACTACCTCTAAGGGAGAATGGGAAATTCTGCAAGCCTCTTTTAAAGGGGTTGATAAAGTAAAGAAAATACGTCTCTAAACATTGAGAGGAGAGTTTGAATCTCTACGTATGAAGGAATCCGAATCAATTTCGGATTATATTTCAAGAGTGTTGGCCATTACAAATCAAATGAAGAGATATGGAGAAGATTTAAAAGATGATCGAGTTGTCGGAAAAATTTTGAGATCATTGGATTCAAAATTTAACTATGTTGTTGTTGCCATAGAAGAGTCCATAGATTTGGACATCATGACGATTGATGAACTTGCGGGATCATTGCAAGCTCATGAAGAAAGATTGAAGAAGCCTGCACAAGAATCGATAGAGCAAGCTTTAAAAGCAAATCTATCTTTAAAAGAGAGTGAACCACACTCATACCAAAGAGGTCGTGGACGCGGAAGAGGCCGAAATCAAGGAAGAGGCCGTGGAAGAGGAGGACATGGTGAGAGAAATGAACCAACTCAAAATTCCAATAATTTTGGAAGAGGTCGTGGACAAGGTCGGGGTCCAAGAGGAGGAGGCAATAGATCAAACCAAGCAAGGTATGACAAATCGAATATTGAATGTTATAATTATCATCGATTTGGTCATTTTGCTTGGGAATGCCGAAGTAATATGGAGGAGACGAGCAATCTCATGGAGAGAAATGAGGGCACCAAAGATGATGTAGATCCAACTTTACTTCTTGCGTGCAAAAGTCATCAAGAGGAAGAGAATCGATGGTATCTTGATTCCGGCGCAAGTAGTCACATTTGTGGAAAAAGAAGTTTATTTGTTGAACTTGATGATTCCATTGGAGGAGATATCACTTTTGGAAACTCTTCAAAAGTCCAAGTGAAAAGGAAAGGTACGATTTTAATTCGCTTGAAGGATGGAAGTCATCAATTCATTTCTAATGTCATATATGTTCCACAAATGAAAAGCAACATTTTGAATTTGGGACAACTTTTGGAGAAAAATTATGACATCCAATTGAAAAATAGAAGTTTGACAATGAAAGCTGAAAATGGTCGATTGGTAGCAAAATGATGCTCATATGTGTTTGAAGTCTTGTTTTAAAGATTCCTCTTGGTTGTGGCATATGAGGCTTGGTCATCTACACTTTGAGGGCCTAAAAGCAATGAGCAAAGGAGGAATGGTGAATGGTTTGCCTACCATAAACCATCCAAATCAATTTTGTGAAGGGTGTCTTTTTGGCAAACAAGCAAGAAAGAGTTTTCCAAAGGAGTCTTTGACAAGAGCTCAACAACCTTTGGAGTTGATCCACTCTGATGTTTGTGGACCAATCAAGCCAATGTCATTCGGTGAGAAAAAATTCTTTTTACTTTTTATTGATGATTATTCTCGAAAGACTTGGGTGTATTTTTGAAAGGAGAAGTCGGAGGTGTTTGAAATTTTCAAGAAGTTCAAAACACTCGTGGAAAAACAAAGTGGCTATGCAATCAGAGCACTTCGATCTGATCGAGGTGGTGAATTCACCTCAAATGAATTCAAAGTTTTTTGTGAAGATAATGGAATTCGACGTCCAATGACCACTCCATATTCACCACAACAAAATGGAGTGGTGGAAAGAAAGAACCGGATGATTCTCAACATGACAAGGTGTATGTTGAAGAGAAAAATGATGCCAAATGAATTTTGGGCAGAGGTCGTGTCTTGTGCAGTTTACCTGTTGAACCGCTGTTGTACTAAAAGTGTTCATGAAAGCACACCACAAGAAGCTTGGAGTGGGTACAAGCCAAGTGTCTCCCACTTACGAGTGTTTGGAAGCATAGCCTACACACATGTGCCTGATGAAAGAATAACTAAGCTTGATGACAAAAGTGCAAGGTACATTTTTATTGGCTATGATCAAAATTCCAAAGGTTATAAATTATACAATCCAAACAACAAGAGAGTTGTTGTGAGTAGAAATGTTGAGTTCAATGAAGAAAGTGCTTGGGAGTGGAATGATGAAAAAAGAAATAACAATTATAATCCATTTCTCATTGATGGAGAAGAAGAAGAAGAAGAAGAAGAAGTGGTAGAATCCATCACACCACAACCAATGTTGTAGCCACATGATGGACAAGTTGGTGACCCAAGTTCGAGTGAAGGTCCCCGAGGAAGAAGATCATTGCATGACTTATATGATGCAACTGAAGAGGTAACAAATTTGAGTGACTTTACTCAATTTGTTTATTTGTGGAAACTGAACCGGTAGGATATGATATTTCTGCACAAAATGAGAAATGGAGGAAAGCCATGGATGAAGAGATAAAAGAAATAAAGAAGAATGATACATTGGAGCTTGCTTTACTACCGAAAAATAAAACTTCAATCGGTGTAAAGTGGGTGTATCGAATAAAAAGAAATGCAAAGGGTGAGATTGAAAAATACAAGACAAGATTGGTAGTGAAGGGGTATAAGCAAAAGGCCGGGATTGATTACGATGAAGTATTTGCTCCTGTTGCTCGTTTGTAGACAATCCGATTAATTATTTCTATTGCAGCTCAAAATCAATGGAAAATCCATCAAATGGATGTAAAATCTGCATTCTTGAATGGGTATTTAGATAAAGATGTCTATATTGAACAACCTTTGGGTTATGTTGAAGGCCAAGAGCATAAGGTGCTCAAGTTGAAGAAAGCTCTCTACGGGTTGAAGCAAGCCCCACGTGCTTGGAATAATCGCATTGATGCGTATTTTCAAGAGAATGGTTTTTTGAAGTGTCCACATGAGCATGCTTTATATGTGAAAATTAACAAAGAAGGTGATATATTGTTTATTTGCTTGTATGTGGATGATTTGATTTTGATAGGGAATAATCCAAAGATGTTTGATGAATTCAATAGTGCAATGTCGAACGAGTTCAAGATGACGGATATTGGTTTAATGTCCTACTATCTTGGCATTGAAGTAAAACAGAGAGAAGATGGTATTTTTATTTCTCAAGAGGGATATGCCAAAGAGGTTCTTAAAAAATTTAAGATGGTGATTGGAGTCCAAATTTACTATTTATATTTTCCGGTTTATGCTCACAAGACAACTACTTAGGACCACACCCGCAATTGGACGGGGTCAATTGTAAAAGCAATAAGCTTAACCCGAGTCGATCTCTCAAGGAAGACTTTATATGAAAGAACTATCTAAAGACTACACATGCTTTCAACAAAACAACTAAAATAAAATCTAAACATTCTAACAAATGGGTTTGATGATGATTATGCTAGGAATTTGAAATAGACAATAATGCAAGACAATTAAATGCAAAAATACAAATTAAATCTAGATTAGAGGAAATAAACTTGATTAAGGTATTAGGATGTAGATTCTCTCAATGGCCTCATCACTATGCTTGAGTCAAGTTGATAATGCTATTCTCACAAATATGATAGACCCTTCCAATTAGTTTAACTTCAATTCCTGTCACCGTCAATCCGTTAAACCTCTCTTAGCTATATCATACAAGCGGGATTAACATATTAGGCTTAGGAACCCCATGCACCTAACGTCGAAGGAACCAATTTCCGGATTTAGATTCACAATCAAGACTCCTCTAAATCCTATCAATGTTCAAGTAGTGATCAATTACCTAAACATGAAAAAGCACAATTCCAACAACAACAATCAACAAGAACAAGCATAGATCAAAACCACATCGATCCTCTACCCCCTAATAGAGAGATTAGCCACTAAACATGCTCAAAACAACACAAATACCATAGAAGAAAGTCATCTCATAAATCAAATGCAAATAACTCAAACTTCTACTATATTAAGTGTCTTTCAAGAGTTTGGAACAACCTCCACAAATACATCGAAGAAATGTAAAGAAAAGCACAAGATAAACCTCCTCCGAGCTTAGCTTCCGCGGATGGCTCGTCGTCGTCCGTCTCGTGTCTTCTCCGTCTCCCTTGGTTTGATCCCCTCGCTCTTCCTTTTCTCCCCCTCTCTTTTGTGAAGGTGATGATGGTGGAAATGGTGAAGGAAAATGGTGTAGAGATTAGTGTGTGTAGTGTGTGTGAAAAGAGAGAGAGAACGGAGAGATGATGGAGTGAATGAAGTGAATGGTGTGAATAGTATGAGAGTTTGAGTGGTGAGAGAATTGGAAAAAATGAGATGGTTGAATGGAATGATTGATGGTCTTTTTAATCCCCAAAATCTAATACTAGATATGAGAGGGAGAGAGAGATCCGTAAGAGAGAGAGAGAGAGAGAGAGAGACTTAAATGCAAGGATTTGGAGGAGATAGTTGGGAGGATTTTTGGAGGACAAAAGTCCAAAAGAAAACTTAGGGAAATTAATACCTAGTTCCCTATTGCTTAATATAGCTACCAAAAGTCTTCACAAATTAGAACATCCAATTTAAGATATGGAAGGAAATGGAGTGGAATTGTCCAGAGCGGAGGAGGAAATCACAGTGGTGAAGGAGAGAAAACTGATCAGAAGGCGGGGCACCCGCGCGCCTGCGGGGGCTGGCATGATACCGCGCGCGCCGGCGTACACCCCCGCGGGCGCGGGGGCATCCTCGCCCAGAGCTGCGGCGCGCGGCGGCGGGTTTGGCGCGGCCGCGGGGGTTGTTGGGCCGAGAGGCCGTGCGCGCGGCGGTGAGGGTGGCGTGGCCGCGGGGTTGGGGGCCTTTTTCCACGATTTCTTCAAGTACGACCAGTTCACCTCAACTCCTATTTTATTTTTTTCTTGGTCTTTTAATTCTTTCCTCCACGAATCCAATCTTAACTTCTGACTGTTCTGCTTGCCACCAAAATGCCATGAAATTCCTGCTTTTGTGATCAAAAGCTCAAGATTTGCTATACTTGGTATAATCCACCATTAGAGCAATAAACACAAATAAACGCATAAAAATCAACAATAACAATATAAAAATCAACGCAACAAGTTTTTGAACATAACAAAATTATTGTACTAAAATGGTACAAATAGACACTAAACAACTCCCCCACACTTAGCTCTTTGCTTGTCCTCAAGCATATAAGAAACTAAAAATATGAAGCAAGAGGGAAATATTCACAAGGTGATCATGTAATCGACAATATGCATGGTTCCCACAAAAGCATTCATTATCCAAGAATGTGAACACAATATCTTATCAAGTGAATTGCTTATCCTCTCAAGTCTAGGAAAAACACGTTAGCCAAAATTCAATTAATTTACATCCCCACAAATCACATCCACATTTATTAAGATACTTCATTAAGCGACAAAGGGGATTGCAAACGCAGAACAAGGATCATTAGGTCAAACCATCGAGTATAACCGAGCTTCCTAATGTGGTTTCCCATACTCATCATGCAACATGTGAAAGGATTAACACACACATGAGATGAGTAGAATCCGGAATGCAATCCTATTTATTTAAACACATTCATGGGGGTATGGATCAAGAATCACAAGGTACAACCATATGGAGGGCGTCCCTAGTGTCCTTGTGTGGTTTCCCATACTGATAGTCGAATAAATCAACTAGAGGAGTAGAGATCCTTATTTCCCCCTTTTCTCCCTTTTTTTTCTTTTTTTTATATATTTTTTTATATATATTATAAATACTAGGATAAATGATTAAGGGGGGTAGTTTTCAAGAACAAGGCCAAGCATGCTTCCCATTCTTCAAGAGCAAGACCCTTCAACGTTAATCATCAAATTGTGATCACATTCAAAAATAATTCATGCTTGAGAGTGACACCACGAAACAATTCCTTCATTCATGATCAACTCGAGAGTAATTCCTTGAAGATTCATATCAAAAAATTTCAAATTTAACCATCGGGCAAGTCAAATTACTAAGTGGGAGATTGACACCATACTAGATAACTAAAACACAAATCATTCATAACAAAACCAACACGATTATCATAACAATATCAACACCACATATTTAAACAAAAATAACAAAATTCATAACATAACATAACATAACAAGCTCTCCCCCACACTTAAAACATGCATTGTCCTCAATGTATGAAAACGAGATGCAATAAGAGAATCGGGAAGTGGAACACATTACAAATCGTAGAAGACCGGCAACCGGTGTTGGTTCCTACAAAACATACGACAAAAAAAACAACGAACAATGGAAAGGGTAACTGAAACAATAGTGACACGCACACGAACACAAAAATAAAAAGTACACAAAAAACACAAAAGAACTTCACTGCTGCGGTGGATCATAAGGTGGTGGTGGAGGCTGCGGGTAGGGGTAGGAGATGGTCCAGTTGGTCCAGCTGTGCCCCAAGGCTATCATTCGCTCATCATGGCTGTCTAGGTGGCTATTGACTTCTTGGCGAAAATCCCCAAGATCATTACGTAGGGCTCCCAACTCCTGACGAAACTCTCCCATGGAAGTGTCGAAACGATTTTGGAATTGTGTCATTGTGTTGGAGTAATCTTTCCGGTATTGGCCCATGGAGGAGACAAAATGCTATTGGAACTGCCCCATTGAGTTGACCAGTGTTTGCTCGAGGCCTTGCCGGAACTGGTGCAAGGAGGAGTCATAGTGCTCCTGAAAGTTGTGCTGGAATTGCCCCATAGAAGTGTCAAAATGGTCCTGGAAGGACGTCCAGTCGGCTTGTGGCGTATGAAAGCCGGGCTATGGGGGCTGCTGAAAGTGGTGCTCTTGTTCGTCTTCTTCTCCTTCTCCTTGCTCCTGTCCGTCTTCAGATTCTTCATTTTCTGCTTCATCGGGTTCATCTGATAGACCACGTGGTGCAGACAAAGTCCCGGCGCCTCCAGTAAGTTGCATGGTGCTCTGTTGGGCAAGCCGCAACTTCTCAACGCAATTCCTTTTGGCGTGAGGGCGCACCTGATGCTCGTCATAAATAAGCTAAACCCGTTTGAGCTCATCTTTGTCAATGTTATACTGAGCAACTCGGGTTTGGCCATTAGGGGCTGGGCCGTTCTCTTCAAGCACTCCAAGTTTAACAGCTAAGGCAGAAATGAAAGCACCAAAAGAAGGGTGTTGAATGTCCCGCTGACGCATAACCTTGATGGCCGACCAAAGGAAGGTTGAAGGGCAAACTTTCTTCTTCTTCTTGGCACACCACAAAAGATAAACCTCTGTTTAATTCACTTTGTTGGCCTGCTCTTTTCCACTGACATTGTAGGCCAAAAATTTGTGCACCATGGATAATGCAGGATCCTAGATATACTTGCTCGGTGTCCCCTTGGGGTCCCAGTTGTGAAAACCTGAGATCTCATACCAAGCCTTGGCTACATTGAAATCAGATGGCCGTTCCTTAATGCCCTTAGATGCAAAACCAAAATAATCTTTCATATTGGACAATGTCACCTCATATCTATTCTCCAACATTCTAAAAGAAATTTTCTTCTGCTCCCGCTCATAATACTCAAAAGATACCAAAAACTCAAGACACAAATTATCATAAGCTTCAAATTTCATTTTTGCAAACGTCTCCAAACTCAAAGACTTAAGATATTTGGTCACTTTTTCCTCCAGCCCCAAAGAGTGCATCAACCTCCAATCAATATATCGTGGAGAAGTAATATCAAATTTTTGAAAGGTTGTAAAGCGTTTACCTTCTTCTGGGGAGATGAGAAGGAAGGGAGCTCCAAATTGGTGTGCAAGGTTCTCGACTTCCCTAATGGCACTGAAACCTGCCTCTCCTGATGCAGTAGCAGTAGTTTTTTGCTTGGGGGCCATGAAGATGAGAGCTTGAGGCAAGAAAGAGAGAGCAGCAAAAGCGGACACGCAGCGGCGGGGTAGACGCAGTAGAGAAAATGTTGGGCAGAATTTGTTCGACTTTTGAGGGGTTGCTGTGGAGTTTTGCAGCAAGGAGGAAGAATTTGGGGGAGTTGCGGCGCAGATGTGTGAAGAAAATAGGGCTCCAACAATTGGGGCCCTTTTATATGGTGAGACGGGCGAGAAGGGCCCGCGGTCGCGGGTAGATGCGCGGCCGCGAGGGGGAACTGGGCCGTAGGGGGGCGCGCGCGCTGCGCGCCCGTGGGATAATTATAGGCGCGCGCCCGTGCGTCCATGCACGCTCGCTGGGGAGATTTTGTGCGCGCGCTCGCGCGGCGTTACGTGGTCGTGGTGGTGGCTGGGCCGAGAGGCCATGCGCGCGGCGGCGCATGAACATAGGCCAATCCTCCTCTGTTTTTCGCATTTCTTCTTACTCTGCTTTTCTTCTTTTCTCCACCCCTGCAAAATTATTTTCCCAATTAAAAATTTTCCACCCACAAAATACCATGAACAAATTAAAATTAAGACAAGAAAAAATAAAAGCAAATAATCAAAATCATGGGTTGCCTCCCATGCAGCGCTCATTTTAATGTCTCGAGCTAGACGAAGTTTTTGGAGAATTCACTCGGAATTGACAAGTTTCAATTCCTCCACATCGGCTTCGTGCGAAAACCCTTCATAGTATGGCTTGACTCGGTGCCCGTTCACTTGAAAGGTAACATTTGTTACCGGATTTTTCAACGTGACCACTCCGTAGGGGAACACTTCTTCAATGACAAATGGTCCGCTCCAACGTGATTTGAGTTTTCCGGGGAAGAGCCGCAATCTAGTGTTGAAAAGGAGAACCTTCATGCCCGACGTGAGCTCTTTCTTGATAATTCACCTATCGTGTAGCCTCTTCACTTTGTCTTTGTAAATCTTGGCGTTGTCATAGGCGTCATTTCTCAATTCGTCGAGCTCGGACAATTGCTAGGCTCGCTCCTTTCCCGCACTTACTAGATCACAATTCATCGCTTTTATAGCCCAATAGGCTCGGTGCTCGATCTCAACAGGGAGATGGCATGCTTTTCCATAAATGAGGCGGTACGGGCTCATCCCTAGGATGGTTTGGTAAGCCGTCCGGTACGCCCAAAGAGCATCTGGTAGCCTTTGTGACCAATCCTTCCTCGTCACATTCACGGTCTTCTTCAAGATGTTTTAAATTTGTTTGTTGCTCGTCTCAACCTGACCGGAAGTTTGAGGATGGTATGGAGTCGCTACCTTGTGAGTCACTCCATTTTTCTTCATCAATTTTGCAAAAAGCTTGTTGGTGAAATGAGTTCCACCGTCACTTATGATCACTCTAGGGAATCCAAACCTACTCAAAATGTGCTCCTGCACGAACTTGACAACCACATTAGCATCGCAAGACCTAGTGGGGATTGCCTCAACCCACTTTGACACATAGTCGACCGCTAACAGGATATACTCAAAACCAAATGAGTTAGGAAATGGTCCCATAAAATCAATACCCCAAACATCAAAAATTTCAACAACAAGATTGACATTTAAAGGCATTTCATTTCTTCTCCCAATATTGCCAAGTCTTTGGCATTTATCACATAAAATGGAGTAAGCATGAGTATCTTTAAAAATTGAAGGCCAATACAAACCGGATTGTAGGATCTTTCTAGCCGTCTTTTGCCCTCCAAAATGACCACCACAATGAGCTGAGTGGCAAAAGGCTAGAACATCGGTTTGCTCCTCTTCCGGAACACATCTTCGAATTATCTCGTCTTTTCCCAAATGAAAAAGGTATGGATCGTCCCAAAAGTAATACCTACACATTGCCAAAAATCTTTTCTTTTCTTGAAAAGAAATGTTAGGTCTCATTTTATCACAAGCAAGATAATTGACAATATCGGCATACCAATGAGAGGAATTAAGCTCAAGAGCATGCTCATAGAAATGTATCACAATCAACTCCTTTTTCATGCATCAAATTGAAATTTTCATCAACGGGGAGGCGAGATAAATGGTCCGCTACCACGTTTTCACACCCCTTTCTATCCTTAATCTTAACATCAAATTCTTGCACAAGCAAAATCCACCTAATGAGTCTAGGTTTAGCTTGGGGCTTGGTCAACAAATGCCTTAGAGCCGCATGATCACTATGCACAATTACTTTAGAACCTAAGATGTAGGATCTAAATTTATCCAATGAAAATACAACGGCTAGCAATTCTTTTTCGGTTGTGGTGTAATTTACTTGAGCGCTATTCAAGATAAGGCTAGCATAGTAAATTACACGAAGAATTTTATCAATACGTTGACCCAAAACGGCACCCACGGCGGAATTTGATGCATCACACATTATCTCAAAAGGTAAAGACCAATTAGGAGGAATGACAATGGGTGCGGTGATCAATTTCTCCTTAAGAGTATTAAAAGCATGCAAGCATTTGTCATCAAACTCAAAAGGGACATCTTGAGAAAGCAAATGACATAGAGGTTGGCTAATTTTTGAGAAGTCTTTAATAAACCGACAGTAAAAACCGGCATGGCCTAGAAAGCTTCTAATTCCTTTAACATTAACGGGTTGAGGCAAATTTTCAATTACAACTACCTTAGCCTTATCTACACTCATCCCTTCCTTAGAAACAACATGCCCAAGTACTATGCCACTAGTAACCATAAAATGACTCTTTTCCCAATTAAGAGTAAGGCTACTTTCTATGCATCTCTTCAAAACAAGTTCTAACTTTCCTAAATAATCAGAAAATGAAGATCCAAAGACCGAAAAGTCATCCATGAATACCTCAATGAAGTCTCCAATCATTTCGGAGAAGATTGAGAACATACACCTTTGAAATGTGCCTGATGCATTGCATAGTCCAAATGGCATCCTCCGACACGCAAATGTGCCAAACGGGCACGTGAATGCGGTCTTGGCTTGGTCCTCCGGCGCTATGGCCACCTGAAAATAACCCGATAAACCGTCAAGGAAATAATAAAAACTATGACCGGCAAGTTTATCAAGTATTTGATCAATGAAAGGAAGGGGAAAATGGTCTTTTCTAGTGGCGGCATTGAGTTTTCGGTAGTCAATGCACATTCTCCACCCGGTGGTGGTATGAGTAGCCACATGCTCTCCTTTATCATTCTCAACAAATGTTATCCCTCCTTTCTTTGGAACCAAAGGACCGGGCTCACCCATTCACTATCGGCTATGGGATAGATGATCCCTTCTGCTAGGAGCTTAAGAATCTCCTTCTTTACGACTTCCATTAGCACGGGGTTGAGTCTCCTTTGCTCTTCACGAACCGGCTTAGCCCCTTCTTCTAGAATGATGTGATGCATACACGTAGAGGGGCTAATGCCTTTGATGTCGGAAAGACTCCATCCAATGGCTTGCTTGTTCCTCTTTAGTACGGCTACTAAGAGGTCTTCTTCATTCTTTTCTAGCCCGGAAGAGATGATCACGGGCTTCTTCTCTCCATCATCAAGAAAGACGTATTTGAGATGAGATGGGAGCTCCTTCAGCTCAAGCTCGGGAGTAGGCTTCACTTCCTCTTCGGTTGAGGCCATGACTTCCATGAGACTCATGTCTTCTCCTAGCAATATCTCCATCTCTTCGGCATTCAACTTGTCTCCCCCACTCTTGAGGTAGGCTTCATCCATAGCAAGTTCCTCGGGCGAGGTTTCACTCCTCCAAGGAGCACCTATTTCCTGCAAGAAAACCTCCTCGGCCAAGACATCAATAGCATCTATGTAAGAACAATTTTCCTCAAATGAGGAGATGGGAATAGCCTTGTTTTCATGTACAGAAAAAGAAACCGTTTCTCCTAATACCGACATTTTTAAGGTTCGATTTTTAACATTAATCAAGGTGTTTGTTGTAGCCATAAAAGGTCTGCCCGGGAGAAGAGTGTGTTCTTTACCCGTTTCTTTCACATCACCCACATCTAAAACAACAAAATCAACCGGTATGATCAATCCACCAACCTTAACTAGAATGTCCTATATTATTCCTCTAGGATATCTCACAGACCTGTCCGCCAATTGAAGACACATTCTAGTTGGTTTCAATTCACCTAACTCTAATTGTTTATAAATAGAGTAAGGCATCAAATGAATTCCGGCTCCTAAATCTAGCATACCACATGCTTCTTTGCCATTTACCAAAGCAATTTTAAGAGTAAAACTACCTGGATCACAGAGCTTGGGTGGTAGTTGATGTTGTAGGATTGCACTAGCCACTTCGGATACCTCTATCTTCTCATCCTCTCCAAATTTTCTCTTCTTTGAAGCAAGTTCCTTGAAGAACTTGACATAGGCCGGCACATTTCGGATGACATCAAGGAGTGGAATATTGACATTCACCTTGGATAGGAGTTTGTAGAACTCTTGGAATTGAGTGTCTTGCTTCTCATTCCTCAACCGGCTTGGAAATGGAATTGGAGGGTTGTAAGGATTGGTAGCCTTGTGGAGTGTGGGCTTCTTCACTTCTTCACTTTGCATTTCGGGCTCCTTTTGTTGTTGAGGAGCCTCCTCTTCTTTTTCAGCTTCCTTAGTTGGGCTTGACTCTCCAACCTTGTTGTCTATCACCTTTTCTCCTCTAAGCACGGTGATTGCTTGAGCTTGCTCCGGTTGGCTAGGCAACTTGCCCGGCTTTACTTGCTTGGCCAACTCTCCAACGGTCCCGGCTATTTGGCCTACTTGGGTCTCAATTCTCTTCACAAAAGCCTCAATGGATTCGAATCTTTGTTGTGTGGCTTGAATGAAGGATTGCAATGTGTCTTGCAATGTTAGCCTTGGCGGTTGATTGGGTTGAGCCGGATATTGTTGCGGCCTCGGGTAAGGTTGAGCTTGGCCACCTCCGGCTTGTTGAGATGGAGGTGGTTGTTGTGGTGGTTGAGGAGGTTGTTGAGGTTGTTTTCAAGAGAAATTCGGATGATTTCTCCACCCCGGATTGTATGTTTGAGAGTAGGGGTTGTATTGTTGGCGCGGTTGGAAGCCTTGGAGAGCATTCACTTGCTCTTGAAGAGCATGGAAATGAGCCTCTTCGCTTGACTCTGGCTCGATAGATCTTTGGCACAAGTTGGCTCCATGACCATACTCTCCAAAAATCCCACAAGTCTCAACGGTCATCACTTGTTGGGGTGGTCTCTCGGAAGTTCTAAGCATCTCTACTTGCCTTGTCAACTCGGCAAGTTGTTTCGTCACATCATAAATAGGGTTGACTTCATTGACGGAAGCTCTCTTCTCTCTAGCACTCTTTTGTTGAGAAGTAGTGGCCATGGTCTCATATATGTTTGAGACCTCTTCGGCGGTGCGGCCTCCAATGTCTCCTCCCGACGCATTATCCACCATATATTGGAAATTTTGTGAAAGCCCGTCGTAGAAGAATTGGTTGAGCAACTCGGGTGCGAGGTGGTGGTGAGGGCATTGTTGTTGGAGACCTCAAAATCGATCTCAAGCTTCATGAAATGCTTCACCCGGAGATTGGGTAAAGGTAACAATTTGGGATCTCAAGTCTTGGGTCTTTTGATTGGAGTAGTACTTGGCCATGAACTTCTCATAGACGGCGCTCCAATTGGCCAATGAATTGGCCGGAAGAGACATGAACCATGTCTTGGCTCGATCCTTCAAGGTGTAAGGAAAACACCTCATCTTCAATTGATCTTCGTTCAAACCTTGTAGAGGAAAGGTTTGAACAACGGCATAGAACTCCCGGATGAAGTTCAAAGAATCTTCGGCCGGCATCCCGTAGAATGAGGGAAGTTGGCTAAAATAGATGTTCTTCAACTCGTAGTTCCTTGCGGCTTCACCAAGAACTATGTAAGAAGTCGACGCCCCAATCACAGGACGAACAAAATCTCTCATGTTCCTAGCCGCATTGGCATTGGCATTGGCATTGTCGGGGTTGTTGAAATGGTTAGCTTCCATCTCTCTTTCCCACTCGAACACGTCGAATCTCCTCGGTCGATGGATGTTGTCAAACATGGAGGCTAGTCTCCGATTGAGGCTTTGCCTCCCTAACATACACAAACACAAACAAAACAGAGATCAAACGTACCTTGTGGAAAGAGGGGTGAGACCAAACAACTAACACAAGAAAATGAAAACAAAACAACAACAACCCAAACACGACACTTAAACAAGATCACTTTCACAAATACAAATAAATAACACAAAAGCAAATATAGCACCAATAAGACAATTCTTAAAAGCCTTCCCCGGCAACGGCGCAAAAATTTGATTGGAGTCCAAATTTAATATTTATATTTTCCGGTTTATGCTCACAAGACAACTACTTAGGACCACACCCGTAATTGGACGGGGTCAATTGTAGAAGCAATAAGCTTAACCCGATTCGATCTCTCAAGAAAGACTTTATGTGAAAGAACTATCTAAAGACTACACATGCTTTCAACAAAACAACTAAAATAAAATCTAAACATTCTAACAAGGGGGTTTGATGATGATTATGCTAGGAATTTGAAATAGACAATAATGCAAGACAATTAAATGCAAAAACATAAATTAAATCGAGATTAAAGGAAATAAGCTTGATTAAGCTATTAGGGTGTAGATTCTCTCAATGGTCTCATCACTATGCTTGAGTCAAGTTGATAATGCTATTCTCACAAATATGATAGACCCTTATAATTAGTTTAACTTCAATTCCTGTCACCGTATATCCGTTAAACCTCTCTTAGCTATATCATACAAGCGGGATTAACATATTAGGCTTAGGAACCCCATGCACCTAACATCGAAGGAACCAATTTCTGGATTTAGAATCACAATCAAGACTCCTCTAAATCCTATCAATGTTCAAGTAGTGATCAATTACCTAAACATGAAAAAGCACGATTCCAACAACAACAATCAATAAGAACAAGCATAGATCAAAACCACATCGATCCTCTACCCCCTAATAGAGAGATTAGCCACTAAACATACTCAAAACAACACAAATACCATAGAAGAAAGTCATCTCATAAATCAAATGCAAATAACTCAAACTTCTACTATATTAAGTGTCTTTCAAGAGATTGGAACAACCTCCACAAAAATACCCAAGAAATGTAAAGAAAAGCACAAGATAAACCTCCTTCGAGCCTAGCTTCCGCGGATGGCTCGTCATCGTCCGTCTCGTATCTTCTCCGTCTCCCTTGGTTTGATCCCCTCGCTCTTCATTTTCTCCTCCTCTCTTTTGTGAAGGTGATGATGGTGGAAATGGTGAAGGAAAATGGTGTAGAGATTAGTGTGTGTAGTGTGTGTGAAAAGAGAGAGAGAATGGAGAGATGATGGAGTGAATGAAGTGAATTGTGTGAATGGTATGAGAGTTGGAGTGGTGAGAGAATTGGAAAAAATGAGATGGTTGAATGGAATGATTGATGGTCTTTTTAATCCCCAAAATCTAATAATAGATATGAGAGGGAGAGAGAGATCCGTAAGAGAGAGAGAGAGAGAGAGAGAGAGAGAGAGAGAGAGAGAGAGAGAGAGAGAGAGAGACTTAAATGCAAGGATTTGGAGGAGATATTTGGGAGGATTTTTGGGGACAAAAGTCCAAAAGCAAACTTAGGGAAATTAATACCTAGTTCCCTATTGCTTAATATAGCTACCAAAAGTCTTCACAAATTAGAACATCCAATTTAAGATAGGGAAGGAAATGGAGTGGAATTGTCCAGAGCGGAGGAGGAAATCACAGTGGTGAAGGAGAGAAAACTGATTGGAAGGAGGGGCACCCGCGCGCCCGCGGAGGCTAGCATCATACTGCTCGTGCCGGCGCACACCCCCGCGGGCGCGGGGACATCCTCGCCGAGAGCTGCGGCATGCGGCGGCGGGCTTGGCGCAGCCGCGGGGGTTGCTGGGCCGAGAGGCCGTGCGCGCGGCGGCGGGGGTGGCACGGCCGCAGGGTTTGGGGCCTTTTTCCACGATTTCTTCAAGTACGACCAGTTCACCTCAACTCCTATTTTATTTTTTTCTTGGTCTTTTAATTCTTTCCTCCACGAATCCAATCTTAATTTCTGACTGTTCTGCTTGCCACCAAAATGCCATGAAATTCCTGCTTTTGTGATCAAAAGCTCAAGATTTGCTATACTTGGCATAATCCACCATTAGAGCAATAAACGCATAAAAATCAACAATAACAATATAAAAATCAACGCAACAAGTTTTTGAACATAACAAAATTATTGTACTAAAATGGTACAAATAGACACTAAACAACTCCCCCACACTTAGCTCTTTGCTTGTCCTCAAGCAAATAAGAAAATTAAAAATATGAAGCAAGAGGGAAATATTCACAAGGTGATCATGTAATCGACAATTTGCATGGTTCCCACAAAAGCATTCATTATGCAAGAATGTGAACACAATATCTTATCAAGTGAATTGCTTATCCTCTCAAGTCTAGGAAAACACGTTAGCCCAAATTTAATTAATTTACATCCCCACAAATCACATCCACATTTATTAAGATACTTCATTAAGCGACAAAGGGGATTGCAAGCACAGGACAAGGATCATTAGGTCAAACCATCGAGTATAATCGAGCTTCCGAATGTGGTTTCCCATACTCATCATGCAACACGTGAAAGGATTAACACACTCATGAGAGGAGTAGAATCCGGAATGCAATCCCATTTATTTAAAAATATTCATGGGGTATGGATCAAGAATCACAAGGTACAACCATAGGGAGGGCGTCCCTAGCCTCCTTGCGTGGTTTCCCATACTCATAGTCGAATCCAAATTTACTATTTATATTTTCCGGTTTATGCTCACAAGATAACTACTTAGGACCACACCCGCAATTGGACAGGGTCAATTGTAGAAGCAATAAGCTTAACCCGATTCGATCTCTCAAGGAAGACTTTATGTGAAAGAACTATCTAAAGACTACACACGCTTTCAACAAAACAACTAAAATAAAATCTAAACATTCTAACAAGGGGGTTAGATGATGATTATGCTAGGAATTTGAAATAGACAATAATGCAAGACAATTAAATGCGAAAACATAAATTAAATCGAGATTAGAGAAAATAAGCTTGATTAAGGTATTAGGGTGTAGATTCTCTCAATGGTCTCATCAATATGCTTGAGTCAAGTTGATAATGCTATTCTCACAAATATGATAGACCCTTCCAATTAGTTTAACTTCAATTCCTGTTACCGTCTATCCGTCAAACCTCTCTTATCTATATCATACAAGCGGGATTAACATATTAGGCTTAGGAACCCCATGCACCTAACGTCGAAGGAACCAATTTCCGGATTTAGATTCACAATCAAGACTCCTCTAAATCCTATTAATGTTCAAGTAGTGATCAATTACCTAAACATGAAAAAGCACGATTCCAACAACAACAAAAGAGAGAGAGAATGGAGAGATGATGGAGTGAATGAAGTGAATGGTGTGAATGGTATGAGAGTTGGAGTGGTGAGAGAATTGGAAAAAATGAGATGGTTGAATGGAATGATTGATGGTCTTTTTAATCCCCAAAATCTAATACTAGATATGGGAGGGGGAGAGAGATCCGTAAGAGAGAGAGAGAGAGAGAGAGAGAGAGAGACTTAAATGCAAGGATTTGGAGGAGATATTTAGGAGGATTTTTTGGGGACAAAAGTCCAAAAGCAAACTTAGGGAAATTAATACCTAGTTCCCTATTGCTTAATATAGCTACCAAAAGTCTTCACAAATTAGAACATCCAATTTAAGATAGGGAAGGAAATGGAGTGGAATTGTCTAGAGCGGAGGAGGAAATCACAGTGGTAAAGAAGAGAAAACTGATCGGAAGGCGGGGCACCCGCGCGCTCGCGGGGCAGCGCGCGCCCGCGGGGGCTGGCATCATACCGCGCGCGCCGGCGCACACCCCCGCGGGCGCGTGGGCATCCTCGTCGAGAGCTGCAGCATACGGCGGTGGGCTTGGCGCGGCCGCGGGGGTTGCTGGGCCGAGAGGCCGTGCGCGCGGCGGCGGGGGTGGCGCGTCTGCAGGGTTTAGGGCCTTTTTCCACGATTTCTTCAAGTACGACCAGTTCACCTCAACTCCTATTTTATTTTGTTCTTGGTCTTTTAATTATTTCTTCCACGAATCCAATCTTAACTTCTGACTGTTCTGCTTGCCACCAAAATGCCATAAAATTCCTGCTTTTGTGATCAAAAGCTCAAGATTTGCTATACTTGGCATAATCCATCATTAGAGCAATAAACACAAATAAACGCATAAAAATCAACAATAAAAATATAAAAATAAACGCAACAAGTTTTTGAACATAACAAAATTATTGTACTAAAATGGTACAAATAGACACTAAACATATGGAAAATTGCAACATTGTTAGCACACCCGTGGAATGTGGTGCTAAAATGACATCCGACCAAGATGGTGAGAAGATTTCTCCAACATTCTTCAAAAGTCTTGTTGGAAGTTTGAGGTACCTAACATGTACAAGACCCGATATTCTTTTTGGTATTGGTATTGTTAGTCGATATATGGAGGCTCCCACTACCTATCATTTAAAAGTAGCCAAAAGAATACTTCGGTACATCAAAGGTACAATTGATTATGGAATACTTTATGCTCCTATTGATGATTTTAACCTTGTTGGATATTGTGATAGTGATTGGGCTGGCAATGTTGAAAGTCGAAAGAGTACTACTGGATTTGTATTTTTTGTGGAAAATTCGGCATTTACTTGGAATTCAAAGAAACAACCTATTGTGACTTTGTCTGCTTGTGAAGCCGAGCTTGTTACTGCTACCTCGTGTGTTTGTCATGAGGTGTGGTTGAGAAGTTTGTTCAAAGAACTTAACATGCCACTAGAAGATCCGACTAAGATATATGTTGATAGCAAATCAGCTATAACATTGGTCAAAAATCCGGTGTTTCATGATAGGAGCAAGCATATTGATACGAAGTACCATTTTATTAGACAACACATATCCAACAAACAAGTGATGCTCAATTATGTGAAGACTCATGATCAAATTGCGGATATCTTCACAAAGCCGTTGAAGTTTGAAGACTTTCAAAGATTGAGAGAATTGCTTGGAGTTACTAGAGAAATTTCAAATTAAGGGAGAGTGTTGAAATAATTGGTTTAATTTACAATTTATTTTCTTACATTATCTATATTAATGTAATAGTTAGTGGGTCATGAGTTATGTGTGTGTTTTAATGTTATTGTTAGTGGTGGGTGTGGTGTTGATAGTGGAAGTAGTGGTGATAATGGTGAGAGTAGTGGATGATGGTCTTAATTGAGAGGTTACATTTTAGACCTATAAATATCTTATGTATCTACAAAGATTGAATGGAACAACACTACACAAAGAGTCTTTTGCAATATACACGTCTTCTCCAATAATTGTGTTTATAGTTTTTCCTTCATTCGTAGATGCTCTCCACATTCTAACAGTCCCACATTCTGGCATTCTGGATGCTTTATTTTTGATTTGTCGTCCTAAGTTTGTGAACCAGTATTGCTTTGCACCCGGCAACAATGAATTGCTCGAGCTCCTTTGCAAGAAACTTATAGACAAAAGAAGTGAGAATCACTACATTCCCAACCCAAGTATGCATGGTCTGGAGGAAGTGAATGTGGAAGTTTTTGAGGAGACGATTGGAGAGTGGCGGCCTCTGCCATGGAAGACGTTGCTAGATGATGTAAATACACAGGAATTTCGCTTCCAATTAAGATGGAGACCGGAGACTTGTGCACCATAGAAATATTTTGTTGATTTCCTCTGCCCTGTTATGTTTTATGGGATAATAGTATTAGCTTTTGTTAACATTTTTCAATTTAGTGGAAATTGGAATAGACTGTTTGCCTTGATGAAACTTGATCACCACCTATGTATTATGCTGTGATAAACTGAGATTTTACACTAATTTTGGTACACTTGTGTGTCGAGTTTGAATTGTTTTGGGTGTGTTTCATCTCAGTTTATTTGTGTTTTCATGCATTTGGGAGTTTGGTAGTACTCGTTGGAATTGTGCAGGAATTGTCCTTGAAAAGATGTGCTTTGAACGAAGTATGAAAGTCCCAGAAAATACACGCAAAATGGTCGAGGATTGTGTGCTGACGTGGCAGCTCGCGGGTGAAGACCTCGGCCGTTAACTGTCGAATCGCGACAGAGGCTGGGGTACTAAGCGGAAAAGTCACGAGTCACGAATGAGACCGTGAATCACCGAGGGCCGTTCACTGTATGAGCGCGACAGAGACAGGGGTCATCTTTGATAAATTCGCGACCCGGTCGCGAATATTAGTAGAGGTCGTGAATATTTTGACATCTGGAGGCCACGTGGAGTCGCGACCTGAGTCGCGACCGACCTGCTCGGGAGCGAGCTCGCGAATTTCAATGGTGGTACAGCGTGTGGTTTCCTACTGTGGATCAAATTCTTACTTGGTATTTAAGGGTTTCAATGCACGAAAATAAACACAATTCCACCTACCCCAAAGTTGCCACCAGAGGTTTGCTGCAGAGGAAAACAGACGCGAAGAACAAGACCAAAGGATTCAAGAGCTTTCAAGATTAGAGACAAATTAATTCTTCCGGGTTTTATTTTCTCTGTTCTAAGGATTGTTCATGTTTTCTTTGTGGATGATTTTAGTTATTTATTTTGACATGGATAGCTAAAACCCTAGTATTCTAGGGTTGTTTATGATTCAAATTATGAAGTTCGTTTAATCTATTGATTTCTTATGCCTATGATTTTATTGTGTTTTGCTTCTTCTCGTATTTATCTGTATTATTTACCTGATCAATAAATGGTACAATTTGATGTGTTATTTCATAAATCGAGAGAGGAGTTTTAACACGTGATCTGGAATAAGTAACTCGTTAATCAATAACATTCGAGAGAGTTGAGATTAATTGAGAGAGCAATAGACCCTAGGAGCCTTTGGGAGTTGCATGCTAGGTATTAAACGGAGACGTTAATACGAGTTTTGTAATCTACAACCTAGGCACTTCGAGAGAAGGTTTAGGATGCATCAGTGGTTGCTCTAGCATAATTTAAGTCCCAATATAGGCATAAGAATGAAAGGATTAAATGAATGGATTAGTTGATGATTAAGCAATCCTAGAATACGTCTTTTATTCACTGTTTGATTTATCTGTGTTAATTTCTGCCGTGGTAATTTAGTTTATTTATTATTGTCAGTTTTTATTTAGTTCAATCCAATCATGTTTTGTAGTCTAGATAACTGCGAGAGGTTAAATTGAATAACTAGCAGTTTAATTATTAAATCCCTGTGGATATGACCTTGTCCACTGCTATCCTATAAGCCTCGCTGTACACTTGCAATTTAGGTGAAAATAAATACCGAACATGCTGCAGTTTTATTATTGATATGATGACCATTTAATTTTGTGTTGATGTAATTTTCTTGAAAAGATTGTGTTGTAATGTACTGCAGTTTAATTGTAAATGGTATTAGCTTTTTTTTTTTTCTGTGGTTGCATATTCTTTTATTTTTTTCCCCTTGTCGATTTTCTCTTTCTTCTCCGAATTTTTCTTCCTAAGCGTAGTGCTGCATGGTTCTCTTCGTCGAACAAGCTTATGAGGAAGTTTAGCCACTTGTCCAGAGTTTCTCTCTCTATATGTTTTAGAGAGGGAATTGAGAATCGACCTCCCGAGTCTCACTCTTATATCAGTGAGCTATGCAAGATATGTTGTGAATGATGCCTTTTTTTACCAGTTGCACATTTTTATTTTATTTTATTTTGTTGATTTCCTCTGTTCCATTCTGATTTTTTCTCCGACGATTGCGGTTTTTTTTCCTTTTTTTTTTCTTTTCGTGCGTCGCGTTTTCTTTACTTCTCAAAACAACATTATTTGGTGGCAAACGTTAAAGTAATATTAAAAAAAATATATTTTTGGTGCAAATACCTCTCAAATTAATGTCTTTAACAGAAGGGGTTGTTTGCATATCGACCAAAATGTTGGAACTTTTTTGCACATCATCAATTTATATTATAAATATTACTTAAAAAATCAACTAATTTAATTTATAATTGAATGGCATTGAAATCATATCTTAATCTTAATACATATATAGTATACTAAAAATTGAAATTGTCATTTTCCCGCCTAAACCACTTTCTAGAAACGGAAATATTTATTTACTAATTAACTTTACATATATTAAATTAATTAATATAATTAATATCAAATCTAAGATATGATATATATCATAATCTCTCAATATATAATATATAAAATACAATATATATTAAGATTTATAATATAATATCAAATTAATTAACACTATCTTAATACATATTGAGATATATCTCAATATATAGATATATATATAAGATAATAAGATACATACATACATATATATATATATATATATATATTAAGAGGGGTGAGGTTATATAAAAACAACCCCTTGTGTGAGAAATGAGAACATATCTCACACCACACATCCATCAAAAATCAAAGGTCCAGATTTGATGAAAAAGGCGGTGGCAATTCTGTAATATCTGAAAAGTTTTTCGCGCGGGGGTATTAACGTAATTTGGTAATTCTTATAAAAATCGCGAAGGATTTGATAGCAGATCGTTATGCTAACGAAGTATTATCATCATGCTAACGAAGCATTATAGGTATGCTAATTAAAATTTTCAAATATTGTTAGCGAAAAAAATATTCTAAAAATTAATTATAAACCTAATTTGATTTAATAAACCCTAATTAAATGGAAAAAATCATAATTGGATAAAATAAACCTAATTAGATGAAATAAACATTGATTGGATGTGGTAAACCCTAAATGAGTTGGAACAAATCATAATAATAATATATTTGTACTACGTTAGCATTATAGTTTTGCTTCGTCAGCATTGCGAATACACTATGTTAGCATATGACAATACTCTGTCAACATACGTTATAAACCATAATTGGATGGGATAAACCATAATAATCAATTAAGAACTATAAACAAAAAATTAAATTTTAAAAAAATAATGATAATTAGATGGAATAAACCATAATCGAGATTAAATAAACCATAATTGAGATTTAATAAACCCTAATAAATTTATACTACGCTAGCATTATGATAATTCTTTGTTAGCACATACAGCAAATACATTATGTTAGCATATGACAAATGATTCGTTAGCATACGCTATCATATGTTATCATAATGCTGACGAAGAATTATTATATGCTAACGAAAGCATTTACAACCTATGCACGCGTAAAAAAAATTCTTTTTTATTTTTCATTCATATTTTTTCATCTAAACATAGCCTTTCGACATCTTAAATAAAAGAGCATGAAAAGAGCTTTAATTTGATATATTTTTATGTGCATTGAATTAAAAACGAGCAAGTTATGGTTGGTTAAAGTTTTTAAGATTTTTTTAATTGCTGACATCATCATTTTTAATAGGTTTGGACGAAAATAGTCCTCCTTCCTTTATTTTTTGACATATTATTTATGAAATTGCCACCTTAAATTTCAACCATTGGATCATTAAATTGAATATTGTAAGATGGGTTCATATTTCTCACACCAACAAAGTGTTCTCATATGATCCATATCCTATATTAAGATATGATTAATATATATCATATTATATTTTACATATGTAGTTGATTATATAGTTATTAATAATCTAAATTTTCTCCCCTTCTATATTTATGTCTCCCGAAAAGTTATCATTTATTTATAAGGTAAATATTCATAATCAAATATATCAATCATATCCTAATTTAGATAATATAATATGGTAAATGCATCCCATATAATGAAGTATAATAATTTACATTCAATGATTTAATTAATTAAATGATCCAACAAATCAAATTTAATTTTCTCACGCTTAAGTTCAATGCCTTTGATTTTGCCAATACCATGCATTTAATTTACATCATTTGCAAGTGTTTGGAATGATGCATTCATTCACTTATAAATATAGAGGGAAATATTGTCACTTTTGTGTGCTTCACCTTCCTTACCTTTTGAATCTTTAAATTTATGTTGAATTATACATTATATAGATATACCATCACACATATTTTCGTGCTTTCTACTATATGTAACAAAGCTTAAACTAACAACTACTTTTAAATGTTGCTTGCAGGTTAACCGATCAAGAGAATCAAAAATGTCTTTTTTATGGTGGACAAAATAAAGGAATTCTGAAACTCATCAAGCTAACTGGTTTCATTTGTATAAAGCATATTAGTATATTATGATTGAGATTTTTTAAAATATGAACAAGATTGAGGAAGAGTGATGATCGATGAAGAAAGAGGTCAAGGTTTCCAAACGGCACAATAATCAATTCCACATAATTATTATGCTTTAGTTTAATGCTAAGAGAATTTGTGATGATTTCTATTAAATTGTGCATTAATTTTTATATTTTTAATATTAATATTTAATAATTATTGTAATATGTTTGCCTTCAAAATAATTAGTATTCTTCAAATTTATCTAATGAATAGATAGGTTTTGTAATATATTGTTTGAATCTCATTTTGCTTTTTAATCAATATGTTTGCCTTCAAAATAATTAGTATTTTTCAAATTTATCTAATGAATAGATATGTTTTGTAATATTCAGAAAAAAAAAAAGAAAAAAAAAGAAACCTACCCATTTTCAATTACAAATTCTAGAGTGAAACAAGAATTTATTTTCAATTCTAAAACTTTTTTTTTACAAAATATATAATTATTTGCTTTGATAGAACCAATATTTACTATTTCTTTCCCTATTTGATAGTTCTATATCCTCTAAATTTATTGTTCTAATAATATATACTCAAACACATAATATGTAGTTCACAAAAAATAAAATAAAAATTAAAAAATATATAGTTCACATTTGAAACATATTATCTTTTAAGTAGTAGGCTCCGGAAATATAAATATTCAAATGTGAACATTTCAAATGTGGTTAAGAATCAAATCTTATGGTTCACATAAGAAATAATTAATATTTCGTTGTTATGTTACTAAAATAGAAGAATTTATTTATTTTATTGAATAAAAGTCAATGTATGTTTTTTTTAATTGGCAATTTTTATATGTTTTTCCTATATGCATCGTTACAAGTCCAAGTATAGTACTCTCTTATGTTTTTATAATTTTTTAGGGAACTCTCATGTTATATTTATGTAATTGTTGTTTTGCGGGTTGTAAAAGTTAAGAAACTAGAAAATGGCATGCCAGCGTGGGTATGTTGTTTAACGCTTTTGTTTAGATTTGAATGAATTCTTGAATTAGTGTAGCAGAGTACGTATGGATGACGTTCGGGGTTATAAAATTTTGATTGTAATTTATTTTTTATATTGATAGAATTGGAAAATAGACCAAATAGTGTATCATGGCTTTATTAGGTTAGAAGCATTGATAAAAACATCAATCAGCAATACATATTTTTATTTAATCAATTTTCAAAATGGATAAAAGTAATTAGTTGTTTATTTCTAAACCATATTTTACATCATTTTTATCAAATATTTAATATTTTTTTATCGACAATAAAAAAAGTATACAATATTTTAACAAATATACAAAAATTTTAAAGAATTAAATAATAGGTAATTAAAGTATTTATTCAATTTCAATATAGAGGATGTTGATGGATGAGTTAGTTCTAATGAGTTCTAATTATATGGAGGATAATGCTAATTCAAATCATGATTTTTTTTATTCAGTTTTCAATTTTAATGGATGTTAATGCTGCTAATGAATGAGTTAAAATTGTAATTTAATTTGTAATTTGTATAGACGGTGTTACGTATATATATGTTGAACTAAAAAAAGTGGCCTAATAATATTTTTTAGTTATATCTATGTTTGACCCAAATAATTAGAAAAGATAAAAAAATTGATATTATTTTTATTGATTATAAATATTCACAAATGACCATTTGCACTTATTTATGCATCTCAACACTTTATATGTTTTTCATGTGTTAACATAACATTTTACAACAATTTGAATTATTTTTCAATAACGTCGACAAGTCATTTGTATTCTAAAAATTTTAAGTTGATCAGAGTTCATGTACACGTTGAAAATAAGTCTAAGTTTGATTTCTAATTGTTTAAAAAATTTCAAGGTGTCGAATTTGCTACAAATTAAAAGGTGATGTCATTTTTGCAATGTCTAAAAAATGGTGTGAAAATTACAAATATGGTGATTGTTTTTAGGCAAAACACATTTTTATGTCCTTATACTATTACATTTTGTTTCATTAGGTCCTTGTACAATTTTTTCATTTTGTTAGGTCCTTATACTTTTACATTTGATTTTATTAGGTCCTTATTTAATGGTTCTAAGGATTGGTTAATTTTTCTGTTAGTTAAACGACACATCACCCACCACGTCATATCTTATTTGGAAATTTGGAAATTAAAAAAAAATTATCAATCACTTGGTGATGAAACAGAAATTATAAATAAAATAAAAAGATTGATCAACAAGTTTAAAAAGATACATCTGCTCATCTAACCTCAGAATTGCAGTACTAGAAAATTAATGTGATTTGTATTCACCCCTACAGTCCTCCCGATAAAACAACGGTTGCCACTGTTGTTGTCATTGTCCCACAACAACTCTAGGCCCTTTGCCTCCTCTTTTCATTAAATATATAAATAAAATTCATATTGATATGATTTTTTCTGAAATTTTGTATTCTTTTTTTTTTTTGTAAATAAAGGAGTTCAGTCGAAAATAATTTTTTTGTTAAATCTCTCTTATAATCAAAATGGGTATTATCATGAAAAAAATGAGATGAGATACAAGTGAAATGATCGACATAAATATTTTCTCCTTGAATTTTGCATAAATATTTTTAATAATTTTACAGACGTGCATTTTTTTATTTTTATTTTTTGCATATTTACAGTCATCATCATCTATTCATTTCACCTTTCTGCAATTCCGTCCTCCACGCAAACATATTGAATTTTCTCATGCCACATCCCGCAGGTTGGACGAGCAGCGAGATTTCTTTCCAATTTGCCAACTCAATTTTTTTCTTTCGTTTACGGCTTTTGGATAATCAACATTTGATTGTGATTTTTTTCTCAACTAGACTATGACATGATGGGTTATGTGTTATGATAAATTAACCGAAAAGTTAAACAATTCATTAAATCTGTTAAATAAAGACCTACTAAAAACAAAAAATATTATGTAGGGACCTAATAAAACAAAAGGTGATAGTACAGGGACCTAATAATATGTTTCGCCTTGTTTTTATTCAATTACCCTTTATATTTACAATCAGTTCTTCACAGTTCATATCAATCATTGTAAATGATCTCATATTCATAAAATATGAATCTTTTAATCAAATACCACAACACCGGTTACCACAAGAGTTGTGGTAATGAAATTTGTCTTAACAATTATAAAATACAGGTGGTGTGAGCCTCGACATGTGATTTGAATATTTTTAATATGATATTTTAATAAAAAAATAGACGTGTTTCATCCGTGCATCGCATAGACAAAATGCTAGTAGACTATATGAACTATACGAAAATTAAGAATTAATATTATCATAAAAAAGGAAATCAATTAATGATATTTACAAACATTAAGTTAAGCTTATTTTATTAAACAAAAAATAGGAATATGTAAATAGATTTATATGATAAAAAATAATGTAATCAAAAATTGATTGTCCAACTTTAAGATATACATTTAGAATTTATTTAGTTATAATATTAATATAAATAGTATATTTGAATTTTGAAGTAGTCTAACAAAAAAAAATATCTAATTATGAGATAAATAAAATTATAGTTTATAGTTATAATTAAGAATTGAGATTTGATAATGAAACAAACACAAATGAATTTGATTAAACCTATGATATCAAACAAAAAACATCATTACATTAAATTAAATCACAATTATTCATCAAAATCAATATCAAATAATTAATAGTGTCTGATAATGAGGAAATTGCAATTTTGGTCCAATAAGATACACCCCTGTGTGAAAATGGTCCATCACGTTTCACTTTTGGTCCATTATCTTTTTTTATTGGCAAAAGTGGTCCACCAGTTAACGGAATCCGTTATTTAAATGGTGCAAATTTGGTCTAGCACTTTTTTTGACTATAAATTAAAAAAAAAACTATTTTGGTAGAAAAAAATGCACCCCTCTGGGGAAAAACGTTTTATATACTAAAAAATACACCAAGTCCTACGTAATCATGCAAACAACATTAAAAAATATTACAAATATTTGGACATTCAAGTCATAAGAGAAAAATAGAGATTTGGGATGTTAATTCATTTAGTTCCAAAAGACATCAGTTAATGACATTCAAATCATAAGAGAAAAACAGAGCTTACAAGCATATTTAATACTCTGTAATTCAGTTCCAAAAGACAACATATATAATGTTTTGTGCTGTGAATTCATTTAGTCCCAAAAGAGAGTAGTTAATGACATTCAAGTCATAAATATACTACTAGAACTCAATTAATATTTTAGAATCTAGATAAATTTACTCATTCTCCTTATTAATAACAACAACTTCCTTCCCAGATTTTCTTTTCTTTGATGCAGCAGCTTGCCAGACAAATGAACAAAATTCTTACCTCATTGAGTGAAGATTTTCAATAAATCTCCATGATTTGAAGTTATGGAGGCACCAACTAGATTTCTTGCATGGAAGCTCATTGAAGCCTTTTTATTTGCCTAAAAAATACAAATAAAAATAATGTCAAATGAAGCAAAAGTGACACTTTAAGTTGTGAAAATTGAACTGAATAATTATATAGTATCAAATTTGTAAGCTTCGTTGTATACTATCAAAATTGAACTAAATAATTGTGAAAAGAATCCATGAATAAATTACAACATACAAATTCTATGGTCGTAGTAGAAATCTCGGGTTGTGTGATCACATTAGGTTGTGAAGCCAAATCTGGTTGTGTTATAACATCAAGCTGAACATCACTTGTGGCCTGTTTATCCACTACAAGAAAGCATAGATATTGCGATGGAATTGATGACGGAATATGTTCGTCAAAATGGGCAACGGACTGACCATCGCCACATCAGGCGACGGACCAATTCCGTCACCTCATTTTTTTATTTTCTCTTTAATTTTTAAAATCCGGAAAATAAGGCGATGGAACTATTCCGTCGCCTTATTTTATTTTTGATTTTTTTTTTATTTCTGAAAAACTGAGTGACGGAATGCCTTCGTCGCTACGTCCGTCGCCCTGTATTGTAATAAGCGGGAAATCGATCTTCTTCCCCATTTCCCCCCAATTCGTAACCCTAAATTGAGACCCCCCGCCGCGAACCTCCCGCCACCCGCTGTGACCGTGCCGAGCGTACCCCGCTGCCCGCCACCTGCAGTCCTCTCCCTCTCCCTCACCTTCTCTCTCTCCCCATCTCCCTCTGTCTGAGATCGAACCCTAAATCGAGATCCTCCCGCCGCGAACCCCCTGCCGCCCGCCGTCTGCCGCCCTCTCCCTCACCTCATCTCTCTCTATCGCGCGCTTCCGGGGAGCCCACCCGTCTGCCGAAGATTCCGATCGCTGAGGAGCCCGACTGCGTGCCGTCGCTGCCTTGCCCGCCGCCCTCTCCTCCACCTGCTGCTGCCGTCCTTACAGAGTACAGTTTTTTTTTTTTTTTTTTTGCTTAATTTGGTTTTTTTTTTGCTTAATTATATATTATGTGTTAAAATTATGTGTTCCAGAAAAATATATGATCATAAAATATATGCTATTTTTGTCATTTTTATTGTATACGTACAATATAATGGAAGGTAATATAATGTAAATTAAGGGAAGAGGTTAGGTTTCGTTTAGTCATGAAAATTAGTTAATTAATTAGCATTTGATCACTTGTTTAACCATAACAATTAATTTGGATTTTTTAGGTTATGACAAAACTAATTGCTGCAGAAAGAGTTATTGACTTATTGTATATATTATTTACCTTCTCAACAACTGAAAGAGCAATATTCTTAAATAAAATAAAATAAACTAATGAAAGAGCAGACAACTACTTTGGGTGGTATAATTTACATGTTAATCATGAGTATATCCATTATCAAAATAATTCTCAACATGCATATTGTTGATTTTTTTTTTACTTATCAATACTACTCTTAATATTCTTGATAATTTATTCAAATTGTGTTTAAATTATTTAAAAATCAAGTAAAATATATCATCATTGAAGTAGGAATTTAGCATAAACCTACATATGGATTTATATTAATTATTAATTTATGAAAGTATGTTAGTTAAATGGGACGAGGGCCCCTAGATCCCTCTATATTAATTGTACATAGTTAGAAAATAGGACGGGGGCCTTTGGATCCCTCAATTTTAATTTTAAATATTTATATTGGGATGAGGGCTCCTGGATCCCTCTGGTGTTTCGTATCTGCTAGCTAGTTAACTTCAGAACCTAATTACATCGATGACTTGGTCAAAATATAGGTTTCACGTCGTTATGCTGCCGAATTTTTGTCTTTTTTGAATTTTATGTTTTTTGTTTAATTAAGATCAGATGACTAGAGGAGGTGGATCTCATGGGGCTAGGTCACGAGTTCTATCATCAAGGGGATCCGTTGGCGGGCCTAGTAGCGGTTCCGGACGGCCGGATGGTGAGGAGAGCTAGTAGTTGTATTATATTTGTATTTTTGATACAATTTTGTTATTTATTTATTTGTATTATACATTTTGTATTATATTATGTACAATTATATATATATATATATTTTAATTTTATGATTTTTTATTATATTTGGGTATAAATAAATAGTTAAAAAGAAAAGGGAATTAAAAATAAACCGAATTAAAAAAAATGGAATTAAAAAAAATGAATTAAAATTAAAAAAAAATTAAAAAAACAAATGGCGACGGAAATATCTGTCGCCCGATTTTTTGTCCGTCGCCTTAGTCAGACGATCATTTACGACTACACTTTAAGGCGACGAACACGTTCCGTCGCTTATTCCGTCGCCAAATGGAGGCGACGAAAATTTTCGTCGCCTTACTTTTTTAGCAACTAAATTTATGAGACGGACAATTTATGTCGCCATTCCATCGCCCATTAAATTAGCGATGGAAATTGGCCATCGGGCGACAGAAATTTCTGTCGCTATTTTGCTATTTTCTTGTAGTGATCATAACCAGCCTCTTCATCCTCAAAAATCTAAGAAATATGCACAAAGTTAGCACAATTACAAAGTAATATGCACAAAGTTCTTAAAATGATAGTACCTTTTTCAAGTTGCACTCATCCGATGTATGTCTGACATCGATGCAAAACATGCAAACAACTTGTTCTTGATCATCTCTTCTAGGTTCTTGTTGAGGTTGTTTCTCTAATTGTTGAACTTTTTCAGATTCCTAAAAAATTATATAAAATTGTTAAAAACTAGATAATTAGTTGAATGAGAACAATATTGATAGTTTATACCTTTCTCTTCTTGCATCCAATACGGTTGTGCCCCTCATATCCATATAATCTACAATTGACCTTGAATTTTTTTCGTGGCAACTTCTCAATCGAGCTACTGATTTTCTTCTTTTTTGGATTTTCATTGGGCCCAAATCTTCTCTCCTTTTGAGGCCTGCCCTTTTTCTTCTTACCAAAGGCAGGTGAAAAAAAGTGGTGGAATATATCATGTTCTTTGCCACAACTCATCTCCATTCATTGGATTGATAGTATGAGCATACACATCCTGATAAGTGTCAACTGAGTAACATTTATAGACATATTCCTCTGGTTCCTCATTTTCAACAATTATAGTACTGATGGCATGCTTACATGGAATTTATTATGATAAACAACACCTAATTAAAATTTATCAAACTAGCTTAATAGATAGAATTTATGCAAAAAGGTTTACGTTTCCTGCACCACAAATGTCAAAACAGACAAAGATAACATACAATACATATCTAAGCAAATAATCAGCTGCACTATTTAACCTAATGCAAAAAAATTCCTTTCACGACTACAGAAAATTGGGGAACAGCAGGTTAGACATTCAAAGTTTTGGTCAATGATCACACTTTGTAAATTTTACAAAGGTATTTGATCATTAGAGTATATTTGTGTTCTCTTAAATCCTCAACAAAAAGCTAAATCTCAACACAGCTAAAATAAAAATAAAAATTCAATAATTCAACTTTCAATAACATGAAAATTCTAACCTAAAAACCCTCACGACATTAATAAATTTTCAGCAAGTTTCAATCTTTTCTCACGCCATTCATATATATATATATATATATATATATATATATATATATATATATATATATATATATTAAAAAAATTGTAATTTTGAATGTGAAACTCGAAAGAGAAGAATAAATAGGAAAATTTGAGAAATTGAAATAGGAATAGAAAGATTTCCTCAAACAATATTATTTGGGGAAAATAAATAGGCTTGTTCTATAATTATACGAATAACAGAGATAGAGAATAAGGGTTTTTTGTTGAAGGGTTGGAATTTTGCAGGGGTGTGAAGAATTGAGCAATTTTTTCATAACAAAAAAAATGGAAGAACATCTCAAACTTACCGTAATCTAGGTGAGGAAGACGCAAATATGTTTCCTTCCGTAACATTTCCTTCTGATATTCACAAAATCTGATTTTCTGTTGGTACTAATGATTTGAGAATCTGTTCATGAGAGAGTGAGTGGCAAGAGTAAGACGACGTGAGAGAGTGACAATGATTTTTCTGTAATTTTTACGATTTGGGGATTTAGGGTAATTTAGTGTTAAGGTTGTTATGGGATGATGTATCTCCGTCCATCAATTAACGGATCATCAAGTTAGTGGGATTATAAGTGCTATTTTAAATCAATATTGAACCACTTTTACCAAGAAAAAAAGATAGTGAACCAAAAGTGAAACATGATGGACCATTTTCACACAGGAGTGTATCTTACTGAACCAAAAATGCAATTTCCTTGTCTGATAATTACTTAGTTCATTTGATTCGACAATATATATATATATACTCAATTATTATATAATATACAAATATTATGTATACTTTAGCGTGCCTCATTGAAATATTTAATTCATATATCAATAAAATAAAATAAAATTGATATATAACAATAAAAATAAATTATGATTTATAAAGCATATTATAAAAAACTTTGAAATTTGTATTCTTATTAAGATTATTGTAAATATTTTACTTATTAATTGGAACATGTGTGAATGTATAGTAAAAATAATAAACTAACAATAATAATGAACTATATTATCAATCAACTAATATGATTACAACTTTTATGAAAATGAAAATGAATAATCGATAAAATAGTAAAAAAAATGAGATATGTTTGAATTAAGATTTATAAATTGCATAATAAAAAACAATTTAAAATTTGAATTTGAATTAAGATGATTGTAAAATATTTATATGTTGAAGTTTGAAAGAAAAATATTAAACTATCATGGATAGTGAGATGAATTACTAATTAACTAATGAATACAATTTTTTTAAAAAAAATTGAAAATGAATGATCGATAAAATAAAAAGAAAATGAGATATGAATAAATTATGATTTATAAATTATATTAGAAAAAATATTTTGAAATTTTAATTCAAATTAAGGTAAATGTATATTAAATTTTTTTAAATATCCTATATTAATAATGAAAAATAATAAAATGAGTAATAAACATGATTACAATTACATAATTAAGTAATTAATATAAAGAAAATAAAATAAACATAAACATAATTAAAGAAAATCCGAAAAAGAAAAGAAAAGAACTCGATCATGATTTTTATTATTATCGAGCTTTTTGTCAAGTTTTTTAATCAAATTTGAACATATCCTTATCGAGCCGAGCTCGAATAAAACTCGATCACAAATTTTCTTAGTTGAGCCAAACTCAAACTCAAACTCGAAGCTCGAGTCGAACTCGAGCTCGAGCTCGAGCCGAGTATATCTTAAACGAGTCGAACTCGAGCTTGAAGGTATGCGGCTCGACTCGGTTCGTTTACAGCCCTAACGACTACTACTACTACTACTACTACTACGACTATGATTACTACTACTACTATTATTACTACTACTACTACTACTACTACTACTACTACTACTATTACTACTACTATGGTGACGACGATGACAACGACATATGCTAACAAAACATATCTAATTCTGATTGGATAAACGTTTACATCAATATAACTGATGCAAAAGAAACATTTGTAATATACTAACAAAGTAATTGTTATATGCTAACGAAGTAATTTAAACTTGAATGTACATGAAAAATGACTATTTTGTATTTTTCGTTCATATTTTTTCAAATGAACATATGCTTTACTGATCTTGAATGAAAGAGGATTAAAAGACCTTTAATTTGATATATTATTTGTGTTAATCCTATAAAAAATGAACAAATTATGATCATTTAAATTGCTGAGTCAGCATGACATCAGCTTTTAAAAAAAAGACGGAAATAACCCCCAATAAAAAGGTGGCGAAAATTTCATAAAAGCCACCGAATTTGGAATTTGATCTCAGCCGTGTATTTTTATAAATTGATGGTAGGAGATTGGTTTACAGTTTACACACTAGGGAATGGTTTACATTTGATCCATTCTCTCTTTATGTCTTTCTTTCTCTCTCTCTCTCTCTATATATGATTTAATAGATTATACGAGATTGGAAAAAGTGAAAATTGAAATTGAAAATGCATATAACAAATGTGTTTTCATTATTTGGAATAGTAAAAAATTGAAAATTTTCAATTGGAAATAAAAACAAACCAACCTAAGGTTCTCACTTTAATTTTAGTTAGTTTAATTCTAACTATTTTTTTTTTTCTCAAATCTTCAATTTTCTAAAAAATGGAGCACTATCATAGTTAAGAGGACCAAAAATTATTGTCTTTTTTCACAATGTGTGTTTGTGTGTGGGTGGGTGTGGGTGAGAGAAAGAGAATGACATACCTATCCAAGATTTGTGTACAAAGTTAGGCTTCAATAATAACTGTAGCATAATTATGATATGTATCATTGATGAGTGCATAAATTGCACTCATTTTGAGTGCAATTTCACTTGGTTATCTTGTATATATTGTGTAAATATTGTTTTAATCTTAAGTTTTTACTAATGTGGCCAATATAGAGAATTTTTTGCGTTCAAACAATGCGAAATAAGTGAAGTTAAAGAATTGATCAAACAAAGATTGTACAAAGACGAGCAAAGACAAGAAAACCAAGTCATAGGCTGAAACTCAACCCCAGGGCGCGAGCTACTCAAGTCGTGCTTCACAGGCCCTTGAAATGCGGTTCACAAACGCGACTGAATAGGCCGCTTGCAGAGAGCTTCAGCGCCGGGAACTCCTTCAGCCGAAACTTGAGTGTCACACGCGACCAACATGGGTCGCGCCTCAAACACAAGACGAGGCGCGATCGGGAAGCGCGATCAGCTGGGAAGGCCGAAACTCGACCCTAAAACATGACCCAAAAGCCCGCTTGCAGAGAGCTTCAGGGAGCTATTTTTCTTTATTGCAAACTCGACCCTAAAACGCGATCTCCTCGGGTCGAGTTCCGCACAGTCAAAAATTAAACTTGACTTTTGGCATCCAATTATTGGTTCACTATTTATTATATCTTTTGGTGATTTCAAAATATCAACAACACACTTAGAGAACTCGATTTTTTAGATAGAAACACTCTCCATTCGGGATTTTTGAAGATCAAGAACATCAAGAAGGAGGAGGAAGATTCAAACATCCATTTGAAGATTCAAGCCAAGAGATTGAAGGAGATTGTTCTACATTGGGTTTTATCTTCTCCTTTACTCTTTTATTCTTGTATTTAGAATGAGTTTTGGATCCTCTTTTTATATTCTTGATCTTGTTGTGAATATGGTTAGCTAGAGCCCTAGGGCTCTAAGATGTGGAGAAAAAATATGAATCTTGATCTTGATTAGGGTTATATATATATATATATATATGGTTATGCTTTGTCAAAATTTTAATCAATGTTTGTTCTTGAATGGTGTTGTTTGAGTGGCCTTTTTTCTAGCATCAAATGTATGAATCACTTGCATCTTGCCCATCCCGTGATCATAAGCATGCTTGTATTAAATCTATGTATTTGTCTTCTTAGTCGTATGTCGAATATGTGGAAGGAAGCTTGACCCATTTGAGCCTTTGGTAGGTGCGACCTTGGAATGTATTAGAGATAGTCATGCTTGTTGCATTCGTAATTAAAGAGATATTCGAGAGATGCTCTTTCTATATTCGTGGTCTTCCTATCTATGAACTTAGCATGATTGTGTGTTGTACCCTTGTTGTTTGATCAAGAGGAATGTTGTGAATCCATGTCCTAGAGTCTTACCTTTAATTGTTATCTTCAAATCTTCTATTTGTTAATCTTGAATTCTAGCTTCTTATATTGTTTGTTTTATTGTTGTTTGGTATTAAATTTTTTAAGTGTATGTTTTGGTTTTGTTGGATGATAATCAACCCTCACCTAGTTATAGTCTAAATATTTCATCAATCTATCGTCGTGGTACTTGCATTTTCACGTCTTAATTCCTTTTCCCTGTGGATCGACCTCGTATCATCGTTGCTATAAACATATGCTTGTACACATGTAGGCATTGATACGAATTTATAAATATTGAAACCATAGTAGAGAGTAAATCTCGCATCAATCATCCATTATTCCAATAATTTGTATGCATTTGGCAAGTCCTAGTCGAACACAAGAGTACTGGGCTTCGAAATATAATCATATACCCCCCGAGTATAGGCCTCCACCAATCCTTTGCGTATGCTAATTTTGATTGCAAATCAAATTTGTTCCGCCATCTTTACAAAAAAAATAAAAAAGATATAATAATATTTTTGAAAAGTTATGTAAAAAAGAACACTTCTTTATAGCTTATTTGGAGTCACCCATAATTATTTAAAAATGTGGTTACCTGGGGGAGTTCGCAGCTCATTCTTTTACTAATTTTGCAAAAAATTGAAGTTAAATTTGGCTAGTTTGAGAAGTAGTTCATCTCTGGAATCATCATTTTCATAAATAGAGATGAAAATCCTTGCATAGAAGATGGTAAATTCTTTATGAAGCGGGTGCTCCAATGCACGCTTCACTTTCTCTCTAAGGGGAGACTTTAACTATGATTCTCACGGCCTCGTCTAATATTTTTTGTCGTGAAACGGAACATGAGCTGCATCGTACAAGCTCAATAGGCCCTCAGGATCGCGGCTAAGGGTTTTCTCAAACTTACCATCCATGTCAATGAATTTTTTGAAAACATATGCTTCAATTCGCATGAAAATGTAATTGACATAGGAAAGTGAAACAAAGAAAGTGGCTAGCTAGCTAATAGGAAACATACTACAAGTAATGTGGTGTTGATGCTGTCCGAGCAAATGAAATCTAAGTGATGTAGTGAACAAATTGCAGTCCTCATCCTTCTCTCCTCCTGCATTATAGATTTCTTGGAGTTTGTGTTCGATTTCAGTCTTGTTGTGTAATTTGTCCCATCTGTTAGGCCCAATTGATGGCCCATCTCTCCCATTTATTAGCAGCCCATCTTGAGACGTCCATTGTTGTATTCCAATGTGACCCTTCGATTTCTTGTGCTTCTTTAAATGAAGCCTAAGACTTGTTGGGAAATGGCCCATTTGTCCTATTTCTGGCCCAATACTAAAAACCCTATCTACCCGGCCCATCCCCAAACCCTTAACCCTAATTGTCGATCCAACTCCCTAATTAAAACAGCATTAAGGCTTTTGATGTTTCCCTATGCTCTAGAAGCATCTATAATATCACTCATCTCTCTCACTCTAGATACGCTCGATCGAACAATCTATTCTCAGATTCTCTCTCTCTCTTTCTGGATCTTCTCACCTCGCTCCCACGGTTTCTCTGGCCGGAGTTCTGCCAATCGGCTCCTGTTTGGCCGCTGAGTGTTTGAGAGGAGTGTGTTGTGAGAGAGAAAGAAGGAAACCCGCCGCTGCCTTGAAACCCTTGCCTCCCACTTCCTCTTTTCCTTCCCTGGACTGTTCTCCGGTCGCCGGAGAGGGCTGCTGCCGATCCCAGTGGGAAAATCTGAGCCGCTGTGCCTTGGGCACCTTTTCCCACACCCGATTGCTCTCTGTCTTTTCTTGTCACTTTCATTTACTTATCTGCTGTATTATCTCACTTGTCTCTTTGCCTTCTCTGAAGATCTGAAGGATTTGGTGCCTGTGAAGAACCTTGAAGGTTTACTTGAACTTCATCTCTGAGGCTACTACTACTACTGTTTGAAGAAACCCTAGATTAGCCTTTTGTTGTTGCTTCATCTTGTAAACTTCTGTATTTTCTGTTTCTAGCTACTTGAGTAGCGAGTGTTAGAAACCGCTAGAGGTAGGAAAGCAAGCGGTGTAAACCCTAGCTAGGCAATACCACAACAGTGGTATCAGAGCCTGGTTTAGGCCTAGCCGGGGCACCTTCCTGCTTCCATTCCTAGCACCCCGCCGCCGGTAAGGGCCGCGCGTACTTCACCCCTCTCGGGCTCCCATCTAAAGGTAAGTCCGGCTTTCCCCTGCCTGGGAAAGTCGGCTCTGGTATTTTCCCTCGAAACCCTAAAACTTCTCGGTGGTATTCTGTCGATTATGTGCCTTAATTGCTTCCGCTTATCTTTCTCTGATCTATTCCTTGGCATTCCAAGCCAAACCCTTATCTGTTGCTTACGATCGGGACCGTTTGGATTCCCCTGTGGGTCTCCTCAAAGCGGGTTGCCCTGATAGCAAAGATAAGTAAGGACTTTTCAGTGGGTTTTGAGCTTGATTGTTGTATTTCTCTGTCTGTTCTTCATTGATTATTTTGCTCCTTTTCTTAATTCTGTTGTGGAACCCCTGAGTTTGGTTCCTGTTGACTTAGCAATAAGTCTGTGGTGGTGTTTCTTGGCTGAAAAGGTGTTAGGGATTGACCTGAGTGACCCCCTGCGCCACAGATAAATCTGTGTTGCGAGCTGGGATAGCCTCAGCTCTAGATTCCCCAGGTGTTCCTTTTCTGGCCTGTGGAAGCTTGTGCTTCCTGGTTGTTGTTGTATTCCTGGTTTTTGTTTGTGTTCTGGTGATTATTCTGGGAATCTTGGGTGATTCTGTGAAATTTCTGTGTTTTAAGTGAAATTTCTGTGTGAAGCATGAATAATCTGAGTGTTGTCCCATTTAATGGGAGTGGTGATTTTGGTGATTGGCAGACCAGGGTTGAATGCATTTTGACAAAAGAAAATTTATGGGATGCTATATCTGAAAGAATTGATGAGCATGAAGTTGATAAAAATCTTGCTAAATTAAATGCTGGTGCTAGAGCTACAATTTTGTTAAATCTGAGTAGTGCCATTGTTAGGCAAGTTTCTCATCATAGATGTGCTAAGGACTTATGGGATGCCTTAACTAATCTGTTTATTGCTAAATCTGAAGAGCATATGTATTCTTTGCAAAGCCAAATTATGCCTTTTCAAATGGATCCCTCTAAAGATGTTGACACAAATATGCATGAATTCACTAAGCTTTTAAAAGATGTTAAACTTGCTGGAGATGATAAAATTGAAGCTTATGCTCCTCAAATCTTGCTTGGTGCTATTCTTGAAATATATGCTGAAGTTAAATCTGCATTGAAGTATGGTGGTTGTAAACTTACCTATGATATGATTGTGTCTGGATTAAAGGCAAAAGAAAATGAAATTAAGAAATTAAGTTCTAAGCCTTTGCAAAATGAAATTATGTATGTAAATAAAAACTTCAAAAACAGGCCCTATATTGATTTCAACCCAGAAAACCCCAGTGTCTTAAATGCAGAACAACATAATAGAGAATCTGAACTTGAAGAAAGACATAGGAGGGAATGCAGAATTGATAAATCCAATAACCTTTTCCAGCCCTTCTGCAATAGATTTTTTCCTCAAAATCCTCAAAGGCAAAATCAATATCAACCCAGAAACCAACCTTTCAGACCCTCACCTCAAAACTTCCATCCCCAAGATCAAAAGCCTAAGAAAACCTGTTGGAATTGTGGGAAATCTGGTCATTTCTCAAATAGGTGTAAACAGCCTAAGAAGGGGAGAGGTTTTGGGAATAATCAAGCTAATCTCACTATGCAGTATAACCCTGAGTGCTTTGGGTGTGATAACAATGAGCCTGAATATGAAAGAGGAGAAATGTATATGGTTCACACTACTTCTGATTTTCAATTCATAAATCTGTCCAATGCTGTGTCAAATTCCATGCTTGAATCTGAATGGTTAATTGATTCTGGATGCACCTTTCATGTCACCCCACACAAGCACATTTTCTAAAATCTTAATCTATCTATGTGTGGATCTGTTGCATTGGCTGATGGCCAACAGTGTGATATTGAAGGAAAAGGTGACATATGCCTGAAATTTGAAAATGATAGCATGATCAATCTGCAGAATGTGAGATATGTGCCAAAATTGAAGTTTAATCTCTTATCTGTCTCAAAATTGGCTGATCAATTGCTTTATGGATCTGTGAACCAAAAATGTTTCAGTTTTGAAATGAATTCTGTGCACTATTTTGATGCTCCTAGAAAGGGAGATCTGTACTCTGTGCTTGCTAAACCTATGCCTATCTTGTCTGCAAACTCGGCCCAATCTGATAAAACTCATCTTTGGCATGCAAGATTAGGTCACATGAGTAACAAGGGTTTAGACATATTGAATAAGGCTGGGGCTTTTAAAAATGACAAAGTATCTTCTATGTCTTTCTGTGAGCCTTGTTTGTTGGGAAAACAACACAAATCCCCATTCCCTTTGTCTGCTGCATATCCAAAAATGAAATTGAGTTCTAAAATTCTAGAATACTTGCATGCAGATGTTTGGGGACCTTCAAAGGTTCCAACCCATGGTGGTAACATGTTCTTCTTATCTATTATTGATGACTTTTCAAGAAAAACATGGGTTTTCTTAATGAAAAATAAATCTGATGTTTTCATGAAGTTTCAAAATGGGCAGCTGAAATACAAAATCAAACCAATATGAGAATTAAATGTTTAAGAACTGACAATGGTTTGGAGTTTTGTAACCATGCCATGGATAATCTATGCAGTGAAATGGGAATTAAAAGACACAAATTTGTTCCCTACAACCCCCAGCAGAATGGGGTTGCAGAAAGAATGAATAGAACTCTCCTGGAGAGAGTTAGGAGCCTGCTTGCAGGCTCTGGGCTTGGTAAGCCATTCTGGGGTGAAGCTCTAATGACTGCATGTTATCTTATAAACAGATCCCCATCTGTCCCATTGCTAGAAAAACAACCTGAATCTGTGTTTCTTAATAAACCTGTTTGCATTGATAATTTGAAAGTGCTTGGTTGTTGTGCCTATGTACATCAAAGATTAAGTAAGATTGAACCAAGAGCTAGAAAATGCATCTTTCTTGGCTACCTTGAAGGGGTAAAAGGGTATAGACTGTGGGATAAGACTCTACCTGGCTTTAAAACTTGTATTAGTAGAGATGTTACTTTCAATGAGAATGACTTTCCATGTTTGAAGAAATCCTCACCTTCTGTTGCTCCTTGTGAGGTGGAGAAACCTTCTGATGCTACCTTTATCCATGATCTGTCTAAGGTGGAACCTCTTCTCATTGAACATGATTTGCATGATAATATGAATAATCAAGATGATATTAATGCTGATGATTCTGCTTCAAAAGCTTCTAATCACATGAATGTTTCTGAATCATCTGAGTCTCTTCAGGAACATAATTCTGATCATAATTCTGAGCATAACTCTAAACAAATAAATTTGAATGATTATGTGCTTTCAAGGGATAGAGTTAGAAGGGTAATTAAAGCCCCTTTCAGGTATAATGGATGTAATCTATCATTTTATGCTTTCAATGTGTTTAATAACCTTGAATCAGCTGAGCCTAAAACCTACAAAGCTGCTGTTACTTGTCCTGATTCTAAAAAATAGGTTGATGCCATGAAATGTGAGATGAAATCTTTACATGATAATCAAACTTGGATTTTAGTTAAGAAACCTGATGATTGCTCTGTTGTGGAATGTAAGTGGCTATTCAAGATAAAACAGGAAATTAACAATGTTAGATATAAAGCTAGGCTGGTTGCAAAAGGATTCACTCAAAAAGAAGGTGTTGACTATAATGAAATTTTTGCTCCTGTTGTTAAGTTTACCACTGTGAGAATCATGCTTGCATTAACTGCTCATTTTGATTGGGAACTCAAACAAATGGATGTAACAACTGCCTTTTTGCATGGAGAACTTGAAAACAACATCTATATGCAACAGCCTGAAGGTTTTATTGACAATAACCATCCTGATCATGTATGCTTATTAAAGAAATCTTTGTATGGCTTGAAACAGTCACCTAGGCAGTGGAACATTAAATTTGATAACTGTATGAAAAGCATGGGTTTCTGTAGAAGCATGTTTGATCACTGTCTTTATTATATATCATCCCCTGTGCCTGTTTTTCTACTCCTATATGTTGATGACATGTTGCTGATAAGTCCCTGCTTGATGACTGTAAAGAATGTCCAAACTAAACTCTGTGCCAACTTCAATATGAAGGATTTGGGAGATGCAAGGAAAATCTTAGGTATGAACATTGATAGGGATAGAAGTAAGCATTCTTTACTGTTGCATCAATCCTCTTATGTTGAACAAATCTTGAAAAAATTTGATATGCATGCATGCAAGCCTGTTTCTGTTCCTCTTGCATCTCACATTCAGTTGAGTAAAGATCAATGCCCCAAAAGTGATTTTGAGTTAAAAGAAATGGTAAATATTCCCTATGCTAATGCTATTGGATTAGTCATGTATCTGATGATAAGCACTAGACCAGATATAGCTTATGTTGTATCTTGCCTAAGCAGATATATGGCCAATCCTGGCATACCCCATTGGGAAGCATTGAAGTGGTTGCTAAGATACTTGAAATCCACTGCCTCTTGTGGTTTAACTTTTTCAAAATCTCCTGATGGAGTCAAGTGTGTTGGCTATGTGGACTCTAATTATGCAAATGATAGGGATCACAGAAAATCAACAACATCATATGTGTTCACTCTATGTGGTTCTTGTATAAGTTGGAAATCACAATTACAAAGTATTGTTGCCTTGTCCTCCACTGAGGCAGAATACATTGCAGCTACAGAAGCTGTAAAAGAAGCTATATGGCTGAATGGTGTGTTAACTGAAATTAATTTCATTGATGATAAACCCCTGCTTTATTCTGACAGCCAATCAGCCATCCAACTTTGTAAAAACCCAGTCTTTCATGATATAACAAAGCATATTGATGTAAGATATCATTTCATAAGAGACATAGTAGAGAAAGGAGAGGTATTGCTTGATAAGATCCCCTCTGAATTTAACCCTGCAGATATGGGCACTAAGTGCCTACCAGTTGCAAAGCTGGAATCTTGCATGAGGTCCCTCAACATGGACTTTGGTTAATATTTATGGGATCTGTGATGGGATCTCACAGTTGATTATGTGGTTCTAAGTCCCATCCTTATCTCTGAGGCAGTTGTGGCCTCAAGTTGGTGATTTACCGTGGTACTTTTAGCTAGGTTTTTGAACAAGTTCATGAAGGTCTTTTGAGACCAGAGACTTATTAATTGGGTTGGTCTCGCGTGGTAGAGACTGGATTAAACACGCATAGTGTTTATTTCCTCCTTCTCTTAGTGTGACTTTGTGTTACATTCATGAGTAAAAATATGTGGCTATGATGATAATCTCGTGTGTTTCATGTTGGCAGGTCCTCTTCCTTGGTGATGGAAACAATCCAAAAGGGCCAAGGTGGAAATGTTGGGAAATGGCCCATTTGTCCTATTTCTGGCCCAATACTAAAAACCCTATCTACCTGGCCCAGCCCCAAACCCTTAACCCTAATTGTCGATCCAACTCCCTAATTAAAATAGCATTAAGGCTGTTGATGTTTCCCTATGCTCTAGAAGCATCTATAATATCACTCATCTCTCTCACTCTAGATACGCTCGATCGAACAATCTATTCTCAGATTCTCTCTCTCTCTTTCTGGATCTTCTCACCTCGCTCCCACAATTTCTCTGGCCGGAGTTCTGCCAATCGGCTCCTGTTTGGCCGCTGAGTGTTTGGGAGGAGTGTGCTGTGAGAGAGAAAGAAGGAAACCCGCCGCTGCCTTGAAACCCTTGCCTCCCGCTTCCTCTTGCCCTTCCCTGGACTGTTCTTTGGTCGCCGGAGAGGGCTGCTGCCGATCATAGTGGGAAAATCTGAGCCGCTGTGCCTTGGGCACCTTTTCCCACACCCGATTGCTCTCTGTCTTTTCTTGTCACTTTCATTTACTTATCTGCTATATTATCTCACTTGTCTCTTTGCCTTTTCTGCAGATCTGAAGGATTTGGTGCCTGTGAAGAACCTTGAAGGTTCGCTTGACCTTCATCTCTGAGGCTACTACTGCTGCTGTTTGAAGAAACCCTAGATTAGCCTTTTGCTGTTGCTTCATCTTGTAAACTTCAGTATTTTCTGTTTCTAGCTACTTGAGTAGCGAGTGTTAGGAACCGCTAGAGGTAGGGAAGCAAGCGGTGTAAACCCTAGCTAGGCGATACCACAACAGGACTTCATGTTCATTCATCCTTCACTCTCACTCTTTGATCTTCTTCTTCTTCTTCTTTTTCACTTCTTGCAAACCCTAGAACAAGCTTCATGCTCATACTAACTGAAAATATAGATTACTAACTGAAAAATAAATATTATTAAATAAAACATTTCCAGTATACTCATTCATTTCGATCTAGTCAATATCTCAAAACCTCAGTTGAAGAACTCAATTGTTTTACACCCAAAACTTGGTTTGTACGCTTTAGGCAGAGATTTCGAGTATTAGGAAAATCCAAACAAATTCATGCCTCAAAAATTCTTGAACACTAATATCGACGTTAAAGATCAGGATTATGGGTGGTTTCATTTAGATCGAAATGAAGAATGAACACCCTAATAATGCTTATGGGACTTGTTATTGTGTGAAATGCATTTTCTCTTGCACAGGCGCATATGGCTGAGAGAAATGCATTTTCTCTTAGCGTTCTTTCAATTTAGGTTTTTCGTAGTAAAAAGAAATTTCTTTTCCATTTTTTGTAAGTATAGGTTTATATTGTTAGTTATTTTTCTTTTTCACTTTGTTTGTTGGACTAAGCACTTGGCGTTGTTTCAGAAATTATAATCAATATCTGGTTTTGGAGGAATAGGAAATGTGCTTGCTTTTCGAGTGATAAGTTTCCTTAATTTTCACAGAATCAAAAAATTTTATATCGGGTTTTAATTTATTTTTTGTCTTGTTAATTTTTTTGCAACTATTATAGTAGAAGAGGGAACTGTTTCAAGATTTGGCTCGTTGTTGTGGAACTCCTTCAGTAAATTGCTGCTCACATGTGTGTTTCTAACAACTGCCAATTTTCTCTGGTTTTGTTGTTTTGCAGGGCGTGCTAGTAGTTACGTGATTGTAACTGCTTGCCGTTTGATATATTTAAGTGGATTTACATGAACATTATCTAATTGAGAATTATTTTGAATAATGACATTACTTTATTTTTTCCAGTAATATGCATATTACTATATGAGTCACGTGCGTAGTTAAGTTTCATGAGTTTCACCAAATTTGTTTCAGAAGCAGTCAAACAATTGAGGTTTGCAAGGAATCAAAAATCTAATGAATCCTACAAAAAGCAAAGTCCTTTTCTGAAATCACTGATGCTTTCATGTTGCAGCTTACATTCCTCTGTACCCGTTGTTGTGGAACTCCTACGGTATAACTTCCTGCATTATGTTTTCTTGACTTGGTTGCTTAGTTCTGCTCTATGCCAATCTAAGTACCACATGCACATATAATAAGACAACTCTATTAGCTTATTCATTGGTAAGTTGCATAGCCACCAGAAAGAGTAACAATTTCCATATATTATAGTTTAAAAAGTCTTTTGTCTTCTTTAATTAGTTATTTAATTTTTGTGCTTTCTGATCGTTTTCCATTAATATAATATGGCTGTATTGATTAAAGAACCAAATTCATGTTGATATATAGAGCTCTCATTTCATGTGTTTTTTGATTGGTTCCCGAGTTTGTATCTTAAGTGTAGTGTAAATTTGTTATTAATTATTCTTTTAACATGCAAGTAATGAACTTTAAAATCCAAACTCAATATTTTCACAATTTGCGGTAACTTGAGGATTTGTATCTCAATCATAATAGCTTGGCAGGTGTAATTATAGTAATTTTTTTGTATCGTTAATTAGAATATGATTTTACACAATCATATAACATATTATTACTTTATAATTTAAATTGAGATAGTCATTTTTTTACTTGAATTCTATCTATTCACAGGTGCATAAAATATTAAACGAAGTTAGATATCTCAAATCCACAATAGCTTAGGCCCAGAATGTTTTAAATTATGTTTTAGTTCCATTTTCAGAATTTATTTAATTAAGAATAACCTATAATTTTTTTCTAAATGAATGGTCCTGCTTAGCGTTTGATTGGATTAATAATCTATAATTTCTTTGATATGATCAGTTGAAGAATATCTTGTTGTGGTAAGATCAGTTGAAGAAATCTTGCATATTGAGAAATTTGACCGTGAGGCAGGTTGGTCAATCGAAATGATTGTCTTATTTAAAATTGATGTTGCTTGAGCATGCAAAGAGTTGAGGAAAAAATTGTTTATTTATTTTATCATCCTCTGAGGATTTGTTAACGAGCTTTAATTGCTAGTTGTTATACACTTATGTTTATGTATTTTATCATATGTAGGAACAATGCAAGGTATATTTTTTTTAGCTTGATGTGATGATTTTGGTATTATGGATATATATGGGCATATTTGTATTCTTGATTTTAAAGTAAGATTGTGTTGAATGACTTAAGTAGTAAAGTTTGATTTGCTGCAGATTTTGGAGATTCGATTATTTGTGATGAAGGATTCTTGTTAGAGATCTATGTAGCGGAAGAGTGTTTTTTTTTCCTTGTTAATGTAAGCAAACAATGAATATGTTGGATGGATTGCTGTAAAATAGTTGTATTATGAATGGATTCTTAGTTGATTTTTTTTAGGATTGATTATTATTTGTATTTTGGATGGATGGTTGATTTATTTGTATAAATTATTATCATTAGGTATTATGATAGATTTTAATAGGGATAAGGGTCAAATTGTCCATTGAACTTATTTGGGGGGCTCAATTGGCCCACTATAACTTTTTTGGGCTCAATTGGGCCACTACGTTGTTAAAATCGGCTCAATTGAGCCACTGCGTGACGGAGCCCTAACAGCCTCCGTTAAGTCGGCTCAAAACGACGTCGTTTTGTTTATTTTTTTACCCGACCCATAACCCGATCCAGCCCTAAACCCTAACCCGACCCGCTCATCCTGCTCTTCCTCTTCTACTTCAAGATCTTCTTCTTCTTCAAAATCCTTTTCTATCTCAGAATCTTTTGAGAGAAATACCCGATCTGAAAAGGGAAATTTTGGGATTTATTGTATTTGATTTTGAATGTTGGGAGATGGGTATGTGAATTCTGGGCAGGTTAGCTGAGATGTTTGGTGGCTGCGGAGGGATGGAGTTGGGGAGGAATGGCAAATTCACGAATTAGTCGGAGAAGTCGTCCGATGACGCGGAGGTTGACGAGAGCAAGTCCGGCTAGGCAATACTAGGTAATTCCTCAAATTCTTAATCAGAATCGGTGAGCTCTTCTAAGTCTTGCTCGAAATTTGTTTCTTCTTCATCTTTTCTTTATGAGTTTGGGATATTTGAGAATGTGGTGGTTTGATGAAGTGTTGATTGAGGTTATGCGATGTGAATTTTTTTGGAGGAGGTGAGAAGATGATGGGTGTTTGTTTTTAGAATTAAGGAGGGATTTTGGGGTGTGAAATCTGATGGCGAGGAGCTGTCGGAATCTAGTGAACATGCTTTGGGTGTGGTGTTGTCTGCAGAAGATGGAGGGGGTTGTGATGATTATTTGCGAGCTTGGGATCCCGTTTGAATACGGGAATAGCGATGGGTTCGGTGAGGCAAGCAGTTGGGGCAGATGAGATGTTGATTTGGGAGATTTCCGGCGATCCCTTTGGAAGAAGCTGTCGGATTCTGGGCAGCCTAGACGGAAGGAGATTTCCGGCGACCCATAACAGCTAATTTTGAAGATTAAAGCCAAAACGTGATCGGATGTTGATTTGGGATACAAGAACAGAAAATGAAAAAAAAGAAAAAAAAGAAAAAATTTGGACAATTGGGTCGGGTATCAGGTGGGGTGGGTCGGGTAAAAAAATAAATAAAACGACGTCGTTTTGAGCCGACTTAATGGAGGCTGTTAGGGCTCCGTTACGCAGTGGCCAAATTGAGCCAATTTTAACATGGCGGTGGCCCAATTGAGCCCGAAAAAGTTGTAATGACCCAATTGAGCCCCCCAAATAAGTTCAGTGGCCAATTTGGCCCTTATCCTGATTTTAATATTATTAGACTAAACACCTGTTTACAAGTTAACCGTTGTCTATTCATTATCCAAAAACTGTTGTAAACTCTTCTTAAGACAACGGCTCAATACCATTACAATAGATTAAAATCATTGTTATAAAGCCTTAGGACAACGGTTTTTATTCTACCACAACAGATTAAATCCGTTGTTATAAATACTAAGACAAGGGTTTTTACCCATAGTTTACATTACCAAAACCGTTGTCTTAAAGATTTAAGACAACGGTTGTAATTCTATTACTACAGGTAAACTCCGTTGTTTTAAGGTCTCAAGACAAGGGATTTTCACCGTTGTCTATACAACTAAAACCATTGTCTTAAGGTTTTAAGACAACGGGTTTTCACGGTTGTCATTGGGTGCCCCTAAAGACAACACCATCAAGCACAACGATTTTCATATTATATAGACAACGGTTTTTATTCGTTGTCTATGTGCATTTTTCTTGTAGTGAGTCTCGTCGAAATCCACTTCTTCAATTTAGGAATAACCTTGGGCAACAAGTCTTGCCTTATTTCTGGTTATATTCCCTTCCTCATCGGTTCTATTCTTGAAAATCCATTTTTTGCCGATAACATTAACATCCTTAGGTCGTGGAACAAGATCCCACACTTCATTTCTTTCAAATTGCAAGAGCTCTTCTTGCATGGCTTGAATCCATCAGTCATCTTGCAATGCCTCCTTAACACTCTTGGGCTCCACAGTTAAGGTGTAACAAACATTGACTATCAATTCACGATAGTTCTTTCGAACTCCTCTTGTTCGAACTCCTTCACTCATATCACCGATGATGTCTGATGCAGAATGATTCTTCTGAACACCTTTTGAAGGTTTACAAACGTCCAGTTTCTCATGTCTTACTTCTGTTAGGTCACTGTGTTCCGAACTGTCTGGCACAGATGCTGGAACATGGATAAAAGCATCAATGCTTTTATTATCAATCTGGGCAGTAGATTCTTCCAGATCATCAACAACAATATTAATGGACTCCATTACAGCCTTGGTCCTTTTGTTGAATACACGGTAGGCACGACTATTCCTCGAATACCTAAGAAAAATACATTCATCTCCTTTGGCATCAAACTTTCCAAGCTGCTCTCGGTCTCTCAACATGTAACAAGTACTTCTGAAGATATGAAAGTACCTTAAGTTTGGCTTTTTCCCTTTCCACAACTCGTAGGGAGTAACTCTCATCTTGGGTTTGAAGTACACCCGATTAATGACATGGCATGATGTGTTCACCGCTTCAGCCCAGAGATTATCAGGGACATATTTGGCCTTCATCATGATTCGGCTCATCTCTTGAAGCGTCCAGTTTTTCCTCTCAACAACACCATTTTTTTGAGGTGTTGTGGTGTTGAGAACTCTTGACCGATCCCTCTTTCTTCACAGAAACATTTGAAGAAAGTATTTTCAAACTCACGACCATGATCACTTCTTATTCTTACAACATTGGTTCCTTTCTCCACTTCAAGTTTGAGACACAACTTCTTGAATGTCTCGAAGGTCTCTCCCTTGTCTCTTAGGAACTCCACCCATGTAAATCTAGTGTAGTCATCCATACAAACAAATATGAACTTCTTCCGTCCAATACTTTTAGTTTGAACAGGCCCCATCAAGTCCATATGCAACAGCTCCAAGGCGTTTGAAGTGGTAATCTTTTTAACAGATTTATGAGATGTATGAATTTGTTTTCCAACTTGACATGGTCCACAAACTTTCTCCCAATCGATACTTAATCTTGGAACACCAATCACAGCTTCAGTCTTCATGAGTCTCTGAAGGTTTCGAAAACTGATATGGCCGAGCTTTTCATGCCATAAATTTGCTTCACAAAACTAAGATCTGAAGCAAGTCACCTTCATGTTAAGGAGATAACAGTTTTCCCTCGATCTGTCCCTGTCCATCAGAAGGACACTTTCTTTGTTCTTGACAAGACATTTGTCTCTAGTGAAATGCACCAAGAGACCTTCATCACACAACTGACTAATGCTAATTAGATTAGCTTTAAGTCCTTCTACAAGCAGCACGTCCTCGAAGTTGGGCATTCCATGCATATTTAGACATCCACGACCAAGTACTCTACCTTTAACACCATCTTCAAAGGTAACAGATTGATATGAGCAGTCTTTTTGAATGTTGCTCAACATGCTAGCATCTCCGGTCATATGTCGAGAGCATCCCCTGTCAAAGTACCAGCTACTTTTCGCATGTATGTTGAAGGCAGTATGAACCATATAATTTCTGTGGTTGTTCCTGGATCTATTTCTGTCATTTCTTCTGGAAAACTGGTCAGATGGAGAAAAACCCCTTCTTTTCATCCTTCTGAGGTCATTGATATAGTTTCTGCAATATGGTCGAATGTGACCAGGTTTCTCACTGAAATGACACATAACACGTGTCTTTTGAGGAGACTTTCTTTGTTGCTGCTTGTACTTTGGCTTATCTCTTGATTTTAGAACTGTTGAGTCTTTTGTTCCAGATGACTATCCTTGACAGAAGCTGTCATAAGTATGACCACCATTGTATCCGAGCCCAGAATGATCCTGAGGATTTTTTCCCTTGGAAATAATTTCATCCAGCTGAGATCATCCAGAGTTCATCATCTTCACAAGCTTCTTTAGATGTTGAAGTTCACCGGTCTGAGAATGAATGTTGTTTCTGGACTGCAGCAAATCATTTTGCAATTCCTTGAGACGAGTGGAAAGATCATCTCTTTCTTTCAAGAAATCGGCATTCTCTTTCATCAGCCCTTCATTGGCTTGAACCACCATGATCCAACTCGTGTGAAGCCTACACACCAGCGCCACCAAGGATAAATCGAGAAACCCTAGATGGGTTCTGATGGATTTCCAATCGATTTTTGAATTTTTGGGAGAGAAAGGATTGAGAATGTAGAAGGGATTGGGCGCCAAGTTAAGAATTTTTTCAAGGAAAAGAAATAATTGAGCTGGATGGAAGTGTCCAAATCTTTTCATTTTATTAAATTAATCGTAGTTTAATTAAATTAATTTTTATTTTTATATATATACATAACGGATATTCATAACGGTAAATATTACCATTATATAATGTGTTTATACATAACACAACGCATAACGGTACCAAATGAGCGTTATAAATATGAACAATATATAACACTCACAGATAACGTAAGACTCGAAAATGTTATATATGATCGGAGATAACACTTCTCTCGTAACGGATTTTTGAAATATGCGTTATCTATAAAAAATGCTCATACATAACGGATATTTAAAATATCCGTTATGTATGAAGTGTTATGTATGAGGGTTTTTTGGTAGTGATTGTTCTACTCTTAGTGAGAGTGATGATCCAGATGATAGTGGAAGTGATGAAGAATGTGTTAATAATGATATTGCTTTCATGACACAGTCTGTCAAAGAAACTGTGTCGGAATATGTTCCTGACAGTCAGGCTGACAAGGTGTCTGAAGGCAGTAATGATGAAGAATTCACTGAAGAATCTGCCATGGAAGCATATAAAGTTTCGAGCTCCAATGGCACGAGAGTCTTCTCTTCACAGGAAATGAACTTCTCGTTCATGGCGGCGGTAAGGGTTGAAGACATTTCAGACATGGTGACCTAGATTCGTGTAGTCGGTGCTCCTCCGGAGGTTTAATTCTTCAATTGGACTTTCGATTCACTGTCAAAGTGTGAAGAACCACGCAAATCGCAAAAAGATGAGTTTCGGTTGCGGCTAGGGTTCCGGCATCGCTCTGGCACTTAGCGAGCTAGACTGACTCTACTCTAGGAGAACCTCTAAATTCATGTCTCTCGGTGGAACTCCAACGGCGTCCGCCATTTAGAAGCTCCCTCATTCATCTGCTTTTTGTAATTTTTTTGCCAACTTTGTTATTCTTTCGCCCACACCTCAACTACCTGCTCGACTATAGAGGCTATTGAAGCTTACAATTTGTTGATATTTGGCAGGAGGAGAATCTGTATAGTGATGTTGTTCATTATATACAGGACCACAATTTTTCTGTATCAACAAACAGAGGTATGCTAAGAGAGAATCTGTTCAAGAAGTTTCGTTGTTCTCATACTATACTATATTGGATTTCAAAGAGATTTTGAATATGTGACCTCTCTGTCACTGCCATGATAACTAATTTTCTTTTGAATTCCTTGTCCATGACAATTACTGCCACTTATTTTCCTTCATTTGCATCAGATGGAGTTCAAACTTAATCCTTTTTATGCATTGAAGGTATTCATTCTTGTAAACAATCTTGTTAACGCATTACTTTCTACATAGTATGGCCATTTATAAGGTATTTCTATTCGCTTAATAAGGTAAAATTGATGGTTTGGTCTAGGACTCAGGTGTGGATACCATGGATAGTTTACCTCATGGTATCATTGAAGCAAGGTCAGACCTGGAGTTAAAGCCCCTATGGACAAGCAGTACCGCGTCAAAGGTGATCTTTAACATTTATTGTAGAGTAGATACAAATCAAGATATGACAGCACTTCAAGCAAGTGAATTTCCGAACAGCAGTGGGTTAGAAATATGCTAAACAGGGCAGTCTCTCCCCACATGATTAACAAACTAAAAAAATAAAAGGTTTGCATACAGTAACTAAGATGTAGACTTATGGCTGTAATGCAAAAAAAATGCAGTGATATCTTCTCAACAAAAAAATGAAAGAAAGAAAGAAAGAAAAGAAAAATTAAAGAGAGATTAGAGAGAAAAAAAATGCAGTAACATGAAGTATGAATTATGAAAGAGCTTAAGATTGGAACTTGTTGACATTCTTTTTTTGCTGAAATTCTTGTTATGGATTTAACCTCACTTAGGGTCATATTTCCAGATTGATTCTGTTGCAGATGAAGTTGAGAGAGAGAAGTCCACGACTGACATGGTAAACTTTTATTACACCCCCACCCCACGCAGGGCATGCGCATATGGCTGAGAAAGGGAGATTGGAATTTTATTATATTTTTTTATATATATAAATGCAATTCGATTTGAGACCTCACTTTCAACCTATATGAAGTTGTCTATTGTTACCGCAGGTTTTCATATTTGGAGCGGTTGGACCATTATTGTCGGATGTCACTGTAGCTGGTGTTGCCAAAGCTTTTGGTGTCCGCCTGGTAAATCTTGTCCGTTGCCTAGATCTCTTAGATCATGTTATTTGACATATAATGATTCAAAATTCTAGTACTTCTGAAAAATATCAATTCGTTTAATATGTATCCGACCTGTTAATTTGGTGTTCTTATGTTAATCTTGTAATGAAAGCAAGGGGACTCTGCTAATTCTTACATGCCATTGTAGAAATTATTTATTAGCTGTTACTTTCACTGTCAGTACATTTATTTAGTGCTCTCTTTCTTCGAATTTTTTATTTGTTTGTATCTGGTTACATTAAAGTTTCTTTTCGTGCTGAATTTCTACTTATATGTCTTCTTTCAAATTAACCACTTGTTTAGTTGTTCCCCGTTTTTTGTCGACTTAAAAAAGTTTGTTCTAGATGAAATGTTTAAAAGCTTATAAATGTTTCCTATGCTAAGAGCATGGTTTCTATAACTGGATTGTCGAATTATTTCTTATAAGTAGGCTTCTTATCATAGTATTTAATTGAAGTCTGGTTAAATGGTTAGTTGCTTTGTAGATAGAACTTTTTAAGTCTATCATCTTTCACATAAATATACATGATGTGGAAAGATAGCATGTAGCTGATATGCAAGCTACTCTAATAACTTGTTATGATGTTGGGGATATTACTACTATATGTGAGTTGTGATATTTTTTATTTGCTTAAAGTTGGCAGAAATATGTTAAATATATAATTCTCAAAATTGTCTTCTCGTGGGTGTATCAAATGGAAGAGTCTTAATGTGACATATGTGTTTCTTCTCTAGATCACAATTTAATCTTGTGTTGTGGTGATTCTTCTAAATTGTCTGGGAGATGAATTACTTGAATTAAGACTAAATCAAATTATGCTTTAGTGAATGATTTCTGGTTCTTGCCATGACTTATGTTGTTGTGATGTGTTCCTCAAATGATATACTTCAAGATTCTTGTGTTTGTTTGGGTACAATTTTATTTTTTATTTTTTTTAGACTTGCAATATTAAGAATGTCTCTCTATTTTTTATGTGTTTAATATTTCATCATAGTAATGTAGAAAATAACTCCATATGCTGAAACTTGCAAGAAAAAAGTTCAAAATTTTATACATCTTGTCTATTAGATGCAGAAAAAGTTTGATGAGTTGCAAAAAAATATCTAGAATATTATCCTTATGGTTTAGCCCTGCACAAATTCTCCATAATTTACCTACAAGTATCAATGCAACCACTTTTGCTGCACAAGTATCATATGTGTTTTATGCTTTTTATTATTTTAACTTGCCAATGTCTATTGCTAAAGTAATGTATTCTACGTTTTGGCATTGTTTGCTGTATTTATGTTTTAATCCATGCATTTACGGGTATGCCGGCAATTAAAGTACAAAACTGATTTCTGAACTGTTAGTTGAGTATCAAAGTGGTTGCTTTGATCATACTCCCTGAAAAATGCTGAGAAACAGTTTCTGATTGTCTGCCCCATCCTTGATCCTTTCCTAACATTTTATATAATGTTTCAGAGGAAGATTTCAGAGGAAGTTGAAAATTAAATCTCAACTACTTCTGTGATTGCTCAAAATTTCCAACTTTTTTCCCACCTTTTTGTGCCTTTCTTTCTTACAAGTGGTGTATAACAAAAATAAAATAAAAAGAGCAGTATAAAATACAGTTAACTCTGGGCTCCGGATTTCATGCGCAACTTGTGTTGTTGAAAATGGATCATTTTGCAGCAGATGAGAATCACAAAGCTTCATCAGTTGAAATCACCAAGGATGATAATGGAATTTCACATGTGCTCCTTTGGAGTCCACGCGGGGCTTCAGAAAGGGTCAGATCTTGTTCAAATCTATGCGTACATTCATCATTAATATTTTAAAAAAATTATGTTTTTATTGAAATCTTGAGATTGAATTTCCATTTTCTTTATCTTTTCAGATTAGCCTTCATGGAGGGCAGGTCCGATCATAGAAAACCAAACGGGGTAAAGAACTATTGTTCACTAGTAGCAAGGTATGTTTCTGATTTTACATTGGCTTTTACTCGTAGTTAGAATAAAAATCACTTGTTTGATCTGTTAATGTTATCTAGTTTAATTAATTGTCTGAAATAATCTGTTATCATGTAATAATAGTGATTTTAGTTTCAGTTAGTCATTGCCTGATAATATTAATGTATATAATATATATAGGCGAATCTGAAGCCTCCAGCAGCTGTGAGCATGTGAGAGGAGGAATTCCTATTTGTTTCCCACAGGTATTCAAAATTTCAAATATATAAATATGTAATGTTGACTCTTGAACTGATTTCGAAATATTAATTATATATATGTGTGTGTTGTGAATTTGTTGATATAAAGTTTGGAAAACGTGGTTCCTTGGAGCAACATGGATTTGCCAGGAACATAATATGGTTGATTGAGGAAAATCTGATGAACAATATCGAGCAGTAGTGACTGGTATTTAAATATGTGCTCGAATATTGTCTAACATAGTATGTGTAGTTATTAATAAAATATGATCTGTTTTTATTCGTAGTTCAAGGGTGTTAGTACTTATTCTCAAGCTCAACTCAATGAGCTTCATGAAGAATGGACAAAATGTGTGATAAACCATGTCTTCAATTGATAGGTATTGCTTTTAGTTCAATTATTTTTGCTTGAGAAAAATGGTTATCCTTTTTATTTGTTACTCATGGAATATATTTTATGTCATCTTAGTTGAGATTGGGTTGTCGTTGAGTATTGTGTTGATTAATTGTTACCACTTACTTCTCCAACCGTGGCAGGTTTATAGTTGAGCAGTTGAGTTGAATGGGCGCCTCTCAATCAACGTAAAAGTTATTCCGATCGAAATGGCTAGCTAGCTAGTTGCAATATATATGTTATCTTTGTTTTGACATTAGTATGATATAAACATGTGTAGAATGTTGACTATATTCGGATGAATGTATGAATATTTTTTGAATTAGATATACGATGATTTATGAGAATTTTAGTTATTTTTATTGTTTAGAATTATTTTAACGGTAAAAAATATGTTATGTATCAAAACATACATAACGTAAAAAAGCGTTATCTAAACTACAAACAACGTTATGTATTAATCCATGTGGTATATTTCATAACGGAGAAAAACTGAATTTTCATAACGGTAAAAACCGTTATATATAATAGTAATAGATCACGTAATGAAGAGTGTTATATGTATGAAAAAAAAACCGTTATGTAAACGTTCATAGATAACGGAGATAGTTAAATTTTCATAACGGAAGAAACCGTTATGTATGAGAGTTATAGATAACATAATATCCAATGTCATGTTTGTTGCTACAACCCTTATGTTTAATAACATAGATAATGGATATTATTCCGTTATGTATGAGCGCAGCATAGATAGCACCAGTATACATAACAGAGCTTTTTTCACATACATAACAGATAAAATCCGTTATCTATGAGCGTTTTTTTGGTAGTGAATATGATTTGTTCTTCTTTTTAAGAGTGTTGGCACACTCAGCTTGGTAATGACCAAAACCACCGCACTCTCTACACTTGACTTCTTTATGTTTGTCTTCATTTGAATCTTCATCTTTTGATCTCCGAGGTTTAAACAACTTATTCTTGCCAGAATTGTTTTGTGTAGACTTCTCATATTGTTTGGCAAATCTTGAGAAATTCTTAGACAACATAGCAATTGTCTCGGCAAGATCATGTTTGTCAGGGACATTGCTTGGCACATCAGTACTGGAACCTGCCTGAAAAGCTATGCTTTTCTTCTGCACTGTCTCTTCATCTGTCAGCCCCATTTCAAATGTTCGCAGGGACCCCATCAGCTCCTGTAACTTCATCTTGCTCACGTATTTGGCCTCTTCAATAGCCATGACTTTGTACGCGAATCTTCTAGGCAGAGTTCGCAAAATTTTTCGCACAAGTTTCTCTTCAGAGATCACATCTCCAAGAGCAAAGCTTTCGTTAGCAATGTCACAAATCTTGACATTGAAATCAGCAAGTTTTTCACACTCATCCATCTGAAGGTTCTCAAATCTGGTAGTAAGGAGTTGTATTCGAGAGGCATGAACACTACTTGTTCCTTCAAACGTGGTCTGCAAGATGTCCCACGCATCCTTGGCTTTGTCACAGATGGATATGAGCTTGAAAACATTCATGTCCACAGCAGAGAAGATAGCATTCATGGCTTTAGCATTTAGCCCCATAACCTAGTAATCGGCATCCTCCCATTTTTCTTCCAACTTCAGCACAACTTTGCCTTTTTCATCCTTCTTGGTGGTAGGCTTCCAGCCCTCAGTCACCATCTTCCAGGCTCGTTCATTAATCGAACGAATGAAAGCTGTCATTCTAGCTTTCCAGTAGGCATAATTGTTGCCATCCAGGAGCGGAGGTCGCACTGTCGAGGCTCCTTCTTTCATTGTGTCCATCTCGGCAAAACAACACAAAATACATCGATTAACAACCCACGATCACACCTTGAGATAAAGTGACCCGCTCTGGTGCTAATTGAAAAATGATAATCCGTGCTCACAAGTGTTTAATATGTACTGCCAACAAGTGTTCTACGATATGTGTGGGACATATGTAAGAACATAAAATATAAAGCAGTAAAATACGCACGAGATTGGTAACCCAGTTCGGTTAAACAACCTACTCTAGGGGGATTGCTCCCAAACTTGAAGATTCGTTTGTTACTCCTTCATGAAGTGTATTTGGGATCTTACACATACAGGACTCCCTCCTTATGTCGTCCGTTCTTCTCCACGAACTCTTTCACTAAATGAAAGCTGTAAGATCCCCTTACAACTGTGACACTAGACTCCCTCTAGCTACCCATGACTTCAACTTACAATCTCTCCCGAGATTGCATACAAAAAGGATTAATAAAGCCCTCATGTGTTTCACTCAAAACACTCAAATGCTAGAACAAACTGTGGGACAGTTACTAGCTAATACAAAGACCACAAACGAAGTGACTCTCAAATAATCTTCTAAGAGAATCTAAACAAATGTAAGTGGTACCGATTGCAAAAAGAATTGGTCTTCTTATAATCTTCTCTTCACAATTGTCGCCGATCTTCATCGCCGTCAATATGGTAAGTAGATTATGGTTTATGATCTTCCCAAACATATGTAGATACTTTCCTTGGACAGGAGGGTTATTTGCAACTCGGTATTTACTCCACAAGGCAGTCAATCGAACATATCTTGCCTTCCGCAAACGGATCCGCGGAAGATCTTGTAAATAAGGAAACTGCCATATAGAAGTGTTCCTGGGTATGTTTGGGACATCAGAAGTAACAGTTCGCCAACTGTTCTTCTTTTCTTGCACAGCGGAATAAATGACTTCGGGGACATACTCAAGCACACATTGTCGAACATATCTCGCCAACAACACAATACGAACACTTAATGCATAACAGTAGCACTAACATAATGTACTCAACAAAACATAATATTAATATCTTGTATGATAAAAGACATTTCAACAATATATATATATATATATATATTAAACCTTACCAAAAAAGAAATAAATATATAAACCGTCTTAAAGAATAAAATAATTTAAACTTTAATTAATTGGTTTATTTATAAAATTATTAAAAGAGTGTTAACTTTGATAGTATGCACTTGTCAGGTTCGGCCTTTGGGAATCGAACCCGGCGGTAGCATTTTTTTTATTACAATTTTCATCATCCGTGACGACAAATATCTATGCAAAATTGCAAATAAACATATCTCCTCATTTGCCAGCCTTTTAAGTTTCCCTTTCACCTAATATTACCTAGTATTTCTTATTGCACTTCACTTTTAAATTACTAACCTATATTATGTTTGTATTTTTTCTTTAGTTTTATTTTTTTGATTTAGTTTCATTTTATAATTATTTATTGAAGTTTCTAACTATTTTTTAGTATTTAGTTTTCAATTTTCAATTAATAATTCATTATCATGGTTGATAATTTCATAATTAAATATTATAAGTTTTTTAATTCATTTTTCTGGTGATAAATGTTGGCTATGATTATTTATCTGAATTAATTTTTATTTTACTATAAATATTGTTAAAAGTTTAAATTTGATAGTGAACTAAGAAGAAGTGCAACATAAAATTTGAATTGTTTATTTTTACTATAAATATTGTTAAAAGTTTAAATTTAATACATTCTTGTATCAGTTTTGATCCCATTTTACACATTTAGTGTTACATTATAAAATTATAAATTTTATAATAGTTATTATAAAAATAAAAAGTAGTTATAATATAATCAACCCTAGTTAGTATTTATCACAAAAATAAAATGAAATAAAAAATAATAAATTCTAATTATGCATTATAATAATTAATTTTAATTAAAATTAGAAAATTAAATGCAAAAAATAATTATATAAACCCTAAATAATTATTGTAAATTAAACTAAAACACAATATCAGATTGAAATAATATGAAAAAAAGAATAAGAAAACTCATAAATTAAAGTCTGAGAAGAATTCAAGGCGACAAGAAACAAAAACCAAGATTAATAATTGGAGACCCACTTGTAATTGTATTCTAAAGAGAATTAGCAAATTGAATATAATTGTGCTATGCGCAACATATTAGAAAATTCCATAATATATACGTGATCCCAAAACTCATCATCCAAAATCCATTTCTCCGCATTTAAATCTAATATAAAAATAACAATATCCCGAAACTAAGAAATTAAATATATATACACGAAGGATGGAATAATGCCAAATGCGCAAGATCGAACAAGGGCATTTGGCAGCATCGAATAGAAAAGCAAACCTAAAAGAGAGCGATTAACCACACACATGTACACTTATAAATTGCTCCAGCAATTTGACATAACTCCATCCAAATCGAGCAAAACATTAATCCTTAATTTCAAATTCAAGATGATACTTTTTCTATCAATAGTTGTGCCAATAATCTTGATATACCTTGTTCATATGATGAGCAAAAATCCACCAAAAAACCTCGTTCCACCAGGGCCTCGAGGCCTGCCTTTGATCGGAAACCTCGTCGAAATCGCCTCAGCCAGCAAACTACCTATTTATCTATGGCAACTCTCCAAGAAATATGGTCCAGTTATGCTAATGAAAATCGGTCGCGTGCCAATACTCGTCGTTTCTTCGTCAAAATTGGCTAAAGAAATGATGAAAACACAAGATTTAGCATTTTGTGGCAGGCCAAGTCTTCTCGGGCAAAAGAAAATGACCTATAACTGCTCGGACATGGTGTTTTCCCCCTACGGTGATTACTGGAGGGAGGTGAGGAAGATCACAGCCGTTCATCTCTTTAGCCTTAAGAAGAATCAATCTTTTCGTCCCATTCGTGAAGACGAAATCTCTCGTGTGATTGCAAAGATTTTGAGCTTCTCTCACGTTTCTTCTGACATTCAAGTTGTGAATTTGAGCGACATAGCTCTGGCTCTTGGTAGCACTTTGATAAGCAGGATTGCTTTCGGTGAGAGATATGGATCCGAGATGCATAGGTTCGACGTACTAGTGCGGGAGGTTCAAGCCGTGCTGATGACCTTTTATGTGTCCGATTATTTTCCTTGGTTTGGTTGGTTCGATAAATTGTCCGGATCCATCAATCGTCTAAATAGGGTTTTCAACAACTTGGATTCGTTTTACGAGGAGATGATCAACGAGCATCTCGACCCCAAAAGGGTGAAGAGAGTGGATGAAGAGGATGATATTCTTGATATATTGATCAAGATTAAAGAGCAAGCCTCATGCTCGATTGACCTCGACTCGAATCGCCTCAAAGCACTGCTTACGGTATGATATCATCACTGTACACATATATTACATATATAGTACGCATTGCACAATCATGTTTCTTCTTTTATTACCTAATCTTGATCGCGAACACTTAAAACGAAATCTCTTCCGATCCACAAGTAAGTGGTGTGTGACTTAGTGTGGAAATTAAAATTTGTAGTATATTGGAAATTAATTAATCTTATCACAAATATTTCCAAACACGTGATGATCAAATGATTTTATCGAAGGATGATTAATAGAAGAAATAATGCCCTGTTCGGAAGGGGAAAAAACCCGTAAAAATAGAGAAAATAAATACAAACAAACGGTGTATACACCACGAGCATAGTATTACGGTATGATGACGAAATAAAAAACGAATTTTTTTTCTTGAGCCTTTTTGCCTTATTATTGTTTTTATTTAATTATTTTTTAGCTTTGTATTGTTCTCGATTGAAAATATGTCATAGTAGAGGTCACACGATCGGGTAAACTTTTCTCTCTCTAATCAGGATATATTTATTGGCGCGACGGATACAAGTGCAGCATCAACAGTTTGGACCATGACAGCCTTAATCAAGGCACCTAATGTGATGGAGAAATTGAAATCCCAAATCAGAAATTTGGTGGGCAAAAAAGGCAGAGTAGATGAAGATGATTTAGCCAAACTTCCCTATCTAAATGCAGTCATAAACGAGGCTCTGAGATTGTACCCTCCAGCTCCTCTACTTGTACCAAGAGAAACCATAGAAAGATGCAGTCTAGCGGGATACGAAATTCAACCCAAAACTGTGGTTTATGTTAACGCGTGGGCAATAGCAAGAGATCCCGAGTACTGGAAAAATCCAGACGCATTCGTACCTGAAAGATTCTTGAACAGCAAAATCGACATAAAAGGGCAGGATTTTGAGGTGATTCCGTTTGGATCGGGACGAAGAATGTGCCCTGGAATACCTATGGGACTTGCAAATGTGGAGCTTACAGTTGCAAATTTGCTCTACTCTTTTGATTGGGAACCGCCCCCGGGAATTCGGGCAGAAGATATTGATACCGATGCTCTGCCCGGAATCACGATGCATAAGAAAAATCCACTTCTTCTTGTAGCTAAAAAATATGTTGCTTAGGCCACAATATCCTGCTTCCTTAATGTTAAATAGTATAATGTTGCCCGAAATGAATGCATCTGTAAACTATCTATAAATGTACCATTTATTTTAACTATATATTGATTTACATCAAATCTCCGGTGCCAATCTGTATTATATCACTTCTGTTAAAATTAGATTATTTTTTAATTTTTTTAGTGTATATTCTAATTGGGAAAGGATGAGCCTGATCTAAAAAATAAAATAAAGTTCAAATAAATTATAATAAATTAATTAAAATAAAAAAGTTAAAAACAATGACTAATGAGTTTGACATACGAGATGCTACAGTAAGAGGCACAGATGATCTGAAATTGATTAGGAGTTGAGCGTAAAAAAAAATCTCAACATATGGGAAAAAAAGACGATACATGAAAAAGTAGAATGGGGAGAGAGAGCTAGTGATCAACGAAAGGTGGGAGGCAACTGGCAAGGAATGGCCGAAGGGGGAAGTACAATAAAAACAAAAAAGGAATATATAAATAGTTACTTGAATACTTTTTCTTTTTTTTGTAACAGTTGACTTCTAATTGAACTTTCACATGCATTTCATAAAATCTTATCCTAGAGTTTATTTGATTTTTTTTATGGGTAAAAAAACTATTATAAGGAGTAAATTGTACAAGTATTTATAATGTATAACACTTTGGACAAGCCCAAATGAGTACTAACTACATTAAAATTATTTCGGGTAGCATGAGTTGGGTAAAAACCAATTGATAAAAACTTGTATGAGTCTATCTAACGGGTCTTTTGCGTTAGACGGGTCAAATAGGATCCAAACCTGCTCAAAAAATCCTTCCAAACCCGTCAAAATCTGTAAAAACTGTCAGGCACATGGGCTTCACATGCGACCACTTGGATATCATTAGGTATAAAGTAAAGTATATGAATTACAAAATTCTTTCATATTAATTCCACATCAAAATCAACACAGAGAGCAGCGAGAGAGGGGGTGGGACGTACGGTGCTAGTTGGAATGGCAGTCACGGCGGAGGCGGTGATGGACCCTGCTGCAGTTGCGCGCTATTCCCAGAGAGAGAGAGAGAGAGAGGAGGATAGCGACGACATGGTAGGGGTTAGAGACGATGGCGGCGACACGGCGGAGGCGAGAGAAATCTGTCGTTTATTTTTCAAATTAGGGCTCAGATGTGAAATGAGTAGACGGAGGAAGAAAACCCGTATATCGACTTCTAACGACGGACTCATTCTGTCATTACCGTTAAATATTTTAATTAATTAAATTGAAAAATGCTAATGACGATGGAAGTGTCGTTAAAATTTTATTTTTCTAATTAATTAAATCGAGAAAATAGCTAACGACGGTATTTGTCCGTCGTTAGATTTTAAATTAATTTAATTTAATTAAATAAGCAGAATTATTAATGACGAAAATGTGTTGTCGTTAAATATAAATATTTTATTTAATTAAATCGGATAATGCTAACAATGAATATATTCCGTCGTTAAATATAAATAATTTAATTAATTAAATCGAAAAACTCTAACAACGGATTGAGTCCGTCGTTAATGTTTTATTCTTTCATTAATTAAAATAGACAGAATTGTTAACGGATGTTGTCCGTCGTTAACATATTATTTTTTAATTATCTAATCCTATAAAAAATCTAATGACGGAACACATATCCGTCGGTAACTGTAACGATGATATTTTTGTCGTTAAACTTAGGCGCGAAGCATTCCTACCATTTTAAACCCCCGAAACGGTTAGTGACGGACGATCTTCGCTAGTCCGTCTCAAATGCCGACAGAATACAGTCCATTGCTAGTTTGTGATTTTTTGTAGTGATCAAGTTTTGAAGAGAAGAATCAGAGGAGAATAAAGATTGAATATATAAATTTATATTTTGATCCGAAAATCATTTTAATTGTACATTATTTATATTTTATTAAATTAAATATTTTAATTTGTATTACACATGGTTTTGAGGGAATCATGTAAATCCAAGAAGAAGAAAAGATACTCCTGTTAAGAAGATAGAGGAAGTTCAAAAGCTAGACTGACGGAGATGTTGTTTCTGATGTTTCTTATTGCACTTTTTTTGTAACACTCTTATTACATTTTCAAATTAATAGTTTCTCTTGTATTTTTTTCTTCAAGTTTTTCATATTTTATATATTAATTTAATTTTATAACTTTTAATTAGGATTCATCCCATTTACTTAGAGTTTATAAATATTTTTTAGTATTCAATTTTCAATTAATAATTCATTATTATATATAGTTGACAAATCCATAATTATAATTAATAATTTTATTTTTCTATTCATAAATATTGACTATATTATTTATGTTATAATTATTTTTTATTTTATAACAAATATTATTTTTAATAGTGAAATACAAAAAAATACAAGATGAAATTTGAACCGGCCTTCAAATGCTTTTTGTATCATGCCCAATGTTAATAGACTAATAGTGAAGGATATTGTAATCGGTGTGGTTTACACATAAAATCACTAAAAATTATTTATACATATATTAAGGCAAAATGTGTTATAGACAACGGTTCTGATATAGACCGTTGCTTATTACACATTTTGCCTTAAATAACAGTTTTTGAATAATATACAACATTTTTGAATTAATAGACTACAGTAGTGACATTTATTGTTATAATTTTTATTTTTTTTTGCATTTTCTACGACGGTTTAGATTACAACCATTGCATTTTAAGAAATTTTTGCAATCTTATTTATTATTTTTTTACTTGAAAATTTGATATTTGTAATATTTTTTATTTTATTTTTTTATGCATAGATGGATGATTTGTAATGCTCTATATTTGTCACCTAAAAAAATAGCTTTCATTTGTATTGTACTATAATAATAATAATAATAATAATAATTTATTATTTTTTCTATTTCATTTTCATCATTTAAAATAATTAAATAATTATATTTTTTATACATGTCATATATTCAAAGAAATCAGACGTTCTATAATCGTGGACACTTATACGTTGTTATTTATAAAATCATGATGTTGGAAATATTCCAATTCGATCTTTCTAACATGAATTTTCATTTAGTTCTTAAAATTTAATATTCTTTTTGTTTGTCGTAATCTTACAAAATTGATCTTCTTGTCTAATTGATTAATACACATGCATATCATTTTATTAATTTTTAAAAATTAAACACAATATATAAAATTAAAAAATAATCATAATATTATCAATCTAAAAAAATAATAATTACTATTTATGTATCGTACGAGAGAAATACTAATTAAATTAGTTACTAAATAAAAGTTTACTGTTCCAAAAGCTACTTTCCCATTTTGGACACACAATTTTAAGTAATGTGACGGTAGCAAATATGCTAAAAAGTTCACACTTCCAATTAAAGAATACTTTAATTGGAATTTGAACTACTCTGAGTCTGAAGTGTATTTACCCCTTTTATTTTATTGTTATTTTTGTCAAATTATGTAATTCAATTTGTTAGATGCATTTACATATTATCATGCATAGCATGTTGGTTTCATTAAACTGTACAGAAGGGCAGCTGACAGGCCACATCTCACATTAACTACACACAGCAGCACGTGCTCTTATCTATCTGTTGCTTCTCTCACTTCAAATTTAGGAACCCAACTCACTCTCTCACTCATCACCTCAATCTTCACGGCCGCTCCGGCGACTCGCCACCGCAATTTCTGGCGTCTCTCTCTGTCTGGGTTTTGCTCAATAGTTGATTTTCTTGAAGATTAATTTATGGCTGTAAGTGCTATTTCTTGATCTAAGTTTTTTCTTTCTTTTTTTCTAGTTAATTGCTGGGTAATGTTAATCTTGCTGAAATTTTAATGACTGGATTGCATTTCTTTTTATTTATTGATTTGGTGGTTCCCAATTTATGGGGAAAATTATTTATTTATTTATTTATTTATTTATTTTTATTTTAAAATTTGTGTTGTGACATGACTGTATAAGATGAGAGATGTTCTGCAAATTGTGGCGGTGGAGCTACTTCTGTTTATTTCATTCAATGCCTTATGTATGGAGATGAATATGGATTGATATTCTTATGATTTAAATAGTGATTTATTTGTATATTTATTTTTATGTTGGAGTTCTTGCTGATACAAGGGCCACTCGTATTAATAATGTATTGGAGTAGGATGGTTACGTTTACTTCTAGGAAATAAGATTATGCGATCTTGAAACCAGATTTGGATAGAAAACGTACCAATGTTTACCAGTTATGATGATAGTATAATTAATTGGAAATATATAGGCAATGTCGATGACTATTTGTCTGGATCTATTGCAAGACAGTAATAAGTTAAGAATGCTAACACTGTAATAGTTTCTGTTAACATTTCTGTTAATCTTTGTTGTTTCATAACTCTTGGTAGCATTGAACTAAAACTAAAGTAGACTGTTACTTAAAGGTCTATGGGGATAGTCTGATTCAAAATCTGCTGCCCCTTTCTTGCTATATTCTAGTTTTACATTTCCGTGTGGATCTAATCATTTCCCGACGAGATAATTTCTTCTTGTTAGATTTGCTTTCAAGGGATGAACATACTACTGATGTATGCAGATTTATTGTGAATAGTTTTGTAGGGGAAGACACAGGCCTGGAAGTGTTAAGCTAGATGGTTTTAAATCATGTGATCTTGCAACTTGAAATTAATGAATAATGTTAAAAATATATGAATATGACAGTGGCCGATCATGACTTGATCATTACACCTGTGATGTTCGGAGTGACTATTTTGATAAAATGAGACCGTCTTTCTTGGGATGGACTCTGGAAGTCAAACTAAAATTGTTCTCTCGCTAGTACACCAATTTTTTGAACCCTTCTCTTTCCACTAACTGAACTGAACAATGTTAAGAAATAAGACACATAGCAATTCTATGCTTCTCTGGTACACAAACTGGCCATTTTTCTAAACTTTTATTATTCATTCTGATTTTCATGTATCTTATTTAACTTCAAGGTTTAAATAAAAAAGCCAGGTTTTGCAGGAGCAAGACACAAAACACTGTGACTTTGATATGACATTGTTAGTTTTTGTTTTTTATGATGTGGAGATGCTATTACTAGTTGACGAAACACGTTGAACTCTAATTCAGAATTTTATCACACAGGATTGTTAAGTTAATGCACCAACAGCATGAATTTCGATATCTATGATCTCAATGCTAACTCTTTGAGTAGAAACAGAGCGAAGAAACTTCTTAAAAATACTTTGCACTTGAGAAAAGGGAGAAAATAATGGTTGGCTTGCATTATAGGGAAAAATCAAACAAATTCAATTTTCAGCTTGCAATTTGATCTTATTTAACTTTTCCACTTTTAATATGACATGACCCTTGAAAGATTTTAAAAAGTATTTTGCCTGTTGAGACATCATTACCTGTAGTGTTCCTGCTAAAGGAGTCATCTATGCAGACTATAGGAAGAGGAAACAAAATGATTAAAAGGTTTGTCACATTAATAAGGAATGTGTCGTAAAATATTTTGTGTGAGTTGCGCCTTTTATTTCAACACTGAGTAAGATTAAGTTAGAAAGCAAATGGAAGAGACTCCAAGATCAGTTAAACTATAACATGTAAGTACTGCCTCTAACACTACAGATGAATACTTGTTAATCCTAAGAATTTTGCAGTACTCACCTCAATAGTTCTATCATTGAGTTTTAAAAGTGTTCAAATTTGAAATATAGCCTGATATTGCTAAAGATGTAATTTCGAATCATGAAATGGTTTGATAGGGGAGGCTTCCAATCTGGAAATCACTAGTTAAGTCAGTCTTGCCCAAGTTGTAAGAGACTGAAGTCTCCCAGAATCTGACCTTAGCAAGAGGGCTTAGGCAAATCTAATTCATATCTTTTCAATTTTTGATTGAGGGTTCATTTGTTCACTATAGATCTCTGAATGTGCACTAGAGTCAAGATAGTCCCATTGAAGGAGCCTGCTAGGTCTACTGCAATAGTAGTAATACACACATCAAGGTTTAAATAACTGAAAAAAACATAGGCAATTTTCATGTTTAGGCCTTGTGAAGCTACCACATTACAATAAGAACAGAGATGGAGAATTCCCTGGAAACATAAGCAAGAAGACAAAAAAGAAATATATTTGCATTACTATAAATGTATCATCTGAGCCTCCAACCCTCCCCCAACAAGATTTATCTTGTGAGCTTAAGGTGATGCTTATGATTATAAAACAGACATTCTGGTCCTTGACATTATAACCTTCTCGTCTTATGCTTGCTATAGTTAAGTTATGGTTAATCATGGGCTATGTGAACAATGATAGTATGCTAAATTCATAAGAATGGGAGAGTTTTTCTCTAACGTGAATGGAGTAATTTGTACTGAATGTACCGAAAGATCAGTGAGCAATAATTTTACACTTTATGCTTGTCTTTTTGTGTTCTCATCTCATTCAGTGCTTGATATTAGTCATGTGGTCTTGAATACAAATTGCTGACAATTAGTGTTATCCAATGTGGTAAATCTATATCTCATGTATGGACCTATTCCAAATATTGCTTCTTGATTTTGGAGCAGCGGCCACAATTGCCTCAATTTGGCAACTGGGAAACTGAAGAAATTCCGTACACAATGTATTTTGATAATGCGAGAAAGGATAAGAAGAGTGGCCACATTTACCAAATCAATCCACATGACAGTGCTGAGGCTGAATTGAAGGACCAAAAAGCATCTGAAGCAAAAATGCCAAAGCATGAGCAACCTTCTAGTCGAGAAGACAATGAAGTAAGGAAATCAACTGGCTCCCTTAATGTAATCAGTCATAAACCTGCAGATGACTCATCAAATAAAAGGCATAATTCTTCACAATATGGAAGTGATAAATCGGAACTAGAAGCTTTGAAGGCCATGGAAATGCATAGACCAAGGCATGATCGGCGGCCTAGTAGAGAAGAAGGTGAAATGAGAAGGGTAACCGATTCTCCGTTGCGTCATGAGACTGCAGGCCGTAGAAATAGCTCCAACTCACCTCACCATCGCTATGGTGGTTCAAGTGCTGGTGAGACACCTAGGAGGCATCCAAGGTATAGCGCAGGGTCTGATCGCAGTACAGATCACTCACCACTGCATCCGCATTCCCAGGCAAGAGTTGGAGGAAAAAGTATCGGAGTTTCTTCTCCTTCTTGGGAAAGGAAAGCTACATCTGATGGGAGCCAAGGGTTGGCACCCTCAACTCCTGGAAGGTCTCGGTTGAGATCAGTTACGCGAGGCGATGAATCAGTATGTTTTATCTATTTCCTTGATACATGCTTCAAAAACTGGTTGTATTTCTTGCTTGTAAACTTGAAGACTACTCAGCTCACGTATTGGGCAACTTGTTTTGAAATTCCTTTCCTGTTTTACTTAGCATTATCATAGGAAGAATGAGGAATGACTTGGTCACATTTACGATATTAAAGTTAGTAGTTCAAAGAGGTTTTTGACTGCGAATTTCGAGATTACACCATACATGAAGAGACAGTCTTTCTAGATTCACTACCTATGATGCTAGAGCTAGAAAATTATGAAATATTTAAACTCAATGAGTGTTAGGAAATTGAATATCAGTTGGTTAGACGTCTTACTCCTACCATGCTGATTTATCATGTCTCTTTACTAGAGTTCCTAATTTTCTCGTGCTTATGGCAGCCTGATCGAAGCCCTGCCGTTCCCAAATTTGGTGACTGGGATGAGACTGATCCTGCAGCAGCAGAAGGGTACACTCAAGTTTTCAACCGAGTAAGAGAAGAGAAACACAGTGAAACGGGAAAGGTACCTGTCATGCCTACTGAAACATCTAATTCCAGTAATCAGAAGCAAGCTAATGAAAATGCCCAGGTAAACATATACTTTCAGCTTCTTTACTCTTCAAAAGTAGCATAGAGGAGTATTATTATTATTATTGTTGTTGTTGTTGTTGTTGTTGTTGCTGCTGTTGTTGTTGTTTTTTTTTTTTTTTTTTTTGTGTGCGCCATTGATAAAATATTGTATATATTAAGTCATTCACATTGATCTATATTGATATCATCACACGATAAAATTTCAACAATTGTTATTATTCTTTCTTGTAGGGGTGCTTTTGCTTTTCATGGAGGAGAAGATAACAATGATTGAAACATGGCTGGTGAGATCAGTCGTATTGCAAGACCTTTCTTTTTGTATAGATTATGCGGTGCAAATTGCATTAGTCAATTTTACAGTGCCTGATGACAGTTTTAATAATATTTTTGTTCAGAAAGATTAGGTCTGATAATTTTATTTTATTTTATTTTTTCCAAATGTAAGTTCAATCTCCTTGCCTTTGCATAATATTCGTATTCAATTACTCCTTTGTTATCTCTGATGAAATGTTATTTCCTTGTAATTTTGGGTGTTTTGGAATATTTGGAGTTAAATGCGGAAGGGCCTAATTGTGTTGGTTTTGTACTTCGATCTTAGTGTTATATTATGCATTTGTGTTTCCATCTACTTCGACATAGCTGTACAGAGTGGTAATGTGCAAAAGTAGCCAGTCATTTTGGATAGACTTTTAGCTACTTCCATACAAACACAAGTTTTTCAGCCCCATTTTGGATAGACTTTTATCTACTTTCATATTCTACCTTTTTAATTATATTGTCTTTTATCTAGTCGCACGTAGATTAAAAATATTTGTCAAAATAAGAGATTTAAGTTAAATTTCAAATGATATCCTTATTTAATATTTATCATTTTCAAAATTTAAATGGTTAATTTTTTAATTTTCAAGAATTAATAATGATTATTTGTACATTACTATGAAAATTATTACTATTTATAGTAATGAGATTACATAAATGGGACACCTCAAAATAATAATAATGATTATATAATCGGGACGGAGGGAGTGTTAAGGACGACCATATTGAGTAATTAAAATTAAGGGATAAGGGTCAAATAGGTCTCTGTACTTATTTGGGGGAACAAATAGGCCCTCGAACTATTTTTTGTCTCGATTGAGCCCCTGAACTTTTATTGAGGGTTCAATCAAGCCCCTCCGTTACACCCCTCACAAACGGTCGTTAGTCTTGATTCAAAACAACGTCGTTTTATACAAAACGACGTCGTTTTGTATTTGGCCCAAAAAAAATTATTTTTACGTTTTTTCCAGATTTTTCTTTTTATTTTATATTTTTGTTTTTTCTTGGAATCACATATCTCTCTATCTCTCTCTCTCACCCTAATGAAATGGCCACCACCCCTCCTCCTCCGCTGTCGTCCCTCGCCCTCTGCCTCCTCCCCCTCCCCCACTCCTCCGCCGTCGTCCCTCGCCCTCTGCCTCCTCCCCCTCCCCCCACCAAATCACCATCCCCCTCTCTGACGAGCTTGACGACCTCTCCCTCTTCTACAAAAATTGCTACTTTGATCAGAATTTGAGGGTTATGAAGGTGTTTTTGAGTTCTTTTTCTTCGACGGCATGTTGTTTCTGGTCGGAAGGATTGGTTAAAACCATACAACTGGGTTTAAATTTGGGTAATTTTGGGGGAATAACAATGTCAATCTGGGTAATTTTGGGGGATTTATTTTAGGACTTTATTCTCTCTCTCTCTCTCTCTCTTCACCTCTTCTTCTTCTTTTTTTTTCTTTTTTTTGCTTTTTTTAATTTGAGATTTTTAAGTTATCAATCTGAGTTAATGAAAGTGGTGAGTTTAATTCATGGTCGTCTCGTTGAGATAATAAGATTCTTGCATTTTTGTGGGTTGGAAATTTGATTTATGAGGGCAAATGAAGAACATGCTGCTGCATTGAATAAGAAATTTGATTTTTTGTTTGTTGGAAATTTGACTTTTTAGGGCAAATGAAGAAAATAAAGAACATGCTGCTGCATTGAATTGGGGTTAGAGAGAGAGAGATGTGCGATTCCAAGAAAAAATGAAAATGAAAAATAAAAAGAAAAATTTGGAAAAAAAATGTAAAAATAAATTTTTCGGGCCAAATACAAAACGACGTCGTTTTGAATCATGACTAACGGCCGTTTGTGAGGAGTGTGACGGAGGGGTTTGATTGAGCCCTCAATAAAAGTTCCGAGGCTCAATCGAGATAAAAAATAGTTCGAGGGTCTATTTGTTCCCCCAAATAAGTACAGGGGCCTATTTGACCTTTATCCCTTAAAATTAAGTTCAAAGCCCCAATTATAACAAAGTTCAAAGACCAAATTACAAAAATTCATGACATAAATGTTCTAGCTAAGACGTATTTATTATTTCAATATTTTACTACTAGAATAGAAAACGAATTAAAAAAGGCAAATATAATTACTATCCTAATTAAATTCCCAATAGACTTTTTTTCCCTAGTAACTTAATATGGTGTGTGTTCGGACATAGGATAATTAAAGTTTCAAAAGTCAATATTAATTTTTGTTTCATTTTTTCTTTTTCTTTTTTCAATTATTGAGAATTTCTACATTGTTCTTCTTATTCTTTTTTTTTTTTTTTTTTTTTTTTTTTTTTTTTTTTTTTGAGAAAATACATTGTTCTTTTTAATGGTAACTAACTAGACTTTCTTTCAGCATCTCTGAATTATTCTATGAACTTCTTCAACATTGATTTTTTTTTAATTGAGAATGTAGTTCCTAACTTCACAAACATAACACATTTATATATAATATAGGATTAGTTATGCATCAATACCCAATTTTTGGACTTTTTTATGCTTTTGTCATGAAGTATTAAAATTATCAAATTAGAACTACCAAAATTTTTCGGCAAGCTGAATAACGATCTACATAGCTCATTATTTAGTCTGTCGGAAAATTTGGATAGTGCTAAAAGTATTATTTATACAAATGTTGAGTACTGATATACTATTTTTCAAACTTCATGACAAAAGTATAAAAAATGTCAAATATTAGGTACTGATGTGTAAGTAATCATATAATGTACTGTATGGATCAGGTGCAACAACTTGCAAGGGCTTATAAACAAGAGCTAAAATGGGTTATGGAAAGGCATGCCTTATTTCGAAAATTATGTAAAAAATTCAGAGATTACGAGTTGTGTTTATCTCATGTTCGCTGCTATCATCCCAGGCTTGAAATCAGCTACTAAAGAAACAATTGATTGGATGAAGAGTGAGCCAAAAAATCGCAATATCAACTCGTATGATCGGCCGATACAAGGATGACATTGGCTCTCATGAAGTAAGTTTATTGATCCACATTTTGCTTCATCCATTATATATCAAATAAAATAAAATAAAATAATCAGTCTTGTTTACATTGACAATCTACTTAAAATTTTGAGGGCCTCTCCTATGGGACCTTCTAACAATCTCAAACCGTTAGACGCATCTTATATTTGATTTAGAATAATCAGTCTTGTCTGCATTGACAATATATCAAATTGAAATTATACTTCACCACACTATTTCGCGACAATTCACACCTATAAAAAAATTATAATAGAAATAAAAATGCATACGAATTAAGCAGTGCCAAATTAAAATTAACATCATCAACAATGACTGATATCATATCTGCATTTAAAGCGCGAGAATAAAGCTAAGGAGGGAAAATCCTGACTGCGGTGGATTGCTACATGAAACAATAGGGTGTATCAAAATTTGCAGATGAAATTGAGAATGCATGGATGGATGTGAACAAGTAATGGGTCGTGACCACTTTTGTTCATCTTCTAAACTATGCTCGAATGTGTGACGCCACTAATTACAATAAAAATAATGGAGACGGTTATACAGATCAAAATATTTTCAAGGCACAAATTGCAGCTCTATTTGTTGATTCTATAGTCATTTGAATTACATCGTGAAATCTCTTAGAAATGAATTAAGTATATATATGTGAAATATAAGCACCATACCCGGCCAACAATTAAATTTGAAGACAAACAACAAATGAAATAGATATCACGATGTAAGCACCACACATATATGTGAAATATAATAAAAGTGTGCACAATAAAAAATAATATTTAAATTGATTTAAATTTAAAACTATATATATATATTTGGCGAATGTAGATTCTAATATATGTGAATATAATAACCAAACTTTTTAGACAAAAACTTGTATGAGACCGTCTAACGGATCTCTTACGTTAGACGGATCTCCCCGACCCGACGCGGTATTATATATATTAAAAAAATTGAATCCCTCATCTCTCTCTCGATTTCCCTCTCTCTCTCTCTCCCACGATTTTCTCTCTCTCGCGATTCTCTCCGTCCCATCTCCTCTCTCACCATCTCTCACTACCGACAATTCTTCACGCCGATAACCGTTGCTTCTCCCCACAACCGCACCTTCCACGATCTTCCCCCACAACCGCTGCTTCACTATGCATATTATCTCCCTCAAGCGCACCGTCAACTCTTGCGACTACCGCCGCAAGAATTTGTGCCACCACTATCACCAACTGTCGCGACCACCGGCGCCAAACTCCTATCTGAAATTGGCGCTCTGTCTTCAACGTCTCTGCCGTATCGTTGAATTTCTTATTGTAAGTTTATTCTAGGGCTTTTAAATTAGGGCATTTTAATTTAGTGAATTTTAATTTAGGGATTTCAATTTAAGATAACACAACATCCTAATTTGAGTTGATTGTGGTCCTATTGGCTCTATTTATGTGCTATTACTGTATGTTCTGTTGGTTTCTGTTTAGGTGCTAGTAGTTTTATATTTTGTTGGTCTGATGTGTTTTGTAAATTTTGAAATATTGGAAGACACTATAGTGTGGCTATGATTTCTTGTTGGTTCTGGTTATGTTTTATTGATAGTGATACTTCATTACATTGGTAGTGATTCTTACGTGAATTATTAGTGATACATGACAGCATTGTTTATAGTAGTTGATTAAAAATTTAAAATAATACTGGTGCAAATGATTTTTGTAGTTGTGTCATTAAAACATGTTGCAATTTGTTATTAAAATTCAAATATGCTCTACCAATTTTTGTTCATGATTAGTGATACTTCATTGTATTTGTAATATTGCTTACATTCATTATTAGTGATACTCTGTTGCATTTTTAAGGAATTTTATATTTTGCTTATAAGTTATGTCCCATGGAATTTTATAATATTTCAGATGCTAGTATTGATTGATTAAATAATGTTTCTGATTATAAAATTTGCAGTTGGATTTTTGAAAAAAAAATTTATAAATGATGGAAAGAATTAAAAAGAGGTTGCAGCGACCTATTGAGGAGATGAGAGATGATGGGACCAGGTATGAATTTTCGCTAAATTATGTTATTAGTATTTTATTTCATGACACAGTGTTAATTTTACTAAATTGTGTCATTTCTATTGAAGTGAACATACAAAAACAAATGATGATGTTAAACATACATATAAGAGAAGAAAACCATCTGCTAAGGAAAAAATAAGGATAAATTGGTGGTAGTCCGGTACTATATATTTGGTTAATGTGTTGTATCTATGCCATGTTTTCTGTTTATTGTATTTGGTTTAGCAAATATCCTCTTGCAAGTCTTATATATTCATATTAGTGATACTTCATTGTATTGATAATGATGCTTAAATGAATTATTAGTGATATTTTATTACATTGTTAAGGAAGTTGATTAAAATTTAAGAATCTGACATGCAAGTATTGTTCAGTATTACTGATACTTCATTGCTTTGTTAATGATGCTTCACTGAATGATCAGTGATACTTCATTGCATTGTTACTGATGTTAAGGAAGTTATCATTATGAAATAACTGATAATGTTCAATTAAGCGAATATATTTCATTAAATTACTATTTTAATTTAATTTTATATTGCAAGGATCATGATGCTAAGGAAGGCGATGAATGTGATGCTGAGGAGGATGAAGTTGCTGGTGAGAGGTAATTCTTGTTTATTAATAGTGCTACTTTATTGCTTTGGTAGTGATTCTTAACTGAATTATTAATGATACATGACTGCGTCGTTAATAGTAGTTGATCAAAAATTATTACTACAAACCAGTTATGTGATTAAAATATGTTAAAATGGCATGAGTTTGTGTAAAACTTTAATTTGCTTAATGTGTTGTATCTATGCCATGTTCCATCTTTATTATATTTGGTTTAGCTAATGTGATGTATGTTGTGTGCTATGCTTACTGTTGCGCTTTGTTTCTTAAAATTCAAATATGCTCTTGCAAGTCTTGTTCATCATTAGTGATACTTTATTGTATTGTTACTGATGTTAAGGAAGTTATTAATGTTTTTTTAATTTTCTTTATCTTTTTAACATGATAGACACTATTGACAGCTGCTCGCAAGGGGATATAAACACAGAAGTTGTGTAGAAGTTGGTGGAATGTGAGAGTTATGGTTGTATAAATGTAGAAGATTATGTGCAGAAGTTGGTGAGATGTTTTTTAATTTCTTTTGTAATGAATGATGGTTGAAAACATTGAAATGATAGAAGGTTTACTCGTTTGGAAATAATTTTTTTTTGTAATGAATGATGACTGGAAACAATGTGTTTTTGTGTAGCTATAATGGGAAGATGTTTTGGAAATATTATTTTTTTTGTAATGTTTAGGTATTTGTTGGAATTTAAATTTTGGGATATGCAAGCCATATATTCTTTGTAATGAATTGTGTTTTTGTTGTAGTTATGAACAGGCTTAGGATCTTGAATATATATTTTGTTGATGCTGCTGATAATATACATCACTATTTATGAGAAAAAGTATCACTATGTGTGTAGTGAAGTAACGTTGTTTATTCTGTGTATTATCAGTAATAAAAAATAGAGAGAGAGACACACACACACACACACAAATGATAAAAAAATATCAGCAACAGTAATGATGTTGTCAATATATCAATAATATCCTGATTCTTAGTAATCATCTAGTATCATAACTTATAAACTACAATATCAATACTAATGAACGAAGTATCACTATATGTGAGTGAAGTAACTATTTAGAAAGAAAAGAATCAGTTTAAACATAATCTCAAATTTGAGAATCAGGTCTATGAATATAATAAAAACTCATTCTTGAGTAAAATTATTTATTTTATTATCGTAGAGAAAAATACCATTGATTATAAAATAAAGTATCACTAATTACAAAAGAAAGTAACACTAATTACAAATAAAAGTATCATTAAAAATCTTCAACAAGTTCTCGATCTTCTACCTTGCAAGGCCAACAATGACATTCTCCAATGCACCAGTGACAACACATCGGAAGGGGATTCAAAAACTATAAGATTGAAGTGAAACAATATAAATTGATGAGATCGAGATAAGCACTGAGGATTTGAATCCGGAGTTGCAGCTGAGAGGTCCAGTGACGAGATTAAGAGCTAAGAAGCTGCAAGGTTACTTCCAGTGCTATGTTGGAAAGAAATTGGAAGATGATGGAACTGACTTCAAGCAGTCCAAGTTGGTGACTTTATTAAGCATCGAGGAGCTTGATTGAAGCCATGGAAAAGTCGTTTCTTGCTATTTATTTTAGTTATTTTATTTATTTTGGGCTATTATTATTAGTTGTGGATTTATTTAATTAGCAGTTCAATTTATCACAACTTGTTTAGGTGATATTGGACCCAGTAGTAGTTTTGATTAGCCCAGTTTGAATCCTAGGACCAAGACACTTTAATTTTCGTTCCTTAGGTTTATTATTTAGGGATTTTCGTTACTATTGAAGATGAGACTGGATTTGAATGAAAAATAGCTTTACGCTTTTCTCCGGTCTCACAAACAAACATTGGTTCTTTGGTAGAGTTTGGTTCTGGTGATCCAGACTTGAAATCATCCTTCTCGTTCGTGATATCTCGTAGTATCCGGGTTAGACAGCCATTAAAGATTACTCCATAGGCGCGTTCCGAGTTCTCGTCGATTCGGGGTTCATTTCGGGTAAGATTCACTTCTATCTTTCATTTCCATTGTTCCACTTCGTTTCAGCCACCATCATGCCTCCACACACCCTCCAAATCATCCATAATCATCATCATACACGTTCCGTTAGCCACCAAGTTCAGATTCCATCCATACAATCCCTAAGTCCAATTATAAGCTGAAAACAGTTTGAAATTTGACCAATGAGCTGTCTCCCAATTTAATCGTGCATTTTTTCTTAAATTTTGGATATGTTGTTCAAGACTTACGATTGTACCTTGTGTTAAAATTTAAGCTTAATCCGAGTTGTTTAGCATCAGTTTCTGATCGTGTCTTTTCTAGGGTTTTTAGGGCTTTAATTTGGGATTTTGCTATTTAATTATTGTTCGAATTTAATTGAGTGATTAGGACAGTTTAGTTGATCATATTTAAGTGTTATTACAGTAGATATCTTGGATTGAATCCTTCCGTAAAGTTGACATTGTTTCGATCTTTGCTTCCGCCTTATTGTTGGTCATATCATAATTTTGGTACCAGAGCCACGTCGACTTCGGTTGGTCATAGTTCAATCCAAATTCATGTGTGACACAGTAGGGGCAAAAAGGATCGATCATTGTTAAAAAAAACAGTTCGTATAAAAAAAGAGACATAAAATTGAAAAAAAAATCGATATAAAAAAAAGAAGAAGAAGTTCATCGAGCCCTATTGTGTTCACCGTGTTTCTTGACAGTTTTGAAATTCATCCTTGAATATTCTATTGATCATTGTGGGTTTTGAGTAGCTAGTAATTTTGTTGTTTCGTGTCGTATCGCATTTTGCCGTTCTTCGTCGTATAGCGATTGGGGACGTCATCTTGCATTGTTAGGTGTCCATATTTTCATCCATAGTGTTTATTATATAGGGTGGAGTCATTTTTGGTGTCTTCTAGTTTGAATAGGATTGGTTTTGTGTGTTTCCTAGTTGGTTTGGGTTTGTTTAGTAGTTTCTTAGTTTGTTTGGTTTTTGTTTCCTTGTTGGATTTTTGCTCTTGTTTTGGTACAATCTTTATCCTAAATTCATCCGCCTTCCATCCCGACATTCCAGCCGCATTATCCACAACAAATCAATTCACCAAATACACATCCTAGCCTCAAGCCGATTCCACCTCCTATCTACCATTTTCAGCCCAAAAAATCGATTTTCTGCAGATTTTGCTCTCGAACTCCGATTTTTGCCGATAATACCATTCCAGAAGCGTCTCGACATGCTGAACAAAAATTACTATTTTGCTATGACATATGAGTACGGCTGGCCAAATTCGGCCGTCTTCAGGGTGAAATCGCCTGTTAAACATTTTCCGGTTTTGTCGTTTCTTTGAATTTTCCTACCTTTTCACCCCTACAGCCGACCTTTACCCTTTATAGCCTACTTCGTGGTGTTTTGTGTACCTCGTGGTACTTTGGGAGTCAAGTTCGAACTCTTGACTAGAGCTGAAGGAGTTAGTAGCAATTCTACTATTGGAATTCGAGTTCTACTGTGAGTCGCTGGAGTTCGAGCTTTATTGAGAGTTTATACACTTTGAGTGCTATACACGAGAGTAAAAAAAAAGAAAGAAAAAAAAGTGAGGTCATTTTCTTTTGTTTATTTGTTTTGCAAGTATAAATGGAATCCAGAGAAGGATATCAGTCGAATGATAAGAAGCCCACATCACCTAGTTCTTCTACAGACGCGGCTTCATCAATGCCACAGCCATGGGGTGCCTAGTACCACCATCAAGAACTAAAGCATAAGCTGGATAGTTCATTGGCCAAAGTGATGGCACAGCTCGAGCTTATTGCTGCTCGAATTCCTACACCACCACCAGTTCAAGCCCAACCTGTCCAGCCAGAAGGAGCCGCTCGACAGCCAGCAGTAGCTCGTCAGCCAGACATTGTTGTAGTCGAGCCAGCTGGAGCAAATGCTAGAGCACCACAAGCTCAGCATCACTAACATCGAGTGCAGTTTAATGATCCCTATGATCGTGATGTTGCTGGAGCTTTTGGTGAGTTTGCAGAGGAATTTGAGGCTGAGTACGATCCATTTCAGAGACGTGACCGACCAATTCAGCCTTACAGACATGCAGCTCGACGTGCGGAACATGATAGCTTGTTGAATAACATCAAAACAAGCATTCCTGAGTTTGAGGGACTACATGATCCAGACCTCTATCTCGACTAGGAGAGAAAGGTTGACAAGATTTTTGACTGCTATGATTTTCCTGAGCAGAAGAAGGTCCAGTTAGCCTCATTAGAGTTTAGAGGATATGCAGCCACCTGGTGGGAATTCCAACAGAACCGGCGACACCGAGAACGCCACCTGCCTTTTGATTCGTGGCATGAAATGAAGAACGTCATGAGAGGACACTTCATTCCGGTACATTATGAGCGAGACCTCGAGAAAAGACTGAACCGAATCAGACAAGGTACATGCTCCATAGAGGAGTACCACAAAGAACTCGAGACAGCCCTCAATCGAGTTAGGAAAGAAGAGACGTTGATTGCTACCATCAACCGCTACATTGAGGGAATGAATCCAGACATCGCCTGTGAAGTCGAGTTGAGGGACTTCACCAGCATTGAGGCCATGGTCCATTATGCCTTAGTAGAGCGACAGCTCAGAGATGGCCACAGGAGACCATCACAGTCGACGCCAGCACGGACACAGTGGGGTCGAGGTGAGTCTTCCACACCTAGGACAGCCTCTAACCATCATCAAGACCAGTAATCCCAGCCCGTTCGCCGTTTTAAGCAGTCTGCACCGCAGCCGAGCCGCAGACTTGAGTACAATTCGCCTGCCCTGAACAGAGGCAATCCAAATCGAATAGTGCAGCCCAGTCAGTCTTCGAATAGTACTCTAGGGAGAGCACGTGATATTCAATGTCACAAGTGCAGAGGATGGGGACACTTCCAAGCCCAGTGTCCGAACCGCCGAGTTCTTTTCCTTACTGAGCAGAATGAGCTGGAGTCAGCCAGTGAGAAAGAGCTCGATGAAACAGAAGTAGAAGGACGCGCCGAACAGTCCCTTGACCGTCCACCTGTGGACGAGGTTGAAGATGAGAAGCCGAAGCAAGCCTATGTTAGTCTTATTTCGATCCGAGCACTGAGCCTGATTCGAGAGGAGGATCAGAATGATCAGCGTGAGAACATCTTCTATGCGCGCTGTGAGATCCAAGATAAGACATGCTCACTCATCATTGACAGTGGCAGCGTCGTGAACGCGATAAGCCAGTACGCAGTGGGGAAGTTGAATCTGACTCTACAAAAACACCCCAAGCCGTACCGTTTGCAGTGGCTGACTAACCGAGGAGAAATCTACATCAGATATCAGGTAAACGTTACTTTCTCCATTGGTCAATTTACTGATACTGTTCTTTGTGACGTTATCCCTATGGAGGCGTCGCATATATTGCTTCGTCGTCCATGGTAGTTTGACAGGAAGGCGATTTATGATGGATTTGCCAACACGTATACTGTGACTCGAGACGGACGGACCACCAGATTGTAGCCATTGACGCCTAAGGATGTCAATGAAGATCAAATGAGAATGCAAGAGAAATTTAAGGAGGAGAAGGCGAAGGTGAAAGCAAAGGGAAACGGCCCGAGAGCAAGTTCTCAGTTCCAGTTGACCAATGGACAGTCGATCCCAAGACATCCAAGGGAATGACATCAGCTTCTAAGAGTGCGACTAAGGCTGCCCATATGGCCATTACAGATTCCTCCAGTGCAGCTAGTTCAGATATAGTGCATAGAAATTTGTTCATTAGTGCAAAGGGAGTCCAAAAAGCCATCAAAGCTGGTAAGCCTATCGTTCTAGCTAATTTTAAGGCTTATGATACTCCTAATGTTGTTGTTTCTTCTGTTTTGCAACCGTTGATAGAGGAGTTTAAGGACGTGTTTCCTGAGGAGATTCCGAGTGGTCTGCCGTCAATTCGAGAAATTGAGTACCAGATCGACTTCCAACCTAGATCAGTCCTCTTAAACCGACCAGCTTACCGTACCAGCCCTGAGGAGACAAAAGAGATAGATCATCAAGTCAAAGAGTTGCTGGAGAAGAAGCAGATCAGAGAGAGCCTGTCACCATGTGCCGTGCCCGTGATACTTGTGCCCAAGAAGAACAACGAGTGGCGTATGTGCATAGACTACCGGGCCATCAATAAGATAACGGTAAAGTATCGCTTTCCTATTCCCCGATTAGATGATATGTTAGATGAGTTATCTGGAGCTTCTGTGTTTTCTAAGATTGATTTGCGCTTTGGTTACTTTCAAGTTCGCATGAGTGAGGGGGATGAATGGAAGACTGCATTCAAGATGAAGCATGGACTGTACGAATGGCTTGTCATGCCATTTGGGCTTACCAACGCCTCTAGTACTTTCATGCGTCTCATGAACCACATCTTGAGGGATGTGATTGGGAAGTATGTGGTTGTGTATTTTGATGACATCCTCATTTACAGTACTTGCACTTCCGAGCATGTTAGACATCTTAGGCATATTTTTGAGCTGTTGCGTGCTGCCAAGTTGTATGCTAATTTGTCTAAGTGTACTTTTTGCATGGATGAGATTGTCTTTCTGGGGTTTGTCGTGAGTAGTCGTGGAGTCGAGGTAGATAGGAAAAAGGTAAAGGCCATAGAGGAGTGGCCAACACCTAAGTCTCGTGCTGATGTTCGGTCTTTTCATGGCTTAGCTGGTTTCTATCGCTGCTTTGTGCGGGATTTTTCTAGTATAACCACTCTATTAACTGAGTTGAGTCGTAAGGATAGAAATTTTGAGTGGGGAAAAGCCCAAGAGCATGCTTTTAATTTGCTGAAGTCAAAATTATATAATGCTCCTATGTTGGTTTTGCCTGATTTTAATAAGATGTTCGAGATTGAGTGTGATGCCTCTAGTATAGGCATTGGTGCTATTTTGATGCAGGATAGGAAGTCGGTCGCTTGCTTCAGGGAGAAGTTGAATGGCGCAGCTTTGAGGTATTCTATATACGACAAGGAGCTGTATGCACTGAAGAGGTCTTTGGAGACTTGGCAGCACTATCTGCGCCCGAAAGAGTTCGTGATTCACACTGATCACGAGTCATTGAAGCATCTGAAGGGGCAGCAGAGCCTGAACTCGCGCCATGCTCGATGGGTGGAGTTCATAGAATCGTTCTCTTATGTGATTAAGTACAAGAAGGGAGAGGAGAATGTGGTTGCTGATGCACTCTCCCGCAGGTATGCTTTGATTTCTGTTATGCATGCACAGTGTCTACGTCTTGAGCATGTTAAGAGCTTTTATGTTTCTGATTCGCTCTTTGGACCTATTTTTGCATCTTGTGTTGGAAAATCTCGTGCTGTGGATTCATATTATGTGGTTGAGGGATTTCTGTTTAAGGATGCAAAGTTGTGTGTGCCTGATTGTGCTATGCGAGAGTTGTTTATTTTAAAGTCACATGCAGGGGGGTCTTATGGGTCATTTTGGTGTTAATAAGATGTTAGATCTTTTGCATGAGCATTTTTATTGGCCTAGCATGAAAAGAGATATTGAGAGAGTCTGTGCTAGATGTATTACATGTAGGAGGGCTAAATCTACTTCGAGTTCATTTGGTCTTTATACGCCTTTGTTGGCGCCATCTGCCCCTTGGGTAGATATTTCCATAGATTTCATTTTGGGTTTGCCTCGTTCAAAATCTGGTAAAGACTCTGTGTTTGTGGTTGTTGATAGTTTCTCAAAAATGTCTCATTTTATTGCATGCAAAAAGACTGATGATGTTGTTAATATTGCCAATCTGTTCTTTCGTGAAGTAGTCTGTTTGCATGGCATCCCTAGGACCATTGTTTCTAATAGGGACTCGAAATTTTTGAGGCATTTTTGGAGAGTTTTGTGGGAAAAGTTGGGTACTAAACTGTTATTTTCTACTGCATGTCATCTACAGACAGATGGTCAGACTGAGGTAGTAAATAGGACGTTAGGTACTCTTCTGCGTGCATTAGTGAAAAATAATATGAAATCATGGGAAGACTGATTACCATTTGCTGAGTTTGCATATAATCGGGTCGTGCATTCTTCTACACATATGTCGTCTTTTGAGGTAGTTTATGGTTTCAATCCGTTGACTCCAACGAATCTTATTCCTTTACCTATTGATCATCTTTCGAGTTTGCAAGGTATTCGTAGGGTTGAACAGGTTCGAGAGATGCATGAAAAGATGAAGATGAGGATCGAACTTCAGGGAGTTCGAAATGCGGCTAAGGTGAATATGCACCGCAAGCAAGTGTTATTCAAACCCGGTGATAAGGTTTCGGTTCACTTCAGCCCGGGATGTTTCCCTAATTTGAGGAAGTCGAAGCTGATGCCTCGTGGAGATGGATCGTTTACTATGGTTGCTCGAGTCAACGACAATGCTTATCAACTTGATCTACCTGGTGAGTACAAATGTTCTTCCACATTTAATGTCTCTGACTTGTTTCCTTTTCCTGCAGATGATGTAGACGCCGAGGAGGAGCTGAATTCGAGGTCGAATTCTTTTGAGGAGGGGAAAATGATGAGATCGAGATAAGCATTGAGGATTTGAATCCAGAGTTGCAGCTGAGAGGTCCCGTGACGAGATTAAGAGCCAAGAAGCTGCAAGGTTACTTCCAGTGCTATGTTGGAAAGAAATTGGAAGATGATGGAACTAACTTCAAGCAGTCCAAGTTGGTGACTTTATTATGCATCGAGGAGCTTGATTGAAGCCATGGAAAATTCATTCCTTGCTATTTATTTTAGTTATTTTATTTATTTTGGGTTATTAGTATTAGTTGTGGATTTATTTAATTAGCAGTCCAACTTATCACAACTTGTTTAGGTGATATTGGACCCAGTAGTAGTTTTGATTAGCCCAGTTTGAATCCTAGGCCCAAGACACTTTAATTTTCATTCCTTAGGTTTATTATTTAGGGATTTTCGTTCCTATTGAAGATGAGACTGGATTTGAATGAAAAACAGCTTTACGTTTTTCTCCCGTCTCACAAACAAACATCGGTTCTTTGGTAGAGTTTGGTTCTGGTGATTCCAGACTTGAAATCATCCATCTCGTTCGTGATATCTCGTAGGATCCGGGTTAGACAACCATTGAAGATTGCTCCATAGGCGCGTTCCGAGTTCTCGTCAATTCGGGGTTCGTTTCGGGTAAGATTCACTTCTATCTTTCATTTCCATCGTTCCACTTCGTTCCAGCCAGCATCATGCCTCCACACACCCTCCAAATCATCTACAATCATCATCATACACGTTCTGTTAGCCACCAAGTTCGGATTCCATCCATACAATCCCTAAGTCCAATTATAAGCCGAAAACAGTCTGAAATTTGACCACCGAGCCATCTCCCAATTTACTCGTGCGTTTTTGATAAATTTTGGATATGTTGTTCAAGACTTATGATTGTACCTTGTGTTAAAATTTGAGCTTAATCTGTGTTGTTTAGCATCAGTGTCTGATCGCGTCTTTTCTAGGGTTTTTAGGGCTTTAATTTGGGGTTTTGCTATTTAATTATTGTTCGAATTTAATTAAGTGATTAGGACAGTTTAGTTGATCAAATTTAAGTGTTATTACAGTAGATATCTTGGATTGAATCCTTCCGTAAAGTTGACGTTGTTTCGATCTTTGCTTCCGCCTTATTGTTGGTCGTATCATAAGTCGATTGGTGGTTGAATTTATTATTTTTCAAAAATATCATTATATTTGAAATAAAGAACCATTAAATATAATGTGAAGTACATCTAGAACAAACTATAATATTGAATTGTATATCCAGAAATAAAGAGTTGTCACTAACTGTGCGTGAAAGATCACTAGCTACTTGGTGAAGTATCACTACTGTTTTAACTATATGCATTTGGCGAATTACAACAAACACAAAAGAGAAGTAAAGTACGACTTACTTCCGTATTGCAACTGAACATATTCATGTTCATTGAGATATGTAGTTTCTATATCTTCATCATTTGATTCATCATCAAGTAGAACAATATCTAAGAATTATAAAATTTAAATTTAAATTAGTACTAAAAATGTTATCACAATAACAAATAGTCTATGAAAATAAAAATTTAAATGAATTCTTTCAAAGGCATATTATCGAACACATATCATACATAATTTCGTAAACCTAATTATTGATCAAGGATCACAATTTCATAAATCTCGTAATCAAAAGAAACATCACCATTCGTTGTAGACGTATCTTCACCAAAATCATATGGAGAGAAGAGAAATTTATCCATTGAATCATCGATTGGAACAAGAATAAAATCACGTGGATAAGAACACATATATACTTGTTGTTGCTAATGTTACGTTGCTGGAATTGATTGAATCGCCGATGGTTGAAGGCGTCGTACGTGGAGGCAGAATCGTGAGGTGGAATCGCGTGTTGGAGCTGGTTCATGATGGTTGAGATTGGAAGAAATCGCGATGTTGATATTGGAAGATGCGATGTTGAGCAGCGGTGCCAGACTGGGAAGAAATCACGAGGTTGAATCGCGGCCGAGATGGAAGAACTTGCGTGCCGTGCGTTGGAGCTGGAAGAAAACCCTATGTTAAGCTGGAAGAAATCAGAATTTTTTTTATATATATATTATCGGGTCGGGTCGGGCCGGATCCAGGTCGGGTCGGGTGGAGATCCGTCTAACGTAAGAGACCCGTTAGACGGTCTTACACAAGTGTGCCCCAACTTTTTATTATGGTCAACATCCCTTTGAACTTCTTCCTGAATTAATATATTTTTATATTAAAATAGAACATATTGTCAATGTTTTTTTACTAATGATTTTTGGGCGAACCTATGAGATAAAAAAACTTTCCATGCATTATATATATTAGGTATCAAATAAAATTCATTATGGTTTCAAAAAAGGGGACATCTCTTTTATGTTTATGTTGGTTTTAATTTATCAGAGCAGTATCCTAGTAAAAATTGAAGAAAATAGATTAAAATTGTAATATTTATACTTTATAGCTAGATGTATTTTTTAAATACTCCACATATTTTTATACAAGGCTGTGTTCAAAAATTAATTTTAAAAAATATAAGGCATGTTTGAAAATATAGTTTGGAACATACATTATCAATAGCTAAGGAAAAAAAAAAGTTAAACGTATTTTCGAACCTATTGATCATATTTTTAATTCAATAGTTTTCAGATCCAAAATTGAGCTATAAAACGTCAATATTTACAAATTTAAATCACATTTTTATTACAAATTCAAAGTATACATGAGAATTATTAACCTATTCTAGCATTTCTGCCTCCCTTTTTTCAAATTTGAAAAACTAAACTGTGACACATCTTCTTATCTCTCAAACATGAACACTTCTCGCTCACACATGAAAATTTTTCTCTTTGATTTTGTAACATACATGAATTTATATATATATATATATATATATATATATATATATTAAATTGGTTAAAACTATTTTTTTTAAATTGAGAATAAAATTGGATCCGAAAATTGGCCAGTCTTACAATTTTTGACCTGTAAGATGGTCTTATACAAGCTTTTATCATTTATGAAAATAATAGAGTTTAGAGATATTAGAAAGACGACATTGTTTTTTTTTATATATATATTCTATAAGGCTCGTATGTATATATTCATATCTCATTTATATTGTTAATCAATTTAAAATGATTCAAGTATCATAAACATTACGACTTCTATGTTTAGATGATCTAAATTAAATTGATATTAATAAATATACTAATACTTAGATATAATAATAATCTCATCATTAATTCATTGATTAGTGTATATTGATTGTCACTATTGTGTCATTATAGTGTAAGAGATACTAAAAGAATATATATGTTCTTGATTTACATACTATTTATATATACCACACTATCTTAAAGTTATGTGTAAGCATAAATTTTATTAGTTCATGTAGTTGAAATATTAACCTCTATATATTTACAGTTATATAAAATAATATATATATATAGAGAGAGAGAGAGAGAGAGACAGAGAGAGAGAGAATTTTATAAGCACTTTATGTGTTCTTTCTAATATTTCTCAAATATTATTATATAAATATAATAGAGAATTCTAGAGAATTCTCTAACATTCTCATTGTAGTATATTGACAGCTGTGTATTTTACACAACTTTTGAATATGAATTGATATTCTTTATTACGTGAAGTTGTGTATTTTATATAGCTTTTCTGCTTATTTTGTTATCATTTGGAGTTTTTGATGTGTTTGATAGTTTTGTACTAATTGTTGTAATTTCATTGCATATTTGGAGCAAAATTAGTGAATATAGACAATAGAAGTTGAAAAGGTGTTTAATTAGGCTCTTGAGCTTAATTAAATACTTAATGGAATCCTAATAGACCGGATTAAGTTATCGAAACCCGAAAAAATCTGAAACCCAACTTGAAGCAGGAGTGGGTCGACTCGGGAGAGCTTGGTCGACCCGACCCAGTATAAATTCTGAAGAGGTGGGTCGACCTGGCTCAGCTTGTCTGAGTCGACCCTGTGCAAAAATAGGGCTCTAGGTTGACCCGGCCAACTTGGTCTACCAATGTGCAACAGTCTGTGGGAATATGATTTTCTCACTCCAATTCAGAGTTTCTAACCTACATATAAAAGCCTCCATTTTGATACACAAGAGAGAGAGAAGTGACATACGCCCCAATACATAGTAGAATACACATTGAAACACAAGAAGAGAAGAGAGGAGAAATAGTTGTCGTCATGCTCGAAGAACTCTAAAAACACATGCTCATTCAAATCATGCTATACGTGCTCAAATCATTCCCAATTAAATAATCTCAATTATAAATACTAAACCATAAACTATAAAGCATATATCATCTAAATCCCAAGTAATCACTAAAACAAAAACACCTTTTAGTGACGACAATATGTCGTCACTAAAAATAAAATGTCGTCACAAAAGTACTTTTTGTGACGACATGCTATTTGAAGTATGTCGTTGCTAAAAGCCCGTCCCAAATAATTTAATTGCGACGACGAGAGTCGTCGCTTTTGCTTTTGTAATGACTTGTCGTCCCAAAAAATTTTGATACAAATAAATCTCATCTTGTAGAATAACATTTTAAGCAACAAATTGTCGTCACAAAAAGATTAGTTTTTGTCACGACAAGTCGTCACAAAAGATAGATTCATAAATAGACAACAGTCAGCTCAAACGTTGTGAAACCTTACCAATTTAATAAACAATACACAACAGTTGTTTCAAAGTCATTGTATATTATCATAGACAACGGTTTTATTGCAAGCTGTTGTCTTTTGGTTAATAAACAACGGTTTTTGCAAAAAAAACGGTGTCTTATTATATATATACAACGAGTTTCAGGTTAACTGTTGTCAATTTGTCTTGATACTAGACAACAATTTACTATGATTGTTGTCCTTTTCAATTACTTTGAATTTTTTTTGGCTACGTCTTTACTTTTTTCTAATTTCAGCCTGTTTATTGACAAAATCTCCAAAAAACTTCGCTAAAAAGTTCAAAGCAATGAATAATTAAAATTCAAACAATAATTCATTTCATATTTAACTAAAAAGTGACATAAAATCACTTCTCTACAACATATAACTCAACATCCAATGTATACAAGCATCTTTTTCTCAAATTTTTCACAATTCTCTCCTAAAAATATCCTATTTCGCAGTTATACACCATAATAATCCTTTTAGCCACTCGCCAATGATAAAAAAATACAAACATTTATTTTCATCATCAACGATATCACAAAAAGACTACTATGTTATCTAGAATGTATTCATTTTCACCTGACTTCATGTTACTTGTATAGCCAATATGATTTTCTCTTAATCTTTCAAGTAGCTGCAACACGAAACAAAACGAACGCAATCATCAGATGAACCTCAGAAGAAGAAATTTAAAAAGGCACAAAAATATGTTTCGACAACTTACAAATGGAGAATGTGTTTGAAAAGCCAAGCAGACCCAAGCTCGTATTGAAACAGAGGACACATGAAACAACCTTTTGCAGCCTCTTTGCATGTTATTGCATCATGCCAAGCTACTGCAGGGTTCTCTGCTGCTTGAGTTGTATATGGTTTAGCCGCTGCAGATCCTGCTATTACATCGAAGGGAGAAACAACAACATGCATCTGATGGTAATACTATCCGCATCTTCCGCTAACCTAGTAACACAAATCTTGAAATGAGAAACCAATGTGATAAGATAAAATAAGTAAAACAGCCTTAACAAATACAACATAGGATAAAAAAACACATTTGTTTCTCACCTCATCCAACATTGATAGAAACTTTGTCAGTTTATTTTGTAGCTCCTACTTCTCAGCACCTGAGACCTCGATCACCTTAGACGTGGCTAAAGACGAGGTGACTGCAAAAGGGTCCTACTGAGTTTATGGCTTCTAAGAAAAAGAACAACAGTCTAGAAAGTACTTACATATCTTTTCTCTTCTTGTTGATTAGTCCATCTGCCCTCACGCATTCGCATATTTGTCTAGTTTTCAATCTCCGAGTGTGGCTCATTTTTCAGAGAGTCTGCTCAAACAATAAAAAATTAATTATAGAACATCATCACCTATAGCATCTCGATACAACACTCCAAGTGGGACACCACTCAATTCAATATCAAACCAAGACTATAACACATCAAACATATCATTTATCTCTGTTTCTAAACCAAAATAGAGAATTAAAATAGTTAAAATAGTTAACAGAGTTAAAATAGTGAACAGAGTAATTAGCATAATCATCATCTTCTGCAAATGAGAAATAATATAGTAGTACGAGCTTATAGTTATTTAAAATAACCTTATCCATCCAAATAATCCAGAGCCATGCCTGATTGACATCCTCCCAGTACCTAGGAAGCACATTAGGCATCCAATACATGTATGACCATTTATATTGGTATCCCCTGCATTAGAGAAACTAGTATTTAAAATATTTTTAAAATGTTTTTAGTCTCATCTAGTATACAATCAATAAAGTTTTTTAAATTTTTTGGTGTTGATTAGCTGAATTGTAAGAAGCACTAAATGCAATTTCAATGACATTATTATCCACATCAAAATCCATCTTGTTATATGCAAACAAGACCTTCCCTAAACCAGGTGCCATTCCCATTATAACAGAAGCCAGAAACATGAATTGAATCAAAGCATATGAACATTAAAAAGATTCCACTTAAACCTGAAGTTCAAAATCCCATCCTAAGGATTGAGTTCGATCATCTGGTTATCATATTTGTTCAGTTGCGAGAATCGTGATAGCTTATATGAACCGACTATCCATCTCCAAAATAAAATACATCTATGAACTTCACATTCTACTAGATTGATATTTTGAAAGTGAAGAACATATGTTCACTAAGTAAAAGTCAAACTTCAATTCCAAGACTAAAGTGCACAGGTCCACTAACTAAAAGTCACTTGATTCCCCAATTCAAAAACACAAGTTCATTACCAAAATTTAACCGCAGAATAAAACTAGAAATTACCTTAAATTGAGGATTGCATTTTAGCCTCTTCTCAACTTCATCCAGCAAAACCAGCTCAGAATTCGGGTACATTATCAAAAGAGGCAAAGAGAATTTCTCTTTGAAGAAAGAGAATTTTAACATTTTAGTTCGGTTGACGAGAGCTTCATACATGCCCAAACAATGATGGTAGCCACAGATAGAGAGAAAGATGCATCGATAGATTGAATCTGGTTGTTAAATTCAACACTTGAATTAAAAAATCGAAAGGAAAAATTACTAATTTGAGAAATTTCAGGGGCCGAGAAAGAGAAACTTCCGTTTACCTCGTTACAGGTGGAGCGACAGGGAGATGAGGTGAAGAAGAAGAGAGAGAGAGAATCATCGATGCAGCTCACTTACGTCTTGCGCCGGAGGTGAGAAATGGAGAGAGGATTTCCAAATCGTGGAAATTGTAGAGGTAGAAACCTCACTGCAGGTTGAGAGGGGCAGAGAAATGAGGAGGTGGAGGGAGAAGAGAGCGAGAGAGTCGTCGAGGGAGTGAGTTTCTTACCTCTTGCGCCGGCGGTGATATATATATATACATAGAGAGAGAGAGAGAGCGGGGGGGGGGGGGGGGGATTCCCGTCGAAATTGTCCAGGAAAATAAAAAATATAATGGAGTGAGAGAGATGAAGATGGGCATTCTGAATTAGTAGAAAAATTAGAAAAGGGTATTAGTGACGACAGTGTTGTCTCAATTGTTAGGAAAAGTAAATAAGACCAAATGTTGTTACAAAAAATAAAATTATTTGTGACGACCTGTTGTTGTATTTAGTTGTTGTAACAATATTCTTTGTGAGAAAAATGTGATACTTAATAGGGACGATATGTTGTTACTTAAAGTTGATTGTTAGTAACGACATTTGTCGTCCTAAAAAGTATCGTCGCTAAAGGCAACATTTGTTGTAGTGAATATTCAAGACCAAACAAAATCAAACAAAAAATTCAAACTTTCGGGAAAAACAAAAACAAAAACAAAACACGTAAAGCGGGCAAAATAAAATAAAGGTCTAGACACTACAAGCATATGCATCCCCCCAAATTTATTCAAATCCACGGGATGGAATAAGTTTGTAAGAATGCATGAGGGTGTCATCGACCACTTACAAAAATTAAGTTGATGACCATTCGAGTTCAACTTCCTCCCCCAAACTTATCGAAAGACAAGTTGATTGATTCGCTATCCCCGAAACTACAACATCCAAGTGTTATTTACCTTCAAAACTCAGAAAAAGAAGTGAAAAACATAAATAAGAAAAACTAAAAAAAAAAGAAAAGAAACTATAACATTAGGTTGCCTCCCAACAAGCGCTTCTTTTAACGTCTTTAGCAAGACGACTTGTTTGAAATCACAGATCCGCCATCTGGACGGCAGCCATTGTCTTTTGGTGCTCAGAGTTAGAATGCACTTTTCTTCGGCTAACCTTCATCATCTCCTTTTCTTTCCCATCTCTCCAAGGGTAGAACGCACCCTTCTTCTTTAGAATATCCTGCAACACAAAACTCTCCTCACAACGACTAAAATACTCCAAATTAGAAAAGTTCTCATAACAAGAATTTAAATTAAAAGTTCTCATAAGAAGAATTTAAATTAGGAGCATAAAAATAATATGGCAGCGGTTGAGACTCCCCCATTGCCTAGTTAGCTGGTAATTTCATTGAGCTTATGACATTGCAGATCACCAGCATTTGCCCCGTCTCATACTCCCCCATAGTCCTTTTACTTTCAAAAATTGATAGAAAAGTGGCTGGAAGGACTATAGGAGCTGGTGCAAATGCTATGTTTGGAGAAGTTACATCAATTGCAGACGTCTGCACTTCCCTTGGCTCCCGCAAATTGCTTTCCGGAATCTCTTCAGTTTCATCGTCTTCAAGGAGCAAATGAGGGTCTTCATTTATTGTTCTCGGAAGTTCGACATGTTATTGTTGATATTCAATGATGGTAGCTAGCTGTCGCATTCGGATCTCCATTATCTTGAATTGTGTTCTGATAATCTCATATTTTACATGTATTTTGAGGTACATTTGAGTGGTAATTGATGGGCATTGCATGCATGAAGTAATAAGTTTTGCATAGTTTTCTATGTTTTGCGCAATGTCACGTGTTTGTTCATTGTGAAGGGAATTAATGCTATTTTTTGTGTGGACTTCAAATGAGCTTGGGAAGACCCTAGAAAGATAGGAAATCAAGTTAGGAACTCGTTGTAAAATGAATCAGGTCAATCGGATGAGAAACGAGTGAGAATGAAACAAAATAGTGAGAGGCTGCCGAAGTTGAAAATTACCCGCGACCGGACTCGCGACCAAGTGGGTCGCGAATCACCCTTTTCCACTTTTTCTGCATGGTCGCGACAGAGAGGGGGTTCTCCTTTGTATTATTCGCGACCCCACTCGCAAATTTTGCACTGATCATAAATTTTCTGCCACGTCAGCGCCACGTGGATTCGCGACCCTAGTTGCGGGCGTCCTGATCGTGAATCTGGTCGCGAGTCGAGCGGGCCTGTCCGATTTTTGATCTATTTTTGGGCTTTCCTTAACTTGGTATATAAGGGTTTCCTTGGACAAAAAATTACACACAATTCCACCTACCCAAAAATTACCACCAGAAGTTTGCTGCAGAGAAAAACAGACTCGAAGAACAAGACCAAAGGATTCAAGAGCTTTCAAGATTGGAGACAAATTAAACCTTCTGGGTTTTATTTTCTTTGTTCTTAGAATTTTTCATGTTTTCTTTGTGGATGATTTTGGTTATTTATATTATTATGAATAGCTAAAACCCTAGTATTCTAGGGTTGTTTATGATTCAAACTATGAAGTTCATTTAATCTGTTGATTTCTTATGCCTATGATTTTGTTGTGTTTTGCTTATTCTCGTGTTTATCTGTATTATTTACTTGATCACTAAATGATACAATTTGATGTATTAATTCATAAATCGAGAGAGGAGTTTTAACACGTGATCTGGAATAAGTAACTTGTTAATCAATAACATTCGAGATGGTTGAGGTTAATTAAGAGAGAAATAGACTCTAGGAGCCATTAGGAGTTGCATGCTAGGTATTGAACGGAGACGTTAATACGAGTTTTGTAATCTACAATCTAGGCACTTCGAGAGAAGGTTTAGGATGCATTAGTGGTTTAGGATGCATTATTGACAATAGGCAAGGCCCCATAATAGATTGTTAATGGAATTGGGTAATGATCACTCCTTGTGTTCTTTACTTTATTTCATATTAATGTTCGCACACTAATCTGAACACGAACAAGAACAGTACTAATGCACGTACAATATTTATTGCATGCTAATAATCAAGGATGCCTAGTGAGGAGGTGTAACCATTTAAACCGGCCACCATATTGTACAGTATAATGATGTCTTTCTCATTATCTAACGCAACCCTAGCCATTTATTCAATAAAGAAGGTAGACACAACCATAAATTAATTCAAATAAGTATGGGATCCACCAATAATGCAACGGCGAGTGGTGTGAAATACTTGTCTGGATCGGTAAACGCATCTTCATTGTTATTGTAAGTGAGCTCAGCCATCCGCAAAATGTTGAGAAATTGCTCAACCATTTCCTTGGGCACTGTACTTGTACTATTCACCCATTCTTCATTTACATGTTTCCATCCATCCTCAATTATTTCTTGAAACGCAGAAATAGCCTCTTCCCTTGATACACCTTTATCTTTCATGTAACAATCCACGATCGTAAGCATTTTTCCTTCTTTGCTCTCGCGCTTCAAATACAAATTCAAGTATATATATATAAGACTGAATTCATTTAGCTAACTAGGGTGAATTAATACCTAGCTAGCTATAAGAGATATTAACATTTTCTCTGTTATATATGTTTCAATGAGACAAGTACATAAACAAATTTTTTCATGAGGCTGGCTAGGTTTTCACATATAAACTACGTAACTTCTTGAATTAAATTTTTATGTGAAGTTTCATGACCATCTTTAGGTTTGATATAATCAAAATGGTGTATAGTAGGAATGGTGATCCATCAGTGCACCAGAAAAATCCAAATTCCCAGCAGGTTAGTTTACTTGCAAAATTGGCATATAGAAGAGTAAAATTGAGTAGTTACTTGATGACTGCCGAGGTCGTCGAGGAGTCGACCGGAGCGGGCAGTTGATACGAAAATTTGAGGAGCATTGAACAGCCAGTCAAGGGTTTCTTTGGTAGCTGTTCTTAACCCTGGGACAACAGTTGTGAACGTGACAAAAATAATCGATGTAATCAATTCATTGCCCATATACTCTTCAAAATTGGGCATTTGCCGTTCCATAATCCACTTCTGCTCTTTACCATAAGCTATGCCAAGTTGCTTCATCTGATGGAGTTAATTATACATATATAAGATTAATGTGTCAGATATAAATTAAAAGTATGTGTGTATGGAATGATTTTGCTGAATTGTACAAATTACACGCATAAACTAGTTGTGAAACTTCGTCCGGCCAGGCGCTAGGCAGTCCCTTAGGACCCTAATCTTGCCGAGAAGAGCGTGTAATCAGCTCATTACATGATTAAATTTTAAAAAGAAAATCCAATGTGTTTGATCAAATATTTCGCCAGTATACAAGATTTCAACTTGTGGTTTAGTAGGTTATTTTTAATATAATTAAATAACAATAGATGATAATATATATATATATCATAAAAAAAAATGTTTACGTGTATATATAATTCACTTAACTATGCTAATTAAGTAAATTTGAAGACATTACAATGTTTTGGATTGCTTGAAGCTAAGTTCTGGAATCGAAGCAAATAGCCAAGTATATATATATATATATATTCTAGCTAGGTCCTTTTTTTGGCTGAGAGGAAAGTCTTATAGGTAGTTGATAATTAACTCATTCACTCACTTATGAAATTTGAGAAGAGTTGTGGTGTAGATAAAAATTAAAAGTTCAGGGCCTTACTGCTTCAATATAATAAGGAGTTGCAAATGATTTTTGTTGTGTTTCTGCATCACGTTCAAAATCTTCATATTCGCTCATAATAAATTTGTATACAATTTGAAGATAATCTGGCAGCGCATCAATTTTCTCCGCATTCCACCTGAGGAAGATCAGCAATAGATTATTGACTTTTAAATCAACACTAATAAATTGATTGAAGCAATTGATAAATGTAAAATCTCTAAGTGTTGAGATTTCAAAATAGGGTAAAGCAATTTGGGATAGATGATGGTAATTGGAAATAACATCCTGTAATTATATATGATTGACACTTTCCACCCTAAACTTAAAAATTTGACAAATTAATTGCATCCTTGAAATAGAGTAAATGTTGCGTTTGAATAAATACATTCACGAACATACATATCATCAAATATATTTTTAATAAGAATATTTTATCATTTAATTTTATTTATTTTTTATAATGTTTTTTTCCTCTATGTTTTTAGCATTCTCAATTATTTTCTTTCTCTTCAGATATAAATTAATTTTTTTATAGTATTGTTTTCTCTATGAGATTTTTTTTTTTTTGCACTCTTGATCTATTTCTTTCAATTTATAACTATTAATTATCGCAAATTCTCATGTACATAAGATGTACATAAGATGTTTTTAGCATTCTCAATTATTTTCTTTCTCTTCAGATATAAATTAATTTTTTTATAGTATTGTTTTCTCTATGAGATTTTTTTTTTTTTTTGCACTCTTGATCTATTTCTTTCAATTTATAACTATTAATTATCGCAAATTCTCATGTACATAAGATGTACATCAGACGATTAACGCGTTGATCCGATCAATGTGTTGACTAAAAAATCATCAAAACACGTGATACTTTTTAGGTATACAAGTGATACTTATTTTAATTTTGAGTGATCCTTTTCAGTGATACGATTAATATTGATTTTGACAGTTTTTTTCTTTATTTTTTTGTGACCGATACTTTTAAATTATACAAGTGATACTTTTTAATATTATGAATGATACTAATTTTGACGAATCTTTTGGGCAATGCATTAACTGGGTCAACACGAGTTGACCCGGTCAACTCGTTGACGGTCTGATGTGCACCTAGTGCATACAAGACCTGCCCATTAATTATATATTTTGATCATACATGTATATATTTTATAAATCTAGTGATGTTTCTTATTTTTTATTTATATATATATAATCATTTTTATATTTGATTATTTGTTTTACATTCTTATGACTTATGTGTGGATTATTTTGTACAAATTCAAGTTTTATTTGTTAAAAAAACATAGCAAAAGGTTATAAATTATCTTATAATTAAACGCGCACACACATATGTTAATCCTACAACAACAATAATATATTGTAATGATGGAACGCAAGAAAAGGAAATCAATGACAGGAAATAGAAGGAAAGATAGAATTAAAAAAAAAAAGAATAAGAAATAAACAGGAGAATTTATATTTAATCGAAATAACTAAAGGGTGCAAAGTGGAACAACTATACTATTTCATTATAATGGTGCAATTTGCAAAAATTTCAAGTTTGGTGTGCAAAGTGTCAATCCTATGTAATTTAATTAATTTGAAGGTGTGTTATATGTCATTAATTACCGGATTAATGTCTAGTTAATTTATGTGTAGAAAATTATATATATATATATATATATATATACCTGTCCAAAGCATGATTAAAAAGTTGAATTTCTTCAAGTGTAGCATAATTATCACATGTATCATCAAAAATTGTGAGCATTTGATAGGCTTTGGCAGCCGCCATCCTTACGTAAGAGTATTGAGGTTCCAAATGATGACCAACGCCCCACAGATATGACTCTACCAACCTATCTCTACAATACGGCAACTTTGATTTCAGGTCGAACTTGTTCCACCACCTTCACAAAACCATTCAAATTAAATATTAATTTTAAGCATTTGTGCAACAAAAAAAGTAAAGGTCATGAATTCGTGACTTACGTGGTGAGTTGAAAGATCTCATTCCTGTAAATATTCTGCAAGAAATTGAAATTCAATTTGGCTAGTCTCAGAAGAAGTTCATCCCTTGAATCGTATTTTTCATGGATAGAAATATAAAATCGAATATTGAAGATCGTAAGGCTCTTATGAAGTGGGAAATCAAGAGCTTGTTGCACTTTATCCTTAATGGGGGACTCTAATTCTGGTAACATATTACTCAAGTGATGGGTTGTAAATGCCACAGCTTCATCTAAAATATTTTCGTCGTGGATTCGAACATGAGCTGCCTCGTACAAGCTTAATAGCCCCTCACTATCACTACAAAGGCTTTCTTTCAATTTCTTGTCTCTGTCCACAAATTTTTCGAAAGCATCTGCATAAATGCTTCAATTCATTAGCTGACACCCCCATGTATATATATAATCAAAATGTGAAATAATAAAACTCAAGATGTAATAATAAGTGAGACTTACTGCAAGAAACGTGATATTGATGTTGTCTTAGCAAACGAAATCGAAGTGCAGTGGTAAACAAGTCATAGTCGTCTTGTTCTTCTTCAACAGAATAATAAACTTGTTTGAGCTTGGCTTCGATTTCTGTCTCAAAATGATATGCCAGACCAAAACGCTCGAGTTTGTCGATCAATATCATCAGTTTGGTAGAGGTAGCAGCCATTAACACGATTCTTACTTCTTTCTTCAGTTCCTCAATCTCTTCACTATACTTCTGTTGCACCTGCATGTGAAGATATATTTGCAAAATTTTAAAGAAATTCAATATTAAGCTTGAAAGTAGCTAACTAATTAAAGGACCATATAATTAATACAGTTGTTGTAAACTTTAAACTACATGCAAGTATATATAGATTTGATTTGAATCTAATTAATACGGAGTTAACTATTTCTATGAGCGTATTTATGTACAAAAATTAATACGTATGGATACCTGATCTTCGAAAGAAAACGTAGAGAACATTTCTCCCCACATGCTCGGTTTGAATTTGGTCATCGGTGGCCGAACATCCCTCACAAAACTTGAAGTGCCATCCACCATCAAAGCTGCTCACAAAAAAATAACTTATACAATTGTTTTACTTCAATATATATACAAAATTTATATGAGATCGTTTAACAGGTCTCTTATGTTAAACGGGTCAAATAGAACCCAAACTCAAGCCGACCCAAAATAACCCAGATCTGGCCCAAAAATATAAAAAAAGCCAACAATCATCTTCATTTTGTATCGAGCCTAGTTCACGAGCCCACGCGTTAGCGTCGGACGAATGCACTGGGCAATATGGTGGATATAAAAATAAATTAATTCAATTTAGTTTTAGGATTCTCTAATTCCATTTTAAGGTATATATTTATTTCAAAAAATTAATTATCGAGTGCAGTGCACGAGCCCACGCATTAGCGTCGGGCGAATGCACTACACAAGATGCCAAATAAAAAAAAAATTAAATTAATTCAAAATAATTTTAGTGTTCACTAATTCCATTTTAGCATATATATTTATTTTTTAAAATATTAATTATCGAGTGCAGTGACCGAGCCCACGCGTTAGCATCGGACGAGTGCATTGCGCGAGATGTTAGATAAAAAAATTAATTCAAAAAAATTAAATATATATTTGTAAAAAGAGGGAAAAAAATAAAGAAATTAAAAAGTTAAAAAAACTAAAGAGAAAAGGAAAAGAGGGAGAGAGATAACTGAAAAAGAAAAATAAAAAAGAAAAGAAAAGGAGAGTGTGCCTCATATATATATATATATATATATATATATATATATATATATATATATATATAACTTAGAGGTTTGAAAATTGAAAATTGAAAATTATACCTGAAAGTTGAAACACAACACGCGGTGTGGTATTGGCATTGATCCTGGTGTGGCGATTTTTAAGGGTAAATTTGTTTGGGATAATGCGAGCGGAGGAGAGAATATGCTGAGAACTCATATTGATCATAACAATGCTTTTCTTTTCTTTTCTTTTCTTTTTTTTTTCTTTTTTTTTTTGTGTGAAGTTAATGAATAAACTGGCTAGCTAACTTATGCTCTTAAATACACAACTCATCCCAAGCAATTTTTACACACGCTTTTAGTGTGTGAATTCTTTGCCCTTCCATGTATTCATTTACTAGTAATTAACTCGTGCATTCATAAAAAGAGTAACAATAGTAAAATTATACTTTCACCTCCCCCAACATGTCTGACAAATTTATTTACATTGGTTGCAATCCGGTCCTTCTTGTCCTACTCCTCCTTATTTTTATGTTTAATATACATACATGTTTAGTTATAATTTATACTATATATTTATTAATAATATATTATTGTGTCAGAAAATTAGAATCCATGCCAGTATCCAATTATTAATTTGTAAATGAAATTATTTTTATATATAAATAAATTACTTTATTTGAAATTGTTATCATGATACATTTTTATGGATCCTTAAAACATATATTTCTTTCAATAGGTCCTTAAACTTGTATGCGTTAGGTTGCAAATATCACGAACTTTGGCATAGTTGTAGATATGACAAGAACTTCAAGAGTTGACTATTAAACATATAACTTTGGTATTATTCAACATCTAAAAAATTTATAAAACAAATCTAGCTCCGATGCAACTGACAACTTACTCATCTCTTCATGCTCGTCATGGTTTGGCCATAATTATATGTATATATATATATAACGATGTCAGAACGATTGAATTTTACACTTGCATCGATCGAAAGAAATTAGGGATGTTAAATTGGCCGCACCAACATCTTTTTTTAAAAAAAATTGATGGTCAGCCCATGACGAGCTTGAAAAGATGAGCAAGTTGGTAGCTAAATCGGCGATGAATTTGTTTTCAAATATTTGAGGATGTTGAATAACACCTAAATTAAAATTTCGTGTCTTAATTACCTACTTTAAAGTGTGTTAAATTTACAACAACACACGAAGTTCATGATTTTCATTTTAGCAATATCAATGTCGTATTATGATCATGCGACCATCAATGATGTGAATACTCCATATTACTAATATGAATAACGTTACATGGCCCTAGTGTATAAATTAGAGATAAATCTAAATGTAATGTTAAAATTTAACATACATGTGCTTAATTAAATTAACATTCACGATACTATTTAATTTCAAAATTTTAAAAATGACAGTGGTAATTTTGTAAATTAAAAAATTATGGTGTCAATTTTATAATATACGTTAAAAAATTAAAATGTTAAAATTCAACATACTGTTGCTTATTGGTTTATTTTGATTTGGTGCTAATAACCTTATGTGTTATTGTTTACTTATATGTAAACCAATCTATTATCAATTAAAAAATACGGGCAAAGGGCCAAAAAAATACCTGAATTATATGATGAATTCCGTCTAGATGCACAAATTATTTTTTGGATCAAATATACACCTAAACTATTTTAAAAAGTACAATTAGCCTCCTAACCTATTCAAAAAATAACAAACTGACACTTGACGTTAACACAGTTAATTTTTTCAGTTAATTAAGATATGTTAAGCTCAATTACATCAACTATGAATGTCAATCGGATAAATTGAAATCACAATCAAATATCCCACAGTATTGAGTTTCAAACCCCTCTTATAATTTCAAAATCTAACATCGAATATGTATCGAGATTTTAAATCTAATTCACAATACAAACTCTTGTCATAGATATTCCTCCATGTAATTACTCTATCGTTTGACACTCAATTAACAAATTGAGATTATAATTAGAAAGCACATGGCGAGAGCTTTCTAACCATATACCACATTACATGGTATTATCATCCGAATCAATCATATTTAGGTCAAATAATTTAATTATGGCGCATTTTAATTAACGGAAAAAATTAATGGTGTTAAACGAAAAGTGTGAATATATATGATATATTTTGAAAAGTTGAGGAGGCCAATTATACTTTTTAAATAATTTAAATGCGTATTTGAGCTAAAAAAATAGATCATACGTCTAAATAGGACTTGACACATAGTTTGTGTGTTTATTTGACCATTTACCCAAAAAAAAATACACGACCAGACTTAGAACAAAACACGATCGTATAAAACGCTGACTTATGTTGAAAAGTACAAAATTACCTACTAATCGAACTATAAAATACACTAACGCTGATTGGTCGAGTTCTAGCTAATTATAAAACGTTTTTGTATAGAAGTGTGCTATTTAAATATTTTAGGTAGATCAGGTTGATAGGCGTGATGAATCTATCCACAGAGACTATTACAAAACGAGCTAGATTTTAATTGAGCTATAGCATTCACATAATTCAGTACTCGAGATCATATTAATTATTAAACCGTACCTACTCAAATAAGCTTTGTATTGAGATAGTTAGCTATAATTTGTTCCACGAATCATATTAATCATTCGTTAACTTAAAATAAATGTTCTGGGTCCACCAAATCATTTTTAGGTGGAAATATATAGGAAAAGAGCCAAAAAAATTACTCAAATTATATGTTGAATCTTACCTAGATGTACGAACTATTTTTCAGTTATCTAAACTATTTAAAAAGAACAATCGCCCCTCTAAACTATTTAAAAATAATAAATTGACGCTTGAAGTTAATACCGTTAGTTTTTTCCGTTAATTAAAATGTGTCAAGGTCAATTCTATAACCTATGAATTCCGATCAGACAAAATGAAACCACGGCCAATCAGCCTTACTATGGAGTTTCAAATCCCTCTTTTAATTTTAAATCCAACATCGAATTGGTATCGAGATTTAAAATTTAATTCGTAATACAAACCCTCATTATCGATATTTCTTCGTGTAATTATTCTATCGTTTAATACCCGATTGATAAATTGAGAGTATAATTAGAAAATCCATGATGGGGGCTTTCTAACCATCCACAATATATGATGTCATCGTCTAAATCAATCATAATTAGGTCGAAGAATTTATGGGTATATTTTATTTAAGGGAAAAAGTTAACGTGACAAGTGTGAATTTGATATGTTTTGAATAGTTGAGGAGGTCGATTATACTTTTTAAATAGTTTAGGTGTGTATTTGGGCAAAAAAATAGTTTGTACGTCTAGATGGAATTGGGCATATAGTTCGGGTGTTTTTTGGCCCTTTACCGAAATATATATAGCTAAGACATATGTACCCTAGAATGTTTACTTTTCTAGATTTAGGGGTGTATTCGTTTGTGATTTTGATGGATTTTAATGGACTTCTAAAATTCGGGTGTATTCAATCCAGACTTTTAAAAGTCATTTAAAATCCGGAGGTATTCAATCCGGACTTTTAAAAGTCCTTTAAAATCCGGAGGTATTCAATCCAGACTGTAGTGCCCCGAACCTTTTTGTATATAATTAATTGTAATCATAGACTATGGGAGTCCCGTCATTTTAAAATTTCCGTAATTCGGTGGTTTAACCGAACTTGCAATGTGTCGTATCGATGAGAATCGAAATATATTTTAATATGAGTATTAATCGATTTATCGATTTGTGTCACTTGACTTATTTAAAATATTTAAGAAAATGTGTTTAATCTATGGTTTTAAAATTAATGAATTATTTCTTCCGTTTTGGTCCAATTTGGGATTTTTTCGGAGACGGAAAATATCACGATAACCGAACAACCGGTATTTAAACCGGGTATTTTTCTTGGTCAACCCAAGGCATGGGAGGCCATGCCTTCCCCTCACCTTTCCCCATGCTTCCACACGTCACTTTTGTCAACAAAATAAGTAAATGGATATGTATGCATAGTATAGAGAGAGAGTGCTTCACTTCATCATTTCCCATTCACTTCTTCTTCTTCTTCTTCTTCTTCTTCTTCTTCTTCTTCATTTCCACACAAATTTTTGAGAGAAAGTAAGACAAGGACTTCAAGTTGGAGCCATAATCAAAGCTTCATCCAACCATCTTCAACCTCCTAAAGCTTCTCTCCATTGTTGTTCAAAGGTATTTTCGAAAATGATGATATATTTAAGCTTAAGAATTATATGTGTGGATTTTGATGTTTCAAATGATGTTTGATGATTTAGAAATGAATTGGTTATATGCAAGCATGTTAGTTGAGTTTTGAGATGTGTTTTGGTGTGGTGAAAGCTTGTGTATCGAGTATGATAATTGTTATGGAGTTTCGTTTGAGTTCGCGCATTCGCGCGCGCGGGTCGGCAGTTTTGCCACCCTTCGGTAAAACGAACATAACTCCCTCGTCATACGTCGGATTGAGACACCGTAAATTTTTCCGGAAACTAGACTTCATTGGCTTTCCAATGGTATAGGTCTCAATCTCTAATTATTTCTGAGTAACTTATGAAAAATCGGCAAAGTTGGGTTATGTTTCGGTTTTCAGAAAATCTGGCAGTTCTGCCACCTTCTAGTAAAATGGTCATAACTTTTTCGTTAGTTATCGTATGGAGTCACCGAAAAGTGTTCCAGAAACTAGACTTAAGTGGCTTTCTAATGGTATAGGGTCCAGCCCCTAATTCTTCCTGAGTTAATTTTTATAAATCATCAAAGTCAGTTGTTGTGCAGATTGCTCAACAAATTTTCAGTTTTCAAATCGCTCTTGTCCGAAATCAGTTTTAAAAGGATCTTTTTAACTCCTTGAATGATACTAAGGAGTGTCCTTATCAGTTAGTAGCTAGGGTTGTGAGGAACCTTGAGCTAAGATCGGTTTTAACGATAAATTTAAATTGTGTCATTTATAATCGCACGCCAAGTGTTCGATTTATTCTCCAATGAGATAATGTGTTTTAAAAGGGTCTTTTTGTTTTAATAAACTCCCATAGGACTATGATATGATTGATTATCATTTATGTAAGACTATGTAATTGTGAGAGTCTTGACCTCGTGGAGGTTCTAAGATGAATTTTGATATTTGTAGATCATTTGCCGTAAGACATAATCATTGTGGTATTGCTCAATTCCGTAGAAACTGGAGAGTTTCGACTATTATAGTCAAAAGGTGGGCGTATACTATCTTTCTCAAAATGCTATGTTTGAGTTATTAAGCTCGTTTTGAAACAAATATGCATATATGATTATCTGTGTAAAATGATTCGTTCTGCTTGCTGTGGTTGTCGGAGTCTCATATACCAGCGCTGTGTCAATGTGAGTAGCTACAGTCTTGCTTGGTTTGAGTCGCACCCAATTCCTCGCTGTTCTCAGCTAAAAGAACTTTTAATTACCTTGATGGTTTACTCGGTAATTGCGCATGATGATGTAGTGGTGGTTGCGGGTGTCGTACTTAGCTCACTTCAGGGTTTACTGGTGAGTGGGTCCATTTCAGGGTTTACTGATGGATCAAGGTTCACTTCAGGGTTTACTGGTGAACACATTCATGTAAAACGTTTTGATGAACTTAGATGCATTTCCCTTTACAAAACCTTCTAAGATTCATCTACATACTCACAGATAATTATTTTATCAAATGCTTCTGATAACTCGGTTTTTCTCAGAAAACCCACTGAGTACATTAGTACTCAGCCCAAATATTTTCTCAAATGTTTTCAGGACAATGAGCTGGAGCGTGGAGACGATGAGCTGTGATGGGGCTTATATGTGTACTTTTGTAGCTAACCCGTTGTCTTGGCTCGTCTTAACCTCTGATCATCGTACTATTTCTTTTGATATTTCTTAGCTTCCGCAAGACCAAAAACTCATGTTGGATATATATATATAACTCTGAATTTGTTACGATGATCGTATTCTATTATTGAACTAATTTGGAATTGTTCCTTGAGAATTATCCTCGAAATCCCCTTTCTTTCCCCTCTTCTAAATCCCCACCCCCGTGGTGCTCATTTCCACGGTCTTTCGGGACCGGGGCACTACAGATTGGTATCAGAGCAGGTTTGCAACTCTGCAGCCTGCTGGGTCATCTTGTTTGTTCCCTTGTTGGGTCTTTAGATATTATTTCATAAGCCCTCAGCTCGTCTCTCACGCGATAGCAAAGGTACGCATGTTTTTATGCGTTTGAAATATCAAATAATTGACAACTATGAGATGCGTTATTTATTTGGGTATTATGAAACGATTCATTGTTATTTGGATACAATTGTGAGATATGTGGTTATATACTGGTGGTTTAGCCGTATATATGTTTCATAACGGCGATTTAGCCATAAATGTTGTTATATACTGGCAGTTTAGCCGTATATATGTTTGATGCTGGCGGTTTAGCCATATATGTGATTGTATACTGGCGGTTTAGTCGTATACATGTGTTAGATACCGGCAGAAAAACTAAATAATGCTTTAAAATTGGCAGATAAGCCGAAACTTGTATTGTATATTGGCGAGGAGGTCATATACATGATACTATGTTGGCAAGTTAGCCACATTTGTGTTTAATTTTGACATGGGAGTCAAATATGTTTAAATTTGGTGGGTGAGCCATTTTTATGATTATGTGGGCATGAGTGCCATTTGTGCGTATTCATGTCGGTATGTGGGCCATATACGTTTAACTGTTGGCAGGGATGCCATGATTCTTGGATTCTATATGACGTGACCTTTTAAAAATTTCAAAATGATTTTATGGGCGGGGAGGCCCTAATGATTCGATCTATGTTATTGTGCATTTTGATTGTTGGAATCTGATTATTGGTACGCTCGGATAGAGCAGTATGGTATGACTTAGAGAACATAGATGAATCTAGCCTATAGTTTCTGAACATAGGCCGTCTTATGAGACTTCTTGATTCATTAAGCATGTATCGGTTTAGATCATGCGTGTTTGGGATCAACGGAGAGGTTGTACCTAAGAGATTCTTTATTGATCAATTGAATGGTGATACATAATGATCTTTATGATCATGATTCTTATTGGAACTCGGTTAGTGCAGGATGCCTCCGAGGGGAAGAAGACCGAGAAACGTTAATCTAGCGGTGCTAGAGGTGCCGGTGGAGCCGCCGGTCCAAGGACCACGAATCGAAATTAAATTTCGACATCATAATCCACCGGTGTTCAATGAGGAAGGTGACCCACTCGCGGCTGAGAGATGGGTCCGTGCTTTGGAGAAAATCTTTGGATTTCTCCAATGTGATGACAAGGAAAAGATAGCATGTGCGCTATACCAGCTAGTTGATGATGCTGACTTCTGGTGGGAGTCAGTGAGACGAATGATTCTCGATGACGATTGGGAGATATTCACTTGGGAAGGACGGAGCTAATTATGGCCAATTTTTGAGCTGGGCACTGAGCATTGAGGCAATGCAGGGAGCCTCGAAGGGGTCGGCGTCTCAACCACCTACGGCTGACCCCAAGGAAAAGCGAAAATGGGAAAGTCCTCAGCATGGGCACCAGAAAAGGAGTTTCCAGCCCAATTATCAGGGCGGAGGAGGCTATGGACAAAGGCCGGCTGGCCAAGGGAATGCGACAGCAGGGCCTCAGGGCTACCAAGGTTATGCACCGCAGTATGCCACCTGCCACAAACACCATTTTGGAAAGTGCCTTACATGTTATCGTTGTGGCCAACCGGGTCACTTTGCTAATCGGTGTCAGCAGAAGTCGGAAGCGCCAGACTAGAGACAACAGGGACCACAGGGAGGAGGTGGTCGAGGCAATGGCAACAACCGGGGCAACCAGAGGCCTCAGCAAAACCAGAACCAGAATCAGAGGGCACCTCAACAGGCCCGAGCATATGCGCTGAATCAGCAGGAGGCTGCCGGAAATCCTGGAAACTTGGCAGGTATGATCAGTATGTGTGATGTACCTGTGCTTGCCTTATTTGATACTGGAGCTTCGTATTCATTCATCTCTAGAAGTGTCTGTAAGCATTCCTTCAGGGCGAACGCTTTTATCTGATTGCATGTGCCAGAACCTAGATGTGCTTATAGGTGAAAGAGTTTCACAGTCAGGCTTTATGTACTTGAGATGCGAGACTTCGATATTATTTTCGGTATGGACTGGCTGACCAAAGAATATGCTACGACTCGATGCCAAGAAAGAGAGATTATATTCCAAAAGCCGGGTGGGGCCGAGACAAAGTTTTATGGAACAAGAATGGGAAGCGCGATCCCGATCATATCAATGCTGAAAGCGATGAAGATGATTCAAAAGGGCGAGTGTCGAGCATTCTTAGCGCACTTATCGAGCAAGAAGGAGGAGGAGCTGACAGTTGATCAAGTGCCGGTGGTACGAGAGTACTATGACGTATTTCCAAAAGAGTTGTCGGGATTGCCACCAGACCGACAGGTGGAGTTCACCATCGAGCTACAACCAGGAGCAGCGCCGATGTCCAAAGCGCCATATCGTTTAGCTCCGAAAGAGTTAGAGGAATTGAAGGTGCAACTAGAGGAACTATTGGAACTAGGTTTCATAAGACCTAGTGTTTCGCCTTGGGGAGCACTGATCCTATTCGTCAAAAAGAAGGACGGTTCGATGAGGATGTGCATCGACTACCGCGAGTTGAATAAGTTAACCGTGAAGAACAAATATCCGCTTCCAAGGATTGATGATCTCTTTGATCAGTTATCTGGTGCAAGGGTATTTTCCAAGATCGATCTACGATCTGGATATCACCAAGTCAAGGTGAGAGAAGAAGACATACCCAAGACCGCGTTTCGAACAAGGTATGGCCACTACGAGTTTCTAGTGTTGCCATTTGGTCTAACCAATGCTCCTGCAGTCTTCATGGATTTGATGAATCGAGTTTTTCACGAGCATTTAGACAAATTTGTGCTGGTCTTTATTGATGATATTCTAATTTACTCGAAAAGCGAGAAGGAACACGAAGAACACTTGAGAATAGTGTTAGAAACACTAAGAAGGGAGAAAGAAACTTTACGCAAAGTTCAACAAATGTGAATTTTGGCTCCAGGAAGTGATGTTTCTTGGACACATCGTGTCAGCAGGAGGAATCAAAGTAGACCCTACGAAGATCGAAGCGGTAGAAAGATGGAAATCACCGACAAATGTTCATGAGATAAGAAGTTTCCTCGGATTGGCAGGATACTATCGAAATTTTATCAAGGACTTTTCAAAGATAGCGAGGCCGATGACTCAACTTCTGAGGAAAAAGGTCAAGTTTGAGTGGACTGATGCATGTGAGCAGAGTTTCCAAGAACTCAAAAAGAGATTGACCACTGCACCAGTCTTAACGCTGCCAGAAGGAGTAGAAGGCTTTGTAATCTATACAGACGCATCTAAGTTAGGCTTGGGCTGCGTGTTGATGCAGAATGGAAAGGTGGTAGCCTATACTTCTCACCAGTTGAGACCGAATGAGTTAAACTACCCAACCCATGATTTGGAGCTTGCCGCAGTCGTGCATGCTCTCAAAATCTGGAGGCATTACCTCTATGGGGTAAAATGTGAAATCTACACCGACCACAAAAGCTTGAAGTATATCTTCGAGCAGAAGGAGTTGAACATGAGGCAAAGACGTTGGTTAGAGTTAGTAAAGGACTACAACTGCACGATTCATTACCACCCGGGCAAGGCAAACGTGGTTGCAGATGCCTTGAGCAGATGCGGGCCAGGGGTATCTGAAGGTCACATCTCAGATGTGAAAGAACTCGCACATGAAATGGAGAAACTAGAGTTAGAGGTGGTGGTTGCACCCGACTCTATGACAAGTACGATAGCTACAGTGATAGCTAAACCTGAACTGCGAGCAAGAATCGTTGAAGCATAACCAAAAGATGATAAGTTGGAGAAAATCCGACAGAAGATCAAGAGTGGTGAACCAAGAGAGTTCAAGGAAGCCGATGACGGAACATTGATGTTTTGTGATCGACTGTGTGTTCCAAATGTTGACGAATTGAAGTTGGAGATTATGAGGGAAGCTCATAGTACTCCATATGTTGCCCATCCCGGGAGTACAAAAATGTATAAAGATCTGAAGCAGAGTTTTTGGTGGAGCAACATGAAACGTGAAATAGCAACATTTGTGGAAAGATGCTTGACGTGCCAACAAGTGAAAGCCATTCATCAACGACCTTCGGGTTTGTTGCAACCTTTAGAGATTCCTGAATGGAAATGGGAGCATATCACGATGGATTTCGTGGTTGGTTTACCGAGATCGGTAAAAGGAAACACGGTAGTCTGGGTTGTCGTGGATCGACTGACAAAGTCAGCGCATTTTATTCCAATAAAGTCCACGACAGATTTGAGCAGGTTGGCTCAAATCTATGTGAGAGACATTGTTAGATTGCACGGGATACCAATTTCTATCACATCGGATCGTGATACCCGATTCACGTCGAGATTTTGGAAAAGCCTTCAAGAGGCGATGGGCACGAGACTAAACTTCAGCACAACATTTCATCCTCAGACTGATGGCCAATCGGAAAGAACAATTCAAATTCTAGAAGACATGCTTCGAGGAGTTGTGCTTGATGGAAACACCAGTTGGGAGGACATGTTGCCGTTGGTGGAGTTCGCGTATAACAATAGTTATCAATCCACCATCAAAATGGCGCCATACGAGGCTTTGTATGGACGCAAATGTCGATCGCCCTTATATTGGGATGAGGTTGGAGAACGTAGAATTTTGGGGCCAGAAATTGTGCAAATGACCATTGAAAAGATCGATCAAATCCGGACAAGGATGAAAGAAACACAAGATCGTCAGAAGGCTTATACTGACAAAAGAAGGACCGACTTGCAATTTCAAGTTGGTGATAAGGTATTTTTGAAGATATCTCCAACACGTGGTGTCGTGAGGTTTGGGAAACGTGGCAAGTTGCGACCAAGATTTATCGGTCCATTTGAAATTCTGCAAAGAATTGGTGAGGTTGCTTATCGGCTTGCGTTGCCGCCGAATCTATCCCAAGCACATGATGTTTATCATGTATCGATGCTAAGAAAATATGTGTTCGATCCTGAACACGTGATTCGAGATGATAATTTTGTATTGAAACCTGACATGTCGTATGAAGAGAAGCCGCGCATGATTATCGACCGAAAGGTCCAAGTCTTGAGAAACAAGGAGATTTCATTGGTGCTTGTGCAATGGAATCACCATGACCGAAACGAGGCAACATGGGAGCTTGAGAGCTCGATGAAACTGAAGTATCCCGAGATGTTTCAGGATGCTTGAATTTCGGGACGAAATTCCTTTTAAGGAGGAGAGTATGTAGTGCCCCGAACCTTTTTGTATATAATTAATTGTAATCATAGACTATGGGAGTCGCGTCATTTTAAAATTTCTGTAATTCGGTGGTTTAACCGAACTTGCAATGTGTCGTATCGATGAGAATCGAAATATATTTTAATATGAGTATTAATCGGTTTATCGATTTGTGTCACTTGGCGTATTTAAAATATTTAAGAAAATGTGTTTAATCTATGGTTTTAAAATCAATGAATTATTTCTTCCGTTTTGGTCCAATTTGGGATTTTTTCGAAGACGGAAAATATCACGATAACCGAACAACCGGTATTTAAACCGGGTATTTTTCTTGGTCAACCCAAGGCATGGGAGGCCATGCCTTCCCCTCACCTTTCCCCATGCTTCCACACGTCACTTTTGACAACAAAATAAGTAAATGGATATGTATGCATAGTATAGAGAGAGAGTGCTTCACTTCATCATTTCCCATTCACTTCTTCTTCTTCTTCTTCTTCTTCTTCTTCTTCTTCTTCTTCATTTCCACACAAATTTTTGAGAGAAAGTAAGACAAGGACTTCAAGTTGGAGCCATAATCAAAGCTTCATCCAACCATCTTCAACCTCCTAAAGCTTCTCTCCATTGTTGTTCAAAGGTATTTTCGAAAATGATGATATATTTAAGCTTAAGAATTATATGTGTGGATTTTGATGTTTCAAATGATGTTTGATGATTTAGAAATGAATTGGTTATATGCAAGAATGTTAGTTGAGTTTTGAGATGTGTTTTGGTGTGGTGAAAGCTTGTGTATCGAGTATGATAATTGTTATGGAGTTTCGTTTGAGTTCGCGCATTCGCGCGCGCGGGTCGGCAGTTTTGCCACCCTTCGGTAAAACGAACATAACTCCCTCGTCATACGTCGGATTGAGACACCGTAAATTTTTCCGGAAACTAGACTTCATTGGCTTTCCAATGGTATAGGTCTCAATCTCTAATTATTTCTGAGTAACTTATGAAAAATCGGCAAAGTTGGGTTATGTTTCGGTTTTCAGAAAATCTGGCAGTTCTGCCACCTTCTAGTAAAACGGTCATAACTTTTTCGTTAGTTATCGTATGGAGTCACCGAAAAGTGTTCCAGAAACTAGACTTAAGTGGATTTCTAATGGTATAGGGTCCAGCCCCTAATTCTTCCTGAGTAAATTTTTATAAATCATCAAAGTCAGTTATTGTGCAGATTGCTCAACAAATTTTCAGTTTTCAAATCGCTCTTGTCCGAAATCAGTTTTAAAATGATCTTTTTATCTCCTTGAATGATACTAAGGAGTGTCCTTATCAGTTAGTAGCTAGGGTTGTGAGGAACCTTGAGCTAAGATCGGTTTTAACGATAGATTTAAATTGTGTCATTTATAATCGCACGCCAAGTGTTCGATTTATTCTCGAATGAGATAATGTGTTTTAAAAGGGTCTTTTTGTTTTAATAAACTCCCATAGGACTATGATATGATTGATTATCATTTATGTGAGACTATGTAATTGTGAGAGTCTTGACCTCGTGGAGGTTCTAAGATGAATTTTGATATTTGTAGATCATTTGCCGTAAGACATAATCATTGTGGTATTGCTCAATTCCGTAGAAACTGGAGAGTTTCGACTATTATAGTCAAAAGGTGGGCGTATACTATCTTTCTCAAAATGCTATGTTTGAGTTATTAAGCTCGTTTTGAAACAAATATGCATATATGATTATCTGTGTAAAATGATTCGTTCTGCTTGCTGTGGTTGTCGGAGTCTCATATACCAGCGCTGTGTCAATGTGAGTAGCTACAGTCTTGCTTGGTTTGAGTCGCACCCAATTCCTCGCTGTTCTCAGCTAAAAGAACTTTTAATTACCTTGATGGTTTACTCGGTAATTGCGCATGATGATGTAGTGGTGGTTGCGGGTGTCGTACTTAGCTCACTTCAGGGTTTACTGGTGAGTGGGTCCATTTCAGGGTTTACTGATGGATCAAGGTTCACTTCAGGGTTTACTGGTGAACACATTCATGTAAAACGTTTTGATGAACTTAGATGCATTTCCCTTTACAAAACCTTCTAAGATTCATCTACATACTCACAGATAATTATTTTATCAAATGCTTCTGATAACTCGGTTTTTCTCAGAAAACCCACTGAGTACATTAGTACTCAGCCCAAATATTTTCTCAAATGTTTTCAGGACAATGAGCTGGAGCGTGGAGACGATGAGCTGTGATGGGGCTTATATGTGTACTTTTGTAGCTAACCCGTTGTCTTGGCTCGTCTTAACCTCTGATCATCGTACTATTTCTTTTGATATTTCTTAGCTTCCGCAAGACCAAAAACTCATGTTGGATATATATATATAACTCTGAATTTGTTACGATGATCGTATTCTATTATTGAACTAATTTGGAATTGTTCCTTGAGAATTATCCTCGAAATCCCCTTTCTTTCCCCTCTTCTAAATCCCCATCCCCGTGGCGCTCATTTCCATGGTCTTTCGTTCTTTATTCCGAGTCAAGTTGGTTCAATATTACTCGAGCCAAGGAACCTCCCGATATTTTTGGATTTCATGTCTGAGGTCATTTGGACCTCGACATTGAATAAAGCGCCTTTTATCCGAGCCCGATATTTTTAAAGCAGTATTGTTGCACTGCTGAAGTAGCCTCTCGAGGAAGCCATATTTTTTTCTTATAAATAGGGGAACATCCCTCCCTTTAATCTCGCTCATTTCCTTCTTCACCCCATTTCTGTAGAGAGAGAGAGAGTAGAGGGGAGCTCTCTTCGTGAGAGCACCCCAGAGAGAGAGAGAGCGGAGTGGGGGCGCCGTGGGGGCAAAAGATCCCCGCGGGGGCAAGGAGCGCCGGGGGCAAGGGCAACGGGGCGCGCAGGCGCGCGTGCTGGTTCGGCAGCTCCGACACATTTTCGTACGGAGGCTATAACTTTCGCCTCGGTTGGAGTTACGAGACCCATGAGTACTCAAATCGAAGCTCTTTCGATGATCTACGAGGTAGCAGTGGCTGATCATCCGGATTATCGATCGTTTGAGTCGGATTTTCCGTCCCTTTTTGCAGTAATTTCAGATGCCTTAATCTTTTAATTCTCGTATTTTAAGTTATAGTTAAGGGTCAAGGGTTTAGATATCATTTCGATGTCTTATTAAGAGCTCGAATAAGGTTTCAAGTCATTGATCGACTTTCGAAAAGAGGAGATGAACCCCGAGGAGGCCCGAGGAAGGATTTTCGGCTCGTTGCTTCATATACGTGCTCGTTATCGAGATGTTCGTCATCGAGGTGGGTGGTTCTAAACCAAGTATAAAATTTGAGCTATATTAAGCTCTAGAAGCATGATTGGGCAAGATGAATATCCAATAAAAATATTTTATGCTCTACCTGTTTAGTCTCTGTACGAAGGAAGGAAAGGAAAGGAAGTATATGCATGATATTGTTGAATTGTTATTTGAGTTGATAAGTAAAGGAAGTTATTATAAGTTAAGTGAGCTCTCAAGTATGTTTAGATATGCTAGAATTGTTTAAATACGATTGATGCTAGTCTGAGATCTAGAATTGCTTTAATTGCAATCGATGTTTATCCGCGTTCATTTCCTCGTATTTGAATGTTTATTGATTAGGTTGTTATTTCGTATATATTTTGAGTCATTTTTGGTGTATTTTTGCGTAGTTACTCACCCCTTGGTCAAGTTTTGTGGAAGAATTGTGTCTTGTGGTTGATTTCAGGTGGTTCACATGGAAGTGGAGGTATTGGCATTGTTTTGGAGGGTTTGGACACAATTGGATTGAAGAAAGCTGAAGAGTCTGGAAAGCAGTCGGTATGGGCATACCGACTGGTGGACTGGGCGAATATTTGGACTGGAAATAGTGGATATCCATCAGCTGTGGGCCATGGACGATTTTGGGCTATTTTTATTACTGTTGGACTTTATTTTTATTATTTTCCTAGTTGGATTAGGATTAGATTTCTTTTATTAATTAATTAGTTAAGGATTTGGATAAAAGACTTCTAGATAGAGTAGGACTCTAATATATCAGTATCCATTGCAGTAAAAGAATTTTAATCGCCAGATACAGATAGAAGACTCCAGGAACGAATTCTCTCTCTGCAGTACAAGATTTCATTCAATTTTTCATTCTTCTTTTCATATTTTCTTCTTTTCAATTAATTTCTGAATTGCAATTCCAAGTATGAATTCAAGCTAAACGCGTTCTATTCCGGTGAAGATTAACGAATCCCTGGTATAATTATTCTGTGAGATCTAAATATTCTTTTTGCTTTAATTAATAGCAGGTATCTGTGATTCTCTGCATTTAAAGTTGTTAATTGTTTCGATTCTGCTAGGTAGTTGCAAATATTTAGTAGATCGGAATTAATTAGTAGCCAATTAAATCGGCCATCCGTAATTATGGTTTAGGTTTAATTAGTGGTACAACGATTCTTCAGAATCGAGGGAAGATCAGTCTTAATTCGACAGTCCTGTGTCAGAGTCTGTTGGTTTTGAATCGGGTTTCTCTAGTGCATAAAGCTGTCGGCTCATTAAATCTATAGAGTGTCTCTTACGGTTGTCAATCGATTAGGAAAATAATTAATGAAGTGTCTTCCTAATTATCGAGAAGCTAAGGAGAAATTAGGCTGCATCAATAAGTGTCTTCGGTGGCTATAACTGGTTTGCATGCATTAATTGGAATTATCTTTGCATCGATGATCGGAATAATTAAGCTAGGGTGGAGTTAATTGGAAGCTGGAATACCTTTAAATCTGTTAAGAAATCTACATTTGTTTAATTGTTTTTACATTTGGTTTTTACATTATAATCAAGATATTCGTCTAGAAAGTTGGTTACTGCAAACTGAAGATTCGAATAGTTCTCACCGGTCCTTTGGGAGACGATCTTGCTTGCTACTATTCTGGGTAGTTTGGGCATACCGACTGCGTGTCGGATTATTTTTGGTGAAAAACGACGCACCATTTATGCTTCGTTAAAGCTCGTATAGTTAAGGATTCCCTTTTAGGGTAAGTTATAAATCCCTTATTGGCCGAGATCATGCTCTATTAAAGGATTAGCCTTAGACGATTGCTCTAGGCTTGGTATTGTTAGCTAAGTTAAGTAAGTAAGGAAGGTTAAGGTTAAGTAAGGAAGGAAGTTAAGGAAGGATATAGCTTATGTTGTAAGCAGGTTATCGAGCTCAAAGAACAGTTTATTTACATTATCATGCCGTGACCCTCGTGTCACTAATGTTGAACATTTGAAAGTAAAGGGAGTCACTGCTGGGTAATCCCCTCACATACTCAGAAGGATACTTGAGGTAACCCCTCTCTTATCCTAAGGCATGCCTCAGGGTACAGTAGACATTAGGTTTGAGCCAGGAAAGGCGCCAAGAAAGGAAGTAAAAGGTTTTGCGGGTATGGAGAGGGCTTTTGCGATTTGCTCTCCATATGCCGTCAGTTTATAATTGGATATTCCAAAGTTTATTAAAAAGTTTTCTCGTAAAACCCCACTGAGTACATTAGTGCTCACACCCTCTTTTTCAAATGTTTTCAGGTTGAGATGTTAAGGCCGGTGATGTGCTGCTGGTGGGGTTGTCTGAGTTGTTTGAGGTTTCAAGTTTGTTGCTCTATATGGTTACATGTTTTTCTTCTGCTAAGTTTCTGCTAAGTACTCTGATATTAGTATCTAGTCTTGATTAATGTAACTTGATTCTTGAGAATAGCATGTCCTAAATGCTATGAATTCTAGTTATCAATAAAATCTTTAAAGCATGATCTTTTGACATACCCGACTATGCCTTTATTGATTCCGAGTTATTTGAATAGTCATACCTGTTGAGCATTCTGGTATCTATTCATCTTCAGTTGGCTTGTGAATAAGTCTTGAATGCTTGTTATTATCGTTCCCCTACAAAGAGGCATTTTCTTTCCAAGCATGATTTTGTTCGTTCAAGTTAATCTTAAGTTGTTTTCTTGGTTCGTCCTATGATTAGGACAATAAGATATATTTGACTCCGACCTATTTATGAGTCTTAGTTGATGTGACCTATGATGAGGTCTTGTTTATTTGAAAAGTCAAATTCCTATCTGTTTGTCTTTGGATTCTGTTTAAATTTCGGTTGGCCTATTATTTGGCATTCATTTGACTCGAGTGAATCCTTTGACCCATTTGACCCGATTGAACCCTTTGACCCTTATTAATTCGTTGAAAACGATAGTTCCTCCAAGTCATAAAGTTAAGTTGCCTAAGGTCTTGAGGCGCTAACTTAGTTTAATTCTAAAAACACCCCTTGGATTTCCGATTTTTCGTTCTATTTTACGCACAACAACCCCGTCCCCATCCTCGGGACCGGGCTGTTACATATGAATCGATAGACATTTAAAAGTCTATCAAAATCCATCAAAATCCCAAATGAATACACCCTCCTTAACTAAATGCCCACGTCTTGCGCGGCCGATGCCGACCGATATAATTTTATTTAGTCCACAATTAATGTGACAATATTTCATCTTATGTTTGAAATTTTTTATTATAATTATTTATTTTATAGATAACTTTTTTCATTGTATTGTAATTTTTTCAAGCACGAAATTAGATGTGGAGAGGGTCAGTTCTCTCTAATAACAATAATCAAATGTTAAGCCTTGAAAAAAAAAATCCGAAAAATTTGGGAATGACAAAAATATGTATATATTAAAAAATTGAAGGTTTGAGAATCTGAACAAATATTATAAACTATATTTTAATTATTATTTTTTACATCTATATGTTATAATATTTTTTGAAAATTTAGTCATAATAGATGATTACGAAAAATAACACAAACATATATACTATCGATTTTTTAAATTTAAGTTTAAAAAATATAAAAAATAGAAAATTTGCATCAACACGTGCCAATAGGTAATTAGGCATACACATACCATAAGTTTAGCATTGATGGTGCATATATGCTTGATAGTGTTATTGAAATTGTAATTGCATTTATTAATTGAATTCAAAATTATATATTACTCTAAAATACTAATCAACCATGCATGACACCAAAATCATTATTACCATTTTATAAAAAACACTATTTCGTAAACTACGATCAAAATCTTGAAATTGAAAACTCAAACTGAATGCAAAAATCAAGCATCTGTATTTTTATTTTTATTTTTATCTCTAATTTTTCATTGGCTCTTACGTGAAATGCTTCAACTCCTTGATAGTATATATGTACATGATAGAACACATCACATATATTATGTGAAATACACACCATACATATTACATGGATATCCACACATTACAGACACGTGCATATTCTATTATAATTATGATATAATAATATAATATAATTCAAATAATTCCATATATAAGTAATAAATTACTAAATAAAAGATATTATTAAATAATAAAAACTACATATTAAATAAATTTTTACATCAATACACATTTATCATTTTTAAGAGAAGCATGATCATAATATATGATTACAAATTAAGCTTTATTTAATTTAATTGAATCAAAATATCAATTGTTGTTTCATGCCATACTTTAATTGACAGTTTTATTATATGCCTCTAATTTATTTTGTGTAATGCAATTTTAAATTCATTTATTTTTTTCATAAATATGATATATATGTATGTATGTATGTATGTTGTGTGTAAGTTATAATATATATGTGTGTGTGTGTGTGTGTGTGTGTGGTATATACACACACAACTTAGTTCAAATAAAAAGGATAATATATCAAACCAAATTTGTGAATTTTAAATCAATTGACCCTTCTTTCCAAAAAGAAAATAAGAGGAGTTGTTACAGTTGCCTTTAGGCTTAAGCTCTTTAATTTTGTCAGTTAGTAGTACTATAAACTATTTTTGAGATTTTTTCATTAAGTTTTGATAATGTTATTTTTTACAACCTTTTGTCATTTTCAAGTGTTTGGGAATTATAGGAACACACTTTCTAAATTATGTTAAAATTGTTATACATGTTATTGTTGACTCGTTATTTCTTCTTACAAAATTTTTGGCAGTTGAGATGGAATTGGGGTGCTGTAATTGAAATAATATTGCATGTGTTAAATATGAGTAGATGAGATCATTTAGTCCGCATTATTTATCTCAATGTTGTGTCCCATTATTAAATTTAATATTTTAAAAATAATTTTATAAAAATAAAATTATTATAGCATAATAAATCATAATTAATATTTATTACTAAAAATAAAATGTTATAAAATCATATACTCTAAAATTAGAATAATCAACCATATTAATCAATTATATTAGCTAAAAGATGAAAATTAATTATTACAAAATAAATATAAATCCTAAATAATAATTACAAAAAATAAACTAACCAAAAAAAATTGAAATTGAAGAACAATTACGGACGAAAATCTAATAAAAATGAAAATGGAATAAAAGAAAAGTTGGATGGGGCATTTCGTTTGTCTAATTGAATTATTGCCTTCTACAAATCCTTGTCAATTTCTATTTTCGAAATCCTATTTTTCCACTTTCGAATTGCAAAAGTACAACATAAAAAACCAATAGATGAGCCACTATCTGATAAAATACATAGCATGTTTCCCACTCTCAAAGATGTTTAAACTTGTACTCTGCACATGACCACTTTATATTTTACTAGTATTTCCCACGTTCAATGCACATGGTTTTAATATATTAAAAAAATGTGTTTAAATAGAGAATATTATAAAAACTAAATTAAATATTATATATAATTTTTTGAATTATAGTATTTTACTTTATTTTTGAGATAGACACAAATGAAACATTATTGAATGAAAAGTCGACAAAATTATCAAACACGTCTAATTGTTTTCATTTATAAGACAAATTCACAGTACACAAATTAAACAATACAAATTGAGATAAAATAATCAATTACATATATGGCTAAAAAAAATCTCCATTGTTATAAAATATAAAGTAAGACTTTAAAAATAAAAAAAATGTTATAATTCAAAGTTGAAATCGAATCTTGAAACTTCTTTCTGTCCTCTTCATTCCTTTTCTTTCTGCAGAAAACTTAAAATTTATTCAAAATTCCTACAATTTTTTTTGTAAATTCAATCAATAGATTTACTAATAAAAAAATAAACAAACATATATAACAACCAAAATAGTATAGACCAAAAAAAAAACTCATACCCTAATTGTAAAAATTGGATCACTTCATTTATTCTTTTATAAACCAAAATTATGCATAAGTTTCCAACTAAGGAAATTAGCAAATTTTCAAAATTTGAAACCAACCCATTACGCATGAATTAAAAAATTAGTAGCATTTTTGAAAAATAAATAAATTTATAGCTCGTGGTCATCTATTTTCCAATATATCAATGAATGGTCATTCTGCTAGTTTATATTTTTAATTCATAAAGGAATAGTTACGTTTATTAATATTTAATTTAATGAAAGATTCATTAATTGGCGGAATTTTGATGTCAAATGATCCAAAAGTTTTAATATAATAATAATAATAATAATAATAATAATAATAATAATAATAATAATAATAATAATAAATTAGTTCTACCAAATTAGAATGATGGATTGGTTGTCAAAAAATAAAAACAGAATGCATGATTTTGGATGATATTATACATTTGATATATAACAATTTATGAAATATATTAAATTGTCTAGAACATATAAAAGAACGTGAAAATAAAAAATAATAGTGTAACATAGCTCAACACATAATATAATATTCTACATCTAAAAAATAAATTATAACATAAAATATAATATTATGTACATTGTTTGGCTTAGCTCGCTCTTTTAACCTAGTCCGATTACTAATATATGTTTGGTAATTTTCCATTAAAAAAAAAATTCATGGACTGTGCAATGTAAGATATAAATTTAGTTTGAAAAAATAAACTACATAGAGATTTAACTATTTAAAATATATTAATGTGATTAAATTTGAATATATATATATATATATAATATTTCAAATTGCAAATATATGTGTGTATTTAATTTCGAGACTATAAATATATTTATTCAAACATTTTAATATATTTAATTCAAAATTTATAATTTGTTCATTCAAAAAAATATCAGTTGGGATTCTTTGATATGAGATTACGTTAGTGTGAGAATTTAGGATGTTTGAGGGTTAATTGTTTAAAATATATTTCATATATTTAAAGTACCAAACTTAAAAATATTTAAATTTTTCTAGTTAAAAATATTTTATTTGATTTATTTAATATACTGAATTGACTTAAAAAAATTAAAATCTTTAAAAATTAAAATACATTTAATATTATACTAATAAAATTAGATAATTTTACCTAGAAATATATCACGCCAATAAATACAAGAGAAAACCCTAAAATATTCATTGCACCGACACCACTTCTTCTTCTCCTTCAGAATCTTCAGAATCTTCCTCACTAATTTCAGAAACATAAATTGTGAAAATTATCTACTTGATAGCGTGCACCGAAATATCACACAAAATCATTGACAATTTACAAATTAATTAACCATTTGAACTCTCACATGCATTTTCATTTTTCTTTTAATGGACTTCTGAAAATGGCTAGCTAAATTTGCCAAGTTTTGGGAAAATATTTATTTATTCTAAATCAGCATATGCATATAACTGATTTCCCATGCATAATACAAATTTTAAGGAAAAATATTTATTCTAAAATTATTGAATTTTCACTCTCACACTAACTTTTCTAACAGACGTTGTATAAAGTAGCTTCTATATATATAAATTAAAATTTTGTATATTAGTTAATTAACTAATCCTAAAATTAAGTTTTTGTTAATACAAAAAAACACGTTAAGTGGGAACAAATTTTACATACATGAACATTTTTTATTTATTTTTTACATTTTCTACATACATGAACATTTTATAATATAATAATTAATAACGGGAGCAATGTTTTATGATATAAGAAATAATAATTGCGCTAATAATACAATCTGTATCTTTGTATATAATTCATGTCGATATAATTTAAATGATTAGCTTTTCTCACCCAATTGGTACTTTTGTATACAAAAATCATTTTGTTGAAATATAGATAAATAATATATAAGAATATTTCTTAAAATTTATTTTATGGTGAATTATTAAGATATATCAAGATATAAAAATTAAGTTAATTAACATATTTATATATTTAGTAAAATATGTTGTACGTAATTTAAATAATATATATTTGCCAATTTGATTCTAATATCAACTAAACAATAAAAAATAGGTGATGCATATTTTTTTTTCTAAAAAAAACATTGATTCTTAATTTTCCTTAGCATCACGATTAGAAAAAAGTTAATTATTTTGAGATAAATATAAAATCAATATTTTACATCATACTTTCAAGAATTTTCTTTTATACCTAAAATAGATTACCGCAATTTTGTAATTTTGCAATATTAAGAAATCCCATATAGAATATTGATTGTACTATGCGATAAATATATAATTCACAAATATACATGTTTAAATAAAAAATTATAATAAAATTTAACGTGCACAAATTTTTAGAATACTTTTATTTTTTACTTGCCACATAAAATTAAGTTGTAGATGATGCACAATATTGTTATGATTGTAGAAAATGAAAATTCATAGGGAGAAAATTTATGAATCTCAAAATAAGGTCATGGTTAATGTTTGGTGCATATTTGTCCTATTTTATCGTAGGAATTTAGTATCTTTAGTATGTGTTTTTTCTTTGTTTTTATGTTGATTTTATGTTGCTTCCTTCGCTTTTGCTCTTTTGGTGAGTTATGTCAGGTTTGTACAAAACTTGAGCTTTTGTGTCTAAAAGCATGATTTTATGGTATAAAAGTGGCTAGGAGGCGAAGCTCCCAAACTGAAGCTCCCAACTGAAGCTTCCAACTGAATCTCCAGCTCATTGTTAGATCCTGAATCACTCGCTTCGCTGAGCTGGTTGGGGTCTCGCTGATGAACTGAACTGATGAAGGCAAGAGTTTGGAGCTACAACTGAAGAACTGAGAGCTGAGCTAGAGGCCCAACTTAAGTGATGAGCTGAAGTTTCCCAACTGAAGAAACCCAATTGATGAGTTGCAACTGATGAGAGAGCCAACTGAAGAGAAAAATTGAAAACCACAATTGAAGGGCCCCGCTGGCGCGTAACCCCCGCGACCGCGTGGCAGTGCTCACGGCGGAGCACCTCCGCGAGCATGCGGCACTCCAGCCCCGTGAGTGCGGGGCACGCTGTCGTCACAGGACGGTCAGTTCGTGCCCCTTTGATCAGTCCAGCCGCGATTAGTTCGAGCTCCAGCCGATCAATTTCAGCTATGTTTCATCAATTTTGATCTTTAATGCTCTCCACCACTTGGCCAGCTATGGAAATTAAATGCACACGGTTCTAGCCTAGGAGTAGGAGGAGTTGGGGGAACTATCGGCCAATAACTCCACCTTTTGCTTTTGTCTCTCTTCACCAATCAATCATCCGTCATCTCCATCCATTCACAGACTTCATTCCCTGCTGGGAGGGGGAAATTGACAACTTCCCTCTCCATCAATTCACCATTCACCAACACCACCATTCCAGAGAGAGAGAGAAGATGAGGAAAAGAGGCAAGAAAGCTTAAGCTCAAGGAAGAAGGCACGAGAAGAGGAGCCCAACTCCAAGCCGTCTGATGAACTCGTATTTTATACGGTTCTAGAGTTGTTAGTTGGTGTATTTTTGGAGATAAACCGTGTAATTGAGGGCATTTTATCTCGAGTTATAATTATTTCGTCGTGTCCTAGAGTTTGTCCCGTTTATGAGGTTTTTGAGCTTGAGTTGATAGAATTAGAGGTATGATATAGATTGGAGAGTCTTCGTGTCGAAGAAAGGTCCGGAACTGCCAGTCTGGAAGTTAGCACGGTCGTGCCTTATTGGACCAGGATGGCACGGTCGTGCCATATGAAGAGCACTAGACGAAGATGAGAACAGAACCTCCAGCACGGGCCGTGCGGGGCTGAGACACAACCGCACGGCTGTGCGACCCCAAGGAAGAATGCGAGGGTGCGGTTGTGCTGAGTTTCAACCTAATTTGCATAGTTGTTTTCTACTCGACGTAGGTTTCCTCCTCGGGTATAAAAAGCGGTGCTTGGTCGAATTTCGCACCAGCTTTTACGCTATTGGAGAGCAGAGAAAGCGGAGAAGAAGACGAAGAACACCGGAGATCGACTAAGATTGAAGATTCAACCCTGACACATAAGTTGTTTCTTAATTTTAGTTTGTTTAATCATGTTAGCTATGTTTGTCAAATTATTTCCTCCGGTTTGTAATTTGAACATGCGCGGCTAAACATCTTGAGATTCTAGGAATTGCTACAGTATGGATCATTGATTTTGATTATTAATATTGTTCCGTTTCTTTATATGTTTGTGTATCCTTGCTTTAATTATCTTGTGGAATTATCTAGCCAATAAATACGCATGCTTAGTTAATTGTCTATCACTCGAGAGAGGTTAAATTAATTAACCGATTAGGAGTACACAACACATAATTGCTAGATCGTGAGATTAGTGGATTATGTGAGGAGAATAAATCTTGTGAGTATTTTGGAGTGAAATGACAAATTAAATTCGAGAGATAAAATTTGGCATTTGATTTACGTTTAGGACTTACTCGAAAGAGAGGGACTTTACATTTATGTGATTCTTCTACAGATTTAGGAATTAAATTGGTCCAATATATTAATTGAAGTTGTTATATTCATATGGCTTTCCCTAGGATCCGTTTATCATCATAGTTCTTTGTCGTTTTATCTGCATTTGAGTTCTTCAGTTATTTAATTGTTTTGTTATTTTTATTTCGTAAGTCTATAAAGCTTATTTGGTTATCTATCTAGAGTGAAATAATTCATAATTAGGTTTTTAATCGGATTGCATGTCTAGTCCCTGTGGATACGATATATGTTCTCACCATGTTTTGCTATAATTTGCCTCGTACACTTGCGAGTCGTTTTTAAGTGAAATAAAAGAGCGAACACCGTCCGCGGAAGCTAGGCTTGCTCAAGGACTTCTATTTCTTGGTATTTCTTTCCTTATCTTAGCTTATTTGTGGGGATTTGTCCCAAAACTGACGAGACAAACAATATTGTAGGAATTTGTATTTTATTTATCTTTTGATTTATAAAATGAAGAACTTGTATGATGTTTGTGTTGCTTTGAGCATGATGGGCTAATTCCTACATTAGGGGGTAGATAATCGATTTAGTTTCGACCCATGCTTGTGATAGTTGATTTTTTATTGTTGGAATTGTGCTTGTTTATGTTGAATTCTTGATCACCACTTAGCATTACTAGGCTCTAATTGTTAGCCTTTACGTGGACTGGGTACATAAGTCTAATGGTTTGTATGATATAGCCGATGGGGGTTAATGATCGGCAGTGACAGTAAGTGAAGTTAAGCCACTTGAAGGGGTCTATTGTACGTCCAGAATTAACATAATCAATTTGAATCAAGCTAGGAGAGAAACCAATGAGAGAATCTACACCCTAATGCTCTTTTCATAATCTTTTCATCAATCTTTGTTATTGTTGGTGTTACTAGTTAATTTTACGTGCTTTTAATCAGTTGTTTAGTCAAAGCCATCCAATTCATGTTTAGAATGTTTAGGTTGTATTTAAATTCATGTACTTGTTAACAATTGTAACGTGAAGAGATAATCGCCCAGACGAAGCTTTCCTCGAGAGACACGACCTGAGTTAGCTCTCCGTCCTACAATCGACCTCGTCCTCTTGCGGGTCCGGATCGAAGTAATTGCGTAGGACAAATCGGAAACAAACAGTTAATACAATATAACATCAAAGAATTAACTATATACATAAAAGTTAACATCAAATTCTAAGATATTCCTTAAATACTATTTTTATATAGTTGAACCATTTTTTTATAGGGACGTGCATTAATCAATATTGAATAGTCCGAATTAAATATGTTTGGAATCTGCTTTGCATCTTATATCTTGCTTTCAACACAAACAATCAAATATAGAAAAAATTAATAAAAATAATAACAAAACCATAATTGTTAAAATGCATTCGTTGTTCCAAAAATTGAAATCACTGTAGATGTTGAACATCTTGTACATTAATTTTTGAATACAAATAAAAGGTGACATGATTGAACAACTATATCACGTGCAAATAAACTATATATAGATCATCTTGAATTGAACGAAGCTCTTAAACTCCCAATTCATGCCAACATCTGAAGCAAAACTGTAAAATGCGTGAAATTCTCTCTGCTGCAAAATAATAAAAGGGAAAAAAAAACAAAAAGTGACAAATTAATTAAAAAATATATGAGGTTTATTTAAAATACAAATAGAGCAAATAAAAAATTATAAACCTTGCAAATTCGAAGGTGAGTTCTTGCAAACATGTTGTATTTATAATCATGAGAGTGATCTATTATCAAAATTTTTTATATTTATTTATGGGAACCGTTTCATTAGATAAATTTGTGGATGTAATTATGATAAATTTTCCTTATATAAAATATAAAGATCAAGTTGATAGCTATATAATAAAGTAAACAAAAATATTTTAGTTTATAGAAAAGTTTGTGCATTATATATGTTACGTACATATAGCATACATATACTTATACTTACGGATGTCAATTTAGTCCGAAATTGATGGGCCGACTCGAAAAAACCGAAAAAAAGGTGGGTTAGGGCCACGAATTTCTAGCCCGAAAAAAATTTTAACCGATTCGGCCCGAACTGAATAGGCCTGAAATCGAAACGGGTTGGCCCGAAATCGAACGAGTTGGCCTGATTGACATCCCTATCTATATTTCTTTAGACTAACTAGTTATTATAATTTATCATGTTTTAATTTATTTAATTTATAATATTATTATTTCTTTTGATAAATGATAAATATTTTGAAGATGGAATCAAACATGAAGTTGAAAGGGCTTCAAATATTGTTAAAGTAGAAGAAGATTGTATTTCAAATTAGATGGAAGATTAAGCTATGAATAAATTTGTGGTGTAGTTTAAAATGATTATTTTTGGAATAACAAATTATGATTGAACATTATTGTCATTTTCATGTCATTTATTTTTGTTTTCTTTCATTTGATACAGTTTGATCTTAATTAAATTTTGTATTTGTCACGTTCTTTTCATTTTATCTTATTTTTCACGTATTAATTTATTTCAAGAATAAGAGATAATGATTATTTAGGAGAATTATCAAGATATAATTTATACTCGTAGAAAAAAATCATAAACATGTTGGCCCAACGGGCTAGCCTGAAAACCGAAGGATTAGGGTTAGAGCCGAAGATTTTGAGCCCGAAAAAAATTTTAACCGAATAGGCCCGAACCGAATAGGACCGGAACCGAAATCGGTTAGCTCGAAATCGAACGGGTTAGCCCGATTGACATCCCTACCTATACTATACATTGCAAAACCTTTTTTATATATATTGTAATTGATGTCAATCATCTGCAATTTAAAGAGACAAGTTATGTAAATGATCTCAATCATCAGCATAATTTTAATTTAAGTAAATGCGCTCCATTAATCATGTAATTTTTAATTGAATAATATAAGTGATCACCATTACGTGAATACTACAAATAAAATTAGATTTCATATTCTATATGGAAATAAGTTACAGATCTTGCACAAAATAGAATTAAAAATCAAATATAAATAAGATTTTGAAAATCCAACATCAATTAATTAATTAATATTAATTATTAATTATCTTAATATATATAAACTACTTTTATATATATTAAGATTATATGAGTAATTAATTATAACTTTAATACAATTAATACAATCTTAATATCTTAATATTAAAATTAAAATAAATTAATTACTAAATATTGTATGTGGTTTTGGCGGGAAAATTGTACTTCCTAAATAAGATATAACTATTCGCTTTTATATATATTAATATTAAGATTAAGATGTGGTTGAACAAATTTAAAATGTATCTAAAAATATAAATAAGTTACTATTCAAATACTTGATTAAATAATGACAAAATTATGCCCACATAAAATTATATAGAAAGATGACCCAAAATATTATTTTTCTTTATAATATGAAATTTTATTCATAATCAACGTTTTGTTATCCAATATACATAGGATTCATAGCTACTAATATATAATATTTAGAACTACAAATTTATACATTAAATCATTGCAACATATAATTGATAATATTTATTCTTAACCATTTTCTTAGATTGCAAACTGAAAAAAAAATCATAATCTTAAAATTTAAAGCAATTCATTATACATTGAACGAAAGGATGATTTTATTGGGATGATTATTTGTATTCCCAATATAATTAATTAAAGTGAAGAGTGGTGAATATTATTTGCAAGCCCTGCTGCTGGAGTTTGCTCACTCAGTGTACTACCAAACATCCATTGCTCCCAAAAGTTATAGAATTAACTCTTCTCTTGCCATAAAAAATTTATGAATTAGCTTGCAGTCTTCACTTCCTTCTATTCTTTGACACAAATGGCTTCATTTTTACCAAAAAAAAAAAATCCGCTTGATCAGTGGAGCCAGAAATAAAAAGATTTTTATTTTTGTTTTGGCTCATGGAGTTTTGTTTTTCCGTCTTCAAGCACAAAAATAAAATAAAATAGTTTCAAAGTGATGACTTCCATCTGGATTTGAAGATGAAGAAGTTGTTCGTGGACCATCTGAGACTAAAGAAAAACAGAGATAGGTGACATGTTTCAAGATTTAAAAGTTTTTCAATTTATCATTTTCTTTTCAATTTTCTTTGACTCTTTGCCCTCAATTTCATTTTCACTATTCTTCATATGCGCTTTGATAAGTACCAAATGGGCTGCTATCTGTGTAGATCTACGAATGATATTGAATTTTTTTGTTGTATTTTATCTTGTTTGGGTGTTTGAAAATGATTCCAACTTTTATTTTCCTTCAACAGGCAATGCTTAATCTTGACAAAAAGAAAAGATCATTATCCATGAAAAAATGAATAGATCATCGAAATTTATGCACAAAATCTATATGGCGTAAAGGTATGCAAAAATACGTCAAAATGTCATTTGAAATTTAACCTGTATCAGTATTTAATTTATGTGTTAGCAACACACTATAAAGTATTTTTATCAAACACACAATATGAATTAATTTTAGCAAAACTCCACACCTTATTTTGATTAAAATAATAATAATTTTTTAAAAAATCAAACTTAAAACCTTATAAAACCAATTAGTATTAGGAATTTGTATGTTCTCTATGCTTAGCATTTTTAACAAAATATAAATATATTTATTTGTGGATATATATGATTCAAATCTTCATGTTTAGTATGTTGTTATAAGTTTTGGTCTAATTTCATTAATTTGAATCAAAATGTTAAAGCTTATATCGTATATTTAATATAAGAATTCGATCATGAAAAATATAGAATTAGACATTATAAAAGATATAAAATTATAAATATATTTGGTATATAATAGAAATACAACCTACCTGAAAACTTTCTTAATTTTTCTGTATTAGTTATTTGTTAACTTAAATCGTGAATTGGTCGACTTACTCCCAACTTTTTTTTGTTTCAAGATCCTGAGAAAATCAGTCTCCAAACCAATTGCAGAGCTTCAAAGTAGAAATATGGATATACCACTCTGCAAAATTAAAAAAAAAAATAGAGAGAGAAATCAGATTTTCAATTTTACAAATATTGTAAGTTTGTAATATATTGCATATATTGAAGCTGACATTTCTAATAAGTAATGCAAACACACAACACTAAATGAGAATGGCAAAAATGAGACAAACTTGGTGGAGTAATCATATTTATGGACTTAAAAAGTAAAATGGCTCCAATTTTTTCGATTTTGAATTTCAAGTCGTTTCAAATTTCTCCTGGACAGATCCAAAGGTCTGTATATATATTGTAAGTGAGTGATGGTGATTCTGGAAAGATCTCATGTAAAAATAATAATAAAAAAAATTCTAAAAATAATTTTTTTTGCATGAAATGAGTTGATTATATGGTTTTAGGCCGGAAATTGGGGATCACTATTTTGTTATAATATAGATATAAATTATAATTAAGGGATTGGTAATTACTAGATATTGTAGATATAGATATAGATTACTAATTAAGGAATTGATAATTACTAGATATTGTAGGATTGAGACTATTTAGTCATAATATAGATATAGATATGTAGATTACTAATTAAGGATCCATAGTTACTAGATATTGTAGGATCAGGACTATTTTGTCATAATATAGATATAGATATATAGATTACTAATTAAGGATTCATAATTACTAGATATTGTAGGATTGGGACTATTAAGGATCCATTCTTTAATGCTACAATCACTTTGAAGGTACAGTCCATTTGGTCCACTAGGGCTTGATGGTGCTGCTAGAGTTTTTATTTTGTTTAATAGTAGTATAACACAAGATTAAATCGTTTCAATTTGTGAAGGATGCTAAAAAGGTACCTAACTACTTGAAATATTTATACTGTCATGTTGTTTGTTCATTTTATATCATTTTTTTTAAAAAACCTAAATTATTCATATGTTTTTTAGTTCTATGAAATATTACATTGACGTCTTCTCTCTATGTTACATCGATTTTATTTAATCGAACCTTTTATTATTTTTTTAGAGGAGCCATTTAATTTCATCCATAAATAAGATTATGATTGTCATTTTGATATTGTATTCTTCTTTTGCATCACCATGCCTTTTCGCATTACATATAGCATGTATTGTTGCTATTGATATTATTCATTTATTTTTTTTCCTTTCTCTTTTCCGTATGATCTATTTTTGCAGCTTGCCATCACATGATTCAATAGATCAAGGTGGAGATGATTTTAATAATGAACAACCGATTGGAGAAGTAAGAAATCATCATAGATTCAAAATTTTCGGCGTAGGTTGAATGTAAGCTCAAAATGAAACCAGGATGGGTCACTGATGTAGTTTCTAAATTATATTTAGTTATTCTTATATAAAACATGATTTGTATATCTACATTGTTGCTATATAAATGTAATTTTTATTATCTGATTGAATGAGAATTAGTTATTCCTTCTACACTATATATCATTATGTTGATTACAAATATTTCACATGTAGTATTATGTTATTTATAAAAACTTTTTATTACAATAATCATATATATCTCAAGTATTAAAACTATTGTCGATGTTTTTAAATAATTATTTTTGTAGAATTCAATTGATTTAGATCTAATAAATGTTATTATTCAGAAATAATTGTATAGACTGATAATGCAAAAAATTATAAATAGTTTAATTTATAAAAAATATTTTTTTTATTTTATTTATCATTACATTTGCTAAAGATTCGTAGCATTGTATATTATTATTTATTTAATATTAGCTCAAATTTCAATTACACATCTTCATCTCGCTTCAATAGCAATTCTTTAAGACATTATGATAATAAATATATTGATAATAAAATAACATTACTATATTATTTTATTCTCTATATATTGATAATGCAATTTATAAATGTTATGTATTTTATGGTGTTGTATTTCGATATTGACAAATGATACTTAGGTAAACAATATAAAAATCTCAATTTAAAGTGTAGCAAAGTTACCCAAAATATATGAAGTAGCTTAAATTTAAAAATAAATAGTTTATCAATAGACTTATTAATTATACTAATTGATTATATATTTTTTCTACATAGACTATGTATATACCTTCCTAATTTGTTGTTAATCTATATTTTAAAAATAACAATAATGGAGTATAATGAATATAAATTATATGCATTATTTATAATGGCTAATCTTATATATTCGAAGTTTAAGAAATCTTAAACCAATTAATACATCTGATGGGGTAATCTCATCAAACACACTGTATATCATATTGATTTTTGTAAATTTTCGTGCAATATAGGAAAACATTAAATCAATTCATTCTTAAATTTTCAGTATTGTTGATTTTATATATAGTAAAAAAATAAAAAAAATTTAAATTTGTTGTCATGTATTAGAATTTAAATTTAATGTTTGACAATCGACATCCTCGTCACAATCAATTTATGACACTTTAAAGATCACAGATATGTCACCCCAATAATATGTACAAAAATTAAATATTCTCTCTCTCTCTCTCTCTCTCTCTCTCTCTCTCTCTCTATTTTGTGTCCATGAAGTTTTGCAGAAATCATAAAATTAATTTAATTTTTAATATTCTTTAACCAATTTATACTTATGTAATTACGTTTTTAATATTTTTTGGAAGTAATATGCATATACATACATATATATATAATAATTTATTTTTTTGAAATATGTATTTATACAATTGTAAATAATAAACTTAAATAATTAGGAAATTTTTTTCACCAGTGTTGTATACATGTTAGCATAACTTTTATGTTACATTGTAGAATAAATTAAAGTATTTTATCTATTTTTATATTTTTTAAAAGAAAATGTGTAAGACCATTTTATGATACAAATTCATAAGACGAGCTAAAATTAGGATCCAAACTCATATTCACCTGCACACATTTGCAATTTGTAAAGTGCTTGGTCTTAAAGATTGTAGACTTTAAAAGTTTGTTATATAAATTTTAGTGTGAATGTATGAATTATCAATTCAGGACCTGAAAGATAGGTAATTTATCGATTCAGGACCTGAAAGATGAAAACTCTCAATCCAGGATCCGAAAGATAAAAATTCTCAATCCACGACCTCAAAAATCATGAATTTTGATTTCTATTTATTTTTTAATTAATTATAACAATTTCTTTATTAGATTTAATAGATAATTAATGAAGGAATTTTCATTGAAAATTAATATAAAATTAATTTAAAATAAAAGAAAATCAAAATTCATGATTTTTGAGGTCCTAGATTGATAATTTTCATCTTTCGAGTCCTGAATTGAGAATTTTTATCTTTCAGGTCCTGAATCGATAGATTACCCATCTTTTGGGTCCTGAATGGACAATTCTCCTTACGTTTTATAATAAATGTACCTATCTTAGATCTGTGCATCGTACGGTGAGTCATTTTAGTTGCTATATATTGTAGGATCGGGACTATTTTGTTATACTATAGATATAAATATAGATTACTAATTAAGGGATTGATATTTATTAGATATTGCAGGATTGAGATTATTTTGTTATAATATAGATATTGTAGGATTGATAATTACTAGATATGTAGGATTGTGACTAATTTAATAAATAATACCATGTGTACTTTGCAGGATTCTAAACATGATAAAATCAGTTAAATTATAATAAAAATAAAATAAAAGTAATAATTACACAAAAAAAAAACTATTTGTAAATTTTTTTTTGGGTCAAAGTTTTTCACATAAAGATTTATAAATTTAAATAATGCTTATTCAATGATTGATCCTATGGCCTATAAGTGTTTGGATGAGCATTAAACCACTGTTCCAAATTTTATTTTATATTTTAATGTGATCTTTATTATATTATAAATAGTAATATATGATAATTATCAAAATTAAAAATGTCTGGGCTCCGCCTAAGTCCTGCCTAGACTGTCTAGAAACTAGGCGTCCCACGGTCATCCGACTAGCGCCTAGCGAGTTATGCAATCTTGGCTATAATATATGATTGCTACATAAATGAAATGTGTAATTTCAATTAAACTTCGATCTATTTTAATTCGATCGAAAATAAATGGGATGTTTAATTACACAAAAAAAAAAACTATTTGTAAATTTTTTTTTGGGTCAAAGTTTTTCACATAAAGATTTATAAATTTAAATAATGCTTATTCAATGATTGATCCTATGGCCTATAAGTGTTTGGATGAGCATTAAACCACTGTTCCAAATTTTATTTTATATTTTAATGTGATCTTTATTATATTATAAATAGTAATATATGATAATTATCAAAATTAAAAATGTCTGGGCTCCGCCTAAGTCCTGCCTAGACTGTCTAGAAACTAGGCGTCCCACGGTCATCCGACTAGCGCCTAGCGAGTTATGCAATCTTGGCTATAATATATGATTGCTACATAAATGAAATGTGTAATTTCAATTAAACTTCGATCTATTTTAATTCGATCGAAAATAAATGGGATGTTTAATTTACAAAGAAGTTTCAATTTATGTTAAATTACAAAAATTAAATTGTGATGTTTAAAATAAAAAAGGGGTGAAAATCGTAATTTTAGAGCCAACTAATTACCCTTATATATTTCGCAAATTCTCATGTACATAAGATGTATATCAGACGATCAAACGCATTGACCAGGTCAACGTGCGATGACTCGGTCAATGTGTTGACCAAAAAAATCGTCAAAATGTGTGATACTTTTTAGGGATATATATCATATTTTTTTTTTTAATTTTGAGTAATATTTTATAATATTATGATTGATACTGATTTTGATATTTTTTTCTTTTTTTTTCTCGTCGATACTTTCTAATGATGCAAGTGATACTTTTTGGCTTTTGATTGATATTTTTTAGTGCTACAATTAATATTCATTTTGATACTTTTTTGGTCAATGCATTGACCGGATCAAGACGTTAACCGTTTGATGTGCACTTAGTACACACAAGATCTGCCCTTTATATTTAATAATCAGTTTGAATTTGGGTTACTTAGATCCTGGTCTGAAGATTCAATTGGCGGCTTGTGACTCATCAGATGTCTTACGCAAGTAGGTTTTTTTTTTTTTTTGAGGAATTTTTTTTGACATGTACAAATCAAGATTCTGATTTAAATACAAATAAAATTATAAATGTGAAATGTGCCATTAAATATGATTTTTAATCTTTAAGCAAAGGAAAAAAGGTACTTTCACTCGGAACTGCAATTGGTACGTGTTTTACGACCAAAATATTGATACTATCCTAAAAATATATACATTATCCGTGTTGACCGAAATGCATAGACCTCCATTGTAGTGATTTGATTTATCTGTTGCATTTTCATGTTTCGTTCCACTGATATATACTTTGTTATATTTATAATATCATCTAATATAATGGTGGTGATCCAACACACTTGTGCGTGAGGACAAATAGTAATAATAATAATAATAATAATAATAATAATAATAATAATAATAATAATAATAATAATAATAATAATAATAGTTGGTAGATTCCGTTTTTTTCTCTAGAGCAAAATTCTACTTTAGAGTAAAAGAGGGAAAAAAGTTCCTCCAACAGCTGTTCAACTTGGGACTGTAAAATAGAGGTAGAGTTTTTTTCTCTATTAATAGAGATGTACTGTAGCGACTTCATAACTGTTCATTTCCTTTTTTTTTTTTTGGATATATGTAATCTGTTGTTTAGCAGGGAAAAATTGTTCCTTTTTTTTGTAGATTAATATTGTAAAAATCTGTTAATTTATATGATTTATATTAATTTATATGATTTAATATATGATTTAATATATGTAAAAATCTGTTAAGTTTTGGTTTGTATTTTTGTTTCACAATTTTTTCTTTTTTTTTTGTTAATTTATATGATTTATATTTATATTTATTAATCTTATACTTGAATTTATTTCTTCCTTAAAAACATTAACATAAAAAATTGTATATCAAAACAAAATGACATCAAAATAAAAGGGCATTTAATAAGATTACATAATAAAACTACTAGATATAAAAAGAAAAAAAATAGAAAGCATTAAAAATACAAATAAAACATTGAAAAATACACTAGAAAAATACTAATCATACAACACTTGAAATATAAATAAAGCAACACAATAATATTATCTAATAATCAGATAGACCACCCCCACTTCCTCCTCCAACATCTGAAAAATCCATTCCAAACACGTTAAAAGTAGAGTTGGCTTGTAGTTCCTGCCTACGCTTGTGCATAATTGCTTGTTGCTCTAATCGAATATGTTCACAACGTTCTGGATCATCAATGGTGGCAAGATTGGTCAGTAAAATTTTGTCATCTCTTTTTAATTCATCTAGGCATTGTCTACGCCTCTGAGCCTCCAATTTTTTCTCCTGCATCTCAAGATAAATATCTTTTTTGCATATCCAACAACAAGTAGTTCACGCAATTTTTCATTTTCTTCCTTGAAGGTATTCGCTGCACTAGAGACGTCTTCTTGTTGTTTCTCTTTAATTTGGACTTCTTAACACCCTCTGGTCACTTGGATGAACTACTGCCACCACTACTTAAATTGATCTCGAAGTCAGACAATGAATCATGAGGAGTGTTCGAAACATTTTCTTCTACAGATAAAGGGACTCTCCCTACAGTTTCAACCTGCACAAAATTTTTTAGTATAGACCACACATGTTGAAATTTGAAACCGCTGGCATAACCTTCGTGCGTCATTAACTGCTCATTTTCACGGTCAAGTTGCATACAAAAATAACAATAATTAATAGAGTAAGAGAAATAAATAGGGGAAGAAAATTTATAAATAAATACTTACAATTGTTTGTTCATTTGCACCACTTGGATTCAGTAATTCAATTTGTTGCACACAACCGTTCAATTTTTTGACTTCTTTCAAAATGACCTGCATGCGGCATTGCAACGATTTTTGCATACGATCAACAATATGAGGGGAAGATCTTTGACTGTGGTAGTTTTCTGTAATACGGCTCCAAAACCTTTCTTTTGATTGGTTATTACTCACATTGCCATCTTGTGAGACGTCAAGATAGACACGACAAATATGTTTATCTTCTGTGGTATTGAAATTGGAAGTGCGAGGCTTATGCTGAGACATTTTAGAAAGTATGCTAAGATGATATGATTTTGGGAATGTGATGAAGAATGTGTAGAGATATGTGATCTATTTATAGACCAAGTGAAGAAGGAACATGGATGGTGGAGATTTAAAGAATAAAGATGGATGGCCCGGATTTAATGCACAAGGATTGTGCTTGTTTGGAGCCACATTGATTACATTATATAATGAACATTTGTATCTAGCTAATTCTTCACCTCAATACCTCATTTTCCTTTTCATAATCATATTTATTTTTGAAGAAAATGAATTTCGATTCGTCTTCTACTTCTTCTCATTATTCTCCCTCTTCCTCATCTGACGAAGAGACCAAAATTATGATGGAAGATTTCGAAACAGAAGAAAAAATAATAATACAACAAATATATCATGGCAATCGAATGCTAGCTGAAGCTCTTATGTCACAAGGTTCCCAAAGTTCCCATGGAGACTCAGTTCCGGGGCACAGAACAATTTATTGTGATCGAGGAGCGGCAGCAATAAACCTCTTCAACGACTATTTTTCTGAAAATCCAACATATAATGAAGAGCATTTTCGTCGACGCTATCGAATGTCACGAAATTTGTTCTTGCATATTGTTGATGCTCTCAAAAATCATGATCGTTACTTTGTGCAACGAAGGAACGCAGCTAGGAGGCAAGGTTTGTCTACTCTTCAAAAAGTAACAGCTGCATTTCGTATCCTAGCTTATGCATCCCCAGCAGATGCAACTGATGAGTACCTCAAAATTGAGGAATCTACTGCAATTGAATGTGTCAAGAAATTTTGTCATGCTATCAGAGAGATATTTACAGGAGAATATCTAAGAGCGCCCAATGCCAGTTGACAGATGGTTTATTTTACTTTCAAAACCTACTGTGATGTGTTTCAATATTTATAACTCGTGTGAATGCCTACAAGTGTACAAGCATGTGTTTGTAGATAAGATGAGGTCGATCCACAGGGAAATGGAATAAAATTCAGACAACGCAAATACCACGACGTGAAAAGAGCGAAATATCTAGACGAACACTAAGAAGAGGGTGTGTTTTAACTAAATTAAAATGCCAAACAAGAACAAAAGACATAAACATATAAACAACAAGAATTATCAATATAATTTTCACTTAAGAGACAATACCAAACAAGGGAGAGCTTTGGAGATGATAAACAAGGCGAAACTCTAGGACATGGCTACACAACACTCATATTGACCTACAAAGTGGGAATACATACATATTTATGCAAAGTTCATAGATAGGAAGACCACGAAAATAGTAAGAGCATCTCTCGAATATCTCTTAAATTGCGAATGCGACAAAGATGGCTATCTCTAACGCATTCTAAGGTCGCACCTACAAAAGGCTCTAAGGGTCACATTTCCTTCCACATAATGACATTCGACTAAGAAGACAAATATGAAGATTCGATCCAAGCATGCTTATGATCACGGGATTGACTAGATGCAAGTGATTCATACATGTGATGTTAGTGAGATGGCCAACCAAACAACATCATTCAAGCTCTAGCATAGATCAAAACCTTGACAAAGCAACAACACATATATACATCCCAAATCAAAGATCAATATTCATATTGTTTCACCACATCTTAGAGCCCTAAGGCTCTAGCCAACCATATTCACAATAAAATCAAGATTACAAGAAGAAAAACAATAACCCATTCTAAATACAAGTCTAAGAAGAGAGAAGAAGTGATAGAACCCAATGTAGAGTACTCCTTCTTCGATCCTATGGCTTGGATGCTCAAATGGATGGTTGAATCTTCAATATTCTTCTTGATCTTCAAAAATCCCTTCTCTTGCTATTTCTCCAAGTGATTTTCGTTCCTTAGGGTGTATGGTTTTTTATTTTGAAATGCCCAAATGATATATAAATGAATAGACCAATAATTGGATGCTAAAAGTCACTTTTTATTTTCGTCTGTGCGGAACTCGACCCCAGGAACTCGCGTTTGAGGGACGAGTTTGGAACAAAGGAAATCAGGTCTCTGAAGGCTCTGCAACACGGGATGTAGGTCGCGTTTCGGGGTCGCATTTCGACTGAAGGCCGAGGCGCGACCCCAGTAACTCGCGCTTTGGACCCGCGTTTCGCCTGAAGAAAATCGGCTCTCTAAAGTGTCTGCAAAGCGAGCTTCCGGTCGCGTTTGGGGGTTGCGTTTTGGTTCAAGGCCGAGGCGCGACCCCCATAGGTCGCGTTTCTCTGTCGCGTGGCGCCGTGCATTTGAAGTGCGACCCCCTGAAGTCGCGTTTGGGGGTCGCGTCTTCAAGCGTTGGTCGTTTTCTTGCTCGTTTCTTTATTTTTCCATGCCCTGTGTATTCCTTGTTGATCCCATTATCAATTTGACTTTGTTTTTGCTCTTTTAGATCCCAAAAATTCCCTATATTGGCCACATTTCATTAAACAAAAGATTTAACAAAAATAAACAATATATACAACATATATACAAGATAACCAAGTGCAAGAGTACTCAAAATGAGTCCAAATGAGAGTAATTTATGCACTCATCAACTCCCCCAAACTTAAACATTTGTTTGTCCTCAAACAAAAATAAGAGTAGAAGGACAAGGAAATTGAGCATATTGGAATCAAGATAGCATTTTGCTTCAAAAATCAGAAGATAAAAGTTGCATAGATGATAGCGGCAATCAATCATAAACAAGATCATCAAAATCATCATGATACAATTTGCGAAGTTCAAACTCTCTCAAGGTTCAATAGACGGTCATTCTCGAGTGTATAGGCTAGAGTTGTATCGCTCAAGGTCGAGAGTGCACTAGAATTCTACCATATGCTTGCCAAGTGACTTCTATCTCCACTACTTAGTGTGTGTTCTCAACCAAGAATCATTAAGGTCTTTTGGGGTTGTATTAAAGGCCTTTCGGAAAGGTAGGTATATATTTGGCTAAGTGACTTCCCAACATTACCAATTTCATTATCAAGCAAGTAGAACAAATCAAGTTCTCTTCTACCCTTATTTCTTCACAACCCAAATCTCTTTGAGATTTTCCAAATTTCTTACAATATTTCATACTTTCTTGTTTGTGATGCATATATAGAACTATCTTTCTTTTGCTTCATTTTCAAATGTAAACAAGATGATTCGCTTCTTTGTGTTCTTTTCCATCACATGAGTATTCATTGTTTTATATCTTCCCTTCTACAAGATTTCTCAAAAGATTTATTTGAAAAAGCCCACACAAATCTTGCCAAATACTCCATTCCTCACCCAACAAAATCAATAAAATAATTTCAAGGCTCAAAGGGCTTGCAAGGGATTAAATTTATATTGGAAGGTTAAGAATTTGGATTTGCATGAGGCTTAGACAACAAATGGCCTTAAATCATTTTCTAGAGATCAAACACACCCATGTAGCCTCAATCAAGTCACAAAGCAAGTTCTAGAGAAAACTTAGTGCACAATGAAGACCATCAAACACTCAACAAGGAAAAGATTTCACTCATGTAATCTTTGGATCAAAATTTCCTCACGGTAAGTTTTTCCTTCCCAAATTGTACTTTTGAGACCTTAAAGAACTTTGATTACAAAATCATGCCATGACATCATGCTTTTTATCAAAATTTTGCAAAAAAATTTCAACATATGCTCATGCTCATCAAGGATTTCAATTTCATCAATTATCATGCTCTCATAACTCCTATTATTGTTATAAGAACATACACCTGTTTAAGTCAAAACATCCCCAATCCACAATCATAAGGCAATTGAACAAAAACATAGATAAAATATCACATGCTCATGAAGCAAAACGGCATGTGATCTCATTATCTAACAACTACCATCATCCATACATTCCAATGAAAGCATAAAAGTCCTAACATAATCCAAACATAAATAAAAACATAAGCATGCTAGCATGCTTCAATATCCGAAAGCATAAATAAATAAATAAGTCTTATGAAATAAAGTGGTAAAAATGAGCAGAAAAGATCCTTGCCAACCACTACTCTCTCTCCCTCCCCCAAACTTATTTCAATCCAAAGGAGGAAATAAGTTTGGAGGCAAAAAGGTGGTGGCAAGGGTCACTAACGGCTCAGTGGGGTGGATGCTGCTGGTGGTGCAGAGATTGCTGCGGGAACTGCTGTGAAGTGGATGACGGCATAAATTGTGAGGTCTGGAACTGTTGAAACTGCTACGAGGAGGTAGCCATGAACTGCCCAGTCGGCATCTGCTGAAATTGCTGAGAGGAGGAGGAGGAAGCCAAAAACTGTCCAGTCGGAAATTGCTGCATCGACTGGAAAGGCTGTTGCTGGAACTACTGCTGTGGCTGGTAGGAATTGCAGGGAGTCATCTGCTGGTGCTGAGATGGGGTATAGGGCTGCTGCTGTGACCCAGACCCGGTGTTCATGCCCCTGAAGATCCCGGCTAGGTCCTGTATCTCTGATCGGAACGAGCCCATATTATCAGCAAGACCCCTGATGTCCCCTCTGAGGCCCGTGAATCTCTCGTCAATGTCTGTCTGTATGGCATGAAATCTATCGTCTACGCTAGACTGAATCTGTCACATCCTGCCATACATGTCGTGTCAGATATCATCGAACTTCGTGTACATGTCCTGCCTCAGCGCGCCGAACTCGTCGTGCACGTCACTTCTCCAATGCTGCATGGTCTCATCCATGGAAGTCATGTACCCATCCAATGCGTCAAAACGACCAGCAATCTGCTCTTCCGAGTACCGCCGGCCTCGTCTAAATGCGGCTGTGGAAGATCCCTCTCCCGCATTGTCACCACCGACCTCTCCTTGGTCCTCAACGGATGCTCGAATGCCTCTTGGTACTCCAGCTGCAACAATAGCCGCCAAATGAGCGACTGTCTCCATCTTCCAATTGGTCCTCTCTTGATAGTTCGACACATGAGTTAGCGTCGTGTTGGACAATGAGAATGTCCTCCAGTTCTTATGTTCAGCAGATATGTGTGTAAGTCTGAGCTCAAGATCTTCACATTCCTCAAATAGTTGAGGTTCAACAACCTCAACCCTCTGTTATCAAGATAATCCTTAAGATTGATGCCGAAGTGTTCGGCAATCGGAGTGACCATCCCTTCAATGCAAATGTGCCAGCTGTCAAGGTGTGATTGTCTGTAGAGCTACTCCATGAGGAAAGCACCAAAGTTCAAATGGACCCCATTCAACATGGCCCAAAGTGCAAACAGCCTGGAAGTCCTCAACCCGTTGTTTTCTCTTCGTGCAAACACTGTGTTTGCCAAGATGCAGTGTAGGTATCGGAAAACCGGATTAGGCATTGCAGATGCCTTTGCTGTGCTGGAGTTGTATTTTTCTGTTTCGGACTCTGTGAGGCATAGGAGTCAGTATGCAACATCTTGATTATATTCCCGAGGTTGGTGATAGATACCGTCTGTAGGGGCATTGAAAATCTCATTCAACTGATCAACAGTGAGCTGACGGTCCGTGTTTCCCATCCGGAAGGTACATTTGACCGGCCCCTTCTTTGTCGTCCTCTTCATCTCGAATGTGCTCAGCAGCTCTCTAACCAAGAGAGGAAACGTCATGCAATTCCTATTCATGGCCTGGAGCCATCCCATTTGGTCTAAGAGTCTCCACACATCGTCCTTGATCCCAAGTGCCTCACACGTGTCGCTGCACATAAACCTGGTTGTAACAAGGTTGACATTGAAAAACCTCTGCCAATTCTCATAGTACTCATCACTTCCGAGGTAGATGCGAAATCGGATCGGATGATTAACCGCCAAATCCTCATCTTGTTCTTCATCTTGGGCTTCAATTTCCGGATCGGACTTAGATTCGGGTTCGGCTCTTCGTGATGATTTTCTACCTCGTCGTGGAATTTTTGGTGTGTAGGGTGGTACCTACAAAAGATTGGAACAAGGTTTAGGCAAAATAAGAGAAATCATTTCCTTAATTGTAACAAAGTTGGATGTGGTTTCAAGTGTATGACAATATCTAAAGTATCCCACATTTAACTTTGTTTGAACAAAATTTGTGATTCTCATTAGCAAATCATGCTCTTATAATGTCATTCATTCTTCAAAGCGTTCACAAATTAACATTACAACAAAGCATAATAAAAGGAGCACAAATTTTATCTTGACAAATGAGGCCTAAAGCCATGTGTGACAATATCAACTACCAATCAAGACAAAAAGTGTTTTCTCCAAACCAAACATTGTTCCAACATGCTCCATTTTTCTCTCCATACTTTATACAACCTTAGTGCACCATACCAAATTCAACATGGGACCAATTTAGGTAAAAGAGAGGTTTGAGATAGATATGACAATGTCAAAAGCTTCATAGCAACATGGATCTAATGGACAGATGGTTTATTTTACTTTCAAAACCTACTATGATGTGTTTCAATATTTATAACTCGTGTCAATGCCTACAAGTGTACAAGCATGTCTTTGTAGATAAGATGATACGAGGTCGATCCACAGAGAAATGGAATAAAATTCAGACAACGCAAATACCACGACGTGAAAAGAGTGAAATATCTAGACGAACACTAAGGAGAGGGTGTGTTTTAACTAAATTAAAATGCCAAGCAAGAACAAAAGACATAAACACATAAACAACAAGAATTATCAATATAATTTTCACTTAAGAGACAATACCAAACAAGGGGGAGCTTTGGAGATGATAAATAAGGCGAAACTCTAGGACATGGCTACACAACACTCATATTGAGCTACAAAGTGGGAATACATATATATTTATGCAAAGTTCATAGATAGGAAGACCACGAAAATAGTAAGAGCATCTCTTGAATATCTCTTAAATTGCGAATGCGACAAAGATGACTATCTCTAACGCATCCTAAGGTCGCACCTACAAAAGGCTCTAAGGGTCACATTTCCTTCCACATAATGACATTCGACTAAGAAGACAAATATGAAGATTCGATCCAAACATACTTATGATCACGGGATTGACTAGATGCAAGTGATTCATACATGTGATGTTAGTGAGATGGCCAACCAAACAACATCATTCAAGCCCTAGCATAGATCAAAACCTTGACAAAGCAACAACACATATATACATCCCAAATCAAAGATCAATATTCACATTGTTTCACCACATCCTAGAGCCCTAAGGCTCTAGCCAACCATATTCATAATAAAATCAAGATTACAAGAAGAAAAACAATAACCCATTCTAAATACAAGTCTAAGAAGAGAGAAGAAGTGATAGAACCCAATGTAGAGTACTCCTTCTTCGATCCTATGGCTTGGATGCTCAAATGGATGGTTGAATCTTCAATCTTCTTCTTGATCTTCAAAAATCCCTTCTCTTGCTATTTCTCCAAGTGATTTTCGTGGTGTATGGTTTTTTATTTTGAAATGCCCAAATGATATATAAATGAATGGACCAATAATTGGATGCCAAAAGTCACTTTTTATTTTCGTCTGTGCGGAACTCGATCCCAGGAACTCGCGTTTGAGGGTCGAGTTTGGAACAAAGGAAATCAGTTCTCTGAAGGCTCTGCAACACGGGATGTAGGTCGCGTTTCGGGGTCGCATTTCGACTGAAGGTCGAGGTGCGACCCCAGTAACTCGCGCTTTGGACCCGCGTTTCGCCTGAAGAAAATCGGCTCTTTGAACTGTCTGCAAAGCGAGCTTCCGGTCGCATTTGGGGGTCGCGTTTTGGCTCAAGGCCGAGGCGCAACCCCCCTAGGTCGCGTTTCTCGGTCGCGTGGCGCCGTGTATTTGAAGCGCGACCCCCTGAAGTCGCGTTTGGGGGTTGCGTCTTCAAGTGTTGCTCGTTTTCTTGCTCGTTTCTCCATTTTTCCATGCCTTGTGTATTCGTTGTTGATCTCATTATCAATTTGACTTTGTTTTTGCTCTTTTAGATCCCAAAAATTCCCTATATTGGCCACATTTCATTAAACAAAAGATTTAACAAAAATAAACAATATATACAACATATATACAAGATAACCAAGTGCAAGAGCACTCAAAATGAGTCCAAATGAGTATAATTTATGCACTCATAACCAGTGATGTTGCTAGACTACTTCATATTGGTGAGCAACGTGGCTTCCCAGGAATGTTGGGCAGTCTCGATTGCATGCATTAGAAGTGGAAAAATTGTCCAACAGTTTGGGCAGGACAATATTCTGGTCGGAGTGGATCCCCAACAATTATTCTTGAAGCGGTAGCTGATTATGATCTCTGGATTTGACATGCATATTTCGGGATGCCAGGATCCAACAATGACATTAATGTGTTGGAGACATCTCATCTCTTCTCTAACCTTGCTAGAGGCATTGCACCTCCTGCACATTATGTTATTGGTGGAAAAGAATACGATATGGGATATTATCTAGCTGATAATATATACCCAAATTGGTCATTTCTTGTACAAACTATCCATGCACCAAGTGGTCCGAAGAAAGCATATTTTGCCAAAAAAAAAAGAAGCGTGTAGAAAAGACGTGGAGCGTGCATTTGGAGTTCTTCAAAGTCGATTTGCTATTGTTGCAAATCCAGCACGTTTTTGGGAGAAAAATGTGTTGCACGATATTATGGCAGCATGCATAATAATGCATAATATCATAATCGAAGATGAGCGAGATCTTGACGCTCCAATTCAAGAAGCAAGGGAGGTGCCATCTCCGGATTGCGAATTTGTTGGCAATGAGGATACTCAATTTCAAAATTTTCTTACTCGGTTTAGACAAATCAAAAATGCCAATGCTCATTTGGCACTTTGAATTGCATTAATCGACCATTTATGGGAAAATTATTCTAATTCAGAGTTTTAGAAAAAATAGTATGTAATTTGTGTGTTTTATTTTGTGCCTTATATTGTCATGTTTTTTTTAATGTTGTAATATTATAGTTTGTACTTTTTATTTATATTTGCAATATTAGTATGTAATTGTGCTTGTTTGCAATATTATTATAAAATGTTTCCATGTTTTATTATTATTTAGTTTCAGAAATTTTAATAGTTATTTTTGTTGGGAAAATATTGATTAAAGTAAATATATAAAAAGGAATAATATGGAATATTCATTTTTAGAGTAGAATTTAGAGAAAACTGTTGGAGATGAAGTGAGGACCATGCTGTATAATGGAGATAGAGGTGCTGTAAAATAGAGTCAACTGTTGGAGATGGCCTTAAATCATCCAAATCAAGGTGAGCAATAAAATATGAGAGCGACTATTTACATTACTAATTTTACTCTTTGCATCACAAAAGAAATAAATGAAAAATTAAATAATTATAAAGTTACTTCAATACTCTTTTATTACTTTTTTATATCACTAAAATTATTTAATGCACCACAAATTCAAAACTATATAAAAAAAAAGAAATAAATTCAAAATCATTTATTAAACATATTAAAAATCATTATTCACCAACTTCAATAAACTATTAGATGCTAGTATGAGTGTATTGATCGAAAATAATTGAGTTTAGAACGTGCTTCATGTGGAGTTTTTTTTTTGTCCAGATTGCGATTCGTTCGAACTGAAAATTTCGAACATTTTGGAGTAGTTCGAACACCATTTTTCGAACAACATTTAGGGAAAAAATGAAGTTCAGGGCGTTCGAATTTAAGTTTTCGAATATATTAGAGTGGTTTGAACTCTAATTTTCGAACATAGTTCATTCGGAAAATATTTTTTGAACAAATGAAGATTGTTCAAAAAATCAACTTTGAACACCCTGCATCTTGAATTTTTCTAAGTGTCGTTCAAAAAATATTTTCCGAACAAATGAGGGTTGTTCAAACTTTAATTTTCGAACAAACTTTGTTTTCTTAGTATTGGAGTTGTTTGAATTAATATTCTTGAACAAGGTGAACGTGTCCGAACATATTTTATTTATTTTTTTAAGTAAAACAAATATTTGTAGACTGAAGAGAGCATTAATGTGAATGTGGGTGGTGCAAATAGTAAAATTAAGAGTGCATTGAATAAATAAAATGTAAAGAATAAATTTAATAGTGTAAATAGAAACTCCTAAAATATTGAGAATGCCAATGTAAAGACTTTTTTGATAAATTGTCACATACAACAACTTCGGAAGTCCATGAACCACTTCTATTTATCAAAAACAATAATTTTCACAATTTGTTTATTTTTTTCACTTGATCAATTACCAGAAACAAATCCCAAATCCCAAGGATCTCATTTTCACACAGCTCAAGCCACATTGGCGCCTGACGCAGTCACTGCCGTCGTCGCACTCTGTACAAATACGTGGAACCTCATAACTCGATTTCGCTTCCACTCTCCTTCCTACTATCATCAATCGTTAATCATGTCAACAAAATTTTATATAAATAGTTAGTTGAAACCATCTCATGAGTCAAGATCTGTTCAAATTCGAATCATTTAAACACAATCAAATACTAATAAATTTATAAATATGACATTGAATATTTATTTGGATCCAGATATGATCGATCGAGTACGCACCGTCTTATGAATTTTAACCACGAGAGATTGTCATATGCATCTTTCTCTTTTATGTTGACCTTGAACTAATTAGTTTTGATGCTACAGATTAATATGCATCTTTCTCTTTTATGTAGAAAATTAATAACGTGTATTGAATATTAATAATATTGTTGGAATGACAATAAAATATATAGTACATGCAATAAAGAAGGTGGCACGGATTACTCATTTACCGGATGAGATGAGCAGAAGAATGACGAAGAAAAGCATTGCTGGCCTCATATTTTCCATATGTAACTTTGTTTTAATATTATGAAAATTAGTGGCGAAGGAGCATATTATTTTAACTAATAATAGGCGTTATTCATGCGAAACAAATGAACTAGATTTGTTATATTTGTTAAGAGGGTGGCGCCGTTAAGGGTCTTCCATGTACTTACCCGGTCATTCAAATCTCATATTGCACTTCTCCGTATTAAATTTATAATTTTAATAATATTTTTTGTTTAATCATAACATATATAATCATAGTCAACTTTTATCAACATAAAAATTAATTAAAAAAAATTAAAAATTAATTTTAAAATAATCAACCATAATAATGAATTATTAATTAAAAATTGAAAATTAAATACTAAAAATAATTATAAACCCTCATTGAGTTAGGTGAAGCCTAATAAACAATTATAAAATTAAATTAAATCACAAAAAATTGAAGAAAAAATATATAAGAAAAACTCATAATTTGAAAATACGACATTACATAGAGAGTGTTGTATCATGTGATACATACCATACATCAGGCATGCTTAGTAGTTATTATATATATATATATATATATATATATATATATATATATATATATATTTTTATTTATTTTTCGTTTATTTTTCATGTTATTTTGGACAAGTGGCAAACAAAATTTATATTTTCTAACATGGATATTATTTTTTCAAAGTGCTATCTCAAAAAGAAGCGACGATTTGTACTACTAATTTTACTCTTTGCACCACAAAATAAATAAAGCAAAAATAAAATAATTATGAAGTTACTTCAATACTCTTTCATTACTTGATCATATCACTAAAATTACTCAATGCACCACAAATTCAAAATTAAAAAAGAAAATAAATTAATCGAAGTATTCATCAATGTCTAATAGTTTAATATTAGAAATATTAGATGCTAGTATGAGTGTATTGATCGAAAATCATCTAATTTAGAGCTTCTCCAAGAGGTCGGTAAATTAGCAAAGTGCCGTGAAAAAGTTGATTTTCTTTCCTCCAACAATGTGCTTCAACGCCTCGGTAGTTTGAGGGAGGTGAACAATACCTCGATTAAATAACCGATGTACTGTTCCTCTCGTTACTTTTTTTTCATAAATGCAAAATAATTTTATTTGGTTGATTTTTTATATTTTCTATTAGATTTTTTTTCAATTATTTTAAAATTATTTTATGCATTGATTAAGTAAATAATATTACATTAATTTAAACATATAATAAACACAAAATACATAATTAATAAAAATAGAATTACATATACATTTCAATAACAATACAAAACCACAAATATATTATAATAAACAATACAGAGCCAAAAATATATTACAATAAACAATACAAATGCATAATTAATAAAAATACAAACATAATACAATATTAAAAATACAACACAATTATTTTAGCTAATAATTCCCTAAACCACTTCCGGATCCAGATCTTGCACTGGGAATATCTGGAATATAACTTCCAAAGTTGAAAATATTATTTGGTAGGGTAGACTGGTTGGATTGTTCCTCCTTTTCGTCAGAATTTTTGCTTATTCTTGTTCAAAGTACATGCGTTTAGCAGAATTAGAAATCATATTTGTATCAAGAATTAAAATTTTATTTTCTGCTTCCCATTTTCTTACTTCAGTAGCTTGCCGTTGAGCTTCAATCATTCTCAAATGTATCTCTGTATCTAGTGGTGGATCCAGAAAATTTTCTTTGAGGCGGCGAAATGACAACTATTCGTACTTTCTATTTATTCATGCCGCTAATAAAGAACATTAAAAATGAGACGACTGTGAATAATTATGCATTTAATTACTTTTTGCCATAGTGTGTTTGTGAAATGACGCCATTTTCATTTGTTCATTATTTTTTCTAGTGAAACGATGTCATTTTTAGATCAGTTTACATGACCATCGTCTTTCTTTCACTTCCCCAAATTAAATCGAAAAGAATGTTGTTTTCATTAAAATAAAGAACTGAAATAATAACATGAATAAACAAAATTTGAATTGAATTCTTTTCTAATATAAAATAATTCGTTAATTGAAATTTAATTGGTTGTGACCAACAATAAAATTTGGAATAATAATTCATTAATCTAACTATTTGAGGTATAAATTATAGTTCAGGTGGCGAATTAATTAAATGATAACTTCACACTATACAATTTATAAAATAAATTTCGTGAATAACATAGATCAATGATTTCAAATAAAAAACTAAAACAAATAAATAGTGCAATTCAAACATGATTCATTATTAAATCAAAGTTTATATCAATTTAATAAATATGTAATCTAATTCATAAAAGTCAAATTGCTAATTCAACCCTAATTTGTTTTGATTGGAGATAATTTATTTAATTTATTTTGATTTGTGTGTATTTAATTTTGTTCCAATATTTATATATATATATATATATAAGTGAGGCCCAATTTCTCGAGCTCAATTATATATAAACTAATATCATATTTTTTTTAAATATATCAAGTCTAACAACAAGAACCTTAAATGAAAAAAAAAATTAGAGGGCCAAAAATAAAATTTGATTAAATAATTATATTTTAAAAAAATTTGGGAGGGGGGTGGAGGGGGAAACTGCCCCCCTAGACCCCCTTCCATCCGCCCCTGTCTGTATCGTGGTCTTTTTTACAAATGAAGTCTCAAATAATTGTTGACGTTTTTGACTATTTTCTCTAATTTCTTCTACAACAATAGACAAGTCTTCACTCTTTTTTTTTCATTTTAAAATTTTTAATACCCATTGGACATTTTGATGAAGGTCCACTACCACTGCCGTCACTACTTAAATTCAGATTAAATGTAGATAATCCATCAGGTGATATTGGAGAATCAGACACCGCATACCTAGTTGAGTTGGATATCTTTCTACTTGTGATTTCTAGCAATCAAATTTACCAGATCCTTTCATCATATCCCACACGTGATCGAACTTGAAACATTTTTTATATTTTGGGTCTAGTTTCAGCATTTCTTTTGCACGAATCATCTGCATAATGAATCAAATATTTTAAAAATTAATCAGATAAATGATACAAATATAATAATGACAACTTACAATATCATATTCCGATGCACCACTCGGGTTTAAAAGTTCGACTTGTTGTATGCATCCTTGTAATTTGGATACAACATCGAGGATGGTATGCATACGCGTATCAAGGGATCTCAAAGGACTATCCGACATGGATGAAGATGGTTTTGACTTGTTATAGACCTCCGTAACATGACTCTAGAGTTTTTGATTTTTTTCATTTATTAGATCTTGAGATATATCCATATATACGTGACAAAGATGGATATCTTCATCAACACTGCAATTTGGATTTCTATTAGTAGCCATAGAATTGAGGTGTGGAAGATAGTATATAATGTGGAAGATGGTGATAAAATGTGGAAGAATTGAGGTGTGGAAGATTGTGCAAATTGATGGATATGTTTATAGAATTAAGAGAGAATGGTTAGGTGTAGAAGGTTAGGTACAAAATGGTTAGGTGTAGAAAGTTAGGTGTAGAAGGTTAGGTACAGAATGGTTAGATGTAGAAGGTTAGGTGCAGAATTGTTAGGTGTGGAAGGTTAGGTACATAATGGTTAGGTGTGGAAGATTAGAGATAGAAGGTTAGATGTAGAATGATTAAGTATAGAAGGTTAGATGTAGAAGATTAGATGTAGAATAATTAAGTGTAGAAGATTAGGTGTAGAATGCACCTTATTTAAGAAAGGTGCATTATCAATCATTTTACATCCTATCCATCAATTGTCTTCTCTAAAAAATGGATCTCAATTTCTTTAGCTCTGATACTCCAAGTTCATCTGAGGAAATGACCTTAATTGAAAATTCGGTACATAGTTATGATATTGATCAAATGATACTCTAACAAATTTCCACCAACAATCATCTTCTAACATCAATTCTCAATAATCAAAATACCAAACCTGTTCATGGAGGCTCTATTCCTAGTCATAGAACAATCCATCGTGATCGAGAAGGAGCTACTTAATGCCTTTTCAATGATTATTTTTCTGAAAATCCAACATATTCTGAAAATTTGTTTCGTATGCATTTTCAAATGTCTCAAAATTTATTTCTTCGTATTGTTGATGTTGTCAAAAATTATGATGGTTACTTTGTGCAGCGAAGTAATACAATTGAGAGACGTGGTTTGTCTACACTTCAAAAAGTTACAGCTGCCTTTCGGATATTGGCGTATGCAATGCCAGCACATATTGTTGACGAGTACATTAATATTTGTGAGTTGCCCTTGAATGTGTCAAGAGGTTTTGTCGTGCAATGGTGGAAATATTTACTGATCAATATCTAAGATCCTCTACTGCTAGTGATGTTGCTAGACTACTTTTTATTGGTAAAAAATGTGGATTTCCAGGAATGTTAGGTAGTATAGATTGCATGCATTGGAAGTGGAAAACTTGTCCAACTACTTGGGTAGGACAATATGCAAGTCGTAGTAGAAGTCCAATTATTATTCTTGAAATTATTGTTGATTATGATCTTTGAATATGGCATGCATACTTTGGTATGTCAGGTTTCAATAATGATATCAATGTATTGGAACGATCTCATCTATTTATTGATCTTGTTCAAGGTATCGTCCCACCTGTACATTATGTCATACAAGGAAAAGAGTATAATACGTGATATCATGATGGGATATATCCAAGATGGTCCACCCTTGTGCAAACAATCCATGATCCTTGTTCCAAAAAAAAAAATATTTTGCAATGAAACAAGAATCATGCAGGAAAGATGTGGAGTGCGCATTCGGAGTTCTTCAAAGTCGATTTGCAATTGTGGCAAATCCAGCACGCTATTGGAAGAAATAAGATTTGCAAGATATAATGACTGCGTGTATTATTATGCAAAATATGATAATTGAGGATGAACGAGACATTTATGCACCAATTAATGATGCGAGAGAAGTGCCAATTCTAGATGTTGAAATGTTGAACGAAGGAATAGATGAATTTCAAGCGTTTTTGAGCCAATTTAAAAATATCAAAGACAAAGATGCTCACTTGGCACTTTGTAGCTCTTTGATTGATCATTTATGGGAGGAGTTTTCAAATTCAGGGATGTAATTGTTATGACATGTAATTTATACTTTTATTAAATGATCTATTATGAAATGTTGATTTTTATTTTGAATAAGTCGATTGTTTTTACATTAACCTTTTTGTAAAATAAAAATAAAATTTAATTATATATTAATTAAAAATAAAAAATAATGAGCAAGAATATTAATATATATATATATAATCGTATTCAATTAAATAATTCGATAACAAAAATTAAATCAATAGTAAAGAGTATAAAAAAGGAATATTTCGTTGTAGAGTGAAATGTAGAGTAATGTTGTTGGAGATGAAAATTAAAAGTCTATAATTTTAATTGTATAGTAGTGTAGAGTTAACTGTATTCTGGTGAAAACTGTTAGAGATGGCCTTAGAACGTGTTGTGATGGGTTTTTTTTTTGTCCAGATCGCGATTTGTCTGAACTGGAAATTTCGAACATTTTGGAGTGATTTGAAGTCCATTTTTCGAACAACACTTGGAGAAACTAGAGTTCAAGGCATTCGAATTCAAGTTTTTGAATATATTGAAGTGGTTCGAACTTCAATTTTCGAACATATAGTTCATTCAAAAAATATTTTATAACACTCTTGCATCCTGAATTTTTCTAAGTGTCATTCAAAGTTTAGTTTTCAAACCAACTTTTTTTTTCTAAGTATTGGAGTCGTTCGAATTAATATTCTCAAACAAGGTGAACGTTTTCAAAATTGTGTTTCCGAACACATTTTTTGGTTTTTTTCCAAGTAAAATAAATATTTTTGGAGTGAAGGGTATTAATGTAAATGTCTGTTATGTAAAGAGTAAAATATGTAGTGCATTCAGTAACCGAAATACAAAGAGTAAAATCAATAGTGCAAATAGAAATTCACATCTCAGAATTTATTGATAACAATAATATTGATTCACATAAGTAACAATTGGGTCGCTAATGGTCTCTATTGATTTATTATAGTCGATGTAACGACCCCTTATCTTCGGTAAATTCTAATGTAAAACACATGTAGTGCATCACCCATCCCAACAAGTGATATATGTTCTGGGCCCACCAATTTTCAGATATTTGCAGCCCTCTTTTTTTTTGTCCAGAAACGAAAGTTTGGCCAAAAATTTCTGCTAGCCGAAAAAATCTACCGTGACTCTTCAATTATCATATTGTGATACTTCGACTATTTATTGTGACACTTAATTACCTATTATGACAGTCTAAAACTAAATTATTATCAGCTGATCTTTAAATATTGAAAATAGCCTAAATAAACTGTAAATAGGAGGGGATGCAATGCACCCCCTTACCTTAGTATTTTCCCTTATCTAACGAATCAATAACCATGTGTTCAATTTTTCGTTCAATAGGGCACGTGACATGACACTATTAAATAAATGTTAAAAAATATTTGATATTAACGTAAACCCACGTGTCTGATTGCATGAAATTAAACAGATGTCAGTGGTTTCACTAACTCACAATTAAATGCTAGGGACACAATTAATCCAAATCAAAATAATATCGTCACATTAACTTTTTATGAAAAAGGTCAAAGGCGTAAGTCGATAATATTGTTATACCTGTAGTTCAAACATATTGTTTAGTTTAGTTTAGTTTTCTTTCTTTGTTTTTTTTTTTTTTTTTTGATAAAAGAAAATCTATAATTCATACCATTCTATATTTTGTATCACTCCACATCCTCTTATTAAAAATGTACAATGTGCCCAAATATAAAATTGACCGAAATGTCTGCCTGATCGAGTTATATACAATCGAGAAAATATTGCATTGTTCACATTTCATGAAGCTCAAAGAAAAATCAGAGAGAGCCCCCACGAACAATGGTGAAAGCGCTTGAGCAGTTTAAGCGACATATACGCCCCTCATCAAAGAGAGAACCAAACTGCTTATCTTATAAGAGGAGATGGAGCTTGAGGAAATTGAGTTGGGATATGAACTTGAGCAGGTCGTCGTCATTACATTAGCAACGAGCTGATGGATGACGAAGGCGAGCATTTCATTTCAACAGATAAAGTCTTGACAACACCATGACACGGGTCTCCAAATACATCATTTGATACACTGATCGAACAGTTTTGTCTTCCCACACAAGCCTGGATGGATGTAAATATTAATGATAGTGTGTCAATACTAAACCATCACCTAAACAAGCGCTAGAACTGATCAAAAGTTCTTGGAAATGCATTTTAAGAATTAAGTTACTCTAGAACACAATGAGAGAGAGAGAGAGAGAGTTATGTAACTAATTGGCATAGACTGAAGCAATGAGTTGGGCGGTTCTACATGATTGCAAATAATTGTAATGCATACCTGAGAGAGAACCGAGTATGAAATGGGTGCATGGCAATTGCCTCTGGAAAAATTCTGGCAGCTTCCTTGTGGAGTTCCATAGCTCACAAACTTAATAGATGAGATTGCGTTCCCAGCGTCACAGTGCAAGTACATTTCAGGTGCCACATTATTCAGTACAATAGTTCCGTTTCTGGTCTCTGGTAGCGACCAGGCATGAAGGGGAGGAAAATGATCCTCGGAAACCATAGCACAAATGGTTTCTGTGAAATGTGACCTGATGGAAATCTCGAACGGGCTCTTTAAAGTCTCTTCAAAGATGACAAGCAGATTATTTGAAGCCTGCATCCATGATCTCGGTATGTGATACCTGTATACGAATCAGCATTGACAGGTTCGAATAGCAATGATAAGATGCTAGAATATTGTGTTTCGTGGACTATAATTGAATTACCAGAAAAATCCACCAAATAGTTACAATCTGGATAAATAACTGACAGTTTCTGGTTTGAACATACCAAGATTGAGTAGGTTCCCCACAGTTTGTTACACACTTGGTCGAATCATAAGCTCCACGATAATCGCAAGTTTGGCATCCATCCTTTGGGGCATATAACGTCCAATACCTTCCTATGTGGTGACCATTGACCCATGCCTGACCCTTTCCCATACTACTCAAATCAATGGCAATGGGATCTAATCCACCAGGGATGTCAAAATATGTCTGGAAAATAAGTAGGAACAGAAAATGATGAGAGGACATTAAAATATATCATAGTAGACAAACAGATCCAGTATACGACACCAAAAGGAAATAGGATTTTCTTGGGGAAAGGGACGATGGGAGGATATTCTAATTTTCTCAAAATGATACAGAACCATCAATTAAAAGAGAGTAAAGTTTCCTCAATATGAACAAATGAAGAGAATTTAAGCTGATGATAGATCTTCTCTAAATATTTAAGGATGTTTGTTGATGTTCTTGATAGTGCTGAAGAAGACTCATAATATTGCATATATATAGCAAGAAAGCCAAACCGAACAAGAAAATTTCATAGTTCAAAGGGAGAAAATCATTAGCACAATCCTTGATACGCCACAGTCCATGTTTTAGGATTGTAGATGATTATTTTTATTTATTTCTAGAACTGCATGAAAATATACGAAAATATTAGATGAGTTTCTCTTCTTTTCACACAAAAGGAGCCAGTTGTTATGCAAAACAAATTAAATGAGTTTAAAGATGAAACTTTAGACAAAATAACAAGAAAAAAAGGAACAGACTTGATGATACACAACTGTTACTTTGGTACTATTAGAAGCATGAGTTTGGAAGCTCATTAATATTACTGGAAATGTAAAGTTGCCACTTAGTAATTATGACAGCTGAAAAACTGTGCAGACAAAAGAAGGCAAGAGGTAATGGTTATGGATGAAAATAAACATACAGAACAGAGATTATCTTGTATTGACAATTTATAGTGCATCTTATCACCTAGTAGCATTCAAATTCCTTGCCAGAAGACAAATAAATTAGCATTGTGCCAACAACTATAGATTTCCTCTGGCCGTAATAGCTATCGTGACCAACCATAAAAACCGAGTCATATGTGGAAAGAAGATGGCAATTCAACCTTATGTCCAACACCTAGAAACATAACAACTACTGCAATTAGAGAACCAGTAGCAGATAAATACAAATTCTACCAGTCATCACCTCAGATAATCTGAGGTCACGTAATATGGAACACTCTCTCAAATATCACACTAAGAAATTAAGATAACCAGGCATGTTGAATGTAATGTCCAAATCAATACCTTGTACCAAGAAAATCTGGTTGCAGTTGCATCAAGTGGAAATTCAGACCATTCTGCAATTCCCTTTTCATCAATGGCAAATATTTTTAAGTACTCTCCCTTAAGCCCAACCTGCAATCAAATTATTACATTCAAGATCACTGGTTGTTCGCTTGTAGTTAAGTCTTGTACACTCGAAATATAGTGACTATGACGGAGTTCTAACTTTATGGATGGATGTCATTTTTTAGTTACGTTAGTAAGTTGAGGGTTCCAGATGACTGTCCTTCCATGATGGGAAGTTTATGCTGTGACCTATACAGGACTGCTATATAATTAACCAGGTTCTCATTTTTCTTATGAGAAACATACCTCCCAAATATAGGTCAATACTAGTTGACAAAAATAAAAACTTTTGATCATGGGTTCATGAGAGTATGTGATTTAGTAAGATAGCAGGGACATGGACAAAGTGTTGTTTGATTAAATTTCCACGATTAGACCTTTAAACTTTGGTCCAACTTTGAGTTGGCTTCAGAACTCATATGTGCATATTACTATCAGTAATTCGTGTTGAGAAAAGCAGTATTATCAGATTAATAGAAAAGGAAACACAAAAGTGGTAGCACATAACGCCAAAGGACCACATATTCATTTGTCAAAACGGTTAAGACTTTAGCCCATTTGAAAAAAACATACTTAAGCCATTACTAACTGCCAACCATTCACATAATTATAGTCAAATACCACATTATATCCCAACGTTTAAGCCTTTTAACAAAAATAATCCATCCTTCACAACATAACAACGAAGTACCCAACATATCAATTTTGTTTTTTCAAATCTAACATCCAAGAGAAAAATTTGGCTAACTCACCTTGCCAGATTCATACGTGGAAATACAGAAGGAAAAAAAGTGAATAGACAAATATTTTATTCCACATAAGCCAAACTGCCTAAACATTGGGATATAATGTAGTATTTGGCCCATAATTAGCCAGCAAGTGTCATTCCAAGTCAATCCTTTCTAATCCATAAACGTAGTTCGGTGCTATAAATGCATTAAAAGAACTGAACAAAATGCAAAAATAAAATAGTGTATTAGTGTCCCGTATTAGTTTTTTCAATTATTAATAATAAGTTAAAACAAATGCAGCATAAATCAGAGAAGTATGATCAAGTACCTGATAAGTCCATTTAAATTCAGTTATATCAAGATCTCCAATTTTACACCCAGTAAGCTTTATTTGACCACGGAAACCTGCACCATCCTTCTCAAGAAATGCGCCATAATTCTGAAGCAAGAGAAAATAAGCGGGACGTCAAGTAGAATTGGGGGCCGGGAGGGCTCATGAGGAAAAAGTTGGCACTTAAAAATGAAGCAAGATGCATGCAGTGATAATTTTTAACATGAAATGATAAAGGTCATTTTTTCACCCCTTTACTATTCAGTTTTGTTATATTGTGCCATTGAACTTTTACTTTTCTGCACCGAGTCCTTAAATTTATATTTTTGTTTCATTGAGCCTTTGAACTTTTATTTTACAACTTTTTGAGGACCTTTCTAACATCTCTTCTAGAAACAGGCTTTCTTACACTTTTTTAATGTGTATAATTCATGCATTAATGATGCTAAAAGCAAGAGGCAAAAAGAAAATCCAGCAAAGGCAATAAAAACTATCATCTGTACATTAAATGCGCTAAAAAGTTGTTTAAAATGTTCGTTCAAGGGATCAATGCCACCAAAACAAAAGTTCAAGAACTCAAAGAAAGACAATAAAATTACGCCTGAGCATTGGTGAAAAACCGACCGACAATCTTCAAACTGACATAATCGATCGACGGCAGGCGCACCGGCCGGCCACCGAACCGATGGTGGCCGGCCACCGCACCGACCACCGCCGACTGACAGTGATCGGTCGGTTGGCCGATATGTTTTTCTCTCTCCATCATTAACCCATCTTCGATACATTTCTCTCTCTCTCTTTCTCCAGCACCTGCAAAGTAGCCGCTGAAGGATTTTTGTTTTTGGCAGAGTTCTGAGTGTGGGGTTGATCTAAAAATCTCTTCTTTGTTGAATTCAGAGGCCTAATTTTGATTTTGATTCTCTACCGTTTCTGGGCTTTTCTTCTCCATTTACTTCCTTTCTCTGCAAATTTTCATCCTTAGCTGATGTAGTTCTTTTTGGGAAATGAATCTTGTTGCTATATTGTTTATCTAGTTAATCAATTGTTTGGTTTATTGTGATGAATAAAAAAAACAAGAGAGAAGAAAGCAGGAGAAAAGAAAGTCTGTGAAATGAATCTTATTCTTCAGGTTTATTGTGATGAATTAGAAGGAAGAAGGTAGCAGTTAATAATGTGGTGGTTAGATCTGGTACTGTAACTCAGCACTTGGTTGGTCGGTTCGGTGTGGCCGACGGTTTCCGGCCAAGCCATTGACCACCGACCGAAGCTCCACCAAGCACCGACCCGTATCCGTCTATCCACTGCACCGAACCAACCGAACTCTGTCGGTTCGGTCAGTCGGCTGTCGGCTCGGTGGCGGAGATGTGTTTGCTCACCCCTAAATAAAATAGAATCTCAAAATTTAGGGACCAGGAATTGTATTTTTCCTATTACATATTTATGAAATTACTTAATTACCCCTTAAAGTACTTATGTCAAGAGGATATGTCTGAAATTTCTTTTTTTTTTCAGAAACCAATATTCTAGAGTAGTCTATATGTATCTATATATGTATATATGTGTGTATGAATGTATATATATATAATATGTGTATATATGTATGTATATGTGTGTGTGTGTAGATATAAAGATTGATGGAACTTTAGTAAACGGAGTCCAATAAGTATGAGAGTCAAAACCTCACCAACAGAGTATGTGTCGAATTAGAAAAATTGCATCCAGTATTAAGCACACTATTGGTCTTGTGATATTTAGCCACAGATATGACAAACAAAATAGATTACCTGCAGGCCCACTGTTTGAGATAACAGCAAGATGTCATTATATCCTTCCTTCAGATTAACAGGCTGAGTTACCTTAATCCATTTCCCTCTTGCGCTACCTTCAGTTCCGAAAATTGCAAAATACGACAAGGAGAAACTAATGTCAGCAATTCAAGTTAAAAATATAACCATTGAAGGGAAGTGCAAAAAAAGATTTATTTGGCATCAATTAGGCACAACTGATGGCTGTCATGAAACTTGGAGGAAAGCTTATCTAGTGCAGCAAATAATATGAAGAATACAGATCTTAATAGAAACCGCAACTTAAAGCATGCAATGTCCTGTACCATATGGGTTGTGGCCTTGTGGGAGGATTTTGTGGTTCACTTGTAAGATTTGACAGCACCAACCAGACAGTATGGCTAGCCTTTTGAGAAAATTAGCTAGAGTCATGCTAACTTGGCCTAGTTTGTGATCATTTGCTCTTAACTTGTCAGGTACCTGAGGGAAGATTGTAACACAAGATCTCATATGATTTGTGTTGGGTTGTCTAGTTTTAAGACCTCCTGGTGCCATATTTAAATCCCTATGTCTAACTCTAAAATACAGACAATGATACGATGCCTAATGATAAATTATTTTCTGACTGGCTTTCTCGTTTCACTAAACTGATTCTAATCTTTCTGCCTACCGACTCTTACACTGAGAGAGAGAGAGAGAGAGAGAGCAAAAAGAATTATAATACATTTTTACACCTGTAAATTGGCCATTCACAAATATATAGACCAGATCACGCATGCTATCAATGGTAAGCACAGGACTAATCTGATTCTCTTCCCAAAATTTGATGTCCTCATTAGAAATGTATATTCTGCATGTCATGAGAGATTTCTAAGTACCACAAACCAGATGTTGATGATCAATCATAATCCACTAGCCAAATGATAGAATAATCAAAAGTTAGATATAAGAAAATAAATAAAAAAGAAACTAGAAATCATAATAACTAGCGCACCACAATATTTGCAGAATGAAAAGTCTACAATTTAAGGGTGAGAAGACATTCAAATGAGGGTGTAAAAAATGCCCTTCCTTGGAACTCTCATGGTTGAGCCTGGCCAAGAACACTAGGAGCTCAAGTTTGGGTACTCAAACTCAACAAGTTTATAATACTGTTCAGACATTTAAATGAAAAAATTCAAGTTACGCAGCTAAAGCTCGTGCATATATTAGTCAAGATACATAAAATAAATGAGGCAGTTCTAATGCAGCACTGCTATGATCGCAGTCCCTGAATGGGCCAAGCTTAACCAAAATGTTTAAGATCATTTCTTCATCTAAATTGAGCACGAACTGGCTCTGGGTTAAGCCTAAGTGGTCAATCATATTGGGCCTATACATTTATTCCACAATACACACAAACTCCACAAAAAATGGCAGCATTATATGCATAGGATTAGATGTGTGTAGTTTACACAGAAGATGAAGAATAGTGTTCTTGTGTCTTTTCTGATGCCTCTGGTCCCCTTTTCTTAAATTACAATGCAAAGAGAGCTTTGACTTTAAATACTCTTCGCTTAGAAACCGAAGACCTTGGTAAATTTTGCACAAAAGGTTGAAACAATAAGAGTCTCATCTGAACAAAATCAAATACTTGCGAAATAAGTTGACTGGAAATAGGTTTAAAATGAGAACATGCCATTATATTTTGCAAAGCTTCACCCCATATGAGTTCAGTAAGATAACAAACCTGGTTGCATACCACAAGTAATCTGACTTGTCTTTTGTTACATTCAAATGCTCCAGAATACCTTGATATGTGAAGTTGCTGGCACTCCACACACCAATTGGCTCTTTAACAAACTCCCAGGTTTTCGAAATATATTCAACTTCATATGGTGACATCAATTTCAGAGACGAAGGAACATGTAGATAAGAAGCAGCATCAACTCCAACAGTCTTAATTGAGGTCTGCACACCAATCTGCTCCAAATATCAGAGTTGAAAGCTCAGTACTGCAAGGATTATAGTAACCCACAACCTTTAACGCTGATAATAACAAGACAAAACACATATGGTGAATACTATGACGGTATTTTTTTTAGAAATGTCGTTGACTTACTTTTCTTACATTTTATTCATGGTATAAACATGGTTATTATACTTGCTCTTTAATTTCTTAAAGGAAACTTTTGCTTGTCTATGTTGTATGATACCAATTGATGTTTTGTTACGGTATCCCACATTGATTCTACATGAAAGTGTGGAAGGACATATAAGTGGGGGTCAACCCTTCACCTTTGACAATAGTTTTGGGTTAAGTTAGGGCTTCCTATCTTATATGCCTAAATATGCCTCACAAGTTGGTCCGACCCGCCCTGTAGGCATATAAGATAGGGAGCCCTAACTTAACCCAAAACCATATCAAAGGTAAAGGGTTGACCCCCACTTATATGCCCTTCCACACTTTCATGTGGAGTCGATAACAATCCATCCCCCTTTCAAACCGGACGGCATACACCGGGTGGCAACCCACACCAAGGCCCACTTCCCATAGGAAGCCCTAACGTAAGCCAAAACCATGGTCAAAGGTGAAGGGTTCCCCCACTTATATGCCCTTCCACACTTTCATCAGGAATCGATGTGGGATACCGTAACATGATTTTGTTGAACATATCTGTATCCCCTAGAGCACAGCAAGCAAAAAAATGTAACTAAAGTTGCATGTAACAGTTCTAAGGCCTCAACCTAGTGCAAACAAACTCCAGAATAATGCCCAATTCTGACAAGTACCAGTGTTTCCTTGATTTTACTTGACCTGCCTGAGCATTAACATTAGCTTATATCTAAATTGCCTAGACCATGTTTTTTTCAGGTGGGGTTCATCATAACATAGTTGAGCTGTCTACATGGACGAAAGAATTATTTCCATTAAAACAAATCGACGAAAAATAATGCGAAGTATACATTTCTTTAAAGTACAAGATATATTTAGTTTCAAAGTTAAAGTTTAAAAACCAGGACATAGAAAATCTTGAACCAACTGATAGACCAGATTTGCAGGTCTGTGCGTGTGCATAGAAGCACGCAGGTTGGTTCGTGAATCTGTTTTATTTCCGTATTATTTCCTATGTTTATTACTTTATTTAGTTGGCTTAATTATTCTGTTATTTGGGTTTAGCGAGTTTGCGGGCCTTGCATGGGCTGCAGTCACTTAGTATTTATTTCCAATTTTCACATGGACTAAGGCATGCTTAGAAAAGTATCATAATATTTTGGCAGACGTCTCATCTGAGTAACCATAAGGTTGGATTTCTGCCAGGGTTCTTATTCCAGTACAGTTTAATTGAAGTTAATTCCAATTCTTATTCAATCTCTAGTTATCTCTATCACCAAAAATATTGACTTCGTAAATAACAGAATCAAGAATGGCGACAGTAATATATATGTGTGTGTGTGTGCGTGTGTGTTTTTTAGCTCTAATAGTTACTTTTATGCAGAAGATCAAAATTATATTCCAGACAAGCTTATAGCCTACAGAAGGGTAGCATTCACATTGGCTTGCAGCACCAACTCCACATCTGCATTATACAAAATAAAATCATCACCTAATCAAGAAATCTATAGGTACCTTAGCAGTATTAAAGGCAGTGTTTCTGCAATCCGGCAAAATGCTCACTGACCAGGGAGGTAAAGTATAAGCTTGATTCCGGAATCTCACTGTAGCAGAATTATGCTCATCAATATTAGCAAGAAATGCTGAACATCTATGTCCCTTATCCTCATAGATATGTGCCTGAGAAATAGAAAATAAGAAAAAGTGTGTTTTAATTCCGTTTAACTGAAGTGTAAGAGTACTAGTTTAGAAAGGAAATGTATTTGACCGAGGCGAAAGAGGTTCACTATTTGTGCAATCATCAGACATCAATCCTTTTGGCCTTACCTTCAGTGATGTTTAGCAATGAATTAGCATGGAGAAACATTTGGTAAACTAATGGAAGTTTTCAAGATGTCAAATATAATGATCAGTTCACTGAAGGTTAATTTCTTTCTATCCCTCTATGCAGTGACAGACCCAGGAGTTTTGCTCGAGGGGGGCCCATTTAGTAATCTTATAAAAATAAAATAATAGATATATATTTATAAATTATAAAACAAAAATAAATTGATAACAATATAAATATATACATAAAATATTTTGGTTAGGAGTGAAACTTTAGGATAAAAATATAAAAAAACTTTATACAAGAATTGCTAATAGTGAAAATGAAACAAATAAATTAAAATAACTGTCAACTTAAAAAAAAAAAGAAAAAAAAAGAAAGCCAAACTCACTTAAGAGAAAAAGTAAACGTGGTAAAATGCTTTATTAGTAAGGGCTTGAACCTGTGACCTCATTAACAAAAGATAGCAACCTTTCCGCTGGACCAATCTTGCCAATTAACATTAATTTTCAATTGTTCTTATTTATGGGTTTCACAAACCCATATATAATTACTATATTAACACTAAATAGTTTCAAAATTTCAGCAGGGCCCAGTGCCCCTCTTGGGCACAACGTGCGTCCGTCCCTCTATGGTTCTATAGTAGAAACCAAACAGATGATGAAAAATCATAACATGTCAAGAATTGGTATAAAATCTTCAAACTGTGTTCAAGCATCAAGTAAAGAAGAAACATAAATGAATTGGTGGGCTAACCACACTGATTTTCTAGCACCTCAAAATTGGTAGAAACTAATTCACACTGCATTTGACTGTCAAGTTAAGAAGAAACATTAATAAATAATATCATATCACCGCTCAATCCAAATTTATCTTCTACTTGATTTTCCAAGATGACATTTTCACCAAGTTTTGAATTCGCAGAGGACAATGGCTAGAGGATTTATAGAACTGTTATGGCTCTGGTGGATTTACTGAAATGAGTTTGCTTCTCTCCTAACCATCCAATCCAGTAATTAAAGATGTAATAAGTGCAGCTTATTGAGTAGAATTTGAGATTGCAACTTATTATTAAACAATCACTCAAGGCGAAAATTTGTTTGCAATGGAAGATGCAATAACTAAGATGAAATAAAGCAAGATAAAAACAAGAGATATAAATATCAACAGAACAATCTCACCGTGACATAATTGAATATACTATGAAATGTAAATTCAGAATGCAAATGGCAGTATTTTGAGAATGCCTATGAGACAATAAAAAGAAATTGACAAAGAAATAGGAGTATAGAAAGGTATGCTTCACCAGAACACGAAGAAATAAAGCAGTTAGAAATATGTACAACAAGTTTTTATTTGTGACTGACTACTTTACCAAGAATTTTAAAGTGGATACAGACCTCTTGCTTGGGTCCCAATTTGATATACTGAGGTGAATTAACAGCAATAAGAGCAGACTCGCAAAGCTTTATGGCAGCATGTAGATCTTTCAAATGTCCCCATTTAGGTTGCCTAAGAAGTCCTAAATAGGTAGGAAACTCATAAGTAAATGAACTTAAGCAGAGAAACCATGTACTACCTTGATGGCAAATGATTTTCAAAGGGAACAACAATTCTTATTATCCAAAAGAACAGAGTTCGACACTGTAACGCCTACCATATTCATCAAGTGGAGCATCATAATCATAGCTAGTGATATAATTTGGCCCTCCTGCACTTCGGCCAAAGTTTGTTCCACCAAAGTACTGCAACAAGAAAACTGTGCTAAATTATTCCATTACTCAAAGTAAGTCATATGGCTACAAGAATATTCTTACCAAAAACAATAAAATAGTACTTCTAAAGAATCTATAATGACTTTATAAGAACTTTATCTCGTGCATGGTAGCAAACTTCCAAAAGCAAAAAAATTAATTTGGCTATCTACCATAGCAAACTTTTCATTCTCGATAGCTATGGCTCAGCTTCTACCGTTGCATTGTCTAAGGGGAATACAACCTCAGAGACCAGTGATGTATTTAACATACCATGTAATAATTCTGAAAACTTCCCCCACGTTGGAAAAAGCGAGCGACTGCAAACGCAATGTCTTGAGCAGGGCGATGGGGAACTCTGTCACCCCAACAAGTATACCTTGAAGTAAGGTAAATCTCAAGTATCAACAACTTACTAAACAAGGACAAGGTCTTAATGAAAACTCAAAACAAAAATAGCTCTGAACAATAAATATTTTCAAACTAAGATTCAGGATTATTTTTTTTGTGTGATTCAAGCGCAACCACAACTTTGAACTCATGTATGAATGAAAGGGACTAAAAAAGTTATTGGATAAGGCTTATGAAGATCCTGCCCAATCGGACTAAGAGACTTGCAGCATAAATCAATTAACTATTTAAACACAAGACAGTACGGATTCAAAACCTTTAGACTAAGACAAAATGCTGGATGAAAAATCTTCCACCCTAAACTATGTTGCGCCGTTGTTATATCATAATCCAAAGCAATGCAACTTGTTACTACTGCATGATAGTATCATTGAGTTCATTAGCAACTGACTTTTGCAGCAACCACAAGGTAAACATTATTGCACTACTAGCTGTAATAATTTTTGAATTTCTTTAGGATCCTACAAAAATTCTTACAGCTAGACAGCTTGAAATCTCCTGTCCCGCATGCACCGCTAGAAATATTTTTATCTCATCGTTTTTGGTAAATGAATAACAAAATCAAAGGGAGGTGCCATACCATCCATCCCATTCCTCAGTCCAGATGGTTGGCTTCTTATTGGAGTTTGGCTTGAAACCATCACAATAGTATCCATTGCACGTATCAATCTGATAGAGCAAATAAATATCCAAAGTCACTAACTATGAAGTAGTCCCAATTAGATATTAGATGGAAAAGTAAAAATTATGTCCCAGCACCTAACAACCATCCAATTGCCAGAGGCACAATCTATTTTTAACTAGTGTATTATATCATCTCACTATCCAGTTAAAAGTAAACTATGCAAGAAATCAAGGGTTTACTATATCCTCTGGTGCATCAACTTGCTTGCACATGACCCATGGAACGCCAGCACCAAGTCCAACTGCCATTTTGGCAGCCCATCTCATATAGTCTTTTCCTTTAGGGCCATAAAAGCTCTCCATATTTCCATATTCATTTTCAATCTGCAAATAATAATTATAATCAGTTACATTCTGAATTTATTTTAAGATACAGTTAAATAAATCCATTGTTTTTAAAAACAAGAAAAAAAAAGGAGCTACAAAATTTAGCCACTGAAAAGTCCAACAGAAATGAAACAGCATATTGAACATGAATTTCCTTCTGATTCTAATTGTTTCTAAAAAAAGAAAGAAATGAAACAAGAAGTTGGCAAACAAAATTGGCAAACATTCTACTGATGTAGTCGCCAAAGCTTTTCTTTTCCACAAATGCACATAATTATGAGCAGAAGAAAGATGGGTATGCAACTTTACTACCTAGTATCGATATACAATAGAAATTGATTTACTACTCTAGTTCAACAGTGCAAGCGATAATTTTTGCCCATATCAAGTGACAGTAGAATGTAATGGTATCTCTTTCACCTGCAACATGATTATGGGGCCACCCTGCCAAGAGAAAAGTGACTCCTCTCGCATCAAATCAACTATCTTTCTGACAAATCGCTCCATTTCTTCCTGGAAAAAGCAACACAAATGCTATGGATATAGCTAAAAAAAAGGTACCAAAAGGCTAATACTGAGTACTATATAACAAAAGGCAAAGTTGACTTCATAGACTGAATGCTAGGAACTGCAATAAGTATTCTGAATTGTGTATGGACATAATAAAGTAGGTTCTCCCAAGAGTATAAATGAATATTTGTCTAAAGTGATCAAAAAGCAATGCATCTTAATAAGAGTAAGACTTGCATATTTAATGATATAAAAACACACTCACACGGACAATTTAACGATATAAAAACACACTCACACGGACACATACATAAATACTTGAAGAACAGGAAATCCCCTGAATCCAAAATTTTGTCTTTAACAGATCAACTGTCAGTTAGAAGTTAACCTAAAATTACTCTTACCAACAGTCCAACAAACAGTGAGATGAAATCTAGTACACACAAAAAAACCCATGTAAACCCCCAAAGTTATTCGTATAAGTGCTACAACCAAGAATATCAAACTTCGAAGTAAATATGTCCAAGAGAAAATATTTCAAGCTCATACGGAACCACTAGATTAGCTCTTCACCTTGAGAACTAAACTACTTCCCTTGTGCATATAGCAGGATGAAAGTGGCTTCTTTTGTGTGAATTTTATAAGTACTCCGGTTTAGGAAACAGAACTTGTTACTTATGAATAATTATATAATATCATGACATAGAAATTGTTGGATCGGTTTCTTTTTAACAAAAGACTTGCAGCATTTAGCTAGCTGTAAATTAAAGCAGAATGACTTGCAAAGGAGCACATCAAAGTATGGCAACTGAAAGTATAAACACCCTAAATTCATGCCTTAAGGCGTATGGGTGTACATTTACAATGCTTGGAATAGTGCAGATGCAGAATTGCCCCAAATATTACTAGCATCTTCTAGGCATTAAGCTGGTATGAAGTCAAAAGGAGAAACTGCGAAGACCTATGCTTATGGTTGTGGGAGCAGATATCTATCTGACGGGTTGGAGATAGATGCAAAATAGAAATACTACAAGTGTGCCATTGTCTACTTCTTCTCCATCAAGCAAAAATTAACTGCCCTGCTGGAGGCTACTAGATGAAACTCCAATTGGATAAGCCCCAGTCAGGGGTATCCAACTTTTCACAAATCACAATTCTAAGAGTCATGGCTTCAAGGGGCATGGCTCATGAGGAAAAGGAACGACAAGAGACTAATATCCATTTCCAATCAAGGACTATGGCTGTAATGATCAAGAAGAGTATGACAAGAATGAATCTGTACCATGTTCACGAGATTGTTGTTAACAAAATTCTCTAAATGAAATTGACAGCATTCTCTAAATCACCTTGTCTTAGCAGCTAATAAAAAAAATCAATATAAACTATAGAATAAATTAATAAAAACACCAATGTAAGATATGGAATAAAATAACTCTAGTAATCTAGTTATATATAATGTCTTCATAGGAGCATTGACCTTAAGAATGGTAATATCTGAACAACTTTAAAGTAAGATTAAAAAACACTGTTCCCTCTTATAGAACCTTGAAGGGCGTATTGTCTGTCCGAAATTCGATACCAGGTACGTCACGAAGCCAAACAGGAAAGCCCCTGCAAATGATTGAGACTGGAGAAGATGAGTTACACAGATACATATATTAATATGTTTAACCAGGAAAGTGTTTCATCTGCTGTGAAATCACATATAAGATGTTCTGCATCATAATCTAATGAATTATCATCCAAGTCAGGGGTCCAAGCACATCTATGCAGATCATAGAAGACACATTACATAGGTGATTAGAAGTATGGAGTCCTATCCTTTTAAGCAACAAGTTTGTCTTGCCTTGATTCCACTAAAGGCAATAAGCAAAACCGTCCATATTCAATATGTTACGGAACTTGGCCATGCGATCATACTCAGATTTTTTTATGAATGATATCTTCTAAAAATGAAATACAATAAAACACAAAAATGGAAAGAAAGGAAAAGTCAGAACTCAATATATTACATCAAATTTTACTTGCTAGAAAGGCTCCAATCTTTCTATGCCAACAGCCAACTCAACTACATACATGAGTAAACAAAAATTGGCTTAGAAGATGCACAACGGACATGCTCATCTTCCCAAATCCAAAGGAATGGCACTTCGAATTAAGTGCAGGCAACTTTTAACACATTTAGCCAAGCTCACTGCTCAAGTTATTCTTGTTCTGATATCTCAACCTAATTAAACTTTCTTACTATCAACTTACAACATCATATCTGTTCCTGTTGCCTTTCAATATATTCAAGATGTGTAAATTAGTGTTAAAAAAATAAATGAATTAAAATCAAATGTAGAGTTCTATCAAACCTTGGTATCAATATACAAAATCCTCAATATAGAACAGGTTTTAATTAATTAATAAATTATGAAAGATTCTCAAGTGTAGCCCTTATTTGATTATAACTGAACAAAAGTAAGAGAAGACTAAACTAAAACATTCATCAACACTTGCCAAAATATACAAATCGAAGTACCACATAATGAAACATGCAAGTTTTATGATCCCACAACATTAGCGAATCTCAAAATCGATGAATGAGATATTATAATTGATAAAGAGTTTCAATAATTTCATAACTAGTATGAAAACATAAGTCCCCCATACAAATAGTGATATGCATCAAGAAAATTAGAGCAAGGAAAGAGAATCCAACCCAAAATTCCACTCTGCGCAGACATAAGGGCCTATACGGAGAAACAAATAAAGTCCACTGGCACCCACTTGTTTCACAAACTTCACAATATCATATCTTCCTTCAAAGACATACTGAAATGACAAGCCATTTATCAAAGAACAATTAATCAATGCTTATCAAATGTAGGAGCAAGTTAAGAAAGCAAGTGCATAATACCTGTCCCCTTACTGGCTCATGACCATTCCAAAATACATATGTTTCAATGACGTCTACTCCACCTTCCTTGCTTTTAGAAATCAGATCAGGCCACATCTAAAGTCAATTTGAACAATCAGATGGATACAAAAGTATACATCTCATCTAACAGAAAGTCATTATTAGTTTCAAGCCAGTCAGACTTCAAACATGTACTCATGAATAGTATTGTTCAAGTATTTAGACAAGCAGATGATGATCAATCAGTTAATGCATAAACATTTTAGTACATAACTACTTGTAAAGTGTTCTTACCATAGTCTGAAATGTCTTTTTCAACGTGCATAATTAGTAAGCTATGTGCTGAAACAGAACCACATGGTATAATATTTAAAAGTCTAATAACTTCCACCCTCTAACCTCTACGATAGTCCAAGATTCTCAAACTGAAATTGTATAACAATTTTATAGTCAATTTATTTCATTCTTGAACAAGTTCAAACATCAAATGAACAAATAAAATCACATGATCCATGCAGTAGAGGGCTAAAAATAATTTCTTAAAAGATAAAGAAGTAAATAACCAAAAACTGATGCTCTGAAACAGCAGCAAACACAAAGATGACACGAAACTAAAATTTGATTTATTTTTTTTTTACCACAAGATACAGTCTTTCAATTACTTATCGGTCCAATTCTCTAATAAAGCTACTATCCTCATCCACAAAAGCAGTCCATTCTCACTTCAAACCACCCTGGCATTAATTTTCTGTTTGAAAATGTCACAGAACGAGCAAATGAGGTCACTTATAGGTTGATATTCCACAAAATAGATTAATTTAGTTAGTTAAGCAGAATTAGCAGACCATTCCCCAAACAGCATCGTGAATAACCTACACTCCATTTCACAAACTATTTATGTTTCCAGTTCACAATTTGAACAATCAAAAGCACAAAAACGCCACATGAACAAATTAAACATGTTGCACCATGCAGGGGAGAACAATTAGCATAAAAAACGAAAACTTAAAAATAGAAACAATCTAAAAGCATAAGAAACTAAAATTTGAATTTAACAACATAGTTAAACAAAATTGAGCCGAGGAAATACTTCCGGAGTGGCCCTAGGATAGTGAATTCCACCGGAGATGAGCATCCGCCGCTCCCCGTCAATGATCATTGCTCTGCCGTCGTAGCTCACATTGAACGGTTTGAAAAACTCTCCGTCAACAACCAGCAATTGCACGATCAATCCCAACAGAATCCGTTGAAATTTGAGCCCCATTTTCCGATTGAACTTCCCGTCACTGTTTCCGTGTGATTAGGTGCAAGAGCAACACATATTTTTTTGGAAGTAAATTCTACGGAAGTCAGCGATGAAACCGACTGGAGACTTACCAATTCAGAAATGGCAAAAAAAAAATGGAATTTCTATTTCTACCGCTATTTTAACTCTTTCCACCACAAATTATTTTTCATTTTCTTTTATTAGTTATAAACTTACTTAAAAATCCTTACTAATAAAAAAATAAATAAATTCGTATTCCGTTCAAAATTGTGTGTTCAAACATTCTGAATATGTTCGAAATCTTGTATTCGAACATGATGGATATGTTCGAATTCATGTGTTCGAACGATACTTAAAAAAAAACCATGGAATCCGTTCGAAATGGATTTTGGAACACATCGTATTTATTAACACACCATATTTGTTCGAAAATTCATTTCATTTTCGAACAAATATGGTGTGTTTCAAAATTCAATTTCGAACAAAACTTATTTTAAAAATCATGCCTGTTCGAAAATGAAATTTTGAACAAACATAGTGAGTTCGAAATTTCATTTTCGAACCATACTTGATGTTTTTCTTTTTAAGTAAAGGGCATTTAATTAACTTCAAAATTATTTTCTTTTTTCTTTTTTTCTTTTGTGGTGCAAAGAGTAGTTTTAGTGGTGCAAATAGAAACTTCCAAAAAAAATCCCCAGCAATATTAATAAGGAGCTAGTACATATAGACTACAGTACAAATTTTACTCTTTGCATAGTAAAAAAAAAAATAGAAAAAAAAAATAATTTTAAACTTATTAAATACCTTTTAAATTATTTTCTTGCACCACAAGAATTTCTCAATGTACCAAAAATTACAAAAAAAAATGAAAAGATATTATAAAATATTTATTAAGCTCTTCTCTTTTATAATTCTTCTACATCTACTCATAGTTTTATAGTTTAATTCGAAAAACACAATTTGAACACATTGAAGTATGTTCGAAAATCAATTCCAAACCCAAGATTCGAACTTTGTTAAAATAAAATTGCAAACTCACCATGTTTGTTCGAAATCCAATTTTCGAACAGGTAAGATTTTTAAAATAGACAGTCTCGTTCAAAAATGGGTTTTCGAACAAACATAGTATGTTCGAAAACCCATTTTTGAACAGAGTCAACATGAAATTTTGTTTAACTAAAGTTGTAGCGCCCCACAAATTTTAAAGCATTTATTACTTTTAATTGATTCATAATTATTATATTATAGAATCCTATAAGTCGCGCTAAATAATTAATATATGTTTTAATATGAGGATCAAGTAAATGTTATTTATATTGGTTTAAGCGCAATCTCTATTTCTTTTCACATGGTTTAATGTATTTTGTTCAAAGTCCAAGTAATTTTTGAAGCCCATTGTTTAAACTCTAAACCTAAATTACCATATCCAAGTAAATCAAGTTTTGGAAAGAAATCAATCCAACATTCAACATTTCCATGATTAATACCTAATTTTTCTATTATAAATAGATGAGCTCTCATTCACAATAATCACACCAAATATTCAAAGTTCTTCTCTAAACATTTTCGAGTCCTTATCTTCTCTTTGGGTTCTTTTTTAGGTACTCCCTCTTTCACTTTCCATTCTTAATGTTCTAGCACTTGCTGAGAGCTGTTTCTATTTCTTCATTGTTGGACGCGACTCGTGAGTTTAGAGAAATAGAGTATTTTTTTTTAAATCTTTGCTTCTGTATCCCAAAAGTTGTGGTCTTGGTTAACTATAGTGTTTGGTAATTATTTAACCTACACTGTAAGTGTACAACGAGATTAATAGTAAAGTGGTGAATAAGGTCATATCCATAAGGACTTTATGATTAAACTACTAATTATCTAAATTAATCTCCTACAGTTATATAGACTACCAGATAGAGTTTAATTTAATTACTAAATAAAACAATAAATGCCACCACAGAAATAAACACAGATAAATTAAACAATGAATAAAAAATGTATTCTAGGATTGAATAGTCATCAACTAATCCATTGATCATTTAACCATTTCATTCTTATGTCTATATTGGGACTTAAATTGTGCTAGAACAACCACTAATACATTCTAAACCCCCTCTCGAAGTGCCTGGGGTATAGATTACAAGTTAAAGAATAATGTGTCCATTAATTATCTAACATGCAATTCCTGATGGATTATAAGGTTCTTTGCTCTCTAAATTAATCGCAACTCTGTCGAGTGATATTGATTAACCAGTTATTAATTCCAAATCAGGTCTTAAAACGCATCTCTTGATTTATGAATTAACACATCAAATTGCACTATTTAGTGATCAGGTGATAATAATATAGATAAACACGAGGTTAAGCAAAACACAATCAAGTCATAGGTATAAAAACTCAATAGATTAAATAAACTTCATAGTTGAGTCATAAACAATCCTAGAATATTAAGGTTTTAGCTATCCATGGCAAAATAAATAACTAAATTAATCCACAAAGTAAACAATGACATGATAAGATTAAAGTAATAAAATCCGGGAGTCTAATTCTGACTCTAATCTTGACAAATCTTGAATTCTTTAGTCTCGTTCCTCGCGTTCTTTTCATCTGATGTTTCCTCTGCTGTTTTTCTCTAGTGACAACTTTAGGGTATGGTGAATTGTGTGTAATTTTCGCACAAAAACCCTATTTATACTTAGTAAAATAAAGCTCAAAACCAACACAGAATGGCCCAGACGACGCGACCATGCCTGCGACCTAGTCACCCGCGGCTTGGGTCGTGGCTCCACGTGGCATGACGTGGCAAGATATCTACGACCTCTTCCATTACCCGTGATGGTGCTCGCGGATTTTCTTCTTCAGACCCCCTTCTCTGTCGCGAACTCACATGGCTGATCCCTTGTCGAACCGCGACTCCACCCGCGACCGTGCTCGAGGCTCGAGCTTGCGACTCCTCTTCTGCAATGTTTCCATCCCGTTTTCGACCCGATTTATTCAATGCACGAACCCGAGACATCATCAACTATCTTTTGTCCAAAATATAACATAAATGGAGACAAATCCTACAAAAATCCCATAAACACACCAACTCCAAGAACGAGTGAAATCCGAATAAAATGGGATAAAAACACGAGTAAACCAATATAAAATGCACAATTAAATAACACTAAATCTAGTGTAAAATCTCAGTTTATCAACTTCCCCAAACTTAAGAGTTTGTTTGTCCTGAAATAAAGAATAAAAACCAAACTTAGAATTCAAACAATACACACAATCATAATCTACAATCTAGCATATACAACCTCAAAAAATCTAACCGGGAAAATAACAAGAACAAATACAACACTCAAATCATGAACGCATGCAATAGATTTCCACGAGCAAATATCAAGCCAATGATCCTCACCGGTGTGTGTTTCGCTTAAACACTCAAAATGTGACAAGAGAAGGGACAACACTCATCGAAACGTTGAACCACACACTTGATCTACTGATTTACCATAGGCTTGCGTCCAATCTCAACTCTCCACTGATAAAAAAATGTGCTCAAAATTAGAATCAAATAGGACTTTATTTAAGATTATAATGTAGGCTCGGGTTAAGGTTATGAATATTTAGTTAAAGTGACTTAACAATTGTAAAATAATCCACCACTTCTACTTTCTACTCCCAACTACTTTTCACATCAAATACTAGTTAGAATTTTTCCAACTTCCCCCTACACAACCTTAAATCATCCACTCAACATTATACTCTTTGAGTCCTTATAATATTTTTCTTTCAACTCATGGACCTTTGGTCTCTTTTCTTAATTTTTTTTCATTGGAACTTTTTTCATTTTTCTTTTCTTTGTGCTCTTTTCATATTTTTCTTTTTTTTCAACACTCACATAACACTTTTATTTGTGCATCAATAAAAATCACCAATTTATCACTATTTTTTTTTTCAAATCTCTCCTTCATCCCAACTCCAAAATTCCCTACCCCTTTCTCCTATTTCTCCATAAGAATCAACAAATTAAGCTCAAATAGGCTTTCAAAGAAAAGCATTTAGGCACAGGGCTCACAAAGGAATAAAATGAATTCAAGACAGTGTATGGGATAAATGACTAGAGAAAAGATGACCTATTATCATCTCCTACTTTCAAGCACAAAAACTCAATCATGAGCAAGATAACATGCAAGTTCTAGAGAAGTAAGTGCATAGACAACCAACACACAAGAACAAAAAGTAAGACAACATGTCTTGTAGAGTGTTGGTGATGTTATACTCTATCTCCGTTCCTCCACCTTTATTCTCGTCATCAGTAATGCAACCAGATTCTAGAGTGTTGATGATGTTACACTCTACTGCTGTTTTGTGCTCTTCTACATCGAACAGGAATCAGACTTGTTCATCCTCACATCGGAGAGTGAGAATCCCCGTGTCCAAATCAATGTTGGCTCATCCAGTGCGCAAAAAGGGTCGTCCCAAAATGAGAAGGACACTCTTATCTTCCTCCATATCCAACACCACGAAGTCCATCGGGAATATGAAATCCTTCACTTTAATTAACACATCCTCCAGAACTCCCTCTGGATACACCACTGATCAATCAGCCATCAGCAAACACATAGTTATGGGCTTGAGTTGCCAACTGTTCAGCTTCTTGAAAAATGAAAGCAGTCTCAAATTGATGCTCGCCCCTAAATCACACAGCGCTCGGCCAGCTATCTTGTCCCCAATGGTGATAAGAAGTGTGAAACTTCCCAGATCCTTCATCTTTGCTGGAAGCTTCCGTTGGATGATAGAGCTACAATTTTCTGGAAGATGTACTGTCTTAAATTCCTCTATCTTCCTCTTTGTGGACACAACATTCTTGAGGAACTTTGCATACATAGGCATATGCTGCAGTGCCTTTACCAAAAGGATGTTGATTTGCACTTTCTTAAAGATTTCTAGAAGTCTAGAAAATTATGCATCAATTTTCTATTTTTGAAGTCCTCTGCGGGAATGGGATAGTCACTGTGGGAAAAATTATAAGACCCATCTGAGGACTCTTGATGGTGGAATCTGACTTTTCAGAAGCCGTCTTGGGAGGAACAAATACAGTGGTGATGATTGACATGGGAACGTCAGTATGTAGATGGATTGCATTGCACTAATCTTTGGGATTCACTGTGGTGTTGCTAGAAAACTATCCCGGTTGGTGCTGATTTCCTACAACTGTGTAGCCAGCTATCCTAGTTGCCTCTCGAACATCTTTATTTGTACACTCATAGCGCCTATAGTGTTCTCCAGTTTTTCTACTCTAGCTTGCGACTTCCCCATGAATTTGTTAGTCTTTCCCATGAATGCCATCAACAAGTCATCCATCTTCGCCTTCTTCCTCATTGATTACTCCATTTGTTACTGAGAAGCTGGGAGGGGGCTACAGTGCATTATTAGGATTTCCCATATGAGAGATTAGATCAATTACCTTGGTAAAATTAATTTCTCCCTTGGTAATTGTTGTTCTCATAGCCACCCATCTAATTGACGTAGTTGACATCTTCCACTGCTTGGCTCATGGGAAGATTTGCAGTCTGCTGAGACATGGCGTTGAATCTATTATTAATAGTAGCATTCAACGTGGATAGTTGAGAAACGAGCTTGGAGATGGGATCATTTTCATCAACGATTGTAGCTCTCTTCAACACCTTCACTTTTCGATCACCAGACTACTGATAATTGTTGGTTCCCATGTCTTCTATAAAAGTCATAGCTAGATCGTGGCCTTTGTTCAACAAAGAACCCCCAGTAGAGGCATCCAGAAGCCTCTTTAATTTCATGTTGCACCCGTTGTAGAAGATGCAAACTTGATGATCTATCCTAAATCTATGATTGGGGCACTTCCTCAACATATCCTGGAACCGCTCCCAAGCCTCATACAATGTCTCATTGTCGAACTGGTGAAACTGGGTGATTTCTCCTTTAAGCTTGAGAGTAACTCTAGATGGGAAAAACTTGTACAGGAACTTGTGGGCTAGTCCTTCCCAACTCTCGATAGACTCGGTATCTAAAGATTGGTACCACAACTTAGCCATATCCCGTAGAGAGAATGGGAATAGACATAATCCAATGGCATCATCGGGGACTCTATTCATCTTCACAGTGCTGCAGATCTCCAAAATTATATCAGATGTGCATTTGGGTCTTCAGTGGCCCATGCTCCATATTGGTTCTGCTGAACCATAGAGATCAACCCCGGTTTGAACTCGAAGTTATTCGCGTTAATCCTTGGGCCTAGAATGTCGCCATAGTTGAGCATTGGAATGAAGAGCTCATTTATTGGAGGAGGCTATGCAGCTCTAGCGTCCTCTTGCTCTTACATCTTCTGATGCATCTCATCTAATTGTGCTTGTGAAGGCACCGAATTTGATTGACGGGATTAGGAACTTGGTCAGCCGCAACAGCCATATCTCTTCTTCTCCTTGCGTTGTTGTGTGAGGAAGTGGCTTCAATCGCATGATTGAATTCTTCTAATGATCATCCCTGGGATCGTGTACGCATATACAGCCTAACCACAAGAAAAAGAAAATTATAACACTTTAAAAGAAAATAAAACTGAAAAATAAATGTCTAGATTAACACGAGAAATTAAATCTAAATAATCGCAAATAAAAATTAAATCCCCGGCAATGGCGCAAAAAACTTGTTCTGTAATTATTTAACCTATACTACAAGTGTACAATGAGATTAATAGTAAAGCGGTAAACAAGATCGTATCTACATGGACTTAATGATTAAATTACTAATTATCTAAATAAATCTCCTACAGTTATCTAGACTACCAGACAAGGTTTAATTTAATTACTAAATAAAATAATAAATGCTACCACAGAAATAAACACGGATAAATTAAACAATGAATAAAAAAGTATTCTAGGATTGAATAGTCATCAATTAATCCATTCATTTAACCCTTTCATTCTTATGCCTATGTTGGGACTTAAATTGTGCTAAGACAACCACTAATACATCATAAACCTCCTCTCGAAGTGCTTTGGGTGAAGATTACAAGTTAAACAATCACGTGTCCATTAATTATCTAACATGCAATTCCTAATGGATCCTAAGGTTCTTTGCTCTCTAAATTAACCGCAACTCTGTCGAGTGATATTTATTAACTAGTTACCAATTCCAAATCACATGTTAAAACTCTCCTCTCGATTTATGATTTAACACATCAAATTGCACTATTTAGTGATCATATAAATAATACAGATAAACAGGAGAATAAGCAAAACACAACCAAGTCATAGGAATAAAAACTCAATAGATTAAATAAACTTCATAGTTGGATCATAAACAACCCTAGAATACTAGGGTTTTAGCTATCCATGGCAAAATAAATAACTAAATTAACCCACAAAGTAAACAATGACATGAAAAGATTAAAGTAAATAAAATCCGGAAATCTAATTCTGACTCTAATCTTGACAAATCTTGAATTCTTTGGTCTCATTATTCGCGTTCTTTTCCTCTGCTGTTTTTCTCTGGTGGCAGCTTTAGGGTATGGTGAAGTGTGTGTAATTTTCGCACAAAAACCCTGTTTATACTTAGTAAATATAAAGCCCAAAACCAACACAGAATTGGACTGGCGCAGACGACCCGCGACCTAGTCACCCGCGGCTCGAATCGCAGCTCCACGTGGCATGACGTGGCAAGATATCCGCGACCTCTTCCATTATCCGCGATCATGCTCACAGGTTTTTTTCTTCAGACTCCCTTCTCAGTCGCGAACTCACAGTGGCTGACCCTTTGTCAAACCGCAACTCCACTCGTGAACGTGGCTGCACCTCATCTTCTATGACGTTTTTGTCCCTTTTTTACTCGATTTCTTCAACGCACAATCATGGAACATCATCAACTATCTATTGTCTAAAATACAACATAAATGGAGACAAATCCTACAAAAATCCCATAAAGACGCCAACTCCAAGAACGAGTGAAATTCGAATAAAATGGGATAAAAACATAAGTAAACCAATATAAAATGCATAATTAAATAACACTAAAAGTAGTGTAAAATCCCAGTTTATCATATAGTATGCTAAGGCTACAAATAATAGCAACCACTCCAACCATCCAACCACCCAACTACTTCAATATTTAATTATTTTATCTTTCTTCCACATCATCAATATTCATCCAACTCAATCACATCTATTTTGCATGTTTTAGTGATGACCACCCAATCACCCAACCATAACATTATATATAAATCACCCAACCACAACACAATTATGATTTGAGTTTTTGGATCTATGAATTAAATGGTTGGATTGTTTATATGAGTGTGGATGATCTCTCCACCGAAGTTTGAGTTTTTCAATTTACCTATTTTTATTAATTACTCATCAATTCCATCTAATCAGTGCCTCAATTATATCTTATTTTTTAATTTGTGAATTAAATATGTGCAACTCACACCTCTATAAATCGAACTTTGTTCATTTCAACAATCCTCAATTTTTTTGTATTATTATTCTTATAACAACAACAACAACAACAACAACAACAACAACAACAACAACAATAATAATAATAATAATAATAATAATTATTATTATTATTATTATTATTATTATTATTATTATTATTTTTGCAGTGTTTCTCATAATTTTCATTTATATTTTGATCAAGCTTTCAGTTTGTCCTCATTATTCATTTTTTCTTTCATTTGTATTTTAGTATGTAACATTGAATTGTGATTTTATTTAATTTGCTAACTTTTAATTTCAAAGAAAACAAATACAACTTAAGAGTACATTATTAATTATTTATATTTTTAGAATGAGGGAAAATATTGTAAATCAAAGAAAAAAAATTCACAATTTCATAATTTCTTTTGCTTTTTTTTCATAATTTCCAAATGTAATTATCATATGATTTATTTTAAAGAATCATAATTTCAAATATTATTTTGAAGTGACAGTTGCTTTTAAAGAATCACAATTTCAAATATTTTTATCAATAAACTTGAAAGGTGCCACAATAATTATTTATTTTACACCTACAAGTTGAATATTACTAAATTCATTATTTGATTCCTACTCATTTTATTCAAAAACCATTTATATTACAAGTCAAATATCCATTTATAATTTTATTTGATATGAATAATTTAATGCATATATTTTCTTACTATGATATAATCGAATGCATGTAATGATCCCGTGTGTCGATGTGAGAAATTTAATAATAAATGTATAAAATGTAAATAATTAATCTAAACATCAACATAATTATGTCTTTTGCAAATTACATGTGGTGTGTTTGTTGTATTGATTCAACTGTTAAATGAATGGATGTCGATGAGCCGGTAGGACATTGTTGGTTTTTATTATTTTTGGACAATTATAATCATAATCATTCATTTACTCTCTATAAATTCATATTATATAATCATATGTATATATGCGCGCGCGTGTGTGTACATATATATTAAAAATAATCAAAATATGTATTATTCGTACACTTACTAACCACAACCAATTTTGCTCTCGGTTCCAAACTTTTTCCCCCCCTCAATCAATAACTTATCTTTCCACACGGACTACACTATAAATATTGTTAAAAAATTATTTCTCCATAATTTATTGAAAATTATGACTATTATTTTACATATTATAATCATATATAATTTTTTAATTTCATTTGATAATTAGACAATAATGTTAAGTATCATGTATACATATTTTTTTCACGCATCGCATGGGAGATATACTAGTATTTTTAGAAGACTAAATAAAGAAGTTGGAACTTAATTAAGGTTAAAATGGATATAAGTCACATCTTTTAGGTGTCTTTTTATGTAAATAAATTTTGTTTGCATATTAAATGGTTTCAATGGTCAGATTTTATGAGATTGTTTAATAGAAAAAGTTTCAATGAATCCACCGGAGTTCGAATTTCTCAGATCCGAAATCAAAAGAATCTCTAACGTATGATTTAGCCATAAAGTACTTTTAAAGCAAATTTAAACATCTGATTTGAAAAGGTCATCACGTGCAAAAATGATTTATGGGGTATTTATATCCGAAAAATTATATCGGCCGAAAATTTCAAAATTCTATGAATAGGAGCCTCAAGAATTCATTTTCAACTACACCTTTGAAATATCAAAAGCACGAGAAGTAAGCACGAGCACTGGGTGGGAGGAGGGAGAGGGGGCGGGGTATACATCATCAGCAGTTGTCGGACTACTGCCACCACCTATGCCCGGTGAAACATTTTTTGGTTTCCTCCACTTTCACATATGCCATGTATTTTTATGTATGCATCATAGTTAGCCACATTTATTACCATTTGCCAAATAATTAACAAGTATTATATTGTGAAGAAAGTAACTTTATATCTTATCTATAGGACTTCATATTTATGATCTTTGCTATTATTTTTTAATTGGGCAAAAGATCAATTTTTAAAATTAAAATATATTAATAAAACTATTAATACTACTAAAATATAAAAATTGTGTTGCTATAATTTGTGGACGGCGTATCTCTCACACGGCCTCAGAGCCGCCTTTGAATGTGACTCACGTAGACTTTGAGTGAATTTTTGAGTCTTATCCACCATTACGCTTCATGTTATGTAAATATATGATCTTTGTTTATTCGCAAGTGGCGTTTGTTGGCTACTATTCACGATTTGAGAATGTAATTTTTGTGATTAATTTTCAAGAATCGTTTTCTAATTGATTTCTGAAATTAGGTTTAAATGAATATTTTGGGATTTGTAACTTTATGGAAAATTTTAATATAATCATCCGAATAATAAATTATTAGTACATATGTAGCGCATTTATTTTATTACATTTAAACATACATAACATTAATATCTTACATGGTAAAAGATACTCAGTCAAATATATCAAGCTTTATCCCATACTAATTAGCAAAAAAATCTCATAGTAACAACTAACAATTGTATTTTTTTAATAAATACTTATAATATATCAAAATAAAGTGAAATCTGAAAAGTGTAATTTGTCATAAATTGAATATATATATAATCTTGTTTGGAAAATCTTCCATTCTATTTGCTCTGCCTATATAATTGGACATTACCCCCACCATTTTAATTCATCATAGACACACAAGAGGGAGAGAAAAAAATAACTCCAATCAAATTCAATGGCTAAGTTTTCACTAGTTCTTTTCCTTGTTCTATCAGGTTATATTTTCAACCTTTTCACCTCCCTTTCTAACTTATAATTCCATCTCGTGATGACATACTGAATGTATTTTATTCTAATAGAACCATTTATATTCATTAAAAGAAAAATTAAATGGAAAGTGTTCAAGGATAAAATTATACATACCACATGCCCTAATATAAAGTATATTATTGAAAAGACACTGATAATTTCTTTCATTATGTTCTTAATTTGGATGTATATTTTTTATGTAGTTGCATTCATGGTTGTTGTCGAAGTGAATGCCCAAAAAAGATGCGTAGTTGCATTAGTTTCAAGTGAATGTGAACTTTCAATTTGCAAAGAGCAGTGCTTCAAAGCCTACAATGGGAATGGAGTTTGCACTCCCTCTGGAGCAGTTGGAAGATATATGTGTAATTGCTATTACAATTGCCCATGATTGATTATATATATATATATATATAGCATCCACATAATTGTACGCGAGCTCAGAGCTAGCAATTGTGGAAAAGCAATAATAGATTATAATTTTAAGATATGTTGTTACTTCAGTAATTATATGATATATTTTAAAAAATAATATATATTTTGTTTATATACACATACGTGCGCATATGTGTATTAACATTATACGTATATGAAACATCCATTTATAATATTCACAGACTACATGTTTGGAATATGAATAAAGTTATATCTTTGGTATTATATATTATGTATATATATTCTATAATATATGTGATATGTCTATGCATATGAACATGTATGCATGTGTAGCTTATAAAAATTAAAATAAAAAATTAGCCAAATGTGCAAATACATCCTTAAAGTTTCTATCTAGGAGCAAATTCTCCCATAAACTTTAGTTTCTATCTAGGAGCAAATTCTCCCATAAACTTTATTTTGGGGCAATTCAACCCGAATTGACCCAAAGAAGGTGTATTTTAAACTCACAATGTTCTAACTCCATCTACAATGTAATTTTTTAATAATTATTATTTAAGATTGGCGAGAAATCTATCGCGAGGAGAATCCTCAAACGGCCACCATTCCTCTTTCAATCACTTTAAATTTCATGGGAGGATCTTTCTTGGGCATTCAATTCGAAAGATATACTTCCGCATTAAGAATTCAATTAAAAAAATTACTAGTGTCTTTAAATAGTATACTTTAAATTAAGGTATTTCGTATGTATAATTTATCCTAGAATACTTTCCATTTAAATTTTCTTTTAATAAATATAAATGACTCTATTAGAATAAAATACATTTAATATGTCTTCATGGGATAGAATTATAATTTGGAAATGGATATGAAAAGATTGAAAATATAACTTGATGGAACAAGAAAAATAACTAATGAAAACCTGAGACCATGCAAGAGGCGCACCGCACAAGGGTCCATAAATTGTAAGAGCATCCTTTTTATATTGTAGTACTAATAGTTTTATCAATATATTCTAGGGATAAGATTAAAAAATACGAAGGTATTGCCATAGTCTCGGTTTGACACTTAAAGTATGACTCGGTCGGTTTGGCCGCTTAAATTATTTTAAATGGCCCAATCGGCCCCGATCAAAAAATATTAATTTTACATTAGTAATTAAGGTTGATTAAATATTTAAAATTTGGTTGTGCAATTTGAGGTTCAATTATATCATTTATAGTTGTCAGTTGAACAAATACAAACTATTGTCTAAGTTACTAATACAAACCTATTTTCAGCATCTAAGACTTGGACATATTATTCTTAAGAGGATTCAAAGTTTGATAAACGATATCCATTAGGCTCACTGGTCCTAGAATCATTTCCTTTGTGCAAATCCTGCTAAGAAGGTAAAATGATGAAATATCCTTAATGATTGATAACATCTTAAAATGAAAATGACAATGATTTAAAAAGTAAAGCAAATAATTTGATAACCCTTCATGTTGTAAATTTTGAGATTTTAGTGGTCATGATAATATGATGTCCTATAGATAAGATGTCAATATACTTTTCTTCACAATATTATATATACTTGTTATTTGGCAAATGGTAATGAATGTGAAAAATGATTGCTATTATTTTTCAATGATCTTCATTTAGTTTTTGTTTCGATTGCGATTTATTTAAAAAAATGAGGCACTGAGAGATAGCAGACTAATAAATGAAGCATTTAATGATTGGTTACATCTTAGAGCGAAAATGACAATTTATTGGGATGTCAGGCAAATTAATGATTTAACAACCTTTCATGTGGTAAATTTTGCGTTTTTAGTCGTCGTGAGTAACTTGTAGGCACGGTGTATACTTTTTTCTTGTTGTTCATACTAGTACACCACCTGTGCGATGCACATGAAAGTGAATGTTATTAAAAATATATATGAACAATAATAAAATCATATTCGATCTTGAATTTAGTATGTGAATATATGAGTTAGATCGACTGAATAATAAATTATTTGTGTATTTTTCAAGGTTGTAGAAATCGGCTTGGCCGGAAACATCCAAGTCGGGTGTAAAATCGGAGAGGCCAAATCCTCACCACCTAGGCGATCTCGACGGCAATTAATTGGTCAATCAGGTACCGATCAATTTTTATTTGAACTTTTTGGTTCAAAATATGACTAAATAAAAAATTTGAGATTTTTCACTCTTTTATATAACCTATATCCAATTTCTTCAATCTACAATCAATGTGAGATGTAAAAAAATTGAAATAAAAGTTGCAGAAATAATTTGAGATTTCTATTTCAATTAAGATTACTCACTCTTTTATACAACAATTCATATTCCAATTTGTGAATCTAACCGATGTGGGATATAAAAAATGTTGAAAAATTAACTTGAACTTTTATACAACAACCTACATCTCAATTTTCATTATACAAATGATATGGGATGTAAAGTAAATGAAAATCTAATATGTAAATAGCGACACATAATAATATATAATAAAAAATAAAAGTGCCTAGAGCCTAAGCAACCAAAATGGATTGTTATGTATTATTACATGTAATTTTATTAACTCACTTATACAAAAACCAAATAGTGTGATTCCAATGATTAATATGCAAGTTTAGAACTTCACAAATCTACCAAATAAAAATTACGAATGACAAATGGTTTAGACATGTATTTGCACATTTTTCCTAAAAATAAATATCAAATATTACATGTAATCTCAATATAAATAGTTAAATACTGAGAAAGGTTGAAAGACCGAGCCTCAAGATTTATAGATTGTTCATGCACAAGAATATATGTCGATTCTTTGATATTAGATAGATTTTAAAAATATTTAACATTAAATTGATAAGATCAATTAATACATTTAATTTAAAAAAATTAAATATATTTAATTTAAAATTTGGATGTGGATTTTGATTTTTAAATATATTTAATTAAATTAAAAGGTAAAAAAAATCAAATTAATATTTTTAAAATGTGTATTTGAACTTTTTAATATATTTAACTTAAATTTTAATTTTAAAATAGTAAATTTTATAAATTTAAAATTTAAAATTTATATATAATTTATTATTAAACTGATAAAAATCATAAATTATATATCAAATATCAAAATATCACACTTGCTCTCAAATCAAAGACTGAAAAAGGTTGAAAGACTATTATTTGGCCAAACAATTTATTGTTTGTTTATTCTTAGTTCATCGATGTTGGATAACATTTTTTATAAAAAAATTCAAATATATTGAATTTAAGGTTTAGGTTTCATATATTTAAAATTTCACAAATTATATATATTTATTTGATTTTTTTATATATTTATATTTTGAATTTAAAATTTAAAATTTTAGTTTAAATTATATATACATATATATAAAATAAGAACCCGATAGATATTTAAACGAAAAATTGTAAATATATATTTTTTAGTATTAAATTCATAGATTAAATATTATACTCGATCTCAACTTATAATATCAAGAAAGGTTGTGAATATTCTATTATAACTATTAGAATTTACAATATGTTCAAGTAGAACAATACCTCTCATTTTTCAATATGGGATCAAACATTACATTTGAACTTAGATGAAATATGAAGAAAGTAGTAGGATAACTATTGTCGAGCCTCCCACTTTAAATTTGTTAGTTCTTCAATGTGAGATAATTTTACAAAAAAAATTAAGATATATAAGATTTAATTGCTTAAGGTTTCATTTTCGTAAATTTAAGATTGTAAACTTATATACATATATATTTAAAAATTTAGAAATTAAAATTATTTATTTAAATTTTTTAATTTAAAAACATACAATTAAAATATATATTTTTAGATATTTATTTAATAAAAAAATTGATATGGATATTTAAACTCATTTATATGTATTTTAATATTAAATAGATAAGATAAATATTACTATTCTCAATTTCAACTTAATAGATCAAGAAAGTTGTGAAAATTTTATTAATGACTTTTAGACTTTATAGTATGTTGAAATAGAACAATACTCCATATTTATCAATGTGGGATCAAACACTATACTTGATCTTAGTTGTCAAGTTGTATGGATACTATTGTTGGTGATGATTTGTAATTTGTTCATTAAAAACAAATTTAGTAAAATAATTAAAACATATAAGATTTAATTGTTTGAGATTTATTTTTCATATATTTAAAATTATAAACTTATATACATTAAAATTGTTGAAATCAAATTTATTTATTTGGATTTTTTATATCTCTTATTTTATTTTATTTTATTTTTTGAATTTAAAAACATAAAAATAAAATTTAATTATATATATATATAATTAATAAGAAACTGATAAATATTTAAACTAAAAAATTTATATATGTAATTTAATATTAAACTAATAAGAAAAAATAAAATTAAAGGATAAAAAAAGGTATGAAAATTTCATCTATTATAATTTATAGTATGTTCAGGTAGAAGAATGCTCTTTATTTTTTAATGTGGCATAAAACATTATACTTGATCTTAGTTGAAACACTGAAGAAGTTGCAGGAATATTATTGTTCGCCTTCACAATTTATAGTTTGTTCATTCAAAATAATATCTGTTAATTATTCGATATGGAACAAATTTAGTAAAACTTCAAATTAAGGCTAGTACATGTAAATATAAAAAAATTGAGTTTATATTGGTAAAATCAATTTTCAAATATTCATATTTAATTTGAAATTTTAATTTAAATATTAAACTGATAAATTCAAACACACTATTTGTTCTCAAGTCTGAGCTGAAAAATCAAGAAAAGTGTGAGATAGGAACATTTTCATTACTGACCATTAAAATTTATAGTACATTCAAATAGAATAATTATCTTCAAAATTCGATATAGGATAATTGTTCTTTAAAAAATTTGGCTTCTTCCTACTTTTTAGTTTTTCCAACTCTGAAAGTATTTGAAACTTTGTAGACGTTTTACCATTACATAATCCATTTCAAGTAATACTAATTGAGTAAATGTGTGATGTGTGTAATATATGTAATTAATATAGTTTGTATAAATAATTATACTAAAATTTACCAACTCCGTTTGAATGTGTAGCATATAATTTTGTCTCGCCTCTCGAAATAACATGTCAGTTAATACTGAACGCTGAATTTGTAATATTGGGAGTTTCTGTTTGCACCCCCATATTTACTCTTTGCACCCCAAAAGAAAAAAAGAAAAAATAAAATAGTTTTGAAGTTACTTAAATGCCATTTGTTCAAAAAGAAAAAATTAAGTGTGGTTCGAAAATGAAATTTTGAACTCATCGTGTTTGTTCGAAATTTTATTTTCGAACATACATAATTTTTAAAATAAGTCACGTTCGGAAATTAATTTTCGAACACACTATGTTTGTTCGAAAATTGATTTTCGAACACACTATGTTTGTTCGAAAATTGATTTTCGAACAAACATGGTATGTTCGAAAAATAATTTCCGAACGGACTCCATGAATTTTTTTTAAGTACCGTTCGAACACAAGACTTCGAACATATCCATTATGCTCGAACAGAAGACTTCGAACATATTCAGAATGTTCGAATATATAACTTTTAACGGAACGCGATTTTTTTTATGCTTTTAATTTTTAGATTTTATGTTTTTTTAAGTAAGGAGATTATAGTCAATTTTAGGGGCGCAAAGAATAAAAAAGGAGGTGCATGGAGAAGTTATGGTGTAAATAGTAAATATGGGGTGCAAACAGAAACTCCCTTGTAATATACCAATCCCTAGTATTGCTATCAAGCTAGTAGGAATTCCAAAGATTCAAATTTAATAGCATACAAGGTTGTTAGAATTTGGAAAAGATTTGTTGTATTTTCAACATTATTTCCTTTAATTATTTCTTTTTCAAAATATATATGATTTGAATTGGAAGGCGCAAACTCCAAAACTGACTTGTTGGTTGTTAGTATCATTTGTTGAAGCAATAAATTACAAACTATATTTCATAATTATTATTAATTCAGAATATTACAAAATACATTGTTAATAAATATTATTCAATATTTGTTGGTGGTCAATGTAGGATACATTTAATTTTAAAATTAAAATAAATATAATTTAATTGATTAAAATATATTTAAAATTACAAATGTGAACACTTTTTTAAATTCATAGTGACTAGATAAATTATTGACCATTAAACTTGAATACATTTTCAAAAATACATATTTAATTGTTGAAATTTAACTCAAATATTTTAATATGTATTTAAATACTAAACTAATAAAATCAAACACTATGCTCGTTCTCAAATAAGAGACCAAGAAATATGCGAGACTTTCATTGTTGACCATTAGAATTTATAATATGTCAAAACAAAACAATTCTCTTTAAAATTCAACGTGGGATAATTGTTATTTCCGTTTGTAGTAAGTGCAAATGGGCGGGAAAATGAGAACTGCTATTTAAAGTATACTTATATGTCTTTATATATATTAAGATGAAAGTTAAATTATTATATAATACAGTAACATATGGTAATATCCTATTGACAATTACATTTCCTATCCAAATTTTTAGTTTTTTTAAATGGCTACAATTTGATACTTACTTTTTCATTTTTAACAAGTCTATCACAAGAGCATAAATTTAGAGCCTCAAAAATGGTACGGCTTATTAGACATTGAACAACTACTCGGAAGGCTTCGGAAGATTTCAGAAGGCTTTAGCTAGTTGTGCATCGAGTAAGTTTGGGTCTTTTTCAGATGTTAAAGAATTGCATGAATTTTTTTATGAGGATTTATCGAAAGTTAAAGTGAATGAAAGAGGAATGATAGGATTTTGAGAATTTTTCTCGTGATAGATTTCTCACCAATCTTAAATAACAGTTATTATAAAAATCAAATTATAGATGGAATTAGAGCATAGAAGATTTAAATGCACATCTTTGAGTCACTCTAGACTTAATTGCTCCAAAATAAAGTTTAAGAGAGAATTTGATCCTACATGGAAACTTTAAGGGTGTATTTGTATCTTTTTCCCATTTTTATTTCAATATTTATAAGACACGCACACACATATACATATATATCACATATATTACATATACATAATGCATAAAATATAAAGATATATTTTTGTTCATATTCCAAGTAGCTAGTCTTTGAATAACATATATATGTGTGTATGTTACATATACATATAATATCAATATACACAGGCGGGCGCGTGCACACACACACATATATTGAAAAACCTCAATCCGTGCAAAGTGTTTTTTAATGATACTGTATGCAAGTGTTCTTGAATATGGCAGGACCAGAAACAAGAACAATAAATAAAATGCAGTAAAAGAACGCATAAGATTGGTAACCCAGTTCGGTTAATCAACCTACTCTAAGGGGACTTCACCCAAACTTGAATATTCGTTTACTACTCCTTCATGAAGTGTATTGAGGAACTTACACATACAGGACTCCCTCCTTATGTCACCCGTTCTTCTTCACGAACTCTTTCACTGAACGAAAGTTGTGAGATCTCCTCACAATCGTGACACTAGACTCTCTCTAGCTACCCATGACTTCAACTTACAACTCTCTTGAGATTGAGTACAAAAAGGATTAAACCAACCCCTCACTTGTTCCACTCAAAAACACTAAATGCTAGACTATCACGTTGAACAATTTAGGGAACAACTTCTAGCTATTACAATAATCACAAACCGGATGCCTCAAATAATAAACTCAGAGAATCAATATATGTGCGCCACTGATTACTAATTGAATTGGCCTTCTTATAGCTTCACTTCCTTATTGCATTTATCGTCAATCTTGGCCAACATGGTAAGTGATTTAGAGTTTGTGATTCTTTCCATATTGGTGTAGATGCCTTCCATGATATTGAGGGTCTAAATCAACACGCCATCTACTCTAAAAAGGCAGTCAAACGATCAGATCTTGGCTTCCCAAACTCGTTCGCACAAGATCAACTTATTATGGAAACTGCCATGAATATCTCAGTACAGTTCACCAACTGTTCGTTAGTTTGCACAGTGGAATTAACACATATCTTCTAGCACATCTTCTCGAATACTTCGTCAAGCATAAATCGCCAAAACAAACTTAGTGCTACAAAATGGCACTAACAATCTCTCCCTTTGGCATTATGGTAGACAATAATCAACGATCTGCACAACACATGAATAAACTCGCAGATCAAATATATATATATATATATATATCAAAAAATGATATATATATATATATAAGGTAACTTTTGGGCACAGTTACAAGCACTCCCCATGAAGCCACGGTGAGAGTTTCTCCATCAACATTATTTTGCAGTCTCAACCGCTCAGTTAGTTGATCAAATATTAGTTACAGGCCAACAAAAATAAAAATGGGGCAATAAACATAACTCTCCCATAATAGTTGTCCAAAAACAAAACAAACTTAAACGAAGTTTGAAAACTTCATAAGCTGCGAGCTCGTGGCAGCTTCTCTTCATCTCCTCATCATCCATCTTCTCCTGCATGATCTTCTCTCCCTTGCTATCAGGATCTTCTCCCCCTTAGTGGTTGCCATCAAGGCCAAAGCTTTAGACGGGAGTCACTTCATCAGCAGCATCAGCAGTAGCTGAAACAGTCTGGGGCACAACATCAGTAGGGCGAGGAGTGGTAGCAGCACTTGCACCTACAAAATCAAAGATTGCACCAGATGTCTCGGTGTATCCAGCGGGGATGCAAAACCAAAGGCACGAGCCTTTAGGTTTATCATTAATAACTCAAGCTCCTGCTTTCGAGTCCTGGCAGTCCTGATAGTCTTCTCCAAAAATTGAACTTCTCATTCCAGGAACATAGTGTGCCATTCAAAGAACATGGCATTGACAGAGGATCTGGGCATAGGTCTGGGTAGCGCAGATGGTGGCACATCTTCAGCAACATTGGTGTCTGGATCAGCAGCTGGGATATCACGAGTAAACTGCACAGAAAATAGCTTATGGCTGATCACGAGCGAGGGCTCCTCAGGCTTATAGACATCTTCCTAGATCACAACATCATGTTGTGAATATAGAATACTGAAGATCATCCCCGGGTATCCAATGGGCTGTTGGTTCCTCTTGGACTCAACATGTGCACACACCTGATCAAAGATCTGTTGGCCAAGGTTAAACACCGCCTGTGTTCAACCTTATACAACAAGATGCCAAATGCCTTACTAATAGAAGAATGATGCCGGCTGGGAAGCCAGTTCTTCATTGCAATCTTGTGAAGTATTAAATACTTCACACTCAGGTCAGATGCCAACAAGGACCTTCCTTTTGGCCACACCAAACGACTTCATCCAGTCAATTCATCTGCCACATCATTCATGTCTGGGACAGACTCAGGAGCAGTAGAGTGCTCACGGCCCAGATACTCGTTAATCACAGCAGGAGAAAAAGCAAACCAATGACCACGCACATAAACAGAAAAGGCATGTGCAGAATTCACATCACGGATAGACTTGGATAGGTTTGCATAAAGCTCATGCACTACAACCTTGACAAACATAGACACATCAAAGACAGACTTCTCAAGCTTCAAATCAAACAGCAATTCAACAACCCCAGTACCAGCAATATCAGACGCAATCAAACTATGTTCATGTATCAGAGAGCGACCAACCATCAATTTGTAAATTTTTCCTTATGAAAGACAGAAAGGAAAATATGTGGGTCAAAATCACCTGATGTAGAGTCTCCACTGTGCAAAACATCCTCGGGCATATCTTCAACCTCTTCAACAAAGGGAGTCGAAGCTCTAGCATTCTTCAACAGAGGCCGGTGAGAAGTCAAAGCCAGGCCTAAGAGCCGTTCGGAAATACTCCTTGTCACACGATGAGTGGAAGCAGAGATGGAGGCCTTCTTGGCCTTGTATTTTCTTCGAGCAGACTTGGGCTTTGCTCGGGTCCATAATTGAGATATAGGAATCTCATCTTCATCAGAAAGTTGCTCGGTAGCAGGCACATCATGGTGCTCAGAGGCAGCAAGGGACTCCTCTGGTTCATCAATTAATTGAAGCTTTCACTTCACACCACGGGACCTGGACGACGTCCCTCTTTATTCTAAAAAGGGTGGAACAAATACAACATTAGGTGAGGAAACATCTTCCTCCATCACAACATCTTCCATTCTCGTCTCTTCAGACTGAGCAAGAGTGGGAACAATAGCTTCAGGAGCCTTCGGCGTGGCTTCTCCCAACCGAACTTGAATTGTAACGACCGAAGTATCCACTGGATCAGTTACAGCAGCGACAGACGCTGACACAGAGACAAAAGTCATAGCATTGATTGATGCGGCAAACTCTTCAATTAAAGAGGGATCAAGATAGGCAGCGGTGGCAATCATCGATTCTAGTGATGCAGGCTCCACCAACGAGAGTGAGGAAGGATCATTGGAAACCTTAGATTAAGATGGGGGTTCCAAAACTGTCACAGAAACTGACTCAGAGAAAGTCACAGACGGCACAGGGGTGTCACTAGGCCCAGACACAGGGACTCCAGTGGGCTCAGACATAACTTCGCTGCTGGGAATGACGATAGCGGGAACAGATGTAGAGAATACTACCGACTTTGAGAGTTCACCGAGAGCCTTCCATAATGCGGCAATGTCAATTTTTAGTTTCTTGAAAATTGAGGGCTTAGAGGATGATTCAGATTTGTCAACCATTGTTGCACGCAAAACTTGAAAAACTGTTTCTTGGAGAAAATTGCAACGAGAAAATGTAAGAGAAAACTGTTTAAGGTTGAACAATTATTAAACAATCACCACACAATTTGAATAAGGAAATAATTAGATTAATTTCCATAATTCGGGATCACTTCCCTTATCAAATCCACTATGCACGTCCTTGGGAAGTGGAAGTAAGTTGGGCGTGAAAATCGAGGGCCCATTAGCCGTTGCAGTTAAAAAGTAACTACTACAATCAGTTATTGCATCTGCCATGCACACATGAATGTACACATTACAAAAGACCATGAAACATTTGGTCACTTCTTTTTCTATGTACATACATCACTGACCAAGACTGTACAGAGATATTTCTCGCATATGAGAAATTCAGAGAACATAAAGACCTAATGAGGATCGAAGTGTCTCAAACCTTCCACTTTCAAGTACCTTAGTAAAAATATCTACAAGTTGAGCATCTGTTCCAACATACTCAATGACAAGTGATCCATCTTCAATGAATTCTCGAATAAAGTGATGATGAATATCAATGTGTTTTGTCCTAGAGTATTGCACTGGATTCTTCGAGATATTAATGGCGCTTATGTTATCGCAATAGATGGTAAGCACAGTCTGTGGAACACTATAGTCAAGTAGCATTTGCTTCATCCATAAAAGTTGAGTGCAGCAACTTCCGGCTGCAATATATTCTGCTTTAGCTGTTGATAGCGAAATAGAATTCTGTTTCTTACTAAACCAAGAAACCATGTTGTTTCCAAGAAAGAAACATCCTTCGGAAGTATTCTTCCGATCTTCAGTGCATCCAGCCCAATCAACTTCACAAAACCTAAGCAAACTAGGATTTGTATCATAGGAGAACCTTAATCCTAACTCTGCAGTTCCCTTTATGTACTTGATTATGTTCTTCATAGCCTTCAGATGACTTTTTTTAGGATCAGATTGGTACCGAGCACAAACTCCAACACTGTAGCAAATATCCGGACGACTTGTAGTCAGGTAGAGTAGAATACCTATCATACTCCGGTACAAAGTTTGTTCAATAGACACACCCGCTTCATCCTTTGACAACTTCAGATGTGTTCCTATAGGTGTTCTCTTCGTGCTGCAACTCTCCATTCCAAACTTGCTGATCAAGTTTCTTGCATACTTTGTTTGAGAAAAAAAGATTCCATTTTCTTTTTGCTTCACTTGAAGCCTTAGAAAGTAGGTTAATTCACCCATCAAACTCATTTCGAATTATGATGTCATGTTCTTAATAAATTCATCCACCATACTATTTCAGGCAGATCCAAAGACAATATCATCAACATAGATCTGAACGATGATCACATCATATTTTTCTCTTTTGACAAATAGAGTTCGATAAGCTCTACCCCGAACATACCCTTTCTCAAGAAAAATTATACCAAGCACATGGGGCTTGTTTGAGACCGTAAAGTGCTTTCTTTAGCTTGTACACAAATTCAGGGTGATGAGGGTCTTCAAAGCCTTTAGGTTGGCTGATAAAAGCATCTCCCGACAAGTAAGCATTTAGGAAGACACTTTTCACGTCCATTTAATATAGTTTGAACTTCATCCAAACAGCCATGGCAAGTAACAAACGAATAGACTCAAGCCTTGTAACGGGGACAAACGTCTCGACAAAATCAATTCCCTCAACTTGGGAATATTCTTAGGCAACCAGTCTAGCATTGTTCCTAGTTATGTTCCCCTCTTTATCGGTCTTATTTTTGAAGATCCATTTTATGCCTATCACATTTGCATCTTCAGGTCGTGGAACAAGACCCATACTTCATTTCTTTCAAATTGCAAGAGTTCTTCTTACATAGCATGGATCCAATGTTCATCCTTCAAGGCTTCTTTAACATTCTTAGGCTCAACAGTGGATGTGTAGCACACATTGGCAATCAGTTCTCGATAGTTCTTATCAACTCCTCTTGTTCGGACTCCTTCACTCATATCTCCAATGATATCGGCTGCTGAGTGGTTTTTTTGAACTGCTTTTGATGGCTTATGATCATCATTGCTCTCAGGTCTTGGTTCAGTTAGATCATAATTTTTGTTGCTGTGAGGCACAGTCACTGGCACACTTTCAGTAACTTCTTCAAAACTGGAACAATCATCTTTAATAGGGATATCTAAATAATCTAATGGTTCTTGATCATTAATCACAACATTGATTGATTCCATAACGACCTTGGTTCTTTTATTAAACACTTGATAGGCTCGACTATTTCTTGAGTATCCAAGAAATATACATTCATCTCCTTTAGCATCAAATTTAGTAAGATAATCTCTATCTCTCAACATGTAGCACGTACTCCTAAAAATGTGAAAGTATTTCACATTTGGTTTCTTCACTTTCCACAACTCATAAGGAATGATTCTTATCTTGGGTATGAAATGGGTATGAAATACACCCGATTTATGACATGACATGCAGTGTTAACTGGTTCTGCCCAAAGATTGCAGACACATATTTTGCCTTCATCATTATACAACTCATTTCTTGTAGAGTTCGATTTTTTTTCTCAACAACACCGTTTTGTTGTGGTGTTTTAGGGGCATAAAATTCTTGACCAATGCCTTTTTCTTCACAAAACAGTTTGAAGAACACATTTTCAAACTCTCGACCATGGTCACTTCTTATCCTCACAACATTTGTTCCTTTCTCAATTTCGAGTTTGAGAACAACTTCTTGAACGTCTTAAAAGTTTCTGCCTTGTCTCTAAGGAACTCCATCTATGTAAATCTGGTGTAGTCATTCGCACACACAAAAATAAATCTCTTACCTCCAAAGCTTTCGGTTTGAACAGGCTCCATCAAATCCATGTGTAACAATTCCAAGGTATTCGAAGTGGTAATCTTTTTTACAAATTTATGAGAAGTATGAATCCTTTTACCAACTTGGCATGGGCCGCACACTTTTCCTCGATAAATGTTCAGTTTCGGAATGCCCATCACAGCTTCAGTCTTCAGTAGTCGCTGTAGATTCCGATAACTGATGTGGCTAAGATTTTCATGCCACAAGTTTGCTTCACTCAGCTAAGATTAGAAGCACGTTCCTTTTATGTTGAGAAGATAACAACTGTCCCGCGATCTGTCATCATCCATCAGCAGAACACTTTCCTTATCTTTGACCAGACACTTATCTCTTGTAAAGTGAACAAAGAGACCTTGGTCACACAACTGACTAATGCTAATTAGATTAGCTTTTAGTCCATCCATGAGCAAAACATCTTCCAAGCGAGGCATGCCAGGAATATTCAACTAACCACGTCCAAGAACTCTTCCTTTGACTCCATCTCCAAAGGTAACAAATTGATATGAACAATCTTTTTGAAGATTGATTAACATGCTTGCATCTCCGGTCATGTGTCGCGAACATTTACTGTCAAAATACCAACTGCTCTCTGCATTAATGTTGAGAGCAGTGTGAACCACGTAGTTTCTATGGTTGTTCCTAGATGTGTCTCTAACATCCTTCCTTCTGACATACTGCTCAGGCTGATATATGCCTCTTTTTCTCATTCTCCTTAGATCATTGAGATAATTTCTGCAGTGTGGACGTATGTGTCCAGGTTTCTCACAGTAATGACAAACAGGAAAAGTCCTCCTTATGTACTTCTTCAGACGAGGTGACTTCTTTTGAGGTGACTTCTCTTTAAAGAAGTTCTTTGGTTCAGTCTTTATTTTCAAGAACTGTTGAGTCTTTTGTTCCAGAAGATTGTCCGTGATAGAACCTGTCATAGGTCTAACCGCCATTGTATCTAAGCCCAGTATGATCCTAAGGGCTCTTTCCTTTAGAGGGAATTTCATCCAGCTGAGATGATTCAGTGTTCATCATTTTAACAAGCTTCTTCAAATGCTGAAGTTCACCATTCTGTGCTTGAGTACTGTTCCTGGACTGCGATAGTTCATCTTGTAGCTCCTTAAGTCTGATGGAGAGATCATCTCTCTCTCTTTAGTGAAGTTGAAAATTTCCTTAAGCAGGTATTCATTGACTTTTACCACCATGATCCAACTGGAATGCAGTTTTTTATACGCCTCCATAGCTGATTCTTCAGTAAATTCTTTATCATCACGTATTCTGATGCTTTCTCAACCTCGTTGTCCAGAATAGATGCAAGCATAAAATCCTTGACAGAATGTGTCATGAAAGCAATATTATTGCTTACACATTCTTCATCACTTCCACTTTCATCAGGATCATTGCTTTCACTTAAGGTAGAATTGTAAGACTTGTTCTTCCTTTTAAGATTGTTAGCACACTCAGCTTGATAATGACCAAAACCACCGCATTCTCTACACTTTACCTCTTTGTGCTTTTTTTTATTGGAATCTTCATCCTTGATTCTTCGAGATTTAGAGAACCTGTTCTTGCCATGATTATTTTGAGAAGACTTCTCAAAACATCTTGCAAACTTGGTAATGTTTTTAGATAATAGAGTACTTGATTCTGCTAGGTCAGCTTTGGCAGGAACATCAGTACTAGAACCCGCCTGAAAAGCAATGCTTTTTTTTTTCTGCACAGTTTCTTCTTCTGTCAGGCCCATTTCAAAGGTTCATAAGGACCCCATCAGTTCTTGCAGCTTCATCTGGCTCACATCTTTGGCTTCTTCAATGGCTGTGACTTTATAGGTGAATCTTTTAGGTAAGGAACGAAGAACTTTCCGAACAAGTTTCTCTTTAAAAATAGCATCTCCCAGAGCAAAGCTTTCATTGGCAATGTCACAAATCTTGGCATTGAAATCTCCAAGCTTTTCTGTTTCATCCATCCTCAGATTCTCAAATCTGGTTGTGAGTAATTGCATTCGTGAAACACGAACACTACTTATCCCTTCATAAGTGGTCTGCAGAATGCCCCAAGCATCCTTAGCTTTGTCACATGTGGAGATAAGTTTGAAGACATTCATGTCAATAGCTGAAAAGATAGCATTCATGGATTTGGCATTCAACCCCTGATCTGATAGTCATCATTGTCCCATTCTTCCTCCGACTTCTTGACAACTTTTACTTTCTTCATGAGAGGATTCCAACCATCAGTCACCATCTTCCAAGAACGTTCATCAATGGAGCGAATGAGCGCAGTCATTCTGGCCTTCCAGTAGGCATAATTATTGCTACCAAGGAGTGGGCGTCGCACTGTCGATGCTCCTTCTTTCATTGTGTCCATCTCGGCAAAACAAACACAAAACACAGATTAATAAACCCAAGATCACACATGTGTAACTGGTGACCCATTCTGGTGCCAATTGAAAAACCTCAATCCGTGCAAAGCATATTTTAATGATACTGCATGCAAGTGTTCTTGAATATGGCAGGAACAGAAGCAAGAACAATAAATAAAATGCAGTAAAAGAACGCATGAGATTGGTAACCCAGTTCGGTTAATCAACCTACTCTAAGGGGACTTCGCCCAAACTTGAATATTCATTTACTACTCCTTCATGAAGTGTATTGAGGAAATTACACATACAGGACTCCCTCCTTATGTCACCCGTTTTTCTTCACGAACCATTTCACTGAACGAAAGCTGTGAGATCCCCTCATAACTGTGACACTAGACTCCCTTTAGCTACCCACTACTTTAACTTACAATCTCTGTTGAGAATGCGTACAAAAAGGATTAAACCAACCCCTCACGTGTTTCACCCGAAAACACTAAATGCTAGACTATCACGTTGAACAATTTAGGGAACAACTTCTAGCTATTATAATAATCACAAACCGAATGACTCTCAAATAATAAACTCAGAGAATCAATATACGTATGCCACCGATTACTAATTGAATCGGCCTTCTTATGGCTTCACTTCTTTGTTGCCTTGATCGTTAATCTTCGCCAACATGTTAAGTGATTCAGGATTTGTGATTCTTTCCATATTGGTGTAAATACCTTCCATGATATTTAGGGTCTAAATCAGAATGCCATCTACTCTAAAAAGGCAGTCAATCTTGGCTTCCTAAACTCGTCCGCACAAGATCAACTTATTATGGAAACTGCCGTAAATATCTCTGTTCGGGAATATGTCTGAAACATCATTGGGAATAGTTTACCAATTGTTCATTAGCTTGCATAGCAGAATCAATACATATCTTCTAGCACATCTTCTCGAACATTTCGTCGAACATAAATCGTCAAAACAAACTTAGTGCTATAAAATGGCACTAACATATATATATATATATATGATTCTTAAAATTAATTTTTTAGTTTTTAGTTTTCTATTTTTAGTTATTAATTGATTATTTGAAAAATTAAATACTAAAATGTTACAATAAATTAATTCTAATTGGGTAGAATGAACTCAAACTAGCAAGTGTAAAATAAAATTATTAAAGTACAAAAATTGTAATTGAAGAAAAAAATAAAAAAAACCTAAAAAGTTGGAGTGTGTAATAGAGAATATAACACAAAAGTCGTGTGCAAGGTGGTAATAAATCACACCACGAGGCCCATCCCCACACAATAATATCATAGAAACTAATGATAGAACATGCAGGCCCGAAAACACTTATATAGAATATTCACTCTCTAGCACTGCTATTGTAGCAGTTGTAAAATTTTGCAACATGAACACATATATATCGATAACATAATAAGACATATATAATATATTTGAGAACTTAATATTTTCAGCGGTGTTTGAGGTGACCGACTCGTTTTCCCATGCGAATATACTGTTGGATATACTGATTGAAGCTATTTTGGAGAGTAGGATAAATATGACGAAGCTACAGCTCTTGCCTTAATTTAATTGATATTAGTTGTTATGTGATCCATCTAGATACATAGGTATTTATAATAGATGAATACAACTTAGGAGATGCATGAATATCTAGATACATATTAATCATAATAAATGAGGAACACATGTAACACCCCGTCCCAAAATAAAACTACGAATTACTTCAACCATATAGGAAACATGTGTTGTTTATAGGATGCCTTGAAATGGTTTTTGAAAATTCTAAACATAGAGAAAATGACTCCCAAAGTTGACTCAATTCTACTCTTAAAATCGTGTTGTCCTCTAAATCTTTCTCGATCACATATTTTGTTTCTCATGACGAGACATTTTCATGAGTCTTTTCCATTCGTCATTTGGACGTTCATTGAATCTTGTGTGTCCTAATTATTTAAAGACCATCCTTTTATCCCTAAAATAAAATTCTACCGCTTTATGTTTAACTCCGAAATTGATTTCGTCTTTGACTAAGAGTCACAAATCTTTTTATAATGGTGTGGTTTTTGATTTCATTAAAAACGGAGTTTATTTGACCTTCTAATTAAATTTTATTCGTTGTCTATTTCAACCAATACCATTTATTAAAATACATTACATATCCATTGCCACTACTGAATCTTACATTGCTCCATGTGTCAGCATGCATATCAAGGGTGCTTCATGTATCACCATGCATTGCTCTATGTGTCACCATACATGTCAAAGGTGGGGGCAGCTAGACATCTTGAAAGTAAGCCTAATGAAGCATCACTCATTTAGCTTCTCTCACACCTCTTCTCTCTCTCTCTCTCTCCCCCCAAATACCAGCGGCAACCTTTTTTTTTCTTCTAATTTCGACCCTCAAACCTTAGTAAAAAATTATGAAATTTTACAGAGAGCTTCCCACTTTCATGTAGACGATGTTAGATGAAGAAATCATCTAATTTGGTTCTCATATGGTCGAGAATGAAGGCAAACATTACACAGGTTGTTGTATTTCGCCACAACTGCAGCAACCATTTTCTTCTGTATATTTCAACCTTCAAATCTCCACCAAAATTACTGAGATTTGGATATGTCATTCCTTTCATCACGTAGCTGAAGTTAGCGACTTGAGTCACTCGATTTGGTGTCTGAAAAGTCAGAAATGAAGACATGCAAAATTATGGTTTCTAGCTGTAAGTTTTATCATGAGTGCAGCAGTAGTATTTTACCATTTTCATCCCTTAAATCTCAACCAGAATTTCTGAAATTCGAGTATAAAGCTCACGATTTGTAAGAGTAGTATACATTTGTAGATAATTTGTAGCAGTAGTATACATTTTTAGATAATTTTATGCTCACGATTTTCTTAATTCGGAGCTCTAAATCTCCTATATGAAGCTCAACTAGTTTCTGGGTGGTTGAATTTTTGTAACTCACCGAAGCCATTTCCGATATCTTTTCCCATTGATCAAGATATTTTCTTTCTATGGGGTTTGCATTGATGTAAACTTCACTCTTCAAGGTTTCCAGAGTAGGTCTCAGATTGTTGATACAAGATTTTTTGCTCTATCAAAGTTATATCTCAAGTCGACACATCAAATCTGCTACAGAAGTTGTTGTTTTGTGAGTGCAACTTCAGAGCCCGTTTCCCCTCAATTTCTCCATTCTTTTGACTTGATTTTTGGATTGAAGGATCTAATCATAGCAATCTTCCCATCTATATTTTTCAATCTAAGATCCGATGTCATTTGGTCCACCGAAATCGAGTTGTCAATTTCCCGAAAACCACACTTTTTTTCGCAGACTTCAACTATGTTCATGATGTTATATTCAATGCTCCTTTACAATTATTGTAGCCATTATATTATTGAACGGTTTATTCCATTGAAATCTTTAAATTTCATATTATGAAAAATTATACTTTTGATCGAAAGTTCATTGAGTATCGAACTCGATCGAGCCCCAAACTTCTTGATGATCAACCTATTAGGTGAACAGTAACAATTGTCTTTCCAGCTAATTTCAGGTCAGGGTGATCAGAATTCATCCCTGATTCATTTTAACTGATTGTAGACCCCTTGTGATGGACGCGTGGCCACCAACCGTGTCTCGATCAGTTTTCAATTAAATTTTCTATAATTTTTTGAAATCATTTCCCTACTTTAAGGCGTTCCATTTTTTGTCGGTTTTATTTTAGTTAATTAGAAAATATTGTAAGAACCTATTATCAAGTGATTTTGGGTTTAAAACTCGAGTTTTGTGTATTCCTAGTCGAAGTAAAATGAATATATCTTCAATAAAATTAAAGTAAATATTAGATTAATTTCGAAAGTAGTTATTGATCCTGAAGCATGGATTGATCCTTATAGGACTTAACTGACTTACCAGGAAGGTGAAGGATTAAATCTCGAGGTGGTTAGAGCAGCTAAGCCCTAAGGGAACTCGCGAAGGAACTTCAGACCATTGCTCCGTCCTCAGGACCGCGATCGAGTATTGGATCCTTATTATGACTTTTGTATCACAATGTGGGCTATTCTATCTTTGTAAAATTGTATCTTTTGAGTTATTAAACTCTGATTTGTTAAATTGCATATGTGACTATCTGTATTAAATATTTATGTGCTGCTATATATTGTCGGAGTCTTATAACCTAATGTTGTGTCAATGTGAGTAGCTCCAGTATTGCATGCATTATTCATCATGCCCTAATTCTTATCAAAAGACTAAAATGAACGTTACACTCATTGGTTATACTCATAAACTTTAAGCGTTGGAGATGTAGTAGGGGTTGCGGGTAGTGACTGATTATACTCTTAGCGCTTCACGATAAAATATTTTGGTGAACTTAAGTTGCTTCTAACTTTAAAACCTCCTAAGCTTCACTACTTTCATGGATACAAATAGATTACTTTTAGAAAATGATTTGCATAACTTAATTTGTGAATACTTGCCCACTAAGTGCATTAGTACTCAACCCAAATATTTCAAACATTTTCAGGTTAATAGGCTGGCACGTGGAGGTGTTAATACTGAGATGTAGGATTACGATTGTGAATTAAAACATAAAGCAGACTCATGAAATTTAGGCTGATCTTATTTGCATAATTTAGAAAGGAGTTGGAATTATGGTATCAGGAACTCTAGAATTGCACTAAAAAATTATTTCTCCTAACCTATTTCAGCCAAAATGAGGAGAGGGATTATAAGTTGAAGCAATTTCCAGTTGCAATAAAATTTCCTACTCTAAACAAAAAAAAATAAAAAAAATTGAAGACAAAGATCACCAAAATATCTCCGATAACCACGTGAGGTTTGAGAGTCAAAATCTGGATGAAATTCAGCGTATATAGAAACAAGTTGAGATACGAAATCTCGACTTAAATTACATCTTATTTCTTTCCCATTGAAGTTCATTTCCATGAAATCTAACTCCAAAGATATGAAAATGGCTGGAGTGGGTTTAAAATGTGCAAATTCTTAGAGTTACCTGAAGTTGTTAAAAGACGACATCGAGGGCCGCTAAAGTTCCAGACGAGGACTGCCGGATTTCTGCCGAAGTGTTGTAGAGTTTCTACCTCTTTCACACCAAAACCCTAGAAAGACGGGAAGACAATGAAGCTGCGAAAGTGCGGAGTTCTTCACATTGGTGGCTGTAGAAGACGATGAATACTGCTCAAAATTGAATTTTCGAAGAATGGCGAATTTTGAATTGAATTGGGAATCTAGGGCTCACTACACCTATATAAACCATAATTACTATTTTAATTATTTTTTTCTAATTTGCTTTTTTTTTCCCCCATTATATATATAATTTCATTCTTTTTTTCTTTTTATTTTTCTTTTTATACCCTTTATAAATAAAATTAATTAATTAATGAAAACTTATCATTTACAAATTGCAATAATAAAAAAAATATAGGGAATTTATAATAAAATGTTCAATTTTATGAATATTTTTATATAATTTAAAAATAAACTTCGATTAAATTATTGCAAATAATTAAAAAATATAATTTAATTAAAGAAAAAAATATTATATGTAACGGTTTATCAAAAATCGTTACATATTGCAAGCAACACACATACATACATTCATAACAGTTGTTAAAAAACCGTTATAATAAAAAACACGCACATACGTAACAGTTTCTATCAAACCGTTATATATAGTGTGTTTAACGGTTTTTAGTAAAAACCGTTATCTATATACTGTTATCTATGTGCGTTTTTTTAGTAGTGCATTATCTCATTTTGTTAAGTATTTTGTTAAAAATTGAGCTTCCGCACTTATGATATTATTTCGTTGAATGTTAAAAACTTTGAACTTGGTATTTTGGACAAGTATATGTATTATAAAACATGTTTGTTCTTACGAGTCTCTTGTTCAGGTTTCGTCAATTAAATTATCCCATTTTTTTCTACTTCTCAATTCCAATCCCCATGGCATCCATTTCCATGATCCTTCAGAATCGGGGTGCTACACCACATTTACTAGATGAATGTTCAGATTCCTAGAACACACTCAATGAATTTCATGGTGGTGTGAATCTAGATGATTGAAAATTACTCTTCAACACCCCTTCTTAATTTGTAATCTTCAGAACCTCTGTAAACTGCTGAAGTTTTTCGATGCTCACAGCCTTGGTAAGAATATCGGTTGGTTGTTCAGTAGTCTTGACATACTCTAACAAAATCTTCTTCTTTTGAACAATGTCTCGAATATAATGGTGGCGCAGCTCGATATGCTTTGATCTTCCATGGAAAATTGAATTCTTAGTCATTGAGATTGTTGACTAATTGTTATAGAAAATTGGTGTTGGATCAAAAATATTTTGCTCTAAAATTTTCAGAATTCTTCTCAACCAAACGACTTCTCGAGTAGCTTCATTTGCAAATATATATATTCAACTTCTGAAGATGACAATGCAACTGAATTCTGCTTCTTCAAACTCCACGAAATTGGTTTTGAGCCAATGTAAAATATGCAGGCTGAAGTACTTCTTCTATAATCTTGACTTCCAGTCTAATCACTATCTGTGAAGCCAACTAACTTGCTACTTTCTTCCTTCTCATATTTGATTCCCAAGCTCTTCGTTTCTTAGAGATAACGAAGTATTCTTTTTGCTGCACCAAAATTGATCTTGCTAAGATTACTCATGAACCTTGAAATCAAACTCACACAATATACAATAGCAGGCCTTGTGTTAGTTAAATAAATCAAAGAATCAACAAGACTTCGATAGAGATTAGAATCTAATTTTTCTGCTCTATCTTCTTGCTTCAATTTTTCATTTAGAGCCATAGGAGTTGCAACTGACTTGCAATCTTCCATTCGAATTTTTTTCAGCAAATCTGAAATATATTTTTCTTGCGAGATAAAGATCAACCCTTTATTCTGTTTCACTTGAATTCCAAGAAAATACTTTCAGTCCAAGATTAGTCATCTCATATTATATCTTCATTACCTCCTTGAACAATTTTACCATCGACTCATTAGTTTATGCATAAATCAATCAAGTCATCAACGTAGTCAAGACATCAATTTTAGTTTTCCTTACATAAAGAGATGGTTCAGATGGACTTTTCACAAATCTATTCTTCACATAATAAGCATCAATATTGTTGTTCCAAGCTCTTGGGGCTTGTCTTAAGCCGTAAAGCACTTTCTGCAACTTGTACATTTTTCCTTCATTTCCTTTTACTCCATAACCTTGAGGTTTCTTAACATAAACCTCATCTTCCAATTCTCCATTTAAGAATATTGATTTATATCTAGTTGGAATACTTGGAACTCCATTTGGGCTGCAATAACAAGAACAATTTTGATCGTCTCCATTCTTGTGACCGACGTAAAAGTTTCAGTAAAATCCACACTAGGCTGTAGAGAATAGCCTTTGGCAAGCAATCTTTCCTAAAGCTTCTGAACACTTCCATCTTAATTGTACTTGGTCTTAAACACCCATTTCAAACCAATGGCCTCTTTTCCAATTCAGATTGAGATATCTTAGAGAGAGAGAGAGAACATTTTGCCGTCTCATCCGCCAAAGTGAGAGCTTGCGCATCTGAAATTTCATTCTCATTTCTTCCCCAATTCGAAAAAGCCCTAGCTTCATCCGCGATTACCCAATGCTCCAGTCTTTCGTGCTCTGCTGCGGCGTCCTCCGACACTATTCTCCGATGTCCTTCCCCTCTGTTCTCCGGCATCCAAAATAAGCATTGCGATTTCCCATCAACTCCTCCCAATCGAATAAGGTTCGATTTTTTCCATTATTTGAGCTTCTACTTCTTCTCTTCTGCAATTTCTCCTAATTTATCTATTCTTCAATTTGTAACAAGCCCTAGAAGATTTTCCTTCACAATTTTTGACTATGATGGTGTCTCACATCACTGCTCCTGTGCACCCTTCCCACTGTGTCGGCACGTGTCATTGCCCTTTTCTCTTCCAATTGAACAAGGTTCGATATTCTTGAATTCTCCTGCCTCTCATTCTTATCTTTGATTTTATTATGCTACTGTGTTTGGATATTGTTTCTCCTCTTGGAGTACGAACAATGTGTGGATGTTTATTTGATTAAACGTACTTGTTTGTTGTGAATTTTGAGAGAAATGATCGTAATTTGATGTAAACTATATGGGTGGTCAGGGTTTTGTTTTGCTGTATATCATTAGGCTGTGGTGAAATTCTCATTGAACCATGAAACTCAACTAAAGAGAGAAGGATTTTCTTTTTCTCCAATTACAATTTTACGTAAGACATGATGTACTCCACACTCAAGTCAGGTCTTTACCTGACCACCTTCAATATAGCAGCAAAACCTTGACATGTTCATGTTTGATCCGTAGGTTGCATAAACAATATAAAATTTGTCAGAGCTGGAGTTTTCGAAACTCCTCCTGCATCAAACTTACCTCCTGCAAAAATCACCTCTTAGCCTTCAAAGTTTGAAGATTACAAATTAGATGTCGTGTAATAAAAGCTAGGGCATGCAATGTAGTAGTGAATCACATTATTCATCCTATGTTCCCATTTAGAAAGTAATAAAGTTGTGCTTGTGGCCACCTACTGACTTATCATAAATAAGTTAAACTACACCTACAGCTTGAGCCAGAGTTCTAGATTCTTCCTTCTTGTTCTTAGGTATAAATCACAAAGATGCTAATTTACATTCTTTATTTATGCCATGCGATTGAAGTTCTGTGCTTTTGATCATTTCACTTTCATCCTATTCAAGCTGAAATTTTGAAGTGCATATTCATTAAATAAAGCTTTATTTGTGGTGTGGAATTTGAACAGCCATAAGTGATCCTCTAGGGGGATGTCGTATTAGTCCATATGGGTACTCAATTATGCTTAACAAGGTTAGCACTTGAAATAGATGTACTGTTCATTTTTTTGTCTGGTTTGCTTTCCTCTATTTACATATCTCTGTTAAGTATCTCTTATTTCTTCACCGTGCCAGGATATCTATTCACATTTTACTTATCTTTTTAACCACTTACTATTTTTGTAATTACATATGATGCTTGATGTAGTTGATGGAGTTTGCTGGAGGAAAGATTGTTATGGCACTTGGAGGAGGATATAATCTCAACTCAATAGTAAGTTCTGGGCATATGTTGAAGTATTGCTACATGACAATCCTCCTAATGTGATGTTGGAGGCTTACCCTTTTGCGTCAACATGGCGCGTGATACAAGAGGTAACAGTTTCAATTTAGTGCACTAGATAATTTTGAAAGCTTTCTACAAATTCAATTGATGTACTTATAGGAACATAACTTTCTAATCTTAGGACTTCATGATAGGATCTGTCAGTAATTTCAAATGGTCTATCTGTCAGGTACGTCGAGAATTGAGCACATACTAGCCAGTACTAGCTCTAGAATTACCTGAGAAGATGATATGTGACAGATTATTTCGTCTCAAATCCGTCTCTAAATGTTATAGACGGAAAATTTTCCGTCTCTAAGTATTTAGCTACCACAGTATTAGAGATGGAATTTTTATGTCTCAATTCCGTCTCTAACTGGATTTAGAGACGGAAAAAATGAATTTGGAGACGGATATTTCCGTCGCTATTTTTTTGTAAGAAGGTTCCTAATATTCAATTCGCAAAATCCATGAGAAATGAATTGACAAAGTAAAACAAAAAATCACAGTATGAATGAGTCCTAATTAGTGTTGTAATCTGACTCCTATAAATTTTTATTTTGTACGTTTTGTTTTTGTGTTTGTATTTTTTCCGTTAATTTTCTGTTTTCTGTGATGGACTCCATTGCCTATCTATACCTATATAAAAAGTGTGGATGTTTCTTACAAAAAATGATTTACCTATTATATCTATGATCTACACTTAATTTAAGGGTAAAAAGGTAATGTAATATATATAGGTATAGATTGTTTGTAAATATAATATGTTACATTTACTTCAATAGCTTTGGTATAATTGAACTCTATTATATAAAATTATCCCAAAATAATAACAAAATTATTTCTTTAATATATTATACTTATTTCAATAGTTTTGTTATAATTGAACTCTATTATATAAAATTATCCCACAATAATAACAAACTTACTTCTCAGATATAAGATTAATGTTCGGCCGTCAACTCTTTCTCCGTCTAATCATCGATAAATCACCTGTGTTGAGATAATCAAATTCCACATAAGTTATTCTTTATGTCTTATTAATCAATTAATTAAATTATATCAGGAAGATTTGATTTATTGTGGGTCCAATATTACTTTTGTAATAGATCACATTAATTATTCTTGTTATTTTTATTGATTATCATGTTGTGTAATAATAATTGCATATCCTCTTATATAAGTAACGGTTCCCATACTTGGATTTAATTAAATATAATATTTTTCTAGTGCAAAAAGCTAATAATTTTTAGTATAAAAAGCTAATGCTACTTATACCGTGATTTTCAATATAAAAAGGTAGTTACCGCTAAAATTATAATATTAACATGATTTTTTTTTATTTTAAACACGACACCTATATACTATATGATTAATGACATGGCATTTTTCTCACTCCATTCTATTTTTGGTGTCGTTCAGTATTATCTATTTTTAATAATTAATTGACTTTGTTAATATAATTCTTCTTCTAATAATAATATAACTCTATAATGTTAATATAATTTTTCTCTTAATTATAATAGGACTCTAAAATTATCTATATAAATCATTGGATTTTAACTTGCTAATTGTCACAAACAATAGTTCAGAAATCCATTCTCACTTTACAAATTTCATTGCCAATTGTTACGAAAATTCAATCACTTCAACATAGTACATTCATTATTGTGATATTTTCACAATTATGAATATTTGAAGAACTTGATTGTACATGGATGACTTTTAATCATATAAAATGAAAATGAACAAATCAATTTCAATGAATAAATTACAATTTAGCATTTTGGTTGTATATTATAGAACTAACTTTTTTTCAATTTTCTTTCATACCACATAACATGAATCAGAATACACACACATGAATATTGCAAGTGCACCTTCGTTTATTATGCTTTTAAAGTGGGTATCAATAAATTAATATACCTTAATGAGGACCACATAAAAAATATGATACACCGAATATTAATTTTGGTATATAATATTCAGATGAGTTGACGTATATATATATATATATATGTGTGTGTGTGTGTGTATATATATATATATATATATTCATCTCATGCATCAACCATCAAAATTTAACTACCCCTGTTCATTTCTGCCTATAGACAAAAAAGAAATCTACAAATGAAAAGAAAATAACTAGACATAACTAGGAATAACTAAGGAACTACACAAACATGATGGAAGAGTGAAATCATTTTAAAATTGATCATTGAGATGGATAAGATCCGAGAAGTCATACAGATAATTATTATAGTTATTTAGATAAATTTAGTTAATTTTTTAGGGAAGAATAAGCTTAATTTATTATTTAATAGATATTTATTTTATATGATGTCTACTAGGTTAGAATTTTAATATTTTAGTCTGATAGCGAAGTCGCCAACTAATTGCCTACGTGATAAAGCTGATATGTAATTTATTAAATTGAATATACGAAACGGGTTAATTGTCAAATAAATCACCTTATTTTCACCATTTTTAAAATAGATACCACATTTAAATTTAATCAATTACAATATTACATTTTAATTTGAATGTGATTAAATATTTTTTTTTCTTATACAATTGCTGATGTCTATAGACAAAGAAGAAATCTACAAATGAAAAGAAAATATTCTAATTTAAACATCATACAAAGGCAAGAAAAGATAGATCAAGCTAAGAAAAATCGAAGAAATAAAACTGCTACATTTATTTTAACAGATGACGTCGCTTCACATAAATCAAATGGTAAGCAATTTCTTAATTTAAAATAATATATATATATATGTATGTATGATTAATAAATTTTGATTAAGCATGCTATTTTTTCTTATTTTAGGTTCATCACTTTCTCAATTTTTAACTTCAAAACTACATGAATTAAAAAAAGTGCCTGATTGTAGTCATTGTAGTGTTGTAAGATTTGAATATGAGCCTCCCACTTTATGTTGTGATAGTGAAAAAATTCAACTTGCATCTTCTGAAGTTCCTGATAAATTGTACGAATTGTTTACTTCTGAATCACAAGAGGTTATAGATTTTTGAAGAAATATTTGCTCATATAACTGTATATTTTCATTCACTTCATTCGGTGTAACATTGGATAAAGAATCGACATCTGCAAGACGAGGAGTGTATTCTTTTCAAGCACAAGGAATGATTTATCATGATCTTCCAAGATTGATCCCTAATAATACAAATCCAAGTTTTTTTCAATTATGCTTTTTTGAGACGGGAACTGAGGTTGAGAACAGAGTGAATAAATTGAAAAATTCAAATATATCAGAAGCAATTGTGAAGAAACTGATAAAAATTATGGAGGTCAATCCGTATGCAAGATTTTTTCGAAGTTTAAAGAAATATCCTTCAATGGATAATGTTCAACTTCATATCTTAAAAGACGTGAGCTTAGATCAACGAGTCTACAATTCTCCAAATGAGATCAAGTTGCAACTATATGGTTAAAGAAAATAATGATAACATTCCATCAGAATGAGATATTGTAGTTCATGCTCATTCCGGCGAGAGAAACACAGAATAAGACTAATTTATGGATGTTATGACTCACTGCAATATCCACTTCTTTTTCCAAGAGGCGAAACAGGTTGGCATTGAAATATTAAAAAGATTACTTTCACAAAGTCTATCACCAATAATGGTATGTCCTATATTTATCACATTGTAATAATAAAATTATTTATTTTTAATATAATCATATTTATAAATTTAATTTATTTGTTTATTTTTATATTTAAAATGTATTTCAGTTCCAAACATGAATCTTTATAATGCTTTCCCCCTATCAAGAATTAATAGTGCAGACGATGTTATATCTAGAGAAGAAGGTATGTATATTAATTTTTTTAACCATGGAGTGAAGGTGCATTATTTATTATTTTTTAGTAAAAAAATTTAAATTACTAATGAGCATAAACTAACTTAGAAAATAAAAGGGCTAAATGAAAATAAAAATAAAATAACAATAGGCTGCAATTGTTTAGTTACCCCAAGTCCAAAACCTTAATTGTGTGCATATTTAAGTGATTTAAAATTGTTTTGTGGAATGATCTCTTCAATTTTTTAATTTTATTATATTCTATATAATTTACAGTTTTGAGGAAGCAAAGTGATAAAAATATCTCATGTAGAGAATATGCATGCTACAAGCTACAAATAAGAAATTCTAGGCAATCTATACTTTTATTAGCAGGGAGACTATTACAACAGTTCATAGTTGATATGTATATAAACTTGGGGACGACAAGACTATATTTTTTCCTTCAAAACTATTGGGAAAATTGTTGGAAAAGTCCCAACTGATGGTTTTGATGAAATGTCAAAACATGTGTGATGGTTTAATGAAAAACTGCAGGTTATGTAAAGCTAAAATCAGGGGTAATGACCAAGTAAGACTTCAGACATCGGTCTAGCTGAAATGAGAGTCAGCTACCTTGAAGCATGGTCAACCAGCTTAAAAGGTCGCCTCGATCAGACCAGTCAGAGTCAACTCTTCAAAGCTTAAGAAAAGCTATAAGGGAAAGAGAACTTTGGAGACTAGTAGACATCCATAGATGAGTAACCATCAGTCTAGATGAAAGCTAAGACAGACTGATGAGAGCAGAGCCAGCTTGAAAGCTGTAAAGAGCCAGCTCTGGTTGGAAGAAAGCTCTAAAAGCTTTGAGCTAATATTGAACTGACCAAAGATCAGTTCAAGGAGAGAACAACTCAAACAAGTAGCCGACTGGTGGTCCAGAATTGAAAGCTTTTGAAGCTAAGCTGCCAAGTCAGCTATACTGGACCATCCCAGGATTGAAGCTCAAGGCAGCTGAGGAACTGCCAACTGGACAATCTCAGAGCTGAAAGCCAAGACAGCTAAGAGCCCATTAGCTGAATGTCCAAAACTGATAGCCGAAAGACCTGTCAATGAAGATCTTGACAGGAAATCTTTGAAAGATCCTGATGATCTTAGAGCAGAAGTCATTAAAGTCAAACGGCTAGTTCATTAAAAGCTTCAAATGGCTACATGCATTAAAATACCGCCAGTGAATTCTACATATTCACCAATCACAACGGTCAAAAAGATCACTCATCTATTTAAAGATAGTGAACTCAATTTTGCCCAAGATTTTTCGAAGATTTTTTGCAAGATTTGCTAACTTTGCTATTTTGCAAATATTGAGCTTTCTTTCTCCCTCCCCCACAGCTCAAGAGCTTAAATCTCCTAAGCGAAAAGTCCCAACTGAGAAGGCGTGCTTCAAGTCTAAAGCAAGCAGCTAGCTGACGCAAAATTCTAGCAAGAGCAAAGATTCTCAGTTCAATACTTTAAAGATCAACCACTCAGCTCAAGATTAAATGAGCATTCCAGATTGATATCAGATTCAAGACTGTCTTCTTAAAGATCGAGCGAGATCTAAAATCGTGTAAAGACGAGCAATAGCACCTAAAGTCTCAGCGAGCAGTTGGGACCGATAAGTGTGAGCCGTCAACCTAGAAATCGGCTGAGGAGGGGCGTGTACCAACGGGTCCATTCTTCCAGGACAACAACAGTTGAAAAGGAGGCCGCGCTCAGTTTGAAGGGTGCCGTTTTCAGGTCTAATAGAATTTTTCACTGTGTAATTATAATAAAGAAACTTTACACTTGCATAGTGGATTACCCTTCTGCGGAAGGAAGAGAGAACGTAGAAGTAGAAAGCTTTGAACCTCTATAAATCTTGTGTGTACTGTACTTACTGCTTTAAGCTTTGCATGTTCTTTAACTGCACACTCTAGCACACAAGCTGCACTGACGAGCTAAGTTAAGTTTTCAAGCTATCAGTTCTAACTGATCAGCTCACCAGCTAAGCTGTCATCTATCTCAACTGATTAAGTGCACAGATAAAATATCGAAAGCGAGTCAGGGCCCTATACATTCCTCAATCTATTTCAATTTTTGAAGTCAGTTTATTCACCCCCTCTAAACTGACATAGACTCACATAGGGACCAACAAGTGGTATCAGAGTGATTGATTTTAAGGATCAGCCATTTTTCCAGGTCATTTGAATTAAATCTGTTTATCTGTGCTAACGTTTCAAGCTATGGGAAACCATAAGCTACCTCTTTTTTCAGTTGAGAATTATGACAATTAGAGCAGGAGGATGAAAGCTCATCTATGCTCCATCCATGAGAATATGTGGGAGGTGATTGAAGACGGTCCAATCATCATTATGATGGATAATGAAGCCCACATCATGGATGTCAATCAACCGGCCAGGATTCCAAAACCAACTCATCTTCTCACGGGTGAAGAGAAGAAGTTGAAGAACCTAGAGTTTGTTGCTCAAGCAGCACTTTTTCAAACTCTAGATGAGGATCGCATGAAAGACACAAAGAACTGCAGAACAACGAAGGAGATTTGGGACTTGCTTACAGATCTATGCAAATAGTCCGAGGCCATCAAAGGAAACAAGCTCCAGTTTGCAGTCGACAAATATGAGTCTTTCAAAATGCAGCCGGAAGAAAGTATCTCGAGCCTAGAAACAAGATTTCTTGGCATCATAAGCGAGATGAACAATTTGGGAAGAAACTATCCCAACAGTGAGATGAACTCAAAAGTTCTTGACAGTCTCACAGATGAATGGGATATGAAAGTAATTGCTATTAAAGAGTCAAAAGACTTAAATATCATTATTCCTAGAGAGTTGTTTGGATCTCTAAAGGCTCATGAATACAGCCTGAACCGAAAGAGAGAAGCATCCACTTCTTCTTTTCAAGATGTTTCTTTCTATGCTGAAAGAAATCGGTTCAAAGAAGCCCGCAGAAGAAACAACTTCTGACCAAGAGGCTTACCTGTCAGAGAGAATCCAAGGAGATCGGTGACTGACTGAACAAAAGAGTCAGCCGACAAAAAGAAGATCCTGATTGAGGATATAAACGAGCAAATCCAGTCAATGACAAGATTACTGGAGAAGCTGAAAAAAGTCATAGATCAACAATAAGCTCTACCACAAGCTGATGAAGCTGCTAAGGGAGAAAGAAACCAGCAGTCAGCTGAGCAATCAACTGAATAATTCAGGATGGCAAATAGAAATATAGAAGAATGTTTCCATTTCCATAAGTAAGGGCACTATAGATTTGAGTGTCCAGAGCTTCCTGAAGACAAGAAGGCCAAAGTGAGGAGAAACTTCTTCAAAAGGAAAGCAATGATCGCAAATTCTGAAAATACTGTGCTTGATGATTTAGACTACCCATCTAGAATTGACTCAGATGGCTATAGCTCTGATGATGAAGCTCTACTATGCCTCATGGCCAACAAGGATGAAGAGGTTAGTATGTCTGATTCAATAACCTCTTTCTATCGCATACATGAAGTTTTGATCTCTAGGAAAGAACTGGATGAACAGTTAAGAATCCTAGAAGATCAGTTAGCTTATGTATCGAGCATGCATATTAAACTGAAGAGTGAAAATGATGAGCTAAGTAGCACAGTTGAAGAGCTATGTGTTGAAAATGAAAGACTGAAAAGTCTTGAAGCTCAGTCAACTGAAATGGATCAGCTGAAGCTGAGAAATGCTGAACTGGAAGCTGAAAATGAGCAGCTCAAGCTGGAAAATCTTGAAAAAGATGAATTAACCCTCAAATTCAAGAATAAATCCCAGACTCTAGATGAAATCTTGAGTCATCAGAGAATCGAAGCTGAGAGTCCAGGGCTGGGATATAGCAAGTACACTGCTGCAGAGAAGGGCAAGACAGTTGTCCAGAGCTGTGAATCTGGAATCCTGAAAGGATTCACAAGACCAGCTCATTCTCCCCAGTTGAGGAATCCAAAGACAAGGACATCTTGGAAATTCCTCAAGCTCAGCCTAAAGATCAGACTGATTAGTCGAGAAGGGAAACTCGAAGACAGTCAGTCTTTCAAAGGCTTGGTACTCAGTCAAAGCCACCAGTTCAACATACATCAACTCATCAGCCCAGATCTACTACTCGATCAAAATCGAAAGCTCATTAAAGGCTAAACTTTCACAGGCCTTCATTTCATTCCAGGTCATCAGTTCAATCTAGACCTGAAGTTCACCCAAGGCCAGCCTTTCAGACAAAGGCATCAGCTCAAAACAGGCCATCAGTTTAACGATCTAGAAACTCCTCCAATACATTTCAACCTGGGAGTTTTTCAAATCTTAGAGGAAATGTACACACAAGATTGTATTATGCATGGCAGCATAATCCAATATCTTTAAAGGAGTTCACTCCAAGTGACCTTGCAACTAAGTACAATGAGTATCTAAACTCAAGGGATGAATTAAGATTCAATTCCAATCACAACTGGTTTGCCAATTGGCCATATCACAAAGGCCAAAAAGCTCAGAGTCAAAAGGTCAGAAGAAATTGGCCAAGACAGAGAGCATTAAGGTCACAAGATGAGAGGATATTAGTTAAAGTCTTCTATTCTAAATCTCATCGGAGGTATAGATCACATGACTCAACTCTCAGTCGAAGAGTTACAAGAAGTCCAAAGCTGATCTAGAGATCTAATTATGAAGGATCTCTTGGAAATGGAAAGCCAAAAGTGTGGCGAATGTGGATTCCTAAACACATGATTAACCTCTCAAGACCCGGTATTATGCGGTTACCTAAAACCTAACTTTTGTTTTGTAGGAAAAAAGCATCATATCCCAGAAAAAGGTTAAAGATACTTGGTATCTGGATAGCGGGTGCTCAAAACATATGACCGGAGACAAGAATGATCTCGACGGTTATAAAGAGGCTAAGGGACCACTAGTCACTTTTGGAGACAACTCAAAGAGCCGAACCATTGGAGAAGAGTTTGTGGTCAAAGGGAAAGTTGTCGTAAATGGCGTGTCACATGTTAAAGGACTGAAGCACAAGCTACTGAGCATCAGTCAGCTTTGTGATAATGGGTACTCAGTCGACTTCAGCAACAGCTTGTGTGACATCAGAGACAAGTCAACTGGAGCCATACTCCTGATTGGAGTAAGAAAGGGCAACATGTATGTTGTGGACTGGTCAACCGACTATTCAGAAGCTTGCTTTCTCTCCAAAGGATCAACTGAAGCAAGTTGGCTATGGCATCGAGAACTGAACCATCTCAATTTCAAAACTATCAACTACCTGGCCAAGAAGGAACTAGTTGATGACCTTCCCAAGGAGATCTACAAGAAAACTGGCGTCTGTGGACCATACCAAAAAGGAAAGCAAGTGAAGTCGTCATTCAAGAACAAAAGCCATCCTCAAGGAACAACTGACATCCTTCAGTTGCTACACATAGACCTATTTGGACCTGTGAAGCCACCAACCCCCAGAGGCAAGAAGTTTACTCTTGTAGTAGTAGATGACTACTCAAGATATACCTGGTTGGAGTTCCTGGGAAGTAAGGATGAGACTTTTGAAAAGCTATCAACATTGATCAGAAGATTGCAGACTGACAAAGGAAAATCAGTACTTCAAAGGATAAGATCCGATAATGGAACTGAGTTTGTCAATCAGCAAATGATCAAGTCCCTAAGTGAACTGGGAATCACTCATGAACACTCAGCTGCAAGGACTCCTCAACAGAATGGCGTAGCTAAAATGAGAAATCGTACGCTAAAGGAGGCTGCTAGAGCAATGGTAGCTGATGCCAACATAGCTGAATGCTATTGGGCCGAGGCAGTCAACACGGCCTACCATACACAGAATAGAAGTGCCATAGTCATCACCTATGACAAAACACCCTACGAGTTGTTCAAGGGTCGTAAGCCTTCTATCTCTTACTTTAAGGTATTTGGCTGCAAATGTTACATCCACAACAATGGCAAATCCCAGCAGAAAGCCTTCAGTGCCAAAGCTGATGAGGGGATCTTTCTCGGCTATAATGCCCCTTATTCACAAGCTTACAGAGTGTTCAACAGAAGAACACTAGTTGTGGAAGTAACATGTCATGTGGTATTTGATGAGCTTGCTGATGAGTACAGGAACAAAGAGAAAAACTATACATCAGTACAAGCATTGCCTAGTGAAAGCTTGCTAGACTGTGTTGATCACATTGTCCCAGAGTAGTGTGAAGCTTCACTAGAAGATGGCATTGAAACTGATTCTAGACCAGTTGAAGATAACTTGGTCAATGAGGACACAAACTGTGGTGAAGCCTCAAATCCCATAACTGAAGCAGAGGGAAGAATTAGTGAAAATGACGAACAAGCCAGAGCCAAGGCAGCAGCTGATGGACCAGCCGAAGAATCAGCTGATAGAACAGCCGAAGAATCAGCTGAAGGAGCAACTGATGAACCAGCTGAAGGCGCAGCAGAAGCTACCATACCCAAATGGCTCCGAAGCCATCCAGTTGACAAAATTGTTGGTGATCCAAGAAGCAGAGTCCAGACTAGAGGGTCAACAGAGCATGCACTCTTCACATGCTTCATCTCACAGATGGAACCAGCCAACGTCAAGGAAGCGCTTGAAGATTCAGACTGGATTATCGCTATGCAAGAAGAGCTAAACCAGTTCACAAGAAATGACGTTTTGTTTCTTGTTGATAGGTCGAAAACCCAAAAAGTCATTGGGACTAAGTGGGTCTTTCGCAACAAACTGGATGAAAAAGGCGTGATCACAAGGAACAAGGCCAGACTGGTAGCCAAGAGATACTCTCAAAGTGAAGGAATTGACTTTGATGAGACATTCTCACTAGTTGTAAGATTGGAGGCCATCAGATTGTTCCTCACCTATGCAACTCACAACAATTTCACAGTCTATCAAATGGACATGAAAAGTGCATTCTTGCAAGGGATACTCAAGGAAGATGTGTACGTCGAGTAACCTCCAGGCTTCGAAATTGGAGATCAAGTCTACAAGCTGAAGAAAGCTCTATATGGCTTGAAGCAGGCACCAAGAGCTTGGTATGAAACCCTTACAACGTTCTTGCTGAAGAATGGGTTTCAGAAAGGAGGCATTAATCGTACTCTATTCAGAATAGAACGATCAACTGAGATCTTAATGGTCCAAATTTATGTAGATGACATAATTTTTGGATCCAATAGTAAAGATCTCTGGACTCGATCTCTGCTTTCAGCTTTGCATGTTCTTTAACTGCACACTTTAGCACACAAGCTGCACTGACGAGCTAAGCTAAGTCTTCAAGCTATAAGTTCTAACTGATCAGCTCACCAGCTAAGATGTCATCCATCTCAACTGATTAAGTGCACAGATAAAATATCGAAAGCAAGTCAGGGCCCTATACATTCCGCAATCTGTTTAAATTTTTGAAGTCAGTTTATTCATCCCCACTAAACTGACATAGACTCGCACCGGGACCAACAAAAACCAATCAGATATGAGAGCTGAATTGTATCAAGGAATTGTGGATAGTGTCTTTAAATGAGAATTGAAAGGAAAAAAAGTTGGTAAAAGAATCATTTTTCTTGCAACATATATTGGTGGTCCAAGAGATATTAGCCGTACATATTTTGATGCATTGACATTAGTACATAAATTTGGTAAGCCAGATTTATTTATTACAATGACTTGCAATCCAAAGTGGAAGGAAATACAAGAAAAATTACATGTCGGGCAAACAGCTCAAGATCGTCCGGATTTAACATCAAGAGTATTTTGAGCAAAGTTAGAAGACTTGAAAGATCAATTGTTTAAGAAAGAGATATTTGGAAATGTAGTTGCAAATGTTCATGTAATTAAATTTCAAAAAAGGGGTTTGCCACATGTCCACATGTTGATAATTTTCAAGTCAAAGCATAAGATAAATAATCTAGATGAAATTAATAGGTTTGTTAGTGCTGAACTCCCTGATGACGAAAAGAATCCCGAACTGTATGAATTAGTGAATAAACACATGATACATGGTCCTTGTGAAGAGAAGAATCCAAAAAATTCTTGCATGATAAAAGGAAAATACAAATCTCATTATCCACGACCATACTGCGAAAGCACAATATAAGAAAAAGATGGATATCCAATTTATAGAAGAAGTAATGATGAATCAGTGATTCGTATTTGCAATGCAGATCTAGACAATCAATGGGTTGTGCCTTACATTGCATATTTATTATCAAGATATAATTGTCATATCAATTTTGAGATAAGTTCAGGTATCACGGCAGTAAAATATTTGTACAAATATATCTACAAAGGACATGATAGAGTGGCAATCAATATGACCCAAAATGATGACCAAAACCAAGTTGATGAAATTAAACAATTCCAAGATGCACGTTAGGTATCTTCTCAAGAAGCGATGTGGAGAATTTTTAAATTTAGTTTAAATGAAATATAGCCAGCAGTCCTCAACTTACAACTTCATCTACCAAATAAACAATTTGTAGTTTATCACGAAAACCAAAATTTGAAAAATCTGTTGAACGGGTAAATGATTCTCCATACTATAAAGGCCTAAGCTTACAAGTATCAACCAAAATATGCTTTATGACCAAATTCAAGGATGTCAAAATCGATGAAAGGGGAAATTTGAGCATTGTAGGCAGTGCAATCCAAAAGAAATAAGTTGCATCAGTTGAAGAGCCCAAGCCAAATCAAGGTCAAGAAAAAAATAAATCATTCAAAAAGACCAAGCAAGCTGTGAATGGAAGAAGTAAAGAATTGATAACATAATTACAGCCAATTGAAGTGCAAGGAAAGAGAAAAAGAATACTTACAAAAAAAAGCTCCAAGAATGCATTGATATAACAAGCAACGACGATACATTGGACAAATTTATCTCTGAAACCAAAAAGAAGAAAAACAAAGTTTCTCCACACATCAAAATCAAACAAGAAAAGAAATAATGTCGATAGACTCTCTTTTAAAATCATTTGAACATATTAACACTGTAATATTTTTTTCAAATTTTACTCTTTTCATCAATAATATTTATTTATGAATTATTATAAGTTGTAGTTGATTGTTATCTCTATAACATCACCTATCTCTTTTCTACGTTATATTTACTACTTTCATTCTTCATCAATTAATCTTATTATGATTAGAACTATATAAAATATTTAACATTAAAATATTATAAAATTTATATTAATATATCTAAACAAAAAAAGAACAAAACACGTGCAACACACGTATCTTCTGCTAATTATTAGAAACAACACAATAAGGTTTTGCTTGTTTTTTGCTTTCAAATTAAAGTTTTTTTTTCAATTTTATATGCAACAGATGTCCATTAAAATTTTCTATTTCATTTTTTAGCTAACCTGTCAACTACAATACATTCTTACAAATATAATATTATTATTTTAAGGGCAAATGTCCAATTTGATCATATAACTATTTGCGTAGGAACATTTTGGTTTTTTATTATTATTTTTTTGTCCAAAGTGGTCCCATAACTATTTTAAAGGTTCAAGTTGGTCCTTATTTTGATCCTCTAACTGACGGAGATGGAGACGGAGAGAAATGTCGTTAGTAATACTCGTTAAAACACGCATTTTTCTCACATACTTGAATTATTTCACACATTAACGCACACTTTTTACACACATATGAATTGAACGTGAATTTTTCTCCATTTTCACAAAGAAATAAAACACATTTTCCGCTAAATCACCAAATTCCCAACATTCCCAAATTCAACAACATGAAATTTACAATGTATAATTTATTTTAGAGGTTAATGTCAGGGTTTAATCATAAAACTCCCCAAATATTTATTCATCAATTCTTCATCAAATTACCACACCCATGATGCTTCACTCTATGGAAGCCAAGAAATGCCCATTTTCAACAAATGAAGAACTGAGGCTTCATTCTTTTCCTTTTTCTTAGACAAAAGCAGTGAAATCGAGATGTGGATCTCGATTTTTGTTAATTTCTGACATAGTATTTGTATATTGTTATGATTAAACTCCAATATAACCTCTAAAATAAATCATACATTGTAAATTTCGTGTTGTTGAATTTGGAAATGTTGGGAATTTGGTGATTTTACTAGAAAATGTGTTTTATTTTCTTTGTGAAAATTTGAGGAAATTTCGTGTTCAATCCATATGTGTGTAAAAAATATGTGTTAATGTATGAGATAGTCTAAGCATGTGAGAAAAGTGTGTGTTTTAACGGGTTGTGTTAACACTATTTTTCTTTATCTCCGTTAATTAGAGGATCAAAACACGGACATAATTGAACGTTTAAAATAGTTATGAGATCATTTTGAACCAAAAAGATAAATAGGGACCAAAGTGTACCTATGCACGCAAATAGTTATAAGATCAAAATGGACATTTATTGTCCTCTTGAGGATGACCTAGTGGTGGAGTCGTGTTATTTTGAGACTAAAGGTCTCAAGTTCGAATCTCATGCCACCTCACACCTGGCTTGTCAGATTATTACATAGAGACGAAATGTATCCAATGCGCACTTCAATAGCGGCTCCGAGTTACCTTTAATAACATAAAAAAAAAATGGACATTTGCCCTTACTTGAATACACACTCCATTATTACAACGTCGTAAACTCAACTAAAAAACATTCAAAACCAAGCAGAAAACAGAATCATACAAGAGTGATATAAAATACCGATCCAATATTCAGTCGCAACATTTCTGTTGGAAAAAGTATATTTTAATGTTACGTTGACTACTCAATTATCTTATCTGTAAAATAACAATATTTTTATAAAAATAATTATTACACATTTACCGTTGTATATATTCCGACGGTAGCGACAACAGCTTTCCTCCTTAACCTCAGCATATTATTAGACTGTTCATGTAGGGCGCCGTCCTATTCGTACATTAAACGACATTTGACTGGACCATTGCACGTTACCAAAATTCTTTAATTGATCTCTAAATTGAATTTATGCTAATATCTTATTCCCAGTCGTCAATTCCACAATTAAATTAAACTAATATTGAAGGATGAACATAGCAATTGATAAGCCTCTTTCCTATATATATATATATATATCATAGATCTTAATTTCTCTTATATATAGCTAGCCACAACACACATGTTGCAATTATCCATGCACGCACGTTTGTAAATCTGAAGTACGTAGTTGGGAAAGAAGTAATGGAAGAAGTTATAAGTAGAAACAGCAGTGGGCGCTCGAATAGCTCTAGCACATGGGGGAACACTGGGGTGGAGGTTTTCTCCCGGTCGACGCGCGAACGAGACGACGAGGAGGCGGCGCTGATATGGGTGGCGCTGGAGAGACTTCCGACATATGCGCGTATAAGGAAGGGCGTGTATTCGGAAGAGAAGGGGGAAGCTAGAGAGGTTGATGTCATGAATCTTGGTTCGGTAGAGAGGAAGAATCTTGTTCAAAGGCTGCTCAAAATTGCACAACAAGACAATGAGGCCTTTTTGCTCAAAATGAAACATCGTATTGACAGGTAATTAACTTTACATTGGATTAAGGGGCGAAGGCCAAGGAAAGGAAATAAAAGTATTTTAGTCCAAAATTTGAAAAATTAAAAGTTGTGTATAGTTTAAAAAACTCAAGATGGTTTGGCGCAATTCGAAAAACACAAGGAATTTTGTGCAACATTTTGATGACACATTGAGATTTTTTTTACCCATTTTACCCTTAGAATCTCCACTTGTGTGTTTTTGCACTTTATCACTTAGTGTGGTTTTTTTTTTGGAAACATATCTCCTAGTTTTGTTATAGTACTGTGCTATTATTTGAAGTTGGTTTCAGTAAATTTTTTTTTTTTAATTAGCCAAAAACTTAAATTATAAATTTTAATCATTTAATTTACTTGTGAAGAGACAAAACATTGTCCATGAAAAATGAGAATAATTTTATGTTTAACCACACAGACACACTAAATGTTTTTAATTTAAATTAGGGGTATTTTGGGTAATTTTGCTAAAAAAAGTTTCTACAGTGCTAAAAAGAAATGTTAATTAAATTTGTGGTGATGAATTTGAAATTCGTGTAGGGTTGGCATTCAACTTCCCACTGTTGAAGTCCGGTTCGAGAAGTTGAGTGTTGAGGCTCAAACTTATGTGGGCAGCAGAGCACTCCCAACAATAGGGAATTTCACAGCTAATATCTTCGAGGTATATATGTGATTAATTAATTCTATGAAAGCAAATGCTAATTAAGGCGTGTATTAATTCATTTACATTATTAGTAATTTTTTCTATTTTTTTACAAGAAAAAATTATAATCGATCGCTCCTTGAGGTGCGCTTTGAGTACGTATAGCACAAGCGAAATTATAATAGTTCTCATAAATATTGAACACATAATGAGTTTGTGCCACTTAATTAAGTTGAATAATTAATATGAATATGAAGTAAGGGAGCAAAAGTAATTAAAAATGTCCCAATAATTTCAACATTTAATAATTTAATTACGATAAAAACTAATTAACCATCATCCAACTCTTGAAGGGTTTCTTGACCAAGCTACATATTCTACCTAGTCGGAAAAAACCACTGTCAGTTCTTCATGATATCCATGGCATCATCAGAGCTGGAAGGTATTGAATTCCACCACTTCGATTTCCCTATTATTTTTAATTAAAAAAAATCATATTTCACTTCTATCATGTTTATCTTGTGTGTGTGTGTGTGTGTGTGAAAATTGCCATTTTGGTACCCTATGTTTGGTCATTTCTCCATTTTGGTACCTTATATTTTGTGATGGCCAAAATGGTACCTAACTATGCATAAATATGCCATTTTGGTTTTATGACCTACAATAACAGGTTTTTTTTGGTCAAAGTATCCAATCAAAGGTAATAAGGGCTATTGTGCAATTTTAAAAAATATTAGGGATCAAAATTTAATATTTAAAAATTATTTGTTTTTAATTTTAATTTTAAAAATAATTTTTAAATTTAATTTTAAAAATAGTTTATTTGTAATTTGAACAAACGTTTCAACTTTCAATTTTTAATTTGAACAAACGTTTAAATAATTTTTAAAAATAGTTTATTTTTAAATTTGAACAAACATTTCAACTTTCAATTTTTAATTTGAACAAACGTTTGTTCAAATTAAAAATAAACTATTTTTAAAAATTATTTTTAAAATTCAATTTAAAAATTATTTTTAAAATTAAATTTAAAAATTATTTTTAAAATTAAAATTAAAAATAAATAATTTTTAAATATTAAATTTTAACCCCTAATATTTTTTAAAATTGCACAATAGCCCCTATTACCTTTGACTGGATACTTTGACAAAAAAAAACCTGTTATTGTAGGTCATAAGACCAAAATGGCATATTTATGCATAGTTGGGGTACCATTTTGCCCATCACAAAACATAAGGTGCCAAAATGGAGAAATGGCCAAACATAGGATACCAAAATGACAATTTTCCCGTATTTATGATGTCATCCAATATATTGATAAGACATGTGTCATATATATATTAGTGATGGTATTGTAGAACATGAGATGTGTAACATAACATAAATACAGATACATATTTTAATTTTATAAACCCTCTTTACATAACTGATTTTTTGCATTTTTTTTTTTTACCGAGCATAAACATAGTATTGTGCTTGGAGACTTGGAGTACTAATATTTGGGTTCGGTATCCTTTTTGTCCGAACTTTTGAAACATTAAAGATTGATACTTGATCTTCGAATGTTTTAACACGCGTAGAATTTAAGCAAGATTCCGGAATACCAATAATGTGATGCATGTCTTTCTGGAATCTTGCATGGTTCCTAAATCGTATACAAGTGTGATTGCTATAATTAGCATATATAACTCTTTAAAATCCATGCATATGAATCCGAAAAGACACTTAACATATGGGATTTAATTATAGATTCTCACTCCACTCCTAAATTTGTTAAAATATTCATGATTTTTAATTTGAAGTTAAAATTTGGACTAATTAATATTACTGTGTCCGAAGATTGAGTATTAATTAACCTTAATTAAAATGTTCATTTGGATCGATTTGTTTGGCCTCTATTCATATTTTGCTTCTGCAGAATGACTCTACTTTTAGGGCCACCTAGTTCCGGCAAAACCACATTGCTAACGGCACTAGCAGGACGACTTGATCAAGATTTACAAGTAAGCAAGGAGCTGAGGGAAAATTCTTTGCATTTTTTTTTCTATATGTTTATTGCATGATATGGAAACTAATTAATTAACGTACGAGATCCTCTATTTCAAAAATGTGTTGCTTCCACAGCAATCTGGAAAAATAACGTACAATGGTCACGATATGGACGAATTCATACCACAACGGACATCAGCTTACATAGGTCAGCACGACCTTCACTTGGGAGAATTAACAGTGAGAGAAACGTTAGCTTTCTCAGCTCGTTGTCAAGGAGTTGGAACTGGTTATGGTAAGAATAAATTAATTAGAAAATTCTTCAATGCATGATGATATCGAAATTTGATGAATTCTACGTACGTACGTACGTTTTCTAATAACACTGAGTTCCTGAAAATCTGCAGAAATGCTAGCTGAATTGTTGAGGAGGGAGAAAGAAGCAAATATCAAACCAGATCCTGATCTTGACATTTTCATGAAGGTACGTAATGTAACAAGTTAAGAGTCATTTATATGCTCGTGTTCGTGCTCATGTTCATGGTGGATGGTTTTGATTGATCTTGTAGGCAGCCTCCATTGAGGGGCAGGAGGTCAGTGTAATGACAGATTACATTATGAAGGTAATAAGTTAAAAGTTTATATCAAATTTGTGTGTGTGTATATATATATATATAAACAAGTTATTTAACATTTCAATTTTAAGCCATTTGCAGATATTGGGACTTGAAATATGTGCTGATACTATCGTTGGGAATGAATTATTTCGAGGAATATCCGGAGGGGAGAAGAAAAGAGTGACAATAGGTAACATTATATTTTCAAACTTAGAAAAAATTAATAAGGACAAGCATATTTATCCATTATATCATGACTTGAAAGATTATTACATGAATCTTTTGTAATTTGATTAAGGGGAAATGCTGGTCGGACCAGCCAGAGCCTTTTTCATGGATGAGATATCGACTGGTCTGGACAGTTCGACGACTTTCCAAATTGTGAATTCAGTAAAACAATATGTACACATTCTTAGAGGAACTGCTGCAATCTCCCTCCTGCAGCCTGCACCAGAGACTTATGAATTGTTCGACGACGTAATTCTGTTATCCGATGGAAGGATCGTGTATCAAGGTCCTCGAGAGAATGTTCTAGAGTTTTTCGAGAGCCTTGGATTCAAATGTCCAGAGAGAAAAGGAGTTGCAGACTTTCTTCAAGAGGTACTAAATGATCTCATTCACCTTATAGCTTTCACAAATTAAAAAAACTTGTGTAAGACCATTTAATAAACAAGTCAAGATCTGTTAGACTGACAGAGTATGACTTATGGGATGATCTGACACAAGACTCTTATACAGTAGCTAGTGTTCATACTATCAAGGAAACTCGAGACCTTAACAACCTTTTTGCTGGTGATTTCTTGTAGGTAACATCAAGGAAAGATCAAGAACAGTATTGGGCACGAAGAGATGAGCCTTATAGTTTTGTTTCGGTCGACGAAATTTCCGAAGCATTTTGGTCGTTCCACATTGGAAGACAAATAGGAGATGAGCTCGGTGTGCCTTTCGATAAGGCTAAGAGCCACCCTGCAGCTCTAACAACTAATAAATACGGCCTAAGCAAAATCCAAGTCTTGAAAGCGAACGTATCTAGAGAGTTTCTCATTATGAAGAGGAATTCACCTGTCTACATATTCAGAATGATTCAAGTAACTATTTTCCAATGTTTTAATTTTCACATAAAGTTTTGCATATGTATCTATACCAACAATATGGCATATTTTTGAGCCGTTGAACAGTCATACACAAATTTTTGTATCAGTATATATAATTAATTTAATACTTTATATTTTCTTTGCTTCCAGCTTCTGGTCATGGCGTTCATATCATTGACAATATTTCTACGAACAGAAATGCACAAGAAAACAGTGACAGACGGCGGAATTTATATGGGAGCTCTCTTCTTCACACTGATTATAGTAATGTTTAATGGATTTTCAGACATGGCGCTGAGTATAATGAGACTTCCCGTGTTCTACAAGCAACGCGACCTTCTCTTCTTTCCCGTTTGGTCCTACTCTCTACCTGCGTGGATTTTAAGGATTCCGATCACGTTCATTGATGTTACTATTTGGGCTGCTGCTACTTACTACAGCATTGGATTCGAATCTGATGCAATAAGGTAATAATGAATAAGTACCTTAGATTCGTCGAAGTAGTTCGATCTCATACGAGGTAGGTACGTACGTACCTGTTGCAGGTTTTTCAGGTACTTCTTCATTCTTGTATGGGTGAATCAGATGGCTTCTGCTATGTTCCGCTTAATGGGATCGCTAGCAAGAAACATGACTGTTGCGAATTCATTTGGCACGTGCGCATTGCTTACCATTTTCGTGTTGGGCGGATTCATTGTGTCTCCAGGTAGATATAAATTAATTTCATGCTTCATGAATTACGTGTTTTTTTTTTTTTTTGTGATTGAAGCTGCTTTTTTTTTTTACTTGCATATTACCTAGCTATACTTCATTTTATTTTTTACTTTTTAATGTATTTCTTAGAGAATATAAAAAAATGGTGGATATGGGGCTATTGGTGCTCGCCTATGATGTACGGCCAGAATGCTATAGCTGTGAATGAATTTCTCGGAAAGAGTTGGAATCATGTAAGTCTCTATTTAATAATACACACTACGTACACCCACTTATATATATGGATAGCTGCTATAAAAATAAAAAGCTCTTGCCACATGTTATAAATCTTATACCAATTTTAAACATATATCACGTATTAATATGCAGCAATTAAAACATCCTTAATTTTTTTTTCATGGTAAAATTAAATGATGCCAATTCAGCGGTACACACCCTCGAAAAAAAATGGGGATATGATATTTTTAATTAATTAAAAATATAATGATGTAATTGCAATATTTTAAAAGCATGGTGTGTTGTATTTACGAAATATGATAAAAGTAGTGATTTTTTCGGCAACATTAATTTGAACTTGTAGAATTTGACCTCGGATAATGTTTGATTATAGGTTACTCAAAGCTCTGGAGAAGCATTAGGCCTAACAATTTTGAAGTCAAGAGGGCTTTTCCCCGAAGCATATTGGTATTGGATTGGAGTTGGAGCTCTGATTGGATATGTTTTGCTATTCAATTTCTTGGACACAATGGCCCTTATATTTCTCAACCGTAAGGCTACATTATACTACACTAATTAATTTATTTATTTTTTCTTGTAATTGCAATGTCAAGATGGCTTATTTAAGGAATATAATGCTTGATCCAGCATTTGGGAAACCTCAGCCAGTTCTGTCTGAGCAAACATTAGCAGAGAGGAACGCAAAAATTGCAGTGAAACATACTCAACCGTCATCAACTGGGAATAGCCGTTTAGACCCAAATAATGTACCCTCAAGTGTAGGCTGTGACGACGGCGACGAGGCGAATCAGAGTAGAAAGAGAGGCATGGTCTTACCATTTCAGCCTCTTTCAATTACTTTTGATGACATCCACTACTCTGTTGATATGCCACAGGTATCTATATGCTTCAAATTTCATGTATGGCATTTTTCTTTTCTGGATTAGTTATCTTAAATAGCATAGTGATGAATTTTATAGTAATTTAGCATGTTTTTTTTCTATCTAAATGATTCCAAGAATTGCTTATATATAGGAAATGAAAGCTCATGGTGTTGAAGAGGAACAACTCGAGCTTCTGAAGGGCATCAATGGCGCTTTCAGGCCGGGTGTTTTGACAGCTCTAATGGGAGTTACTGGGGCCGGTAAGACAACATTAATGGACGTGCTATCGGGGAGGAAAACAACGGGATATATCACCGGAACAATTACCATATCAGGATTTCCAAAAAAGCAAGAAACATTCGCTCGAATTGCAGGCTATTGCGAGCAAACTGATATTCACTCTCCTCATGTTACCATCTACGAGTCTCTGTTGTACTCTGCATGGCTTCGTTTGCCACCAGAGGTTGACTCTGCAACGCGAAAGGTTATATATCTGATCTTCATATTATCATGATTACAACAAACTTGTTTCTGACCGTCTCATTAGTTAAAATCTATTAGATTGATCAAGATATGATCTTATAATCTCATATCCAGGCATCTTCGCAATTTTCTTTGTTTTTTTGGTAGAAATTTGAATATAAATCGTGACCCATCAGACCATCTGACAGGAGACTTCTCCTTTATGTTTTCATTTAGAATAAACCCTAACTTTGTACTGAAAAGTAAACTGTAGATGTTCATAGAAGAAGTAATGGAGCTTGTTGAGCTTACTCAAATAAGAGGCGGGCTAGTAGGATTGCCCGGTGTGAACGGTTTGTCGTCTGAGCAACGGAAGAGGGTAACCATCGCGGTTGAACTCGTTGCCAACCCTTCCATCATCTTCATGGATGAGCCAACTTCGGGGCTTGATGCTAGAGCTGCTGCCATAGTTATGAGAGCTGTTAGAAACACGGTGGATACAGGGCGAACTGTTGTCTGCACCATTCATCAACCTAGCATCGATATCTTTGACTCATTTGATGAGGTAAAATATTTATATATATGGCTATGTTTATCTATACATACATATATAGCTGAGGAAATAACGATTTTTCAGTTGATGCTGCTCAAACGTGGAGGTGAAGAGATATTTGTAGGTTCATTGGGAAGACATAGTTCTCTACTAATCCAATATTTTGAGGTGAGAATTTCTTGATAAAGTTCCTAATTTGTTTATTAGTCATTACTGACAAATAATTTTATGTCTAGGGAATTGATGGTGTCCCTAAAATCAAAGATGGTTATAATCCAGCTACATGGATGTTGGAGGTAACTTCAATGGCTCAAGAAGCGACTTTAGGTGTTGATTTTGCTCAACTCTACAAGAACTCAGAATTATACAGGTAAAAACTATATGTATGTATATTAAAATTTGAGACATTATTGAAATATAAAAAACTTCAAACTGCCCCAATTAAATTGTATCTCAGGAGAAATAAAGCATTGATCACAGAACTCAGAAAACCAATACCTGGTTCAAGAGAGCTACACTTCCTAACTCGTTATTCACAATCTTTCTTCAACCAATGCAAAGCATGCCTTTGGAAACAACAGCTCTCATATTCGAGGAATCCACCTTACATCGCTGTGAGGCTCATGTTCACAACGTTCATAGCTCTAATGCTCGGGACCATATTCTGGGATCTTGGCTCCAAAAGGTATGCACAAGGCACGAGCAAAAGAAGCCAACTTTCTACATATTCCTCAAGTAATTAAATCTGTTACAAATTTTTTGTTATCAGGAAAAAAACATTAGACATCTTCCAGGCTATGGGATCTATGTATGCTGCTGTACTATTCATTGGAGTGCAAAATGCTGCATCAGTACAGCCAGTGGTCGCGGTTGAAAGAACCGTGTTTTATAGAGAAAGAGCAGCCGGAATGTACTCAGCTCTACCATATGCTTTCGGGCAGGTACGAATTTTCTTATTTTAATATCTATGTTTGTAAGAAATCACTCAATATTCCATTTAAATAAGCCTCATCAACATGCTTCCAATGCAGGTTATAGTTGAACTTCCACACATCTTCACTCAAACACTTATATACGGCATCATAGTGTATTCCATGATAGGATTCGAGTGGACTGTGGTTAAGTTTTTCTGGTACATTTTCTTCACTTACTTCACCTTGCTGTATTTCACATTGTATGGGATGATGACAGTGGCCGTAACGCCTAACCACAACATAGCTGCCATTGTCTCATCTGCCTTCTACGGCATATGGAACATCTTCTCAGGATTCATCATTCCAAAAACAGTAAGTTAATTGAGATAAACAGCTAATGTTTGAACACAGCATATATATATGAATGGATTCATTAAGTTAATGTTTTATTTCTCTGGTTATGACAGAGAATTCCAATATGGTGGAGATGGTACTATTATATATGTCCGATAGCATGGACCTTGTATGGATTGATCGCCTCACAATTCGGAGACGTTCAAGATGTGTTGGAGACAAATGAAACAGTTGAAGAATTTATAAGGGAATATTATGGATTCAGACATGATTTTGTGGGATACGTTGCAGTTATTGTAGCTGGAATAGCTGTGCTTTTTGGCTTCATTTTTGCATTGTCAATCAGGATTTTTAACTTCCAGACAAGGTGAAACTTTGAAGATGTATATAGAGGAGCAAGATTAATATCAGCACTGTATAATATTATCTCATGTACATGTGACATGTATTTCCTATTCTAAAAGGTGTAAATTATTTTATAAGGTAATTTTAACTGCGTACCAATAGACAACTCCTTTTGATTTTGGATTCCAAAATGAGGGTGCATATCATCAACTCTTTTTTATTTTTGTAAGGTAATTTTAACTGCATACCAATAGACAATAATTAATAATGAAGGAAAAGACATATATAGAAGAAGATTTTATTCTTTTCTGTGGTTTAGTATATGGTTAAATTAGGTCAAAGTGACATGGTTTTTTTTTACAAATATATATTTAATTTTCTGATTTAATTTTTTTTTTCTGAGTTGTCTCACGCAGTGCCCTCGTCTGATGGTAACGTGTGTACTGCACAAGAGGTCGGATAAAAAAAAAATAAATTAATTCAAAAAATTAAAAACTAATAAGAAAAAGAAAAAGGAGAGGGAAACTAACAGGGTTAAAGGGAAATCCCTTTATATATTGCTCAAAGAGATTCTGAAAACCAGCGGAAGTAAATACAATCAAAGATAAAAAGGGGAACCAGAAGGGTTAAGGGAAAGGACTAAAATATCCTAACAAATAAAGATACGCATAGCATATTAGTCTTCTAACAATCCAAATGTCATATTCAACCTTACACATGCATAGTACAAATAAAAGTTTGAATACATAGAAAATAAATTTAAAAAACAAAATTGCACAAGGAGATATATACGAAGGAGAAGTCAAAGTTAACCAATAAATATACATAAACAGAAAATTATAGGCCTCATTAGAACTCATATAAGGTGATAGAAAACCAGCACCTCACTATTATGAGCTAAAGACAAGCTGAAGACCACCAAGATATGATATGCATAATGCATATGGCCACCCTGTTTCCTTCTCTAAACATATTAAGACCCCATTTGTCCTATCATTGAACCTAAAAAAAAGAGATAATATTAGACTTCAGAAATGGTTTCCACAGCTAGTAAAAAAGGAGGGTAGAAAAACAGATTCAGTTTGGGGGGTGGGAGGGGGGGGGGGGGGTAAATTTAAGAAAAAAATATGTTACATGTTTAGAGTTTTGGGACATCAATATTGGCATTTAAAGTGACAATTTCATGGTTAACCTAAACAAATTTTACTGGACTGCACTGCTTATAAAAATTCGAACACAGTATAAGATGTTTTGAAGAGTTACATGATCAAACTAAAAATTCTTCAACTCTAATAAATGAAACGAGCTACTTGGGACACATTTCTTCCATACGGACATTACTCGAAGACAAGCTACCTTATGGTGAATGGATTACGTTATAACAGAGGCTCATGAGGAAATATAGCAAGCGTAGCATTATCAAATGGTATTTGTATCACTGCTGCCTGAAGAAAAGCAGTGCACAAGGACTACTTTACCAAATAAATATAAACAGGATTCAATAGTAAAATTAGGTAGTAAACTAAATGTTGCTAAAAAAGCATCATAGAGAAGGGAATTTTTCGACAGTTTTAAATACAATCAAGCATTATAGACTACAGCATCAATCTTCTGAAATTACATAACGAAAATTGAATCTTAGGAGAATATGATGAGATGCGAAACTATACCTGGAGAATTGAACAGACTGTTTGTATTACAGTAAGAATGAGCAACACGCTTGCAGCGAGGACTGAAATGAAGGACCAAGGGTTGCTGAAATAATCGCGTCTCAGCATCACTGTCCATTTGAACCAATTGGCTTTGAACTCGTGAAACTGATCCCTGCTGTAGTCATTCAAGTCTCTACAGAGTTCATCAAAATAGAAAATGCTTGCTTCGGTCACTACTTCCTTGTAAAGATTGTTAAATAGGTCTGCTACTAGTTCACTCTCACCTAATTCATTCTTGATGATGCCATGATTAACAAGTAAATCAACATCTTGGGAAGTGTTTATAAAGCTATCCATGAGTATGACATAACTTGTGATATCTTCAGAATAGTACCCACAATGTCCGCACTGTTCAAAGGCTATAAGATTCCTGAAGAATGTCTCTGTTGAATGATTTACAGCCAAATTTGGGATAGTCAACTTGCCTTTGTCTTTGTCAAACAGAACATCAAATAAAGAATTTCCATCTCCACTACAAAACTTGACTCCAGCTTCTTGAAGCTCTGTTGCACTGCGAGTATATTCAAACTTTCTACCTAGAGATTTTTTCCCCTGCTGTGCCGGAGCATGAAGAAATAGCAGAAACTCGACAAAATGCCTAGCATGAGCACAACGCTTTGTCAACGGTATTTTCTGTGTATTACCAACATCCTTGAAAAACTTCTGCGCAAGATCATAGATACTGAGTTTGATGCCTTCATTTAAGAATGAAAAATCCACAAAAGTCAACAGGTCCTTCATTATGCGTATAGGTAGCTGATTCTCTAGCAACAGCGTGTCATGCAACAAATCGTTGTACATCCAGTGATTTTCAAATATTATATCATTTCTATCCCTTAGCTGCAAGAAATGGTTCTCTAGGAAAAGTTCGACAATGAATATTCCATCCAACAAAATCATTTCTGTAAGCTTGTTGGGGGAGAGGCCAACTGTACCCTCATAACATCCACGAACAAAACTTTCCTTATGTGCTGCAAACGTGACTAAGGTATTTAGGCCAATTCCAAATCTGCTCAAGAAATTATGCAAGAATCTCAATTTGTAAGCTTCCATGCTTTGAAGTTGGCCTAGCTCGTGATGAAGTGGGCCGATTGACACCAATCGAGGAGTATAGGCTGCTTCATTTACTTTCCGGAGCTTCTGAGAAACTTTATAGATACAAGCAGCATACGAATATGAAGTATCTTCAGATAACTTATTTAACTTCTCGTCAATGGAAGTTGTCAAGCTTTCAATGTCTATCTTGACCACAATCTCAGATCCCATCTCCTGCGGGTTATGGGACCTCTCCAAATTGTAGAGACTACAATCAAAGGATCTTCAGGGAGTCGCAAAAAAGTTTGATGCATACAAGTGAAATATGATTAATATATTCAATAATCCAGCAGAAGCAGAAAGTTATCTATCGCACTTTTGTAAGGCTAACATGTGACTCAGGTGCACGGTTTTGAAAGAAAAATCAAATGAGGAAGACTTCAGTACTATGCTTTTAATTTCATGGAAAAAGGAGCAAGATTTATCAAGCAAAGTTCGTCTCCGCCCTCTCCACTGTCTGTTCATCAAACCTTACTTATAAATGGAAAACTGGAGATCAGTGAATGACTATAAAAATTCATCCGAAAATGACAAGGTTAATTGCTTCGGCCAAACCAATCTGAAAACTAAAAATATATATTAATTAGGAGGGAAATTTGTAATCTTCGAGTAATTCACTTCTTAAGGGACTCAGTTAACAGACAATAAGAACACTCAGCATGCTCTATCGACTCAAATTCCCATCAACTGCAACTAATTTCAAGATTGTTCATTTTCTAAAAATTAACTCGTGAATTGAAGCACTTTAATTAGGGGTAACCTCAACAAGCCCGATTAATATTCAAATACAGCTGAAACACTATTTTTAACCGGCCATTTCGACTCATATTCAGATATCAACAACTCAAATCGTCATAGATTCGAAGCAGGATCTAAAATGATATATGCATGTGGCTGATATCAAGAACATTAAATCAGCAAAAAAAAAAAATGTCTATCTCCATGAACTAGCCATCCACCCGATTACATATATATTGTATCGAAAAGGAAAAAATCACGCAGCTAAGTAGATATAATATGGAAAGAGGAAAACCTGTAATTCTCTTCGGCCGTTGACTGTGGTAATTAGGTACCGCAAACTGTGGAAGACGCTCAGGTTTGCTTATTAGTGAAGCTTTGCAAAAATATGTTTTTGCGTGCGTTAATAAACACAATCGTCAACATCGTTGGTGAATACTGCTAACTAGGATGAGACACCCTCTAGCCTCTCCACTAAGATCATCCAACGGATAAGTTTCTTCCGACGGATCACAATTTAGGTGGTGATTAGTACAGCGGAATGATTTGATCATTCTTATTTTTTTCATTTATGTGTCTAGTATTATAGGGTATCAAGGCTCCCGGAGATTACATCACTTGTTTCCCGTTGCTGACAGAACGAGCAGGAGGGGCAGTGACAAGGCTCAGGGTTACCTGAGACCAAAACTCCTCCAAATAATGACCAAAGCACACACCGAGACCGGAAAGGCAAAGAACTGCAGATCACACAACCACTCACAGCCTCAAACTTCCGGTGAGCCCACGACTGAACCCTAGCTATCCCAGGCTACTCACACGAGGAGACCACGTAGGAATCCAGACGAACTGGGACCATAAGCAAGGGTCAGTAGGAGCACAAAGTTCTTAAGCAAAAGCTTGATTCAAGGGATCACAAGAAGCAGAGAAGAAACACTCAGAGAGAGAGATCGATTGTGAGATATATGAACAGCGAAGCCCCAGGCTTCATTAAAAGAAGCAAGGGTAGCCGAAAAGGGTGCAAGGGAATCAACAGTAATGGGCGGCAGCTAACAGGCTGCAATTAATAAGGGAGATAGGCCAATAGTAATTGGGCCACAACAAATGGGCCAACAAGTACCCAACATTCTCCACCTTTGGCCATTTGGTGTGTACTTGATCTTCGAAAGGAGCTTTACAGGACTCATCATAGCCTTTTGTTTCTCGCTGCAAAGTCACAAAGACAAGAGAGAAACATAACACAAAGTTAGGGTAGGTTAACAGATAACCAAAGAATGAAAAAAGAATGTACAGAGAATCAAACAATTTCACAGAGAGCAGAGTAGAGATGGAAAGAGTTAACCAAGATCACAGTTTAGGATTCTTTGGCATGAGACAAGTTTATCAATAGGCAAGCACTTAGTTCCCATGTCAGCTGGATTGAATTCAGTAGAAATTTTCTCCAATTGTATCTCCCATTTCTCCACAACATCTCTAATAAAATAGAAGCTCACATCAATATGTTTTGTTCTATCATGGAACACTGGGTTTTTACATAATTGAATTGTTGACTGACTGTCTGAAAATAAAGTAGGAGAAGAGTTAGCAAAACCAATTTCAGACAATAAACCATTTAGCTAAATGGCTTTTTTTACAGCCTCAGTAGCAGCAACATATTTAGCCTCTGTGATAGAAAGGGCCACAATCCACACAAAGTAAATACATATGAAGTGATAGATTATCTCTATCATTTGCATAGTTGGAGTCAACATATCTCACCAATTTCACCCTATCAGAAGACTTAGAGAAAGACAAGTTATAATTTGAAGTGGACTTCAAATATCTGAGAAGCCATTTCAAAGCTTTCCAATGCGGCAATCCAGGGTTTGACATGTATATGCTCAAATAAGAAACATAATATGTAATATTTGGCTTGGTACTGATCATGAGATATATCACAGAACCAATGGCATTTGAATAAGGCACTTTACACATATCATGGGTTTCAGAATCAGTCTTAGGAGACTGATCCTTACTTAGCAGAAAATGAGCAGCTAAGGGCACACTGACAGACTTAGCCTTTTGCATAGAGAATTTACTCAAAACTTTTTCAACATATGAGTTTTGAGAACAAGTGAGAAGTTCTTTCTATCTCTATGAATATACATACTAAGTATTTTCTTAGCATCACCCAAGTCTTTCATGTCAAAATTCTCACATAGACACTTTTGAACATGCTTTATAATTTTACAACAAGGACTGATAAGAAGCATATCATCCACATAGAGCATAAGGAACATAGGAGTTGAATCATTTTTGAAATGGCCGCAAGAAGAAGAAGAGAGATGGCCGCAAATGAACAACAAACTCCTACTCCGGTAGACCACGCCTCCAACGAAAATTGGAGGAGATACAACGGAGGATGCAAGAGCAGGAAGATGCAAGAGGTGAAGATCCAACACCGATTAACCAACTGTTTACACCAGTGCTCAATCATGGAGATGCTCCCGGTCCACGCATCAATGCCAACAACTTTGAACTGAAACCGTGATTGGTAGCCATGGTTCAGTAGAACCAATATGATGGGCATAAAGCTGAGAATCCAAATGCATGCCTGCAACAATTCTTGAAGATTTGCAGCACAATCAAGATGAATGGTGTATCTGACGATGCTATTCAACTACATCTATTCTCTTTTTCTTTGAAAATGATGCATCCAAAGTTTGGTATCACTATTTGGATACCAGTTCTGTGAATAGTTGGGACCTTCATTAGATGAATTTACTAAGATTAAACAAGCTCTGCATGAGGCCTTTACTATCAAAGACTTAGGAGAGGCTCACCATTTCTTAGGAATGGAAATTGTTAGGTTTGATACTGGTATGTTTCTGAGTTAATGGAAATATGTGCTTGATTTGCTGGATTCGGTTGGCCTTTTGGGTTGTAAGGCCACTGGAACTCCATTTCCTCCTGGTCAGATCCTTACTCAAGTCAGAGATCCTCTTACTCAGGCTGATTCCTATCGCAGGGTCGTAGGAAAATTGCTTTATCTTACTCTCACAAGACCTGATATATCATTTTCCCGTTCAACAACTTAGTCAGTTTATTAATAATCCTACTGTACTTCATTGGGAGGCTGTTTTACATTGTTTAAAATACCTAAAAGGGTGTCCTTCCCTTGGTCTTTTCTACCGTGTTACTGATTCTTTTCATCTCAAAGCTTGTGGTGACGTGGATTGGGGTGCTTGTCAAGATACTAGGCATTCGGTTACTAGTTACTATGTTTTTCTAGGTGCTAGCTTAGTTTCTTGGAAATGCATGAAACAAACGACAGTTTCCTTATCTACTGCGGAGGCTGAATACCGCAGTCTTAGTTACACTGTCCGGGAACTCATATGGTTATCTTATGTGTTGGATACATTTGATGTTCCCTATCACAAGCCCATTGAAGTTTTCTGCGACAATCAATTCAAGCGGCCATCCAAATTACTCGAAATCAAGTATTCCATGAACGTACAAAGTATTTGGACATGGATTGTCATTTCTCTCGTTTGCAGTTTCGCAGAGGTTTTATAATTCCTTTATTTGTTCCTATTGCTCAACAGGTTGCTGATCTTTTTACAAAATCATTGACCGGACCGCGGTTTCGAGAGCTCCTTTCCAAGCTTTCACTTGGTGACCTTCACCAAGTTCAGCTTGCAGGAGGCTGTTGATGTAACATCCCAGAATTTCAGAATACCTTAGTGAGTTTTCTAAATTTATTTAGAAGACTAAAGAAAATAATTGGAGTTAAAATAAAGTAAAACAGATGTAAGTCGCGACCTTTTCGTGTATTTTATGTGAAAATCGATTATGAGATTTTACGTTTGTCTCCGGAAGATAGTCAATATTGGTCTTTTCTGGAATGTAACGACCCAAAGAAAGTTGTTGGTACTTAAAATTCTGACCTCTACAGGAGTTCCGTAATTGAAAATCGTAAAGGAAAAACCTGTGAATAGTAATTTATGCGAGCGTTCGTGATTTGAAAAATTTATGAAATCCTCCTCTTTGATCCGAGACTTGGTCTAACAAGCCTATCTTATAGGAAATGACCTAAAGAATCCGTTCGCATTCACGGATTGCCAATCTGAGGTCAATTGAACGCTCGGGAGCAAAATCCGTCAGTCAAAATGAATAGTAAAAGTAATATTTGAAAGGGAATCTTTCTTCGTTTTTCTTCAGACGACTTCCTCGTTATCCCGAGTCAGGTTGGTTCAATAGTACTCGACCCAACGAGTCTTTCGATATTTTCGGATTTTGTGTCGGAGGTCATTTGGACCTCGCCATTGAATAAAGCAACTTTTATTGAATCCGGAAATCACTTTATCAAGATTTTATATCCGAAAAAGTTATATCCGCCCCGCCCCAACTTTTCCTATAAATAGGAGGGGGAGAGCTCATTTTCTTTGCTCATCTCTCTCTCTTCTCTTCTCTTCTCTTCTCTTTCTCTCTCTAGTTCGTGTTGACGAACGAGAGAAACCCGGGCCTGCGCCGAGTAAATGGCGCATGCGGGCCCAGGTTAAGTTTTATTTGGGGGGAGGAGTGCTACTGCTGCGGGAGCAGCTATCGAGCGCCAGAAGGCTGCCGGAGAGCCGCTGCCGCCGCCGCTGCCGTGGATGGCTGGAAACGCCGTCGCCGTGCCGCCGTCGCGCCGCCGCTTCGAACGTCTCGTTTCGGTCCATTTCTTATCCTTTATAGTTGAATTTTTAATATGTTATGTGTTTTAAATAGTGCCTCATTTCGTATGTTGAGTGCGTCGTCGTTCGGTGGCCGGAAACCGGCGAAAACGCCGGAAAACGTCAAAAATAAAGGGGCACCGATCAGTTTCGGTTTTTGCCCGTTTTCGCCCATTTCGGATCATCAAATCGAAAAAGTTTCTTCTATAAAGTTGCTCGAAAAATTATTTCCTATAGGACTGCCAAGTTTCATAATTTTTCGATAAGTTTTGATTAAAGTCGATTATTTTAATCAGGCGGTTATTTTTATAATTAAAGCATGTGATTTCAGAAAATTGCGAAAATTGTATAGTTTAATAAAGATATATGTGGGGTCATGTCTGATTATTTTCATAATTTTTGGACAAGTAAAAAGTGCAATCGAGGTTTGCTGTGTAAAATTTAATTAAAATGGCAAGTTACGGAAAATGGCCTCTGTCAAATCTTTTAGTCCCATTAAATCGAAAATTATATTTTGGAATTTATTTCCTTCTATGTGAAAGTTGTACGAGGTCTCTAGAGTCGCGCATTCTTAGTTGAAATATAATTAAAGTAAATAAAAGCTCCAATTAAATTAAAGTCGAGTTCTGAAAATTAGAGTAGCAGTCCTAAAATAAGGTTTGACCTTGTAGGACTTGTTGAGCCGGTCAGAGAAGCTGGCGGATGAATATCGAGAAGTTTGACCACTTGAGTTGGTCTAATGGAGGTGAGTTTATTTGCAAAACCTATCTATATTTGAGTTATTAACTCATAAATGTAATAGTCATAGTTAGAATATGCAAATAAAATATTTGAGAAATTATCTGCTCAAGTCTCTGCTAGAGTAATAGTATTATACTGTTGTATAATTAATGAGAACATAGTATTATACTGATGTATAATTATTGAGAACATAGATTATGATGTGCCATAATTATTGAGAACATAGATTATGCTTGCCATAATTATTGAGAACATAGATTATGCTTGCCATAATTACTGAGAACATAGATTATGCTTTATCACAATAAATGAATATAGATTATGCTTCAACATAATTAAATAGAACAGATTATGCCTTGTCATAACTAAATTCTATGGGGTAAAAGTTAATGTGTAGAGTTCAAAGTTCATAGTTTATAGATTAAGGTTATAATTTATATTTAAAGTCTAAAAGTCATAGTTTAAAGTTACAGTATATTAAATGTTTATTGTGTATTGATTATACTTGTGTATAATGAGTTGTGCTTTTTAGCTTGTGCTTTTAGTATTAAACTCAAGTTATAGAATGATTTCCGTTTAAGGAATATGAAGCATAATTGAACTAAGTTTGATAGAGGAATTAAAGGTTAGCCTAGTAGCTATATTTAGAGGATGACGTATTTTCTATGCTTATGTCATATTACGTGCTTTATAGAGAACATAGATCAAAGGAATGGCAGGAACTGTGATTCTTGCAGTTGTGATGTTAATCACTAAAGGTGTCACTGTGAGGTAACCCCTGCACATACACGTGATCTGAGCATCACTATAGGAGTCAATGCTAGGTAACCCCTGGTATACTCAGGGTCACTGCTAGGTGATCCCTAGTACACTCTTCTCGGATTAGCGAGGTAACCCCTCCCTTTTCCTATCAGCGACATGTCATAGAGTGCAGTAGACGACAGAAGGAGCTACAGGGTACCAAAGAGAAGTAAAAGGTTTGCAGAAATGGAAAGGGCTTTCGCGTTTTGCTTTCCATTATCTGTATTTATATTTTGGATATTCTGTTACAGTTTTTATTAAAGATTGAGTTAAAAGTTTAACCCACTGAGTGCTTTAGTACTCACGCCCAAAATATTTTCAAAATGTTTTTCACAGGTTGAGATGCTGGAGGTGATGGCTCGATGTACTGTTGTGGGTTGATCGTGCCTTGCTGTCTCGTTCAGACTAATGTATTTGCTCATGAGTATGTTGTTATGTGATACAATATTACTCCAATGTTTTCCGCTTAAACTCTGATACAGTTGCCCCATAGTATGATTGCATGCTATGTTTTATTTTTGGGCTTATCTGAATTGTATTCTTTATTGAATCATGATAATAAAGTCCCACTTCTTTTCATAAATCCAAGCATGTTTCATTACAGTTTTCGACCTATGAGTTGGTCATATTTAGTTAAGTCTTGGATTTTGTTTATTTTCCAGTTGACCTATGAATGGGTCTTATCTTGATTAATTGCTTCGGTCCTATGAATGTGACATAAAATAGTTTATTTGCCTCTGACCTATTGATGGGTCTTAGTTGTTGTGACCTATGGAGAGGTCTTGCTTATTTGAAGAGTTGGAATCCTATCTATTAATTGTTGGATTCTGTTTGAATTTGATTAGCCTATGAATAGGCATTCCTTTAACTTGTTTGAACCCTTTGACCCCTTTGATTCGTTAAAAACGATAAGTTCTTCCTAAACATAAAGTTATGTTGCCTAAATTTTTGAGGCGCTAACTTAGTTTAATTCTAGAAACACCCCCCTGGATTTCCAATTTTTCGTGCTATTTTACGCACAACAACCCCGTCCCCATCCTCGGGACCGGGCTGTTACAGTTGAAGCTGAGCTCGATGCACATTTTGTTCATCATAGCATGCATACATTCATAGGATAGCTTGCATACATGCGTATGATATATAGTGAACAAGCTGGCTTTTGCCTACATGGCCATATGTCTTTCTGCACCGTAGATTTTTCACCATCTCTCTAATGCATAGCCGTAGATTTCAGGAACATTCTAGAGCTTGATATTATCTCAGCTAGCTAGCATAAATATTTGAATCTCAGATCATTTGTAACTGATTTTCACGTAAGAAATAATAAGAGAGAAATTAGATTTTACTTTTCGATGGTGTGTCTAATTTCATCAGATATCTTGTTGCTCGTGGATTATTTTGGAAGATTGGGTCGGGGTCTTTAGCAATAATCTATCATGAAAGTTTTGTGCCAAATATTCCTTCTCAGATAACTCAACCTCGTGTCCCTATTCAGTCTTGTTCTAAGGTGAGAGATTTTCTTACAGAGGACTGACACTGGAACAAAGATACAAAGATACATTTATTTATGTTTTTGGGATCCGTATTACTGATATTATTATGTGCACCCCCATTTTGAAAATTGGTGGAGACGTTGTCTCTGGAAAATTGATGCAAAATGTGTTTTTCAGTAAAGTCGGCCTATTTTTTAGAGATTGGGTTTTCCGAACCACATGTCTTTCGATCGGGGCCTTATCGTGAGGATTGGAAACAAGTGGTTTGGAATTTGGAAGTACGACCAAAGAGTAAGGCCTTGTTTGTTTTCATTTCCAAATGGAAATTTTTCATTTTTTTACTATTCAAAACACCGAAAAGCACGTTTGTTCTACTCATTTTCAAATTCAGCTTTCACTTTTTCCAATCCTATATAACCTATTCAATCATATATATATATATATATATATATATATATATATATATATATCATTACAGTAAAATCCATTAATTAAATATTTATCAATTTATCATAACCACACAAATAGTTATCTTTTCATCCCAACCACATATTTCAAATTGAATATATAATCAAACAAACATATTTCTATTTTCCAAACCTATAACTCTAAACATTAAATCATTCATCATAATAAAATCATTACATATTTTTAAAAACCAATACACCTCATAAATTGAACTGTAAATACTGAAAATTGAAAATTGATGTTGGAAAAAAATAAACAGAGCATAAGGTTTTTGTTTGGTGTCTGTATCAGAACTTGAAGGATCATCATATTCCCATGTTGGGTATTTGTGACCGCTACAAGAGGGATTAGGGGACTACCACACATGGTTTCTTCTTCTACGAGGATTGAAAGGTTTTTTGGAAGACAACACAATTTTGGGATGCATTGAAGCGTGGAAAGCTCAATCAATTGAGGATTTAGGCCGGAAAATCAGTTGGCATTTTACCAGGGAAGAATATGAGATTTGGGTGGCTATCATCTATTCAATTTGGCAACACATTTGTCAAGAAAAACATGGGATAAGAGCTCCGAAAGTGCAAGTTGATGTTTCTTTGGCACGTCGTTTCTTGTTAGATTTTAAGAAAACTTGGAGATCGATTCAAAATGAGTTCCCTTAGGTGTTAAGCTTGGTGAAAAGACGTGGAGGGCACCTAGTGCTGAGGTGTTTTAGGCTCGATGTGGGTGCGTCGGTAAAGGATGACGATAACTAGAGGTGGCAAAAAGAACCGGAACCGAAACTGCCTCTCCACGATACGGTTCCCAAAAATTAGAACCGTGGAACCGGCAGTTCCGGATTTTTTTTAAAAAAAAATAACCGTTGCAAGATCGGATGGCCGTGATGAACTAGCCGTTGGGAACCGCCGGTTCCAACGGCTACTTTGAATATTTTTTTTGGCTCTCACTCTCTCTTTCTCTATAAATACATGTGGATTAAACTCTCAATGCACATAACAATCTATTATCTATCTCAATTCTCAACTCTCAACTCAAGTGATCAATCAAAGATCCATAGTATCAAACTCTTTCAATCTCAATTCTCAAATCTCAATTCAATTTTATTCTCTCAACTTCTTAAGTCTCAACTCTCAATTCCTATTTCATCCATTGCATATTTTCATCACTTCTTCAAGTTCTAGTCTTCTACCTTCTACACATTTCTTATTTTTCACCTTCTTCTCATCACTACTAAAAAAAATGTCTAGCTCTCGTGGTGGTCATGGTTCCGGAGCCAATAAGGGCAATGGAATTACCTATTCTGATGGTTCCTCACCAAGAGGACGAGCACGTGCATCACGTTGAGGATGAGGATGGGGTTCTTCATTGTTCATCGATGACACGATCAATGAAGAAATGGAGTATCAATATCATGAGAACGGAGAAAATGTTGCTCATCTAAATCCCAACGTTTCTCTCCGAAGAGTACCGAGTCAACGACAACGTGAGCAAATGGAAGAAGAAAACCGGAATTTGGCGGCTCCACTTCAACATGAGGAGATCCAACACTCTCGCTCTCAATCTCAACAATTCAATATGAATGGTCCGGACACTCAAGAGAGTGAAACTCCGGGATCGGGTCAAGCTCCACAATTTACTTATCAACCTTCCGGCATGGATAGGGAAATGCCTCACATATCCGAAGAGACGTCGAAGAGAAAAGTAACATCATATATTTTTTTGATCCACTTCAAGAAAATCCCCGTGCCGAAGCAAAATGAGCACGATGAGCAAAAGTTTATTGCCAAGTGCAACTATTGCGGTAAAGAATATCCACATTGAATCGGAGAAGGATATGAGACTTTCAAAAAACATTTGAAAGTTCATCCGGTGGAGATGGGGTTAGCTCGACGACAAGCACAAATGCAAGGATTTACGGAATCAAACAATCCGGGTATGTCTAACGAAACTCCTTTATTTAGATGTAGTGATGAATGTGCTAGAGAGGAAATGGCTAGATTATGTGCTATAAACTCACTTCCTTTTCAATTTACCGATAGTCTAAATTTTGAATATGCTATGTAACATGCTTATAATCCCGCCACTAAACGAATTCCTCGTAATAACATGAAAAGTCAAATAAAAAAACTTACAAAAAAGATGAAAATTAGTTTGCTAAAATATTTTAATGATTTTCCGCATAAAGTTTCAATTTGTTCGGATATTTGGAGTGATAGTTTTAATAAAAATTCTTACATGGGAGTTACATATCATTGGATAGACAATACTTGAAATTTAAATAAGCGTTTAATTACTTTTCGTGATTTTAATGATCCACATAGTGCCATAAATATAGCTCTTGTAATTATAAGTATTCTAAATGAATTCAAATTAATTAATAAAATATTTTCAATAGGCTTCGATAATGTTAGTGCTAATACGGCTGGTATACCTCAACTTATCCAAGCATGCAATGCAACTCTAGGTGGTGCATATTTTCATACAAGATGTATTGCTTATATATTAAATTTATGTGTGCAAGATGGAATGAAATTGTTGAATGTTGCTATTACTCCAATTAGAAATGCTATTGTATGTTTGCATAGAAAATCTAGCATTACTAAAAAATGGTATAATTTTTGCATTAGAAAAGGTATTAAACCAAAAAGATTTAATTCGGATGTATCAACTCGTTGGAACTCAACCTATGAAATGTTAAGTTCTACATTTGAATATAAGGATGCATTAATTGAAATTTTTCAAACCGAAGTTGATGGCAATTTTTTGATTTCTTCATATTGGGATGAATGTTATGATTTATGTGAACTTTTAAGAGTTTTTCAAGTAGCTACAAAGGATTTATCGGGTGTTTATTATCATACTTCTCTTAGAGTTTTACATCATTGTTTATTAATTGCTTTTCAATTTAATAAATGTAGTAAGAAAGCAAATTTGATGAAATATTTTATGAATATTCATAATGTATTTTTAATTTCAAAATGCTTAGATCCTTCGATGAAATATGATGGTGTTTGTAGAATGTTAGATGTTTATTATAAAGCTTTTAGAACTATGCAATTTCCACTACCTCTAGAGCTTCTTGAACTTCCAAATGTTAATGAAATTAAAGTAAATCTTAAGGTTGCTTTAGAAACTCTTTTTGAGAACTATGTCCAAACATATAGAATAATAATGATGATTCACAACCTAGTAACTTTAGTTCATCTTTTGATTTAGGAATAGATAGTGAATTAGCACTAGAATTACAAGACATATACCAAGAAAAAGCATTTAAAAAAGCTAGAGGATCTAATAGGGTAGGGGGAATTTTCAAACTTGATATATATTTACAAGATGACCATTTGATTGAGATGCGTGATGGGGATCCAAACAACATTGATGTTCTTCGGTGATGGGCGAGAAAGCAAGAAAAATTTCATATATTGTCTATCATGGCCAAGGAAATATTTGCGGTTCCGGCATCAATGGTGGCGGTTGAGCAAGCATTTAGTCAATCCGGCTATATGTTGAACGAGCGTAGATCGATGATGACGCCGGAAAGTTTTGAAGAACAATTGTTGCTTAAAGATTGGACTTTGGCCGAACGAAGACAACAAGAGAATGATTGGAGTGCATTGATGAACAAAGATGATGATTTCGACAACATGGATTCCAACGGCAATGCCGAATAGTAAGTATAACAAGGTAAACGAACTGCGTGGACTTTGATTCCTCAATGAGAATACGTAGGCAACTTAATTTTATTATTATAAGTTTGAGACTTTGAGTTTTGAACTTATAGTTTTAAAATTAAGCCCAAGTCCATTCCCCATTCCCCCTCCATATTTTGAAAATTTTGAGATTTTAGAACTAAGATAATTAGAAGTTTAGAACTTTAGAGTTTAGATTAGAATATTAGATAGTAATTTTTCAATTGTAAATTTGTAACTTTGTATATAGTAATTTTTCAATTGTAAATTTGTAACTTTGTAGACTTGTATTTTTATAAATTCAATTCAAGTTGTAATTTGTAGTTTACTTCAATTCTAATGTAAATTCATCATTATTCAATATGTATTTTTCTTCTTATCATCATTTTTTCAATTGTAAATTTGTAACTTTGTAGATAGTAATTTTTTAATTGTAAATTTGTAACTTTGTAGATAGTAATTTTTCAATTGTAAATTTGTAACTTTGTAGACTTGTATTTTTATATCCTTCAATAATTCAATTCAAGTTGTAACTTCTAAGTTTACTTCAATTCTATTGTAAATTCATCATTATTCAAGTTGTATTTTTATTTTTCTTCTTAAATTTTACATTATTTTAATTTACAAAAAAAGTTAAAAAAAAATATAACAGCACCGCCGGCTGCGCACCGACGGTGAAGAGCGCGCTCGCGGGGGGCGATTTTGGCGAGGGATGCGCGCCAGCGGGGGTTGCTTGCCAAGAGGCATGCCCCGCTGCAGCGGAGGATGTCGCGCCCGCGGCGGTTAGGCGGTTCCCCCGGCGGTTCAGGCGGTTCTAGAACCAGCGGTTCCCGATTCCGGAACCGTCCCGTAACCGCTAGGTGGTGGTGCGGTTCCGGTTCTGGGAATCGCGAACCGGCGGTTCCGGACCCGTCGCCACCTCTAACGATAACTTGTTTGATGTGGGAGCAGTGGTGAGAGACTATACTGGGCAGATTTGAGGAGCTTTGGTTGTGCCAACTTTGAGGCCAATCTCGGTGCTAGATGCAAAGATAAATGCAATATTATATGATTTGGGCTTATGTTTGCAAGAAGATCTGGGACCATTTATTATCTATTCTGATTCACTTCTAGCCACTCAAATCCTCAAAAGTGCGGATGGACAACCTCAAATATATCATCTGAAGATCGACAACCTCAAATATGTTATCTGAAGAGGAATTCGCTCCTATTCTTAATTTTGTTGCTTCTAGAGTTATTATCTCATTTTGTCATATGTTTAGAGAAGCTAATGATTAGACTTTTTATTTTTTATTTTTTTACTCACACGTCCGACCTGATGGTATTGAGAAGATTTGAAGTCGTGACCTTTGGTGTCAAAACAATTTCACTCCACCACGAAATTTATTAGTTTGGGATTGAGAAATTCATTAGTTTGGTTCTCAAAAAAAAAAAAAAAAAAAGAAATTCATATATATGTTGAGTTATTTTTATGAACTAGTATTGAATTTGTATGATGTCTATAATTCGTATGACCTTCTCCCAACCAATTTTTCACTCAAGTATAGTAAGTGTATGTGGCTTAAAGTTGCTAAAATCATATTTTATTAAGAAAATTATTATCAAAACAGTCCCGTTTTCATTATTTTAACAATTTTAATTTAATCACAGAGTTGAAATTTCATGGCCGACATTTATCACACTCATGGGGCCTACAGTCACATTTGATTTAAAAGCAAAAAGGATACAAGCTGGCATTCAATTTTTCTCACAATAATTTTGTCTAATTAAATACGAAAAAGCAACAACCCAAAAAAATAGGAAAAAAAAAATAACAAGGATGGAGTATTTCTTATCCGCATCCAATGATAGGAACACAATATTATGCATAGTTTATATAATAGGAAAAGTAACTGTAAAATGCTTTCTAAAAGCGAAAAAATCAAACAGAAAGAGGTTGATGAAAGGTTAACGGCGTCGACTTAGCAAGTCTAGCTCCGATCCTCGTCACCATTGTTAGGTTGGGGTAAGGTATGTACAACAATTATATGGTTGTCAAATTTGGAAATCAATTTCACTTTGTTTTACTGTGACTGTGGTAGCAGATCGAGTAGGCAACGAACAAAGTCAAGCTGAAGATTTTGAGTGCAAATGGCTGAGATTTTGGCTTCCAGAGTTCAACAAGTTCTTAATGATTTAGAGCTTAGATACAAAGATGCGATTGAAGATGTAGTTAATGGTTTAGTGCATCTGCTTGGGAAGATTGAAGATTTGTCGACTAATGCTCATAGCAGTGATAGGGTCTCCGACAATATGCAACGATTGAGGGAGCTCGCCTATGATTGTGAGGATTTGCTAGAAATGTGGGCTGTCGAAATGGATGCTGCATATATGTGTAGCAAGAATGAGAAAAAAAGAGGCATCAGAAGGCTTCTTAAAAGATATGTTCTTCGGCAGTATGATGGCATGACCATCGGGAACATGCGGGCGATATTTCACTTGGCATTTTTAGGAGAGAGATATATGGAGTGGTTTCATGATGTGTTTCCTGATGATAAAGGCATGGAAATTGTATGCAGTGAAGTTGAAGAACCGAGGGTGGCCACCGATCGGAGGAATGTGCCATGGCCTAGGCAGACATATGCTCATGATGGCATGGCGGAGTATTTTGTTGGGATGGAGGATGACTTGAAGCAACTCGTTTCTCTGGTTACTAATGATGATCATAAAAATTGTGTTGTCTCGATATGGGGCGTTGAGGGGTTGGGGAAGACCACCTTAGCTAGAAAAGTTTATATGCACCCTGATGTAATGACTCATTTTAATGCCTTGGCTTGGGTTACTCTTGGCCAAGGTTTTCAATTTGGTAACCTTTTGCAACACATGCTGAAGCAACTAGGTGGAGTGGCAGTGAAAAACAGTACTGCAGAGGAGCTGAAAAAAGAGGCAGATGAGAAGAAGAAGAAGAAAAAGAAGAGTACAGAGGAGTTTAAAAAAGGGGCAGATGAGAAGAAAAGGAGTGTGGAGGAGCCGAAAAAAGAGGCAGATGAGAAGAAGAGTGCGGAGGAGCAGAAAATAGGGGCAGAAGTGGAGAAAAAGAAAACAGGTACAGAGGAACAGAAAAAGAGTAGTGAGGAAAATATGATCGATCAATTGAAGGAGATCCAAAGAAAGAAAAGATGCTTCATTGTTATTGATGGCATTTCGGAAATGAGCCAGTGGACAGACATATGTTCTGCATTTCTCCTAACGGACCAAGGTACGAATACAAGGATTCTGCTAACTACACGTGATGAAACAATAGCTCGTAAGGGAATTCCTCATCAACCAATGTTGCTAAATGAAGACAAGGGTTGGGAGTTACTTCAGAAATATGTTTTCCGTGGAAAAAAAGCCGCAGGTTTGTGCCCCTTAATTCCTCTACCTTTTGTTTACATTGTTATATATATCCTTTCAGTTCCTTATGAGTATCAGTCATCATCTATGCTAATTGGTGAATATTTTGCTTTTGTGATGGAAATCCTCCATTTTGGTCACTTTGATAGTAAATCTGATTATCTAGAGCCACTTTATAACTAGTATTTAAATACAAATATTGAGATTAGTTTAGTAGATTCATATTCTTGGTTGAAAATAAGTGTGGGTGTGATATGATATAAGTTGGCATAATGCAGTTAAACCACAACTTTTTTTAACTCCTAAACTAGTGAAGACCTTGACCATACATTGCTATTTGTCTTTCTCCCTCAGTAGTTGGGATATAGAGCTAATTAAATTGATGAATTGGGCATACAGTGGATTTTACCATTGGTAAACAGAGTAAAGATTATGTTGCAGGTGCAAGTAAAGCATGCAATGTCCTGTTCCTGTACCATAATTGATAGGTAGTAACTTGCTTATAAAAATGTAAGTCCACTTCAAAAATATACAGGATAGAAGAGAAATGTTTGTGATGTAAATTGTGTTAAGTTATTAGTTTTTGTCCAGAATAAACACCCCAAATCGAAAATGCATCCCTGCAGTTATGTATCTTTTTGTTTGCTGTGTTGTTGTATATATCCCTAGCACTAACATGTGAAAAGATATATATAAATGGTTTTGCAGACTTAGGTATTGCACCTAAATTAGGAAAAGAAATGGTGAAGAAGTGTGGGTACCTCCCATCAGCACTCTCTAGTCTTGGAAGAGCATTGACTAAAATCCCTTTGAGTGAATGGCATATGGTGATTGACGATGTCACTGGATATTTGCAAAGTGAATATTCAAATGAGAGATCCGATGACATTTTGGTTCCAAGATATGATGACATACCATATCATCTGAAGCAGTGTTTTTTGTATTTAGGCATCTTCAAGGAGGATGCGGGTGTAGATTCAGAAGACCTAACATTATTATGGATGGCCGAGGGAATGGTGAAGCAGGAATCTGGGAAGGAAGGGACAGTAATGGACACAACAGAAAATTATCTACGAGAATTAGCTGATAGGAATATGTTGCAGGTGCAAGTGGATGAGTTGTCTGCAAATGGGAGGTTTATGAGACTTTACCTTCACAATCATGTGCGGGAGTCATCTCTATCTCTGGGAGAAAAAGAAGACTTTCGCCTCAAGGTAGTGGACTTCTCTGATGGTAAGCAGCCCATGTTTGATCCTTTTGCTTTGTTTGGCGGAACACGAAGATTGGTGATTCATTTCAATAAGCCAGAAATAGAATATTCATCATCGTGGACAGAAGAAAGGCTCTACGCCAGAGATGATCTCCGATCTCTCTTTTTTCTCAACTCTGATCAGGAATATGTAGATTTACCAGTGAGAATAGTACCTGATTTCAGTGAGTTCAAACTCCTCAGAGTTGTGCATTTTGTGAGGTGCAAATTTGAAGGCGGAAAGCTACCTCAAGGGATAGAGAAGCTTGTTAACCTTAGGTATTTTGGTATATTATACTGTGATTTGGAGAAACTGCCATCATCTATAAGTAATTTTAGGAACCTATATGTGCTGAATGTGAGAGCAAATGATGACTCTAAAATAACAATTCCTAATGCTTTATCCCAAATGGTTCGGCTGAAACACCTGCGCGTCCCAAATAATTTGGACCATGAACAATCCAGCAAACTGAAACTGGATGGCTTGGTTGATCTTGAGACTTTGGTTGGTTTCAATGCTGACATTCATGACCTTAATAGTCTTTACAAACTGGAGAAGCTTCGGCTTCTAGTTACTCATGCTTATAATAATGCTAGTCTGATATCGATTATCAAGTTCTTCAAGGAGAAAGGCGCCAGCATGCAAACAAACCTTTTTATAGAGTACAGATGCAATTTCACTTCACCAGAGGGATTGTCTATTTTAGAGGAGGTGTTAATGTGTCCCAATCTGGATTCATTGACATTATCCATGGTGCTCATACAAAAGCTCCCAAATTGTGGAATGCTTGCGTCTTCAGACATCACTCAGATAAAACTCATAGGGTGTAAACTTAGTGAAGATCCTATGGGAGCACTGGGGAAGTTTCTCAGCTTACGGAAACTGTGCTTAGGCTATGGTGCCTTTGTTGGAAGAAAGATGGCCATCCCTTATACAGGTTTTCCAAAACTTGAATATCTTGAATTCCATTGTTTGCCTAATTTGGAGGAATGGAAGGTGGATGTGGGAGCAATGCCACACCTTTCTGCTTTGACAGTCAGGCGCTGTCCCAAATTGAAGGGAATCCCTAAAGAATTGGCATCTAATAATAAATCTTCACTCAACAACTTGGAAATAGAGTTACCACCAACTGCACTTGCTGCTCATCAGGAAGCACAATATCACCAGATGTTCCACTTTGTCAAATCTCGCACCATCAGGTAGCTACTCTTTAGACTTTACTAATGATTCTTTCAGAATTTCAGTTGGTATGTATCTATGTATCATGAAAGATTTAAGTAAACATATTACATATATGATATATGTGCTTATATACCTACCTACTCCATCAGTTTCAATTGTTGTTTTGCTCCTAAACTAAAGCTCAGACTAAAGGTGTTTCTAAGAAATCATTTCTTAGGAGGTTGAATACAAAATTCGGGGGAAAAATAATAATAATTCAACTTGCAGGGTTTTGATTTAATTTTCCTTGCAGGAGGCTTGATCCTTTATCTTCCTGCAGTAAGGACAGTGATCACTAAGAGGTTGAGTAATACAAGTTGTCAGGTATTATTTGCTGCTACGTACAAATTCCCATCTAGCTTGGTTTAATGATTTTTTGCCGTAAGTTTTGTTTGTCCTTATTTTGAAATAATCTCTTTTACTAGAGCTGCTTGAGTTGATATTACTGATATTTAAATTGTTTTAATATACAAGTACATCCACTGAAATTTCTATATTTATTTAGAACTTGAGGATTTTGAAACATTCATATCCCTAAATATATATATATATATATATATATATTTTAATCACACACCCGACCTGTGGTATTGAGGATATTCGAACTCGTGACTTTTGGTCTCCAGGTAACTCAGTCCACCACTAGGCCATCCCCACCGGGACACTTTGTTCATATCCCTAAAAATATTGAATCCTTATTATGTAACATTTTTGCTGCATGGTTTTGGTCAATCAGGTACTCTAATTATTCGCAATTAATATTGAATCGTAATAAAGGGGCATCATCATCAGTTCATTGTAGGAGTGCACATACACGTTTTTGGGCCGACCGATTAACCGAATTTAAGTCACATGACTCATTATGATAACAAAACTATTTTCATTTAAAACCTTTTTAGACCTGATTTTGGCTGGAAAATTTATTAAATGTTAGATTTGATCAGTTTTTTTAATAATTAAAGTATTTAATTGATTAAAGTGTTAGTTTGAGATATATTTGAGAAATTGAAAATAATTTGAGATATAAATGGTGGTGTAGCATGTAAAAAACCTAGGAAATTGGACTTCATTAGTTTTTCTTTGCTTTCTCCCTTTAAAACCAGCAGATCTATTATCCACATCAATCATAGGGTTATAACTTAAAATGGTGTTGATTTTAGTATGTCTGCTTCAACTAGTTAACTGGGAATTAGTTGATCAGTTTCTTTTCGTGACTTGTTAGTTTCTTATCTCATCAATGAGTGGGAAGGGATCTATATCATGAGTTAAGTCTTATGATCTTTGTGCGTGAATAAGTGAAAACAACTTATCTTGGAGGAGAAGCACTTGTGTGCAATAGGTGCACCATGCCGGAAAACGCGCATTGACCCGGTTAACTCCAAAAAAAAAAAACTTCAAAATCAGTATCAACTGTAACATTAAAAAGTATCACACAAAAGCCAAAAAGTATCAGCTGCATCCTTAAAAAGCATCAGCCAAAATAAATAAATAATAAACTATCAAAACCAGTATCAACCCTAACACTAAAAAGTATCACTTAAAATTCAAAAAGTATCACCTATTTTATTATTTTTCTTTTTTGCGGGTTGACTGGATCAACACGCATTGACCCGCGTTGACCATCTAATATATATAAGCTTATATACTACATTTAGTTGATGTAAGTTTTTGCCATTTTGTAATGGTTCTAAATATGTCGGGGATAGTGGTTTAAATAGCGGCTTATATATTGGATAGAGATCTGAAGAGGAATCATCTCCTTTTATAGTAGTTTTTGGAGTATCTCTCTCTCTCTCTCCAATATTCATTCAGCTGGAAGTTTAAAACTTTAAAAGAAAGAAAAACTATAGTTTTCTTTGTTTTCTTAATCTTTTATCCTTTTCTTTTTATTGAATGACTCACTTTGGTTTAATAGGTTAATGGATTCTTTTCTTTTTGTTATATGATAAATTTTTCATGTGGTGCTAGTGTGTTGTGTCTATATATAACTTCTAATTAATATCCTTTTACAAAGGACTCTTTCTGTATTGAAATATTTAAATCTATCTAATATATGCTTTATATAATATATTTTGCAGTTATGACAAGATTTAGTTTAGCTACAAGAAAATTGGCAAGGAAGATGAAAGAAATTCCTATGTGTTCATTCTGGCTTGCAAAGAGTAACGCAATAAGTTGGTTGAATTAAGCTATATTCTAAATGACGATGTTTGAAAATTTACCTTCTTTTTTTTTTTTTCGTGGATTAAATTTTGAGATAGTTATAATTCTTGATTTTTATTTTTAATGAAGTTGAACATCATGATTAATATGTTGGGTTTGTATTGATTTTAAATTCTACAGCTTTGTTTGTAAGTATATACTTCAATTGGAGTTTAAGAACTACGATCGGAAGTCCCTGCGTCGGAGAAGTTTTCCTTTAACACTATCACCAAAAATCATGTAGTCTTATCTACAAGACTGCATGTTTATTAGAGCATCCTTATCATCTATCATGCATGTGATACGGGAGCAACCACTATTGTTGGCTTCAGAACTCTACCACTAGTCAATATAAACTTCAAATGTCTCATTCTTTTTCGATCATCTAGTTCACTTTCTAGCTATATCTCACTAACAAATTTATTAGTTTTTCTTGCATTTTAATTTTCCATGGTTTAGGTTTTGTCTACGAGAAAACATTGATTTCTACTTCGATTTGGGTCGATTTTTTTTGTTGGGAGATAAGGCTATATGCCAAAACTAATGTGTTTGATGAAGTGATCAAATTCAGAAATAGTATGGTTGCTAAATATAATAAGAAAATTGGTAATGTTCGAAATTGATTGTAAATTAATAAATAAGCTAGGAAATTGAGCATATATAATGTTTTTTTTTTCAAGAATAGTAGTTCGAATGAATGCATATAATTGGGGTTTTTCAGAAGTGTTTTATATAAGGAAATATTAGTTAGACATATATGGGCACAAAGACATTACAAAGAATTAATTTTGACGGGATTACAAATGAGTAGAGATCCTCTCCCAACTTTGTGTCTCAACCGTGTGTCAACATTAAAATTATATATTGTTAATAATGTTTTTTGTATAAATAAAATTTATTATATTATAACTAATCATAATTAATATTTATTGCTAAAAATTGAAATTTTAAAAAATTATATACCTTAATTTTGGAATAATCAACCCCAAAAATTAATTATATTAACTAAAAAATTAAAATTAAAAAGTAATTATAAACCCTAATTAGATGGGATAAACCCTAAATAAATTTCTAAAATTATACTAAATCTAGAGAAATTAAAATTGAAAAAAAAAATGAAAGAAAATGTAATAATTTTTAGTGTTGGTATGCGGTTGGCACACACAAGTTGAGGCCTGAGAATATAAGTTGTTGGGATTGGCCCATTTGTCCTTCTTTCTGGCCCAATACTAAATAACCTATCTACCCGGGCCAGCCCCAAACCCTTAACCCTAAGTGACGTTCCAACTCACTTCATTAAACAACATTAAGGCTGTTGTCACTTCCCTATGCTCTAGAAACATCTATAACATCACTCGTTTCTCTCACTCTCTATACCACAGATCTCACAATCTTATCTCAGATTCTCTCTCTCTCTTTCTGGATCTTCTCACCTCGCTCCCACAGTTTCTTTGGTCGGAGTTCTGACCATCGGCTCCTGTTTGGCCGCTGAGTGTTTGGGAGGAGTGTGCTGTGAGAGAGAAAGGAAGAAACCCTCCGCCTCCTTCAAACCCTTGCCTCCCGCTTCCTCTTCCCCCTTCTCTGGACTGTTCTCCGGTCGCCGGAGAGGGCTTCTGCCGATCCCTGTGGGAAAATCTGAGCTGCTGTGCCTTGGGCACCTTTTCCCACTCCCGATTGCTCTCTGTCTTTCCTTGTTACTCTCATTATCGTGTTTGCTGTGTTATCTCCCTTGTTTACTTGTCTTCTCTGCAGATCTGAAGGGATTAGTGCCTGTGAAGAACCTTGAAGGTTCTCTTGACCTTCATCTCTGAGGTTGAAGCTGCTGTTGCTTGAAGAAACCCTAGATTAAGCTTCTACAGTTGAAACATCTTGTAATCTCTTATATCTTTCGTTTCTAGCTACTTGAGTAGCCTGTGATAGGAACCGCTAGAGGTAGGGAAGCAAGCGGTGTAAGCCCTAGCTAGGTGATACCACAACAGTGGTATCAGAGCCTGGTTTAGGCCTAGCCAGGGGCACCCTCCTACCTCCATTCCTAGCACCCCGCCGCCGGTAAGGGCTGCGCAGACTTCGCCCCCCTCGGGCTCCGATCTAAGGGTAAGTCCGAATTTCCCCTGCCTGGGAAAGTCGGCTCTGGTATTTTCTCTGAAACCCTAAAACTCCTCTGTGGTATCTTGATCTTATGCCTTAATTGCTTCCGTTGATTGTCTCTGATCTGTTCCTTGGCATTCCTAGCCAACCCCTTATCTGTTGCTTACGGTCGGGACCGTCTGGATTCCCCTGTAGGTCTCCTCAAAGCCGGTTGCCCCGATAGCAAAGATAAGAAAGGGCATTTCAGTGGGTTTTGGGCTTGTTTGTTGTGTCTTCTGCTGTCTGTTCTTTGTATCTTTTTCTTGTTTTTGTTGTGAAACCCCTGAGTTGGGTTCCTGTTGACTTAGCAATAAGTCTGTGGTGGTGATTTGTGGCTGAAAAGGTGTTAGGGATTGACCTGAGTGACCCCCTACGCCACAGATAAATCTATGTTGCCAGCTGGGATAGCCTCAGCTCTTGATTCCCCAGGTGTTCCTTTTCTGGCCTATGGAAGCCCTGCTTCTTGTTTGTTGGTGCATTCCTAGGTGTTTGTCTGTGTTCTGGTGATTATTCTGAGAATCTTGGGTGATTCTGTGAAATTTCTGTGTTTTAAGTGAAATTTCTGTGTTAAGCATGAATAATCTGAGTGTTGTCCCATTTAATGGGAGTGGTGATTTTGGTGATTGGCAGACTAGGGTTGAATGCATTTTAACCAAAGAAAATTTGTGAGATGCTATATCTGATAGAATTGATGAACATGAAGCTGATAAGAATCTTGCAAAATTAAATGCTGGTGCTAGGACTACAATTCTGTTAAGCCTGAGTAGTGCCATTGTAAGGCAAGTTTCTCACCACAGATGTGCTAAGGACTTATGGGATGCTTTAACTGATCTGTTTATTGCAAAAATCTAAAGAGCATATGTATTCTTTACAAAGCCAAATCATGTCTTTTCAAATGGATCCCTCTAAAGATGTTGACACAAATATGCATGAATTCACTAAGCTATTAAAAGATGTAAAACTTGCTGGAGATGATAAAATTGAAGCTTATGCTCCTCAAATCTTGCTTGGTGCTATTCCTGAAATATATGCTGAAGTTAAATCTGCATTAAAGTATGGTGGGTGTAAACTCACTTGTGATATGATTGTGTCTGGGTTAAAGGCAAAAGAAAATGAAATCAGGAAATTAAGTTCTAAGCCTCTGCAAAATGAAATCATGTATGTGAACAAAAACTTCAAAAATAGGCCCTATATTGATTTCAACCCAGAAAACCCCAGTGTGTTAAATGCAGAACAACATAAAAGAGAATCTGAACTTGAGGAAAGACATAGGAGGGAATGCAGAATTGATAAATCCAACAACTTTTTCCAGCCCTCTTGTAACAGATTTATCCCTCAAAATTCTCAAAGACAAAACCATTATTCTCCCAGAAACCAACCTTCCAGATCCTCGCCCCAAAATTTCCAACCCCAAGACCAAAAGCCTAAGAAAACTTGTTGGAACTGTGGGAAAACTGGTCATTTCTCCAATAGGTGTAAACAGCCTAAGAAGGGGAGAGGTTTTGGGAATAACCATGCTAATCTCACCATGCAGTATAACCCTGAGTGTTTTGGGTGTGACAATAATGAGCCTGAATATGAAAGGGGAGAAATGTATATGGTTCACACTACATCTGATTTTCAATTCATAAATCTGTCTAATGCTGTGTCAAATTCCATGCTTGAATCTGAATGGTTAATTGATTCTGGATGCACCTTTCATGTCACTCCACACAAGCACATTTTTTCAAATCTTAATCTGTCTAAGTGTGGTTCTGTTGCATTGGCTGATGGCCAACAGTGTGATATTGAAGGAAAAGGTGATATATGCCTGAAGTTTGAAAATGATAGCATGATCAATCTGCAGAATGTGAGATATGTGCCAAAATTGAAGTTTAATCTCTTATATGTCTCAAAATTGGCTGATCAATTGCTTTATGGCTCTGTGAACCAAAAATGTTTCAGTTTTGAAATGAATTCTATGCACTATTTTGATGCTCCCAGAAAGGGAGATCTGTACTCTGTGCTTGCTAAACCTATGCCTATCTTGTCTGCAAACTTAGTCCAATCTGATAAAACTCATCTATGGCATGCAAGATTAGGTCACATGAGTAACAAGGGTTTAGACATATTGAATAAGGCTGGGGCTTTTAAAAATGACAAAGTATCTACTATGCATTTCTGTGAGCCTTGCTTGTTGGGAAAACAACACAAGTCCCCTTTCCCTTTGTCTGCTGCATATCCAAAAATGAAATTAAGCTCTCAAATTCTAGAATACTTGCATGCAAATGTGTGGGGACCCTCAAAAGTTCCTACCCATGGTGGTAACATATTATTCTTATCTATCATTGATAATTTTTCAAGAAAAACATGGGTTTTCTTAATGAAAAATAAATCTGATGTTTTCATGAAGTTTTCAAAATGGGCTACTGAAATACAAAATCAAACCAATATGAGAATTAAATGCTTAAGAACTGACAATGGTTTGGAATTTTGTAATCATGCTATGGATAACTTATGCAGTGAAATGGGAATTAAAAGACACAAATCTGTTCCCTACAACCCCCAGCAGAATGGGGTTGCAGAAAGAATGAATAGAACTCTCCTGGAGAGAGTTAGAAGCCTGCTTACAGGTTCTGGGCTTGATAAACCATTCTGGGGGGAAGCTCTCATGACTGCATGTTATCTGATAAATAGATCCCCCTCTGTCCCATTTCTAGGAAGGCAACCTGAGTCTGTGTTTCTTAATAAGCCTATTTGCATTGAAAACTTGAAAGTTTTTGGCTGCAGTGCCTATGTACATCAAAGATTAAGTAAAATTGAACCAAGGGCTAGAAAATGCATCTTTCTTGGCCACCCTGAAGGGGTAAAAGGCTATAGACTGTGGGATAAATATCTGCCTGGCTTTAAAACTTGCATTAGCAGAGATGTTACTTTCAATGAGAATGACTTTCCATGTTTGATGAAATCCTCACCTTCTGTTGCTCCTTGTGAGGTGGAGAAACCTTCTGATGTTACCTTTATCCCTGATCTGTCTAAGGTGGACCCTCCTCTCATTGAGCATGACTTGCATGATAATATGAATGATCAAGATGATATTAATGCTGATGATTCTGCTTCAAATGCTTCTGATCATATGAATGTTTCTGAATCATCTGAGTCTCTACATGAACATAATTCTGATCATGATTCTGAGCATAACTCTGAACAAATAAATTTGAATGATTATGTGCTTTCAAGAGATAGAGTTAGAAGGGTAATTAAAGCCCCTTCCAGGTATGATGGATGTAATTTATCCTTTTATGCTTTCAATGTGTTTAATAACCTTGAATCAGCTGAACCTAAAACTTACAAAGCTGCTGTTACTTGTCCTGATTCTGAAAAATGGGTTGATGCCATGAAATGTGAGATGAAATCATTACATGATAATGAAACTTGGATTTTAGTTAAGAAACCTGATGATTGCTCTGTTGTGGAATGTAAGTGGCTATTCAAGATAAAACAGGAAATTAATAATGTTAGATATAAAGCTAGGCTGGTTGCAAAAGGATTCACTCAAAAAGAAGGTGTTGACTATAATGAAATCTTTGCTCCTGTTGTTAAGTTCACCACTATGAGAATCATGCTTGCATTAACTGCTCATTTTGATTGGGAACTCAAACAAATGGATGTGACAACTGCCTTTTTGCATGGAGAACTTGAAAACAACATCTATATGCAACAGTCTGAAGGTTTTATTGATAATAACCACCCTGATCATGTTTGCTTATTGAAAAAATCTTTGTATGGCTTGAAACAGTCACCTAGGCAGTGGAACATTAAATTTGATAATTGTATGAAAAGCATGGGCTTTTGTAGAAGCAGTTTGATCACTGCCTGTACTATATGCTATCCCCTGTGCCTATTTTTCTGCTCCTATATGTTGATGACATGTTGCTGATAAGTCCCTGCTTGATGACTGTAAAGCGTGTCCAAACTAAACTCTGTGCCAGCTTCAATATGAAAGATTTGGGAGATGCAAGGAAAATTTTAGGTATGAACATTGATAGGGATAGAAATAAGCATACTTTACTGCTGCATCAATCCCCTTATGTTGAAAAAGTCTTGAAAAAATTTGATATGCATGCATGCAAGCCTGTTTCTGTTCCTCTTGCATCTCACTTTCAGTTAAGTAAAGATCAATGCCCCAAGAGTGATTTTGAATTAAAAGAAATGGTAGATATTCCCTATGCTAATGCTATTGGATCTGTCATGTATCTGATGATAAGCACCAGACCAGATATAGCTTATGCTGTATCTTGCCTAAGCAGATATATGGCTAATCCTGGCATGCTCCATTGGGAAGCATTGAAGTAGTTGCTAAGATACTTGAAATCCACTGCCTCTAATGGTCTAACTTTTTCAAAATCTCCTGATGGAGTTAAATGTGTTGGCTATGTGGACTCCAATTATGCAAATGATAGGGATCACAGAAAATCTACAACATCATATGTGTTCACTCTATGTGGTTCTTGTATAAGTTGGAAATCACAATTACAAAGTATAGTTGCCTTGTCCTCCACTGAGGCAGAATACATTGCAGCTACAGAAGCTGTAAAAGAAGCTATATGGTTGAATGGTGTGTTAACTGAAATTAAGTTCATTGATGATAAACCTCTACTTTATTCTGACAGCCAATCAGCCATCCAACTTTGTAAGAACCCAGTCTTTCATGATAGAACAAAGCATATTGATGTAAGATATCATTTCATAAGAGACATAGTAGAGAAAGAAGAGGTGTTGCTGGATAAGATTCCATCTGAATTTAACCTCGCAGATATGGGCACTAAGTGACTACCAGTTGCAAAGCTGGAATCTTGCATGAAGTCCCTCAACATGGACTTTGGTTAATATTTATGGGATTTGAGATGGGCTCTCACAGTTAAATATGTGTTTCTAAGACCCATCCCTATTTCTGAGGCTGTTGGGGCCTCAAGTTAGTGATTTACCCTGGTACTTTTAGCTAGGTTTGAACAAGTTTATGAAGGTCAATGATCTTTTGAGACCCGAGACTTGTTAGTTGGGTTGGTCTCGCGTGGTAGAGACTGGATTAAACACGCATAGTGTTTACTTCCTCTTTCTCTTAGTGTGACTTTGTGTTGCATTCATGAGTAAAAATAAGTGGCTATGATGATAATCTCGTGTGTTTCATTTTGGCAGGTCCTCTTCCTTGGTGATGGAAAAAGTCCAAAAGGGCCAAAGGTGGAATTGTTGGGATTGACCCATTTGTCCTTCTTTCTGGCACAATACTAAATAGCCTATCTACCCGGCCCAGCCCCAAACCCTTAACCCTAAGTGACGTTCCAACTCACTTCATTAAACAACATTAAGGCTGTTGTCACTTCCCTATGCTCTAGAAGCATCTATAACATCACTCGTCTCTCTCACTCTCTATACCACAGATCTCACAATCTTATCTCAGATTCTCTCTCTCTCTTTCTGGATCTTCTCACCTCGCTCCCACAGTTTCTCTGGTCGGAGTTCTGACCATCGGCTCCTGTTTGGCCGCTGAGTGTTTGGGAGGAGTGTGCTGTGAGAGAGAAAGGAAGAAACCCTCCGCCTCCTTCAAACCCTTGCCTCCCGCTTCCTCTTCCCCCTTCTCTGGACTGTTCTCCGGTCGCCGGAGAGGGCTTCTGCCGATCCCTGTGGGAAAATCTGAGCTGTTGTGCCTTGGGCACCTTTTCCCACTCCCGATTGCTCTCTGTCTTTCCTTGTTACTCTCATTATCGTGTTTCCTGTGTTATCTCACTTGTTTACTTGTCTTCTCTGCAGATCTGAAGGGATTAGTGCCTGTGAAGAACCTTGAAGGTTCTCTTGACCTTCATCTCTGAGGTTGAAGCTACTGCTGCTTGAAGAAACCCTAGATTAAGCTTCTACAGTTGAAACATCTTGTAATCTCTTGTATCTTTCGTTTCTAGCTACTTGAGTAGCTTGTGATAGGAACCGCTAGAGGTAGGGAAGCAAGCGGTGTAAGCCCTAGTTAGGCGATACCACAACATAAGTTATTACAAATTGCTATGGATGATGTTCAAACTTTTGTGGAAGATAGCTGCAAAAGCATCGATTTCAACCTTGGGCATCGACAGGCCGATCTCGATGCCTCCATCTCTTGCCTTACAAAGATTCACCGATCCATCAAAATCAATATGAATGCATTCATACTTGATTGGGCTTCCCCATCCATAGTCTGTACCGTAATGATCAATTCTTGATGATCCTGAAACCCAAAGGCGCCGCTTCCCAATCAATTCTGAAAATCTTTGTGATTGATTCTCGAAAAAATCCAAGATCCATTCATCGTCGATGACCGTGTCTCCAACCACGGCTGCAATCGCCTCTGCAGCAGCTAAAAACCCCTCATTCCCTTTTAGTCTTCCATGAGTGGATTCTGCCCGCAACAACGCCAAGCAGTTGCCGAAGTAGGTCTCCGGCAGTGGCGGATGAAGCCGCGCGCGGCAGTCAACCGGAGAAATGAAGTACTCAGGCTCATCGTCGGCCACCTCCTCCCCGGCGGACTTAGCTAAGCAGCTCCATAGATGAGGGCACACCACCATGAAACTCGACACACGGGCTATGCTTGGTTTCTTCATCATAGCATAGTTCTTCAGTTTCTTCATTTTAGCATCACTTAGGAAGAAGGTTTCTCGGATTTTGATTAAATGCAATGAAGTAGTAGTTAATGAAGCAGTAGGTCTACTTGTCTTCATTTGGTTCCAAACAATTTTATCAAGTTTGTTTGCATTTTGAACAAAGCTTTGGCCGGAGACATTTTCGACCAAATGTGCGTCGTCATCGCCGCCGTTTAATTTGTGGATCGACGCCCATGTTTGCACGAAGCCGAAGAGACTAGTCACATCACAAATGGCGTGATGGTGTGTGAAGCCAATGCAGATGCCTTGATTCGGAAACAAGCTCACCCGAATAGCGATTGTGCTGAATTTGATGTCGTCGGAGGAATGAACAGCAGGGGGCAGCTGCGGGGCTTAGTCATGGAACTCATCGGCATCTCTCGAATGATTCCCCGCCAGATTAGCCAAATCAGCATCGGACGGCGATGGTGAGGGCGACGGAGTCACCGGCTGCGTATCGAGAAACGGGCATGCCGGCGGAGGTAAGGGGGTAGATGATCTTCCCTGCTTGTGGAAGAAAATGTTTGAGAGCGATCGAAAGAGAGTGCTTGAGTTTTATGACAATAGCCTCCAAAAAACAAGATTCCGAGCATTTGATATCATACATGTAGAGAGTCTCCGTAGGAGTGGACTGGAGAAATACCATGTCGAAATATACAAGTGGGAGCGTTTGCTCGGCGGCGCCGCCACTGTGAGACGGTGAGACGGAGTAGCTCTCCACAATTTTGATGGTCATTGGTATTAATTGTTTTCTCGCTACAAAGCTAATTCATTTGAAAAAAAATATACATACGGATGCATGTCAAAGTTTTACCCATTTTCAATGTGTATATATATTACAATTTACACACATTGAGTGAGATATAGCGTATGGTAGTAGAAGAAGAGGAAAGAAGACTTTTTTCCGGCGACAGCAAAAAGAAGAGTTTGAGATCCGGCTTAGACGGACATACCATTGACATGTGCAAGAGAAAATTATGTGTAAATAAATATTAATGAAGTCAACTACAAAATTACAATAATTTTGTTATGGGCCGGTGCGTACGCGAGATCTACTGTTTCAAATTTAATGTTCCAACTCGTATTTCATAATGGAATTTACAAGTTTCATGATATATATTATAAAAATAAAAATTAATTATAATATAATCAACTTAGTCACATTTATCAATAAATTTAAAAAATTATAAATTATTTTTTTAAAATAATCAACCATAATAATTATTTCTTTAAAAATTAAACATTAAAAAATAATTATAAATTCTAATTGGGTGGGAAGAATCCTAAATAAATCATAAAATTAAACTAAAACATAATAAATTAAAATTGATGAAAAAATGGAAGAAAAATTTATAAATTTGATCGTAGAATACGAATTGGAATACTAAATTTGAAATAAAGAATCTCATCCACGTATGTACATGTTACATGTGATGTAGATGCTTTATAATAAATTAGAGACAAACTCTAAATATTATGTTATGTTCATAATCATAATATATTCAATAAAATTATAATGTGATGTATGGCGCCAACAACTAATTCACTTGTCATCCTTTGTGCAAATCGTATATATGGATAAATACAAATATTCATTATTTTGACGTACAATAAGGAATTTTTTACTCTAAGCATGCATGATTAATTTGTTTGGTTTTTTATTTTGGAAAATATATTCATAAAATATCTCAATGGGTACTAATAATACAGGTCATAATTTATAACCCGCTGGAATTTTAAAAATATTTAAAAATAATTTCAATCGGTACTAATATAATTAAGGTGTGAAAAGGATCACGGGAATTAAATGTTACATTTTTGTTCATCCAAGTATGTCATTGCCATTACCACTTCTGATAAATTAAGAAGGTGAGATCATTTATTCCGCATTCACATCTCATTTTTGTGTTCTATTATAAAATTTAAAATTTTAAAAATATTTACTACAAAATAAAATTTATTACAATAACTAAGCATGGTTAACATTTATTGTTAAAATTCAAAAATTTAAAAAATCATGGAATAATCAACCCTAGCTATAATAAAAAAAAATATTAACTAGAAAATGAAAATGAAAATTGAAAAAATAAACATAGATCCCAATTTGGTGGAATAAATGCTAAATAATAATTACAAAATTAAAATAAACTAAATTAAAATGAAATTGAATAAAAAATGATGAAAATTTAATAAAAATCAAAATGGAACTAGAGAAACTAGAGGATTTTATTTGTAAATAAGTACCCGACATCATGTAATTAATGCAATCGTTTCATTATATTTTGCTAGGTCCTTTCAATAAATCTATTTGCGTTACCAACTCATGAGATTGACGGAATAAGAAAAATACTATACTCCGTCCATAATTATTTTCCTTGCAAACTGTTAAAAGACATCTAGCTAGCTATGTTGAAATATTATACAGCTGATGATCACACAAGTTAACAAAAGGGAAAAGGCCGAAATTACAATTTGCTATTAATAAACAATTTTGGGTTCTGCAAAATAATCCATCTTAACCTTAGGCATCGACAAGCCGATCTCGACTCCTCCATCCATTGCCTTACAAATATTTACTGCTCCATTCAAATCAGTATGAATGCATTCATACTTAATTACCCTCCCCCATCCATAATCTGCGCCATAATGATCAAGTTTCAATGATCCACCGATTGACACCACCCTCTTCCCAATCAATTCTGCATCTCTTTCTGCTTCATTCTCCAAATCATCCAACATCCCTCTCCCGTTATCAACAATCCGGCTAATCGCCGCCGCGATCGCCACAAACCCATCTGTTGTAGTATCTCCTCGCCAGGGATTCACTACTTATTTCCCCGCCTCTTGCGGTCTCACACACTAGCTACTCAAGTAGCAAGAACTTTCAATGAGCTATTACAAGCTGTTACAGTACTATTAGAACAAATTCAGATTGATTGAGCCTTTGAAGCTTCACAGCAGGAAGGACTTCACCAAGAGAGAGCCTCAGAAGGGTAGATCTGGTGGATCTACTTGTATTCTTCACAGGCTAGACACCAATCTCATTCAAATCTGTACACAAGAAGCAGAGAGAGTAAGAACAGAGAGATATTATCACAATAGCACCAAGAGCACAAGTAATAGGGAAGAAATCAGAGGGACAGTGGTGGGAAAAGTGCCCAGGGGCACGGTGGCTCAGATTTTCCCACAGGCGGCGGCGATGGCAACTCCGGCGACAGCAAAAGACCCAGACCAAAGGAAGGGGATGCTGAAACGATCCCTCTCGAAGCACTCACAAGCCCTCGATCTCAGAGAACAACCTAGCCAACTACACTCATAGGCCAACAGGAATCACGGTTAGATTCCGGCCAGAGAAACCGAGATCGGCGGCAGAAAACAAAGAGAGAAAGAGAGAGAGCTTTTCAGATTAGGGATTGTGAACAGTGTGAGGCTTGAGAGAGAAGAGAACTCTCTTGAATGTTATAGAGGGTGAATCAGCTTTGGAAAAGCAAATCAGCATAAGTGCTGATTAATGAAAGAAGTCGAAGGGTCATTAGGGTTAAGGGTTTTGGGCTTCGGGTTTGGGCCTCAACAAAATAGAAATGCACTTGGGCCAACAAAAGATCAGTTGGGCCAATCTCAACATATCCACCTTTGGCCCAAATGGTCTTTTTAGTCACCATGGAGTCACCTGCCAATAACAAAGAGATTATCATCATTGCCATTAATTTTTTACTCTAAGTTCATCACAAAGACAGAACTAGAGAAGGATGAATAAATGTTATGCGCATTTAATCCAGTCTCAACACTAGAGACCAACCTAAAGTATTGTAACAAGTCTCTGGTCAGAAAAAACTTAACCTTCATTGAACAAGTTACACCTAGAAACAGTACCAAGAAAGGAAATAACCAGAAGGACTCACTGCCTTTAGAGGCAGAGTATAGCATTCAAGATCCCAAGGCCAGGAATGCTCTTCATTCCCCCCCTTGTTCAACCCAAATCCATGTTCAAGGATTTCTTGCAGGCATCCAGCTTTGCAACTGGGAGGCATTTTGTGCCCATATCTGCAGGGTTGTACTCAGAGGGAATTTTATCAAGAAGAACTTCCCCTTTTTCCACAATGTCTCTTATGAAATGGTATCTGACATCTATGTGTTTAGTTCTGTCATGAAACACTGGGTTTTTACAAAGTTGTATTGCAGATTGACTGTCTGAGTATAGCATAGGTTTATTTTCAACAAATTTTATTTCAGACAAGACTCCATATAACTATAAAGCTTATTTTACTGCTTCTGTTGCAGCTATATACTCAGATTCAGTTGTGGACATTGCAACAATACTTTGTAATTGAGATTTCCAACTAATGCATGACCCACAAAGTGTAAACACATAGGAAGTGGTTGATTTTCTATGATCTTTATCATTAGCATAGTTTGAATCAACATAACCAACACACTTTACACCATCAGGGGATTTAGAAAATTTTAATCCACTAAACATTGTAGATTTTAAATATCTGAGTAACCATTTCAATGCCTCCCAATGAGGCTGACCAGGGTTTGCCATGTACCTACTTAGACATGATACAACATAGGCAATATCAGGCCCAGTGTTGATCATTAGGTACATGAAAGACCCTATAGCATTTGCATAAGGAATACCAGACATTTCTTTCAACTCAGATTCACTCTTAGGACATTGATCTTTACTAAGCAAGAAGTGAGAAGCCATAAGAATAGATACAGGTTTACAGTCTTCCATATTAAATTTTTTCAAGACTTGTTCAATATAAGAGGACTGATGCAACACAAGAGTATTATTGTTTCTATCCCTATCAATGTTCATACTTATGATCTTTCTTGCATCTCCAAGATCCTTCATGCTGAAGTTAGAACATAAACAAGTTTGCACATTCTTCACAGTTTTCAGACAAGGACTGATTAGAAGCATATCATCCACATACAGGAGAAAGAACATAGGCACATTGGACTGCATATAATATAAACAGTGATCAAACTTGCTTCTAGTAAAGTTCATGATTTTCATAAAATTGTCAAATTTGATGTTCCATTGTCTGGGAGATTGCTTTAAACCATACAGGGATTTTTTCAACAAGCATACATGATTAGGGTGAGTTTTATCAACAAAAACTTCTGGTCGGTTCATATAGATGTTATTTTCAAGTTCTCCATGTAAAAATGCAGTTGTAACATCCATTTGTTTTAGTTCCGAGTTAAAGTAAGCAGTTAATGCTAGCATAATCCTTACTGTGGTGAACTTAAATACAGGGGCAAAGATTTTAGTGTAATCAACACCTTCTTTTTGTGTAAATCCCTTAGCAACTAGCCTTGCTTTGTATCTTACATCATTTATCTCCTATTTTATCTTAAATAGCCATTTACACTCAACAATTGAACACTCATCAGGTTTTTCAACTAAAATCCATGTATTGTTGTCATGCAAAGATTCCATTTCACAAGTCATGGCTTTTATCCACTTATCAGATTCAGGAGATGAGACAACTTCTTTGTATGATTTGGGTTCATATTTATCCACATTGTTGAACACATTGAAAGCATACATAGACAGGTTGAAATCATCATACTTAGCAGGCAATCTGATGTTCCTTCTAGCTCTATCCCTAGTCAATTGATAGTTGGCTAAGTTTTCATGCTCAGTTTCATGCACAGAGTTGATTTCATGTTCAGTTTCAGAGTTGCTTGCATGCTCAGATTCAGAATTATCATTATCAGAAACATTCATGTTAATAGACTCATTATTTTCAGTTTCATGATTTGATGCAGAGTCCTTGACATCAATGTTATCATTTATATGATCATTCAAGACAGAGTTATGCACATTAATCTCAGGGGGAGAAGGGAGAAGAGGATCCACCTTAGAAGTGATAGGAGTAAACACAAGATCAGGCAATTTCTCCACCTCACAAGGAGCAACAGAAGGTGGGGATTTATGAAGACAAGGAAAATCAACTTCATTGTAAGACACATCTCTGCTAATGCATGTTTTGAAACCAGGCAAAGTCCTATCCCATAACCTATAACCTTTAACCCCTTCAGGGTACCCAAGAAAGATGCACTTTCTAAACCTAGGTTCAATTTTACTAAGTTTCTGGTGAACATATGCACTGCAACCAAAAATTCTCAGATGTGATAAACATACAGGTTTAACCAAGCAAAATCCTATCCCATAATCTATAACCTTTAACCCCTTCAGGGTACCCAAGAAAGATGCACTTTCTAGACCTAGGTTCAATTTTACTAAGTTTCTGGTGAACATATGCACTGCAACCAAAAATTCTCAGATGTGATAAACATACAGGTTTATTCCAGAAGACACATTCAGGTTGCTTTCCCAATAAGGGAACATAGGGGGATCTGTTTATTAAGTAACAAGAAGTCATTAAGGCTTCCCCCAGAATTGCTTGTCAAGGCCTGAGCCTACTAGCAAGCTTCTAACCCTCTCAAGGAGGGTTCTATTTATCCTCTCAGCAACTCCATTTTGCTGGGGGTTGTAAGGCACAGACTTGTGTCGTTTTATTCTAATATCATAACACCATTTGTCCATTGTATGGTTACAAAATTCTAAACCATTATCTGTTCTTAGACACTTAATGCTTTTCTTAGTTTGGTTTTGAATTTCAACAGACCACTTAGAAATGTTTTCAAAGACTTCAGATTTGTTTTTCATTAAGAAAACCCATGTTTTTCTTGAATAGTCATCAATGATAGATAGAAAATAGACATTCCCACAATGTGTTGGAACCTTTGCAGGTCTCCACACATCTGCATGCAAATACTCAAGTATTTCAGTGCTAACATGAGTTTTAGGATAGGGAACAGAAGTAGGGAAGGGCAATTTGTGTTGCTTTCCCATTAGGCGTGGCTCACAGAAAGGAATTCTTGACACTTTATCATTTTTTAATGCACCAGATTTATTCAAAATATCAAGACCCTTATTGCTCATATGACCTAATCTAGCATGCCAGAGTGCAGTTTTATCATGTTGAACAATATTTGCAGTTTGGACAAGCATAGAGCAAGCAAGTACAACATAGCGATCTCATTTCCTTGGAGCATCAAAGTAAAACGCAGAATCTCTTTCAAATTTAAAATTTTTGTTGTTAACAGAACCATAAAGCATTTGATCAGCTAGTTTTGACATAGAAAGTAGGTTGAATTTCAATTTAGGGACATATCTGACATCATGCAGAGTTATCATGCTATCATTTTCAAATTTTAGGCACACATCTCCTTTACCAACAATTTCACAGTGTTGGCCATCAGCTAAAGCAACAGATCCAGATTTTATGAACTGCAGATTATGAAACATGTGCTTGTGTGGAGTGACATGAAATGTGCACCCAGAGTCAATCAACCATTCAGATTAATGCATGATTTTTGACACAACATTGGAATAGTTTATGAATTGAAAATCACATGCATTATGGACCATGTAGACATCACCATCATCATGATAATCATAGTCTTCATCTTTGTAAACATGATTTGTAGGTTGGTCAAAATGCATCACATTGTTAGTATGATTATTCCCAAAATTTTTGTTTCTTTTTGGTTACTTATACCTGTTAGAAAAGTAGCCAGACTTTCCACAGTTCCAACAGGTCTTTCTAGGCTTCATGTCAGGATTTTGAGAGTGATGGGCAAAGTTTTGGTTTCTTACAGCATTTTGAGAAGAACTTTGGCGAAAATTTTGGGTTTGGTTTTTATTTCTGAAGTGATGGGGATGATTGTGTGCAAAATGAGGGGGCTTTTCAAAATTCATTCTCTGTTGACACATAGGATTTCATTTTGCAAAGGCTTGGAATTCACATGTAACCTTTGACCCCCATATTTTAAAGCAGACTTTACTTCAGAGAATGCTTCAGGAATGGCACCAAGAAGTATTTGAGGAGCATATTTTTCCAGAGTGTCATCCCCAACCAATTTTAAGTCTTTCAGGAGTTTATTAAAATCTTCCATATTAGTGTGAATATCTTTTGCAGAATCTATTTGAAAGGTCATAATTTGATTTTGCAAAGAATATGCATACTCTTCAGATGTAGCAACATAAAGAGAAGTCAAATTGTCCCACAGTCTTTAGCACACCTAAGATGTGACACTTTTCTGACCACAGCACTACTTAGATTCAACAGAATAGTGGCTCTAGCACTAGCATTCAATTTTTGTAGATTTTTATCAGGGTCAGACTCATCAATTCTTTCAAGAATTGCATCTTGCAGGTTTTCTTTAGTTAAAATACATTCAACCCTTATTTGCAAATCACCAAATCATCATTTCCATTAAAAGGAACATCATTCAAGGTATTCATATTGCCAGACACAAAAAATAGCCCAAAAACACAGAGACCACCACACTTGACACAACAACAGCCTTTCAACCAGCACAAAAAACACACAACACACAGGAGAAAACCTCAACAGGCACTGAATCAAGTGCACAAGGGGAATTTAGTGCTGAGGCTAGCCCAGTTCTCAGCACAAATTGATCTGTGGAGCAGGGGATCACTCAGGACAATCCCAAAACGTGATTTAGTATGGCCACTAACTTTTAAACAGAGTTAGTCACTGAAAAAACTCAACCATCTTTGAGGGAACCACTCAGGTTCCAACCAATCCAGGAAACAAGAAATCAAAGAATATAACAACATGCAATAAACCAGCCGGATATACTCAGGATTTTCACAAAAGGCAAAACAACATATAAATAGCCCTCAAACCCTCTGTTATAACCTACTCTGATTTGCTAACCGGGCAACCCGCTTTGAGAAAACCCACAGGGGAGTCTAGACGGTCCGGTCCGTAAGCAACAACAGAGGAAAAAGGCTTTGATTGCCAATGTGTAAACAAAAGAAGAAAAAAGGTGGAAGCAGATAGAGAAGACAGGATCACACGATACCACTAAGAGTTTTATGGTTTGAGGAATATACTAGAGTTGACCCTCCCAGGCAGGGGAGAGGTCGGTCTTACCTTTTCGGAGCCCGACGGGAGCGAGTTTGGTGCGGCCCTTACCGGCGGGGGTAAGTGAGATGGAGGCAGGAGAGTGCCCCCGACTAGGAAAACCAGGATCTGATACCACTGTTGTGGTATCTCCTAGCCAGGGGATTCACTACTTGTTTCCCCGCCTCTTGCGCTCTCATACACTAGCTACTCAAGTAGTAAGAACTTTCAATGAGCTATTACAAGCTATTACAGTACTATTAGAACAAGTTCAGATAGATTGAGCCTTTGGAGCTTCACAGTAGGAAGGACTTCACCAAGAGAGAGCCTCAGAATGGTAGATCTGGTGAATCTACTTGTATTCTTCACAGGCTAGGCACCAATCTCATTCAAATCTGTACACAAGAAGCAGAGAGAGTAAGAATAGAGATATATTATCACAATAGCACCAAGAGCACAAGTAATAGGAAAGAAATCAGAGGGACAGTGGTGGGAAAAGTGCCAAGGAGAACGGCGGCTCAGATTTTCCCACAGGCGGCGGCGATGGCAACTCCGGCGATAGCAAAAGACCCAAACCAAAGAAAGGGGATGGTGAAACGATCTCTCTCGAAGCACTCACAAGCCCTCTATCTCAGAGAACAACCTAGTCGACTACACTCATAGGCCAACAGGAATCACGGTCAGATTTCGGCCAGAGAAACCGAGATCGGCGGCAAAAACAAAGAGAGAGAGAGAGAGAGAGAGCTTTTCAGATTAGGGATTGTGAACAGTGTGAGGCTTGAGAGAGAAGAGAACTCTCTTGAATGTTATAGAGGGTGAATCAGCTTTGGAAAAGCAAATCAGCATAAGTGCTGATTAATGAAAGAAGTCGAAGGGTCATTAGGGTTAAGGGTTTTGGGCTTCGGGTTTGGGCCTCAACAAAATAGAAATGCACTTGGGCCAACAAAAGATCAGTTGGGCCAATCTCAACACCATCATTCTCTTTCAGCCTTCCATGAGTGGAATCAGCCAGAAAAAACACCAAACAGTTGCCGAAGTAGGTAGCTAGCAAGAGCGGATTCAGCCGCCCGCGGCACTCAACCGGAGAATTCAAGTATTCAGGCTCATCATCGGCCACCTCCTCTCCGGAAGCCACCGCAGACTTGGCTAGGCAGCTCCAGACATGGGCGCATACTACCACAAAACTCGACACACGCACCATGTCTGGTTTCTTGATCAACACAAACTTCTTTATTTTCTCAATTTCGGGCTCAGTTATGACGAATGTTGCTCGAGATTTATGCAAAGGACGTGAAATGTTTAATGAAACAGCAGGTCTAATCGATCTCATTTGGTGTCAAATTATCAAATCGAGTTTGTTAGAATCTTGAACTAAACTTCGATTGTAGAACATGTAGGACCTTTTGGCCTAATGCAACCAAATGGGCGTCGCTGTGACTGCTAAATTTGTGAAGTGACACCCTGCCGTGCACAAAGGCGACGAGACTACACACATCACATATCGCGTGGTGGTGTGTGAAGCCGATGCAGATTCCCCGGTTCGGAAAAAAGGTCGTCTGAATAGTGAAGATGAGGAATTTGATGTCACACGAGGAGTAAGTCGTAGGCGGCATCTGTGGGACGAGGTCGTGAAACTGGTCAGCACACCTCAAATGATTACCGGTCAGGTGAAAGAAATCAGCACCGGAGAGGGCGATCGTTAAGGAGACGGAGTCACCCGATACGTAATGAGAAACGAGCATGGTGGAGGATTTGAGAGGGAAAATTATGTTATCTGCTAGAGGGAGAAAATGTTTGAGAGATTGGGATAGGGATTTTCTTAGTTGTACGACAATCGTCTCCAAGAAATATGACTTGGAACAGTTGATAGTACTGTAGAAGTAGAGAGTCTCTGTAGGACTCCATTGAAGCCATATCGTATCAAAATAGACAAGTGGGAGCAAATGCTCGGCACCGGCGCCGCCGTGTGAGGGTGAGACGACGTAACGCTTCAAAACATTGATGGCCATTGAAATTCAGTTGGAATGCTTTGAAATGTTTCATCTTATTCTATCGATTCGGAGTTGTTAATAGTGTCCGCATGATGTTATAGCTTGTAGGTCACAACAGATTTTTTCTTACATATTTTTATCTTTCACTTTGTGTTTGATAATTATTAATTAGTGATCATTCTACCAATTAGAGTATTTAACTATTTAATTGTTAGTTTTTAGTTAATAATTTTTCATTATTATGATAAATTATTTCATAATTTGAATTTAATTTTTTATTCATTTTTATTGATAAATATTGATTAGGGTTAATTGTGTTGTAATTAATTTAATTTTCTATAATAACTAGTATAAAATTATAAGTTTATTATCGAATAGTAACATCACATCGTTCGCTTCAACATACTTTTTGCAATCATCTAACTTTGTTTTCCGATGCATCTTCTTGATGAATTGCCCGTTGGGTTGGTTTGGGATAATTCATTCTCGCAAGATCGACCTAACCACTATCATAGCAATTCGTTCCTCCACGAGTCCTTGATGTATCAAAGTTTCTATACTCATTCATACAAACTCTTTAACGGGTTCCTCTTGCTGAGTTAGTTTATATATTCAATTACTGATTTGACCCTTTTACTCAAAATGTCTGTCGTTACATACTTACATTGGTTCTTCTTGGGTAGTAAAGAATAGTACATAAATTTTCATATAAATTAAATTCATTATACTTGTCATGTTTCCGAGCTCTTGAGTTGTTTGCGTGGTTTCCCCAATTGTCTTTCTAATTTTCTTATACCTGGGCCCTTGAATACAAAGTGACTTATTTGCTTATATCAGTAGTGGACATTCTTTATTACACCCTTTGTCGTGAAAACTCACACAATGGTTTCTCCTGTTGACTTCTCGTATTGGTGTGTTCTTCATTCTTATCAGACTTGACATATCTAGGTTCATCTTTGTCCCAATTACTCATTGGTCTCTTGGTTTCATGATTATTTCATTGGTTGTTCACTTGTTTACACTTGCTTGGTCAATTTTAGATATAACAATATGGTTTCTTACAGCTAAAACATGCATTCTTTCTTTTAATATATTCTCCCTTGAACTCTTTTCCATAGGCATGCCATAACAACTTCTTCATTTTAGCCACATGACTGTAATCTCATTTGCCTTATTTGGGTTGCTTTAACTATTATCTTATGATTTATTCTCCTCGTGTTTTTCCTTTCCCACTAGGTCGTATGCACCTTTCAAGTTGGATTTAAGTGGAGATTAATTCTCTCATGTTTCCTTTGGAATTCCTCCACTTCAGATAAAATGTTAGCCACTAGTACAACCTTAGAGTATAGGCGTGTCAATGAAGCACCACGATTAACAAGAAGATTCTTCAAGAAGTCGGGGTAGCTAATCTCGAATGTCCTGGACCTTGAACTTACTTTCACTTGTTTCTTAAACATTTTATCGCCCATATGCATATTTGTCTCACCAAGTAACAATCTGAGAGTTTGTAGTTTCATAGTCATTTATGTCTTCTATTATTTCTCTTACTTCTAACCACTTGCTCATCACTCATGAAATATGCATTTCTAAGTGGTGCTTATTATTTCGTCTACAAGGCCGGGACTCACTATCTGCCATGATGTTCTATAGGCAAAACTATAGTTCACAAAAATTATCATAGAGTTTCCGTGAAGTTCTCGTTCTATATCGTAAAACACTCAACTAAAGTTCTAAAGTCATCTTAAAGTTCATACTAATAGGTAAGAACTTAAAAGCATATTATCTAGTTATTAGCTCATCTATGTCAATGTTCCCGTGGAGATGCACACATGCTCATTATATCTTTCGAAATAAATTTATTTCGTAAATATTTCTTTCTCTTTAAATATATATATATAATATATATATATATATATATTCATTTATACTTGTCAAGTTTGTCTTCTCAAACTTTTCATAAATTAATAAATGCACGTAATTTTATACCTGTGATGTCGAGGTATGACGTGGACGTCGGACAATGGGTGCAACTAAAATATAACATGTATTTGAAAACATTTTTACAATATTTCAAAAATGATCCCGCAGGCCTATAGATTCATAGACCCGCTTTGATACCATACTGTAACGCCCTAGTCCCTGAAATCTTAGGTGCTACACAAGATTAAATAAAGTTAGTAATTCCATAACCATTTTATCTTTAAAAAGAAAATATTTAATGGTAATTTGCTTAGAAATAAAATCCACCAATCATCGTTTGGGAAGACTTTTCAAAAAATCTATCATAAACAAATTTCACAAATGACTAATATTACAAGTCTAACATTTAAACGAGTCCAAAATAACGGCTGGACACGTAAGATTTGAATATTCTGAAATATTCAAAACATTCAGCGGAAGCATAATACGACAAAATATTGACCAAAGTGAACATTCAACATTCAAAATTCAATTTTAGTCAAAAGTTTGAAGAACTCATATGTCCACGTTAGCTGTCTGCATCATCTCATACCTGAAAAATATTTAAGAAAACGTGGACTGAGTGTCAGAAAACACTCAGTGGGCTTATCATGTTCGTCCAACACATGCAAGAATTTTTCATGTCAAAATCCAATAATCCAATATTTATAACCCTGTCCATGCACTTAAGAATATTTATTCAAAAGCTGATAAATCAATATCCATTCAATTACACATGCGCATAAGAATAATTATTCAAAAATGAACAATTCAGTATCAATTCTCATGTCAATGCGCTTAAGAATATATTTATTCAGAAGTGAACAATTCAATCAAAAACTAATGCGCTCAAAAGACCATGCGTGGATACTGACCCTATGTGATCACATACTATGTTACAATATAATTGACTATGCCAGAATTCATCATGCAGGTCAAATCATATCTACGATGAGCGAAAACAGTCGTCAATCATTTATGGACGAAAGGATTTTAAAACAAAAAGTTTTAGTTAGCAAAACCCACCTTATAGCTAAAATAGCTGGAGCTTTACACGTGTCCCACAAATCCTAATTAAGTTTGGATCTCGGATTCGGGCCTACAAAGGAGAAACTACCTATTAGTATCATGCTAAGCCCTAAAACTATACTATAAGATACGTTTGGGCTTAATGGATGAGCTCTTGAAATTTGGGTTCAAACTGACAACTCTTGAAAGTTGAATAGATTTACCTCGATCCAAAAATTCCAATTGGAGTCTTGACCATTTAAAATATTTTAAGAATAAACTATTGGAATAAGTGAAATTATCCAATATATATACATAAAAGACAATTGTAACACTCCTCGTAAAAAAATAAATAATTATTTTATTCACTTTTAAAATCCTTAATCATCTAAAACTTAAGATAATGAAAGAAAATTTTAATTAAACATACACCTAGTTTTAAAAGACAAGCCACCCTACTACAGAAAATTTGGAAAATTAAAACCAATTTCTCTCTCCTTTGAAACTCTCGAGACTTACTGTGTAATAGGATACAAGCTCACATTTAAAAAAATCAACACATATTTCTTTTTTTACATCTAGAAATTATTTAAAATATTTAATAATAAAACAATTCTCTCTCCCTCTCTACCTCTCGTTGCTCACACACAATCAAAACAAAACAAACTCATTTAAAAGTTCTCTCTCTCACATACACCAATAAGAATAAATCATTAAAACAAATGTTTCTCTCTATACTCTCACAACCAAACCCATTTCTATACTCATGCATACATGCACAATTTCAATCCTAACCCATCTCTCTCTCTCTCTCTCTCTCTCTCTCTCTCTCTCTCTCTCTCTCTCTACTGTACTCATAAAGCAAACAAAACAACTAAACCTTCCATCTCATACATCTAAACCAGTCGAGCACACTGTGCACCAAACATAATTTCTATATTTTTCTTTCACCATTTTCACACATTCAACAACTTTCGATACAAACTTGAACGACAAACAAGTTTCAATTAAAAATCTGAAACTACATGTGAACATTATTTGCAAGGAGATGTTTATACTCATATATGGCATGAAGAATTATCTAGTCGAAAAAGGCTTGAAATGAGCTATCGAATTTGCAGTAGCAACACATATAGATGTCTAGCAGTGATTTGATGTCCAATTTCGGCATAAATACAAAGAACTAAACAGCAGCTTGTTTAGGTCCAAACTTACACTTATAATTTTCGGTTTATGCTCACTAGACACTACTGAGGACCACACCCGCAATTGGACGGGGTCAATTGTAGGAGCGATGAGCTTAACCCGAGTCGATCTCTCAAGGAAAACTTTACGAGAAAGAACTATCTATAGGCTACACGTGCTTTCGACAAAACAACTAAAATGCAATCTAAACATTCTAATCAAGAGATTTTTGGAGATTTAAACTAGTAATTAAAAGAACAATCAACAAACAGACAATAACAACTTAAATACAAGAAAATGGAAATGAAGATTAGAGGAATTAAGTTGATTAAGGTATTAGGGTGTAGATTCTCTCAATGGTTGATTACTATGCTTTATTTAAGTTGATAATGCAAATCTCACAAGTATGGTAGACCCATCCAATTAGTTTAACGTCTATTAAAGTCACGGATATCCGTTAAACCTCTCTTAGCTATACCATGAAAAATGAGACAAACAAACTAGGTTTAGGAGCCCATGCACCTAGCATCGAAGGAATTAAATCCGGAGTTAGGTTCACAATCAAGAAATCCCCTAAATCCTACCAATGCTCAAGTGATGATCAAGCACTTAAACATAAATAAGAACAATTCCAACAACAACAACCAACATAAACAAGCATAGATCACAACCAAATCGATCCTCTACCCCCTAATAGGGAGATTAGCCACTAAACATGCTCAAAACAACATAAACATCATAGAAGAACTCCATTTCATAAATCAAATGTAAATGAAAACAACTTCTACAATATTATATATCCTTCAAGAGTTTGGAACAAATCCCACAAAAACATCCAAGAAATACAAGAAAGTGCACAATAAACCTCCTCCGAGCTTAGCTTCCACATGAGCTCGTCGTTGGTCTTTTCGTTCCCTTCTTTCCCCCTTGGCTTGGTTTCCTTGTTCTCCTCCTTCTCCTCTTCTCTTTAGTGAAAAAGGGTGGTGAAAATGATAGTGAAAAATGGTGAAGAGAGTATGGAAGGGTGAAGAAAAATGGTGAAGAGAGTATGGAAGGGTGAAGAAAAATGGTGAAGGTAGTGTAGAGAAAAAGAAAATGGAGGATGTTGGGGTGGAGAAGATGATGTGTTGAATGGTAGTCAATGTGTATCCAAAAAGAGAAGTCTCCCCAATGATTGATGGTGTCCCACTTTTTGATCCCTAAAATCCAATTTCATAAGAGAGAGAGAGAGAAGATCGTAAGGGAGAGAGAGAGAGAGACAATGGTGAGATGATTGATGAGAGGAGAGAGGAAAGGTGGTGGTAAGGTGATGGTGATGGACATTAAATGTGAGAGATTTGGGAGGAGGATTTTGTGGAGGAAAAGTCCACAAAGCTAGGGTTAGGTTTAAAAAATACCATTATCCTAGTATTTAGATTAGATTGACTCCAAGCTCTAGAATCCTCATGCAAAAGGAATGGATGATGAAGGGCACTCATTGGGTCCAAGATGCCAAGAGGGAGAAAGGAAAAGCAAGTGCCAACAAGGCGCTGATCGAGAGGGAAACGCCAGCCCGCGCGCCCGCGCGGCGTCGCGCGCCCGCGGGGTTCAAGAATGCCGCGCGCTCGCGGGGCTCCCGCGCCCGCGGGGTGCCTGCGCCGAGAACACCCCCGCGCGGTCGCGGGCTTGCGCGTCCGCGGGGTTCACCTTTCTTACAGGTTTATCTTTTACGGCCCATCTTCGCTCCACGCTACCTTAGCACCTAAAAATCGAGATTTTCCGAACAAAAGCTCAAGTTTTTCAAAACTTGGCATAATCCACCATAAAAGCAACCAGTGAAGAAATTCACACGAAAACACGAAATAAACGAGAACAAAAAACTAGAAAATAACTTACAGAATATGCAAAATTATGCAATAAAACAACATAAATACATACTAAACAACTCCCCCACACTCAGCTCTTTGCTTGTCCTCAAGCAAATAAGAAATTAAAAATATAAAGCAAGAAGGAAATACTCGCGAGGCGATCATGAATTTTTGACAAATTGCATGGTTCCCACAAAAACGATCATTATCCAAGAATGTGAACACCACATCCAATCAAGTGAATCGCTTGTTCTCTTAAGTCTAAGAAAAATACGTTACCACATTTATTAAGAACGAACTACCAAAAACACGAGGGATTGCAGCATAGGACAAGAGTCATTAGGTAAAATCATCGAGATAAAACGAGCTTCCCAATGTGGTTTCCCATACTCATCATGCATATGCAAAAAGGTTGACAAACACACGAGAGGAGTAGAATCCGGAGTGCAATCCCCTTTATTTAGGCAAAATAATAGGGATATGGATCAAAATTCACAAGGTGAAAATCATAAGGAGGAAATCCCTAGTTTCCTTGTGTGGTTTCCCATACTCATAGTCGCATAAATCAACTAGAGGAGTAGAGATCCTTATTTTTCCCTTTTCATATCTCATTTATTATTATTATTATTATTATTTTTATTTTTATTTTTAGAAGATACATGATTGAAGGGAGTAATTTTCATGAAAAAGACTAGGTATGCTTCCCAAACCTTCGAGAACAAAATCTTTCAACATCAATCATCAATTATGCGATCACATTCAAAGATAAATAATGTTTACGAGTGAAACCACGAACAATTCACAACTTATGATCGACTCGAAGATAAATCCTTGAAGATTCATATTTAAAATTGTTCAAATTTTGACGGTCGGACAAAACAAAACAAGAACTAAGCGAGAGAATTACCACATACCTATATAACTAGAATAACAACCTTAATAACAAACTGAACACAATCAACATAATAAATTAAAACAAAAACATCACATGAACAATCACAATCCATAACATAACATAATACGCACGACTCCCCCACACTTAAAACATGCATTGTCCGCAATGTATGAAACACAATGCAATAGGAATCAAAGGGAGAGGAAAACATCACAAGGTGTAGAGGACCGGAAACAGGCGCTAGTTCCTACAAACGTACGACAAATACAACGAACGACAACCGAAGGAGTAAACGAGAAACAATAAAACACGCACACTAACACGAGAGAACACGAAAGAAACACAAAAACAACTTCACTGTGGTGGTGGCTCATAAGGCGGCTGTGGAGGCGGCGGGTAAGGATAGGAGAGCGTCCAATTGTTCCAGCTTTGCTCGAGAGCCGTCATCCTCTCATCGTGGCTGTCAAGGCGGCCAAAGACACTCTGCCTCAAATCCCCCACATCCTGGCGAAGGGACCCCAGCTCTTGGCGAAACTCGCCCATTGAGGCATCAAATCTCTCCTGAAACTGCCCCATAGTCTGACTGTAAGTCTGCTGGAACTGGCCCATGGATGCATCCAAATGCTGGCGAAATTGGCCCATAGAGTCCGCATAAGACTGCTGGAAGCTCTGCTGAAACTGGCCCATAGAGGTGTCAAAATGGTCCTGGAAGGACCTCCAATCAGCCTGATACCCATGTGGGGGCATCATCGAGGGATAAGGCTGCGGCTGGAATTGGGCTCGGCCCTCTTGCTCGTTATCCTCTTCTCCTTCTTCATTCTCTCCGTCGTCCTGATCTTCCTCATTCGCTCCTCCTTCCTGCTCGGCCTCATCATCATCATCATCAGCGCCCCGGGGGGCTGAAGAAGAACCGGCTTCTCTATCACGTCGAAGGGCCGCAATCTGAGCATTCATAAAGTTTGAGACACAGGGCCGCTGAGTGTGAGGAACCAGTCTTCTGTTATCCAAGACAATCTGAGCTCGCTTGAGCTCTTCCATAGTGATCATGAGCTCTCGGATCTTACTTTGGCCGTCAGGGAGGGGCCCATGGTCGGGAATCAAGCCAAGCTTCACAGCCAAAGCCGTGATAAATGCACAAAAGGAGGGATGCATCTTTGTGCGCCTCGTCATCTGCTGAATTGCGTTCCAAATGAAATAGGACGGGCAGATCTTTGTGTTGTGGAGGGCGCACCAAAGAAGATACATCTCAGTGGCGTTGACTTTGTTGGCCTGTTCCTTGCCTGAAATGGAGTATGCAAGGAACTTGTGCATGATTGCAAGTGCAGGGTCCCTAATGAAGTCGGTTGGTTTTCCTTGCGAATCCCAATTGTTGAACCCTGTGAGCTCGTGCCAGGCGGCAACAGTGTCAAAGTCAATAGGCTTATCACGTGGCCCAGTTGTCGAAAACCCGAAATATGCTTTCAGTCTGGCCAAAGTGACTTTAAATTCCTCTCCAAGCATACGGAAGGTAATCTTGGAATTCACATTATCAAGCTTGAAGGTAACTAAAAACTCAAGGCACAGTGGCTTCAAGCCGACATACTTCAATTTAGCAAATTTATCCAATGTGAGCACTTTCAAATATTTCTCCACTTTGTTATCCATTTTCAGCAACTTCAACAAATTCCAATCCAGAAAGCGCGGATTAGTAATTTCAAATTCATCGAAGTTTTGGAAACGGTTACCTTCAGCGTGTGTGCGAACAGGGAATGGGCACTGGTACAACTCTTGGAGATCTTCTTGTTCCTCCGCTTGGTGAGAAGAGGACGGATTCTTGGTCCTAGGAGGCATGGTGGAAGGAGGAGCACGACTGGAGTCGGGAAGAACAGCGAGAGAGAGGTGCGGACAGGGGCGCGCGGCCGCGGGAGGAGCGCGAGCGCGGGGCCTGGCGGGCAGCAGCGCGCGGCCGCGGGGACGAGCGCGGTCGCGGGGCTTTGGTGGCTGAATAGCGCGGCCGTGGGGAGGAGCGCGGTCGCGGGGGCTTGCGGGGTTGGAGAAAATTCCGGCGCAACGGGGCGAACGGCGGCGGTGAGCGGAGGAGTGGCTGGGAGCGGCGAACGGAGGGGAAGCTTGGAGAAAATTGCGCGCGGGCGCAGGGCTTCGACGCGGTCGCGGTGACGAATGGGGTGACGTGAAGTTGGGAATTTGGGATTATTTGGTGGGTTGGGATCTGGAGTTTGCTGGGGTTTGATGGTGGAAAAGGAGGGGGATATTGGGATCCATAGAGAGGAGGGGGGTAGCCCTAAAGCGGCGCAAGGGATGGGAGGAATTAGGGTTCAAACGGGTGGTCCCCCTTTTAAAGGGGAGAGAGTGCGCGACCGCTGGGGACAGCACGGCCGTGGGGCGTGCGGGGCTCGCGCGCTCGCGGGGACGTCCGCGCCCGCGGGCATCCATTTCTGCCAATTTTCCTCGCGCGCTCGCGGAGCCGCTCCGCCGAGAGGTATGTCGCGCGGCCGCGGGGAGAGCGCGGTCGCGGGCGTCCTGCTGTGAGAAGGGTCGCGCGGCCGCGCGGGGTGCGCGTTCGCGGGACTTTCCTTGGCCAATTTTTTCCGCAATTGCTTCCCTCGCTTCATTTCTCCTCAACCTGCTCATAAACTTCAAAAACGCTAAACACACAAACACAAAATAGATTAATTAACATAATTAAAAATAAGAAAATCATGGGTTGCCTCCCATGCAGCGCTCATTTTAATGTCTCGAGCTAGACGAAGTTTTCGGAGCATTCACTCAGAATTGACAAGTTTCAATTCCTCCACAACGGCTTCATGCGAAAACCTTTCATAATATGGCTTTACTCGATGGCCGTTCACTTGGAACGTAACATTCGTCACCGGGTTCTTCAATGTGACCACTCCGTAGGGGAACACTTCTTCAATGAAAAATGGGCCGCTCCAACGTGATTTGAGTTTCCCGGGAAAAAGCCGCAATCTAGTGTTGAAAAGGAGAACCTTCATGCCTGGCATGAGTTCTTTCTTGACAATTCGCCTATCATGTAGTCTCTTCACTTTATCTTTGTAAATCTTGGCGTTGTCATATGCTTCGTTTCTCAATTCGTCGAGCTCGGACAATTGCAAGGCTCACTCCTTTCCCGCATTTTCAAGATCACAATTCACCGCCTTTATAGCCCAATAAGCTCGGTGCTCGATCTCGACGGGGAGATGACATGCTTTGCCATATACAAGGCGGTATGGGCTCATTCCTAGAATTGTTTTGTAGGCCGTCCGGTATGCCCAAAGAGCATCCGGTAGCTTTTGTGACCAATCCTTCCTCATCACATTCACGGTCTTCTTCAAGATGTTCTGAATTTGTTTGTTGCTCGTCTCAACTTGACCGGAAGTTTGAGGATGATATGGAGTCGCCACCTTGTGAGTCACTCCATTTTTCTTGAGCAATTTTGCAAAAAGCTTGTTGGTGAAATGAGTTCCACCGTCACTTATAATCGCCCTAGGGAATCCAAACCTACTCAAAATATGTTCCTGCACGAACTTGACAACCACATTAGCGTCACAAGACCTAGTGGGGATTGCTTCAACCCACTTTGACACATAATCAACTGCTAAGAGGATATACTCGAAGCCAAATGAGTTAGGGAATGGTCCCATAAAATCAATCCCCCAAACATCGAAAATTTCAACAACAAGATTGACATTTAGGGGCATTTCATTTCTCCTCCCAATATTACCAAGTCTCTGGCATTTATCACATGAAATGGAGTAAGCATGAGCATCTTTAAAAATTGAAGGCCAATACAAACCGGATTGTAGGATCTTTCTAGCTGTCTTTTGTCCTCCAAAATGGCCACCACAATGAGATGAATGGCAAAAGGCTAGAACATCGGTTTGCTCCCCTTCCGGGACGCATCTTCGAATGATCTCATCTTTTCCCAAATGGAAAAGGTATGGATCGTCCCAAAAGTAACACCTACACAGTGCCAAAAATCTTTTCTTCTCTTGAAAAGAGAGGTTAGATCTCAATTTATCACAAGCAAGATAATTGACAATATCGGCATACCAAGGGGAGGAATCAAGCTCAAGAACATTCTCATATGGAAATGTATCACAATCAACTCCTTTTTCATGCAACAAATTGAAATTTTCATCAACGGGGAGGCGGGATAAATGGTCCGCTACCACGTTTTCACACCCCTTCCTATCCTTAATCTCAACATCAAATTCTTGCACAAGCAAGATCCACCTAATGAGTCTAGGTTTAGCTTGTGGTTTGGTCAACAAATGCCTTAAAGCCGCATGGTCACTATGCACGATTACTTTAGAACCTAAGATGTAGGATCTAAATTTATCCAAAGAAAACACAACGGCAAGCAATTCTTTTTCGGTTGTGGTATAATTTACTTGAGCACTATTCAAGGTGAGGCTAGCATAGTAAATTACACGAAGAATTTTATCAATACGTTGACCCAAAACGGCGCCAACGGCGGAATTTGATGCATCACACACGATCTCAAATGGTAAGGACCAGTCAGGGGGAACAACAATTGGTGCGGTGATCAATTTCTCCTTAAGAGTATTAAAAGCATGCAAGCATTTTTCATCAAACTCAAAAGGAACATCTTGAGCAAGTAAATGGCATAGAGGTTGGCTAATTTTCGAGAAGTCTTTAATAAACCTACGGTAAAAACCGGCATGGCCTAGAAAGCTTCTAATTCCTTTCACATTAACGGGTGGAGGCAATTTTTCAATCACATCTACCTTAGCCTTGTCTACACTCATTCCTTCTTTAGACACAACATGACCAAGCACTATGCCACTAGTAACCATGAAATGACTCTTTTCCCAACTAAGAGTTAGGCTACTTTCTATGCACCGTTTCAAGACAAGTTCCAATTTCTCTAAACAATCGGAAAATGAGGATCCAAAAACCGAAAAGTCATCCATGAATACCTCAATGAAGTCTCCAATCATTTCAGAGAAAATGGAGAACATACACCTTTGGAAAGTGCCCGGTGCATTGCATAGTCCAAATGGCATTCTTCGACACGCAAACGTACCAAACGGGCATGTGAATGCGGTCTTGGCTTGGTCCTCCGGCGCTATGGCCACCTGAAAATAACCCGATAAACCGTCAAGAAAGCAATAAAAACTATGGCCGGCTAATTTATCAAGTATTTGATCAATGAAAGGAAGGGGAAAATGGTCTTTTCTTGTGGCGGCATTGAGCTTTCGATAGTCAATGCACATTCTCCACCCGGTGGTGGTCCGAGTAGCCACATGTTCTCCTTTATCGTTCTCAACGACCGTTATCCCTCCTTTCTTTGGCACCACATGGACCGGGCTCACCCATTCACTATCGGCTATGGGATAAATGATCCCTTCTGCTAGGAGCTTAAGAATCTCCTTCTTTACGACTTTCATGAGCACGGGGTTGAGCCTCCTTTGCCCTTCACGAACCGGCTTAGCCCCTTCTTCTAGAATAATGCGATGCATACACGTAGAGGGGCTAATGCGTTTGATGTCGGAAAGACTCCATCCAATGGCTTGTTTGTTCCTCTTTAGTACGGCTACTAAGAGGTCCTCTTCATCTTTTTCTAGCCCGGAAAAGATGATCACGGGCTTCTTCTCTTCATCGTCGAGATAGACGTATTTGAGATGAGACGGGAGCTCCTTGAGCTCGAGCTCGGGAGTGGGCTTAACTTCCTCTTCGGTTGAGGCCATGACTTGCATTAGACTCATGCCTTCTCCGAGCAAGGTCGCCATCTCGTCGGCATTCCACTCGTCTCCCCCATACTTGAGGTAGGCTTCGTCCATAGCAAGCTCCTCGGACGAGGTTTCACTTCTCCACGGAGCACCTATTTCCTGTAAGAAAACCTCCTCGGCCAAGACATCAATAGCATCTATGTAAGAACAATTTTCCTCAAATGAGGAGACGGGAATAGCCTTGTTTTCATGTACGGAAAATGACACCGTTTCTCCTAACACCGACATCTTTAATGTTCCATTTTTAACATCAATCAAAGTGTTAGTTGTAGCCATAAAAGGTCTACCTAGGAGGAGCGTGTGTTCTTTACCCGTTTCCTTAACATCTCCCACATCCAAAATAACAAAATCAACCGGTATTATCAAACCTCCAACCTTAACTAGAATGTCCTCTATTATTCCCCTCGGATATCTTACGGACCTATCCGCTAATTGTAGACACATTCTAGTTGGTTTCAATTCTCCTAACTCTAATTGTTTATAAATAGAGTAAGGCATCAAATTAATTCCGGCTCCTAGATCTAGCATACCACATGCTTCTTTGCCATTTTCCAAAGCAATTTTGAGAGTGAAACTACCTGGATCACGGAGCTTTGGTGGGAGTTGATGTTGTAGGATTGCACTTGCCACTTCGGACACTTCAATCTTCTCGTCCTCCACAAATTTCCTCTTCTTGGAAGCTAGTTCTTTGAAGAACTTGACATATGCCGGCACATTTCGAATAACATCAAGAAGTGGAAGGTTGACATTCACCTTTGAAAGGAGCTTGTAAAACTCTTGGAATTGAGTGTCTTGCTTCTCATTCCTCAACCAGCTTGGAAATGGAATTGGAGGATTGTAAGGATTGGAAGCCTTGTGGAGAGTGGGCTTCTTAACTTCTCCACTCTTCTTTTCGGGCTCTTTGTGTTGTTGTTGAAGAGCCTCCTCTTCTTTTTCATCCTCCTCGGTTGGACTCGGTTCTCCAACCTTATTATCGATCACCTTTCCTCCTCGAAGAACGGTAATGGCTTGAGCTTGCTCCGGTTGGCTTGGCAACTTGCCCGGCTTGGCTTGCTTGGCCAATTCTCCAACGGTTCCGGCTATTTGTCCCACTTGAGTCTCAATTCTCTTCACAGAAGCCTCAACGGATTCAAATCTTTGTTGAGTGGCTTGGATGAAGGTTTGCAACGTGTCTTGCAATGTTGGCCTTGGCGGTTGGTTCGGTTGGGCCGGGTTGTTGCGGCCTCGGATAAGGTGGAGCTTGGCCTCCTCCGGCTTGTTGAGGTGGAGGCGGCTGTTGTGGTGGTAGAGGAGGTTGTTGAGGTTGTTTCCAAGAGAAATTCGGATGATTTCTCCATCCAGGATTGTATGTTTGAGAGTAGGGGTTATATTGTTGGCGCGGTTGAAAACCTTGGAGAGCATGCACTTGCTCTTGAAGAACATGGAAATGAGCTTCTTCACTTGTCTCCGTCTCAATTGATCTTTGGCACACATTGGCTCCATGGCCATACTCTCCACAAATCCCGCAAGTCTCAACGGTCATCACTTGTTGGGGTGGTCTCTCGGACGTTCGAAGCATCTCTACTTGTCTCGTCAACTCGGCAAGTTGCTTTGTCACATCATAACTAGGGTTGGCTTCATTGACGGAAGCTCTCTTCCCCCTAGCACTCTTTTGTTGGGAAGTCGTGGCCATTGTCTCATATATGTTTGAGACTTCTTCGGCGGTCCGACCTCCAATGTCCCCTCCCGATGCATTGTCCACCATATATTGGAAATTTTGAGAAAGTCCGTCGTAGAAGAATTGGTTGAGCAACTCGGGTGTGAGATGGTGGTGAGGACATTGTTGTTGGAGACCTCGAAATCGATCCCAAGCTTCATGAAACGATTCACCCGGAGATTGGGTAAAAGTAACAATTTGAGCTCTCAAGTCTTGGGTCTTTTGATTTGAGTAGTACTTGGCCATGAACTTCTCGTAGACGGCATTCCAATTGGCCAATGAATTGGCCGGAAGAGACATGAACCACGTATTGGCTCGATCCTTCAAGGTGTAGGGAAAACACCTCATCTTCAATTGATCTTCGTTCAAACCTTGTAGAGGAAAGGTCTGAACAACGGAATAGAACTCCCGGATGAAGTTCAAAGCATTTTCGGCCGGCATCCCGTAGAATGAGGGAAGTTGGCTAAAGTGGATGTTCTTCAACTCGTAGTTCCTTGCGGCTTCACCAAGAACTATGCAAGAAGTCGACGCCCCAATAACGGGACGAGCAAAGTCTCTCATATTCCTAGCCGCATTGGCATTGGCATTATCGGGATTGTTTACAGGGTTAGCTTCCATCTCTCCTTCCCACTCGAACACGTCAAATCTCCTCGGTCGATGGATGTCGTCGAACACGGGGGCTAGTCTCCGATTAAGGCTTCGCCTCCCTAGCATACACCAACACAAATGAAACGGGGATCAAACGTACCTTGCGGAAAGAGATATCAAAGCCCAACAAACGGACATAAAAACAAAAACAAATTTACAAAAACAACACAAACACTTCAGCGACAAGTTCACAAATTCAAAACAACACAAAAGCAAATATAGCACCTATGAGACAATTCTCAAAAGCTCTCCCCGGAAACGGCGCCAAAATTTGTTTAGGTCCAAACTTACACTTATAATTTTCGGTTTATGCTCACTAGAGACTACTGAGGACCACACCCGCAATTGGACGGGGTCAATTGTAGGAGCGATGAGCTTAACCCGAGTCGATCTCTCAAGGAAAACTTTACGAGAAAGAACTATCTATAGGCTACACGTGCTTTCGACAAAACAACTAAAATGCAATCTAAACATTCTAATCAAGAGATTTTTGGAGATTTAAACTAGTAATTAAAAGAACAATCAACAAACAGACAATAACAACTTAAATACAAGAAAATGGAAATGAAGATTAGAGGAATTAAGTTGATTAAGGTATTAGGGTGTAGATTCTCTCAATGGTTGATTACTATGCTTTATTTAAGTTGATAATGCAAATCTCACAAGTATGGTAGACCCATCCAATTAGTTTAACGTCTATTAAAGTCACGGATATCCGTTAAACCTCTCTTAGCTATACCATGCAAAATGAGACAAACAAACTAGGTTTAGGAGCCCATGCACCTAGCATCGAAGGAATTAAATCCGGAGTTAGGTTCACAATCAAGAAATCCCCTAAATCCTACCAATGCTCAAGTGATGATCAAGCACTTAAACATAAATAAGAACAATTCCAACAACAACAACCAACATAAACAAGCATAGATCACAACCAAATCGATCCTCTACCCCCTAATAGGGAGATTAGCCACTAAACATGCTCAAAACAACATAAACATCATAGAAGAACTCTATTTCATAAATCAAATGTAAATGAAAACAACTTCTACAATATTATATATCCTTCAAGAGTTTGGAACAAATCCCACAAAAACATCCAAGAAATACAAGAAAGTGCACAATAAACCTCTTCCGAGCTTAGCTTCCACATGAGCTCGTCGTTGGTCTTTTCGTTCCCTTCTTTCCACCTTGGCTTGGTTTCCTTGTTCTCCTCCTTCTCCTCTTCTCTTTAGTGAAAAAGGGTGGTGAAAATGATAGTGAAAAATGGTGAAGAGAGTATGGAAGGGTGAAGAAAAATGGTGAAGAGAGTATGGAAGGGTGAAGAAAAATGGTGAAGGTAGTGTAGAGAAAAAGAAAATGGAGGATGTTGGGGTGGAGAAGATGATGTGTTGAATGGTAGTCAATGTGTATCCAAAAAGAGAACTCTCCCCAATGATTGATGGTGTCCCACTTTTTGATCCCCAAAATCCAATTTCATAAGAGAGAGAGAGAGAAGATCGTAAGGGAGAGAGAGAGAGACAATGGTGAGATGATTGATGAGAGGAGAGAGGAAAGGTGGTGGTAAGGTGATGGTGATGGACATTAAATGTGAGAGATTTGGGAGGAGGATTTTGTGGAGGAAAAGTCCACAAAGCTAGGGTTAGGTTTAAAAAATACCTATTATCCTAGTATTTAGATTAGATTGACTCCAAGCTCTAGAATCCTCATGCAAAAGGAATGGATGATGAAGGGCACTCATTGGGTCCAAGATGCCAAGAGGGAGAAAGGAAAAGCAAGTGCCAACAAGGCGCTGATCGAGAGGGAAACGCCAGCCCGCGCGCCCGCGCGGCGTCGCGCGCCCGCGGGGTTCAAGAATGCCGCGCGCTCGCGGGGCTCCCGCGCCCGCGGGGTGCCTGCGCCGAGAACACCCCCGCGCGGTCGCGGGACTTGCGCGGCCGCGGGGTCTTGGGGGCCTGAAGTTGCTCGTCCGCGGGGTTCACCTTTCTTACAGGTTTATCTTTTACGGCCCATCTTCGCTCCACGCTACCTTAGCACCTAAAAATCGAGATTTTCCGAACAAAAGCTCAAGTTTTTCAAAACTTGGCATAATCCACCATAAAAGCAACCAGTGAAGAAATTCACACGAAAACACGAAATAAACGAGAACAAAAAACTAGAAAATAACTTACAGAATATGCAAAATTATGCAATAAAACAACACAAATACATACTAAACACAGCTGATCGACGATCCAAGACTAGATACTTGTAGCCTGCATGAAGAGGCTACCAGATATGTAAACCTTGAGCAAATTCTATAATCAGACTGACCGAAAATCATGTCACAAGAACGCGGCGACGCCTGGCAGCGGAACAACTCTCGACTGCTTTCGCTTTCTTTTTTTTTTTTAACTTTCTTGGCATCTAATCTCACGATTTCTTGCATAAGAGTAATCTACTTGAGGAGAGGAATACAATGATACAATTTTCATGCATTTTGGTTGAGATTTAGAAGCAAAGATGGCCAATCAAAATTGTTTCCCGACGGAGAGAAAGAGAATGAAAAAGGAAGTTCAGCTCCCGCTCTTTTTCATCTATTTGAATAGCCAACATCTGTATAGCTATCATATGGCACGTGTAGGACATGCAGCAGATTAGGTGGAATAGATGATGGGCCGGGTCTATGGATTATGGATCAAAGATGGGCCATTGGTCTTTGAATAAAAGAAATAAGATGCTTGCTTCAAAATAATTTAATGAATTTAATCTCATTAAATACTCAAACAATGTTTGATTTTAATGTTCTGCGTCTATGGATTTCTATCGATACAATCTATGGTTTGGTGAGATCAACTGATTGATTTCATACTCATTTCTAAACGAGAGTATTTAAAAAAACACGTTGTTGGACCTTAAAATCCACTAAGTCGGGCCGTTGTCACATAGATTCTTTTGGGCTATATCGTGTTTGACTTAATTTACTTAAGCCCAATTTATGATTTTGGGGTATTACAACTATGGAATTGGAAGGAAAACTACATAGGTTTATTTTTAATTACAGAACATTGTTTTCGTTTTTTCTTGAGGGGAATCTTATTATTATTATTATTATTATTATTATTATTATTATTATTATTATTATTATTGAGCAATTGAGGGGAGTTTTAATGACTCCCCCACATGCATATTGCCATGTATCCGGTAGGAGCATTGCAATTTGCAAATTAGAAAATATATGTTGACATGTAACGATGTCAACCCGACAAATTTTTTTTGATGGGCCCTCATCGTACGCAATGCATATGATAAAAATAAATACATTTATTTCCTAATCTAATTTGACAAATCATTAATAAATAATTGCGAGTATGCATATATTATATTGTAGATGACAAAATGTCTTCATAATATAGAGCACTATGTATGCCAACCATGCATAAATAATATGTCATCATGACCATTATTAACGACGGATAATTAAAACATATATCACATTAATTATTAAGTGGAGCTGGAATCGAATATTATAAGGTGCGGTTGTCCTAGCAAAATATAAGTCCCATATAAGCATATAATTAGAAATTATTAATTTAATGGATTGATCAATTATTTGAAAACTCTAGAATACATCTTATTCACTTGTGTTTCTTCACTAAAACAGTCCTCTTGATAGCATAAGAAAGTTGATCGAGGTTGTGGTACTCGGATAGTTGAATAGTAAATTCGTGTGGACATGATACTCTTGTTCACCATTACACATATCGAATTGTGAATTTATAGTTAGATTAAAAATTAACCGAAAAGTCATCATTGTTTGAAGAATCACTTTCGAAAAGGAGACCTATAATCGATAAAGTTAGTTCGACTCGATGGTCGATGTTCAGGGAGATGAGTTCACTTCTAGTGTTAGTTGAGCCAAGGGGTTGTCAAGTGTCGCCCGGCTTCGAGCGTGGATTCTGTAGGCGAACCTCGGTGGCAACAAGAACAAGCCGGAAAAGGTCAAGCAAATTTTTCTCAGTTTCATTCTCTTTTTTATTAAATATATTTAAATTTTTTTTTTAAGGCGAGGGATAAAACGGAAATGCACGCGTATATAAAGTAAAATAATATATAATTTTTTAAAAGATTGTAACGTGTTTAGTAAAATTAAGTGGTATATAGCAACGCCCTAATTACAACCCATTACAAATTGCTATTCATGATGTTTAAATTTGTGTTAAAAATAGCTGCGAAAGCATCCATTTCAACCTTTGGCATCGACAAGCCGATCTCGACTCCTCCATCTCTTCCTTTACAAATATTTACTCCCCCATCAAAATCAATATGAATGCATTCATACTTGATTGCCCTTCCCCATCCATAATCTGCACCATATTGATCGAGTTTCAATGATCCTGCAATTGAAAACACCCTCTTCCCAATCAATTCTGCATCTCTGTGTGATTCGTTCTCGAAATTATCCAATATATTTCTGCCGTTATCAACAGTCCGGCAAATCGCGGCTGCAATGGCCTCCACTGCAGCTACAAAGCCCTCATTCCCTTTCAGTCTTCTATGAGTGGAATCCGCCCACAAAAATACCACGCAATTGCCGAAGTAAGTTTCCGGTAGTGGCGGATTAAGCCGCGCGCGGCAGTCAACCGGAGAAGCAAAGTACTCGGGCTCATCGTCCGCCACATCCTCCCCAGCAGACTTGGCTAAGCAGCTCCAGATATGAGCGCACACTACCACAAAAGTCGACACTCGAACTATTCCTGGTTTCTTCATCATAGCATAGTTCTTCAGTTTCTTGATTACGGCATCACTTAGAAAGAATGTTGCTCGGAGCTTGTGTAAAGGCAAAGAAATGTTCAGTGAAACAGTAGGCCTACTCGTCTTCATTTGGTTCCAACCAATGGCAGCGAGTTTCTTTGCATCTTGAACAAAACTTCGGCCGTAGAAAGGCAGTGTATTTCCGACCAAATGTGAGTGGCCGTTTAGTTTGTGGATCGACGCCCATGTCTCTACAAAGTTGAAGAGACTAGTGAGATCACAAATGGCGTGATGTTGGGTGAAGCCAATGCAGATGCCTTGATTTGGAAACAAAGTGAGTTGAATAGCGACGGCGCTGAACTTGATGTCGTCAGAGGAATAAACGGCGGGGGGCAGCTGTGGGGCGTAGTCATGGAACTCATCAGCAACCTTGGAATGATTCGCCGCCAAATTAACGAAATCAGCATCGGAGACGGCGATAGTCAGGGAAACGGAGTCGCCCGCTACATATCGGGAAACGGGCATGCCGGCGGAGGTGAGGGGAAAGACGATCTTGGATGCCAGTGGGAGAAAACGTTGGAGAGCGATGGAGAGGGATTGCTTCAGTTTTACGACAATCGTCTCCAAGAAAAAAGATTCCGAACATTTGATATCATACAAGTAGAGGGTCTCCGTAGGGCGTGACTGAAAAAATATCATGTCAAAATATAGTACTGGGAGCGATTGCGCGGCGGCGCCGCCCTCAGATGGTGAGACGAAGTAACGATCCACAATTTTGATGGCCATTGACTGTAAGAGTCGAATTGTATAACAAAAATTAGGGATATCAAAGATTTATACCCATTTTCATGACCATCATGAGATATAGAATTATGGACTCATACATATCCAATCGAATTTCAAAAGAAATTAAAAAGGTTGATTTTGTCTGGCGAGGAAGTCCGCTAGAAGAGAGAGAGAGAGAGAGAGAGAGAGAGAGAGAGAGAGAGAGAGAGAGAGAGAGAGAGAGAGAGAGGAGGGAGAAGGGTCTCGGTGGCGGCAGCAAGTGAAGAAAAGAGAAGTTTAAGATCCGGCTTCGAATCGACTAACATGGCATGTAAAATTAATATGAGTGAGTAAATTAATATTAATGAAGTCAACTTCCCCGTTCGTAACATGTAGATGCTTCATGCAACACATTTTTTTTTAAACAGATACCATCATTTCATAATTTAATTAGACAAACTCAAAATATTATGTGGTGTATATATAATTGTAGTTAATGATTAAAAGTATTTAATTAACAGTTATGTTATGAGAGGCAAAATACGTATATATCCATTGTTACATATATTATATATTACCTTTTCTTTTACCTACATTTGCATTATCCATGTGATGCACGACGTTCTTTATTAAATATGATCAAATATTATATGTACCCACATACCTTAATTTAAAATGAATTCTAATGTATAGTGTCTGATTTGACAACATAATTAATCATACACTAACAACAGATATTTTGCATACAAACCACTCTTAAGTAGCATATCATATATATCAATATTATGATTGGATTGTACCTGGAAATAAAAGTGACTGATATTAAACAATCTGTGTACTTTAAAATTAGTTCCTTATATCTGGATCAAAGTAGCAACAAATTTATAACTTCGACGGCCATTAAAATCAATTCATGAGCTGGGAGTACTTTCAAAAGTTTCAACTTCATCTATTCTATATATCAATTCAAATAGATTAAATTACACTTTTCGTCCCATTATAATATGGTCAAAATATTTTTAGCGTCAAAAGTTACTTTTTTGGTGTCAAATGATATTTTTTTCGATAACTTTTGTCCAATAATATATTTTTCTGACAATTTTAAAATTGAGAATGAAGAAGAGCTTGATTTTGGTGTATCACATAACCCATGACTCAACCATGAGATTGGACTCGGTTCGAGTTTTCTGATCTTATTTTGTAACGGGCTTCTAATTTATTTTGGTTAAATATCATCCAGTATGCTGCATTTTCGTTCCCTAGGATAATCCTAAGTGGTCCCAATGTGGTATGGCTACAATAGCCAAATTTCCATATCATGCAGTAAGTAAGAAAATCTATACTATATTAAAGCAAAATCTTTTGCATGGAAAATTCCCGCCCAAAATGCTCTTATCCCGCCTAAAATCTATAATCTATTCTATATGTATATAGATTATATATTATATATGTATTATAATATTAACGAATATATAGGAGCCATGATTACTTTAACTTCTCATATTCATTCTCGTGCGATTTTTTTGAGCAGATTTTCAGGAAATAAGTTAATCATACGAAATAATTTTATAATGTATTTTATATTGGAATATATATATATATATATTCCAATATAAATAAGAGAACGAATTCTGTTTGTAACCTATTATATATTAAATAAATATTTTTATGTAGGTGTACATCTGAGCTATTTAACTATACAAGTCGGGATGTGAACCCTTTAAAAATTTATTTAAACATACTAAAATCAAAATTCCTAATTTTATCTGTATAAAAATATACATACTATTTTTCTTAGATCTTTTTTGTATATATAAAAAATAGATTTTTTCAAACATTTATATGTAGTCTATATTTTTCTATATATAGTGTGTATGTATTTATAGATTATTATATTTTCTTCAATATAATTAAGTTTTTTTTCGTATCTTATTTTGAAACAACTAATTGAAGTAAGTGATTTAATAATTTTAAATTTTGGATAATTAATAACTAATTGAAGTAAGTGATTTAATAGTTTTAAATTTTGGATAATTATTTGTTCGAAATAATGTATTAGCATAAACATCTAAAGGAATATGAAACTGCTCACAATAAGTTATTAATTACCTATTAGATCACATGGGAAATAAAATATGTCCAAATAACATCATCTCATATTCAATCGCGCAACGCGCGTGGGTATACCTAGTACAACCAAAATTGCTAAAAGAAAAAACAAATCACAACAATTACTTGTTGACTTGTATTATAGGTTCATTTTGTAAGGAATATTCTTTACTAGAGGAGGCTTTTTTTTTTCCTTTTTTTTTTTTTTTACAATATTGAGAATAATGACTCCCCACATGCATATTGTCAAGTAGCTAGCCAGTAGGAGAATTGCAATTATAACGCGATTATATATAACATATTAGTTGACCTGTAACAAAAATGATGTCAACCCCACAAACTTTTGGAGGGCTGCTTTCGCACGCAATGCATTAGATTAAATAAATACATTATTTCAAAATCTAATCTAGCTGACAAAATTATAAACTAAATAAATTAATTGCCTCTTGTAAATAATAATGAGAAATATATTCATATTACACTGCCTCATGTATACCAACTATGCATTAAGATGCCATCATTTTACAACTAGAATTATTTTTTATTTGGCATCTCCCACGACATAACCTTGTAACAAAAAAAGTAGATTGGGCACTCTTATTAAATTTTCATACGCGGGTTGGTAATTTTTATTTTATTTTATACAAATTATTGATCTTTATAATTAAAACATTTTTCCTGGTTCATACTCAAGACAGTTTTCAAATTATTAATTCCTAATCTAATATAACAATTTTTGGAAGCCCGTCAACTAAATTAATTAATATTGCCCAACAAAATATTAAGGGCATGACTGGTATGCAGGAATGGAATAAAGCTGGAATGGAATGGAATGAAATAAATAATTTCATTCTTATGGTTGGTATAAACAAGGAATGTAATGGTCATTTCTTGATTGATTTCATTCATATAATTGGTATGCATAATGAATGAAATGATAATTTTTCCAAATATTCAAAATACCCTTTTAATTTGTGGAGTACAAATAAAACATGAATTAAAAGTATAATTACTCAAAACCTACATGAATTAAACATTACATAATTCATAAAATATGAATTAAAATATTGTAACCAAAATTTTCACAAACGTCTGTAATATCAAAATGTCAAATAATAAATTAACAATCTCAAAATTACTCTCCTTTATTTGATTTTCACGAATTGAATCACGTAGAAAAAACCTAATTCATAAATAAGAATTAAAGTTAATTTGTGGGAAATTGTTCTTCTATTCTTCAGAAGTCAACTAAATATTGCGGGAAAATTTATTCTTATGTTCTTCTGAAGTCAATTAAACCTCGCAAAAAAAAAAAATCTTGCAGGAAAATTTGTTCTTGTGAAGTCAATTAAATTTTACGGGAAAATATATTTCTGCTATTCTAAAGTCAATTAAAACCTCGCGGTAAAATCTATTCTTAAATCTCTTGCAATATTATGCGTAGAAAATGTTCTTCTAATTAAAGTCTCTATGTGAATGTCACTTCTATTTGAAGGAGCACCTTCATTCAGCCTCAGTTTCTCGTTGTGAATGGAGGCCTCTTCCATCTTATATGAGAATGTATCAATGTTTCTCGAGCTAAGTGAAATGATGATTAGGAGCAATGTTGAAATTGAGAATGGTCATTTCATTCATATTTAATTTATTTATACTAGCCGTACCCTAAAATGAAAGCAATATTACCGTACATAAATGCAATATAAAATACACTTATTAAAATGTTTTTATTAATTGGAATTATTTAGGATGAACCCATTCAAGAGGGTCATTTTGTTGAACTAAAAAAAACGGAGGGCCTTGTTATTTCGTCCCTAGAGTCCAGTAGATGGTGTATAAGTGTATTATTTTTGGGTGCGAACGCACATAATTTTATCCATGTATGAATAAAGATGTTCAAATATTTTGTCATATATCTTGATAAAAAAAATTGTTGTTATTTAACTTGGCTACAAACAACCATTACCGCATTTATTTATTTATTTGTATAGGTTGCTTATAATATATTTTATGATAACTTTGGGAGGGACTGACAATAAAAATGAATATATATATGTGTGTGGGTTTAACTAAAATAATATATATACTCTAAAAGTTCTAGGCGTACAAAAACTTGTTTGGATAATTCTATCGTGCTATATAGGTCAAAATCTATATGATCGGTAGAGATCAAATTTAAATTTATATTTAATAATACATTCATATTTTATTGATGTTTAATTATCTCTGATAGATTTTAGTCTATAGTACAATCTCATATACAAGACGGGAAATTCTAAACACATCTCTCATTTTACTCTTTATAACTCCCTTTATTTTATAAAATATAAATATTAATATGATACGACTATTTTACCTCTTAGCCCCGCTAAAACCTAGCATAACCTCCTGCACATCATAGCCCCATCCATGTTCCATCATAACTACTATTTTTTACTACTAAAATTAAAGAGAGAAAGAACGAGAGAATATCATAGCCCATATGCAAGTTTAAAAATATGATTTTGCTTCATATTTTTTACAAATAGTTATCTTGGAGAAATTGCAAAATGAGGGATGCGAGAGAAGAAGAAGAGCGCACAAACTTGTAGAAATTGAGAAAAGATCAGTTGGAGGAGGATCTTCTTGGTGAATGTTGGACTGTTCATTAAAGATACCCAAAATTGGATGATAAAACAAGAATTGAAGTCGAAATATATGTATTATATAATATATCATATGATTTGAAGGGTTTGTCGTAGAGTTTCTTGTGTTTTCGTGAGTTGGAGTTTTAGTGTTTAATTTACGAAAGACTTATGCGATTCAATAATTCAATTAATCAGAAGACTTATTGATTGAGATTTGATTGCGATTATTGGGATAAATTAATTCAAACAAAAAAGATCTCAAGAAAGTTAAAGGCACAACAAAAACTGGATTCAAGATGTTGTGGCTGCGAAATTTGAGAACAAAAAAGGTGCCAATTAATTTACATTCTATCTTCACTCACCGCTTGAAATTTGGCCTATGATAACCACGGTTTTGTCTTCTCTCCCACTTTTAATTTGGTTGTAGAACATAGCTGGGGGCTATCATATGTAGGAGGTATGCTAGGTTATTAAGTGTTGGAGATTGAAGGGTAAAAAAATATTATTATATTAATATTTATATTTTATAAAACAGTTAAAGCTATAAAGAGTAAAACATGAACTATTTAGAATTTTCCATACATGACTCCCCAAAAGTATTCCATAGGTTGGGTTAATAGCTACATATATATTTATACTTTGACAAACTTCGTCAAGAATGACTTAAATTACAAAGTGTATCTGATTTCTTTCATATGTGCTACATGATTAGGCTAGTGCACTGCGCTTATAAATTAATTTTTTTTAAATAAATAAATATTTTAAAATGAAATTAGTGAATCTATCTTAAAAGTAAAGTGAGTTAATTTAATTTTTTGATTTGGGCGCTCTCGCAATGTATTCGTCCGGCTCTTGCATTACTCTTGACAGTTAATTTTTTTAAAATAAATATAAACATTAACTGAGATTAATAAACTTTAATTAGAATGTAATAAATTCTAATTGATATTAATAAATCATAATTGAGATAAACTAAATAACTCATAAAAGCCAAGTAGCAACTATTTATCACTTTTTCTGTTTGATTTTTTTTTTTTGGCGCGGGTTGATTAACCTGGGTGTAATGTGTAAGTTTTTGCCATACAATGTATTGTATTTTTGATCGATTTTCTTAAGAAAATACGAAACTCCTCTGTCGTTTAGACAGTCTTGCTAATGGAGTCTACAGCAGCTAATGAGTCATGAGCCTTGAAGATTTTAAAAAATTAGGGTATCATTGCCCCTGTTGGCCTACTACCACTATTTATTTATATGTAAATATTCAAGAAGTCAACCCCCACCCCACCATTTATTAAATTACCAATTCATATTCTCATTAAATATCACATCCATAATCCATTCGTTCAAGATACTAATTATTGAAAGAAACATCGTGAGCGTACGAGACGACATGCAGATGCTTCCTTCATAAGCAACACAATAATTTTTTAAATAAACACTTCATTTCATAATTAAATTACACAAACTCAAGATATTATATGAAGTGGTGTATTATATAAATAGTTATCAAATGATGACAAATTTTCATATATAATTATGTTTTGTGATGTATCCCAACGGCGCATTACTTTGTGAATTTGTAGGTTTTTTTTTTTCCGTTTTGAAATGGGTATCGTAACATACATGAGTTTCCACCGTTCAGGTGTCCCCGAATGAATATTTTGAGAATTTCTGTTGGTGAATATAATATTTTATTTGATAAAATGAAAATTATTACATATTCTTGTGTACTTTAATACACTCGAAGGAGCTAGCTAAATAATAAACCATATCATCGATCTGTTTAGATTAGTTAAATATTACCTATCAAATTTAGCATGCATGTATAATTGCGGATCCGTGTATAATTAATATTAGTTAGACATTGTTGAACAATTTCTAACAATGCACCCTCATCCAATTAAATAAATTAAGCTAAATACACACCTATCTCTTCAGTACGTAGTAGCTTAGTTAATTTACACAAAAACAGAATTTATCCAAAAGGCATAATTCCTTGCTATTTAGTGCCTCGGATTTTATCGGCCAAGAAAGAAAAACGATATATAAAGTAAAAAGTAAAACAAGATATGGCCGGAGACTTGAAATTAACATAACATTTATATTAAGAGAAATATTAAAATTAAGTGATACATGTTGGAAATATGAGTGTATTTTCTTGTTTTATCATTAAGGATAGTTTAGTCTTTTTCTTGTTGCCATAATGTATCTTTTAAGGATGTTAGTATAGGACTTGTGTCTCTTACTTTTGCACTTCACTTTTGTAAGTCTCCATTTAAGCAACTCCTTTGAAATACATTTCTTCTTCTTTAGATTCACGAGTTATACTATGATTATTGCTTAATTAACAATACATACAAACACATACATAGCTGATAGCATATACATTAGAGGTTGCTATTGATTAATAAATTTTTATTGAATTGAGAAGCAAAAGCATCCATCTTAAGCATGGGCATCGACAAGCCGATCTCGACTCCTCCATCTCTTGCCTTACAAAGATTTACTGCTCCATCAAAATCAATGTGAATGTATTCATACTTGCTTAATGTACTTCCCCATCCATAATCTCCACCATAATGATCAATTCTTGGTGACCCTGCAATTGGAACCCACCGTTTCCCGATCAACTCCGAATCTCTTTCCAATTGATTCTCGAAACCATCCAAGATCCCTCCGCCGCTATCAACAATCCGGCCAATCGCGGCCACGATCGCTTCCACAGCTGCTACAAACCCCTCATTCCCTTTCAGCCTTCCATGAGTCGAATCTGCCCGCAAAAACACCAAGCAGTTGCCGAAGTAGGTCTCCGGCAGGGGCGGATGAAGCCGTGCGCGGCAATCAACCGGAGAAGTTAAGTACTCGGGCTCATCGTCCGCCACCTCCTCCCCGGCGGACTTGGCTAAGCAGCTCCAAACATGAGCGCACACCACCACGAAACTCGACACACGTGCCATGGCTGGTTTCTTGATCATCGCAAAGTTCCTCAGCTTCTCTATTTGAGCATTTGTTAGGATGAATGTTGCTCGGACTTTATGCAAAGGTAAAGGAATGATCAGTGAAACCGTCGGTCTACTCGTCTTGATTCGGTCCCAAGTAATTGTGGTGAGTTTGTTTGCATCTTGAACACGGCTTCTGTCGTAGAAAGGCAGTATATTTCCGTCCAAATGCGCGTCGCCGTTTAGTTTGTTAATCGACGCCCACGCGTGGACGAAGGCGAAGAAACCACCTGCATCACAAATGGTGTGACGGTACGTGAAGCCAATACAGATGCCCTGATTCGGAAAGAAGGTGACTTGAATCGCGAGGGCGCTGAATTTGATGTCGTCGGAGGAATAAACGGCCGGCGGCAGCTGTGACACGAACTCATGGAACTCATCGGCAGTCCTGGAATGGTTCCCCTTCAGATTAGTGAAATCAGAATCGGACAGGGCGATCGTGAGTGCCACGGAGTCGCCGGATATGTATCGAGAAATGGGCATGCTGGCAGAGGTGAGGGGGAAGATGATCTTCCCTGCTAGTGGAAGAAAATGTTTGAGAGCGATGGAGAGGGAGTGCTTCAGTTCTACGACAATCGTCTCCGAGAAAAAGGATTCCGAGCATTTGATATCATAGAAATAGAGAGCCTCGGTAGGAAGTGATTGAAGCCATATCATATCAAAATATAGAACTGGGAGCGATTGCTCGGTTGCGCCGCCATGAGAGGGTGTGACGGGGTAGCTCTCTACAATTTTGATGGCCATTAATATTTCAGCTACATAGCTTCTGGGAATTGAATATATATAGAAGATGATATCCTCTGCGTATGTTACATCACAAGTGATAAGCCACAACTATTTTTTTTTAATATATATACCCAATTGGAGGAAGAGAGATGAACCAGGATAAAAGTTTTAAATTAAATTAATTAAATTAATTAAATCATAACAAATTGAAATTTAAAATATTGAAAAGAAAAAAAAAGTTTGCCATAGAGGATGTATTCTATGTAACATAGAATGGCATATAGTCATATAGATATAGGATAAAAATAAATAAATGAAAAAAAAAATCATCCAGACAGTTTGGTTTATAAAAAAACATGTATTTTAATTTAAAAAAAAACAAAAATTTGTATGAGATCGTTTAACGGGTCTTTTACATTAGATGATTTAATTAATAGAACCCCAACCCGCAAAAACAGTCAGATGTGTGGACTCCACGGGTCCGCCCACGTGCGTCCATACACACATCCCTATGTATAAAGTAAAATATAAATCACTATATATAAAGTAAAGCATCACTAATTATATGTCTAAATATTACTTAATATGAATTGAAGTATCATCAACTATGAAATATTTCACATGCAACCAAGAAAATAAATGAATTATTTTCTATATAAATCATAATGTGGGGGGTTTTAATTTAGTTTATTCATTTATCTTTTTTTTTAATATGTTTATTCATTCTTCTAACATCACGTATCACTATGTATGAAGTAAAGTGTTACTAATTATGTGTCGAAGTATTATTTAATATGAATTGAAGTATCATCAACTATGAAGTGTTTTCACATGCTAAGAAAAAAATGAATTATTTTCTAAATAAATCATTGATAAACTGAGATTTTACACTGTTTTTGTTACACTTTTGTGTCGTATTTTGTATGTCTTAATTGTGTTTTATCTCAGTTTATTCGAGTTTCCCGAGTTTTTGGGAGTTGATCGTGCTTGACGTGTTTTGCAGGTTTTTGTTCGTCAATTGTGGATGCTTTAAAGGTTTGAAGTGAATGTGGAGTCCCGAGAGAGTACATGAAGAAATTGGTCGAGAAAACGTTACGAAACAAGCCGAGAAGGAAATCGCGAGCGAGCACCCGCAACCGGGTTGCGACTGCAGGGTCGCGAGTCATCAAGAGGAGACGACTGCGATGTCGCGACAGAAGAGGGGTACAGAAGAAGAAATTTTATGACCCGGGTCGCGAATATGGTGGAAGTCGTGAATTCCATGCCACGTGGTGCCACGGGCCGGTTCGCGGACGTCCGGGTCGCGACTCTGGTCGTGAATGCAGCGGGCTTTTCCGAATCCTCCACTGTATTTTTGGGCTTTTTCTTAACTTGGTATATAAAGACTCCTTTTAGACAAAAATCAGAGACCAGTTACCATACCCTAAGATTGAAACAAAGGTTTGCTGTGGAGAAAAAGGCACCACGAAGAACAAGACCAAAGATTTCAAGCAAGTCAAGATTCGAGGCAGATTTAATCTTCCGGGTTTTATTTATTTCAATTCTTGTCTAGCCATGATCATCCAGAACAAAATTTCTTTTGTTTATTTTATTATGAACAATTAAACCTTAGTATTCTAGGGTTGACTCATGATTCATTTATGAAATCTTTTAATTAATTCCAATTTTTATGCTTATGATTTTTATTGCACTTTGATTATTCTTGGGTTGCATTTATTTATGTCAATTGACTGGCCATTAATTGACGTAATTTATCATGTAGATTCATAAATCGAAAGACGAGTTTCGACACTAGAACAGAATAATTAACTTAGTAATTAACAACACTCGAGAGAGTTAAAATTACTAGGGAGAGCGTTAAACATATGGATCATTTAGGAGTCGCATGCTAGATAATAAATGGAGACATTGTTGTTTAGTGTGTGATCTACGTTCTTAATTCTCTGAGAAGAGGTGTTGAATATCAAAGTGGTTGCTTTAGTGTGATTAAAATCCCAACATAGGCATGAATATTGGATTAGTTAACAAGATGGATTAATTGATCATTGTTCAATCCTAGAATGCGCCTTTCTTCTTGATAATTTTCTCTGCAACTTTATCTGATGTTGAATTTTAGTATTTTGATTTATTTAATTGTTTTATTTTATTTGTTTAAAACCTCTGAATTTTGGGTAGTCTAGATAGCAGAGTTAGGATAAATAGAATAACTAGTAATTAAAATTTAAGTCTATGTGGATTCGACCTTATTCGCCATCATACTAGAAACCTCGCTGTACACTTGCAGTTTAGGTGGAATAAAAATACCGAACAAGTTTTTGGCGTCGTTGCTGGGGACTTATTTCTTTGTTTACTATTATTCGAGTTTATTTTATATTACTACTCTAGAAATTATTTTTTATTTTTATTTCTTATTCCTATTTAAATATTATTTCTTTCCTCTAATTATATAGGTTGTGTATGAGCACAAGATCAAAAGGAGAGCAATTGCAGACTTTTGATCCTGAGATTGAAGCTACCACTCGGCACAATAACTCAAGAAGGAGAAGGAGAGAAATGGCAGATCAACAGGCAACACCTATTACAGTCGAGTAAATGCGGCAACTGTAGAGACAGTTGGAGGAGATGCAGCGCCGAATGCAAGAGCAAGAGGCCATAAGAGAGGCAGTTCCAGTACCAATAAATCAAATGTTTATGCCAGTGCTCAATCATGGCCATGTTCCCGATCCCGGGATCAATGCTAACAGTTTTGAACTGAAAACGAGATTGGTGGGCATGGTTCAACAACATCAGTTTAAAGAGATAAAGACTGAAAACCCGAATGCACATCTACAATAGTCCTTGGAGATTTGTAGTACCATCAAGATGAATGGGGTTTTGGATGACAATATTCGACTTCACCTGTTCTCTTTCTCACTGAAGGATGCTGCCAAAGATTGGTACCATTCACTGGATCTTAGTATGGTGGATAGTTAGGAGTGCTTGGCCCACAAGTTCCTTCATAAATTCTTTCCTCCCGGTCTAACTCTGAAGAGGCGAAATCACTCAATTTCGCCAATATGAGGATGAGAATTTATACGAAGCATGGGAAATATTTCAAGAGTTGCTGAGGAAGTGCTCCAATCATGGATTTGGGGTTGATCACCAGGTTTGCATCTTCTACAACGGATGTGACATGGAGGTGAAGAGGTTTCTGGATGTCTTTGCAGATGGGTCCTTGCTAAATAAAAGACATGATCAAGCCGTGTCGATTATTGAAGACATGGCCACCAACAGTTATTAGTGGACCAATGATCGGTAGGTAAAGATTATGAAGAGGGATGCAGCAGTAGATGACACTGACCCTATCTCTAAGCTGGCCGCCCAACTTTCTACTCTGAATGCCACCATCAACAGCCAATTTGATGCTATGACACGCTCGAGCATAGACACTCCTGTAGGGAATGCAATGATGGACGTGAACTACGTCAATCAGAGAGGCTATGGGAACAACAGCAATTACCGAGGTAGGAATCAATTCTACCAAGGTAATCATTCCAATCTATCGTATGGGAATCCCAATGCCGTGTTGCAGCCACCACCAGGTTTCTCAGTGACCAATGGTGTGATTGATGAAGATAAGAAACCGAAGATGGATGAGCTTCTGATGGCTTTCATGGGCAAGACAGAAAAGTATATGAGAGAGTCTCAATCTGGAGTTGAGAAGCTTGAGAATGCCGTTGGAGCTATGAGAACTCAAATAAAGATGTTTGAGAAGCAGTTGGGACAGTTAGCCACAGTAGTCGGAAATCAGCATCAGCCAGGCTAGGTTTCTAGCAATACAACTGTCAATCCCAAAGAGCAATGCAAGGCTATACAACTGAGAAATGGGACTTCTTATAAAGGGCCGAAAAATCCGAGACTTGCACCTACTCCTGATGAAGATTCTGAGAAGCCAAAAGAAGATCCGGAAAGCCACAGTCCAGCCGCCAATAGTCCTGCATCACTGCCAGTGCTACCTCAGACTACTTCTGCATCATCTGTGCCCATTCCTTTTCCTCAGAGGTTGCAAAAGAAGAAAGTGGATGAACAGTTCTCCAAGTTCTTGGAGATATTCCGGAAGGTGCAAATAAACATCTCTCTAGTGGAGGCTTTACAACAAATGCCGAGTTATGCTAAGTTCCTCAAGGATGTCATCTCTAAGAAAAGAAGACTGGGTGATTATGCCACAGTAAACCTTTCTGAGAATTGCAGTAATTTAATCCAAAAGAAGCTCTCAGCTAAGCTCAAGGATCCTGGAAGCTTTACTATCTCAGTCACTATAGGAGGTGATCACACTGGGAAGGCCTTATGCGATTTGGGGGCTAGTATCAACCTAATGCCATTGTCATTCTTCCAAAATTTGAACATCGGGAAGATCAAGCCCACCACCATATGTCTTCAGATGACAGGCAGATCAGTGACACATCCACGGGGGATAGTTGAAGATGTCTTGGTTAAAGTCAATGAGTTCATTTTTCCTGTTGATTTTGTGGTGATAGGCATGGAGGCGGATGCTAAAGTACCTCTTATCCTGGGGCACCCATTTCTCAACACGGGTAAGACATTGATAGATGTGGCTAAGGGAGAATTGACACTTCGTGTCAATGATGAGAGTGTCACTTTTTCCCTCTTCAAAGCCATGCAATTTCATGACAAAGAGGATGTCCAGCAAGTTGAAAAATGTAAAGTTCTCAAAGTGGTGGATTCTTGCATAAAAGTGGCCGATTTTGTGACTCCCATGGATTCTTTGGAGCAAAGTTTGCTCCATTCATATTTTGCCATAAATGAATCCAATTTTAATGATTCTAAATAAACTGATACCATTGCTGAATTGAATTCATTACAGAAAATTCCAAGGCGAGGATCCAAGTTTCTACCGCTGAGGGGTGAAAGCGAAAAAGCTAAGGAAGCTGAGTCACAGACGCCTATAAAGCTGGAGTTGAAGCCATTGCCCGCCCATCTCAAGTATGCTTTCTTGTGTGAAAATGAATCCAAGCCGGTAATAGTTTTTGCTTACCTCTCTGAGTCTCAGTTGGATAGTCTCTTGCATGTGTTGAGAAAGCATCAAAGTGATACAGGTTAGTTCATTTCTGATTTAAAAGGGATTAGCCCATCTATATGCATGCATAGGATTCTACTTGAGAATGATTATAAACCACATGTGCAAAATTAACGTAGGTTGAATCCTATTATGCAAGAGGTAGTAAGAAAAGAGGTCCTGAAATTATTAGATGCTGGAATTATTTTTGCTATCTCTGATAGTGAGTGGGCTAGTCCTACTCAAGTTGTGGCTAAGAAGGGGGGCATGACTGTTGTAGAAAGTGAAGGGAATGAATTAATTGCTACTAGAGTCGTGACTGGTTGGCATATGTGTATCGATTATCGTATGTTAAATGCAGCCACTAGGAAAGACCACTTTCCCCTTCCCTTTATTGATCAGATGTTAGATAGATTAGCTGGTTATGAGTATTATTACTTTTTAGATAGTAATTCTGGTTATAATCAGATTATGATTACTCCCGAGGACCAAGAAAAGACTGTTTTTACATGTCCTTGTGGTATTTTTACCTATCGATATATGTCTTTTGGTCTGTGCAATGCACCTGCTACTTTTCAGAGGTGCATGATGGCTATCTTCCATGGATTAATTGAAAATATTATGGATGATTTCTCTGTCTATGGTGATTTATTTGATAGCTGTTTGGCCAATCTAACCCAAGTCTTGTTGAGATGTGAAGATACCAACCTAGTTCTTAACTAGGAAAAATGTCATTTTATGGTACGAGATTGTATAGTTTTGGGCCATAAAGTGTGTTCTGCAGGTTTGGAGGTAGATCGTGCCAAGATCGTTGCCATAGAGAAATTACCTCTGCCTACAAATGAGAAGTCTGTGATAAGTTTTCTTGGCCATGTCGGTTTTTATCGGCGCTTTATTCGAGATTTCTCTAAAATTGCTAAGCCCCTTAGCCATTTGTTAGAAAAATCAAGTGCTTTTGACTTCTCTGATGAGTGTTTGCAAGCATTTGAGACTTTGAAGAAAGCCTTGGTGAGTACCCATATCTTGATCACACCTGATTGGTTACAGCCGTTTGAGATAATGTGTGGTGCAAGTGATGTTGCTGTTGGGGCTGCTTTGGGACAAAAGCGGGATAAGTTGTTCCATGTAATTTACTATGCCATTAGAACTCTGGATTCAGCACAAGTAAATTACACGATAACTGAGAAGGAATTGTTGGCGGTGGTGTATTCCTTTGACAAGTTTCAAGCCTACCTCATTGGCGCAAAGACTATAGTCTACACTGACCATGCCGCTTTGAGGTATTTATTTGACAAAAAAAATGCCAAGCCTCGACTGATCCGTTGGATTCTATTATTACAGGAATTTGATTTGGAGATTCGGGATTGAAAAGACTGTGAAAATGTAGTTGCAGATCACCTGTATAGACTGGAGCACCCCGTGGAGGGTGAAGAAGCTCATGTCCCCATAAATGAGAAATTTCCAGATGAGCAGCTGTTCCAGGTAAAATCCTAGTCTCCGTGGTTTGCCGATTTTGTTAACTTTCTTACTGCAGGTGTACCTCCACTGGACTTGACTTCACATCAGAAGAATAAATTTTTCCATGAGGTGAAGTTTTGCATGTGGGATGACCCATTCCTGTTCTAGCGTTGCTCTGATACAGTCATCTTCCGTTGTGTGCCTTAAGAGGAGTGGTGGGCCATCTTTCTATAGTGCCATGTATCACCAAGTGGTGGCCATTTCTCTACCAACCGCACTATTTTTAAGGTCTTACAAAGTGGTTTCTACTGGCCATCTTTGTTCAAAGACTGCCACGAGCTCACCCGGGAGTGTGATGAATCCCAAAGAATGGGGGGGCTTTCCAACAAGAATGAGATGCCACTCACCAACATTGTTAAGGTTGAGTTATTTGATGTGTGGGGCATCGACTTCATGGGACCATTCCCAGTGTCGTCTAGCGGCTATCAGTACATTTTACTAGCCGTGGACTACACCTCGAGGTGGGTTGAGGCCATCCCAACAGTTACCAATGACTCTCGGGTGGTTATGAGCTTTTTGAAGAAGTTGTTTTCCCGTTTTGGAACACCTAAAGCATTACTAAGTGATGGGGGGACACATTTTTGCAATAAGCCATTGGAGAAGTTGTTGGCCAAGTATGGAATCAAGCACAAAGTGATAACGACGTACCACCCACAAGCAAACGGGCAAGTCAAGCTTGCTAATCGGGAAATTCGGCAGATCTTAGACAAAACTGTGAATACTAATATGAAGGATTGGGCTTTGCTGTTGGATGATGCACTGTGGGCGTATCGGACTGCATACAAGACACCATAGGGCCTATCTCCATACCAATTGACTTTTGGAAAATCTTATCATCTGCCGGTGGAGTTGGAGCACAAGTCATACTGGGCTGTCAAGCAATTAAATTTCGACTTCAAGACAGCGGGACAAAAAAGAGTGCTGCAGCTAAATGAGCTGGATGAGTTCCGCACGAAAGCATTCGAGAATTCCTTACTCTACAAAATGCGGACTAAAGCCTTCCACGACAAGATGATTGTTCAAAGGGAGTTGTTACCTAGTGATAATGTTGTGTTATTTAACTCTCGTTTGAAATTATTTCCAAGAAAATTGAGATCCAAGTGGTCGGGGCCCTTCGTGATTAAGAAAATGCTACCCAGTAGTGCAGTGGAGCTTCTATCTGCAACTGGTGAGCGTTTCATTGTCAATGGTCATATAGTAAAGAAATACTACAGTCCGGAGCAGAGACACGAGGTGTCTGACATCAAGTTGATGAAGCTTTGAGCTTCATGATCGTTTGGCTGTCGACATTAAATGCAGCGCTTATTGGGAGGCAACCCAACATTTTTTTTAGTTTTATCTTTTCTTTAGATTCTTTTTGGTCGTTTTTATTTTGTTTTCTTTGTTTTGCGTCTTTTTGCTGAGTTATGTAGGTAATAGCTGCGGAATAGATTGATTGACAATACACGCGTTCCAAGTAACCTTCAATGTTATGCCTTCACGCATTGGGCATACACAAAGAAAGTTGCGATTGAGGTCGGTTGAACCTTTACTTGGGACCTTCTATCATGCATTCGATCACATCCGGGCTTGAGGTTCGAGTGTAGCAAAAATAGGAGGTCGAAAAATCACCTGATGCCCAGACCGTAATTCGCGACCTGAGTGGCGACGCACCCGATCGCGACTGCACAGTCGCGAATCAACCTAAGGAGCCACTGCAATGTTGCGACAGAGAGGGGGTACCACAGAATAAAATTCGCAATCCTGGTCGTCAATTTCCACCCGGTCGTTAATCTTTAACTTGTCCACGTGGTAAGTGTGCTGACTGGGTCGCGAATTTTCCACGGAGGACAGAACAAAATTCACGACCTGAGTCACTACCCAAGTCGCGGTCGTGAATCCCAGGCTGACGTGGCGACGCGAAATCGGGTTTTAAACTTTTTTTTCTCATTTTTCTCATTCTCTCTCTTTCATCTTTACACACACGCACACAAACTCAATTCTTCTCCAAATCCTCTACTCAAAGTATGTTTTCTACCCTCTAATATTATGTTTATCAATTACCCATGACATGAGGACTTGATTTTTACCTTTTTTCACTTGATTCATGGAATAAATTAGATTCCCCAAATTCTAGGGTTTAAAAAGTGAGTAATTTTGGAATTGTGTTTTCTCCATGATTTTGGTTGAAATTGTTGGTTCTAATTGTTCCCATTCTATTGGCATTGTATGTTCATATGATTTGTAGCGTCAACTTTCTCTTCGTTTAGTTGAATTTTGTTATGTTATGGATTTGGGAGATATTTAGATTTTTGTTGGAGATTGTATGCCTACATGCTTGTTTTTATGATAGTTCTTGTTGTATGTTGTGCATTTTGTCATTTTAATTGTGTGCGGATTTGTTTGGATATTGGTGTAGTTTGGTCGTATTTTTTTTTGTCATCTTGTTGGCTTTGAGTGTGATTGAAGAGAATGGGGAATGGTGAAGTTTGATTTTTTTTTGCCTTTGTGCAAGTTTGTGGGGAGAAGTGTGGGTCTAATCCTTGTTTTTCTTTGTAGGACTTTACTCGTGCGGGTGTGCTAAATGGCAAAGGGAAATTTCTTCAGTCGATTAGTAGAAGGAGGTAGAAGCAGACCCCTACTCTAACAGATGATAGAAGCAGGCCCCCTATTCTTTCCACTCCTTCACTCACCTCTTCCAGTGCAGAAGATGAGTTTAATCAATATGCTGATAAGGATGAGGAACGATCCGAGGATTTGGATCAATCTGAAGGAAAAAATCGGTCCGAGGAGAATGAACAATATGAGGGCTCTGAGACTGACGATTCTGATGATGAAGACTACGAGCCCGAATCTGAAGAAGACGTTGTGGTTGAAGAGCTCGAGCTCGAGACTGCTGATGATGATGAAGCTGCAGCTCCTCTTTACCACCCACTCAGATACGGTATCGAGTTACAGACGCAAGAGCAACGAGATAATTGAGGACGATTAGCAGTGATGGAGATTTTCCCCATAAGATATCCCTACACTGCTACTACTACCGCTCTCGGCATCCATGAGGATGTGTGGGGCCTCATTATTCGCATAGAGTGGAACCATGCTGTGGATGGGGGATGGTCTACTTATCCGGTGCTAGTGTATGAATTTCTCAGCACTATTGAGGTGCAATCGAAGCAGATTTGAGGCCCCCACACCATGACATTCCGTTTGGGGAATGTGGCTCATGTCCTCAACGTTGATGAAGTCAATGCCATTTTTCATGCCCATAATGGCGGTATTTTCAACCATTTTAGAGTTCGAGCTGCACATTTTTGGTGACGCCTACAGTCTGAGATGATGTAGTATGATCACAAACGAGCTAAGACGTCCATGATGTCGAATCTAGTGTTTCTTTACGTGCAGAAGATCATCGCTTGCACTGTGTTGGCATGACACGAGACGTCGGGAATCCGGATGCCTGAGATTCTCTTCATGTGGGCCATGTTGAGTGGTACCAATCTCAACTTTGCCGCTTTCTTGATGCAACAATTTAAGAGGCAAAGTTCAGAAACCACAGATGCCATTGAGATTGGTGGCATGCTCACGTCGATTGCTGCACATCTTGGCATCCCACTACGTTGGTATGGCAGTCTTTCGGGTCCTCGAGCCATCAATTTTCCAAATCTACGCCAGTCCCGGATGCTGGTCAACTGCACGGATGCTCATGTCCTGACGTTAAGGGGGGATCATTTGTTGCCCTTGCCCAACTGCCTGCTCACCACAGTTTCAGATCTCACCAACACCGACAACTGACTGTTGGATACTCCAACTTACCGTGCCGTCATTGATGCTGCAGCTAGCGAAGACGGGTTTGAGATTCCAGAGAGAGTTCAATGGGCGCAGGCTGAGTCATCCGCTCAAGCTGAAAGGAAAGCACGCACTCGGACACAGGAGGATCGCACAGACGAGCAATGGGATTCTCTCACTGACATGATGGCCAACATGAACACGGCCATCGGCTCGATGCATACAGCGATCGACACCCTGAACACAAATTATGGTGCCATGAATGCGGCCTTTCAGACTCTGCAGATGGATGTGCACACTATGCACGGAGAGGTCCATGAAATTCGAGATATGGTTAGAGGACTCCAACCGCACCCGAGTGCATATTTCCCTAGCTCCTATTATGGTGCTGGACCCAGTGCTCCGTCTACATCAGCCCGCCCTCAAAAGCCCATCTCGTCTAGCCATTCTCAGTGTGGCCCATCCCAGCATCAGATGCCTCCGCACTTGTACCCATACATGCCATTTGGCTACCCATTATATCGGCCTCCCCCGTCCTCCTGAATATGCTGTAAATGGTCCAGACACATTTACGTCTTCTTTTCAAACTTATTCTTCCTCTGAGTGTTGAATAAGTTTAGGGGGATGCGCGCTTAAGGTGTCTATACCATTTTTTATTTACCTTCTTTCTTAGTTAGTCTTTTAGCTAGTTGTTGTTTTTGTTTTTGTGTGGTTTTAGTGGTTTAGTCACCTTGGAAGAAATTTTGAGCTCATTTGCTTTTGATTTTGTTGTCTTTTGGGAACTTGTATGAACTATGTGCATAATTCATGACTTGGTAATTATGATTGAGAGAATGGGAACATATGTGATTTAATTGTCATAGTCCTGATTTGAACATGCTTGTGTTTTTGAGCTTGATAAGCATGATTAAGACTAATGTTAAGCCGTGATCTTTTCTACATATGGGGTGTTTTACCCATCTCTTTGTTTTGGTGTGTTGGTCGGACATGTTTTTGTATCTCTAGAACTTGCATGATTTCTCTTTCAAAATGTTAGTTGTGTCCGAAATTGAGAAAATGATCTTAGGCCATCTTGTTTGTAGCCATTTATCCGTATACGGTCCAAAATATACATGATTCCTTTGTGAACCTCGTTGTGCCTAATTGCCTTTTTCTTGGACTCCCTATCTGGTATTGAATTGATAAATGTGTGGAAGATAGGAGTGAAGGGAAGATGGATGATTGTGGATTGAAAAATGAAGTGATGAATGGGTTTGCTGTGTGGTTATTGTTGATTGTTGGTGCACAAAATAAATAAATAAATAAATAAGTGATGCCAACAACACAAGTAGAAAAGAATGAAAGGACTCAAAGAGTTCCCAAAAAGTGAGGTTGTGTAGAAGGAGTTGAGTTAGAAGAATTCTAGCTTGGTACTTGAATAAAGAAAAATGGGTGTTTAGTCTTGAATGGTGGAGACAAGTTGAGAGAATTGTAAATTTATGTGATCTTTACAAGGTTTTTAGTCACTTTAGCCATACATTTCCAACCCCAACCCGAAGCCTACATTATAACCTATTTAAAAGTCATTTTTGATCATTTATTCCGGCATGATTTCATTTGGTGAGTTGAGAAAGAATGCAAGCTTATGGTTGATATTTTTGCATGGTCGACACTTGATGAGTGCTTACCTTGATTTATTTGACTTGTGAGAGTTGAGGGATACACACACACCCGAGAAAAACATTGACTTAATTGTGTTTTTTGAGTTTCGAGGGCATATGTGTGGGATATGATGGGCTTTTGAGTTTTGAGCTTTCGTGATCCTTTAATTTTTGAAGTCTATATTGCTAGATTGTGAATTGTGTGCATAATTTGTCTCGTTCCTGCTTTGGATTTTGATTCTTTGTTTGAGGACAAACAAACTTCTAAGTTTGGGGGAGTTGATAAACTGAGATTTTACACTATTTTTGTTACACTTTTGTGTCGTATTTTGTATGTCTTAATTGTGTTTTATCTCAGTTTATTTGAGTTTCCCGAGTTTTTGGGAGTTGGTCGTGCTTGACGTATTTTGCAGGTTTGTGCGTCAATTGTGGATGCTTTAAAGGTTTGAAGTGAAGGTGGAGTCCTGAGAGAGTCCATGAAGAAATTGGTCGAGAAAATGGGACGAAACAAGCCGAGAAGGAAATCGCGAGTGAGCACCCGCGACCCGGTCGCGACTACAGGGTCGCGAGTCATCAAGAGGAGATGACTGCGATGTCATGACAGAGGAGTGCTGTAGAAGAAGAAAATTTGCAACCCGGGTTGCGAATATGGTCGAGGTCGTGAATTCCATGCCACGTGGCGCCACGTGCTGCCATGTGGATTCGCGGGTCGGTTTGTCGGCATTTGGGTCGCGACTCTGGTCACGAATTCAGCGGGCTTTTCCGAATCCTCCACTGTATTTTTGGGCTTTTTCTTAACTTGGTATATAAGGACTCCTTTTAGACGAAAATCAAAAATCAGTTACCATACCCTAAGATTGAAACAAAGGTTTGCTGTGGAGAAAAAGGCGTCACGAAGAACAAGACCAAGGATTTCAAGCAAGTCAAGATTCGAGGCATATTTAATCTTCCAGGTTTTATTTATTTCAATTCTTGTCTAGCCATGAACATCAGAACATAATTTCTTTTGTTTATTTTATTATGAACAATTAAACTCTAGTATTCTAGGGTTGACTCATGATTCATTTATGAAATCTTTTAATTAATTCCAATTTTTATGCTTATGATTTTTATTGCACTTTGATTATTCTTGGGTTGCATTTATTTATGTCAATTGACTGGCCATTAATTGACGTAATTTATCGTGTAGATTCATAAATCGAAAGACGAGTTTCGACACTAGAACAGAATAATTAACTTAGTAATTAACAACACTCGAGAGAGTTAAAATTACTAGGGAGAGCGTTAAACATATGGATCATTTAGGAGTCGCATGCTAGATAATAAATGGAGACATTGTTGTTTAGTGTGTGATCTACGTTCTTAATTCTCTAAGAAGAGGTGCTGAATATCAAAGTGGTTGCTTTAGTGTGATTAAAATCCCAACATAGGCATGAATATTAAATTAGTTAACAAGATGGATTAATTGATGATTGTTCAATCCTAGAATGCACATTTCTTCCTGATAATTTTCTTTGCAACTTTATCTGCTGTTGAATTTTAGTATTTTTTTTATTTAATTATTTTATTTTATTTGTTTAAAACCTCTAAATTTTGGGCAGTCTAGATAGCAGAGTTAGGATAAATAGAATAACTAGTAATTGGAATTTAAGTCTCTGTGGATTCGACCTTGTTCGCCATTATACTGGAAAACCCGCTGTACACTTGCAGTTTAGGTGGAATAAAAATACCGAACAATCATAATGTCAACTTTTAATTTATTTGATATTTTATCTTTTTTTAATATGTTTGTTGATACTCCAGACAACAAGTACCACCATCTATAAAGTAAAGTGTATTACTAATTATTAGTTGAAGTATGTAGCGACCTGAATCCGAAGGTCCAGATGCTAACGAAAACACACAACCAAAAGAGATGATATTAAAATTTTCGCAATTCAAAAATAATAATTTTCTTGGATTAATATAAATATTAGGGCAACATTTCATTTAAAATATTCAAAATATTTACTCTCACGGGCGTTTACCATTCAACAAGTCAAACCTATTCGATCATGACTAGTCAAAATTCAACAATCAGCATTTAAAATATAAAAAAGGCCACAACACTTTCAATTGTCAATAAAATAATTAAATATTTCATAGTCATAAAGTTGAAGCATAAAAATTCATACTTATCGACCACAAATTACACGTTACTATTCATGAGTGCAAATAGGACATCAAATTCAAGCGTCTCAATTGAAATCAATTCTTATCGGATTTTTACAAAAGAGTACATTTTTCCAGAAAATGAGAAATGTAACTATGCAATTTATTGAAGGTCTAAATACAACTAGTAAAATGATTTAGGCTAATTCTGAACTCATTAGAATCACTAACATATTTAGAATATAAGTTAATTTTGGTAACATATTACACACCTTCTAAAAGAAACACTTAAGTCTTATGTTCATTCTTAAAGTTTAGGCTTAACTTTGATTATTCTCAAATTATAACTCAGTATACATTTAATGAAGTTGTAGAGATCATAACACAATTTATTAAAATTTAGGACTTGACATAACAATATAGAAACCCCAACTTACACAATTCAAAGCATTTTCCCCTATTTTCTTCTTCTGTACCAGCTTCAGTATATCAACCATAGAGAGAGAGAGAGAGAGAGAGAGAGAGAGAGAGAGAGGTGAGCTTCCTTTCAAGAGTTATGGGAGAGAATGAGATAGATTATTCTAGAATATAGGAGAGGTGTTCTTTATTTTAATATATAAGGCAAATATCTAAGATATTTTACTTCAAATAAATTTCTTATTCAATTCTTTTTAATTGGGATTTAATAAATATTGGAATGGGCTACATCAAACTATAAGTAATTTGAAGAAAAACTAGGGATCTTAAAAAAAATGGGCTTCAAGATTAAAAATAAAATGGACTCAACATTGATCTTAAAATTGACCGAAAATAAATATATTCGTAAATGGGCTCAAAGGACCAGTTCTTGACCCCTAAAAATAACTCTCGTTGTTTTAATTGAGCCGACCCTAAAAATTAAAATTGGGCTCGATTTTGGTTTTGAGTATTACAAAGTATCACTTAATATGAATTCAAGTATGATCATTTATGCAATGTTTTTTTTGCTATTTATTTTTTAGATCATGACGTATAACTTTCATTTGTATCTCTACCAAGTCTTGCTCTTTACAAGATATTTTTTTTCAAATAAAAAATAACGAACTCTTAGTTTTCTTGGAAATAAAAAATCGATCGATCAACAACTAATAACATATAAGAGTCATTACATATGAAGTGAAATTTCTCTAGTAATGTACCGAAGTATCATTACTTGTGAAGTGTCTGACAAACCTCATTTTCTTTTCTTTTCTTTCCTTTGTTTTGATTTTTTGATTTTTTTATTTTTGTTAAATCTTAATTTTCTATAGAGCCCAGTGCATGGGTTCATGTTTTAGCATCGGACGAATGCATTGGGTGAGACATCAGATAAATAAATTAAATTAATTCAATTCAATTTTAGAGTTCAATAATTATATTTTAGGGTATATATTTATTTTAAAAAATGAAATTAATTCAAAAGAAACTAAATATATATTTGTTAAAAAAATGAAGAAATTAAAAAGTGAGAAAAAAGAAAAGAAAAGGAGGGGGCGTTGGGGGGGCGAGTGGCAGAGGGGAATTAGGACCGTTAAAAAAAAAGTGAGAGAAATCACCTCATGAATCAAATAAAAATCCGTCTAATATAAAAGATTCATTACACGATCTCACACAAGCATACTTCGTTTAAAATGGGTATAGAACTTTTTCTTACTTGAACAAAATGCATGCATGCAAGGGAAGTCACCCAGTTAATTAATATAGTTAATTTGTTTAGGAATATATTTAGAAGAATTATTCCACATATAAACAGAATCATTTATGTCCACATGCATGCTAACCTAGAATTCATAATGGCCCGCCTTCGTAACATGCAAATGAATATGAATTTGTTAAATATATAATACATCATTTAATAATATAATTAGACGAACTCAAAATACTATATGGCGTGGTGTATTATAATTAATGATAAAAGTAAAGGATTTGTGTGCACTACGTGCACCATTAAATATTGTGATCGGGTTAATGGGTTGATCGGTTAATGCTAGAAAAAAATGCACGTTGACCCGGCTGACGCTCAGTTGTTTCGTGCTCAAAATAAATTTGTAACTCCTGTGCCCACAACGAGCGTAGCTATCTCATGAGTACGATCAATCGATCCCATAAAGAGCTATTGTGATTTCACCTTAGAGTAATCAATCACTAAAGGGGTTTGATTGTGTTGTCACCTTACTGAATCTGCGAAATAAGACTAAAGAAAATATCAAATAATAAAAGTTCCGGTATTTGAACTATAATTTGGTTTAAGTTTAAACTACTCGATCATGGGCATACCGATTTTCATGCATTAATAAGTCACTCAGTTATGGAGACTGGATTCCTCTCTACGTCTCTTTATTCATCCTTTCATTTTAGGTTTAAAAGCGATTCCTCGTCAAGTAAACCCCTAACCTATCACCCATCCCCCGGCTCCCCAAAGAGATGTAAATGAATAGACTGTAGTGTGTCCTAGATGAAGTTTGTTGTGTTTATCGATTTCTCGTTTACCCACAACAACCCACCGATTCTCTAATTACTATTTGAATCAACACACAGTCACTATTCGCCATTTCAATTAATAGTGGTGTGCCCTCTATGTCTAACAAGTGATCAGCCACATTGAGCATTTTAGACACACACTCACATGGAATAAGGACAAGAATTGGCAGAAACCTTTCATGCATTAATATGCCCATTAGGGCTCACGAGTCCAGTTTTTACTTAAATCATTTCTTATCGTTCAAACACCATAATTAAAAATCTAGCCATGCATGCTAGATAAAATTAAACTTGCATAAATAATAAAAGACATAATTAAAGGAAAACTTACTTAATTAATAAGCAAAATACTCAACTCCAACATTGAGCATTAAAAATGTTCGTAAATCCCAAAGGCATAGCCTATTGGATTGTTTTGTTGCCTTCATAGCTTACAAAAATAAAACGATAATTTAAAATGCAGAAAATGAAATATTGTAGCAGTGTTTTCGAACTCTATTTCCAGAAAATAGAACTTGTTTAAATTGATACATTTCTGAATTTAAATTCCCCCACATGAGGGTCTTCAACTACAATCCGGGTCTGGCGTGCCTTCTGCAACTGACTGGATAAGCCTTATCCAGTTTGTTGATCAAATTCCTAACTGATTTCCAAAAATTCTGCAGGTGCCCATTTCAGGCCTTTGGTCGAGTCTGCACGAGCAATGTGGGCACGACATCATCTAGTCAGCTTCATCCTTGGCATTGTGCCCATTCTGCTTCCCGAATATAAGATGAATGCTGAAGAAGTTCCATGTGCCTCTAAGTGATGTTTATGGCGTTAAGATATGCTTGAATAATTACGCATAAAATTCCTCTTTCGCTAGACTCCACCTCTGAAATGCCCTTAACCACAACCTGGTTCTTTTCGACTAAAAAACAGACTAAAAATGACATTTATATCGAATAAAATGCCCATAAAAATACGAAATAAATGGTGTAACGCCCCGGTCCCGAAAGACCATAGAAGTGAGCGCCACGGAAGTGGGGATTAAGAAGAGGGGAAAGAAAGGGGATTTCGAGCATGATTCTCAATGAACGATTCCAAATTAGTTCAATAATAGAGTACGATCATCGTAACAAATTCAGAGTTATGTATATATATATCCAAAACATGAGTTTTTGCTCTTGCGGAAGCTATGATATATCAAAAGAAATAATACGATGATCAGAGATTAAGACTAGCTAAGACAACAGGTTAGCTACAAAAGTACACATATAAGCCCTATCGCAGCTCATCGTCTTCACGCTCCAGCTCATTGTCCTGAAAAACATTTGAGAAAATATTTGGGCTGAGTACTAATGTACTCAGTGGGTTTTCTGAGAAAAATCGAGTTCTCAAAACCATTTGATAAAATAATTATCTGTGAGTATGCAGATGAATTTTAGAAGGTTTTGTAAAGGAAAATGTATCTAAGTTCATCAAAACGTTTTACATGAATGTGTTTACTTGTAAACCCTGAAGTGAACCTTGATCCATCAGTAAACCCTGAAATGGACCCACTCACCAGTAAATCCGGAAGTGAGCTAAGTATGACACCCGCAACCACAACTACATCATCATGCGTAATTACCGAGTAAACCCTCAAGGTAATTAAAAGTTCTTTTAGCTGAGAACAGCAAGGGATTGGGTGCGACTCAAACCAAGCAAGACTGTAGCTACTCACATTGACACAACGTTGGTATATGAGACTCCAACAACCACATCAAGCAGAATCAATCATTTTACACAGATAATCATATATGCACATTTGTTTCAAAATGAGCTTAATAACTCAAACATAGCATTTTGAGAAAGATAGTATACGCCCATATTTTGACTATAATAGTCGAAGCTTTTCAATTTCTACGGAATCGAGCAACACCACAATGATTACGTCTTACGGAAAATGATCTACAAACATCAAAATTCATCTTAGAACCTCCACAAGGATAAGACTCTCGCAATTACATAGTTTCTCATGCTCTTTGGTTAAATCGACCCAAGTTAAACCTTAATAGCTTAGCAATTGCCTACCCCGACAACCAATAATGACTCAAAACTCAACAATACTAATTCACATAAATGAGACTCAACAACATCATAGACCCATAGGAGTTTATTAAAACAAAAGGACCCTTTTAAAACATATTTATCTCATTCGAGCATAAATCGAACACTTGGCGTGCGATTATAAATGACACAATTTAAATCCATCGTTAGAACCGATCTTAGCCCAACGTTCCTCTCAACTCTAGCTATTAACTGATAAGGACACTCCTTAGCATCATCCGAGGAGTTAAAAGATGCTTTTAAAATTGATTTCGAACAAAGGCGATTTGAAAACTGAAAATTTGTTGAGCAATCTGCACAACAAATGATTTCGATGATTTATCAAAATTTACTCAAGAAGAATTAAGGACTGAGACATATACCATTGGAAAGCTACGGAAGTCTAGTTTCTGGAAAAATTTACGGTGACTCAATCCGACGTCTAACGAGGGAGTCATGCTCGTTTTACTAAAGGGCGGCGAATCTGCCAAACACACAGTGCGCGGGCGCACGCGCCCCCGCGGCGGTGCCCTTGCGCACCGCGCGCTCGCGCTCCTCCCTATGGCGGCGCCCTTGCACGCTCTCGTGTGGATCTGAGGCCGAGAACAAGGATAGTCGCCATGAAAGCTCGATACTCAAGCTTTCAACTCAACAAACCATAACTAACATGCTTTGAATTATAAACAAACTACAACAGCATGCTATCTCAACAAGCTTTTGCAACACAAACATATATATATATATATATATATATATATATATATATATATATATATATATATATATATATATATTTCACGCAAACCTAGAACATATATCTATATAACTACTAGTTTTTAAAATACATCTCAAAGAACAAAGGAGAAAAGTTGGAAGGAGGTTGAAGGAGATGGCATGACTGAACGAAGCTTCCAACGTCGACGCCGAACACCGCAAAAGAATGCTGAAGAACGGCTAGAACAAGCTGACTTCGGCTCTCTCTCTTCTTTGAATATTTGTGTGTGGAAATGAAGAAGAAGAAGAAGAAGAAGAAGAAGAAGAAGAAGAAGAAGAAGAAGAAGAAATGAATGAAGAAGAAAGGAAAGGCAGCTGTGTTTTGATCTCTCTCTCTCTCTCAAAATAGTTTTTTTTTAGTAGAAAATGAAAAGTAGAAGAAAGCTATCGAGTTGGTAGATAGGGTATGGTGAAAGACATTGGGGCATGGCTCCCCTTTTTGGGTGACGCGATGACACATATCGGGTTTTAATTACCCGCTATTCGGTTATCGTGATATTTTCCGTATCCGGAAAAATCTCAAATTGGACCGAAACAGATGAAATGATTCATTAATTTTTAAAACCATAGATTAAATACATTTTCTCAAATACTTTAAACACGCTAAGTGACACAAATCGATAAATCAATTAATACTCATATTAAATATATTTCGATTCTCATCGATACGACACATCGCAAGTTCGGTTAAACCATCGAATTACGGAAATTTTAAAATGACGCGACTCCCATAGTCTATAATTGCAATTAATTATACACAAAAAGGTTCGGGGGCACTACATACTCCCCTTCTCAAAAGGAATTTCATCACGAAATTCAAGCATCCTGAAACATCTCGGGATACTTCAGTTTCATCGAGCACTCAAGCTCCCATGTTGCCTCGTTTCGGTCATGGTGATTTCATTGCACAAGCACCAATGAAATCTCCTTATTTCTCAAGACTTGGACCTTTCGGTCGATAATCATGCGCGGCTTCTCTTCATACGACATGTCAGGTTGCAATACAAAATTATCATCTCGAATCACGTGCTTAGGATCGAACACGTATTTTCTTAGCATCGATACATGATAAACGTCATGTGCTTGGGATAAATTCGGTGGCAACGCAATCCGATAAGCAACATCACCAATTTTTTGCAGAATTTCGAATGGACCAATAAACCTTGGTCGCAACTTTCCACGTTTCCCAAATCTCACAACACCACGTGTTGGAGATATCTTAAGAAACACCTTATCACCAACTTGAAATTGCAAGTCGGTCCTTCTTTTGTCAGCATAAGACTTCTGATGATCTTGTGCTTCTTTCATCCTTGCTTGAATTTGATCGATGTTTTCAGTGGTCATTTGCACAATTTCTGGCCCCAAAATTCTGCGTTCTCCAACCTCATCCCAATATAAGGGCGATCAACATTTGCGTCCATACAAAGCCTCGTATGGCGCCATTTTGATGGTGGATTGATAATTATTATTATACGCGAACTCCACCAATGGCAATATGTCCTCCCAACTGGTGTTTCCATCAAGCACAACTCCTCGAAGCATGTCTTCTAGAATTTGAATTGTTCTTTCCGATTGGTCATCAGTCTGAGGATGAAATGCTGTGCTGAAATTTAGTCTCGCGCCCATCGCCTCTTGAAGGCTTTTCCAAAATCTTGACATGAATCGGGTATCACGATCCGACGTGATAGAAACTGGAATCCCGTGCAATCTAATAATGTCTCTCATATAGATTTGAGCCAACCTGCTCAAATCTGTCATGGACTTTATTCGAAGAAAATGCGCTGACTTTGTCAGTCGATCCACGACAACCCAGACTACCATGTTCCCTTTTATCGACCTCAGTAAACCAACCATGAAATCCATCGTGATATGCTCCTATTTCTATTCAGGGATCTCTAAAGGTTGCAACAAACCTGAAGGTTGTTGATGAACGGCTTTCACTTGTTGGCACATCAAGCATCTTTCCACAAATATTGCTATTTCTCGTTTCATGTTGCTCCACCAAAAACTCTGCTTCAGATCTTTATACATTTTTGTACTCTCAGGATGGACAACATACGGAGTATTATGAGCTTCCCTCATAATCTCCAACTTCAATTAATTCGTCAACATTTGGAACACACAGTCGATCACGAAACATCAATGTTCCGTCATCGGCTTCCTTGAACTCCCTCGGTTCGCCACTCTTGATCTTTTGCCAGATTTTCTCCAAACCTTAAAATCTTTTGGTTGTGCTTCAATGATTCTTGCTCGTATGTTCTAATTAGTTCGAAGCTCACTTTTATCTTCATCTTCAACTTCTTTCGACTTCCTCATCTTCCTGGGACGTACTTCGTGATGCATCTCAATCTTAAGTTCTCGTCGCAATCATCTCTTTTCCTCAAGGTGGTATTCTAACTTCATGGCTCCTGCTGGTGATCATCATCGCTTGCAAGCATAATGATCGCACGTCTAGACGTTGACTGCATGCTCGGAACTTACTTGCTAACATTTCTTAGATCGCCTTTAACACAATGAGCTGAGAAATTAGTTTAGAACTACGCGTCCTAACCTTGGAGAGCACTAACTGGCACTACTTGGATTCTACTTCCTACTGAAAAATACCACTACTCACTTCTTCAACAATGACTAAAAGAAATACAGCCATATACTCTATGTTCTATTCCAAGATCCACACTCGAGTTCTACGAGCGAAATTAAAGGGAACAAATACCTCTGAGTGAGGACTTTGTTTGATTAATAACTTTTAACAAGATCAAAGGCTATAAAAGATATAACACTTTGTTATATATGCCAAAAATATTACCTTTTCAGAGGACTTATAACTCGAAGGGTTTTTTTTTTGCACATCACAAGGATATGGAAGAAAATCAACGGTTAGCAATCTAAGAACCGTGCTGAAATATTTTTAGAAAGATATCAGCATAGCCTAACAAAGAAGTGCTATTACTGATTTTTTATGATCAAAGAGTATCATCCAACAAGATTACAAATTATCCAAGAGGATTAATCAAAAAATTTCAAATGATATAATTGAAAATTTTCAAACGATATGAAGCTATTGAAGGGAGATTGATTTAATTGACAAGAGAAATGAATAAATCGATTCAGAATGAGAATGAATAAATTGATTCTATTGACAAGAGAATGAATAAATAGACTCATCAAAACTTCATATCATACTGAAACTCTCAATCTATCGAACACTAGGTCTATCTTCTTAACGATCTTCTTTGGGTTCTCTTCTTTCTTTCTTGATAAGTGCACTAAGAATGCTCGACACTCACCCTTTTGAATCATTTTCATCGCTTTCAGCATTTATATGATGGGGATCGCGCTTCCCATTCTTGTTCCATAAAACTTTGTCTCGGCTCCACCCGGCTTTTGGAGTATAATCTCCCCTTCTTGGCATCGAATCGTGGCACATTCTTTGGTCAGTTAGTCCATACCGAAAATAATATCGAAGTCTCACATCTCAAGTACATAGAGACTGACTGTGAAACTCTTTTCACCTATAAGCACATCTAGGTTCTGGCACATGCAATCAGACAAAAATGTTCGCCCTGAAGGAATGCTTATGGCTAAAGGTTCTTTTGCTAACTCAGGTTCAAGATTCATACACTTACAGACACTTCTAGAGATGAATGAATGCGAATCTCCAGTATCAAACAAGGTAAGCACGTGTACATCACATACTGATCATACCTGCTAAGTTTTCAGGATTCCGGGCAGCCTCCTGCTGATTCAGCGCATATGCTCGGGCCTGTTGAGGTGCTCCCTGATTCTGGTTCTGGTTTTTCTGAGGCCTCTGGTTTCCTCGGTTGTTGCCATTGCCTTGACCACCTCCCCCATGTGGTCCCTGTTGTCTCTAGTCTGGCGCTTCTGACTTTTGCTAACACCAAGTAGCAAAGTGACCCGGTTGGCCACAACGGTAGCATGTAAGACACTTTCCAAAATGGTTTTTATGGCAGGTGGCACACTACGGTGCATAACCTTGGTAGCCCTAAGGCCCCGCTGCCACATTCCCTTAGCCAGCCGGCCTTTGTCCATAGCCTACTCCGCCCTGATAATTGGGCTGGAAACTCTTTTTCTAGTGCCCATGCTGAGGACTTTCCCATTTTCGCTTTCCCTTGGGGTCAGCCGTAGGCGGATGAGACTCTGACCCATTCAAGCCTCCCTGCATCGCCTCAATGCTCAATGCCCAGCCGAAAAACTAGCCATAACTAGCTCCGTCTTTCCCGACTAGAGCAGTCCCGATCTTAGGCCTCAGTCCCATACAGAACTTTTCAATTAGTTTCTCTTCGGTATCTACTATTTAAGGCGCATATCTCGAAAGTCTATTGAATTTCAGGTCGTAGTCGGCCACAGAGCACCTGTTTCAAATTCCAGAACTCGTTCACCTTCTGGTGCTGATAGTGAGCTAGAATATATTTCTGGTACAGAATGGACTTGAAATCTTCCTAAGTGAATATCTCCCACTCGTCATCGGGAATCGTTCATCTCACTAACTCCCACCAGAAGTTAGCATCATCTACTAGCTGGTATAGCGCACAGGCTATCTTTTTCTGGTCATCACAATGGAGAAATCCAAAGATTTTCTCCAAATCACGGACCCATCTCTCAGCCACGAGTGGGTCACCTTCCCCATTGAACACCGAAGGATTATGATGTCGGAATTCAATTTCGATTCGTGGTCCTTGGACCGGCGGCTCCACCGGCACCTCCGACACCGCTAGATTAACGTTTCTCGGTCTTCTTTCCCTCAGAGGCATCCTGCACTAACCGAGTTCCAATAAGTATCATGATCATAAAGATCATTACGTATTGTAATTCAATTGATCGATAAAGAATCTCTCCGGTATAACCTCTCTGTTGATCCCAAATACGCATGATCTAAACCGATACACGCTCAATGAATCAAGAAGTCTCATAAAATGGCCTATGTTAAGCAACTATAGGCTAGATTCATCTATGTTCTCTAAGACATACCATACTGCTCTATCCGAGCATACCAATAATCAGATTCCAACAATCAAAATATACAATAACATGAATCGAATCATTAGAGCCTCCCCGCCCATAAAATCAATTAGAAATCTTCAAAAGGTCACGTCATACAGAATCCAAGAATCATGGCATCCCTGCCAACAGTTAAACGTATATGGCCCACATACCAACATGAATACGCACAAATGACACTCATGCCCACATAATCATAAAAATGGCTCACCCGCCAAATTTAAACATATTTGACTCACTCGTCAAAATTAAACATAAATGTGGTTATCCTACCACATAGAATCACGTATATGACCTACCCGTCAATATACAATACAAGTTCCGGCTTATCCGCCAATTTTAAAGCATCATTCAGCTTTTTCGCCGATATCTAACACATGTATATGACTAAACCGCCAGTATGCAATCACATATATGGCTAAACCGCCAACATCAAATATATATACGGCTAAACCGCCAGTATATAATCACATTTATGGCTAAACCGCCATTATCAAACATATATACGGTTAAACTGCCAGTATATAATCACATTTATGGCTAAACCGCCATTATCAAACATATATATACGGCTAAACTGCCAGTATATATTAGCATAACTCACAATTGTATCCAAATAACAATGAATCATTTCATAATATCCAAATAAACAACGCATATCATAATTGTCAATTATCTTATATTCCAAACTCATAAAACATGCGTAGAGACGAGTTGAGGGCTTATCAAATAATAACCAAAGACTCAACAAGGGAACAAACAAGATGACCCAGCAGGCTGCAGAGTTGTAGACCTGCTCTGATACCAATCTGTAACGCCCCGGTCCCGAAAGACCATGGAAGTGAGTGCCACGGAGGTGGGGATTAAGAAGAGGAGAAAGAAAGGGGATTTCGAGGATGATTCTCAATGAACGATTCCAAATTAGTTCAATAATAGAGTACGATCATCATAACAAATTTAGAGTTATGTATATATATATCCAAAACATGAGTTTTTGCTCTTGCGGAAGCTATGATATATCAAAAGAAATAATACGATGATCAGAGATTAAGACTAGCTAAGACAACGGGTTACCTACAAAAGTACACATATAAGCCCCATCGCAACTCATCGTCTCCATGCTCCAGCTCATTGTCCTGAAAACATTTGAGAAAATATTTGGGCTGAGTACAAATGTACTCAGTGGGTTTTCTAAGAAAAATCGAGTTATCAAAAGCATTTGATAAAATAATTATCTGTGAGTATGCAGATGAATCTTAGAAGGTTTTGTAAAGGAAAATGCATCTAAGTTCATCAAAACGTTTTACATGAATGTGTTCACCAGTAAACCCTGAAGTGAACCTTGATCCATCATTAAACCCTGAAATGGACCCACTCACCAGTAAACCCTGAAGTGAGCTAAGTACGACACTCGCAACCACTACTACATCATCATGCACAATTACTGAGTAAACCCTCAAAGTAATTAAAGGTTCTTTTAGCAGAGCACAGCAAGGGATTGGGTGGACTCAAACCAAGCAAGACGGTAGCTACTCATATTAACACAGCGCTGGTATATGAGACTCCGACAACCAAAGCAAGCAGAACGAATCATTTTACACAGATAATCATATATGCACATTTTTTTCAAAATGAGCTTAATAACTCAAACATAGCATTTTGAGAAAGATAGTATACGCCCACATTTTGACTATAATAATCGAAGCTTTTCAGTTTCTACGGAATCGAGCAACACCACAATGATTACGTCTTACGAAAAACGATCTACAAATATCAAAATTCATCTTAGAACCTCCACGAGGTCAAGACTCTAGCAATTACATAGTTTCTCATGCTCGTTGGTTAAATCGACCCAAGTTAAACCTTAATAGCTTAGCAATTGCCTACCCCAACAACCAATAATGACTCAAAACTCAACAATACTAATTCACATAAATAAGACTCAACAACATCATAGACCTATGGGAGTTTATTAAAATAAAAGGACCCTTTTAAAACATATTTATCTCATTTGAGCATAAATCGAACACTTGGCGTGCGATTATAAACGACACAATTTAAATCCATCGTTAGAACCGATCTTAGCCCAAGGTTCCTCTCAACTCTAGCTATTAATTGATAAGGACACTCCTTAGCATCATCCGAGGAGTTAAAAGATGCTTTTAAAATTGATTTCGAACAAGGGCGATTTGAAAACTAAAAATTTATTGAGCAATCTGAACAACAACTGACTTTGATGATTTATTAAAATTTACTCAGGATGAATTAGGAACTGAAACATATACCATTGGAAAGCCATGGAAGTCTAGTTTCCTGCAAAATTTACGGTGACTCAATCCGACGTCTAACGAGGGAGTTATACTCGTTTTACTAAAGGGTGACGAATCTGCCAAACACACAGTGCGTGGGCGCGCTACTATGTGCGGCAGCGCCTTTGCACCATGCGCGGGCGCACGCGCCCCCGCGGCTGTGCCCTTGCGCACCGCGCGCTCGCGCTCCTCCCCGTGGCGGTGCCCTGGCACGCGCTCGGATCTGAGGCCGAGAACAACGATAGTCGCCATGAAAGCTCGATACTCAAGCTTTCAACTCAACAAACCATAACTAACATGCTTTGAATTATAAACAAAACACAACAACATGCTATCTCAACAAGCTTTTTCCACACAAACATATATATATATATATATATATATTTCACGCAAAACTGGAACATATATCTATATAACTTCTAGTTTTCGAAATATCTCTCAAACAACAAAGGAGAAAAGTTGGAAGGAGCTTGAAGGAGATGGCACGACTGAACGAAGCTTCCAACGTCGACGTCGAACACCGCAAAAGAATGGTGAAGAATGGCTAGAACAAGCTGGCTTCGGTTCTCTCTCTTCTTTGAAAATTTGTGTGTGGAAATGAAGAAGAAGAAGAAGAAGAAGAAGAAGAAGAAGAAGAAGAAGAAGAAAGGAACGAAGAAGAAAGGAAAGGCAGCTGTGTTTTGATCTCTCTCTCTCTCTCGATTTTTTTTTAGTAGAAAATGAAAAGATGAAGAAAGCTATCGAGTTGGTAGATAGGGTATGGTGAAAGACGTGGGGGGGTATGGCTCCCCTTTTTGGGTGACGCGATGACACATATCGGGTTTTAATTATCCGCTATTCGGTTATCGTGATATTTTTCGTATCCGGAAAAATCTCAAATTGGACCGAAACAGATGAAATAATTCATTAATTTTTAAAACCATAGATTAAACACATTTTCTCAAATATTTTAAACACGCTAAGTGACACAAATCGATAAATCGATTGATACTCATGTTAAATATATTTCGATTCTCATCGATACGACACATCGCAAGTTCGGTTAAACCACCGAATCACGGAAATTTTAAAATGACGCGACTCACATAGTCTATAATTGCAATTAATTATACACAAAAAGGTTCGAGGCACTACAAATGGACTTATCACCAGCCAATCTACAAAAAAAAAAATTAAAATTGATATCAATTGTAATACTAAAAAATATCACTAAAAAACTCAAAAGTATTACTTTGTATCCTCAAAAAAAATCGTTAGGAAAAAAAAAGTAACAAAAAAAAATCTCAAAATCAGTATCAACTGTAACACTAAAAAATATCACTCAAAATTCAAAAAATATCATTTATAACCTAAAAAAATATCATCTATTTTACTATTTTTCTTTTTATGCGAGTTGACTGATCAACACGTGTTGACCCGCATGTAACCCGGTCAACGGGTGCAAGTTTCTACCATGATAAAAATATTCAAAATATTTATGTTATGTGATATGATATATCCCACGCATTAATTAACATGCCATCATTGTCCAAATAGTTTGGGTGTATATCTCAGGGTAATGACTTTTGTTGATATAGTCAAATCCTTCAATATTAATATCTAATAAAATAATATTTTTATAAAAGTAATATTTGTTTAGTTTTGACTTGGGCGAATTTGTTAAAGTACGTAAAAGAATAATAATTTGTTTGAAAAATACATTCTTAAATAAGGTAAAGTTTTAAATAGTCATTTTAATTTAGTAAAAATTGTGTCTAGTAATTATTTAAAATGTATACACACACACACATATATATATAGTCATTTGAATAAAATAATCCTCTGTCGTGCAACAATACAAAATTGTAATACGGCACGAATACACTTAGTTAGAGCTGTAAACGAAATTGTTCTTTTTTTATTATTTTATGTATTCTATTTTTTTATATATGAGATTGATAGTGTTTACTTTTAAAAATGTTGTTCTTAATAGTTGAATGTGTGTTTGCATCCTGGGATTTATGATTTGGGACAATTTTTATTAATCGGTTTTTTTGATGGAAAAATAAACACGGGTCTACGGTGCTTGTTTGTAAAATTAAAAATCAGAACTACAAAGTTGTTGCTTGTTTGTTAACGATTTTAACAAATTTGTGTTTTAGTTTTGCATTTAAAACACAATCTGGGGGGGGGGGGATGACAGAAAATCATATCAATAAATCATTGGTGTTAATTTGCTTTTTTGGTTCCATGTGAATGATGGAAATTTTCATTTGTATAATTCCTTGATTTAACAAGTTTTTTTTTATTATTCTTAGCTACTGTTTGAACTGTGGGACATTTGTCCAAATGTGCTGAAGACATAAATCTTATTTTTAATATTAGCAAATATTAAAGTTGACATTAACATTTATGTATTAATGTTAGCATGCAAATCATTTTTAATATGTTATAGAATATTAGGAGGGGCCATAACAAATTTGTTGTGTTGTATTCTATTTGAAAGGGATCGGATAGCAAAATTTAATTATATCGTTAGCAAAATGTGATATTATTTTTAGCCAATTTATTTTTAGTTTTGCATTTAGAACACAACAGGGGAAAATATGACAGGAAATCATATTAATAAAACCTTGGAGTAAGTTAATTTACTTTTTTGGTTCTATATCAATGATGAAATTTTTCATTTGTATATTTCCTTGATTTAACAAGTTCTTTTATTCTTGGCTATTGCTTGAACTGTGAGACATTTGTCCAAAAGTGGTGAAGACATGAAATTTAATTTTTCTTATTAGCAACTGGTAAAGTTGAAATTTGCATTTCTAGCATTAACTATTAGAAAATCATTTTTAGTATGTTATAGAATAGGGATAAGTGCCAAATTGGCAACTGAACTTATTTGGGGGCTCAATTGGGTCACTACAACTTTTTTGGGCTCAATTTGGACAAGCTTCTAAAATCCACAATTTCGGGATTTCAAATCCCTAATTCAAGGAAGATCAAGGCCATATTTCACCTTGGATCAATCCTACGCCGCCGAGCTGTGTACGAGGTGTCCGCAGTCGGGCGGCGATCAGAACCTCTTCCCGTTGGACTTCATCTCTCCGGAAACCTTCAACAACGCTTACTTTAAGAATCTGCTGAGCTTCAAGAGCCTCTTGAATTACAACCAAGTTCTTCTCACCAAGAATCAAGAATCGCTCGAGCTCGTGAAGAGGTATGCTGAGAGCAATGCAGTTTGCAGAATCAATGGTGAAGATGGGGAACATGATCTCCATTGACAGGCCGTAGAGGAGAGATCAGGAATAATTGAAGAAAGATGAACTCTTAGAAGAAGGCATTTTTTTCATTTCTCTCTCATCAAGAATTAATGAGTCATATATGTTGTTGTGTTTGATAATTTTATTTGTTTTTCAATCTTTGTTATTCTATTTATTGTCTTTCACTTTCTTAATTTCTCTTGATTATTAGGAAATTGTATTATTGTTTGTGTATGAGGGTTGTATCATTGTTCGGTGGAATGTAATTTCTATTTTTTTCGAAAAATCAAGGCCTTTCAAACCACCCTAACTGCAGAATTAGGGATTTGAAATCCCCAAATTGTGGATTTTAGAAGTTTGGGTCGGGTTTTTGAATTGAGAGTGGGTCGGGATATGGGTTAGCATGGGGGTCGGGTAAAAAAATTATCAAAACGACGTCGTTTTTTGTTCACTTAACGGAGCCCATTAGGGCTCCGTCATGCGGTGGCCCAATTGAGCCAATTTTAACAATGCGGTGGCCTAATTGATCCCAAAAAAAATTATAGTGACCCAATTGAGCCCCCCAAATAAGTTCAGTGGCCAATTTGGCCCTTATCCCTATAGAATATTAGTAGGGGCGATAACAAATTTGGTGTATTGTGTTCTATTTTGAAAGGGATAGTAAAATTTAATGGTATCGTTAGTAAAATTTAATACTATCGTTAGCAAATTTATTTTTAGTTTTGCATTTAAAACACAACAGGGGAAAAATATGGCAGAAAATCATATCAATAAAACATTGATGGTAATTTGTTTTTTTTGGTTATGTGTCAACAATGAAATTTTTAATTTGTATATTTCCTTGATTTAACAAGTTTTTGATTCTTAGCTATTGCTTGAACTGTGGGATATTTGTCCAAATGTGCTGAAGACACAGAACTTATTTTTAATATTAGCAAATGTTAAAGTTGTCATTAGCATTTCTGTATTAACTATTAGCAAATCATTTTTAATATATTATAGAATATTAGGAGGGGCGATAACAAATTTATTGTATTGTGTTCTATTTTGAAAGGGATAGCAAAATTTAATAGTATCGTTAGCAAAATTTAATATTATCGTTGGCAAATTTATTTTTAGTTTTGCATTTAAAACAGTACAGGGAAAAAATATGGCAGAAAAGCACATCAATAAAATATTGGTTTTAATTTACTTTTTTGATTCTGTGTCAATGATGAAAATTTTCATTTGTATATTTACTTGATTTGATAAGTTTTTGATTCTTAGTTATTGCTCGAACTGTGAGACATTTGTCCAAAAGTGCTGAAGACATGAAAATTGTGTGTAAAGTTAGCAAATGTTAACATTGTCATTAGCATTTCTAATATTAACCGTTAGCAAATCATTTTAAATATGTTATAGAATATTAGGAGGGATGGTATCAAATTTATTATATTGTTTTCAATTTTGAATGTGATAGCAAAATTAATGGCATCGTTAGCATATTTTTGTTTTACATGTGTATTTTAAACACAACCTGCATGGGAAAAAATGACAGAAAATCATATCAATAAAACTTTGATGCTTGCATTTTTGGTTCTGTGTCAACGATGAAATTTTTCATTTGTATATTTCCTTGATTTAACAAGTTTTTGACTCTTAGTTATTGCTCGAATTGTGGGACATTTGTCTAAAGTACTGAAGACATGAAATTTGTGTTTAAAGTTAGCAAATGTTAACGTTCTCATTAGCATTTCTATTATTAATTGATAGCAAATTATTTTTTAATGTGTAATAGACTATTAGGAGCGGTGATAGCAAATTTGTTGTATTGTATTTTATTTTGAATGGGATAGCATGATAGCAAATGTTTCTAGGTGTGTTATATGACTTTTATGCATTAGGCAATGCATATAAACACATTATATATACAACGTCTCTGCAATTGTTGATATGTGTCAATAATATTGCTAGATATACTAACACATTTTGCTAATATATATTTAACATTATTGTTGCTAAATGTGTAAAGAAATATTTTATAGAGAAAAAATCTAATTATTGTCATATTAATATAATATGGGTTAATAAACATAATATCATAATAGTTATATAATGAAAATAATTAATTATATATACATAAAAAATTCATTGTTAAAAAAACTATTGGTGAGAAGAAATATTAAACGCTCATTTCATAGTAAGAAAAAATAAAGTAAGAAAAGAGGGAAACGGAAAATCAGTTATAGAGAAAAAATAGTAAGAAAATTCACCAAAAATAAAGTAGCCCAAGAACAAAAAAAAAATCGACAAATATAGATGGAATGAAAATTGGAAAGGCTTTGGAGGGGATGTTCTATAGAATGGCTTTCAATTTTTTTGTAAAATAAAAAGAAAAGGAAAAATGGAAATACCATGAAATAAGGGATATGATAATCTAGATAGTTGTTCAATTACTAACATATCCTCAACTTAATACAATTATACAAAATTTGCGATTTTTACCCCATTTTTTGTGATCAATCTAGACCATGAAAAATAAATGAATGAGTGGTTTAGATTAGTTCCTACTTCCTACATGGGACTTTGGTTCTCATTTGAACTCTAGTATATATATAGAGCCATTTGAACAAAATAATGCTCTGTCGTGCAACAATACAAAATTGTAATACTGCACGAATACACTTAGTTAGAGCTATAAACAAACCGAATCGAACCGAACACAGAGCACCTTGATACTCGAGCTCGGCTTATTAAGGAATATTTAAGCTCGGGCTAGGCTCGAGATTTTTTCCACTTATTTAAGCTCGGCTCGATAAATATTTGTTATGTTCGAACTCAGTTCAAGCTCGACTCATGAAATGCTCGAAAATTTATTAAATGAGCCTGAGCTCGAAAATTCAAACATGCAAACATCGCATAAAATGATAAACCACTATTGCATGCTAAAACAACATTATAAGCATAATAATTAAAACCAACTATCATGGCATATTTCTCATGTTGCTTCATGTGATAAATTTAGAAAGACAGCTTCGAGAAATCTGGACATGGCCATCATTTACAACCGCCGCATCGTCGAAACCTTAGCTCCAATTAAGGTTTCGAGACGTGTTCGGATGTCCTTTCTTTACTGGGTTGCTCCACTTTCCTTCTTTGAGTCGATTTTCTATCTTATTCAATATAGAATATCTATCCCAAAAGAAAATTTCTAATATATCTAGAATAATAAGAAAATAAAAATTACAATTAAATAAGAGATTTTCGAAAATCACTATTAGGGTTAACAATTTATTTTTCCTATTACATTAAAACAACATGATAAAATAAATAGCCTAGACCTAATCCATATATTTTCTTATGGATTAAAAAAAATCACGTAGCCTAAATTTGCCACACCCCATGTGAAGGTATCTGTCTACAAACGTTCACAACAATGTTCACGAACATTGTAGGATAAAGTTCACAATAATGTTCAAGAACATTATAATGAACTTAATGTAATTGCAGAAAGTAAAGCACACAACAGATTGGTAACCCTATTCGGTCAATTGATCTACGTCTGGAGGACTTGTCAATTTTGAGAGAAACAATCTACTACTCTGATGTATTGTTTACTTGGGATCTTACATGCATCTAACCTCACATCACTCATAACCCTTTCTACCTAAACACCCTCTTTCGATGGATTAAACTATGAGCTCCCTTCATAGCCTGGATTTCAATCTATCTAGTTTCCACAAATATTCTCTCCTGAGAACCATTTGATAGTGTATGTAAAGTGTTCCAATACATGAAGACTAGAACATTAATCTCTAACCTAACAATGACAACCGAAATCTATGTGGTTCTTAAACACTTTGGAGCTCTTGCGCAAATAGATAACTTCAGTGCAAATAATCATTCGGTGTATGTCTTTCTAGTAGGTCTGTATCCAAGGCTATTTATAGATGAACAACATTGCTTTTACAAGGAAATAGAAATCCTAAAATCCTATTCTGAAACTGAAAAGAAACTTTTCATATAGGAACTAAACCCTAGGACTTTTGTAACACCCGAGATATTTATTATATTAGACATTTAATAAGTTTAATAATGTATAAAAATAAAGAAAATACAGTCATTATATTTTCTAGTCAATATTTATTAACTTATGTCTAGAATGATAGAACTCGATTTTATTAGAACATCCAAGTGGAAATTAGGCTTGTATTACGAAAGGAGACGTCAAGAGAATTATTTTAACAACAAGATCGACTAAAATGGGTTTCAATTGATTCTCCAATTGAATTTATTTCACTAACACATTTTGAGCCCATCTTGTTCTATTTTGGCCAAATCCCCAAGGCCCATCAAGCTCTTTAATTGGGAGCCAACATGTAGATAAAGAGGTGTCTTGGATAGACAACGGTTTTGGAACTGTTGTAAAATTACAATGGTTTTGGAACCGTTGTCTATGTGCGTGCAAAATTTGCAACACCCAAAAATACAACGCTTTTTAATTGAACTGATAACGGTTTAAAACCGTTGTCTTTATACTTTTTTTGTAGTAGTGCTTTCACAACCTTTATTTAATTATTCCTACGCCATCCTCAAGAAAAAAGGGAGCGGGAGAAGAAATCCAAACAACTCACCTCCACCGATTGATGATTTTCCAGCGTCGACGTCGCATTTTTGGTTAGTTCTTGCAGCTACTTTGTTCGTCTCGTTAAGAGCTCTTCATCCATGCTTCTATACCTTTAATTTGTATAAGTTTATACCTCTATTTGTTGATTTAAAGATATAAACTTTTATTTTTTTTAAATCTGGGAATACGATCATTTCCCGTCAAAATGTTGTTATGTTTGAAATTTAAATGTTCTTTAATGAAATTCTGATTGTATGTAAAATTTGAGGGCTATTTTTGAAGGTTAAATAGAGTTGAAATGGTTGTATTTGTTTATCAAAAACCTCAGTAGGTGGGTTCATGAATTCTTCCAAGTTTTTGATTTAAACTTTCAAGACTTAATGATGTTAAGTATAGTGATTAAGGTGTGGCGTTGAAGATTGGTAAATGAGTTGCTTGGGGTGTGTGTTTGGTTAGCTGTGAGCTTCAGCTATAAATTTTACATTATTCTTCATTTTTGGGCTGTTTTGATGAGTTGTGAAAGTGTTAGAAACCCTTTTAATATTTAAAAAAAAAGATATGTGAGCATTATTTGAAATTTTAGCAAAGAAATGAATTGAATTACAATTATAGAAAAATATGATTTAAATTCCTAATCTTTCAAAATTGTATTATCTCGTCCAAATTATTTTAATTTTCGAATAATTTAATTGGGAGGTTCGATTATGAGTCAAAGTAGTGTATTTCTCGATTTAGTTTCATTTTAGCTATTTGTTTCCCAACATTTAAGAAATGCGTTCATCAATAGTATAGCTTTAGCTATTAGTTAATGGTCAAAGTGAGATCTTAAGATTAAAAATCTCATTCACGGAGCAGATCTTGGAGCAGTTTAAGCTTTTCAATATAGATCAACTTCTCATAAGCACTGAGAATATTAAGGTGGGTTTTTGCTAAACTAAAACCTTTGTTTTTACAATGCTTTCGTCCATAAATGGTTTCGACTGTTTTCGCTCTTCGTGGATATGATTTGACCTGCATGATGAATTCAAGCATTGTCAATTATATTGAGATATAGTTATGTGATCACATAGGGTCTGTATCCACGCATGGTTAATTGAGCGCATCGGCTTTTGAATAAATATATTCTTAAGCGCATTGACATGGTAATGATATTGAATTATTCGCTTTTAAATAAATATTCTTAAGCGCACTGACATGAGAATGAATATTGAATTTTTGCTTTGAATAATTATATTCTTAAGCGCATTGATATGGTAATGATATTGAATTGCTCGCTTTTGAATAAATTTTCTTAAGCGCAATGACATGAGAATGAATACTGAATTGTTCGCTTTTTAATAACTATTCTTAAGCGCATGGACATTTGTATGAATATTGATTTATCAACTTTTGAATAAATATTCTTAAGCGCAGGAACATGATTTTAAATATTGGTTTATTAGATTTTGATATGATAAATCTTTACATGTGTTTGGACGAACACGATAAGCCCACTAAGTGTTTTCTGGCACTCGACCCACATTTTCTAAAATAATTTTCAGATTCGAGATGATGCAGGCAGCTGACGTGGACACATGGGATCTTTAAATGTTTGACTAAAATTGTATTCTGAATGTTGAATGTTGCCCTTGGTCAATATTTTGTCATATTATGCTTCCGCTGAATGTTTTGAATATTTTAGAATATTAAATCTTAAGTGTTCTACGATTATTTCGGACTCATTCAAATATTAAATTTTCAATATTGACTAGTCATTTATAAAATATATTTATGACTGGTTGTTTGAAAAATCTTCCCAAACGATGATTGGTGAATTTTATCTCTAAAGAAAATACCATAAAGATATTTTCTTTCTAAAGGTAAAATGATTATGAAATTAATAATTTTATTTAATTTTGTGTAGCACCTCAGATTTTTGGAATCGGGGCATTACAAAGTGGTATCAAAGCGGCTCTACGAATCTGTAGGCCTGCCGGGTCATTTTTGAAATATTGTTAAAATATTCTCAAATATGTAATATTTTAATTGACCCATTGTCCGACGTCCACGTCATGCCTCGACATCACAGGTACATATTATGTGTATTTATTAATCTATGAAAAGCTCGAGATGAGAGACTTGATAAGTACAAATATATATATATATATATATATATATATTATCTCTATATATGTTTAAAGGAAAGAAATGTTTATGAAATAAATTTATTTCGAAATATATAATGAGCATGTGTACATTTCCACGAGAACATTAACAGAGATGAACCAATTGCTAGCTAATATGCTTTTAAGTTCTTACCCCGATTAGTATGAACTTTAAGATGACCTTATAACTCTATTTTGCTTATAGATGATAAGAACTAGACTCATTTAAGTGTTTTGTGATGGATGGCGAGAATTTAGGAAAGTTTACTACTACTTTCTGTGATTTATAATATTTCCAATAGATCATCTCGACAGATCGTGAGAGTCCAAGTCTTATAATTAAAATCATGAGCACGACTTAGAGATGCATATTTCATGAATTATGAACAAGGGATTAGAAGTTAAAAAAATAGTAGAAGAAGTGAATGAGTATGAAGCTACAATCTCTCGGATCTTTACTTGGTGGTGACAAATGTGCACACTAATGGGGAAAATGTTTAAGAAACAAATGAAGGTAAATCCAAGGCCCAGACGCTCAAGATTGACTACCCCGACTTCTCAAAGAATATTTTCGTTTATTGGGAAAATTATGGCATCTCATTGAAATGAATACATTCTATGGTTGTACCAGTGGCTAACGATTTATTTGAAGCGGAGAAAATTCAGGGAAAGACTCAAGATCATGAATTTTCAATTCAGTCTAAACTTTGAGGGTGCGTGCAAACCGGTGAAGAAAATAAAAGTATGAGGAAAATGAGTTAAAAGAGAATAGTTTAGGCAAACCAAATAAAACAGAGGAGATTGTAGTCACGCGGCTAAAAAGAAGAAGCCATTATGTCATGCCTGTGGAAAAAGAATACATATGAGATTGTCTTCAAGGAAAGGATGCATGATCCAAATGCAAGAAGCCAGATCATTGTATCCAAAATTGACCAAGAGACAAGTGTGAGCAAGTGAACAACCAAGTAATAATCATAAAATGAAGGGCCAAATGATAATTGAGACCAAGATGAACCTAGAGGTTACTAGCATGTTAAGAGTGGAGAAAACACTAACACAGGAAGTCAATGAGAGAAACCTTTGTGCAAAATTTCGCAAGAAGAGGCGTGATGAAGAATGTTTGCTATTACTGCAAGCAAATGGATTGCCTCATATTCTATTGTCAAGATACAAAAAATCAGAAAGATAACCAGGGACACCAACAAACAACTGGAGAGCTCAGAAACATGATAAGTATAACGAATTTAATTTATATAAAAATGTCTGCACTACTTCTTACCACCCAAGAAGTGCCACTATAGCGACCGACATTTTGAGTCAAAGGGCCAAATCAGTACTTGGGCATGCACTTAACAATAAGAACTCGTTAAAGAGTTTGTACAAATGAACATAAAGACTTGTTACAACAAGAACATACAGAAGCACGAACAACGGAGAAAGGAATAGGTGAGCTTGCAGAAATTAAAGCGCTAGGATCAGACGATAGAGATAGATATGAGTTTTCGTAAGCTGATTAAATCCTATTGGGAATGGGACCGCTAGCAGGGGATAGCTTTGAGTGAGGAGTTTGGCAATCACTACAGTGGTGATTAGGTCGAAGGAATTGATCTTTGTCGTACTAAAAAAATAAAAACATGATAGAGATTTTATTCTGGAGATTATTCTAGATGAAAGAAGAGACTCAAGATGTCTAGATATATGTTAATAAGAGATAGAGTAATATATGATTTCAGGTAGGAAGGTGAGTTCTATACAAAAGATTGAATGAAGTTCCTTTAGTATGAATGATATACTAACAAGAAGAACTGAAAAAGGGAAAATTCTTGAAAGAAGTATCATCCCTCAAGATGAAATAATCCAAGAACATTTCAAGGACTAGCTTTTTCTAGTGAAAGCCATTGGATCTAATATGGGCAAGAGTTTTTCGCTGACCTTTTCAAAAGTTCAATGCAAAATAATTTTCGATGATGAAAATTTTTTAAGGGGGTGAGGATGTAAGACCCCAGATATTTATTATATTAGACATTTGATAAGTTTAATAATGTATAGAAATAAAGAAAATAGAGTCATTATATTTTCTATTCAAGATTTATTAACTTATGTCTAGAATGATAGAAATCGATTTTATTAGAGCATCCAAGTGGAAATTAGGCTTGTATTACTAAAGGAGACGTCAAGAGAATTATTTTAACAACAAGATCGGCTAAAACGGGTTTCAATTGATTCTCCAATTGAATTTGTTTCCCTAACACATTTTGAGCCCATCTTGTTCTATTTTGGCCCAAATCCCCAAGGCCCATCAAGCTCTTTAATTTGGGAGCCAACACGTAGATAAAGAGGTGTCTTTCACAACCTTTATTTAATTATTCCCAAGCCATCCTCAAGGAAAAGGGAGTGAGAGAAGAAATCCAAACAACTCACCTCCACCGATTAATGATTTTCCAGCGTCGATGCCGCATACTTGGTCGTCTTTTTGGTTAGTTCTTGCAACCACTTCATTTGTCTCGTTAAGAGCTCTTCATCTATGCTTCTATACCTTTAATTTGTATAAGTTTATACCTCTATTTGTGGATTTAAAGATATAAACTTTGATTTTTTTTTAAATCAGGGAATTCGATCATTTCCCGTCAAAATGTTGTTATGTTTACAATGCTTTCGTCCATAAATGGTTTACAACTATTTTTGCTCTTCGTGGATATGATTTGACCTGCATGATGAATTTAAGGATTGTCAATTATATTGAAATATAGTTATGTGATGACATAGGCTCTGTATCTACGCATGGTTAATTGAACATATCGGCTTTTGAATAAATATATTCTTAAGCGCATTGACATGGTGATGATATTGAATTGTTCGCTTTTGAATAAATATTCTTAAGCGCACTGACATGAGAATGAATACTGAATTGTTCGCTTTTTAATAACTATTCTTAAGCGCATGGACATTTGTATGAATATTGATTTATCGGCTTTTGAATAAATATTCTTAAGCGCAGGAACATGATATTAAATATTGGTTTATTGGATTTTGATATGATAAATCTTTACATGTATTTGGACGAACACGATAAGCCCACTGAGTGTTTTCTGGCACTCAGCCCACGTTTTCTAAAATAATTTTCAGGTACGAGATGATACAGGCAGATGATGTGGACACATAAGATCTTTAAATGTTTGACTAAAATTGTATTCTGAATGTTGAATGTTCACTTTGGTCAATATTTTGTCATATTATGCTTCTGCTGAATGTTTTGAATATTTCAGAATATTAAATCTTACGTGTTCCGCTGTTATTTCAAACTCGTTCAAATGTTAGATTTTCAATATTGACTAGTCATTTATGAAATATATTTATAATTGGTTGTTTGAAAAGTCTTCCCAAACGTTGATTGGTGATTTTTATCTCTAAAGAAAATACCATAAAGATATTTTCTTTCTAAAGGTAAAATGATTATAAAATTAAGAATTTTATTTAATTTTATATAGCGCCTCAGATTTTTGGAATCGGGGCATTAAAACTTTCCATGTTAGAACTTCTTCCATCTCTAGTACTCGGCCTTGTCTGCAATCGTGTGCTTTTCAAGCTGGATAAGACATCTTCTAGAATGCTCTTGAATCTTCTCTTGGTTATAAACTTCGAACAACTTCAACGATCTTTGGAAGAATAATCTGGACAAAGGATGTTCATGCAAATGTTCACGAACATTGTTGATCTCTGAACCTTCACATCAAGTAGTATATTGAAATGTCTTATATGTCCACAAACTGACTTCTGGCTATCACTCAAGCTAGCTGACAGTACTCAGCATGTTGAACAATCTCAGTTGTGGCACGATGCACAACCGTCTTTAAGAAGTTCAGATCACGTTCATGTACATCTTTATAAACATTGTCCAAAACAACAATCATGTATTTGGAAAAACCAAATGCTTAGTGATTTTTCAATGCGATATAGATTAATGACAATCAATCATTGTAACAAATGCAAGGTAGAGCACTTGATAAAAAAAGCTTTAGTGCACAACATGGCAGTAGCAGTCTTCCTTTACAGTGTATCTCTATACAGTGCCAGGCATAGCACTAAAAGTCTCCCTATTTGTCTTTATCTATTAGCAAATCAGCTTTCGTTTTTCTAGGTGTAACTCCTTCGTGTTTCGAGGTGCATCTTCATCAATCGCGGGGGCGTTCACCTAAATCTTCATGAACATTGTTATGAACTTCAGCTTTGTTTTGGTTTCTTTTTTCTTTTTCTTTTATATTTCTTCTTTTGTAATATTAATCAGAGCAGTGGAGATCATTAACAATAGTATAGTGAAGACAAAGGTATCATGATGGAGGAGTGCGGATTGATGTAATGAAAGATGAGGCGATTATAGTCAGATTACATCAAATGAAGCTCAAGGTAAAGAGCTTCACATAAAAACAAAGACTTAAAGTAAAAGGTCTTACAAAAATTAGAGAGAGAAAAAATGATAAAAGATTTTGATGAAGTGAAATTTTTGAAAATGAGAACTCTCCCTATTTGCCTGCAGATATAAGGTAAAGGACCATCATGCATAGTTTCCCTTAGTCAGAAGCATCTGCATCAGATTGTGCAGACTCAAAATCTTTTCCTCCAGTTGCTTCTTCTTAAGTTTCTCCTTCTTCTGCTTCTTCTTCTTCTGCAGTTTCAGTTTCTTCCTCTTCTTGCTCCTCAGCATCTGCCTCTGTCTCTTCTTCATCCACATGCTCTTTTTCAGCTGCTACTTGACCTTCTTCTTTGTGAATATCTTCACTTTCTTTGACAGTTGTTTCAGCCAAAGTCTGTAAAGGATGATCTTCAGAACCAGAAAGCCTTGTGAACTATTTAGATTGCAAAAGTTCGTGCAGAAGTTCTTGAACTTTCTTCATTTCTGCAGCATGCTATATAACCTTTTGAGCATGGAAGGCAATACAATCTTCCAAGTGAGATATAATCTTTTTCTAAACTGAGATTGTGGAGACAGGGCATGTTGAAGTTTGTTTTGAAGCCTTCTTTGAGCTCGTGATTTGTTGAATTTTAGCTTGAATGTGCTCTCTTGTAGAAGAAGACAGATCATATGTGACTTTCATTCCCAAAGATTTCTTAGGCTTCACTACCGAGTCCATCCTAGTAGGAACATCTCCCTTTTTCTTCTTGATTATCCCATATATTAGGAATAGATAGATAATTGGAGCCTTTATCAGCTAACTCTCAGCTAAACTCAAGACTTTATAGAAGATGAATTCTCCAAAATTGAACCTTCTTCCAGTTCCTATATGAAACAAGAACATTCCTTGGTTCTGATTAACTCATGTTCGATGGGTGCTGGCACCCAGTTGTGTTGGCAATGCAGAACATGTCCTTATAGGTTGCAGATAGTTTGCTTGTGGGGATAGTTTGCAAATTGGTCGGCCAATAATTAAACTTACCATCTGTGAGTTCAACAGCCACAATACCCCAGTCTTCGATTTCCTCTAAGTCCCTCTCGATGGAAAACCCAATGTGCTCATTGATTACCTGTGGAGAGAACTCGATCATCTCTCTTCTCACAAATATCTTCTGATAGTTCTCAGAGATGGGATCATCCATGTCTCTCATTAGGTTGCAGTAGAATTCACTCACAACCATGGGGTGAATTCTCCAACTTTCAGCATAGTTTGAAGCAATCTAGTAGCTTTAACTAAGATGTAGACACTAGCCTTAGCCAACACTAAGGTGTCTATCCTCTTCGCAGGAATCACATTCATCTTCTTCATTTTCTCCTAAAGTGAGGAATGCATCATTGATCTAAAAAGACCGGTAGAAGATGAACCTTCTTCTTGAATAATGTCTAGTTTTCTAGAACGTCCACTAACACATTTATGAATATCTTCATAAACTTTCTTCTTATCAGCAACTGATTTGGATCTGGTTTCCTTTCAAACTTTGGCATTCTCCAGAAAGCTTTACAATATCTCATCGAAAGCTCGACTTCGAGACATTGGGGACTTGGTGGACATAGGTAAAGATCCTTGGTAGACTTCCTTTAGATATTTTTCTTCTTTATGGATTCTCCTAGAGATAGAGATCCAACAACGAACGACTCAATTATGTACTGGGTGCTAGCGAGTAACTTCTGTTTTGGTGATGTAGGGGCTTCTTTCTCAGAAGATAAAGAGCTTTAAATATCTTCATCTGGATCTTCTGCGATCACAGATCGATGGATGATCTTGGTCTTCCCTTTGTCAATAGTAGGCTTCTTGCTTGAAATTTTATACTTTTGAGCAAGCGGAATATGCTCATCTTCATCCAATATGTTCAAGAACATGTTCTTGAATTTCTTTCTCACTAACGATCCCCTTTGCAGCGACTTCCTTCTCTAGATTGTTGGAGACTGTTTCTACCACATTCTTCGTCTGTTTTGTATAGGCTTTCTTATTTATGTTGCTCTTTGTTCTGGCTTTTGGTGGAGTTGCAGGCTTGTAAGTCTTGGTAACTTGCTTGATTAAATTATCAAGCTTCAAGGGCTTATTCTTTTTCAATCTCTTTGATGATGCTTCTGCCTCTTCATTTTCTGAAGTATCTTCTTCTTCTTCGCTCTCATGATATTCTTCGATCATCCTACTTTCTAAGTCATCAGACTCTTCTTTATCAACTAATCTCTTGAGACCTTCTATTTCTTGGAATCAAGTCCAAGAACTTGTCTATCAAAATCATCTAGACCTATGTCTTCGTCGATAGTCCTGGCAACATATGTGACCCTTCACTACTACAAATATGCTAATAGACAACGACTTATCACCGTTGTCGTCAGCCATTTAAAACCATTATCTAAAGTCCCATTATCTTTTACTGCTGAAATTAACAACGGATAGTAACCGTTGTATTTTTGCACCAGACAATGGTGCATAATCCTTGTGAAAAAAAACTGTTGTGAATTACTGTAAACGACAACAGTTCCTTGCAAAAACCGTTGTAATATAATCAGTCTAGACAACGGTTTATAGCAATAACCGTGGTCTTTTGCTTACACAGACAACGGTTCATATGAAAACTGTTGTATTCTATATGCTAATTTTGAAAAAAAAACTAGGTATTTTTGTAAAAGTGTAGTTATTTGTTAATTTTAAAACTTTAAATGCTTGTAATAAATAATTCATCAATATCAACATGATTTTATAAAAAAAGATGTATACAGATATATGTTTAGATTACATCATAATCATATTAATAATCATAAAACATCCTAACAACAATTTAACAAATCCAAAAAATAAAAATATTTCTACTAGTTACTCCCACTAACTGGCCTTTTATTTGAGTCTTGAGCTTCACTGAGGTGTTTACTTTCAAAAGTCAACCATTTGTGCAGCAATATAATATTGTCAAATTCATTCTCAACCTGCATACATACAAATCACCCTTGAGTTGATAACAAATAAAAAATGGAACAGCAAACCAATATTTTAAGAAGTCTATCACAATATCAAATTCAAACAATGGTTATTACTATTATTTAATTTGACAAACAACACATTCCAATTATATATATATATATGCACTACTTTCTTTAGTTAAAATATATCCCATCCATATACGTATATATATGTATATATATTCATTTATCATCAATTTCCAATTCATACTCCTATATAATAGAATCTTCCCAGAGAAAGTAATAAATATGTAGACAAAAATCACAAAACAAACACAAACCATAGCACATAGAGCTTGCAGCCCAGCTCATAAATATCCACCCCTCTCATCGTCTCCCTCTTGCATTCTATGTTTCTAAAAAGCATGCAAGAGCAGGATCAACCTAATTTATCCATATACATATATCATCAAAAATATAAAAATTACAAATATGTAATATCTTATTACTTAAATAGAAGTGGATTATGAATAAGACCAAGTTACTTCTTTTTTACCTCAGCTCTGTTAGTTGGAGTATTCTGCACACGATCAATGTTCTTTCCAAGACCATGTTCATTTATAGTACAGTCATTCCCTCTCGTTCGTATAATATTAGATGCAATCAAGTGGAGACCATTGTGCGCGAACAAGTTCTTGTACATGTTACCTGATATTCAAATACCACATTTGAAACATTAGGGAAGTAACCTAATTTATGATTAGCAGAGAATGTATTATTATGCTCCAGCCATCTCAAGTTATAGATGCCTTGACATGTCTACTGCTTCCTTTTTATTCACAACATCTTCGTTTTATAAGAATATACTTAGTTTTTACAAGTACGTATCAAGACTGCAATTGCTAGTATCATAGAAACAAATGGTTATGTTTGTTCTCAAATGAACATCTACACCATGAGTAATAAGTCACCATCTTGATAACATTGTGGAATATTGAAACTGATTTAACTTGAATTAATGCACAAGTCTTACCTTTCTATCTTTTTTTATAAGTTTTAGTAGTTGCTAGGCAGAATTGCTACTGACAATTCCAGTTCTTATTATGTGATAAGATTTGAAGATCTGTAGACCGTAAGAACTATGAAAGATAATAAGGTTGAACACTCGAATTCTAAGAAAAAAACTCAATAAATTGTCTTCTAGCACATAGAATCATTACCTTGATAACTGATTTGTGATTGATATTTATGCACCCTTTCTTGTTGTTCGTGCTCCTTCCGTTGATTGTCAGTTTGCTTTTCGAGTCCTATGAGTCATCACTACAAAAGAATGAGGGATGGAAATTAAAACTGAGCTCATATAACCCATGTCAAAATGAATTATGGGGTGAACATATCATCACACTAAATTCAAATCTCAATGAGATATATATCAGTTATTTATGCACTAAATTCAAATCTCACAAGCTATTTGACAATTTGTACACACAACCAAATATATACGTACGTTAATATATAGACATCACTTTCAAAATCCATTCAACCCACCATCCTCTCGCTTGAGTTTATGCATTCCTCACCAATTTCTAGTTCACATCTCATACACTATAGAATATCTCCAAGAAAGTAACAATTAAAAGTAGACAAAACAACAAAAATTACATTACTCAAGACATCTTTCCATTAGCCAACATCAATAATCCTCTTGAGTAGAGCTGTCAATATACATAGCCTGGCCCAACCCAATCCAAGCCAAGCAGGCCACCTGCAATAATTGGATTGGGTTGGGCTGGCCTAAAATCTTGATGGGCTGTATATTCAGGCCATGGGCAGGCCAATCAGGACTATTAGGTCAAATAAAGGCCCGACCCTTTTTTTTAATTTTAAATCCTCATATTTTGTTTTCCTAGTTTTCACGGCTTTGCAGCTAATTTTTGCATAATTTTCCAAGTAAAATGTTATCTTTCAAATCCTTTTCACTTTGCCATTTTAACATTAATTCAAATCACTATATCAAATTTTATTTATGTGACCAATAAACAAAACATAAAATTATACATATCAATAAAGAGTCTAAAAAGGACCAAATATACATAATTAGAGTCTCAAATACATAACAATAAAAGTCTCAAATACATTAATATTAAATTTAAAAATTTAAATGCAAGTAAACACAAGTGAAAAATGATGCCAATATGCCACCACTCATCAATTATCATCAAGCATGTTGGAACCGGCCTCAAACACCTGTATCTCCTCCATATCTTGCACATTTCAATTTAAAAATTTGGTAAGTGGAAGAGAAGTTAGTAGGCTTATAATTCAATAAAACAATTATAAATGAAAAAAATATAATAGATTAATAAAATAATACCTTTAGATGTAGTAGCTTCAGTTTCAGAAAAACCATGTAACCAATTACGAGTACAAATGAGAGCTTATACGGTTTCAGGAAGCAAACAACTTCGATACTTATTCAATATACGAGCACCAATGCTAAATATAGATTCGGAAGCTACTATTGTGATTGGAATGCTTAAAATATCCCAAGCCATAATTGCAAGTCGAGGGAATCGATGTCTATTCAATCTCAAAAATTCTAGCACATCTACATTTACTTCAACAATCTTTTCATCCAAGTATATATCAAGTTCAGACTTACCTTCATTTGAAGTCATTTGGCGCAACTCTTCAACAAACTCCTACAATTAAATAAATAAAATGTAAACATACCAAAATCTATTTATATATTTTGTTATCAACTTATATATTTAGTATCAATAACTTACATTATAGAAGAGTGCCTCTGGATTTGAAATAGATGATGAACTTGTTCCACTTGTCATTGGATGTACTTATGAATGAGTGTGAACCTCTTTTGAACTAAGAGGAGTAGAGCATACTCGTGCATATTCACCGAAAAGTTTATACAAAGCTCCCTTTACCCTATCCACCTTTCCTTGAAAATCTTGTGGGTAAATTTTCTTATAGACAAAGGTCAAGAATTGCAACTTTGTCTTTGGGTGAAGAACACATCCAAGTGCAAGAGTAACACTATATTCATCCCAATACTTATCAAATTTGAGTTTCATGCTTGTAGCCATATCCTTGATCACCTCATCTTGGCAAGTTACAAATTCATTCAACTTCATTTCTATAGTTGTAATTTGCATGAAATACAAATTTGAGGTAGGATATGATGATTCAAATATCAAGTTGGTAATGTGATAAAACGGGCCAAAAAAGCACAAATTTTCTCGACTCTTACCCACTCTTCATCAGTTGGACAAAGCGTGTAGTGTTTATCATTGTAGCTCATACAAGTGAATGCAAGATGATACTTAATAGCACTTTCAAGCATCAAATATGTAGAATTCCATCTAGTGGATATATCCAACCTCAAGAAACCCCCACCAACATCACCTAGTTGCACCTCTTGAATACATTTTTGAAACTCCCTCAACCTCCTCTCTGAAGCTTCCACATACTTAACACTTCCTCTAATTTTTTTCAAAGCATCATCCGCCACTTTTAAACCATCTTACACAATGATATTCAAAATATGTGCACAACACCTAACATGAAAAACTCACCTTGACATAACAACCCATTTTGCAAATTCAATCTCTCTTTTAAAATTCTTGACATGCTATCATTGGAAGTTGCATTATCTAAAGTGAGTGAAAATATTTTGGAATCTATTCCCCAATCTCGAAGCACCCCAAGAACTTTTCCTGATAATTCCAAACCAAAATGAGGAGGATCTAAATCACAAAATGCAAGTAATTTAGTATTTAACTTCCATTTGTTATCAAATAGTGTGTCGTTACAGTCATATAACCTTGTGTAGTAACGGCAGTCCAAACATCAGAAGTCAAACAAATTCTTCCACAAATACCACTTAGTAAGCTCTTCAATTTATCCTTTTCAAGTAGATACACATTCATACAATCAGATTTTGCAGTGTTCCTACTTATGGGTTTGAAGCCAGGATTCAATACTTTGTTCAAAGTATTCACAGCATCATACTCACAATAGCTAAATGAAAGATCATGTTGAATAATTCTCCTAGCCAATGCATCTCGATAAGCTTTACTATCAAATGCCCATGTCTTCACTAGTGTAGTTTGGTTATCTAACATTACTCTCACATCATGATATTTAAGAGGGGTTTTTTAACATTTCTCAACATGACGCTTCAAATGATTGGTGCCAGAATATGGGTTGCAAGTATACAATTTACCACAGTTTTTGCATTCATATTTCTCAGTCCCATTTATTTTACCAATCCTTATATAAATATTTCCACACCTCAGATCTAATTCTTTTGCCATTTCCACCATCCAAATTGTCTACTCTACCACTCCTACTCTTAGTTTTAGAACCACCATGATCGTCAAAAGTGCTAGAAGTATGTGTACCTGTGGGTGTAATACTCTTCTTGTCACTCTCTGGGCTCTTAGTATAATTAGGAGTGGAAACACGAGTAGAAACAGATTCCAACAACTGCAGCTCATAATCCACATCCTCCAAAGTTTGTGTCACATCCATTTCAAATCCCTGAAATTAAAATTGAAGTCCAAAGTAGAATCAAAGTTGAGAAAAGAAGCTTGAGGGTTCAAAGAAGCACAGTTGAAGCTCACATAATCTTGGCGTTAGAAATTATGGATAGAAAAAGGGAACACGGGCAGGCAACCTTGGATTAATCAAACTAAAAAGAATTTTTAAAAGTAATAAACCCCTAAGTGTAGCTTCTTGGCATAAGTATTTTGTGGGCTTTATTCTCTGCTTCACAAGTAAAGAAGATCTGTATGAAGTGACAATGTTCATATAACCCTTTCTTTCTAAATCACAAACAGTAAGATTGCCCATCACATAAATCGTTCCTTATCTGATTTCTTCTCGACTTCACAGAAGATATAAATTGTTGTTTCATATGCATGATCCTCTTTACTCTCCTTCTTAACATATCTGATATTCTAGATTTATCCATGCTTCACAGAATTACAATGCTCTTAGCTATGATGACAAGATTAAACCCCCTTATTCAAAACAAGAGAGAAACAACAATAGCAATAAAAATAGCAATAATTGTTGAAAGAGTGATGTGGTGGACTGACCTGCTAAAGAAAAAGGGAGAGAGCGGTTTCCGACGGTGAAAGGAGTGACTGAGAGTGAGAGTGAGAGCAAGGCCTGGTGGGCGCCACCGCTGGATGCCGGAATGAAGAGCTGAGCTGGCCGCAGAGATTGAGGAGAGAGCGATAGATCGAAATCCAGAACTAATCGGCTCTTGCTCATCCAAGAACAAATCCTCAGGCGGTGTGTTGACTGGTGTCGGCCGGTGACAGTGGCGGCGGCCGGTGGTAGTGGCGGTGAGATGAGAGGGTGGAGTGCGGCGTGTGTTCTTCGTTGAATCACTGTGAATGAATTTGAGGGCTTCAAAATTTTTTTTTAGTTTAAACCCGATCGACTATTTTAGCATAGACCTGATGCCCGTAGGCCCAATTAGGCTGGGCCATTTAGGCCCAATTTCTTTCAGGCCTCCATTTTAATGGCCAGGCCCAATAGAAATAACAGGTAGGCCAGGCCTGCCCACTGGGCCAGGCTAGTTTTGACAGTCCTACTCTTGAGATTAAATAAAATTTTAGTTTAAATTTAAATTTTAGAGGTACCGAATTATAAATGTCCATAAGATTCCATACTTATTCAACAGTTAGAGACACAAGGATATTATAAAATAAGACAAACTATAACAAATTTAAGGAACACACAAACAAATAAAATAAAAATAAAGCAGTATCCAAAATTTTTAAATAATGAAAAAATCAAAATCTGCTCATATATATCAAACACAAATATTTGTAGATTTTGTCTAATGTGATTTATGGGGCATTTATATTAGTAAATTAAATTTAATCTCAAATAAAATATACATACATACACACACAGTAGTTTTCTAGGGTCTCTAACCCTAGAGCTAAAAATATAGAATGAATTTAAAATTGATTTCACGGCAATTGCAAATATGAAACAATTAACAACTTCGAACTTTCACAGCATTCACATACTCCTATGAAATTTAACTTACATTGAAACTTGAACTTGTAGAATCCATGGTGCGGTAAATTGTGAAGGAGATGGGGAGCTATTCTGAGGCACCAACCAAGTCGATCGAGAGGTAATGCTGCTTCTCAGTGACGACTGTTGCTCGGTGGGCTGCTGCTACTCACAAGAGAGTGAGGAAGCAGCCAATGAGAGAGAAGAGTTACTCATCGACGGTCACGAGGTGGCGAGAGAGACGGTGGTTCACCGATTTGGGAGTCGAGAATCGAGAGAGGCGTAGGCGACGATTTGAGATTCAATTTTGTGATTTTAGATTTCAAATTTGTGATGGTTTACGGGAGACTAGGAGTTAGAGTAGGGCTTTAAATCCTTTAATTACCTGCTTTCACAAAAAATAAAAGATCCTTTAATTACCTTTATAGTTAATTGGGATTCATAAATCATAAGAATATATGATTAATTTGTTGTTGACAATTTTTTTTTATTTTCAAAAAGATAAATCAATAATTAATTGCAATAAAATATTGTTGATTTAATTTAATTTTTTCATTATTTTCTAAAAAAAATAATAGAGGCCTAAATAAAAAAAATACATTTTATAATTCAAATTATGTAAAGTATTTGTTTATACAGTAGTATTCAAAATGTTTTTCTTTTTCACTTCTTTGTCAATTCTTTTTTAAAAAGTAATCCATTTTTTTAATTGTTATGGTACACGATGAATGAAAAATAAACAATGTAAATTAACAAATATTCAATTAACAACTACTAATTATAACAATTATTAAAAAAATTGTTCTATATAGTAACAACTCATAAATACAACGGTTCTATAACCTACATGTTGTCTAGGGAGCTTCGAAACTTACAACGGTTTCAAAATCTTGTAAAGAATTTTTCCTACAATGGTTTTCTTAAATGTTGTTTAATAATTGTTGTCTAATGTTAATAAAACAACGCATAATAACAACGGTTTCGTAGCAACTGGTGTCATTTGTAAACTAGAGAGGCAAAATACAACAGTTTTATCATAAATCGTTGTAAAATTAAAAAATACAACAATTTGAAATCAAAATTGTTGTCGTTCGGGTGTTGTCTATTCATATAATTGTAGTAGTGCTTCCAGGTCTCATTCTAGGTTTAGATGGAGCTCTTCTCTTAGGAGCCATGAAAACTAGAAGGATTGAAAGAGTATCATCAATAATATGGCATGTATTGAAAATTACATACATTAAAAACTAGAACTTTCAATTAACATAAAAAATTCATCCAAGTTTTGAATCTACCAATTTCAAATTATATGAACTATTAAATCTGAAAATTTAAACACCATAAATTTATCAACAAATTTAAGCATACAATTCAAAACTATCATAGGATTAAAACTAGAGCACAGCCAAAAAACCCGCTTTGATACCAGTTGTTGGGGTTTTTTTGAATTGAACCACCACATGATCTATTTGGATGCTCATTAATCCTAGCTCATGTATACCATATTTATGCATGCAATGTAAATAATTAACCAAGTTGAATTATTATGCAAGTAAAATTTTTGAATCTAAAAAATCTGAAAACATAGATAGCATCAAAAATTAACTTACAAATTCATGTCATGTTGATGACAAGATTAAAGGTCTAATCTTGTTGCTGTTAGAGTATGTGATCGGTGCCCCATACTGTTGATATTCCACGTCTCGATCTTCTGTTGTATTCCCGAACTGCGTCAAGATATAGGGTGGGATGTATACTACTAAAAAGGTATGAATACTATGTAGATCAAGAGAGAAAAAAAGAGGGGCTGATTTTCTTAACCTAATATTCTTGCTCTCCCCCATTTCTTAGAGGGATGGGCGAAAATTACGTGTCCAAACCCTAATGGGTTTGGGCCTCTCACTCTTGTTCCATCCTCAGTCTACTATGGTCATATTGGGCTACAATAGGGATCTAGAAGAATATTAAGTTGGCCTGCTAATTTATTTAATTTATAATATCCATAACTTATGATATAATTAAATAAATTAAGTATTATTTTTATTCCACTAAAGAAATAATACTAACCTACCAATTTAATACATATTTGCGAATATGCTTTCTCTTTTAGTCCAGTTATTTCCCGTGTTTAAGATATAATGTACATTAATTAATTATGTAAGCTTCTGACAATTATAATTAATTAATATCGTGTTCTTTGAGTTATACCACATAAGCTTTATCATGTACATAATAAATTCTACTTGTTTCACATGAACTTTGTGCTTCCTCAAAGGGACATCATCAACCTGGCGCACTAGGACACAATGGCCATATATAATGCATGACCTATCATATATGTAAATGCCACTACCCAAAATATCAAGGTTATTGATCTTATCAAGAATCTCACTCATTGATAAATCAAAGCAATAACATAACATATATATGTCCTCCAATATATATGAGTTAAAAACTCGAACTCTGTGGATGTTTATTCTCTCATTTAAGGCTATAATATAGAATAGTGTGATATCATGATCCACCTCAATACACAAACCAGTGTACTAGAATAATTAGCTAGTTAAGATAAACTAACTATCTAATTAATCTACAGTATACTGATGGTGGGTTCAGGACCATCTAAGTCGTGAGCCTTTTAATACATTGTAAGGAATCTGATGATATAATCTTTACTTTGTGTATACTCATACCATATCATCTACAATGCAAGTATATGGAACTGGTAGATAAATATAACTATAAATAAATGCACATAGTGACTACAATAAATATTCAGTCTATATCATCAAATAAAACATATTGTAGAATGTATACAAAGACAAGTCTTTTAGTATATAAAACTAACAGATTCAAGTGAATTCTCTTCAATTCATAGTTCCTTGCTACCGTCCCAATCACTAGGCGAGCGAAATTCCTCATGTTCCTTGCAATGTTGGCATTGTTGGCGTTACTGGCATGGTTGGCATCCATCTTTGAAAATCGAGATTCATCACTCGAAGAATAAGCTTCACTCAAACCTTCTTCTTCCTAATTAGGCAATTCTATCCTCCTCGATCTATGAATATTGTTAAATATCAGAGCTAATGTCTTGTTGAGACTATGTCGACCTAGCACACATAAACATAAATACGAAAAAGAGATCACACACAACTGTGGAATAAATTAAGAAGCAATAAATAAAAATAACAAAAACAAACACGGGAAATATATCAAAAAAGAAACATATGCCTGAAGTTTTTCCCAGCAACAACGCTAAAATTTGTCCCAGTCTCGGAACACCCTTCGAGTCCGACCCGCAATAGGATGGGATCAATGTAGGACGGTGAGCCGACCGAAGTCGTATTTTCAAGGAAAGCTAAACAAGGCTACTAATCTATTCACATTACACACATAAAATAAACCCAATCATAATCATTATAAACCAATTATTTTGAAGGGGTTGAATTAAGAAGTACTTAATAAAATCAAGCAATACTAAGTATGCAAGGGCAACGTAAACAATACAATAAGATAAATGATATTAGGATATAGATTCTTCTCCTCAATTTCTCACCAAACTTGGTTCAAGTTAACTTCATTAATTCAGTCCCATAATCAACTCCCAGCAAAAGAGATAACTTCAAAGTTTTCATTTCAATCAGTTAAACCTTTAAGGCTAAATTATACGATCAAGATTAACAATTAGACATGCATTTTCGGTCAATCTAGTGTTGAGAGAACCTTAGTCAAGAAGTAGATTCTTATATCGATCTCATCTAGTACTTAGCAATATTAAATATTGGCTAAATACTTCATATAATGGAATTTAATTCAATCAACGAGAAATCAACAATCACAAGCAATGATCGAAATTAATTCGATTATCGACCCCTAATAAGAGAAATTAGCCACTCATAATAATGATATTCATCCCACCAAGTTCATAAGAAATCAACATTTTGATTACAAGAGATAAATAGAAGTGAATCCTTAAAAATCAATTTGATACAAGTCTTGATGATGTTAGGAAAAATGTTTCCCCAAACAAGTGACAAAGTTATAGACAAGGAGGAGAGAAAATCGTGTTACATATGAGAAAATGATAGATAGTAGATCTTGAGAGACCTCCAAATTTCCTTAATTAGCTCGCGTAATTCAGAACATAGAATTCTCTTCCCAGCGAGTGTTGGAGGGCAATGCTGGCTAGGTGTCTTCAATAAGCAGCAAGCCTATCGGCTGGATAACTTCACAAAGTAGCACACCCAGCACCTACTGGGGCGTTTCACTGAGAATGCAGTCCAGCGGCGGCTGGACTGCAGCGTCCGCTGGCAGGGTGCTTAACTGGATCCAACCGTCAATTGATATCCAATGCCCGTTGATGCCCAACGACGGTTGGGTCCCTACTCCTTTTACCCCTTGTCCTAAAAACACCGCTTTTGTGTTGAAAACTTGGACTATATGCATACCACACCAAGAAAAGCAAACACGGGCAATACTTAAAGAGGGCAAGAAATACTATCAACATGGAAACGAATTTCATAAGGCAAGACTTGAAGAAGGCAAGCGTTCGAGACTGCTATATGAAGATCGTTCAGCCTCAAATGAACAAGGCACATGTATGACCTGATTTTACAATTCCATAGCATCGAGTTGTAATAGCTTGATATAGGTTTTCATTTGTGTCTACTAGTGTGTGTTTTAAGTTTAATGTGAAGTTCTAGTGGTTTAGTTTGTCAAGTACAAACAACCTTGGGTACCATTTGTTGTTGAAAATCGTGACCTCGCGGAGGTTGCGAAAGAGACCAAGTATGGGCACTTGGGTCGTCGTAGATGGTTCTTGCGGTTTCAATTCATTCAAAAAGGGTAGTGTTCGAAAAGTTGTTTAGATAGGTGGTCTTGCCGTACAAGTCCTTGTCGAAAAATTAACTTTGAAGGAGTTGATTATTTCTCTACTCGATGAAGCCCCCCAGATGTAGGTATGTGCACTGAATTGGGTAATCATATCTCGTCTTTATGCTTTCATTTAATATTCTCAATTGATAGATCACACAACTAAACATCATAAAAAACAACAAAATATTCAGTTAACACAGATTACATTTTCTCACAATCCAAAATTCATAAATACGTTCTATGGTTGGGACATCTGTCCAGTATGTTTGTACTTGTACAATATAATTTCGTCTATATGGAGAAAGAGTTGGACTCTTGACTCGACAATCATGATTTCTACATTTCTTAGTCACCTTTTCAAATTACATTGAAATAACATAAACAAACTATAATATGACATAAGGGGGTATTCATATGATAGCAACAGTACATTGCAGAATTCACGTGCGAAAACATATACAAGGATAGAGCTTGATTGACATAATTCATTGTCATTAATGATAGCAATGTTTAGTGATCATAAATCATGTGAGAAAACACTTTGTCAAATGCATGTTTAGTCACAGACTCTTCCTTAACATAACTCGCACGCCATCTTTATGCATTTTCGTTTACTTTAATTAATTTTGAAATATTGTACATATATTAAGGTAGAGTTGCATGGCAGACAGTAGTTGTGGCATCAACCATTCTCTAATAGGCAATTTTGATATATAGTTTAAAGAGTTAATTGCCGTTACAATCATATCTAACTTTAAAAAGTATTGGCAAAATGAAGAAGATCAAAATCAGTATCAACATTAAAAAGAATCATTCAAAATTTAAAAAATATTATGTGTATTTATCCCTAAAAAATACCACTTGTTATAACGGTTTTTCTTAGTCAATGTGTTGATCGTCTGATGTACACCTAGTGCACAGAAAAATTGGCGATTTTCTTTTTTAGTGGTCTTGCTCCCCTTTTCCTTTTAATTTTAGTTTTATTTAATTTTTAATTTCATCTTTTTTTACAAATATATATTTAATTTTTGTAATTAATTTAATTTTTATCTGGCGTCTCGCACCATGCATTTGTCCGACGCTAACGCGTAAGCTTGTATACTACGTTCGATGATTAATTTTTTTATAATAAATATATACCCTAATTTCATATTAGTAAACTATAAAATTAAATTGAATTAAAAAAAATTTATCTGGCATCTCGCATAGTGCACTTATCCAATGCTAATGCATGAATTTGTGCATTGCGCTTAATACAAAAGATGAAGATTTAAAAAAAAGCTAAAAAAAAATAGAAACAGTCACGCGCGTGGACTCTTAACTGTTTGGCCATTTTTTGGTGGTTTCTAGGCTGAATTTGGGTAGATTTGGATTTTATTTAATCCGTCTAACATAAAAGACTAATTAAACTGTCTCATACAAGTTTTTTTCTATATTATATTGCTACAAACTCCTTTTACAAGTACAAAATATTTGAATTTCATAAATATGAATAACTTGGTTGCTGCTTCAAAATACTACCTAATCCATTGCATGAGTTCTTGTAAGTAACCTACAAGAAAATTCAAAAAATACGAATGTTGATCTCTTATAACCTATAATAGTAGTATTACTTAATGACCCAAAAAATCATAACTATATAAGAATAATACTAATTCCCCTAGTCATTATAAATATAAATACAATATAGATCTACTTAATACTTTGAAAAATCTCTATTTAAATTTTTAACAGAGTATTCAAGACGAAATCAAATCATAACCATTAACATTCATGGGTGAACGAAAAAAAATTGATAACATAAATGTACAAATTGTCTTAAAAGTAACAAAATGGATATACATATGGTAAAGTCGTTGAACAAAAGAGAAATTAAAGGCAAAAGCAACTAGCAAATGCTAACAAGTACTCGAACATTATTTGTTGCATATAAATAAATAAATATATATATATATATATATATATATATATATATATAGATCAGAGTTCAAATAGGAACACAATCCCTGTGTAGGAAATAGGAATGAATATATCAGCCATAGGATCTAGTTATTTGGATGGACAAGATCCGTTTATATATGAGGGATCAGATTGTAAATTGTATAATAATTTAATTAAGTCAGGGTTATACTTGTAATTCAAATCTTATCATATAAAATCTAATCCTACGTTTTAAGGAAATTTCCATAATCCATGCAATTATGGATTCTATTTTAATTTATTTTTAAAATAATTTTTCAGCCGTTTTTTTTTTCTCAACTCTGCTGCTGACAGTTAATTTTTTTTTTTGTATTAATTTTTTTTTATTTGTCGTTTTCATTTGTATAATTATGGATGTGCAATAATTTTTGTGGAAAATATCTTGATAACCTATATACATGTGTGCCTGTGATATAATTTTTATGGCATTTTGCTATCCACACTTATATATTTGCTAATAACTTCAATAACGTTTGCTAATTTAAGACCTTTTTTATATTTCACATGTAAAACATCCTCATACAGATTAAAATTCTGCAAATTCATACAAATAGTTTCCAATATTAAACGGTAATTATAACTAGCATATGTATTTTTTATTTTTTATTTTCATTTGTATAATTATGGATGTGCAATAATTTTTATGGCAAAAAATCTTGATAACCTCTAAATACATGTGTATCAATTTTATGAATAAATTTTAGCAAAGTGTATTAATTTTTACGGCATTTTGCTAAAATTTATTCATAAAATTGATACACTTTCGCACATTGATTGGTAAATTTATTCAAACAGATATCGATTGCTATCAGGTTCAATAATATTTGCTAATAAAACAAATAAATTTGCTAATTCCGCCCCAAATCAATTGTTAAACTGCATGAAAAAAAAAAATTATCAACTAAGATTCCCTTCTATGCTCAGATTCAAATTGTAACAAATTTGGTTACCATGAAAAGTTATCTAACATATGCAGATGTATTTTGCTAACAATACACATGTATTTCATAATAAATATCAGATAGTTTGCTAAATGTCTTCAAATAAATACCAAATGCTAACACTTTCATACAGATATGCTATTACAACAAATAATTTTGCTAATACAGTCCAAATCATATGCCATTATACATTCAGCCAAAACAATTAGCAAACATATACACGTATACTACCAAATCGATTGCTATCAGGTTTAATGATATTTGCTAATAGAATAATTAAATTTGCTAATTCAGCCCCAAATCAATTGTAAAACTGCCAAAAAAAATACCAGATAAATAGCAGATGATTTGCTAAATGTATTCAAAATACCAAATAATTTGCTAAATGTGTTCAAAGAAATACCAAATGCTAACACTTTCATTTAGATATGCTATTACCACAAATAATTGTGCTAATACAGTCCAAATCATATGCCATTATACATTCAACTTCAAATTGTATTAAATCTAAAACAAAACAATTAGAAACTCCTTTCCTGAATGCTGTGTTTTCTAGCATGTTGGCTGGTACCTTGGTGATAATGTCCATAATGCTTGACAAGGCCTCACTGATTATTTTGCCTTTTTCCAACAATTTTGCAGCCACAACGTGTACGTCACTGAAATCCACTTCTACACCTTCATTGCGGGTGTTCCCCACATCCTGATATTCATTCACCTGCGGGCCATCTGCCTGTTCATCTGCACCTGCTACATAGTCCAGAATATCAGCAATATGCTCTGCACCATGAGCGGCCGGCGATATTATTCGTCTACATTTCCATTTAAGTCATGCACTCTTTCTCCGGCCACTTGGTCGGCATCAACACCAACAACTTCATCCAACGTGCATGGTCTATCGCAAAAGCCTTGTCCGAAACCTCCTTCACAAATCTCCATAGCCTGCCTTCGCAAAAGCATATTTTTCTTCCACTATTTGATGGCGAAGATATCCCGTGGTACTCTTCTGTACCCGAGCACCACACGATCCATGTATAAAAGTTGCGCATAGTTTACCCACATTATGGAAAACATTAGTTAGCTTGCAAAAATTATGCTTCATACATAATAGAAGACTCATTCATAAAATTGATACACTTTCGCACACTGATTGGTAAATTTATTCAAAACAGATATCGTTTGCTATCAGGTTCAATAATATTTGCTAATAAAACAAATAAATTTGCTAATTCCACCCCAAATCAATTGTTAACAGCATGAAAAAAAAAAAATCAACTAAGATTCCCTTCTGTGCTCAGATTCAAATTGTAGCAAATTTGGTTACCATGAAAATTATCTAACATATGCAGATGTATTTTGCTAACAATACACATGTATTTTTCATAATAAATATTAGATAGTTTGCTAAATGTCTTCAAACAAATACCAAATGCTAACACTTTCACACAGATATGCTATTACAACAAATAATTTTGCTAATATAGTCCAAATCATATGTATCAAATATATAACAAAATAATTAGCAAACATATACACGTATACTGCCAAATCGATTGCTATCAGGTTCAATGATATTTGCTAATAGAATAATTAAATTTGCTAATTCAGACAGATAACAATTGCTAAATATATTCAAACAGCTAACAATTGCTATCAGCTTCAACCATATTTCCTAATAGAACATGTAAATTTGCTAATACTGCCCAAATCAATTGTTATTCTCTTTGAAAAAAAGTAATCAACAAACTGCCCTTCTATACTCAGCTTCAAATTGTAGCAATTTTGGTTAATATAAAAATTAGCTAACATATGCAGATTTATTTGCTAACAATATACATTTATTTGCTAAAAAAGGCTAGATTGTTTGCTAACTGTATTCAAACAAATACCAATTGCTATCAGTTTCATTCAGATTTGCTATTAGAACAAATATTTTTTCAAATAATGTCCCCCCACGAAGAATAATGTATTACTTTGTCAAGAATACATGCAGAGGATCATTAGACTAACCTAATTGACCAATCAATTGGAATAAATTACATCAGTTTTTAAGAATTTCTTTTGGGAGCGGATATGCATATACTCCAACAAAAAAACTCAAAACACAAATTGAAAAAAGTATCATAGTTTGCAGGTATAAATGTAAACATTCGCACTTTTTTTATCATCGACAAATGAGGCAAATTAGGCCAAAACCCATCTAAATAAATCAATATTCTGTTCAAAGATCTGGATTCGAATTCAAAATAAAAATGAAATAAGAGCCAAAACAAACCCCTAAAATTAAGAAAAACTTGTATGAAAAATTCCTATTAGTATCAGTTGTCAGTCAACAAACCGTTTTGCCATAAAAAATGAAAAGTAAAGACACGAATCCATGGAATAAAAAAGAGGGAAAACAAAATTGTAAGAAGGTTTCAACAAAATCCAGCAACCAAAGTGACAGGAAAATAAAGAAACTGCGAACTAAAACCTGGGTTACGCCTCGTTGAACGGCCGCCGGACATCCCCTTTGCTGTTACTGTCGCCGCTCGTCGCCGAATTTGTGTTTTGGTTGAGGGAAAATTTCATATGCTCAATACAGAATCCTAAATCTAAAACCTAGTTTTTTTTGCTTCAAATGAAATCCATCCAAATCTATTGCTCGATTTGGCCAGTTAGCATAATTAATGGGGGCGTAATTTTTGGGATTTTTACCCCAATCCGTTTTTACCCTTTCACATATAATATTGTATAATAATATTAAATATATTACTATTTAGTCCCTAGAAATGAAATTGAATCTGGACCATTTATTTAGACTAGATCTATGGTTTAAGTTTGTTCCTATTTCCTACATAGGGGGATGGTATCTATTTTAACCCACCCCTATATATATATATATATATATATAGGGTTGGGTTCAGGTGAGAAAATATCTTAGTGTGAGAAATTATATATATATATATATATATATATATAGGGTTGGGTTCAGGTGAGAAAATATCTTAGTGTGAGAAATTATATATATATATATATATATATATATAGGGTTGGTGATACGCGGTCGTCACGCACCCAAAATAATTGCTCTTCCAAATGCCCAGTAAGGGTGTAGTAGGTCGAAAATACAGGTCGAATCCACAGGGAACGGTGTATTCTTTCTTTCAAAGGTAACTTTGGTGGTTTTGAGAAAGTTTAATTAACTAATGAAATAAAACAGAAGAGAAAAGAATCAATATGATAATAACCCGGATGAGATTGTAAATAAAAAGAGATATGACCATATCATTCATCGGTGCATTGATTTTAATTCACAATTCTTATAAATCAGTTATAGAATACCGGAACCCCTGACATATTCCTTATTCCTCCTTACGAATCATTGAACAAAAGAACCCTTATTATCCAAAATCTTATTAATTAACAACCCGCAAGAACCCTTAACAGATTTAATTAATTAACAGCATTAAGAATTAGAGGAACCCAATTATGTTATAAGCATTCAAACCCGTATGCCCTTAACATCCCCGTATGCCCACTGACAAAGAGAGTCAGTTTTACCACATATAGAATTGAATCGACAATTACAGATCTTACAATTCTATTGGCTTTAGATATTAATTAACAAACTATATATTGGCCACTATATAATTAATTAATTAAGAACTAAACGTGTTATCGCAGAACATAACGGAGTATAAGAATACGAATCATATAAAAACTAATTTGACCTCACGATATGGGCATATCAACAATTATCACAACCTCATTCCAGAAAATAAACTTATCTACTCATATTAAGATTAAACCAACCCATAATCATAACATAAGCAACCATTGAATTGAAATAAGCTTACGAAGAAGTTCTCCAGAATATTCTTGCAATTCTTAACAAATAAATTAAGTAAAAGTAAAACGTGAAATTAAAACTACTTGTGGAACCCAGAATGCCTCTTCCAAATGACCTCACAACTTTATATAGGCAAACAATAATTTAAGAGTCATCAAGGCGTATCGTGATTTTTGCTAAGCAATCGCCGATTTCTTTCTTCAGAACCGATCATTCTCTCTTTCATCATCTTTTTATTAATTTATTTCCTTATTCTTCTGATTCTTTCATAAATGTGAATGGTTCCTTCCTTTCTCATATTTTTCCTGCAATAATCATAAAAATAATATGTTAAGTCTCAAATATATAAAAATATAGATAATAAAGATGCAATATTTGTGACTTATCATCTCCCACACTTAAACTCATGCTTGCCCCAAGTATGAAGAACGGAACAAAAAGAAAAGAAAGAAAATAAGAAATTAAAAGAAAAATAAAACAACGATAATTTTAATTGTCAATCATAAACTTGTGAATCAATTAAATCAAAATAGAGTTATCATCCATCAATCCTCAATCCCAAAATTATTGCATTCTTCATCTAATTAGTTAAAACAGTCAAATAGCAATAAGAATCACACATATCTCACAACTCTCAAGTGTTTTAATATTGGGACGTGTTTGTTCTCAAAATCATTCCATAAATTGTTATCAACCATAAGTTTGCAGACACTCTCTTTTCGCCACCATTGTAGACATATGACATGCAATCATCAAAAGGACTTTCTTTTGGTTGTAACGTGGCTGGTTTAACAGGTAGGAAACATTTTGGAACGAGGCTAGAATCATAGAAAATCAGTGGAGTTATTATACATTGAATAATCAATCAAATCAAAAACTCAACACCATTTTTAATATGTCCAAATGACTTTATATGCCTTGTTTTCCCGTATGCCCAAAATTTCTTCATATGCCCCATTTAATTCGGCATTTTTTTTTCTGTTTTTTTCACAACCACAACGAGAGCATTTTTTTTCTCTTACAAACAAGTACCCAGATAAATACTCCTTTTTTTTTCTTCTATCACCTCGATATATTTTTTTTTTACCACTTTCAAATAACCAAAGCTCCACCGTTTCTATGATTAGGACACTTTTTTTTTTGTGGAAGAGTGATTTTTTTGTAGGTATTTAAACAAATTGGCTCATATAAAGTTCAAAGGGGCTCACAAAATGATAATCAATAATTTGGTAGGCTTTGTAGGCTTCATGTGGCTATAAATAAGAAAAATGTGCCTTTATCATATGAATACATGCATAATGTTAATGTAGTCTTGAATAAGAACGAAAGCAAATTCTAGAGAAAAACAAACTCGGGACGAAAATCACACTTGAAAAGAATTGAGATTTTAAAGTGAATTAATCTCATAAAGCTCAAATCTCACCAGTTTTTAGCTATTTGAAAGTTCATCATACTAATTGTCATGTGGAGAAAAATTAAAATTTCAACCAGTCAATCCATAACCAACTCTAATCTTAATTCAATTAAAATCACAAATTCATAATTTGGCAATTAAATTGACTCAAAACAAATAAAAATCACAAAAACAAATGAAGTTCTCCATCCCCACACTTAAAATTTACATGGTCCTCCATGTTCAAATAAAATAGAGAAAGGAAGAAAATCAAACAACTTGACAAGAAATTAAAATAAAGATAAAATAAAGGAAAGAACCGTCCTTAAAATAAAGGAAAGAACCGGCCATCCAGTCCTTACGCCGATAATCAGATTCAACCTATAAAAACTTGTGAAAAGTTGGAAGAAACGTTTATTGAAAATAAAATAACAAAAAAATAAATAAATAAAAAATTGACTAAAAACTAAAATAAAATTGGGTTGCCTCCCAGTAGCGCCTTCATTTATAGTCTTTGGCTAGACATGAAATAGGATCAAACTAATTCTCAAATACGAGGTGGAGTGTCTCCACCGTGCCATTTGTTGTGCCATTTAAATGATCCATATGGGCATACTGAAAATTTGTTCATGACTTGATCTTGATTGTGGCTCATGTCCATATGATCTGTAACTCTCCATCTCATGGCCAACTCATCTTCATATGCCCATTTTTTATTTTCGCTCATCATCACAGAGAATGTCGAATCTTGCGAAACGTTCACCTGTCTAAATTCATCAAAAATTCCCAAAAAATTAACATGCTCATAATCAGAAGAAAATTTTATATTATCAAAAATATTAAATGTCGCAATGTCCCCATCAAATTCACATGTTAATTTTCCTTTGTCCACGTCAATCTTTGTCTTTGCCGTTTTCATGAATGGTCTCCCTAACAAAACAACAGACGAAGTAGAATTCACAACTCCCATGTCCAATATATAAAAATCAACTGAAAATATGAGTTCTTCCACTCTTACCAAAACATCCTCAACAATTCCAATTGGATACACATTAGATCGGTCCGCCAATTGAATTATAATTTGAGTTTTCTTTAAAGGACCCAGATCTAATTTCTCATAAATTGATAAATGCATAACATTGATTGCTGCACCCAAATCAAGCATAGCTCTTTCAACTTTTTTATCTCCTATCACACATGGAATTGAGAACATACCTGGATCTTTGCATTTCTGGGGCAATTTACGTTGTATTACTGCTGAAACATTTTCTCCAACCAAGAGTCTTGCATTATCTTCATACTTGATCTTCTTCATGCATAGCTCTTTAAGAAACTTGGCATACTTAGGCACTTGGCGGATTGCATCAAGAAGAGAAATGTTGATTTCCACCTTTCTAAATACCTTGAGCATGTCTTGATTTTCATCATCTTTCTTCTCCCTTGCAAATCTGCCAGGAAAAGGCGGTCTCAGTACAACTTTAGGTTTAACAGGTTTAGAAAATCTCAGTTTCTGCACTTTCTTTTTCTGGATTTTCTGATATTGTGGGCATATCCTCCTGCTTGGGCATATCGGCTTGGTTGGGCACGCTGTCAATCTTCTTGATTGGATCGGGCAATTCTTTTCCACTCCTTAATGTGATGGAACTCACATTCTCCCATGGGTTTATCTCGGCTTGTGAAGGAAATTTACCTTTGGAAATAGTTGCCTCCAATCGGGAAATCGCTTGACCCATTTGGGTTATTTGCGTTCCCATATGATTAAATCCTGCTCAAGTTTCTTGTTGAAAATTCAAACTATTTTCTGCCAGTTCTGCAACAATTTCTTCCAAAGGTCTTCTTGGTTTCTCTTGCGGTGCTTGTGCATGTTGTTGCACCCAATATTACCCACGTTGTTGAAAACCTTGTTGCGGTATGCCCTGCTGATGTGGTATGCCCTGTTGTGTTGACTGCTTGAAACTCGGATTTGGATGATCCTGCCATCGAGAATTATAGACGTTAGAAAAATGATCATAATATCCTTGTTGCGAATTGTAACCTCCAACGGCATTGACATTTTCAAGATTGTCTTCTTGCAAAGTTGGGCACATGTCTGTGGGATGCCCATGAACACTGCATATGCCACATGCCTTGACTTGTTGTGTTGTGCCCATTCCACTAAGTAATTTGTCCAATTTTTCACATAATGCGTCAAATCGTGTATCTTTGGCGGTCTGGACATCAGCCACTTTTCTCGATCCGTCTGCTCCAAATTGTTGTTTGTTGCCTGCAATATTTCCTATCAACAATATTGCTTCATCTGGAGTCTTATTCATCAACGCTCCACCACTTGCTGCATCCACTATACTCCTATCACCCGGCTGCAAACTTTCATAAAAATATTGAATTAGTAATAAACTAGGAATTTGGTGTTGTGGGCATTTAGAACACAATTTTTTAAATCGATCCCAATATCTATCAAAAAACTCTCCAAACTCTTATTTAATTCCACAGATGGCTTTTCTAATGGAAGCTACTCTAGACACCGGAAAATATTTTTCAAGGAAGTTTTGTTTCATAATTCTCCAAGTTGTTATAGATCCCGGTGCTAAACTAAACAACCTTTCACGTGCATCATCTTGTAAAGAAAATGGAAATGCTACAAGCCTAACATATTCAGAATTATCAACATTTTCCTGATTTTGCACAGTAGAGCAAGCAAGTTGGAAATCTTGTAAATGCTTATGTGGATCATCTCCAGGATAATCATGGAATTTAGGAAGTATATGCATAAAACCAGATTTTAATTGAAAATTTCCATGAGCTTGGGGAAGTGTTATGCATAATGGTCCAAAATCCATTTCTAGCGGATTAGCCAATTCACGCAAAGTAGCATTGTTTGCATTATTTCCTCCATTGTTGGCTGCATTATTCCCTTGATTATTAGCCATATTGGATTCTGCAGATGATGTTGTATCTTCAAACTCGTGTTCCTCGGCAGATTCAGATATAGGAGTGAGATTGGATGTTGAAGAAGTTGCTTGCTTTGCCTTTTCTGTTTCTTTCCTTCTTTTCCGTGCAGATTTCTCAACTTCAGGATCAAAGATGAGTTCACCTTTACAAGAAGATCGGGGCATAAACAAAAAATAGACAAATTAAACAATGAAATGAAAGAAAGATTACTATTGTCGTTCCTCAGCAACGGCGCCAATTTGATACGCGGTCGTCACGCGCCCAAAATAACTGCTCTTCCAAATGCCCAGTAAAGGTGTAGTAGGTGGAAAATACAGGTCGAATCCACAGGGAACGGTATATTCTTTCTTTCAAAGGTAACTTTGGTGGTTTTGAGAGAGTTTAATTAACTAATGAAACAAAACAGAAGAGAAAAGAATCAATATGATAAAAATCCGGATGAGATTGTAAATAAAAAGAGATATGACCATATCATTCATCGTTGCATTGATTTTAATTCACAATTTTTATAAATCAGTTATAGAATACCGGAACCCCTGACATATTCCTTATTCCTCCTTACGAATCATTGAACAAAAGAATCCTTATTATCCAAAATCTTATTAATTAACAACCCGCAAGAACCCTTAACAGATTTAATTAATTAACAGCATTAAGAATTAGAGGAACCCAATTATGTTATAAGCATTCAAACCCGTATGCCCTTAACATCCCCATATGCACACTGACAAAGAGAGTCAGTTTTACCACATATAGAATTGAATCGACAATTACAGATCTTACAATTCTATTGGCTTTAGATATTAATTAACAAACTATATATTGGCTACTATATAATTAATTAATTAAGAACTAAACGTGTTATCGCAGAACATAACGGAGTATAAGAATACGAATCATATAAAAACTAATTTGACCTCACGATATGGGCATATCAACAATTATCACAACCTCATTCTGGAAAATAAACTTAGCTACTCATATTAAGATTAAACCAACCCATAATCATAACATAAGCAACCATTGAATTGAAATAAACTTACGAACAAGTTCTCCAGAATATTCTTGCAATTCTTAACAAATAAATTAACTAAAAGTAAAACGTGAAATTAAAACTACTTGTGGAACCCAGAATGCCTCTTCCAAATAACCTCACAACTTTATATAGGCAAACAATAATTTAAGAGTCATCAAGGCGTATCGTGATTTTTGCTAAGTAATCGCCGATTTCTTTCTTCAGAACCGATCATTCTCTCTTTCATCATCTTTTTATTAATTTATTTCCTTATTCTTCTGATTCTTTCATAAATGTGAATGGTTCCTTCCTCTCTCATATTTTTCCTGCAATAATCATAAAAATAATATGTTAAGTCTTAAATATATAAAAATATAGATAATAAAGATGCAATATTTGTGATTTATCAGTTGGGTTCAGGTGAGAAAATATCTTGGTGTGAGAAATTAGAAAAATGCTTATCGTATTGTATTTTATTGCTTAATAGTCATAATTTTATTACTTAAATACTTTATTGCTTAATTGCTATAATTTTATTGCATACGTGGGGCAAAATAATTATGCAATAAAAATATACATATTAAGCAGTAAATTACAATAAAATATACATTTTCTCATTTCTCACACCAACAAATATTTCTCACCTGAATCAAAATCTATATATATATATATATGTATGTATGCATGTATGTATGTATAAGGTGGTCAATAATGACCCTACGAAATATAGTTGAGAGTTTTTGTCAGAGCCTTTTCTCCTATAAAATTTAAGAGCCAAGAGGCAAACCTGAGTTCCAAGCTTGATCTGGATTTTTTTTATCATATTTTTATAACTGTTTCATTTAATGCTTTTATTTTTCTTTAGACCAAAAGTATATATATTATTAGAATATAAAGAAAAAAATAGCAAGTACCATAGTACCATACAATTTTGTGTGGAGAATCAAGGCTTACCTTTTTGTGGCATTCTGTTGCGGTTGAAATTTCCGTGTTTCATGATAAAAATTTAAAATTTTAATAATATTCATTATAAAATAAAATTAAATTAAAATATAAATAATGAACATTTATCAATAAAAAAATGAATTAAAAATTATAAAGCATAATTTTGAAAAAAAATAATAATGAATTATTAGTTGAAAAGTGAAAATTTAATATTAAAAAATAATCATAAATTTTAATTGAGTTGGGTGAACCCTAATAAACAATCATAAAATTAAACTAAATTACGAAAAAATAAAATTAATAAAAAAAATACAAAAAACTCATAATTTAAAAATGTAACCGAGGGTTAATGAATTTTCACATGTGTCCGCTAAGGAAAAAAGGACACCATAAATGTTTCTTTTCTCGCAAAAGTTCATTAAATATAGCTATAAATTTTCAAAATTCAATGATTATAGCTAGGAGGAATATTGACACATAAATTTCTTAATATTAAATAATGCATTTGACAGCATTTTCGTGCTTGGATTAATGAAGCAAAAGTTCATTGACAAATGTGATTCTTTCGAAGCATGAATGTCATTCAAAGTTTATTTGGCTTGAATAGTTTCAAAATAATACTGAGCTCTTACATTCTTTTGGCTGAGCATTTAATTTTATTCGATAGATGGATTATAATATACAAATAATTGGGATGAGATCCTCTTTTTTTTTGTTGCATTTTCTATACACACTTGATTTTTTTAGATTTTTTTTCTTTTTTTTTTCAATTTCAATTGCTTGTGTTTTAGATTAATTTTACACTTGTTATTCAGGATTTATCCTATTCAATTAAAATTTATTATAATTTTTTAATATTTAATTTTTCAAAGAATATCAATTAATAACTCAAAACTGAAAATTAAATACTAAAATATTATAATCCACCCTAATTATGTAGGATGGACCGTATACAACACATGTAAAAGTAAACTAAAACACGCCGTTGAAATGAAAAAAAAAATGCTACACAAAAGGTATGATTTCGTGTGCAAATATATATATATATATTTCACTTAAGCTAAAAAAATATACTATAAAATGCACCCCATGAGTAGTTGGCAAGTAGAGTAACCATCTTCACAAAAATGAGTTCGCTGCAAATTCTCTTCTGCGCTGGCATCCCAAGGAAAGCTGCGGCTCAAACTTCCCTTAAAACTCGCCATGCCAAGATCAGTGGCCATGGCCCACCGCGTGTTCTGTTTCAGCCTTCAGGTTTAACCTCTCTCTCTCTCTCTCTCTCTCTCTCTCTCTCTCTCTCATAAATAAATAGATAGATAATTAAGGCATAAAAATCATGAAAATATAAATCGGTCATTTTACAAGTTATCAATTTATCATACATATTAATTAAAGTATAAATTAAACAAGTATATATATATATATATATATATATATATATCTTTTGGTGCGCATGCAATCAATTGTTGCAGCTGTTATGATGGATGGCACTTCAAGAAACGTGATGGATCTCCGGCCACCCATCACCAGTTTCAGGCCGAGCATGTGGGGAGACATTTTCTCTTCCTTTTCATTCGACGAACAGGTATACACGTCTGCGCACCAAAGATGTTTTTGTACGTAGCCATGAGTGTGTGTGTGTGTTTATAATATATATATATATATATATATAACTTGTATTTGCTCGTACGATACACCAATATAAGATATTTATAATTATTATTATTTAATTAGAAATTATAAATATGAAAGAAATATAACAAAAATATTTAAACAAATACTATAGATCTTAAAAATAATTTTTTATTAGTTACCCGGGAATACCCTTGTGCAGGGTCGGCCCTAATAATTCGGAGGTCCAGGCGAAATGAAAAAAGGGGTCCTGAATTTCGTTTTGCACGAGCATCTTGAGTTTTTTCCATTTTATTCCAATCATACTAAATCTTGAAAATGTATAATCAACATTTACAAAACCTCTTTCGTGAATTCTGTAAGTAAAAAAGCACTTTCATTAATTAAATAATCGTGAATGAAAGATATTGATAATATTAAGTAAAATAATTCAAAATGGAATCAACTCAATCTCTTATGTAATATTTTATGTTAAAAGCCATCAAGTTGAGATTTTTGTGAACTCAAAATTGAGGAATAAAACCCCTAAATATAACAATTGAGTTTTTTTTTTCTTTATGCAGTTTTAATAAAATTTCAAAATTGAGTCTTTAAAGGTGCATTTCTCGTACGAGATCTTTGTATAGAGTACAGATAGTTGATTAATAATCTAATTACAAAATTGAGATTAAATCAATACAAAATCTCAATAAAAATATTATCAAATTAAATTTGCATATAAAAAATAAGTGGCTAATCTAATCACTAAAGCCCGATGAGATTTCAAAGTCCAGAGAGTAGAATCTAAAATAGACAACCATTTTAACTTTATATATATATATATATATATATATAATTTTAAAAATATGGGCCCCATAAAAGTGGGGGGCCCTGGACGTTGGCCCACCTGGCCTACCCCAGGGCCGGCCCTGCCCTTGTGTAATAAGGAGACGATTAGATTTGAAACCTATTGTTCCCCCTTTCCTCAACTAAAAAAAGGGTAAATTGTACACTTGGACCGACCTATTGTGAAATAGTGTAAGTAATGTCATCAACACCGCTAGGTGTGAACCTATTATACTTAATTTTCACAAGTTATAATCAAAATCTACACTTATAATTACGAACATTAATTAATTTAAAGTTAAATTAAATTATGTGCACATGTGAAGGAGAAGTATAGTGTGGAAATAGAAGAATTGAAGAAAGAAGCAGGAAGCATGTTAATGGCTGCCACTTCTACCAAATTGATGATATTGATCGACAAAATTGAGCGCCTGGGTCTTGCATATCATTTTGAGACTGAAATCGAAGAGAAGCTCAAACAAGTTTATGATTTTGTTGAAGAAGAACAAGAAGACTACGACTTGTTTGTTACTGCACTTCGATTTCGTTTGCTCAGACAACATCAGTATCATATTTCTTGCAGTAAGTCGTTCACCTAGCTATTGTTACATCTTGAAGTTTATTATTTCACATGCATTTTAATTATATATATATATACACACACACACTATCACAAAGTCTCTTGTCAGATTTTGAAAATCCAAATGCATAAAATCAGACCATTAGGCGGGCGGGTCACGCGGGTCAATCCTGATCCGACACGCCCCGCTAAAAAAAAAGTTCGCCAGCAACAATATCATTCTTAACACTAAAAAGTATCGGTCCAAAGTACAAAAAATATCACCCGTAATCAAAAAAAGTATTGGGCTTGCAACTTGTCGTATACGAGTTTCTTTAATTCAAATTATAAGTTATTCCATCTCAATTAATGTTCAGAGCTTGGGGTTTGGTGTTTATAGGTTTTTTAGGGTTTAGTATTTTTTAGGTTTTTTTGAGGTTTTTTTTTCGGAGGGATGTTTAAGGTTTAGTGTTTTTTTGGTGAGGGTTTTAGGGGTTTATTTTGTATTTTTGGAGGTTTTTTTAAGGGGGTTTTTAGGGGATTTATTTTGTGTTTTTGGGGTTTATTTTTATGTTTTAGGATTTTTTTTTGTGGGGTTTAGTGGTTTATTTGGTGTTTTGTAGGGTTTTTTGGGGGATTTTACGGGTTTATTTTGTATTTTTTTTTTGTTTTATTAATTCCATTTTATGATATAAATTAATATTCATTTCAAATAAATTAAATGAATTCACATCAATGTTAGGGCTCACTAATTTTATTTTAGGATATAAATTGTTAAAAAAAAATAAAAAGAAAAAAAATAGAAAATTGAAAAAAAAAACGCACAAAAAAAATTGACACGCGTCCACGCGCCCACCTGACCATAACAAAAGATACACCATGTCTGATAAGAGAGCAGCCCATATATTATCTATGACTGCCTACTTAATTAGAACTAAATATCTTACACACACACACACACATACACACATATAAACCTTACATTTTTCTAGTGTGAGAAGTAAGACCTCATCTCACACCATCTAATTTAATGATCTAATGGTTGAGATTTAATGCAGAGATGGTGGCAATTTCGTAAATAATAAGACAAAAAATAAAAGAAGGGGGTTGTCCAAACCTATTAAAAATGATGATGTCAGCAATTAAAAAAAATATAAAAACTTTAAACGACCATAACTTGCTCGTTTTTAATTCAATGCACACAAAAAAATATATCAAATAAAAGCTCTCTTCGTGCTCTTTCATTTAAGATGTAGAAAGGTTATGTTTAGATGAAAAAATATGAATGAAAAATAACAAAGATAATTTTTTACTCGTGCCCATGTTGTAAATGCTTTCGTTAGCATATAATAATTTTTCGTTATCATTATGATAACATATGATAACGTATGCTAACGAATCATTTGTCATATGCTAACATAATGTATTCACTGTGCTAACAAAAAATTATCATAATGCTAGCGTAGTACAAATTTATTAGTATTTATTCAATCTCAATTATGATTTATTTCATCTCAATTATAGTTTATTCCATCTAATTATGATTTTTTCTAATTTAATTTTTCATTTTTAGTTCTTAATTGATTATTATGGTTTATCACATCCAATTATGGTTTATAACGTATGTTGACAAAGTATTGTCATATGTTAACATAGTGTATTCACATTGTTGAAGAAGCAAAATCATAATGCTTACGTAGTACAAATATATTATTATTATTATTATTATTATTATTATTATTATTATTATTATTATTATTATTATTATTATTATTATTATTATTATTTATTCCGACACATTTAGGGTTTAGCAACATCCAATCAATGTTTGTTTCATCTAATTAGGTTTATTTCATCAAATTATGGTTTCTTCAATTTAATTAGGGTTTATTAAATCAAATTAGGTTTATAATTAATTTTTAGAATATATTTTTCGCTAACAATATTTGAAAACTTTAATTAACATAACGATAATGCTTCGTTATCATGATGATAATACTTCCTTAGCATGATAATACCCTACGCGAAAAACTTTTCAAATATTACAGAATTGTCACCGCTTTTTTCATCAAATCTGGGCCTTTAATTTTTGAGGATTGTGTGGTGTGAGATGTGGTGCTCATTCTCACACTAGGATTGGTTTTCACCTAACCCCTCCCCTCTATATATATATATATATATATATATATATATATATATATATATATATATAGGATATGGATCATATGAGAACACCTTATTGGTGTGAGAAATGAGAACCCATCTTACACCATCCAATTTAATGATCCAATGGTTGAGATTTAAGGTGGCAATTTCGTAAATAATAGGGCAAAAAATAAAGGAAGAAGGGTTATTTTCGTCCAAACTCATTAAAATTGATGATGTCAGCAATTAAAAAAAAATCTTAAAAACTTTAATCAACCATAACTTGCTCGTTTTTAATCCAATGCACACAAAAAATATATCAAATTAAAGCTCTCTTCATGCTCTTTCATTTAAGATGTCGAAAGGCTATGTTTGGATGAAAAAATATGAACGAAAAATAAAAAAGAATTTTTTTTACGCGTGCCCAGATTGTAAATGCTTTCGTTAGCATATAATAATTCTTCGTCAGCATTATGATAACATATGAACGTATGCTAATGAAGCATTTGTCATATGCTAACATAATATATTCGATGTGCTAACAAAGAATTATCATAATGCTAACATAGTATAAATTTATTAGGGTTTATTAAATTCTCAATTATGGTTTATTTAATCTCGATTATGGTTTATTCCATCTAATTATCATTATTCTTTTGAAATTTAATTTTTTGTTTATAGTTCTTAATCGATTATTATGGTTTATCCTATCCAATTATAATTTATAACGTATGTTGATAGAGTATTGTCATATGATAACATAGTGTATTCGCAATGCTGACGAACCAAATCTATAATGCTAACGTAGTACAAATATATTATTATTATGATTTCTTTCAACTCATTTAGGGTTTACCACATCCAATCAATGTTTGTTTCATCTAATTAGGTTTATTTCATCCAATTATGATTTTTTCCATTTAATTAGGGTTTATTAAATCGAATTAGGTTTATAATTAATTTTTAGAATATTTTTTTCGCCAACAATATTTGAACTTTAATTAGCATAACTATAATGCTTCGTTAGCATTATGATAATACTTCGTTAGCATAACGATCTGTTATCAAATCCTCCGCCATTTTTATAAGAATTACCAAATTACAGTAATACCTCCGCGCGAAAAACTTTTCAAATATTACAAAATTGCCACCGCCTTTTTCATCAAATCTGGACCTTTGATTTTTGATGGATGTGTGATGTGAGACGTGTTCTCATTTTTCACACAAGGAGTTATTTTTATATAACCCCACCCCTACACACACACACATACAAGACACTGATGAATTGAATCAGTTGCTTTCAGTTGGTTTCGAAAAATTTGTGGACAAAGACAACAAATTGATAGAAAGCCTTTGTACTGATATTGAGGGGCTATTAAGCTTGTACGATGCAGCTCATGTCCGGATCCACGACGAATATATTTTAGATGAAGCTGTGGCATTTACGACCCATCACTTGACCAATATGCTATCAGAATTAGAGCCCCCCATTAAAGAGAAAGTTCAACATGCTCTTGATTTTCCGCTTCATAAGAGCCTTACCATCTTCAATCTTCGATTTCACATTTCCATCTATGAAAAAGACGATTCAAGGGATGAACTTCTTCTAAGACTAGCCAAATTAAATTTCAATTTCTTGCAGAATATTTACAGGAACGAGATCTTTCAACTCACTACGTAAGTCACGATGACCTATACTTTTTTCTCTAATTTATTTTAATTTGCTATATATATATAACGCTTCAAAAACATATTTAATTTGAATGGTTTTTTGAAGGTGGTGGAACAAGTTCGACATCAAATCAAAATTGCCCTATGGTAGAGACAGATTGGTAGAGTGTTATCTTTGGGCAATTGCTTTTCATTTTGAGCCTCAATACTCTTTCGTTCGGATGGAAGCTACCAAAGCCTGTCAAATGCTCACAATTGTTGATGATACATACGATAATTATGCTACACTTGAAGAAATTGAACTTTTTGATCTGGCTTTGGACAGGTATATATATATTCTTCTCATAAATTAACTAGACATTAATCGGGTAATTGACATACAACACCCTCAAATTAAATTACACAGGATTGACACTTTGCACACCTGATTTGAAATTTGGCAAATCGCACCATTGGAATTAATAAACATCCTAGCTCCTATTTATTTCTTATTCTTTTTATTTTTAAATTCTATTTTTCCTTCTCTTTCTTGTCATTAATTTTCTTTCTCGCGTTCCATCACTATAATATATTGTTGATGTAGTTGTTATATATGTGTGCGCGAGCATTTTATAAGATAAATTTATATTATTTTGCTATTTTATTAACAAATAAAACTTGAATTTATACAAAAATGTTTCCTCAAATAAAAAACTTTCTTAAAAATGAAAAAAAAATCAAATTAAAAAATGATTATATATCTATATGAATAAAATATAAGAAACATCACTAGCTTTATGAAACGTATACATGTATCGGGGATGCTAGAATTACAAAAATATTAAAAATTTTGATATAAATTGCAAATCTTTAAACATTGTGGGAAAATTGCAAAATGGTAAAATGTTGTGTTAAATTCTGCAATTAACCCTAATACAATTATATGTCAATTACATTCTATCCCAAATTGCTTTACACTACTTTCAAACGCTAATAGATTTTACATTTATCAATTGCTTCAATCAAATTATTAGTGTCGATTTCAAAGTCAGTAACCTAATGCGGATCTTCCTCCTCAGGTGGAATATGGAGGAAATTGATGCGCTGCCAGATTGTCTTCAAATCGTATACAAATTTATTATGAGCGAATATGAAGATTTTGAACGTGAAGCAGAAGCACAACAAAAATCGTTTGCAACTCCTTATTATATTGAAGCAGTAAGCTAATTAGGCCCAACACTTCTAAGTTTTATCTAGACCACAATTATATTCTTCTCAAATTTCATACATGAGTGAATAAGTTATCAACTAGCTATAAGACTTACCTCTCGGGAAAAAAAAGGAAAGAAAAAAAAACCTAGCTAGCTATAATACTTAATATGCAATTTATTTCAATCCCAGAACTTAATTAAGTATTAGCTTCAAAAAATTCAAAACATTGTGTTGTCTTCAAATTTACTTAATTAGCATAGTTAAGTGAATTATTATTGTAGAACTTGCCCAGTGTCTAGACGTTTTTATTTTTTATGAAGTAAAATACTTGATCAAACAGTAGTTGGATTTTCTTTTTCTTTTTTTTAATTATGTTGTCAAACTTTAACCCCCCAAAAAAAAAAGAATAAAAAATAAACCACTGCTGGATTTCAAACCAGTGACCTAGCTTTCAACACACACTAGATACCTCGGTCCACTACCAAATAAGATACAATCGATTTTTGTTATGATAACTCAAGTTTTAAAATTTAACCATGCAATGAGTAGATTACACCCTTTAATTTTCCGCATGGTTAGGGAACCCCTAGCCCCTGGGCGGACAAGTTTTACAACTAATTTATGCGTGTGATTTGTATAATTCAGCAAAATCATTCCATACACACTTTTATATCTGATACATTCTTATATATATGTATGCATATGTATAACTACACCAGATGAAGCAACTTGGTAGAGCTTATGGTAAAGAGCAGAAGTGGATTATGGAACGGCAACTGCCTAGTTTCGAAGAGTATATGGCCAATGCCTTGATTACGGCGACTCTTTTTTTCACGTTCACAACTGTTGTCCCAGGGTTAAAAACAGCCACCAAAGAAACCCTTGACTGGATGTTCAATGCTCCTCAAATTTTTGTATCAACTGCCCGCTCGGGTCGACTCCTCGACGACCTCGGCAGTCATCAAGTAACTACTCAGTCTCAATTTTACTCTTTCTTCATGCTAATTTTGCAAGCAAAGTAAGAATTTGGAGTTTTCTGTTGATGGATAACCATTCCTACTATATATGCACCATTTTCATTAAATCACCTAAAGATATATATTCATGAAATTTTCACACACACATACATATAATTTAATTCAAAATTTATGAAGTTAAGCAGTTTATTTGTGAACCTAGCTGGCAGCCTCATGAAAAAATTTGGTTATGTGCATGTCACATTGAAACATATATAGCAGAGAAAATGTTTATTATATTTCTCTTATAGCTATCAAATTCACCCTAGCTAGCTAAATGAATTCAGTCTTATATACTTGAATTTGTATTTGAAGCGCGAGAGCAAAGAAGGAAAAATGCTTACCATCGTGGATTGTTACATGAAAGATAAAGGTGTATCAAGGGAAGAGGCTATCTCCGCGTTTCGAGAAATAATTGAGGATGGATGGAAGCATGTAAATGCAGAATGGGTGAAGAGTAGAACTACGGTGCCTAAGGAAATGGTTGAGCTATTTCTCAACATTCTGCGAATGGCTGAGGTAACTTATAACAACAGCGAAGATGCGTTTACCGATCCAGACAAGTATTTCACACCACTCGTCGTTGCATTGTTCGTGGATCCCATACTTATTTGAATTAATTTATCCTCTAACTAACCCTCATCATTAGTTAAGAACTTATGTTTGTGACTTCTTTATTGAATAAATGGCTATATAGGGTTGCGTCGGATAATGAGAAAGACATCGTTGTATTGTACCAGATGGTTTAAATGGTTACACCTTTCTCACTAGGCATCCTTGATTATTAGCATAGCATGCAATAAATAATGTACATTAGTGATGGGGGTACATAATGAACTTTTTTTATGTATAACTATGGATAAAATTCCTTATTTAAAGTACTGTGTGTGGGTTAGTGTTCTTGTTAGTGTTCAGATTAGTGTGTGGACATTAATATGAATATAAATTAACAAAAAGAGTGATTAATTAACTTGTTCGGTTAACAACCTACTATGTGGGTCTTTACCATTGAGAAACAATACACTACTTCAATGCAAATTCTTTTCTTTGGTACTTACACGATGCACTCCCTCCACTCATCGACTCCTCATCATTTCTATCCTTTGCACCTTCATTCATAGACTGATATAGAGATCCATCACTGACACACGGTCGTTTCGCGCTCAAAATAAATTTGTTTCCTTATGCCCACAGTGAGCGTAGCTAGCTATGAGTAAAGGCCGATCCACAGAGAGCCAATGCCATTTTACTTTCAGGTCACCAAACACAAAGGAGAGTTTGGATTGTGTTGTCATTTTGATCCCACAGGACATGGGTTAGTCCGATTTTAGTCCCAGCTCTATCACTTTTGGTCCCAAATCGAATTAATTATCACTTTTGGTCCCACCGTAACGTTTACCATTAAAAAAATTATCGATTTTGGTCCCAATTTTTTTATCGATTTTGGTCCCAATTTTTTATCAATTTTGGTCCCAAACATAAAAATGGCAGAAAATTTCAATTTCATTTCAATTGGAGGCAAAATTGAACTAATTTGCTAGAAAATTAACCTGATTTGGTTCCAATTTTCCCAGAAACATGCATTTGAATATATATACGCACCAATTCATCAAATTAAAAGTACTAAATTAAAAGAAAGCATAAAATCCCAAACATTAGACAATTAAGTGTGATGAATTATATACCAAAAAGCCATGTTTAACCCAAACTACAAGTAAGAGCATTCTTATACACAAAAACAGCTATTGGGCAAAAAATGAAATGAGTTTTAACCCAGACTACAACCAAGAGCATGCTTATAGGCAAAAAATAGCAGCTGGGCAAAAAATTGAAAGCACAACAGTCAAAAAAGCTTCAATTACAAGCTGAATACAGTCAAAAGCAATACCAAGGGCAATCAACCCTTTGCACCCTTCTTCTTCTTCTTCAAGACAGACTTCAAGCCAGACAAAGTCACATACTTCTTACCCCCTGCAGTGAACACATCCATGCTTTCCTTACCCTTTGAAGCACCACCAGCACCACCAACAAACTCATTTGGATGGAAACTCATAGGTGGGGGCTCTCTGATTTGAATGCCCTTCTGTTTGGGCTGCTGTGTGGCTTGGACTTCATTAGATATGCTATATTGCTCTCCACTCACAGCAGCCTCTCTTTCTTGAACATTGGTGGCAAAATGCACTCTTCTTTTTGCCTAAAAATTATGAAGTCAATCAGATTAGTAGAATGAACAATAACAGAAAAATTGAAGATATTGGAAGTAACTTACAAGCTCTTTTCTCCCCTGGACTGTTGATGGCTTTGTTTGGGTGCTGGTTTTTGGGAAACTGTCTATGAATTCAAACATGGCTGCATCTTCATCACCTTCATTCATAGGGTAATCAGGTTGAGCTTCAATTGCCTAAGAGGGTATAATGCATACAATTAGATCACCACCAAAATTTAATGATAAGAAAAAACTTAAGTGGCAGTCATGTAATGTACCTTTCTCACTTCACACCCAAGTCTGTTGTGACCCTCTTCACCACAAAAACCACAGACTACATGGAAGTTTTGCTTCTCAAGCCTCTGCAAACTTGTGCCCCCTTTCTTCTGCCTCTTAACTGGGCTTTCACAGGCCCCACTCCTTCTTTCCTTCTGAGGCCTTCCCTTCTTCTTCTTCTTATGAAAGGCAGATGGCAAGGGTGGTATGTAGCCAGTCTTCTCCCATAAATCTTCTCCACTCATAGGACTTATGGCATGTCTGTAAACTGACTCATAAGTCTCTATAGAGTAGCACTTGTGCACAAAGTCTTCTGGATCAAGCCCCTCTGCACAGATTGCACTAGTGGCATGTTTGCAAGGTATGTCTGATAGGTCCCACCTTCTACAATCACAGGTAAGGATCTGCAAATTCACTGCATACCTTGATCCATCAAAACTGAAAACCTCATATTTCTCTGCACTTGACTTGACTGGAATACAATCTACTTCTGCATGTTCTTCCCAACAATCAGTCTGATTCTCTCACACAGCTTTCTCCCTTCCCACTTCCTCTCAGCCTTATCTCTCCTTTTTTGCAGCCTTGCCATCATGTATTCCCTTATCCATTCCAGCATGGTCAAAATGGGTTTGTCCCTAGCATCCACCAAACACCCATTAAACTGTTCACACATGTTGTTGACTAAGGTGTCACACTTACCAAATGTAGAGAAATGTGACTTGGACCATTCAGAGGGGGGCTTTGCTTGCAGCCATTCCTTACACTTCTTATCTAGCTGCTCAATCTCAACTATCACTGAGTAAAATGCTCCAACAGTTGTTGAGTTAGCAGCCTTCCACAACAGCTTCTTGAAGTTAGCCCCTCTGAACCCAGCTCTCTTCATGTTTCCATGAAGATGCCTCACACAAAATCTATATTCTACCCCAGAAAGGACAGTCTCAAATGCCCCTATTAATCCCTTTTGCCTATCAGACATGAATGTATATACATCCTGCCTTTCACTCATGAGGTCATCCTTGACAAGTTGCAGAAACCACTCCCATGCTTCTCTATTTTCAGAAGACACCACAGCATATGACAAAAGATATGGATCATTATTTGGATCCATACCCACAGCAGTCAACAACACTCCAGTATTCTGGCCACTGAGATGGCACCCATCCACACCTATCCAAGGCCTACAACCTGCCTTGAAACCTCTTTTCACAGCACCCAAACACACATAAAACCTTCTGAAAGTGTTGCCATAATCAGCTGCATCCAAGTCTAGAATCACAGTAGATCCTGGATTCTTCTCCTTCAATGTGTCTGCATAGTCTCATAGTTTGCTGTATTGCTCAGCATTAGACCCCTCAATCAGCTTGAGCAACTTTTGTCTTGCCCTGATTGCTTGTTGAGTGGATACATACACTCCAAGCTCTGAAATAGCCTCCTTCCTGAAGCTCTTTATACTTCTCTTTAGATCAACTCTAAAACTCCTCTCAAATCTTTTTGCTAGCCAACTTGACTTGGCATTAGTGCCATGAAACTGTCTGCACATGAATGTCCCAAGTCAAGCTCTCTAATCTGCCATGCTTCTTCATTCTTCACCTTCAGTGCATTAATATGCCAGCCACAACCCTCACATTCCTTCTTACACCTAGCATAGATCCTCCTAGCATCATTTTTTACAAACTTGGTAGCCCTTCCCATCATCATTGAGTTGGTGTTCACAGCTTCTTTAAACTGCAGCTTGGTGCTGAATACTTGACCAAGCTCAAAGTGAGGGTTCTGTGAGCTTGATCCTCTATCACCACCCACAGTCACAGCTCCTTCACCTTCATCTGTTGATTCAAGACTCTCTGGCTCAGAATCCATATCATCACTCTCACTCTCATCAGAGAGTGATGATGAGCCTTCAACATCCTCCTCATTAGCTTTTATACCCATCCACTCAACATCTCTGTCCACATTCTCAGTGAATATAATTTCATCCATCAGCTCATCACAACTGTCTTCATCACAACTAAAATCTATATCTTCACTGTCACTCCCAAACTCCTCTTCCAATATAGCTTTCCCTTTTCCTTTCTCTTCCAACATAGATTGTTCCACAACCAACACCTCCTCAATGACATTATCAAATAACTCTTCATCAACTACTTCAACCTCAACATTCAAACCCAATTCTGCCCCTGCAGCCCTCACCTTCTCACCTAGATCACCACCAACCCTGTCTTCATCTACATCTATGACATTATCAAATAACTCTTCATCAAATAACTCCCCATGCACCAATTCATCCCTCACATTCTCACCTAGATCAGCCTCTGCAACCCTCACGTTCTCACCTAGATCAGTCTCTGCAACCCTTACATTCTCATCAGCCTCAGCAACCTCAGCCTCAGCCTCAGCAACTAAGTATGTCTGCATATATCTAGTTTTTAACCTCGTCACAGTCTGAATTTGTTGATCAACAGGCTCTGTAGGTTCATCATCTATGTACTCAACCTCTCCATCAACAATTTCCCCACCATCAACATCAACATTCTCTTTCTTCCCATCTAAATACAGAGTAAATTCCCTACTCACTTCAGCTCTTCTAATTAAGCACCACAATTCTGCCTCACACTCCATCAACTTCAGACCACCCTTCTCATCATCCCCGTAAAAAATTTTACTCCCCATGTACCCTAGTTGTTCACAAAGGCCTTCTAGATATTTCCTACACCACTTACGTGTGTCTATAAAATCAAACACAGAAGTATTACCCTCTAAATAGAGCATCTTACCCGAATCATTCAAGGCCATTCCTCCATGCACGAGCTTCAACATGTGCCAGTAATCACACCCACCTAACAAGAAAAAAATGAGAAACCATCAAAATCAAAAGACATCACAATTCTTAAACTGAAAGCTGAAAATTGCAAATGAAATCTAGAATGGAACCGAGGGAGAAGACTTACTGTAGTTAGGGTGTGGCATTGGTAGGAATAACTTCCTTCGAATCATCGTGCTTTTGAAGAATCGACAGGCTTGATCGAAATTGGAGGAGAAATTAGGGTTCACTGTTTTGGGTCTATTTGGAATCGGGGAGAAATTAGGGTTCTATGTTTTGATTTGGGGTTTTTTGTTCAATTTAGGGATAAATCGCACATGAATGTCACGTGATTGTACTTTGTCGTCAATCCGTTTTTTTCCGTCTAAATTGTGGGACCAAATTTGATACTTCACTGTCCTATGGGACCAGATTTAATAATAAATTCTGATTTGGGACCAAAAGTGATAGGGTTGGGACCAAAATCGGACTAACCCATGTCTTCATTCACTCGATCATGAGCACATTGACCTTTCTGCATAATTAAGCCACCCAGTTATGGAGATCGGATTCCTTGTTACATCTCTTATTCATCATTTCAGAATAGATTTAAAAGTGATTCATTATCGATTAAACCCCTAACCTATCACCCACCTCTCGGTTCCTCTAAGAGATGTAAATGAATAGACAGTCTTGTGTCCTAGACGAACCCAAGTTTGTTGTGTTTATTGATTCCTCGTGTGCCCACAACAACCCACCGATTTTCCAGTTACCTTTTAGATTAACACACAGGCACGATTCATTAATCCAATTAACCCTAGTGTGCCCATTACAACTAAAGAGTGATTAGCCATATTAATCATATTAAACACACGCTCACTTGGAACAAGAACAAATATCGGCAGAAACCTATTCATGCAGTAATATACCTATAAGGCCTCACGAGTATTTGAATATGTCTAAACCACTATTTGTCGTTCAAATCCCAGAAATAAAAATATAATCACTCATGCTAGATGGAATTGAAGATAAAAACTTGTATGAGACGGTCTCATACATGAGACGGATCAATACATGTGAGTCAATGATACTTCACCCATAAATAATGATACTTCACCCATAAATAATGATACATGTGAGTTAATGATACTTCACCCATAAATAATGATACTCACATGTGGGTATAAATAATGATACTCACATGTGAGTTAATGATACTTCACCCATAAATAATGATCCCGCATGTGAGTATTGACCCGTCTCATGTATGAGACGGTCTCACCCAAGTCTGCCCCGGAATTGAAAGTACATAAATTAAAGACATTGTAAAATAAGAGAAACTTACTTAAATTGCATTAAAATGTGTTCAACTCCAATGTCGAACTGAAAAACTGCATTAAAACATAAACCTACTTCTTACTAGAAGGCCCAAGGTTATCTTATTGCTAAAGCAGCCTTAAAACCAAATCTAAATGCACAATTTAAGTGCAGAAAATGTAAAGAACGAATTAAGTTGTTTCCAAATTCGAACTTATTTAAATAGAGAACATGCTAAATTCAAATTCCCCCCACAGGCAGGAGGTCTTCAACTACTTCCGAATTCGGTGTGTTCCATTCAGCTTTCTGGATAAGCCTTATCTTGAAGGTTATTGGGTTGATCCCGATATTTTAGGGGCTCTATTTTATCTTCGAATGCTAATCTCTTTAGCGACCTTTATCTACCCCAACTTCTTTTTGACTCGATCAGCTCACCCTGTACTATCTTCTACCACCAGAATCCTGAATTTTCTACGTGCAATGTTGGTACGGCATCATCTAGTCAGCTTTATCCTTTTTATGATATGCTCATTCTGTTTCCCTTATGTAAAGATATCACTGAAGAAGTTCCTGAGTGCCTCTGAAGCATTTACAGTGTTGAGATATTCAATACAAAATTAGGCAAAAATGCCTCTTTCGTCAGATTCAACCTTCGAAATACCCATCCCGCTTCCCTGGTTCTTTTCCGACTCAAAACATAGTAAAAGGATATTTAGAACAACCAAAATGCCCATAAAAATGCAAAATAAATAGACTTATCACACCCACAAACTTTAGATATAATTTTCCTCAAGCATGGGGTGCAACGAACCAGAAAAGAAAATGAAAAAAAAAAAGGAAAAAAAAACTCAAAGGACACAAAATAGGCAATCCGCTAATCCTTGTGGGTGGACTGTTTCAACAACCAAACTTTCCCAAAATAATTGCATAAATCAGCACACCAATGTAAGTCAAAACTAAGTTTGAGTGTAGAAATCCTCACATTCTCTCTTCATACAGTGTTTAGGCTCAGTGTTTATATTAGACAAAACAAAGAAGGGAGTTTGAAGTTTTGATGATATGTCAGAAACCAACGAAAAATTAACAGATTGAAGAACTGAACTGAAGTGAAGATTACCAAATAAGTTCGTTACAGAACTGAACTGAAGTGAAGATCACCAAATAAGTCCGCCGCAGAACTGAACTGAAGTGAAGATCACCAAATAAGTTTACCGCAGAACTAAATTGAAGTGAAGATCATCAAATAAGTTCGCTGCAGAACTAAACTGAAATGAAGATAACCAAATAAGTTCACCGCGGAACTGAACTAAAGTGAAGACCGTTAAATAAGCTCATCAAACTGGTGGAAGAACTGAAGATTCTCATAACTGAAGCTTAGTACTTTTAACCGAGCTCTCCAAACTGAAGAATGTGAACTGAGCTTCAGCAGTGACAGCTGTGTATTTTACAAAACTTTTGGATATGAATTGATGTAATTTATTATGTGAAGTTGTGTATTTTATATAGCTTTTGTGCTTATTTTATTATCATTTGGAGTTTTTGATATGTTTACTAGTTTTGCAGTAATTGTTGGGATTTCATTGCATATTTGAAGCAAAATTAGTGAATATGGACAAAGAGAGTTGAATGGGTGTTTAATTAAGCTCTTGGGCTTAATTAAATACTTAATAGAAGCCTAATAGACCGGATTAAGTTATCAAAATCTAAAAAAATCTGAAGCCCAACTCGAAGCAGGGGTGGGTCAACCCGACCCAGTGTATTTTCTGAAGAGGTGGGTTGACCTAGCTCAGCTAGCCTGGGTCGATCCTGTGCAAAAATAGGGCTTTGGGTCGACCGTGTGCAATGGATCCGCAGATATGTGATTTTCTTACTCCAATTCAAAGTTTCTAACCTACATATAAAAGCCTCCATTTTGATACACGAGAAGAGACACATGGGAGCCACACAACACAAGTGACATATGCCCAAATACAGCAGAAAAAGAGAAGAAAGAGTTGCCATCCACTCAAGAGGAGACGTCAAGGTTGTTAGAGATGAAGTACCATTGCAGAGAAGACAAAGTCGCTAGATTACATCTTGTTCTTCGGTTTTCTTTATCTTTTCTATCATGAATACTGAAACTCTATAGTTGTTTATTTATTTTATTATGTCTAGCTAAATCTGTAGCCAGATTTTAGGAATTGGAACCTATGGATTTTAATATATGAATTGATTACTTTTTCTTCATGCTATCTCTCGGGGTTTAATTTCTCTGATTTATTTTATATCCTATATAAATGCTTGATCACCATATATGCATGCTAGCCATTAATCTAAAGCACTGACCAGAGAAGGATTAATGATGGAAGGATAGAAATCAAATTATGTGTGCTTGGAAGGACCAACCAAGTGAACAAGTATCACATAGGATTGAATAGATCTTCGAGTGCTTGATTATGAGTAATCACATGTGTGAAGAACTGACCACGATGAAGTGCATGTTCATTATATCTATGTTATGGTATATGTCTTAAAACAGCAGCCTGATAATATATTAGTGATCCCCCATCCCCCACCATTGATAGATTAAAGACAATTAGTTGGGTTGAGAGAATCAATAAATATTGTTAATTGATATAGTAAATCCATTTTTCCTAAAGCTTAGTGCACATATTTGTTTATTTCAGTATTTTATTGTCTTGTGTCTTTATTTTGCGTCTTTATTTTATTCTTGTTATTTTTATTCTCTTTTATCTGTTTATCCTGTGTCTAGATATTAATTGTGTACCTGTGAATAAGAACGAGTAAATACAGTCTCTGTGGGATACGATACTCTTGCTCACCTAGATATTACAATAATGTTGTGCACTTGCGGTATGATAATTTATTAATAAATAGCATGTCAAGCAGCGACAAGACTCTGACATAGCAAATCAACTCAGATATGAATGCTGGACAATCTGACTCCACCAACGGTCCCCTTCACCTACCTACTCAAATCTACAAGAGGACTTAATAAACTCAAAAATGACCAACGGTCATATTCAATTCACTCCTCTATAAATAAGAGAAGTCAGAACATATTAGAAAAAGTGTGTGTACATGTGTGTATGTAAGCGTATGTCCAAAGCATAAAACTTACGTACCAAGTTAGCAAACATGATTCTACAAAAGATCATAAGAGCAATTGTAATAGCTAGCATTTGAAGAATCTTTTAAGTTGCCACATCTAGTAGAATTACACATGATAGAGAGCTTTAGAACTAGTCAAAATACTCACTCTCCATTCTTGTAAAAATAGTTCTGATAAAAGCTCCCTCATCAATCATTACATTGTTAACACTCGCTTAGCTCAAAAAGCACAATCAGTTGATACACAAATTAAAGACTCGAACTCTTGAAGATTGACAGATATCTAAAACCTTGTAAATATGTCACAAGAACCTAACTCTTCATCTAAGTGTAAGCTGCCACTAAAAAAATTACCGCCGCAATAGCTACCTGTTGGAAACTATAAGTGTGAATCGTCGAACCAGCTAAGGTAACAGTGTCAAGAAACTCATTGTTACCAGGTTCAGTTTTCATCTCATTTTATAATTTGTATAAGTCTAACTTCAAGTTATATAGTAAATTCATTTTCAAGAAGAAGGAAGATAGGACGTAGAAGTTTTAAGGCTTCAAACTTGATAAATTGAGATTTTACACTAGTTTTATTGTTATTTAATTGTGCATTTTATATTGGTTTACTCGTGTTTTTATCCTAATTTATTCGGATTTCACTCGTTCTTGGAGTTGGTGTGTTAATGGGATTTTTGTAGGATTTGTCTCCATTTATGTTGTTTTTAGAGAAGAGATAATTGATGATGTCCCGGAGTAGTATGTTGAAGAAATTGAGTCAAAAATGGAACAGGAACATCATAGAAAATGAGTCGTGAGCCCAACCTGCAAGCAAGGTCGTGGGTGGAGTCGCGGGTCACCTGGGCCAGTCCAATTCTGTGTTGGTTTTGGGCTTTTTCTTACTAAGTATAAATAGGGATTTTGGGTGAAAATTAGAGAGAATTCACCATACCCTAAAGTTGCCATCAGAGAAAAACAGCAGAGAAAAGCAGACGCGAAGAACAAGGCCAAGGATTCAAGAACTTTCAAGATTGGAGACAAATTAAATCTTTCGAGTTTTATTTACCCTGTTCTTAGAATCTTCATGTGATCTTTGTGAATGATTTTAGTTGTTTATTTTATTATAGAGAACTAAAATCCTAGTATTCTAGGGATGTTTATGATTTGACTATGAAGTTTATTTAATCTATTGTGTTTCTATGCCTATGACTTGGTTGTGTTTTAATTATTTTTGTGATTACCTGTATTATTTACCTGATCACTAAATGATACAATCTGATGTGTTAATTCATAAATCGATAGAGGAGTTTTAACACAAGATATGGAATAATTAACTCGTTAATCAATAGCACTTGAGAGGGTTGAGGTTAATTAAGAAAGCAATAGACCCTATGAGCCATTAAGAGTTGCATGCTAGGTATTGAATGGCCACGTTAATACTAGTTGTGTGATCCACGCTTTAGGCCGTTCGAGAGGGGGATTAAAGTATAATTGTGGTTGCTCTAGCATAATTTAAGTCCCAACATAGGCATATAAATGAAATGATTAAATGAATGAATTAGTTATGATTACTCAATCCTAGAATATATCTTTTACTCACCGTTTAAATTATTTGTATTTATTTCTGTGGTGACATTTACTATTTCAGTACTTTTATTAATTTAATAATTAAATTCAACCATGATTGGTAGTTTAGATAACTTAGGAGATTAATTTAGATAATTAGTAGTTTAAATATTAAGTCACTGTGGATAAAACCTTGTTCATTACTATACTGGAAGCCTCATTGTACACTTGCAGTTTAGGTGAAAATAAATACCAAACAAGTTTTTAGCGCCGTTGTTGGGGATTTAATTTTTATTTACTAGTATTTAGATTTAATTTCTTATGTTAATCTAGACATTTATTTTTCTTTTGTTCAATTTATTTTCTTTGTAATTTTTGTCCTCACTTTCTTGTTCTTGTGGTTAGGTTGTGTATGTGTACACGATCTCAGGGAGGATCTTTAGAAGAATTTTATCCTGAGATTGAAGCCATCGCCCAACATAACAACGCAAGATGAAGAAGAGATATGGCTGCTGCTTATCCAATTCCAACTCTCGCCGATCAAATTCAGCGCCTCCAAGCACAAAAGAAGGAGATGCAGCAGGAGATGCAAGAGCAAGAGAATGCTAGAGCTGCAGAACCTCTTCCAATTAATGAGCTCATCATTCCAGTGCTCGACCATGGAGACATTCCAGGTCCAAGGATCAACGCAAATAATTTTAAGTTGAAATCGGAGTTGATTCACATGGTTCAGCAGAACCAATGTAGAAGATGGGCAACTACACACCCGAATATGCATCTGACACGATGTTTGGAGATCTGTAGCACGGTAAAGATGAATGGAGGTCTTGATGATGCCATTAGCTTACGCCTATTCCCATTCTCTTTACAGGATATGGCTAAGCTATGGTATCAATCTCTAGGTACCGGGTCTATTGAGAGTTGGAAAGGACCCACAAGTTCCTGCACAAGTTTTTCCCACCTGTAGTTGCTCTCAAGCTCAAAGGCGAGATCACACAATTTCACTAGTTCGATGTTGAGATATTATATGAGGCTTAGGAGCGGTTTCAGGATGTGCTGAGGAAGTGCCCCAATCATGGATTTGGGGTGGATCATCAAGTTTGCATCTTCTACAATAGGTGCAACATAGAATTGAAGAGGTTTCTGGATGTCTCTACTGGTGGTTCTTTGTTAAACAAAGGCCACGATCAAGTTGTTACAATCATAAAAGACATGACAACCAACAGTTATCAGTGGTTTGGCGATCGACAAGTAAAGATATTGAAGAGAGCTACAGTCATTGATGACAGTGATCCCATCTCCAAATTGGTGGCTCAACTATCCACGTTGAATACTACTATCAATAGTAGATTTAACGCCATGTCACAGTAGATTGCAAATGTTCCTATGAAACAGGCCGTGGAAGATGTCAACTACATCAATCAGAGAGGTGGCTATGAGAACAACAATTAGTAAGAGAAAATCAATGATACCAAGGTAATTAATCTAATCTCTCATATGGGAATCTTAATAATGCACTGCAGCCCCCATCTGGGTTCTTCAGTGATGAATTGAATGATCAATGAAGAGAAGAAGTCGAAGATGGATGACTTGTTGATGGCACTTATGGGAAAGACTGATAAGTTCATAAGGAGTCGCAAGCTAGAGTTGAGAAGTTTGAGAATATTGTGGGTGCTATGAGTGTGCAAATGAAGATGTTCGAGAAACAGCTGAGACAGCTAGCTACAGTTGTAGGAAATCAGCTCCAATCGGGATAATTTCTAAGAAACGCCATAGTGAATCCCGAAGAGCAGTGCAATGCAATCCATTTGCATACTGATGTTCCCACATCGGTGGTCGTTGCTGCAGTTGTTCCTCCCAAGACAGCTTCTGAAAAGCTGGATTCCACAATCAAGAGTCCTCAGACTGGTCCTACAGTGCTTCCCACAGTGACTATCTCATTCCCACAGAGAACCCTGAAATAGAAAGTTGATGCACTGTTCTCTAGATTTCTCGAAATCTTTAAGAAAGTACAAATCAACGTTCCTTTAATGGAGGCATTGAAGCATATGTCGGAATATGCAAAGTTCCTAAAGGAAACTGTAACCAAGAAGAGGAAGATGGAGGAATTCGAGACAGTGCATCTCCCAGAAAACTGTAGCTCTATCATCTAAAGAAAGCTCCCCTGTAAAGATGAAGGATCCATGAAGTTTCACACTTCTCATCACTATTGGAGACAAGATAGGTGGCCAAGCATTGTGTGACTTGGGGACGAGCATTAATTTGATGTTGCTTTCATTTTTTAAGAAGCTAAACAGTGGGCAACTCAAGCCCATAACCATGTGTTTGCAGATGGCTGACCAATCTGTGGTGTATCCCGAAGAAGTACTGGAGGATGTGTTGATTAAAGTGAAGAATTTCATATCCCGGTGGACTTCGTGGTGCTGGATATGGAGAAAGACGGGAGTGTCCCTCTTATTTTGGGACGACCATTTTTACACACTGGACGGCCCAACATTAATTTGGACACTGGGATTCTTACTCTTCGGTTTGAAGATGAACAAATCCAATTTTTGTTCGATGTAGAGGAACACAAGGCAGTAGTAGAGTGTAACATCATCAACACTCTAGATTCTGACTGCATCACTGATGGTGGAGGAACTAAGATAGAGAATTAGGGAAGAGAATGGGGGATATCAGTTCCTTCACTTTTGGGAACGTGAGCTTTCATGTCGTCTGGCTGTAGACATTAAATGCAGCGCTTGATGGGAGGCAACCCAATATGTTAGTTTTATTTCTTTTGTTTATTTTTTTCTTCACTTCTTTTTATGAGTTTTGCAGGTATTAGGCGATGGATGTCACACTATGAGGGATATTGCATGACTGAACTTGTCTTTTTAACAAGTTGGGGGAGGACATTGAACCCAAACGGCCATCCATTTGATCTTTGTGAGTGATCGACGACACCTTCATGAATTCTTAAAAACTTATTCTATCCCTTATATTTGAATAAGTTTGGGAGGATGTATGCTTGTGGTATCTAGACATTTATTTGTTTTCCCGCTTTACTTGTTTTGTTTTTGTTTTTCCAGATAGTTGAAAACTTTGAATTTTTTGGTCTTGAATTTTAGTTGAGATTTAAATGATATATACTTTAGGGTTTATGATTTAGTGTTTATAACTGATATTATTTAATTGTGAATAATTTGAGCATGTATATCATGATTTGAAAGAGCATGTGAGTTAGAATTATTCGAGCTTTATTTTGTCCAATGTGAGCTATGAGATTTTGAGCCTATAAGACATGCTGTCTTAATTTTTGTTCTTGGGTGTTGGTTGTCTATACACTTGATCCTCTAGAACTTGCATGCCGTCTTGCTTAAGATTTAGTTGTTCTTGAAAATAAGAGATGATAATATGCTATCTTTTCTTTAGCCATGATATTCCATACACTATTCTGAGTTCATTTTTATCCTTTGTGAGCCCTCTTGTGCCTTTGAAAGCCTATTTGAGGTTATTTTGTTGATTTTTATGGAGAAAACGGAGTAAGGGTTGGAAATGATGGAGTTGGGATGGAGTAGAGATTTGAAAGAAATATATGGTGATAAATTAGTGGTTTTTATTAGTGCACAAATAAGAGTGTATAAGAAAAAATTATGAAAGAACACAAAAGAAGAAAAATGTGAAAAAGTGTCAATGAAAATAAATAAGAAAAGAAATCAAAGGTTCATGAGTTGAAAAAATATTATGAAGAATCAAAGAGTCTAATGTTGTGAGTGGATGAATTAAGGTGGTGTAGGATGAAGTTGGAAAAATTCCAACTTGTGCATGATGTGAAAAGTAGTTGAGAATAGAAATAGAAGTGGTGGATTATTTACAATTGTTAAGTCGATCACTTCAGCCAAATATTTCTAACCTTAAACCGAGCCTACATTACAACCTTAACAAAAGTCATATTTGATCTTTCTTTTGAGCACATTTATTTATCAGTGGAGAGTTGAGATTGCATGCAAGCTTATTGCAAAAAAAAAAAAATTCTAAATGGGTTTGAAAGAATTTGGAATAAACGTATGAAAAAAATGCATATAAAAAAATATTGAAGGAAAGGAAAATGTGGATAAGAAAATTAAAATATACTTATTAAAAATATTTTATATTTGACCGTCGAATGATATCTGTATGAAAATAATTAATATTTATTAAAATGAGTTAGAAGTAAACAAAATTACGAACCAATAAATACCATTACTATAAAATAAACATATAAAATTAATATAAAAATACATATAAAGATGAAGATTATGGTTTATCATTTCGATATTTACCTGATATCATTTAATATGCTGCCTATTTTAAATATATATATATATATATATATATCACTATGATGCACTATTTATTATGCACTAAACTGCAACTAACACAGGACAATGCAATATAGCAAGCGAATCGAGTATCGTATCCACAGGGACTGAATATTTGATAATACTGAGTACTAAGCTAACAACTCTCTATTATCCAGGCTACCAATATATGAGTTTACTAAAACTAGGCACGAATTTAAATAAAATAAAAGAACTAGAACCAAATAAACACAAGTAAATAAACTAAGCAAATAATCAAACTCAAACAATTAATGAAATACTAATCCTAGGGAATGCAGCACACATGTATCCACTATGATTCAATTTAATCCTAATATTTCCCAATTTTAATCCGATTAAAGGTGAGGAATCAGAAATATATCTACCTATCTCCGTCAGGTCTCAAGGTAGAAGCAGGTTAACAAACAACCTATTACTTTCATCTCTAGATTAATTTACTAACTCCCGATAGAACCACAGATTTAAATTCCCCTACAGATTCCTTAGAACGTGTATCAAATTATTTAATTAATCCCACTAATTAATTATCTCCGCCAGGACTCAAATTAACTAGCTAGCATGCATCAATTATGATCAGTAATTAAGCATGAAATCAAAAGCACTTGAACATTTGAACACATTAATCGGAAGGAAAAAATAACAAGATTAAATTAAATACATAGCTTCAATCATGCTTTGCAAACCCTAGAATTAATATGCGTTTATCCGCTCATGGCAAAATAGAAATCTAATAAAATATGCATTACAAAAGTCATGACAAAATTAAATTAAAAACATGAAACACTTATGCCGGATGTTTAAATCTTCAATCTCCGTCTTCCTCTGTCTTCACAGCACTTCTCTGCTTCAATATAGGGTGAAAAGTTCTTTTATTTTCGTGCTCAAAGAAGCCTTAAATAGTTGGGCCAAGTTTGGATAGGTGTTGAAGTCGAACAAGGAAAGAGAGAAAAATCTGCCACAAACCGCCTCACAGTGCACTGGCCGTGCATAACTCGCTGTTCCAAAATTGCCTAGACCCGCACGGGCCGTGCGTGAAGGATTCTTGGTGCACGGGCCGTGCGTCAACTTCTGCCGCCCGACACTCTTCACCGTTTTGCTCCGTTCTCACTCGTTTCTTATCCGATTGACTCGATTCAAGTTGCAGCGCGCTCCTCACTTGATCCTTTATCTTTCTAGCAACTTTCCTCCTTGAATTGGATCTTGGATAAATCTCAAATTCAGCTCAAACTTGTACAAGAAACACCAAAACATCAAATAGCACACGAAAACTCAAAACTAGTATAAAACCTCAACAAATGCATGCATTACTCTTCAAATATGAGCCATACAACTACTCAAATGCATGTAAAAGCCATGTTTATCACACTACTACATATTGGTTGTTTAATGGTGAAAAATAATGCCGCAAATAGAAAAAAGGTCGCCGCAAAGTTGGATTAACTACAAAAAAACTCGCCGCTGACGTCGCAGCCATAAGGCTGTCGTTAATCTCTATTAGTAACAAAAAAAAATCGCCACTAACTTGGTAGCGAATTTAATCACCGCCAAACTAGCAATTAACTTTGTTGTTATTTATGTCTATGCAGCCACCATTTTGACTATTTTACAGCCACAAACTTCTTTATTAAATTTGTTATTTATAGTATTTTAATGCTCACTGCAAGCTACACAAACCAATTGAATATAATAAGCAAAATAATAAAAGGCAACTTGCAAACAGAACAAAGTATCGACACATCTTTCTTCAACGAATGAAACAAAAAAACAGTAGATACAGATTATGTGATTTCCGGCCAAGGAAAAACTAGTGTGATTTTGAAAAATGAATCAATTTAACAATGCTACATACATGCTATAGATTCAAACATCAAAAGAGATACCTAACAAACCCAAACATCTTGAAAGCTTTGATGTTGGTACGTCTTCTTCAAGTTATCGCCCCAAATCGCAACGCTAAAATCAGAAAGCTGAACAAATTAGCAAGAATAAGTTTTTTGCTTTGATGTTGGTACGTCTTCTTCCAGTTATCTCCCAAATCGCAACGCGAAAATCAGAAATATGAACAAATTAACAAGAATAAGTTAATGATTTCATAAACTTTCGTTACGGTAGTATATAATTAATCTATTAACACAAATATTCAAATACTTCAACAACCAAAAACTAAATACATATTCAAATGCTTCAGTAACTAAATGGAGGATAAAATATTTAAATTGAGAAAATAGAAGAGGATAAAGATTCAAACAAGATCAAGGTGAATAGACAAATTGAATAATAGGCCTGAATAAAAGATTCCTGCTTCAGGGTTATATCCAATTGAAATAATCTCACCTTCAAACTATATCAATTTATTATTCAATAATTCTTCACATTATTCCAAGTACTAAACATTTAGTAATCTCACTTCTGATTCATTCTACCTCTACATTCATGCATCTAGTGGAGAAGTTTAAGTTTGCTATCATGTTTCTAATAGATGATGAAATCTACTATGTACTCATTAACTTCAACCTACCAAAATTTTAAAACTAAAGTGGCTACAATGAAATATAACATCAGATCCTAACAATCATACCAGAATACTCCTAGCTAATTAGGCTATCCATAACAACAAGACTATTGTATGAAAACAACTCAAAATATTGTCCAACTACAGTTCAACTAACTAACAGAGCACATACGCAAAACAGAGCACATGTGCAAAAGATACCACGATTATCAGATTTCACAAAATGCTACTAATTTCAAGTCAGGCAATGTAAGAATGAGACTAGGAAATTGGCTTTACCAATCAACAGTGACGACGAAACTCTGAAGCCACATAACCTAAAGTTTTGAAAGTTTGATGTTGGTATTCTTCTTTCCCATAATTGCAAGGCAAAAAATAGAAAACTGAAATTAGTAAACGATTTCATAAACTACAATTATGTGAGTATATAAGCAAACGAATTAACAAAATTAATCAAATACCTTAACAATCGTAAACTAAATTGCAGTAGGTGGATAATGTGATGGAGTTCGGGGGGATGACTGTCGGAATATTGATTGGAGCACACCTGGAAATATCTTTTCAAATACTTCCCTCATCATCTCTTGTTCGGCCCGAACACACTTTAAAGCATCTTGTGTAGCCTGCAACTCATTCTTAAGTTCTTCGTTTATAGGTTGGTTTGATGAAGCATCATAAAACATCCATGTAGCAGGTTTTGTCCCATGTCCCATTCCACGTATATATCCAGGGCGCACTCCTAGGACTTCATCACAAACTAAGGAAGAAATCTCTAAATCAGTTAAAGGTTTACTACCAGTCTCCAGCTGTTTTTCTTTGTACTCCTCCCGTAATTGTAGCATACGTTCCTAAAATAAACAAATATATCAATTATACAATTTAATGTTGGGAACATAAGTTGAAAAAAAGCTGAAAAGGAAACAATACTTACATACACAGCCTCCGTACCCCCTATCCAACCATTCTTCAAGCTAAAGTGTGTGTCTCCATAAACAGTAATGCGATCTTTCCTTTTAGTTCCGTCCTTAGTGCAACATAAGTTTATAGTTAGAAGTTGAATTACTAATATTTACTATTCAACACAAATAGTTGACACTTACATAACTATGCCGAATGAACGACTTTGATCCTCCACGATGGTTATGAAGCATCTTAGAACGTTTTTCTTTATTAGCTTTTGAACGGTGCTGCATTATAGAGATTATTAGTTCCACTCTTGCAAATACAAGACCTTTTGTAGTAGCATGACATATTTATAAATTATTAAATACTTTTAGGTTATTAGTTAAACTTACCTTAAAAGCATCAGACTCAAACAATCTGCACATAAATTTCCAGTCCTTCACGGTATCACAATAATCAAAAGGCACATTCACCAACCGTCTCTCCCAAGGTAGATGAGCCAGAGCTAGGTAATGATCATGCATTTTGCATCTATTGTCTCGATAACGAGCATTCATTAGTTTATCAGTCTCCTTTCTGACAGAATTAGGGCCCTTGCCGAAGTCCACAATAAATGAACTCTGTTAAGACATTCACTTTTCTTCTTATTATTTAAAGCATAAGTAATATGTAAAATATTATATAGCACTTACTTTACTAACCTCTAATCTGTCAAATATTGGCATTTTTTGCTCATCCGTTATTTCCTTCCATTTAGAAACTTGTAGAGGTGCAAAATTTTTTACAGCAATACCCAACTCTGTCATGAAGGCTGCTGCATACTGTCCACTAGAGCGACCATCCACCTTTTGAAATGTCACAGGAATCTTTCCTTGTCGCTCAATTAAACATCGAAGCATATCACTATGTGTAGCTCTTATATCCCTTCGATTTGATCTAATACCTGCTGCAATAATATCAATGAATCTGGAACCATCAGCATAGAGAAAAATTTAGAAAAACTATAAGTAATCCCAATATAAATACAAATCTAGGATTTATGTGTTGGCAACTATGAACAGTAGTGGTAGTTAAAGTTTAACACATTATTACATGAACTATCTGAAGCAACATCTGAAGTAGAATGATTCCCACTAACTGAGCCCACATCATTGAAGTCCTGGACCCTTTTAGGAGGCATTGCTATCTACAATAACAAATGATTTTTTTAAAATGTTAGAACAATATCTTAATCGGTTTAAGATCTATTACAAATTATATAAAGTCCCGGTATGATAGTAGCCAAAACTTAATCATAATAAAAATGCAACACATATTTAATAGAGATTAATGAAGAAAACAGATCATGAATGAAATAATCTCACTTTGGATAAAATCCTTTGTATCTGCTGCAACTTTATCCGCCTTGTTGCGCAAAAGCAGTAGTTCAATCTTCTTGTTCAACACCCTGAAAATAACATAACATAATTCAAATTAGCAAGTTAACCAATCAACAACTCATAACAGGTGTATTTATTAAATATAATTTAGCAATAGCTAAATAGCTTACAAAGTTAGAATAGAGTTTCAAGTATCCTTATGAATTAATCACTATCATCATCAGTATAAATAATGTGTGCATCCTCATCATCATTGTCAGATTGAAGATCATCTTCATCATCATTGATGAAATCGTTCACACCCATCTGCATATGCCCTTGTATAGTTGGAAAATCTACATGTTGTGGTCCAATATCTATTCTACAAAGAGTAGTGATATCCAAACCATCATGAACTACTAAGGAAATTTCATTCGATGAAACTTCTTGGATTGGCTCATTGTGGGAGCTGACTTCAGATAGCTCATCATTTTCATCTTTCTTTTCCATTACTTCATCTATTCCTCGATGTTGCACTTTTTCCACAACTTTCCAATATCTCCCACGCTTGATATCATCCAAATAATAAACTTGTTGTGCTTGTGTTGCCAAAATGAATGGGTCATCATCATACCATGTTTTAGATATGTCAATACAGGTACGACTAAACTCTTGTACCATTGATTTTTTTTTTGGGCTGCATTGAAACCAATCACACCAGAATAGGTGTGTTTTATATCCAAACATGTAAAATATCCAAATGCCAAAAAAATCCAAATTTTCCCTATCATCTGATGAAGGTACACTAACTCCACTATTTTGAGAAGAACGACGTGCATCACGAGATTTTGTATGATATCGAATACCATTGACCACACAAGCATCAAATAACTGAACTTCAACATCAGGTTCTAGTGCTAGGGCATATAGTTCATTCGTGGCTTCTTCATGATTTAATGCTCTTAACCTAACAATTTTTTCTTTGAACCATTGTGGAAACTCTAATTCATGATACTGGAAAATGAGATCTGGAGCAACTTTTGTTGAGAGGATTTGTAGATGTTCCCTGCACCAACAAGCAAGAACAACACGTAAAACAGTAATTACAATACATAAAATAAAATTACAAAGAAAAAATAAAAATATCATACATACTTTTTGTACACTTCAACTTCTTTGCAATTGTTGAGAATATACCAATGTGCTTTCTTTCGTAAAGCATAAGGCAACTTGTGATTTCTTTGACCTCCAAACACTCTTACTTGTCCCAAGAAAATACTTAACTTTCATGAAGAAGGTTGGATTACATCTTTATTCCGATCTGGCCTAGTAAATCTTGTTTTCATGTCCCTTAAATATAAAGATGAGAAAGTCAGTGCTTCATTCACAATATACCCCTCTGCTATAGAACCTTCTGGTCTTGCCTTATTCCGTACATACTTCTTTAATGTACCTAAATAACGTTTAAATGGGTACATCCATCGTGATGAGACGGGTCTAGCCAGCAAGATCTCACATGGCAAATGAACAGCTAAGTGGACCATGACATCAAAAAATGCAGGTGGAAATATTCGTTCTATTTTGCATAAAATAAATATTATATCCTCCTCCATTTTTACCACATCTGAAGTATAAAGAGTTTTCGAAGTAACTTTCTTGAAAAAGTCACATAACTCAATCAATGTACAACACATGTCCTTTGGTAAAAACTTCCTAATGGCAATCGGGAGTAATCTTTGCATAAGAATATGGCAATCATGTGTTTTTAACCCATGTAATCTCCCATCATCCACACTCACTTTTCTCGAGATGTTTGATCCATAACCATCCGGCAACTTCACTGACTTAAGAAAACGACAAAATTCACGTCGCTCTTCTAAAGTTAATGTATAACTAGCATGTGGTTTAATGGGTTTGCCATCAATTATTTTTATATGCAATTCACTTCGTATACCCATATCCTGCATGTCTAATCGAGCCTTAACTGTATCCTTTGACTTGCCATCTATATCCAATAATGTTCCAACCAAAGCATCACAAATGTTTTTCTCAATATGCAGAACATCTAAATTATGTCTCAATTTCAAATCTTGCCAATAACATAACTCAAAGAATATTGATTTCTTAACCCAATTTGAATTGCAAGCTGACCGTTTACGCTTCTCAGCCCCTGTCACACGTTTACCCAATATCATTTCTGGTAACAAATCTAAATGTGCACTGATTTCATACCCAGTAAAAGTTCTTGGTGGACCTTCTATTTCAAACATCCCATTAAAGCTTCTATTTTTTCTCCATGGGTGTTTATTTGGTAAAAATCGACGGTGGCATGCGTAACAAATTTTATTGTGTAAAGGATTTGAGATAGTATCGTCAAGGCATACAGGACATGCTTTATAACCTTTAGTACTCCACCCATATATTGTTCCATATGCTGAAAAATCATGAATTGTCCACATTATAGCAGGATGTAACTGAAATACTTTTCCCGTGGAAGCATCATATGTTTCTACCCCTTCATCCCATAAACTCTTCAATTCATTGATCAAAGGACGTAGATACACATCTATCTCTTTTCCAGGTGCCTTAGGACCGGGGATTAAAAGAGACATGATCATAAATGATGGCTTCATCATTTTCCATGGGGGCAAATTATATGGAACTAGTAAAACTGGCCACATACTGTAAGCATTTGACATGCTTCCAAATGGATTAAAACCGTCTGTAGCTAAACCTAATCGAACATTTCTAGGCTCATCAGCAAATGTCGTGTGTAATTTCTCAAATTCTTTCCAAGATTCACCATCTGCAGGATGTCTCAAAGCTCCATTTATTTAAACTCTTTTTTCCTTATGCCATCTCATTTCTGTAGCTGTATGCTTTGATAGGAACAATCTCTTGAGTCTTGGCTTTAATGGAAAATAACGAAGCACTTTTTGTGGGATTTTTTTTCTTTGCCTCATCATATTTGAAACAAGGTCCTTTACAAACTGGGCAAGCATCCCTACTCTCATGTACATCCCAAAACAAAATGCAATCATTTTTACAACCATGTAGTGATTCATATCCCAAGCTTAGTTCTCTTAATCTTTTCTTAGCTTCATAATGAGAACAAGGAATTTCATTCGGTTTTGGAAATGCTTCACACAATAACTCAAGTAACATATCGAATGACTTATTACTCCACCCATTCAACACCTTAACATGCATCAATTTCACTAAGAAACTAAATGCAGGAAACTTGGTACATCCATGATACAATTCTTTTTGTGCTTCTTCAAACATTTGTATATAATTCTCTCTCAACCCCTCTGTAGCAAGTTATCATCCCCTTCTTGTCCGACTGCACTACTACCGATAACTTCAGCATCTCTCAAGTCATTTAACATATCAAAGAAAGTGTTATTTTCTTCAGAGCTACTAACATTTTCAGCTTCTTCCATCGGATCCCTATTATCAAAAGTTGTTCTTTCTTCTCCATGAAAAGTCCACACTTTGTATAGTTTATCAAACCTTGAAGTGAATAGGTGTGCTCGAACATTGTCTAAATCATATTTATATAAATTTCCACACTTCTGACAAGGACATCGAATCTTGGATAATTGTGATGTTAACATATAGCTCTTGGCAAAGTTCAAAAAATCATTCACACCATCTATATACTCTTGAGACACTCGATTCACATTCACTATCCAACTTCGATTCATGGTACAGTAACCTGTTAGGGAACAAATTAGCTTTATCTTTATAGACAAATTAATTCATATGGATCTACTACTTTCATTTCGTTCTTTAGCTATTATACAAACCTAATTGTGGAATGCACTAAGGTAAAATTATTTTTCTATAACTGTAATTATAAGCATAGTAGTAGATTTATTCTTTAGGAATATATCATAGTAGAATTTGGCATTTTACAAAATACAAGAATTCAAGATGCTTATAAATTAAAACAATCTTTTTTCTTCTATAGATTTTTGAGTTCACATGTAACTATTCTTGATCACGACAAGAGTTACGAATCTAAATCTAATAACAAACATCACAAATAAGAAAGATAGGCAAAGTAGAAGTGAATTCTTCTCTAGCTAGTGTTCTTCAATTAAGATTTTACCAAGGAATTCTATTTTCTATTTAAAAAAACAGAGGAGAGTTTAATTTCAATCAAAAAAAGTAACTACAAGTATCTGAAATAATATGGCAACCAAACTCCACTGCATTGCTTATTAGGAGCATTGTTCTGAAGAAAAAAAATGATGAGTGACTGCAGAAGCTTAAGCACTTGAAGTGTGATAAAAATTATCTCATAATCTGAAAGCAAGAAAATGTCATGAAAATAAAAGTGTAAGAAGAAGAAGAAGAAGAAAAATTCTGAAAATGCGTGCTAAAATTTTAAAAATTGACGAGAACAAATTTGAACCAATTCATTATCAGAAATTCAGAATACCTTCTTCTAAAAGACTCCAAAAATTGAATTTACATAAATCAATATATCTCTATATATTTCTATAAATTAAAATACTCGAACTAATTTGATTATAATTCCTTTTGCAGGAGCAAACATAAACAAACTCACGATTTACACATCGCAAACAATGAAAAATAACATTAAATAACTTAATCACAAAATCAAACACAACATACTGGAATAAATATATAACATATTATTATTTGTTTAAAAAGCAAAAAACGCGATAAAATCAAGAATTTACAACAGCACAATGCTTCCTAACTTCACGGAGGATCTGTTTTAACTCCAATTCTTCCCATTTTATAACTGATTACGCATTTCATATATTACAACAAAAATTCAAAAATTTACCTTCAATTAGCTTCACTTCAGCCCCAATTTAGATTCGAACAATACAATGGAAGTTCCAATCGTCTTTTCCTTGCAAGATCTTCAATTTTTTTTGCTCCAATTTTTGCTCTTCGAAGATTGTCTAGATTGAAATATGAATCGATGGAGTAAAAATCAAAGTGAAAATTGAAATAAGAAGGAGAAAAATATGAAATAGTAGCTTAAATTTTGGTACGAAAAATCAGAACGGGAAACAAGAAAAAAAATTGAAGAAAGAGATCCGAAAATGAAAATGGAGAAATTTGATGAGAGAGAAACAAAAAAGGGCCGAGTTACGGGAGAGTATTATGGCAAAGACTAACTTTTCATATTGGCCCCACAGAAAGTCAAACTATTTAAGTTAATTAAAGCTATTACTCAAATTTAAGAGTAATTAGCGACAATTGTAAAATTTCGCCGTTAACATTTGTCACTATCTCTATTGTTTCTTGTATTGTATGTGTGCGCGCGCGCGCGCATGTGTGTGTTTTTTCAAGTAGAGATAGGATAATATTGTTTATTAATCGTTTAGTTATCAATTTTTTGTGTTAATTAAATTTTATTTTATTCACCACTAATTTACTTCTAAATAAGACCAAATAATTTTGGGGATCCATTCCACCAAAATATAAATAAAAAAAAAATAAAAGGAATCTGGATCTATGCTCCAAAAAAATTTACATGTGTCTTTTACCACACTCATGCATAACTAGTAATTATGTTTGATTAATTATTTATTTTAAAAATTATATTAAAAAATTAGATATATATTTCAAAATGCCACATAGATATTAAAATTTCAAGGAATCTGGAGTCAAAAATTTAGATATACCTTTTACCCACACATATACATAGCTTGTAATTATGTGTTGAAGACCCCTTGCGTGTGCATGCGTCTGCATGCTGCTCTTAAGTAGTCTATGCCTCACAGTTTATTCCCTTATGCAGGCTCATGCTCTGTAGCCTCCCTACCTGACGCCATGTCGTCAATCCACGCTGCCATCAACTCAGCAGCAGCCATTGTCTGGACTGTTGCGCAGATCATGCTTATTAGCCCTAGATTAGATTGACGTCATAATTGTGTTTCTTCTGTGAGATAAAGGTGAGTTGAGCTCCTTTGTATAAATAAGAGAAGCATAATATCTTGTAAAGTTAGTTTTTCAAATTCAGAAATAAAAGTTTTCTTATCGTTCCTGAAATTATGTGTACATTATGTGTGGTTAACTACTTATTTTCAAAATTTTATAAAAAATAATATATTTTTTAAAATGCTACGTAGTAATAACAAAGTTGAAAGGAATCTGGAATTCATTCCACCAAAATGAAAATGTAATTAAAATGTTTTAACCACACATATTAAATGTGAAAATTAGGTAAATAAAAGTGTCAAGTTTATTCACCAAACACATTTCATAACTATATATGTGTGGCTAAATAGTGACACATTATAATGTGTGGAAAATTTATGTGTGGTTAAAAATTCAATTTCTTTATTGCCTCATTAATTGATTTGGTATAATCATGATACAAAATAATATTACTATATATCTAGTAAAGTATGCTCTAATTCTACATGGATGTATTACATGGATAACTTCAAGAAGTTATTTTCCCTGTGTAGAAAGATATATAAAGACATTTTTCCTTTGCAAAAAAAAAAAAGACAAGCTAAATTGTAAAAATGTAAGGTCCTGGTCCCGGGAAAATAACTACTACGTGGGGAAAAAGTGGAAGGGCTTGGAACGGTGAAGAAGACCTTGAACCCAAGGCTTTAACAAGCAAATGCTTACTTCATACGCACAAGAAACATGAAAAGGGCAAACCCAATTTCGATTTCAAAAAATGTCATAAAGTAAAACTAGTTAAGAATGGATGTCATAAAGTAGTTAAGAATGGCATGGTGTTGCTAGATATTGTGAGTGGTGCTGATTTCCATCATATTTTCTTTGTTTTGAAAAACATTTGTATATTTTCTTTGTTTTGAAAAACATTAAAGTTCAGCAGGGTTATTATGAGTTTTAATTTTGATTGAATAAGGATAAAATTGAAAGTTTAACTTTTAATTTGTATCTTACTTTCATAAATATTTATCATCTGCGTGCAAGTAGAAAATGGACCATAAAATTGGAACGGAATGATGGAGTAACTTTTTATTAATAATTAATGTTAATTAAATGTGCAAAACTTTTACCTTCTAATTCCGAGTGATTCATGTGTTAATGTCATTCAATGTGGGTATGGTTGGAGAGCTCCAATAGTAGATTTTTCGATAGTACTCTCAATTCGTCAATTGAATGTCAGGTGATGGAATAATTGAACTGAGAAATCTAAGAGGTGGGAGTTTGTATTTATGACTTAGATTAAAGATTAAAATATCGATTCGATATGTCGAATATCAAAATTGAAGCATTGACTACACAATCATGATCTCAATTTATTTGATTGATAAATATAGACAATTCAATTAAGTCTCCTAATCAAATTGTATAGAATAAAGAAAAGAAAAAAGGCTCCAACCTAGAAGTCCCAGATATCAATATATCACATAACAATTCAATTAAGTCTCCAATATATTACAATGCCAAATGTTGCATATTTACCTTAATTAATAACGAAAACGTTAATACATTTGACAAAAATATCTATTTACACAATTTAAAATAGAGCCAAGTGATATATTATATGAATCTAATTAACCGGGAAGTGTTTTTTTTTTTAGGTTTTCCCATAATATTAATATCGATAAGTATTCAAGTCTTACAAGTTACACCTCATAATTTAAAAAAAAAAAAAAAAAAGTCTACTAATATTGCTTTGTATCCATAAGAGCAACTTCAATGCTAAATACTTATTTGGTGCAAATTAATCTGCACTAAATAGGTGCAATTTCAACATTAAATTTTTTGACAACTCCAATGCTCATTACTAAATATTATACTGTACCAAATAAAAATATTCTCTTAATAATTTTATTTAATATTAAAATTGAAATATGAATATGTTTAATGATTTAGTATTTTTTTAAAAATGATGATTATTCAAAATTAATAACTATCAATTGTATACTTTCAAAAAAAATATATAATATTAAAAAATTATAACATATATATATATATATATATATATGTGTGTGTGTGTGTGTGTGTGTGTGTGTGTAATGTGTTTGGAATAATAAAACTACTTTAAATGATCACCAAACTCCTATAATTAGTGGATAATATTATGAGCTTATGAAAATACATATATTTTGGCCTTAATGTTCAGAATTAGTATATTTTTGTCACATATGTTCCACTAATGCATTTCGAAGCGCAATATGAGCATCTTTGTTCTTGATTTCTCTATATCGAATAAGAAATTCATTGAACCGAACACTAAATTAATTGTGTTTTTATTGAATTTATTTATTTATTTAGATGATCTATAATTTAAATTAAATGAATATATAATTTATAAATTAAATTAAATTTATTAGATAATTCATTTAATAATGATTTTAAATAATAAAATAGTATATTAATTGCGGTGGGACCCATCAACACAAAATTCTACCCCCAAACTTGAGAAAATGATTTAGTATTGCACCAATTTGGGGCAGAATTTAGAATAGCATCAGGGTGAATTCCGGCTCCAAATTGACGTTTTAGTCTAGCATTAGAAATGCTCTAAGTATTCAAGTCTATTCTAAAAGTGTTTAATTCTTTTTTTTTATATTATTTTATCCAATATTGGTACAGTAATACTGCTATTATGGTCTTGATATTTACAAAAGGGCACCAAAAATTATAAACAAAAAATTGACTATAGAGAATTTATATTTGCACAGCTAAAACTACTATTTGCACCATAAAAGAAAAAAAATGAAGTTATTTAAATGTCCTTTACTTAACAAAAATCAAGTGTGGTTCGAAAATGAAATTTCGAACTCACCATGTTTGTTCGAAATTCCAATTTCGAACAGGCATCATTTTTAAAACAAGTGTCCTTCGAAAATGGATTTTCGAACACACCATGTTTGTTCGAAAAAAATTCATTTTCGAACAAATATGCTGTGTTCGAAAATCCATTTTCGAACGGACTCAATCATTTTTTTAAGTACCGTTTGAACACACGACTTCGAACATATTCATCTTGTTCGAATTCAAGACTTCGAACATATTCAAAATGTTCGAACATACGACTTCGAACGGAACGCAGATTTATTTAGTTTTTTATTAGTAAGGACTTTTAACTAAATTTATAACTAATACAAGAAATGAAAAATAATTTGTGATGCAAATAGAAACTCTCTTTACTATATTACCCCCAACTTTTCCCGTGGTCAATTGCCACATATTTTTCTAATAAATTTTAGACGACAAGACCATTTAATTGAACGGTGGAGATGAGTGCCCACTTCACGCATACTTTCGTCTAATTGTGATCTGAATCATCATGTGAAGCAAGGTAGTTGCAGCCCAATCAACAAAATGAGGGGAGAGAGGGAGAGAGAGCAGGCGAGTTGAAATAAGAGACTCAAACTTCCAGCAAATCAATCTATTTCCAAGAAAGAAAAATCTACACTTAATCCTTGAATATCTAAAATCTAAAAATGGAAATGTAATAGAAACCTATGCATGCACATTGTACATATAGTCCTACTCTGTGCTCTATCAAGGCTCCGGCTGCCTGGGGTTCGATTCGGGAGACCGGTGGTAGGCTGCGGATGACATGTTCGTCGTCACACTTCCCATATCCATGGTTTTGTGAAGGAGAAACGTTCCGCTTACAATGGTCACGAAACCACATAGTTCAGTAACTATCTGTGATGCATTTTGAGAATTCCACTCCTGAAGTTCAACAACATGAAAGGTCGAATTATATGATATCTCTAAAATATATGCTTCAATTGTCAAACGCGCTTTTTGTTGAAGATATATGGATTAGGTGAACTTCATGCGTTAGTTTTAAATGGAATGATTATAACATTCATAAATTTGACAAAAAGTTAGTAACAGGGATAATCCAGTCTGATAGCATGCATAAGATGGTATTAAGAGATGTAAAAGAAATAGCAAGACTGGATTAATTAGGATTAAGGATCACCTTAAACATTATCATACTTGCTAGGATCGTGAGGGTGGTGAACATGACATAATATACGGGTGAAACGACGGCTGTGTTAAAGGTGTCGAGTGCCTGCAAATGTGAAGGTTGGAGAGAGCCATACATTATTAGCTGGAATAAGGTTAAATCAAAAGTAATGGTTCATCTGTTCGAAATAAGTAAAGGTTTGCAATCACATTTCCATGGCATTATGATCACATCTTCTATGTTTTGATTTAAACCTGGACAAACAGAAACACTATTTCTCTTATGGGGGGAGGAGTAAGTTTTGCAGAGTAAAGGATACCGAAGAGGACCAATTTCAGATGAAATGAAACGAAAAGAGACAAAAGAATAAGGTGTGAGTGAGACGAAGGAATGTATATCTTTGTTCGTATCAAACTTCTCAGCATAATGGAGGAGTATTTCAATTGATTGAACTATCTATGCAAATGATTAAATGATTTCAATCTCAAATAAAAAGATAAGCAGCAGTAGAAGTATTCTTCTTAAGTTGTGTTAATGCAACAATCACCAAAACCAGTGTCCATTTTATTCATTGATATTTGCAATTGCGTTCTGTGTCAAACGCTTCACACAAGTGATAACTATTTAAGAAGGGAAAAAAAAAAAAAAAAAAGCCAATTTTACAATTCACTTGATGAAAGAACTCATTTTAAACAACCCAAAATTATTATAGAAATACCTTGTTGAGATATATGAGCTGCATGATACAGAAAAGGATTACGACAATAGTGAAAAACCAAGTCTGGAAGTATATGAACTGATTTGACCCTGAAAATGAAAGCTTAAAAGCAATTGCAACCGCTTTGACAGCCATAACCTGCACAAGATCAGGAAAAGGGAAATAACTTTCATACTTGAGTGATGAAGAACGTTTCTTTTGGGCTGCATGGAGCTGATGTCGATAAAGAACATCAGAGGAAGGAACTGACCGTTAAAGAACCCATGAATGAACATATTCCAATGTATATGACCATATGTGTTTGTCCATAGCGCGGCACATAGACAAAAATTAGAACAGTAACTAGAGCCGCAACTGTGAGAGTGTAGGCGATAAAACCTGTTGATCCCAAATATTTAACAGTGAGAATTAAATAAAAACAGCACTCAGGTGACAAGTATGCACCTCAAATACTTAGAAGAATACACATGAATCATATACATCATACTCATCAAAGAAAATTTTAACCAATTATCAAGTCACTAAATAGATCAGCATTAGTTCCCAATTATTTATCAAAATTCAGTTTTAATGTTTCAATATTGTGATATTTTAAGTATGAATGTATCAGGCTACATGATATTTTAACTAATCCTACCCATAATGGAACTAATAATTATGGAAATTGCTATTACTTACTTGATTGGTTTCCTTCTGATTTTTCTCAACTAAATTCATGTGTGATAAATGATAACAAGGTGTTGTTTGAGACTTACAGAAAAATCGAGATAATTATTCGATAAACAAACTGATAAATGTATGAAGTCAGAGAATATATGGCCTTCTAAGTAGAATAAGGCAAAGTTACCTGGCTCAGTCGCGAGTTGCCATACTTGCTTCACAGATTCAATGTCCCTCTCAAAGGGAGCATGTAAAACAATGCTAACGGATCCAACCAAACAGAGAATGCAACCAACAATGCCGAACATATGCAGTCTCTCTTTCAATATAAAATGAGCTAACACTGCGCTGCATGAGAAATTTTATATTCAAAATCTGAACAGACGAGCTTCTGTAAGAAGTAAGAACCTGTCAATGGCACTATAAAACCATACCTGAAAATGATACTTAAAGCTCCCAGAGGAGTTACAAGAATAGCTGGAGCGTATGCATAGGCAGCAAAATTTAAACCCTCCCCTGCCACCACTGCATAATCACGTACAATTGTAGCCCAAAGTAACATGAGTTATAGTCTTAGTATTAGTAATTCAAGGAACTGCTGAAAAGCTCAAGTAAGTGCCAAAAACCGAACAATTCATGTATGTCATGATATGTGCCACAACCATGCCAAAAAGAGATAAGTTATCAAGAAATAAGATTCTTATGTTTTGAAAAGGGGGAAACTTGTTGCATCTGATTTCTCCACTCAATCTTATTATTCATTCTCTCTCCTAAATTTTGTTTTATGTGATAATGATCTCGATACTCTTATTACCGAATAGCATACGTCTCTGTCAAGAGTCTCTAGACCTGCTATAAACTATGCCCAGGACATCTCATAATAATCTTAAATGTGAATTGTTCTTCATTTCACATGCATCGAGGAGTTAAGAGAAGTTCTAACATGTTATTCAGGCGATGTTAGTGCCAAAGGAGCTGCAATTTGTGACAGTGCATCCGATGATCCAAATATATTTGTGCACATTCCAGGAATTTGGACATATGGTGCATTCCAAACTCCAAAGAATAGTTGCTGGAAATCATATTCTGCAATCATATGTCATTCCATCTTCAGCAATAAACACATTACCATGCAATCATTCATATCTAAAAAGATTGAAACTTTGTTACCAAACTATTCAGACTCGAATTAACCGTGTCTCGTCTACTATAAAGTGTTAAAAGAACCATACATAGGTGATATGAAACACATGAAAAACACAAAAACTCTGTGAGTGATGACATATCTTACTTGCAATCATCCCAGCCCACCACAAAGGTTCGATCAGATATGAGTACCCTCCTTCACCTGAGAAACAAGTACACTTACTTAACAAAGTAATTCTATCATCAGAAAGAGTGCAAGTATTTCCACAACATTTTTCGAACACAAACACTATCACGATCACTACATTAGCCACACACATATTGCCCACTATTAGACATCATCTCTCAATGTCTATGCCCAACCTATGCAAGTGAAATATCTTATCAGCCATCCATTGCACTACCAAATAATCCAAAATCAAATGTTCGGTCTATCATACCCAACTATACCAAAAAATTAGGCAAATGTCACTTTACTTACTCTGCCTTTTGCCCCTAATCAAACAAACTAAGCCTCTTCATATTATTTGATACTTATGTTCTGCTGAAGATATGATATCAGATTAGTTACTATACTTTCAGGCAGAAATACTGCAAAATCAATTGAAGGAAATTAAACTACTTTAAAGGACTCAAAACAAACTTGCTCGAGTTCCAGAATTCCCAGCCTTCTTGAGTCCTTTTTTCTTTATGATGAAACTCGAACCAATAAAAATACTCGAAGAGATTGCCAGAAGAAATCCGCGAACATTATCTGATACTCCCACCATTTCCTAGAAATGGAGAGGACAGCCACAAACTCCGATGCAACCACGTAACTCCAACAACTCTAAAATAATGAACAAGTTTCGGAACGGCTTTTCGGATAAAGAAGCCCGTCTCCTGGCCTAAAACCCCAGAAATCTTGATGATGGTTCAGACGCTCTCTCTAATCTTTCTTGGTAATGAATCTCAGATAAAGATGATCCCTCAAGAATGTGTATGGAATAATATGATGATGGGACGACGGGATCGACCTCACGCTATCTCTCCCTGGGAGAAAGAAAGCAGAAAATGGTAGAGAGAGAAGGGAGAGAGAGAATGTAGAGAACTTGGGGGCTGACAGCAGGTCGAAAGCAAACTGCGGCCAAGGCCGTTACATTCCGCATTTATGGTTTCCGAATCCCTCGCTGATACTTGAATGCTTCACTTGTTAAATTTTTTTTTTCCCTTATAATTTTTCAATCACCGAACCTCTTATAGCAGGCTAGTAAGGCCCATACATCCATCAGATGACGGATCATGACTAATACGGGTCAACTCATGTTGATCTGAAAAAAAATGGTAAAAATCAGTATTAATTTTTACACTAAAAAGTATTATTTAAAGTTTAAAAAGTATCATTCGTATCATTAAAAAGTAACTGGTTTGCTATTTATCTTATATGAGTTTATGTAGTTCAAATTGTAATTTTTTTCATTTCAATTAATGTTTAAAGTTTGGGGGAGGTTAGGTTTTTTAGGGTTCATGGTTTTCAGGATTCATAATTTTTTAGGGGTTTTTATTGTATTTTTTAGGGTTCATGTTTTTTTAGGTTTATTAATCTCAATTAGGGGTTATATTCATTTCAAAAAATATTAAATTTGTTCACTTTTATTTTAAGGTTCACTAATTCCATTCAGGGTGTATATTTATTTCAAAATTATATTTTTTTTCAATTACCATTTATATTTATTTGAAAAATTAAATTAATTGTCGAGCGAAATGCACGAACTCACGCTTTAGCGTCGGGCGAGTGCATTGCGTGAGTTACCGAATTAAAAAAAAAATTCACTTTAATTTTAGGATGCATTAAATCAATTTTATGATATATATTTATATTTATTTTTAAAAAATAAATTAATTCATTTCAATTTTTAAGGTTTACTAATTGTATTTTAGGATATACAACTTTGGGGGAAAATAAAAAATAAAAGAAAAATCGAAAAAAAAATAAAAAAATCAAAAAGTAATAAAAAATTGAAAAAAAATTATGGCTTGTGTACCCCACGCGTGGGCGCGCGTGGGGTTCACGCGCCTAAAATGGGACTTTTTTTTGGTCATTGGGCCTGGGCCAGTCCGATGGGCCCAGGCTCATACATCTTGTGAATATGAGAGTATCCTTTTTTCAATTATTTAAGGAGATTTTATAATTCAACATTTGGTCATTTAGCCAGAGCTTGTTTACCTTGAACCTATATAATCTGATGGATAAATAGTTTAGTTGATAAATTAAATGGTCGGCCATGTATCTTGCGGGTCCTAAATGAGAATTTAAAAATGACCCTTATAGAGCTAAAAAGAAATATATATATCACGAAAAGTATTTATCTTCTAAGTGTTTTATTGTTTTCTCTCTATTTGATTTTTTTTGCTACCAAACTTCAAATATTTATCTATATTTCCTGATCGATTTATTTGTATTTCAGACTTCTTTTGTGTAAATTTTATGGCCAAATAAACTTTATATTCAGTCATAGAATTTTATTGTGTAAATTTTAGTTTTCACTTAATTACATAAACTTTAGCATTTCTATTTAAATAATATAGACCTTCACTTCTAATTAATCAACATATAAAAACATATAGGTCAATTTAAATCACGGTAGAATAAAAAAAAAAAGTTTGTGCATTGCATGGTAGTGACCATTGCATTTTGTGGATATTTTTGTATATTGGGCAATGAGATTAAAATTTTCAGTGCAAATGTTGACTATACAACTATATACAGACAATATGCGCTCTACTATTATTATTTTGCACCATTTTTTACATCATGCTTATTATTTACTCCAAGATAATATTATGTTATTTATTTTTTAAAATAATTATGATAATTGTTGTTTATATTTAAGAAAAATAAAATTTAGTTTTTTAATCTATTTAAACTTTTGTATACGTCTGTTTGACTGTTTCACACACTTGTATGTGTTGCAAATATATATCTAAATATAATCGAGTTTTCTTTTATTTTTTAAATTTTATAAAATAAAATTATACCAGACATCACGTGGAAAAATAGACTAGTACATATATTAAAGTAAAATCACAAGGTTAAAATTAGGATAAAAATATATCAGCAAAAGAATTATACAAATATATAGTGACGCCATAGTTTAATTTATTGATCGATCCGCATAGGGCAGTTGGAACGGGACATCTTGGATGAAGTATGCATATTTCAATATCTTCCTGTCCGATGCATATATAGTTGTCTGTGTTTAACTTTTTTTTTATTAGCTTTTTTCTTTGTTTTATCATCATATTTCATTTTTAATACTTTTTCCCCTCATTTTATCAATATATTTATCTCCATTTAAAATTGTTAATGCTTATTTTATTTAAAATCTTTTATATTCTAATGTATTCGCATTTAAGATGTTTTATCTTCTAACTTTTATTCACATTTAACATCGTTAGCAAACAACGCCTCTTTGAATTATTTATTTCCATTTAAGGTTTCCAATGTTAATTTTATTTAATATATTATAATTTTTATTTGCATTTAAAGATGTTTTATCTTATAAATTTTCATATACTTCACCAATAACTAGACTTACTATTTTTATTTTTATTTTAAAACGACCCCAACACCCCGTCAGTAAATGAATATCTATGTTTGACGAAAATATATTAAATTAATTTATTTTTGTTACAAGTGCTCACTTTTTTTTACTCACACACCCGACCTATGGTATTTTGAGGAGATTCGAACCCGTGACCATTGGTCTCCAAACAACCTCACTCCACCACTAAGACATCCCCACCAGAACGCTCATTTTTACTTCCGGATTTGAAACGCGAGAGTAAAGAAGGAGAAATGAGTACGAGCACAGATATTTACATGAAAGATAAAGGTGTATCGGAACAAGAGGCTCTCTCCGCATTTTTCTTCAATTTCAATTTATTTTGATTTAGTTTAATTTTATAATTATTATTAATGGTTTATTTCACCCAATTAGGGTTTATATTTATTTTTTAATAATTATTTTATATTTTTAGTTAATATTATTGATTAATAAGGTTGATTATTCCAAAACTATGGTATATATATAATTTTTTTAAATTTGAAGTTTTAGCAATAAATGTTAATTATGATTGATTATAATAAATTTTATTTTTATAATAAATATTTTTAAAATATTAAATTTGACAGTAAGATAGAGAAGTGGACTAGAGGATTTTATCCCATAATTTATGATGCAATTTACAAGTTTTATTAATTTCTATAGAGAAACTCTTGCTAAATTTGATTGAATTGGAGATAATACTCCTTGTTTGGAGATACAAGAATCATCAATTGTTGTTTATTATTCCTGCTTGCATTGTTAATCTGGCTCAAAGGCAATTTTATGACTCGTCGTGGGATATCATCGCGAAATTTGACTAGCATGGAAGTGAGCATCAATGCTCTCTTGAGTAAGAGATGAAGCAACCCCAAACCATATTCCTCCATTTCCAAACCAGTTACTTCGACGACCCTCAGGCATTCGAGCCTAGAAGGAGTCTTCGCCTTCAAAATCGAGTAGTCCAACCCCAAGTACGGCTCATGCCAGAACTGGTAGAAGTAAGGGCAGACCACATCTTTTCTTTGACGATCAATCTGTAGAAATGCAATTCAATCATGTAAAGATGCTACCATGCATGCATGCTAATGTGCATATGCAGAGTTCTTACATCAATGTAGAGTTTTTCAAGTGAAGGGCAGATTTCTAAGAAGCAAGCCAGCGAATCAAGCTTCGTTCTGTTCATGCAAGCTTCCAAAACTCGGAGCTGCAGTAGCTTGTTGAATCGGACATCTAGTCGTTGGAAAATCACTCCTGCTGAACATAGCCACTGCACCAAACAATTCATACACGAGGCCTGACTATTGCATGCACAGGAACGGAATTTACCGAGAGAGCGTACCCTCAGGTAAAGCAGCTACAGTTTTCCCAATAATTGAAGGGAGAAAAACACGACATGATGTAAATTAAACGAGAAAAGAAAGTTGTACCTCAAGAAGCCATCCGGTGACATTGAGAGTTTCCACATTCCTTAAACTTGCAAGCAATGATAATAGTTCCTCACAATCGAACTCGTCATGGCCTAATCCCTCGACCATATCAAGTGTAACATCTACAAGACTAGACGAGTTCTTCATCTTGATCCGAGGCAGAAGTCCTCTGTAACTGAAGGACTTGAGACTCAACGAAGAAATCGAAATCTCAGCCATATCAGGACAACCCATCACTGTCAGATCTTCAAGGCGGCCGCTGGCTGTAATGTCGAGGGATTCAAGGCCTTGACATTGCTCGAGCTTCAAACGCTCGAGCAACACGCAGTTTGAGAACAGAGTAGATGAGAGTTCCATGAAAGTACGAGTCACTGATTTGAGGTGCAAATTCTTGAGAGAGGCAAAGCTAGCCACACCAGTACTTAAGTCCATTATTGCATTTAGTTTCAGCGAGTAATTAACATCTGTTTCTCTCTCATCATTATAGAAATCAAGATAGAGCTCCTTCTCTACTCCTTTAGCAGCTAACACATGGCAATTTTGTCTCATTTTGAGCCTTCTACAGCTGCTATCATCGTCTATAATTTGACAAGAAAGCCTCAGCAATTCATGTACGTCACAAGATTTGAGAAATTTACCAATTACTTGCATGATATGATCTGAATTCATGTCCATATTAACAATGCATGGTCTCCAGAGAGACCTCCACGCAGTCGAAAGGAGGCTCGTTCTCACGGCCTCCTTCAACGGGAGGAAAGAAACTACGCAACGAAGAACTTCCTCCGGTAACTCTTCCATCTCCGGCCTACCCTTCTACGGCTTTGAGCAAAGCTTCGAAATTAAATGAAAATTGGTTAACCAGTGATTGTGAAATATGAAAAGAAACAAGTGTTTATTTTTTCTAATATGTAAAACACATATTCAGCAAGATATATATAGGTGCCACTATTTATATTTATAAACCATGCATTCCTACGCGATTTCTTGAAGAAATTGTGTTTAGTGTGAACTTGGGATTGCTTATTCTCCAATTTTGAATCCAGCTACGATATACTGAGACAAAAGAGGTATGAAAACGCACTTTCTCAGAAAATGCATGTTTACCAAACTCTGATTTTAGAGTTATCTAGACAAATCTAACCATCAATTTTCTTATAATTATTTATTATTTTTCTGTTGAAATTAAAGTTGGTGGAATAAGATAATTCAAACTCAAAAACAGAGTAATAATAAATATAGTATTTTCTGCATTGACAATGGGCTTATTAGCCTCATTTCCATGTAGCTTACCATCGGATAATAGAATTAGTCATCACGTCGTTATCGTCTTTCTAGTACTTTTCTAAGAGTCGCGTTTAAGAACAAAAAGAAAAAAGAAACGCGTGTGTTAAAGTTTTAAGATTTTGAGAATTTAACCTCTGCTTTCTCTCACAAAACAGAGATATATGGAGAGAGTTCAACGGCTTCGCGTCTGCAGCAACTCCAATATTGGATCAAAACATTAATTTGGGACATGATTTCATTTTAACAATGTCCTAAATCTTGCTTCAAATTGGTGCAGTACAAAATTCTGCATCAAATTCGGAGCATAATTTGATGTTGTACCAAATTGATGCAGCTGATCACAATATTTAATTAAGTATTTTATTAAGGTTACTATTTGCACTACATCAAACTACTCATATGGAGAGAAGACAACAACTGCTCCAGTCCTCCAAGGCCCTACATCAAGCTACTCATATGGTGTTGTTCTCCTTCAAATGCCCCTACGGAACTAACCAAAAATCCGAATCGCTTAGACATTGGTTAAACCAAATAGAAACGCAAACACATTCAAACCACTATGAGTAGTTCACTAGTTGAATAAATTAACTTGAAACCGAACAGATGCACAAACCCATTCAAGCCTGAATTCATAAAACTCAAAGGATATACCCATATTTTGTTCTAACATTGGTTAAACTACTACCGAATTCATGAAATCCGATGTGGTCAATTATCAGATTTCACCTTACTAGGTAGGGCTGAAAATCAAACTAAATAGCTTAATACTCCACTTGTATTCGTTCATTAAAAGCCCACGGCTAGTGTTTGTTCATTAAAAGTTCACTTGAACTCGATTCGATAAGCATATCAAACAAGCTTGAACATAATTTAGTGTTCGATAAGATATAAAGCTCGGCTCGAACTTGAGCTCAATAAGTAAAAATTAAGTAAACATGTATAAAAATATCAAACTACTACTCGCGTTCAGCTCGTTTAAGCTCGACTTGATAGATAATCAAATAAGTCCAAACATAATTTTTAAAGCTCGATATTATTTTAAAAAAGTTTGAACATATATATGTTCGAGCTCGACTCGACTCATTTACAACACTACTACAGTGGATTTAAATCAATTTGCTGAACGACTTCTTTCACTGGCAATGAGACTAATTAGTCTTAATTTTTTCTAGCCATCATGGACAGTAAAAGGTTGTTTAGCTTTCACTCATTGTTCTTAGTCTTTATTGTGTCGGGTTAGAGTTTCATCGAAGCTTAGGGATGAACTGTGGCTTTTTCTCGTCCCATCAAAGCTCAACATCGGCATCCACCAACGACGCCAACTATCCCTACTCAGCTATCTGGAATTTATCTAGAGTTTATATCATTTTCATGTTTCTAACGTGCATGGGAGATTTAATATCCAATTGTTTTGAATTTTATGTTGGTTCATGATTTATTTGATTAATTTTGGGTTCGCTCGAGAAATGGAGGGAGGTGAGAGAGAATGAAGTGGAAAAGAGGATGGCTACCACGTTTTTTTTCCGTTCAGCTTCTTTAGAGTTTTTTTTTATTAATGCTTATGTAAATAGTTTTTAATTAAAAAGATATTTAAGTAAATTATTAAATGAATTATCCAGTAAATTTTATTTAATTTATAACTTATCTATTCACTTATTTTAAATTATAAATAATCTAAATAAATGATTTCAATAAAAGTACAATTAATTAAACATATAACTACTTGAAGAGTATATAATTAATAGTTATTAATTTTGAATATATATTATATATTTTTGAAATATATGATTAATAGTATTTAATTTTTCAATATTATATATTTAATAGTATTAAATTTTTTAATAGTATTTAAATTTTTAATATTATATATTTAATAGTATTTATTTTAAAATAATAAAGTTTTTTGAAAGTATATAATTAATAGTTATTAATTTTAAACAATTATCATTTTAAAAAAATACTAAATCATTAAGCATATTCATATTTCAATTATAAGATAAAATGAAATATTTTTTAGAATATTATTATATAGTATAATATTTGATGCAGAAGATTGGAGTTGCCAAAAGCTTTGATGTTGAACTAGCATCTATTTGGTATAGAACATGCACCAAATAGGTGTTTAACATTGGAATTACCTTAGAAAAAGAAAAGGGTAAATACTAGATTCTCAATGAAACCAAACATCTATATATATATATATATATATATATATATATATATATATATATATATATTGGTTCCGGTGTAAACCACCCTTAATGTGTAAGCTGTAGACTAATCTCACACTACAAATTCTTAAAAATTCAATGGTTCGGATTTGGTCAAAGGGAAGGTGGCATAACTGTAAATAAAAAGAACTTCAAAACACGCGATTACATTTTGATAAATTTTGTGTCAAGTTCAAATTTAAAAAAAAAAAACTTACAGGACGCGTGCTAACTAAGACACAATCATATGCTAATGAATACATAATCGTATACTAACGAAGTACGTAGTATCAATTTATGCACAATACCTAACTTTAAACGCAAAACTAATTTTATTGGAAAATAATTAAATGACAAGTTTTATATGGTTAGAAAGCTAGTCAAGCTTACTTTTCAACCAAAAAATAATTTTAAAAATATATTAATTGTGGACAAAGTTATGTTATTTGATTAAAGGTTCTTAGTTGCATTATTTGACTTCAATCCACTATATTATTATTTCGTTAGCATTATGTAATATATTCATTTAGTATTACACAATGCTTCTCTTAGCATAACACAGTGCTGTTATAAGCAAATGATGTAATTCAATGAAATTAAATTGTTGAACCCAAAAATTGATGTGATAAAATTCTTATAACAAAATAACGCTTCTCTTAGCATAACACAGTGCTAACATAAGCAAATGATGCAATTTAATAAAATTAAATTGTTGAACCCAGATATTGATGTGATAAGAGTCTTATAACAATATAACTGATGCTAGTGAAACATTTGTCATATGCTAACAAAGCATGTCTAATTCGGATGGACGTTATACAATGATTATATATATGTAATATTACACACATATGGTTTTCTAAACAGGTTTATATACTACATTAGCATATGACGATGCTAACGCTAGCAATGCATTGGCATTCTCCTCCAAAACAATATCTCAATACATTAATTGTTCATTGTCAATATATTATCCTTCGTTAGCATTAAATTAATAAGATATTGTTATTGGATAACCAATGATGAAACATTTTAATACATTAATGTATATTGTTCTTTATTAATATAACATTTTTCGTTAGCAATATGTTAATGTTTCATTAACATTATAACAAGAATATATTAGCATTGAATAATCGTGACATACGAATACAACATAGAATATATTTCTAACAACCGTCATTAGGGCCTTCTTCAGCGTCTCAAACGCTTGCATACATTCTTCATCAAAAACAAAGTCATTAGATTTTTCAAGCAATTTACACAAATGTTTAGAAATTTTTGAAAAATCCTTAATGAAACGCCGATAGAACCCGGCATGGCCAAGGAAACTTCGAACACCCTTTTCATTTGTGGGGGGTGGAAGCTTCTCAATGGCTACTATCTTGGCTCGATCCACCTCCAAGCCCGCAGCGGACACTTTGTGGCCAAGGACTACTCCGTCTCTCACCATAAAATGGCATTTTTTCCCAGTTTAAGACGAGGTTAGTCTCCTCACAACTGATAAGTCCATTGATTTCGTGTTTTTATGGGCATTTTGTTCGTTATAAATATCATTTTTAGTGTGTTTTGAGTCAAAAAGAACCAGGATGAGGTCATAGAGCATTGCGGAGGTCAAGTCTAGTGAAAGGGGCCTTTTATGCCCAATTATTCAAGCAAAATCCAAGCTAAAGATTCAGTCAGAGGCACAGGGGACTTCTTTCAGCACTCATCCTATATTCGGGTGACGGAATGGGCATATCAGAGATGGATGAGGCTGACTGTAAGATGTCGTGCCCACTTTGCTCGTGCAGACTTGACAACAATAGGCTGGGCTAGGGCGATTGCGAGAAACCCGGGATCAGTTTGAAGAGAGAGACGAGAAGGATAGCTACATTATCCGAAGAAGAGTTAGAGGTGGACTGGACTCTTAGAGGCATTACAAAGAAGAGATAAGCTCAATCCCTAAAAAATAGGGATTTTGTCAACTTATGTTTATCCAGTCAGATCGGAGAGGGCACGCCAGTTCCGGAAATTCAGTGAAGACCCCAACTTGTTGGGGGATCTCTGATTCGAAAATGTAACTATTTAAGCTTCTTTTAATTCTGGAAACAAGAGCTTTGGAAGTCAGAAACATTGTTACAATTTTACTTTCTTGCACTTTCATTTTCGTATGCTGCTTTGCAGCAAGAAACAATTCCAATAGGCCTTAACCCTTTGGATTTAGGATTATGGTATTAAACTCAACGTTTATGTTGAGTCTTTTTGCGTATTAAATTCAGTAAGTTTCCTTTATAATTATGTCTTTTATTTCTGCAATTTTAATTATGTCTAGCATGCTTGGCTAGACACTTTATTTTGGTGTTTAAACAATGAAAATTGTTTGAATATAAATCTGGACTCGTGAGGCCAAAATGGGCATAGTAATGCATGATAGGTTTCCGTTGATTCTTGTGCCTTGTTCCACGTGAGTGTATGTCTGAAATGCCCAATGTGGCTGATCACTCGTTAGGTAAAGAGGGCACACCACTATTAATTAAATTGGTGAATCGTGACTGTGTGTTGGTTCATATAGTAATAAGGGAATCAATAGGTTGTTGTGGGCACATGAGGAATCAGTAAACACAACAGATCTGGGTTCGTCTAGGGCACATTGCTGTCTGTTCACTTACATCTCTTTGGGGAACCGGGGGGTGGGTGACTGATTAGGGATTTAATTGATGAGGAATCGCTTTTAAGTTTATAGTGAAAGGATGAATAAGGAGACGCAACGAGGAATCCGGTCTCCATAACTAGGTGATTTATCATGTATGGAAATTAGTGTGTCCATGATCGAGTGGATATATATTTAAACCAAATTCAAGTTCAAATGCGAGAACCTTTATTATTTGATATTTTCTTTACTTTCTTTTGCAGATTTAATTTCCAGTAGTGACAACAAACCAAACCCCATTTATGATTGGATACTTGAAGGTGGAATCACAACAGCTCTCTGTTGGATCGACCCGTACTCATTAGCTGGCTACGCTCGATGTGGGCACAGGAGTTATAAATTATTTTTGAGCGCGAAACGACCGCGCGTCAACAACGCTGCAAAACTCGGGTTAGGTTGTCCAAGCAATTATCAAAAGAGTTTCCAAAAACTGAGAAATCATCCATAAAGACCTCCATTATCTTTTCAATCAAATCATGAAAAATTGACATAATACATCTTTCGAAAGTAGCCGGAGCATTACACAAACCAACGGACATCCTTCTAAAAGCAAAGATTCCATAAGGGCATGTAAAAGCGGATTTATGTTGGTCCTTGGGTGCAATCAAAATTTGGCTATACCCGGAATAACCATTAAGAAAATAATAGAACTCATATCCAGCTAACCTATCAAGCAATTGGTCAATAAAAGGCGATGGAAAATGGTCCTTTCTAGTGGCCGCATTCAATGCACGATAATCAATACACACACGCCAACCATTCACAATCCTAGTAGCTATCAATTCATTACTTTCATCCTTCACTATGGTCATATCTCCCTTCTTAACCACGACTTGGGTGGGACTCACCCACTCGCTATCGGAAATAACATAGACTATACCCGCATCAAGCCATTTAAGAACTTCCTTCCTAACTACTTCTTGCATTATGGGATTCAACTTACGTTGTGGTTGGACACGGGGTTTGTAATCGTCTTCTAACAAGATCCTATGCATGCAAACCGTGGGGCTAATCCCCGTCAAATCCCCAATGGACCAACCTAACGCGGATTTATGCTTTCTTAAGACTCTTAATAACTTATCAAGCTCACAAGAAGATAAATAGGCCGACACAATTACAGGATATGTCTCATTTGCACCCAAGTAGGCATACCTCAAGTGGCACGGAAGGGGCTTCAATTCTTCCTTCTTGTCTTTCTCTTCACCTCCTTCCCTCTTCAACGCTTCCTCTTTTTCATCCTTCAATGGAAAGAAGCGATTTCCTCTTCTTGGGATTTCCTGTGGGGAATCAAGAGCAAAAACACACAATCCACAATATCGGTGTTATCATCAAAATCGTCAAAAGAAGAAGAAGAAGAGTAAAGAGGTGCAAACAAGATAGTTTCTAAGGGATCTTGAGAGGTGTAGTGCTCCATCATTGTTTCTTCAACACATTCTTCTACAATCTTTATCACTTTACAATCCTCCACTCTCATAGACTTCTCGTTATCATCATGAAATTTCATTGCATTATATATTGAAAACGTGAAACTTTCATCATTCAAACGGAGTGTAAGCTCCCCTTTTGACACATCAATGAGTGCCTTTTCCATTGCCAAGAACGGCCTTCTCAAGATGAGTGGCACGTTCTTGTCCTCTTCCATATCTAGGACAACAAAATCTATGGGAAAAATGAAGTCATTCACCTTCATAAGAACATCCTTCACAACTCTTTTTGGATAAGTTAAAGACCTATCCGCCATTTGCAAGCAAATTGTTGTCGGCTTAATTTCTCCAACATTTAGCTTCAAGAAGAACGACAACGGCATGAGGTTTACACTTGCTCCCAAGTCACAAAGGGCTTTCTTCTCATGATGATCTCCAATTGTCACGGTAATATTGAAACTCCCGGGATCCTTCATCTTGACGGAAAGTTTCTTTTGAATCAAGGCACTACAATTCTCCGTTAGACTCACGGTCTCAAAGTTGCCCAATTTTCTCTTCCTTGTCACCACATCTTTGAGGAATTTGGCCTAGTTTGGCATTTGTTGCAAGGCCTCCACAAGAGGGAGGTTAATTTGGATCCTCCAGAATATATCAAGAAATTTGGAAAATTGCTCTTCATTTTTGGATTTTTGAAGCCTTTGAGGATAAGGCACCTTCACGTGCGGTTCATCTATCTTCTTTGGTTGAGGTGTTACTTTGTCTTCAATAGGCTCATTTTCCTTGGTTTTCACTTCCTCCTCCACTACTTCCTTGTCTTTCCCTTCTTCAATGCTTGTTTCATCACCTTGCTTTGGCATTTTGGGCCCCTTGTATGCGGTCCCACTCCATAGGGTAATGGCTTTGTAATCTTTTGGGTTCACTGTTGTATTGGAAGAGAAATGTCCCAGTTGATGTTGACCTCCCACGGCGGTGGCTAGTTGCCCCATTTGTTTCTCAAGCATCTTCAATTGAGTGTTTACCGTCGCTTGGTTGATCTCAAGCTTCTCAAATCTTGTTTGGGATTTACCCATGTACTTGTCGGTCTTGTTCAATAGAGTCATGAGAAGTTCTTCCATTTTTAGCTTCTTTTCCTCATCTATAACCCCATTTGTGACCGAGAAACCCGATGGTTGTTGAAGAGCGGCATTCAGATTCCCATAAGATAGATTTAGGTGTGGTGGTCAGTGTTGATAATGATTCCCTGGTCCACCGTGTTAACCTTGGAAGTGTGGTTTGAACCCTTGGTTGTATGGCCTTTGGTGGTTCCCATAACCACTTTGGTTCACATAATTAGCTTCCTCAAGATGAGGTAGATAGAACCCTCGATCCTTCGCATCGCCATAGCTTCGATCTTAGAATGCAAAGTCGACATTTGAGCGGCTAGAAGAGCTATTAAATCCGTGCTTAGACTAGTATCCACCGTCTTCAACATTTGAATTCCATCTCTTTCACTTGGCCATTGGAAAGCGTTTGAGGCCATCTCATTAATGATGGCCAATGCCTTTCCGCTCCTCTTCCTAGTAGAGATGCACCGGTGGCGGCATCCAAGATTCTCTTCACCTCGGGTGTTGATCCGGAGTAGAAAAGGCACACTTGATGGTCCGTACCAAAGCCATGGCCCAGACACTTCCTCAAGATTTAACAGAATCGCTCCCAAGCTTCATACATAGATTCATCCCCCCTTTGCCTAAATTTGGTGATCTCCCCTTTTAGCTTCAATGTCTTCCCCGGTGGAAAGAACTTTTGTAGGAACTTTGAGATCATAATGTTCCAAGACTCAAGCGTTGATGGTGGTTGGTTCAATCACCAAGCTCGAGCTTTGTCATGGAGAGAGAAGTAGAATAGCCTAAGTCTCACGGCCTCCTCCGGTACTCAATTTATTTTCACCGTTCGGCTAATCTCAAGGAATTGATTCACGTGTTTATGAGGATCTTCAATGGTAGAGCCCTCGAATTGATTTTGGGACACCATTGCTATCAATCATGGCTTGAGCTCAAAGTTATTAGCATTAATAGCCAGTCCATTCCTTACTCCTTCATTGATAACGGGTTGAAACAAATTCCGGATTGGAGCCTCCTCTTGGGCTCTAGCTTCCTCTTGGGCCCTCAATTGTGCCCTCAACTCCTCCATTTGTGCTTGTATCTCAAGGAGTGAGGGGTCTTGAATTGGGGGATTAGGGATTTGGTTGTTGTTATCCCCATTGTCCTTCGTTGCCTAGCCGCGTTACGATGACGACTTATAGCTTCTATCTCAAGTTCGACTTCAAACAAAGGCTCTCCATGCGACCTTGTTCACATACACCTTCTAACAAAAGCACAAGGTAAGTTTGGAACTTAAAAGAAAATTACACGTTTAATCTAGCAAAGTAATTCTTGAAATGATATTGCATATACTCAAATAAACAAATTAATTCCCCGCGCAACGGCGCCAAAAACTTGATGAGATATTTCTTTTACAAAGATATGATCAAAAACCAAGCTCTAAATAACCAATCTCACTATGCAAGCGGACACATATAGCATAATGGACCGAGTCGAACACGGGGATCTAATTGCACAAATGAGACTACAAGTACCATCACATCGAACATTTTCACGAGTCAAACCATTCGAAATTTGGGTTGGATATTTAACTAGGATAATAAGATTTGTAATAATCAAACTAAAATAGCAACACACAAGAAATAAATAGGAATAAAACTCAAGTACAATTCACTTAAAAGAAATTGGCTCTAGGGAATTGATCTTTGGCAAGGATACAATCATCAAATAAGGGGATCATGCATAAATTTCCCAATTAAACAACATTTGATCACAAATATAGCCTAAGTCCTTTCTCAAGCAACCAAGACATTTTAAATTAAACACAACTTCCCTATCTCTAGGGCTCAATTGCAATTTAATCTAAATTAAGCTCAATCAAGTAAACAAACACCAATTTAACACTAATTTCTCAATCTCATGCCAAATTGGGATCATAAATTAAATACCCATGCACAATTAGTTTTCTCAAATCTAATCATACACAAATTTCTATCCTAGGATGGTCAATTCAAGCATAGATTCAAGCATAATAATGATTTATGATAGGAAATTGGAAAATCAAGCACAAACCCATATTTGATACACATATCTAAAATCAAATCTCAAAACCCTAGGTACCTAGAAATTTAGCTATCCATAACCAAAGTAGAGAAATAAATCACACAAAAGAGAAACATAAGAGAGAAGGAGAAAAAACCAAAAAATTGTATTAAAAATCTTCAAGAAACTCCTTGTTCTTCAATATCCAAAGCTCCAAAGTATAAACACTATTTCTCTCTCTAAAAATGGAAAAATATGAAGTTAAATACATAAAATTCGAACTAAGGTTGGTTTATATACAAAGTGGGGAAAATTGAGGTGAAAAATAAAGCAAAATCTGAAAAATCCCGAAAATATGACACAGGAACGTGACACGGGGCCGGTCGCGCCCCTGCTGCTCACGCCAGGTGATGGTGGGCGCGACCCGGACGGCACAGGCTCCGGGTCGCGCCGCGTTGCAGGCGGCCAAAAATCCACCGCGGACACCGGGCCGCCGGTCGCGGCCCTTGGCACCGGTCGCGCCGCGTTGCAGGTCGTGCCCGGCATCCCGATTCCGACTTGGTCTTCGTGCTCTCTCACCTGTCCGGTTCGGCTTCCCGGTCCCTTTCGATACGCGCTTCGACTCTCGGACCTTGGATTGCTCATTTTAACCCTGTTTTCTAAATTAACTATGTTAACAACACTTATTATAAAAAGAAACTAATATTACCCTAAACGACGACTAAACATACTAAACACATGAAAGAAACATAAGAAATAATGCTTGGATTAGGACTAAAATACGAGCATGTCAATATGTTAATGGAAAATAATATCAGTTTATGCCATATTGAAGGTACAAGTATTGGAAACACAAAAAACTATAATAAAAGACTAAAAATACAAGCTAATTCAGCCAATTTAAAGCTCAAATTCTTTTATTTAAAAACATAAAGCCAGATGACTCATGTGTCTTTCAATGGTTTCATAAAAGACTCATATCCTACTAGTGTATATGTTTTAGTCTTCAAACTATCAAAACTTGGGTTGGTACCTGTCATCATATGTAATATTACAACTTCAACATTTAAACGCATCTTACTTAGCATACATGGTAATATTCGCTACACAAACATTAACATATACAATAAAGCATAATGCTAACTGCAAAATATGATGATGTTAATAGATAAATCGTATTATACTAATATCATACTACACAAACAAAAATACTAAAAACAAATAAACTAATTCTTTATTATAATAATTATTCAACCACCAACATCAAATCCAAAAATATAAACCATCAATAAAAACATCATCTCTGAAGAAAAAACATATAAACGAAACAAAAAAGTTCAAAAAAATTACAGAAGACTCAAAAATATTATAAACTACATACGCTGAATCCATCATCCACAAAAAATGAAACATTGAAAAATGACGGTATACCAGAGATGAATAAAAAAATGTCAGATTGATCGCGATTATATGAGAGGATCTAACAATAATTGGGTTTTGCTCTTAGCTTCTCAATTATTATAAAATAAAATGGTACCAAGCATCTTGCTGGAGAAATACTAGGTTTTAATTTTATTTAAATATTTCATACATTAGTTTCACACTTAAATATTTAAATAAAATTAAAACCTAAACTATATTTTCATATATGTGTATGTGTGTAATTATCATAATTATTTAAACAAATGAATAACTTCATATCATCTTGGCGTAAATATAATTCAAACATACTATAAAAAATGCCGCAAAAGAAATTAATTTGTTTGAGTTATGTATGTTGTGATCATTTTTTTTAATTATGAAAAATACAAACATTTAATAAGATAATGGGAAGATAAATTTTTCATAGATAGGAATTTAAAAAAATATGAAAAAAACCACACTAATACAACATAAAGACTTGGACTATTTCAATCTTGATCAATACGCATAACATAAGACACAAACTAACTCCAATTAATAAACTCCACTCGATCTAATCTTCTTCATTTGATGGATACTTGGTTTTCTTATGTTTCATCAAACAACTTCACCATATGAACTATGATGCATCATAATAGGTGAAAGTAACAATACAGTAGAAAAATATTCAAATAAAATAAATTAATGTTCAAGATTTTTTTAGGTACTTAATTAAGCATATGAAAAGTTCTTGGCGTCTATATATATATATATATATATATATATATATATATATATAGGGAAATGATCAAATGTGAACCCTTCCCCCAGGTAGGAACTAGGAACCAATCATAGCCCTTGTTTGACTCAATCTGGACGGTTCAGATTAAATCAGATTTAAGTGGATGGGCGATGGTATTCCTGTAATTTTCGGCAACTTTGTGGACGGAGGGGTAATATAGTAATTTAATTATTCAATAATTCTTTCCTTTTGTTCTGAGGCTAAAATGAGAATCGCATGATGCTAAAATGATAGAAGTGGGAGGCTAAAATTGATGTGACATTTTCCACTAGGGTTCACCGTTCCCAATTAGGGTTTATTACGTTCCGATTAGGGCTCTGATCCCAACTAGTAATTATGAGATTCCCATTAGGGTTCACTGTCCCCAAATAGGGTGTATTGCATTTTATTCCAATGAAATCATCGTTCCATTTTTGTTTATCAACACATGCTAAAATGAGAAATGCATGAGGCTAAAATGAGCGAAGTCGGAGGCTAAAATTGAATCTGGGCAATTTCTGAGTTCAGTTCCGATTTTGCCCTTAATGAGACGCGCGAATTGAAGACTTTCGTTTTAATTACACAATTGCCACCGAAAAATCTGGATTGATCTGGACTGTCCAGGTTATGGAATGGAGGGATGGGATTGGTTCTTAGTTCCCACCTGGTGACTGGTTCTCACCAGATCTCATCCCTATATATATATATATATGGAGTGGTTATAGTGCAAACCAATCATAGTGTAAGAACTAGGAACCCATCTCACACCATACAATCAATAAAGATTTATGGCCTATATTTGCTTAAAAGGGGTGGTGGCAATTCTTTAATATTTAATAAGTATTTCACGCGGGGTATTACGTAATTTGGTAATTCTTATAAAAATCACGGAGGATTCGATAACATATTGTTATGCTAACGAAGTATTATCAGCATGCTAACGAAGCGTTATCGTTATACTCTGAAAGTTTTTCTCATATTGTTGACAAAAAATTAAATTTTAAAGAGTAATTCTAAATTCTAATGGGATGAAATAAACCATAATTCAGATATAATAAACTACAATGATCTAAAAAATAAAATAAAATTTAAAAATTAATTATAAACCCTAATTGGATGGAATAAATCATAATAGCAATATATATATACAACATTAGCATAATGATATTGTTTTATCAGCACTGCGAATAAACTATGTTAGTATATGATAATTCATTGTTAGTATATGATAATTCATAAAGTAAAGTACCGCTATGTGTGAAGTATCACTAACTGTGAAGTGAAGTATCATTCAATATAAATTTGGCGAAATATCATTAACTATTAAGTGAAGTATCATTAGATATATATCTGGTAAAGTATCATTAACTCTGAAGTGAAGTATCATTAGATATAAATTTGGCGAAATATCATTCACTATTAAGTGAACTAGCATTAGATATATATCAGGTGAAGTATCATTAACTCTAATGTGAAGTATCATTAGCTATGAAATGAAGTATCATTAACTATGAAGTGAATTATCATTAGATATAAATTTAGCAAAATATCATTAACTATTTAGTGAAGTATCATTAGATATATATCTGGTGAAGTATCATTAATTGGCATGTGAAGTATCATTAATTATGAGATGAAGTATCATTAACTCGGAAGTGGAGTATAATATAATACTTCACTTCACAGTTAGTGATGCTTCACACTTAGTGATATTTTACTTTATACCTAGTGATACCTGAGTCAATTTATTTTTTAATAATATATTTTATTCAACTCGGATCCAGGTTGAGATTCGTCTAAACTCTAACGTAAGAGACCCGCTAGACGGTCTCACACAAGTGTGCCCCTATAACAAATACTTCGTTAGCATACATTATCAACTTATCATAATACTGACGAACCATTATTTAAAAGCTAATGAAAGCATTTTCACGTTGGACACAAGTAAAAATGTATATTTTATATTTTTTTATCTATATTTATTTGAACAAACATATCCATGACTGATCTTGAATTAAAGAGCATGAAAAGATCTTTAATTTGATATATTATTTGCGTTGATCTGATTTGAAACAAATGAGTTATGATCGTTCAAAGTTTTTAAGATTTTTTTAAAAAGTGATAACATCAGTTTTTTTATGAAGATTGGACAACTATACCCCCTGTCTCCTTCTTTTTTGCCTTGACTTTGATATTAATCTTAGCCGTTAGATCATCTAGTTGGACGGTATAAAATGGGTTCCTAGTTCCTACACTAGGGAATAGTGTATTTTTGATCCACCTCCTATATATGTGTGTGCTTGAATTTAAAATTTGAATGGTTTCATAACAAAACTACATGGATGAATTTATACATCTCATTCTTTTCAAAAAAAATTTAATTTAGTTGAGAGATTGAAGAGTTTTTAGTTTTTTAATATCATCAATTATCAATAGTTCAATTACCCATAACAGAATATTAAATACATTGTGGATTAATTTAGGCAACACAAAAAATGATGAAATTATAAAATTAATTATGTGAATTAGGATTTAGAGTAGCGCACCGGTTTCCGGGAGGGGCGTTACAGAGTGGTATCAGAGCAAGTTGCAACTCTGCAGGCATGTCATATTGTTGATTAAGTCTAGTTCTCAGTGTAGACTCTTAATTGATTGTCTGATAGCCCTAGCACATCATCTGCACCGCACTTATCTGCTTCAAAAAGAAAGGTATGCAAGTTAAATGTTTTTTAGATTCAATGATATTTACTAATTTCAAAAAAGAAATGTGGATAAGGACCAGATGGTATTTATGAAAAGTTGCGCCAATGATGGTTTCGAAAGGATAATGGTATCATTTTGGGACTATGTGTCCATATGATGATGGTTATGAATGAAAGGGACTCTTGTCCATGATGGTAAAATTGTGGGACTTTGTGCCCAGATGGTATTGAATGATTATTTTGAATGGGACTATATGTCCATTATGTTTGAAATGAAATATGATGTTTTAAATAGGACTATATATCCATGATATGTTCCGAAAGAAAGTGTGATGATAGTAATCAATGTCCTATGATTAAAAATATTATAATGTGGAAGTGATTGGAAATATGAGAATGTTAAAGTGATGAAAACCCAGAATGCTTATGCTGATGGAATGTGAACATAGAATGATTTGATTGAGAATGTAGGACATAGCTAGTTGTGACTTATTCACATAGATTGGATTTTAAGTTGATGATTGTTAAGATTCTTGTGGAACATAGGTTGATTAAGTGTTTTTCCACGTTCAAGATTATGAGCCCACATGGATTGGTTCCACTGAAATGTGTCAATTTGTTATGATGTGAAGTTTCAAAAGAATATGTTATGTCATGTTTGGATTGAATCCTGCATGAAAGAGGATTCACGGCAAGGTCATGGTTCACCTATGGTTTTAATGGAATGTCTGGAACATCTAGATTTAGGTTCAACTGAGAATCTGATGAATGATTAGAAAGAGCGGATTGACTCAGAAAGATGGGAACGATTATGTAGTGCCTTGTACACTTGAACGTAGAAAGAACTTAGAATGGATAACTATATTCTTTTAGATAGCTTGAGTTATATGGATTTCTAGGAAATGCAGTTCGGGTGTATATGTATTTGAGGAGCATGTTGGGAGAATTTAGAATGTCTATGAAGAATCGCGATAGATAGAACCTATGTCGCTACACCTACCTCTATACGTTTATGATCGAGGAGCAAGGACAAGTTCAAGACTGGATGTCTCAAGTTCAGGGTGACGATCGAGATAATATGTTTTGATTCAAGTGGATCGATATCTACTCTCTCTCTCTCTCTCACTCTTTCTCTTTTTTCAACTCAAAGGATGATGCTAAAGAGTATACGCCTTAGTAAGATTTACGACTTGAGATAAATAGAGTTTTAACTATGAATGTTGAGGTAGCTTATAAACTAGTCATATTGCTGATTCTAGCTAAGGTTTATAACGTGATTGATGTCTTAATGTTAAGGAAGTGTAAGTTAGATCCTAAACACGTTATAAAGAATTAGGAGATAGTCCTGAACCAGGATTCTTCTTATGAAGAAATAGCTATTCTTGACCAAAAGATCTAAGAATTACGGAACAAACAAATATCACTGGTGAAAGTTCTATGGAATAACCATGGAGTGAGGAAGGTATCTAAGAGCTTGAAAGTAGAATCAATGAATTGTACCCTGATTTACCCTATAGAGGTACACAAATTTCGGGATGAAATTTTTATTAAGGAGGGTAGAACGTAATACCCCGAAATATTTTAGAAAGTCTTATTCAACTTATGTTACCCTCTGGTAAGTTATAAAGTAAGTTAGGAACTTAAATGATTCAAATAAAGGAAAAACGCAGTCAGGGAAATCTATTAAATTTAATTTGGTCAAAAATTGCTTTAAAAATATGTTCTGATATTTTTCTCGGGTTGATAGAAAAATTTTCAAGCATCGTGCCAAACTTTGAATTTTTCAGTTTCGAGTTCAAATGAGCTCTTGGCACAACTTTAAGTTGGAAAATAATAGATTTGAATAGAAAAAGGCACATCCATCATTATCCAATTTCTTTTTCAAAAATATTATTCTATTCGTATTTATCCTATTCTTTTTCCATCATTATCATATTCCATCATTATCCTCTTTCTTTTATTCGTTATTATCCTATTTACTTTTCCTCAATAAATAAGAGCCTAAGGTTTCATTTTTCAAATTGAAAACGCCATGAAAACGCCGAGCAGCTTCTAGAGAAAGGTACGACTCTAGCTAGTTTCTTATTTCAATTCTGAAATAATCATTTTGAAGGTGTTAATGTGCAGATCACGAATACATAATTAAAATGACACGATGGACAATCACAATGAAAAACCCGTTGTGACCGCCGCCAAAAGTCGCCACCACCCCTCAAATCGGTGACTCTTTCGGATCGTCGGATCAAAAAGTGTCTTTAGGGTTTTGTGTTCTATGTATATTTATATGCATTTTCCATGTTGTCACTTTTTAATTTCAGGTATATTTTGGGTATCCGAATATTAAATTGTAGTCTTTTTCAGATCTATCATTCATGGATAGGGGTGAGCATTCGGTTTTTCGGTTCAGTTCGGTCCCGAAAATGCTAAAACCGAACAAAATCGATTTTTTAAAAAAGGAACCAAACCGAACCAAATTGTTTGACGTAACCGAACCGAACCGAACTGTAATATTTCGGTTTGGTTCGGTTTTAAACCGAATTTTTATCACGTTTTTAAATTATTCTCGGTTCGAAATAATTAAATATGTACAAGTATGAACTAGCTAAGCATCAATATTCAAGTTCAACAAATACCAATAAACAATTGAATAAAATCCAACAAGACGAATAAAGTACAAAAAATAGCAAAGTCCAACAAGCGGAATAAAGTACAATAAATAGCAAAGTCCAACAATGTCAAATGAAATACAATAAAATAGTTAAGCCCTAATAAATCTAACAACTCTTGCAAAATAAACTTGAAACTAATCAATTGATGCTTCAAGTGCAATCCCACGCAGACCTACAATTACAAATGAAAAAGAAGATAGTCATTAATTATGCAGTATTCATAAAAAAAATGTTCTTAAAAATAAAATATTACCTTGTTCTAGCGTTGTTTCTGGCTCAGCATTAAGTTGTGGAGACATCTACAATAATAAGATAAAAATTAAGGATTAAAATTACCCCAGATGTCACAGTCTCTCAGAAGCAGATACGATGTTGTATCAACAAGATTTTATTGATATTAATGTATAACAATAGGCGAATAGCTTCCCAAAAAAAAAATTAAAATTCATACATACATACAAAAGAAAGACAGCGATTAATTTCACTAAACATGCTCGTATTCACCATTTTCAAATTGTGTAAAAAATGAAACGAGCTGATTCACCTGCAGCAAGGATCTAAACCAAAACAAAGAGACTAAAGCACCGTATCTATTTACAAATCCCCAAGCAAAAATAATTCAATCCATCTACAACTTGAAATCATAAAAAAACAACAAAAAAGAAAAAAGAAAAAAGAAAAAGAAAATGAGTTGATTCACGTGCAGCAAGAATCTAAACCAAAACAAAGAAATTAAAACACCATATCTATTTACAAATCCCAAATCAAAATTAATTCAATCCATCTACATCATACTAAAAAAGAAGCAAAACAGAAAAAAATAATAGTCAAATCCCAAATCAAAATTAATTCAATCCATCTACATCTACGAGGCGGCCACCTAACCGAGCATGGAATCAACTCGTTTGTTTGCGGCGGCGGATAAAAACTTTATATAATCAATTTCTTTAGATAAACTCCAGATTCAGACCAAACGAGATCTTCCAACAAAAGCCAAAAATGGCTTGTGGATAAACTCTGCATACAAGGAACACACAAAACTTACATTGCTGCTTGTTGAATCAATATTGGCGGTGGATGAAGAGGGTCAAGTGGGAGTCTGCTCGACTGTGGTGAATCAATGCTGCTCGACTGCTTGTTGAATCAATGGTGCTCGATTGTCGCAGACCGGTGCTCGACTGTGGCAGGCCGGTGAGTGGGCGGCGTCGCGGCGAGAATAAGAGAGAAGAAGAGTGGAGGACAGCGACTCGGCAAGACTAAGAGAGAAGAGGGAAATCGATTTAGGAATTAGGGCAGCCGCTGGCCCGCTGTGTAACTGTGAACTATGTAATATTACTAGTGTATTTAATTTAAAATATATATATTATTAATATATATAAAATTCGATTTTCGGTCCAAATCAGGTATTTACCCTTTAGACCGAACCGAAACTGAAAACTGAAAAATCTCTAAAAAAATCGAACTGACCCGAATTATGAAAATAACCGAACCGAAAAAACCGAATTCATTCGGTTCGGTTTTCGGTTCTCGCGACATTTTGCTCAACCCTATTCATGGATAGCCCTATCGCGTTTTTAAGCTCAAAAGTCATTCCATGTCAAAATATAGTATTTTTATTTAAAGTTTCTTTTTTTTTTTTTCCAGTTGGCGGATCTTGCGGTATGAATTTATTTGTACTGAGTTGATTTTAGGGTACGGATTTGACCACCCCATATGCCAAAATTCCCTAAAGAGTTTTTTTTTTTATAAAAATGTCCTGAGTAAAGTTTCCTTAAGAGTTAAAATATTTTGATGACCTGGGTGCTGCGTATTGAGATAGTAGATATTATAATAATTACTTCATAGCTAAGAAATGTTAGATTTTGACCTAATGATTGTCTTTTATAGAAATTAAGTTGTTGGATAATCTTGTAGGCACAGAAGAATGAGACTTCTAGTTGAGACCAGAATCAGAATCTAGATCTAGCTATCCAGATCAGATTAACAGGTGGGTTTTTATTATGTGAAAATGTATTTCGTGTTATTAAGCTCTGATATATATAAAATGAATGTGATTGAATATCCAACTCATGACTGTATTTGATGTGCTCTCCTGACTCATGTAAGTCTTACTACTATTTTTAGTGACGAAACTACAATGGTTCACGATATCGGACCCCAAGCAAACAGGGAAGTGTCCAACCTTAAGCAGCTGGGTTCTGTACACGAACTAACTCACCGTAAGCGTTCTAGGGGAGAGTGGCGCGCAATGATGGAACTAAAATGATTTTGTATACATGGAATTCACAAATTTTATATTTTAAAAGCTTTCAATGATATGCTTAAAATATGATTGGATATTCTGTTTTATAAAATGATTGTGAAGGTTTTTCTCAAAAGTACCCACTGAGTGCATTAGTACTCACACCCAGAATCTTTTCAAATATTTTCAGGATGAGCTGAGGAATGGTAGATGGTTGTGCTAAGGCTGAAAGACTATCTTTTGATGTATATGTTTCTTTTATGTATGGAGTCTAACTGAGAACATGCTTCCTTTTAAGTTTGAATAAATGCACTACGTTCTTTCTGCTTACTCTGATTATTGTTTTGGGGTGTGCGGTTCTCCGAATCCCATTTTTTTATTGTTACGGAGTGTTCGATTCTCCAAATCCCATTTTCTTTATTATGGAGTATTCGGTTATTCGAATCCCATTTTCTTTAATGTTACGGAGTATGAGTTTTCCGAATCCCATTTACTTTACATTCATGACAGGCAAAAGCCTGATATTTATTTACTTCTTTATTCAAATAGGCACAAGTCTGGCTTTACATTGCTTTCCATGTTAAGGCAAAAACCTGACTTTATATTATCTTCACGACAGGCGGGAGCCTGACATCTCTTTACATTATGTATTTAGACAGCTATCAGCCTGGCCTTTTTCATATCTAACCTATTAACAGTTAACTTTTGAACTATTATTATTTACGGTGAAGTTTGCCTTGTCTATTCTTTCATAGGTTCATCCAAAGAGTCATGGTGTCTGGTTTGAGTCATTATAGACACTTTAAAAGTGTGGTTTGATCCAGTTATATAGGTTATGCTGCCTAAATTTTTGGGGCACTAATCCAAGTTCTTTGATTGCTTCTGTTCAACAACCTCTCTCCCCTTCCCCCAAGTAGTGCAACGGTCCTCTATCCTTGTCTCGGGATTGGGGCGTTACACTGGCAGACACCCCCAATAGACGACGGACAACTGGGTGTCCTACAACTACATCCTCACCAACAAATTGGACTAAAGTCCCTGTGATCTTTAGCCCAGTAAAACAAAACACATCATCTAGTTGATGGTCATCTCACCAAAAGGAAGATGGAATGTTTTTGTCTCTGGATGCCACCGTTCAACAAAGGCTGTAATAAGATTTCTGTTTGAGAATTTGTACGAAAGTTTTTTTAGATGAAGGAGTCCAGATTGTCTAATTATGGCCCTCCAAATATCACTACTTGTATCACACTTCCATTTGTGAAGTTTGGAAGTGAGGAAATAGCATTTGAGAACATATCTTTCCATACCTTCCCATATTACAGCAGCTACATGAGTTTTGAAATGGATCAATACTGAGAGTAATCAATTGGCCTTCCAAGGAATGGCACTCTAATCAACTCATCTTGGTCATCATTATCATTGGCTCCATCAATGAGATTATCATCTCGATCATCATTATGATCAATATTGACATTAGCATCCGCTCTGTCAATAAATTGTTGATTTTTCAATTCTTCTCGTGCAAATCGTTCCGTTTTCATAACGTTCAAGGATGTTTTATCTCCTTGCAAACGCTGCGGGTCTCCTCCGAGAATCTGCATATTAAAGATTTAACAAGTTAAGTACACTTCTAACAATAAAAAAAATAAAATTCACCAAGGCATGCAAAACAGCAGCGTTCAAAAACATATTTATGAACCACCTTCTGTAAGTTCAAAAACATATATATGAATCTCGTTCAAACACATGCTTATGAATCTAGTTTAAAAACATGCTTATGAACCACCTTATGTAAGTTCAAAAATATATTTGTGAATCATGTTCAAAAAATCTTTTTAAACCATCTCAGGCCAGTTTAAAAACCTGCTAATGAACCACACCATTTCAAGAACTTGTTTATGAATCCACAATCCACAATTCAAAAGGAACAGCTCGACACAGTAATCTGAAGGACAAACATAGAGATTACAATTCAAACTAATTCACTCGAAAATTCATTATATTTCATCTTTGAAACATATTATAACAATTTAAACTAACAAATTGCAATTAACATAAAATCATAAATTTACATAAACCCCTAAATATCATGAAAGGAATGAAAATACTTTACAAACTTGTTCCATGGGTCAATAGCTCACGAGTTTCTCGAGTATTCAAAGATTGAAGTTCGATACTTCTTGATTTGCTTCGATTTTGATTCCTCTTCTTCACGTTCAATTTTCTATCTGCGAGCCTCTCACGGTTTTTTCAACAATGGAAGAGTTTGGTTATTTGGGATCTATTTTCCTTTTCTTTTAAATTCAAGTTAAATTCTAAATTTTAATTTTTTTAAGTTGAAGGGTATAATTGTCTTTTTGTGTGGTACATAAAGTAAAATTGAAAAAAAAAAATAATTTTTATGATGTGAAAAATAAATATGATGCGTAAATAAAATTTTGTGGGGCATTTAGAAACAGCCTAAAAAATACAGGAGATGCCGTATAAAACGTGACACGGGATCTGGTGTTACATTCAACTACCTTTACTACTGAAATTACACAATAGACCCTCTTTCCATATTTTTTTTTTTAATTAAAATCTCAACATCCCCCGAGGCGCAATTCAACTGTACGCTTTCCCGCACTGCATCTTCTCCTAAGCCCCTTCCAAAATTAGGTCAATAATTTACTGCAATTTGAAATTAGGGTTCGGCCATTCGAGAAAATTTGCCCTAGCAAATGGCCGATCGGAACAATACTACAACTAGCAACAGCAATCCGGCTGCAGCGGCGGCGCCGAAGCCCATATGGATGAAGCAAGCAGAGGAAGCCAAGTTGAAGAGCGAAGCCGAGAAGACCGCCGCCGCCAAAGCCGCATTCGAAGCCACCTTCAATAACAAGTCCCTACCCCAGCTGCCCCAATCCCCTTGCGCTGCATCGCCCTCTTCATCGGACTCCGACGATGACGAGGAATCGTCTGAGAAAGACTGCACTGTCGGGCCCGTGGACCCCACAAGGTGCACGGCTCAGGGCGCGGGGATTGCCGGCGGCACGGCGTGTGTGGGGGCCACGTTTACAGTGGTGACGAAGGATGCCGAGGGGAGGAAGGTGGCGCGCGGCGGGGCTCAGGTGAGGGTTAGGGTTTTGCCGGGCGTTGGAGTTGGGGGGAATGAGCAGGATGGGATAGTGAAGGATATTGGGGATGGGAGCTATAGTGTTACTTATGTGGTGCCTAAGAGAGGGAATTATATGGTTGACGTGGAATGCAATGGGAAGCCGATTATGGGAAGTCCATTTCCAGTTTTCTTCAGCTCAGGTTAATAAACTCTGTCGTTGTTGAATTATATGATTGTCCTCTGTTGCTTTGTCTTAGTCTACTGATACTGTTTGACACACACACACGTGCGCGCGCACACACATTTTACATGATATTCAGAGTGTGTGCTAGTACTCGTGCGTTGACTTACCGTAATTATGATCCTATATAGTCTCTGTTTGCCGAGTAATAGCATCTGCATCTGAGTTGGTTGATTCGTACCGAGTAGTAGCATATGCTTCGGAGTTGGTTGATTCCTAGCCGAGTAGTAGCAAATGCTTCTGAGTTGGTTGATTCCTAGTCGAGTAGCAACATCTGCATTTGAGTTAGTTGATTGCTAGTGGGGTGACTTTTACTAGATGTATGTGTCTTTGGGTGTTTTGTTGAAGTGCATGTACTCATTAGTTTTGTTTATACCTAGTGATGAGGCTCTAATTATATGTTTGATGCAAATGCAGCAGACATCATACAATATTTTGGGTTTGTAGTGATATTTTGCATGGAATTTTGAAGATGTTGAAGCATGGAAAATTGTTTAGAAGAGATTGGTAGGATAATGCGTGAGTTTGCGGTAAATTAACTTGTGATGACCAGTGTTGCATGTTTGGTGCAAACATATTTCTTCTTAACTAACATCACATAACAGTATGTGATGTTTAGTTTTAGCAGCTTATTGATAGTGTTGTACCATATCTACTTTTGGTCTTGACCTGGTTTTGAGTGCCTTTCAATTAACTAGGGAACATTTCTTGATAAAAACTTATTATAAATGAAACTTTGTATCGTTGTATCTTGTCTTGAAAACAATTATTGTTCTATTTTCTTTAACTAGGGACCCTTTCTTCTGTACTTCTGAGCTTGATTGATATTATGTCCATAAATTATTAAATGTTCAGCAGTTGGTGTTCATGCTATATTATGCTTCTTTTTACTCGAGATTGATGTGCTAACCTTTTGATAATGTCAAAATTTCTTTTCGCCATTTACGTACTTATTTTCCTAAGTCCTTACATCTAACTTCTGTGTCAGTTATGCTTAATTGTTGATTAATGTAGAATTTCGTTTAGTAACTTAATGTCTGGGGTCTTGTGGTACAATAGCAGGATTTCCCAGCCTGAGATTACATAGCTAATAGAATGCGTGAAAGTACCTTTTTCACTCCACTTTGCTCCATTTTCTTATAGCTAAATAAAGGGGTGAAATTTGATCACTACTATGATAGAAAGAGTTAAAATTTCATGTTTATGTGGTTCAGGTACTCCCACTGGAGGGCTTCTTGGCATGGCTCCAGCAGCTTCATATCCCAATTTAGTTAACCAAACCATGCCCAATATGCCAAATTACTCTGGTTCTGTATCTGGTGCTTTTCCAGGGTTGCTTGGTATGATTCCGGGTGTTGTCTCTGGGGCCTCAGGTGGAGTGGTTTTACCTGGAATGGGAGCGTCCTTGGGAGAAATATGTCGAGAGTACCTTAATGGACGCTGTGCAAATGCTAGTTGCAAGTTTAATCACCCACCCCATAATTTGCTGATGACTGCTTTAGCTGCCACAACTACAATGGGAACTCTCAGTCAAGTGCCAATGGCACCTTCTGCTGCTGCAATGGCAGCTGCTCAGGCAATTGTTGCTGCTCAAGCCCTTCAAGCCCATGCTGCAGCTCAAGCCCAGTACACAAAGGACTCCTCTGGTAAGTTTAGGTGTTCCAGTTTCTTTTACATTTGAGGGATTTAATCCACTGCCCAATTCTCAAACACAGCCCCATATCCACATACAACCTCTTACTTTTTTTATTAAATTTAAAATTTGTACATACAACCCAGTTTATTCTCAGACCATCCTTATCCCACCGTAAAACCTCCAAACCCTAATTTTAGTGCTTGTGTTTTTGTGTGTGTGTGTGCGTGCAAACGGAGCATGTGTGTGAGTGCTTGTCCGCTGGCTAGTCAAGGCCAACGAGGATATGTAGAGGAGGCCGGTGGCAGATAATTAATTTTATAGATGATCGATGTGTGTTGGCATGAATTATGTGTTTGTGAGTTAGTGTATGTATGTGTGCCAATTGAGGGCACAATCTATGATAGAGATGGTTTTCTTGGGGAGATTGGAGCATGGGCAAGACGGTGTCAATGTTGGGTTGCTGCCAGCGTAATCGGAAGGAGGAATGGCACTAGTGCTAGGGTTGATTTTTGCTGTCAATTTAACGCCAGATAGAGCAATTGACTTGTGGGAAGGGTGTGTCTGTGGACTGGGAGTCAGGCCGTGGCTGCCTTTCCGACAGCTGAGTGAAGAGGAAGAAGATGATTTGGGTGGGGTGTCAATGATATTTAGGAATTATGTGCTACATTCTAATTTTGTCGTATCTAAAAAATTATGATGGGGTTCTGGTTAGAAATGAAAGGGTTCTAGATAAAATTCCCCCTTTTTTTTACTCCTTGTGCTTGCATATTGTTTAGTTTCAAACTCAAATATCTGTAATTTGCCTCACTTGGAAAATTGTTTAAAATTATCGTTTTTCATGTGTATTGGTAACTGGTAATTGAAGTGCCTTTGCTTTTCAGTAAATGATGATATTTTCTTAAGATTTTACATCTTGAATTTATTTTTCGGTTTCCTCAACATGTTAGAATGTTCTTATTTTCTTGTGGTTGTTCTGTTAGGTTCAGCTGACAGTGAGAAGAATGCCGATTCACTTAAAAAAACTGTGCAAGTCAGTAACCTTAGCCCACTTCTGACAGTGGATCAGTTGAAGCAGCTTTTTTCTTTTTGTGGTACACTTGTTGAATGTACCATTACTGAGTCTAAGCACTTCGCATATATTGAATACTCAAAAGCAGAAGAAGCTGCTTCTGCTTTGGCGTTGAACAATATGGATGTTGGGGGCCGTCCATTAAATGTTGAAATGGCCAAATCACTTCCACCGAAGCCTATTTTAAATTCACCATTGACTTCATCATCTTTGCCTATGGTCATGCAGCAAGCTGTTGCCATGCAACAAATGCAATTTCAGCAGGCTCTTTTGATGCAGCAAACATTGACAGCACAGCAAGCTGCTAATCGAGCAGCAACTATGAAGTCAGCAACAGAATTAGCTGCCGCTAGGGCTGCAGAAATAAGTAAGAAGCTGCAAGCTGATGGTCTGGTCATTGAGGTTAAAGAACCTGAAAAGCCTGAAAGAAAATCTAGGTATACTTTGCGTACTTTGTAGGATTCTCTAAAAGTATTACAATGTGAAAATGTTTATGATGACGTTGATTTGGATTTGTCTAACAATGCGTTTGTTTATTATGTGGCAAAAACTACAAGATGCTACAATTTTATCTTTTAAATAAAATACTAATGATACAAAAGTAGAACTTAAAAAGTTTAGGTGAAAATATTCTCAACACTTGCCTTTCCTTGCCATATCTTCTGGTTTGGAGATTGTAGTCATATTTATTGTGTTAGCAAAGTACATGTTCACTGCTCTTTTAATAGTATAAGTCCATTGTTTATTGAATTAATGTATGATAGTTTTTCTTTATTGTGGTTACGAAGTGGGTGTGGTGCAGTTTCAGCTGAATCCTCTTTTTAAAATTGGTATACACTTTTTGGAGTGGCTCTGAGATAACTTTGCAAATCCTGAATTGTTTATGATCTGTCATTCAGAATATCAGACACATGTTATGTTCTTTTATTTAATTTAATTCATTTTAAATTATACTATAAAGAAGTTGAAAAATATTCAGTCTGTCATTTTGCAATCAAAGAGTGGCATTTGGTAATATGCTGGTTTCGTAATGAATTGTGTAAGCTTGTTTCTTGTTAACTTCTGCTGACATTTGGCGTAGAAGCATTACCTTTCTAGTCTTTACATAGAATACAAAGTGAAGTTTTTTGAACCTTATTCAGTATTGAGTTGCCAAGTTTGATGTGGTCTTCAAATATGAGTTTTGCAATATGATTGTATTACATAATGGTGTATCCATTTGATAGTTGTTCTTCTCCTTTAGTAAACAGAAAAATTGTTTCTGATTAGCGACACTACTTATTTTGCTGCTTTGTATGATTGTATCCAACCTTATGGAGGGTTTCTCATCTGTTTCCTAGACATCTTGTTTGTTATTTCCTTTTTCTTGCTTTTCTCCCCATCTTTTCTTCTGGTCTCTTTTTATTTTTATTTCTATTTTTTGAGCTCTTATTATTCAACTCTCAGAAGGAAACCTTTTCACCAAACACTATATGCTTCACTCATTTCTGTAAAAGTCACCTCTAAAATGTATAGATTGCTGTTTCAGGTCACCAAATGCTCGTGCCAAGTCAAAATCTAGGTCGAGGTCCAAGTCTGCTTCTCCTATCAATTATCGGTCAAGACGGAGGTCTCGCTCATTCTCACCTCCTGCTCGCCGTGGACGAGATTACCGATCCAGATCACCTGTGAGATATCGCCATTATTCAAGTTATGAGAAAGAACGGAGGTCCTATAGGGATAGTAGGGATGGCAGTGATAGAAGTAGGAGACGGGACCAGGGAAGATTGCGTGATAATGATTCATTTGTTTCCCGGAGAAAGAAAAGCAGGAGTCCAAGCCCTCGAACTAAGAAGTCATACCGAGATGATTTAGGGTCGCCAAGGCATCGCCGAGAAAGTCCTGAAAGAACAAGAAAATCATCACGTCCTGATTCAAGATCTCCTCACCTTCGTAGGAGAAGGTCTTCATCATCAGGAGATGAAACAACTAAATCGACACGTCGAAGGCGTTCATTGTCAAGATCTGATGAAGTTGTACATCAGTGTAGTGACAAGAAAGACAACAGAAGTGAAGAAAAATCCAAGAGTCAGGGTAGGAGACGCTCTAGATCAGATTCTGCAGATGGTCGAAAAAATGTGCGAAGATCTTCCCCAAGTGTGTTGGAGGAAAGCAGGTCAAGACACAAAAGACATTCAAGGTCCAGATCTCAGGAAGATAAACATCTATTAAGTGAAAAATATGAAAGGAGCAGAGAGGATAAATATAGAAACCGGGATAAGAGGCGATCTAGATCCAGGTCAGCTGAAAAGCGAAGGAGAGGTAGTAAGACATCTCCGCGACATTCAAGTGGACATAAGTCAAAGCATAGGAAACGCTCCCGGTCAAACTCTATTGAAAACTTGGCTGAACAAAATATTGATCAAACTGATATTGCTCCTGTTAAAAGCAAAGATAAAGCATTAGAGGATGAGAATGACAGATCTGTCGAACCTGATGATATTCATATGGACAGTTTGATCGAGTAGAGGCATATGGAAGGATGATGGGATTGGAAGCTGCAAGAATTCTTAAAACAGTGCCTAAAGAGATGAAACTAATGACGATGATGATTGAAGAAAGCCGGGAAAATATGAATCTTTGATGATTCTGCTTGCAAGAGCTTCATATGTTGACGTTTGACTATAAATTGGTTGAGAGGAGGCGATTCTTCAGAATATGGGGCTTCTGCTTTCAGGTTCAACATAGTTAGGTGGTCTCAGCCTTCACATGATAAACATACTTTGTTTGTTTCTGTTGCAGGATTATGGCCGAATACATTTCACTGGTGCCTGGAGCTTTGCTTGATTTGGTTAGAACAGTTCAAGAAATGTTACTACCCTCAGATCCAACCATGACAATGTTTTTCCCCTAACTGTTTAATTGATGTATGCTGGACTATAACCTCTCTATCTGTAGGTAGTTGAATTCTTATTTGATTATGTTATTGTGTTGGCTATTTTTTTTTTTTTGGTGATCTCCAGCACTTATGTGAGTTACTATCCTATACACAAGATGCTATCTGCACTTTATGTTGTTTTTTAGATGAAGTTACTAAGCATGAGATTCCACCTCCATATTATTTTGTTTAGTGCTTTTTTGAGTCAATAATGGCATGCCTTTTTTGGACTAGTGTGATTACAGTTTAAGACAACGTTAGTTTATCTTCATTGAGTTGACACCCTCAATCGGATATGTAGTCTTGTGATTTCTCTTTCACTAATGAGCCAGTGGAATTACTGGCTGGGCTGATGCTTTATCAGATATGGATAATATTAAGTTTCTTATTCAATTTGAATTTATTGTTTGTGAGACTGTTACATTCATAAAAGATGCAGGTTCTCGGGCTGCTATTTCTTGGTGCACAATCGGATGAATATGGCACGATTTATGTATCTGATTATATATGGAAGGTATGCAATGTAGTTGAATTGAGAATGCTAGCTCTAATTGTTGGATTGGACATTAAAATTTGATATTTAAGCTTGATGTAGAGTGCTTTTCCTATTGCTCTTTCCTTATCTTTCTGTTTCTCTTCTCCTTTTCTCCCCCTCTTTTTTTCTTTTCTTTTCCTCCTGCCCTATTCTTTTCCCATCTTGAAAGTTGTTTGGTTAGGCAAGGTTCTCTAAAAGCTGATTCCACATCAGATGTTGCTGGGTTGGTTGGTTAGTTCCTTGGTCCGGTCATTTGTTCTTTTTCTTACAGGTAATTACTTTTGGTTAACATTGGTTTTGTTTGAATAGTAAGGGGTGTGCCTATGGGCTGTTGCTTTCAGACAGTGCAGCTATGCTTTGTTCTCATTTTCAATTTATCAATTTGTTAATAATTTATCTTGCTAAGATATTAATGATGTTGCTGTCAAAGTTGCATATTAGCAATGCATTTGTAGTCTTTTTTCGTTTGTCTTTTTTGTTTTGTTTTGTTTTTCTTTCTGTTTTCTGTTCTGTTTTCAAAGTGATTGGGTTTGACCATTGTTCATTTTCTTGGATTTGTTTAATGTGCTCTCAAACACCATCAAAAGCTCCCCAACACAAACAAAGCACCTCAGAATCAGGCACATCTGTGCAACTCAAATAATTGTGTTTCATAGGCAGTCTTTTTGGGCTGGAAACTATGTTGAATTAGTACTTAAAATTCAGGTAAGAAACATGGATTACATTAAGTCTAGGTTGAGGGTCACCAATTCAATAATAAAATTTTCTTTTTGGGGTCATTGATTGCCTCGTGAAATCATGTTTATGATTTATATGTAATATTGCTTGAGAATCCGATTACTTACTAGAAACAATTGTTATTTGTAGTAAAATATACCCTACAGGTAGTCTTGGGTACTCCTTTTTGAGTGAAGATTTAGAATTGACCTCGAGTTTATTGCTTGTATATTCACTTAAATATTGGCCCTTGGATTTCCTGATGATAACACGAATTCAATGTTTTCTGAATGTTCCATGCTTCTGCTAGATTTGATTACTACTCTAGTAGTAGCAACCAGAGCTCTAAATCAATTTTCTATGCCAAATAATTGGCCTAAAATGTGGCAGATGGAATAGCTTATGCAAAATTTGTTCAACTAGTTATCATGTGAAACATTGATGTTGTTATCCATATTTTATGACTGGAAGAACAGTATCAGAAATAATTAGCTGTTTAAGATTGAAATGTTGTTGATAAGCATATTTTCTGAGAAGATGAATGTATTTTTATAATATTCATGAATTGAAAGGATGCATGTTTGGAACATAACCAATACTCGTATCATATTCATATATGTCTACTACTGAAATAATTATGAAACTAAGTACATGCAAGTGAAAACAGGGAACATATTGCTCCGCATGTTAGTTTGTTTAAGATTCAAATGTTATTGTCATGTTAGTTTGTTAAATAACAAGTAGCTAATACCTTTGAGATGGTTGCCTCCTTATTTTTGTAAGATAAATAGAACCTGTCCCGGCTCATCTAGAAATTTGGTTAGATCCTGTGCATAACATGAATCATGATCCTCAGGGTCTAAAATATTAACTCGAAACATGAGCTTCATTAGTTCGAAATTAAAAGGAGAAATCGGAGTGTTTCTTGTTGAAACATCAAAGATGTCGCACTTTTTCTAGTTTTGGTTTGTTCTCCCTTTTCCGTTATAAGATTCTCTCGCTTAAGGTTTGATGGGTTGTGTTGATTGAGAAAATTTATTTTTCTACTTTGCTTTACTTATCCATGAATTTTGGGTCATACAAGTTGTTCAAATGTCTTAAGTAAGTTATTTTGTAAACTAGTGGATAATGTGTGCGCCTGCCTTTAGATTATGAGAGTTGATATTGCTGCATTGCCAGTAACATAACTTCCTGCATATTTTCTATGTGCTATTTTTCTTTTTTCCTTTTTTTTCTTTTCTTTCTCTTTTCTTTTTACTAGGTGATGCTGGATGTTTAGTGGATTGGGAGCTGAAATCTTACTTCCATTTGGGAAATGGCGAATTTTTCTCCCCTTTTTGAGTGCTTATTGTGTTTTTTTCCCCTTTTCCTGCCCCCTCTCCCCTCATGTTCGATTGTTCAATTAGTTGCAAAGATGATTGATGGGATGATGTTTTCAACAACCAATGAATGTGTTGTTGCTTTTGTGGCTAAATTGAGAATTTCCAATAACAATGGCTGTTGATGCGTGACTTTTGCTCCGTCTCTTGTTGAGGGCTTAGGGTATATTGTACAGGTGAATAAATGGCTGATTTTTAAGATATGTAAATGTTCTTTTTAAAAGTTGTCCCCGTCTCTAGTTTTGGCATCTACCTACTTGCTCCCTAAGCACGCCCTTTTCTCTACCTATTCCCTCATGAAGGGACAAGGTTGGGTCGCTAGGAATAAAAATCATATCGTATTTGTGTGTTCTTTATTTATAGCTAAAAATATAGAAAAACCAACATTCATTTAGCTGCATTTGTACAATTTATGTTGGTTTTGTTTTGGAATGGTTATTGTTGGCGTGTTGAATTTCGTGCCCGCATAGCTTTTGTTGTGAAAAAAATGTTTAATCTTTGGAATGGTGATGAGGTAATGCAAATGCGTACTCGAATTGATTGAAGTTTGTATGTGCACTTATATAGCAAAATTTTCAATTGACAACTATGAGAATTCTAGCAAGAGAATGAAAACACACTTACGCTTGCTCCATGATGGCATGTGGGACGTGGTTGAAGAATGTCCAATCACAACTATGATGGATAATGACTATCACATCCATGATATTAATCAACCTTGTAGAATTCTGGAGCCGGCAATTTATTTAAAAGTGAAGATAAAAACATAGGTAATTTTGAATTTTTTGCACAAGCCGTGTTGTTCCTGACGCTAGATGACGATCATATGGAAGAATGCAAAAGAAATTAGGGATATGTTGGCTGATCAATGCCAAGAATTTGAGGCAATTAAAGGCAACAAGCTTCTAGTTGTTGATCAATATGAGTCATTCAAACTCCGGATGAATCTATTGCTACGTTAGAGACAAGGTTTCTAAGTATAGTCAGCTAAATGACCAATCTATTCCAACTTAGAGATGAATGCAAAAACTCTTGATAGAATTACTAAAGAGTGGAACATGAAGGTTGTAAGCTGCTAAAGAATCTCGTGATCTCAGCAAGACAACACCATCAACATCAAGAGATAATCCCAGCAGTTCCTCGACTGAATTTAAAGAAAAATTGACTGACACCATAGAGGAACAAATATAGTCAGTCACATAACTCTTGGAGAAACTGAAGAAGCTCCAATTGACTTATGCCAGTTATGATAAAGAATGAGGTAGTCGATACTGATCTAATTAGTCAAACCCAACCTATCTTCAAACAAAAAATGGAGTGTCATCAATGCCATCTATCGATATGAGCCAAAGTTACGATGAACTTCTTTAAAAGAAATGTCATGATTGCTAACATCGAAAATACCGTACTAGATGATTTTGACTACCCTTCTAGCGTTGACTTAGATGGCTACAACTCAGACCATGAAGCTCTTTTCTGTCTAATGGCTAACAATGATGATGAGGTAAGCAAATTTGAATCTCACATCTCAGCTCATGCATCTCACGGAAATCTGACTAAATTATTCATCTCTCACTCGTTCATTGATTTTAGCCTAATTGATTTTGAATTAGTGTTTTAGCTAAGTTTAAATTAGAAATCCTAATTCGATTCCAACATGTCTAGGAGATTGAATTCCATGTCTGTAAATATGTGTTCTATTTTCATTGTTATGTAGACTAGGTTTGAATATTGACAAAACTTGTGTTCTTTATTTTCGAAAATTGTGGATTTTAAGTTTGGCAACTTTGAATCAGAAATCAAGGGTGACCTCGCCATTTGAGTATTTGCTTTAAGGTACGCGTTTTTTTTTTGTCCACAAGGACCGGTTCGTATCGGATAAGTTCTCACATCACAATTCCTTTCCATCTATTCTATCTACTCCAAAATTGCATCAGATTTAGAAAAACAACTTATTTCTATTTCTGCTATGCATGTAGAATTATGAAAAGAAAGTGATCAGTTCAGAGATGAATCTAGGAATCTTACTATTGACTGGGAAATAATGCAAATTTAATTTGGAGTCACAGTGATAGGAGCTTACTGGCCTAAGAAAGCAATCTACAATGCATAAAGAGGAAACTGCTCATTTAAAAGACAAAATTTTAGAGCATGAAAAGGTATCCCAAAGTTTTCAAAAGGGATCCCAAATCTTAGAAAAAATTTTATAATCAAAGGATATCCAAAGGCACTTTTGGTCTAGGTTACAACAAATGCGATTTGAGTGAAAAGAATAAAGGTGTTCTAATCAGCAAAGAAAAATGAACACTAAAATACTTCACCAAGGCAACAAAATCGACTGAATTGAAATCAGTCAGAACTAATGTGGCTAAACCATCTAACTCTAAGAGAATTCAATTGAATACACATTTCAATCAGACTGAAAAGATATTTAAGCCTAGACCATTTTAAAGGTCAACTAAATTCTCAAAGAGACATCAGTTTTAGTCAAATTCATTGAGTCAACCTGGAGCTGAATATGGAATATGGTTAAGTTCTCAATTCATGAGAATAAATGCTCCATCTAGGCATCAAAACATGAATCAACACAAGAGTAATCATGGGAGAAATCAATCTAATGAGTTTCTTTTGAGAAGGCACTATGATGAGTATCTCAATACAAAACTGGCTTATCTAGGAGATAACCGACTGAATGGTTAATCCTCAAGAAATTGGTATTATACTCAAAATTGGTCCTATGGCAAAAATGTCAGCATCTCTAGACAAGTGCGTTCATCTGCATTCATTAATCACCATAGAAGAAAGTTGTCGTGTCGTGATCCCAGAATCACATGCATTCAGGAAATGGTGTGAGACAGCTACACAAGTAAGGACTTATCAGGATGATTTAGTGACAAGAAGAGGCTAATTGCCCCTAAAATTTGGATAGCATAACATTTATAATTGGGATAAAAACCATGCAAAATGCATTTCAAACGGGCTTAGATCTGTTAGAAATATATGTAATTTGTTTAGCTATTAAGGGGAGTCTTGTCCTTTTATATTACCCTAATGACACTCTTATATTTTTGTACTTTCTTCTAGCCTCCTTAGTTAGTCTTCTGCTATCCATTCTTCTAAGCTTAATAAGATACTCTCTAGCTTAATAGATTCTTCTACTTCTTGTTCAAATCTTCCATTGATATTGTGTCAGATTAACAAGATCAACATAGAAATTAGGGAATCTATGATGGCAACAATAATGATGAGCATAGCTCGACTTTAATCATAAGAGTTAATTGTAAATGAAAAAAAATATGGAAAAGGTTGCTGCATGTCTTAGTACTGAAAATGAAGGTAAAGAAAATCGGGTTTTCACCTTGAAGAGAAAGCGGTAGAATGCTAGGCTTTCGCCCTTCGCCCTTAGCAGTAATAAATGCCAGACTTTCGCCCTTGGCAGGAAGAGATTCCAAGAACTGAACACAACATCATTGTCCAACTACCATCTTATGCAGAATGTCTAAAATATTAAATTCAAGTATATCAAATATTTACAAAAATGAAAAAAATTAAAAATATATAAAGATAGGTGTGATCAACATCAACCCTAACAAATATATGTACTCATCAGAAGGGCCACATCTAACACAAACAAGATGTGAAAACATAAATTTTCAAATTAATCAAATCAAAATCTAATGTATAATTATGATCAATGAAACAAATAACATGAAATATGATAAAAAGATGAGTGTTGCTATTTGCACCACTATTTTTTCAATATACACCGCATTTGCTATATACACCATCAATATAATTTTTTTTTCAATATTTTTTCCTTATGCACCACATCTTTTTTCATTTTTACCCTTTAGTTTAATAATCATTTAAAAAAAAAAAAAAAAGAAATCTGAAGATGGAAGCATAGACATGGATTGATACTGCCACAAGAACACTTCTATTTTAAGATCCCTTTGTCGCCACCACCACTCCGCAGCCATATCCACCTCAACAACAATTCGATAAAAAGAAAAAAAGAAATTGATTTTACAAGCCACCCAGAATAGCTTTAAAAAAATTTGAATCCTAATCCAACCTTCCAAAAAATATTTTCAATCCCTATGAAAACCAACATTTGAAACAAATAAGTCCCACTACTCGAAAAATTAATTTCCCAACCTCAATAACATACTTGGAAATTATTTTTCGAACTAGTTGCACTTACAAGAACTAATTTTCTCGAATTAAAACCAAAAGAATCCGGTAGAAATCAAAAGAAATTAATTTAGAAAACAACCTTTTTTTTATTTGATAGGACATTTAAGTAAATTAATAATTTTTTATTTATAATTTAAATTTAATAGCGGTGTATGTTAAAAAATTGACAGTGGTTTTAGAAACACCATAAAAAAATATCTCAAAACCGCACTAGTAAAGAAATTATTTCATATAGTAAGTACATCTCCCCTTATAGTAGAATTTAACCACTAACACCGTTCATTTATTACTTATTAAAAAAAAAAAGGAGTTGTGAAATGCACCATTATTTTTACTCTTTGCACCTCAAATTATTTCTCATTTATTTTTATTAGTTATAAATTTATCTAAAAACTCTTATTCATAAAAAAAACTTAAAAAAAATTCGCATTTCGTTCGAACTTGTGTGCTCAAACATTATGGCGTGTTCGAAATTCTATTTTTGAACGGTACTTAAATAAAAATTAATGGAGTCCGTTCAAAATACGAGATTATATTTTAAAAAGCTTACTTATTCGAAAATTGAATTTTGGATAAATGGAGTGAGTTCGAAATTTCATTTTCAAACACGAATCTTAACTTTTTTTTTTCTTTTCAAATAAAAAATATTTAAGTAACTCTATTTTTTTTTTCTTTCACAGTGCATTGAATAAAATCAACGGTGGATTATCGTCAGGATGCATGTATGCCTAAATTTAGACGTCTCCCTCTCTCTCTCTCTCTCTCTCTCTCTCTCTCTCTCTCCTTCCCTCTTCCTCTCTCTCTTTAAATTTATCAGAATCACCCACAATACCTAAATCGGACGCTATAAAAAGGAAGTTCAACTTCACTCACATAATCTAAATTCCATCTAATTTTATCGGAAATGTGCAGCAGCAGTGGCTTAGCTCACCACCTCTCCAGAAGCGAACCCCTCCGCTTCTCTTCCTTCACCCACTCCACCCGACCCGACAATCCGCCCCACTCCGTCTCCTTCCGTGCTCGCCCATGTCCGCTCCCCCTCCGCTCTGCTCTTAACGACACCGTCTCGGAGGCCGCCGCTGCCGTGAGCTTCTACGAGCTGCTCGGCATACCGGCGACGGGCTCGTTGCTGGAGATTAAGCAAGCGTACAAGCAGCTAGCGCGGAAGTACCATCCCGACGTCTCGCCTCCGGGTCGGGTCGAGGAGTATACTCAGCGCTTTATTCGCGTGCAGGAAGCCTACGAGACGCTGTCGGATCCTAGCCTGCGCGAGCTATACGACCGCCACATGGCGACGGGGCTCCACCTCGCCTTCACCGCCCGCCGCCGGAGCAGATTCGATGAGGTTCGAATTTATTTACTTTGACTTTATTTGTTTTGAATGAGGATTTTCGGGTTGGGATTTATTTTGATGTCGAATTGGTTGTGAATTTATTTGGTTTTTTTTTGTAGATCCAGATTCATTCTTCTGTTTTTTTTTCGGTTAGGAAATCGTGATTTTAGGAATTTTTATTGATGCAATTGATTGGCTTAAACTAATAATATTGATCTAGTATGTTTTAATGTGCTCTTGTTTGCATTATCTGATTTTTTCTGTTCTTATATATATAATTAGTTCTGAATTATGTATTAGAAATCAATTTTATCTGCCATTTTTTGTTGAATCTGAAAAGAGGGATTTGTAGAACGGTTATTTTATGATTCTGATTTTTGTCGTACAGGAAAAGAAGCTTGGAATTTAATTCTCGTCTGTTCACATATTTCCTAATTATTAGAATTAGAATTTTGAGTATTTGTCAAACTAAAAAGTTGAGAGCTACGTGTGAATCTGAAGTTTCATCCAAGTTTATTCAACCAAAGGAGAATATATGAGTACATGTCTTGATCGTGGTGAAGTTTATTTATCAACTTCATTCGTTATTAGTGCGAAATAGAAGCCATTAATTCAAACTACTTTTGAATTAATGGTTGACAAGTTTTATACAGTGGAGCTTCTATCTGAGTGTCTCTGTCTCAATTATCAAATGTGCTGCATTATTTGGTACTCTTTTATCCACACACACACACTATTAAGTTGACTGTAATTTTATTGCATTTAGTCCAGCGATTGGACCCATAGAATCGCTTGATTTTTTAGGCTATTAAGTTATAGTCAACTAGTTATGCAGATCTGGTTCATGTTCATTATTTGTTTCATATCTTGTATAATCTTTAATATCATCCATACCATGGGCCATCTCCTTTGAAACTGTGTGTGAATTTCTTAAATTTTAGTAGAGAACTTGCCATTTTTAGTAAAGTGGACTGCACCCTTTTGCAATAGTTAGACAGTCTAAATTCTAGATTATTTATCTTGCATTCTTGAATCTTCCATCCAACATTGTTGGGACATTTCTGTTGCGTCCGCACTCCAAGTTTCCAGTTCTTGCTGTTGATCAGTGTCTAATAACGCGTCTTGCCTGAAAGCAGGAAATGGAAGACCGAAACGAGTGGAAGAACCGTTGGCAATCTCAACTTTCGGAACTCAAGAGGAGAAGCACGCAGAAGGAGACTGTTGATACCATGTCATGGGGCGCAAGGATGCGCAGAGAAAGAAACGAAATGTCTTGAGTGATGCTAATTCATCTAGTTACAGCCCGGCCCGTAACTAGATGAATTACGGGTGTATATCCTTTACCTTTCTCTTCTCTCAGTTGGTCAGCCCGCACGAGATTTTTCTAGTATGGTGTATCTCAAGATATTACACAGGAGAAAGAATCGATTAGAGTGCATTCGCCGGTCAGTTAGCACTGCGGGTTTTCTCATCACAAAGAAAAAGAAAGAGAGCATTTGGTAAAGCACTTGGGGAGGAGAGAGATTTTACTTGATTTTAGTAGAAAGCAGGGTGTAATTATATATAAAAATATATGTATTATCCACAAGTGTATATGTACATAGTCTAATATATGTATTATGTATATAGTCTAACTGGTTAATTCATCTACTCGCGCGCTTGATTTAAATTTCTGCAGTATTGCTTCTTTAATTAATTCGACCGAATTCATTTCCCGTCTATGAATAGTTTGACGGATGGTGTGATTTTAATTCTCTTATGTTCTAATAATAATGTTCAATTTAATGACAAGACCACGTGTTACGTAGCAAGAAATCTAAGATTTGTAATAAAAAAGACCCAAGTATTTTGAAATCTTAAGACTTCGTAATGAAATCTAAGAATTCGAGGGTGCCCATTGGATGCCCCTCAAGATGCAAGTTAATTCTACTGTGGAGGGGATGCAATGCTTCTGCTGCTGCCATGTGTCCATGGCCCACTATTTTTGGGCTATTTGTAGTCCTTATTTTTTTTTATCCAGAAACGAGAGTTTCGGCCGGCCGAAAAAATTTACCGTGACACTTTAATTAACATATTGTAACACTTCAATTATTTATTGTGACACTTAAATATCTATTGTGACAGTCCGAAATTAAAATTATTTTATCGGCCGGTCAATAAAAAAGTTTCGGTCGGCCGAAAAAATCTATCGTGACACTTTAATTAACATATCGTAACACTTCAATTATTTATTGTGACACTTAAATATCTATTGTGACAGTCCGAAACTAAAATTATTTTATCGGCCGGTCAATAAAAATTGAAAATAGAAAAAATGGGCTACAAATAGTAGAGGGGATGCATTGCATCCCCTCCACAGTAGAATTTACCTCAAGATGCACGACGTAAATGACTAACTAGAAATAAAAGATTTTGTAATTAAAAAAAAAGACCAAGAATTATGTAGATCATGGTCCCCAAGATGCATGACGTAAATGACTAACTAGATCGTATGCTGGAATGGAATCAGATGTAAGTGAAGTGAAGTTAGTAATGAAATGATAATGAGAATAGAATGTCAATATTCGAAATTAGCAATGGACAAATAATGAGAATGAAATGTAGTGAATATTGACATTCTTATGGTTGATATCTTAAAAGAATAAGATCAAACTGACATTCGTAAATTTATTTTATTATCATAATTTATAATTAGTAAATAAAATGAATGTAATGAATATAAATTATTTTTTAAGGATATGGCTTTTCATTTGTAAAATGATAATATATATATATATATATTATTAGATGATTGAGAATGCATAATAGCATAGGGGAGATGAGGAATAACTAATCTCATGCTTATGAGAATGTGATCCCTACAAGAATGCTGATTCCTGATCATAAAATCATATCAACAATGAGATCAGTAATAGAAATTGGAATAATGATTATGTAACCTTCGTAGCAGTCATGTCCTAAAGATTTTGTAATTAAGAAAACCAAGTATTATGTCTGGTTTGAAGATCAACCCTTATCTGAGAGTTAAAAAATGGGGGTAATCGCTAATATTAAATAACCCTACTTTCTAAAATGCGCACTAAGTAAATATCTATAAATTGTGGTTAATGATGGATCCTTATATGCAAGTGGGCTACTTGCCTCTTAATTGAACAGTTGAGATGTCGAGTTCCGAAAAATATTTGGCATTTGAATCATATATCTAATTTAAAGGCGCTTTAAGTAAACCCAACCACTATTTTAAAATTGACATTAGCAAGTAGTAGGTCTACGTCTCGGAACTTAATAATAAATTATTATGTAATGCTAGAGAGTGTGTGTGTATTTAAATTTTCATCATGTGTTTAAAAATAAATTATTTTATTCTATATAAGTATAAAAATGTAATTTAAAAAATCAAATTAATAGTTATATATATATATAGAGATGATCAAATGAGAACCCTCCCCCTAGGTAGGAACTAGGAACTAATCATAGCCATTGTTTGAGTAAATCTGGACGGCCCAGATTAAAACAGATTTAAGTAATGGGGCGGTGACATTGCTGTAATTTTCGGCAACTTTGTGGACGGAGGGGTAATATAGTAATTTAATAATTCTTACCTTTTGTTCTGTTTTTGTTTCCATCTTAATCCTTCCGCTTTTTTGGCGGTGAAATTCTTTCCTTAAATTCTTAATCACAGTCGAAATTCTTTCCTTAAATCTTATCTTTGATTGTATTCGATCTTCTTCGTTCGTAATTTACAGCGAAGATCAAAAATTGTATCACAGTTTTTTATTTGTGAAGATCGTTTTATTTCTGTAATTGTTGAAAATCAATTTGTCATGAAATTTCTACATCTCTGATTCTATGGCGACTCCATGTATGTTTTTAATTTTGCATTGTTTGATTCAGTTTTAATGGTGATTAATGTCGAATTCGTTGTATCGTATTGATTCTACAGTTCATTCTATTGGAGTTTATTTACGTTTTTATTTTTGATTGATTTGATCTGTTTTTGTTCAGTTTTGTGTTATATCATTCGTTTTCTAATTGTTAGGAATGTTAGGGTTTAGTTCGAGAATATACAGATGCATCAATTTGATCTGTTTATTGAGTACGTAATATAAGATGTTTTAGCATGTTAATGTGTTTGTTTTAACATGTCGTGACATATGTTTTAGCATTATAAGATACTGGTTTTATATCGCACTCTCTCAAACATGTACAAAACATGTTGTGACTTGGCTATATAATTTTACACACACCATGCAAACATTAGAATACTTTGTTGCTAAAATGTATGTTGAACGATGCTATAATGTCACATAGCTAATGCTAAAATTCAATTCGTGTGTTTGTATATCTCTTGATGTGATTGTATTATTATTTTACCTTGTTCAGTTTATAATTTTTTTTTATTTTAATGTGTCAGTGTCTTCTGTTTCAAGTGAGCATAGTAATATGACTGTAGAGATATCTCCTGGCATGACAGAATATTTTATACCACATTGTGAATTGAAGCCAACTGTTGAATAAAGTTTTAAAACTCTGGATGAGGGTGTGAAATTTTATAGGATCTATGCAGAATCATATGGTTTTGACATTCGTCTTGGATCAGAGAAGAAATCTAAAGATGGTACAATTATATGGAAATATGTTTACTGTAGTCGAGAGGGTGAAAAGAATGCAGTAGTTAAGATTGGTGATTCAAGTGATGCAGTTAAAACAAAGAAGTGTAGAGTCTCTAAGAGATCTAATTGTAGGGCTCGTATTATGTTCAGGTTTTGTTGTGCGAAATGATACATTGTTAAATTGTTTGAAGAACGTCATTCTCACCCGTTAGTTTCGGATGATTTCAAAAGATTTATGAAGGTGAACAGAAATTTAGATGATGTGCACAAGAATTTTATTTTGAATTGTGCTAGAGCAAACATAGGTGCAATGAGATGTTATAGGCTTTTTAAGGAAGGTGTTGTGAGCTATTCTGATGTAGGTTGCACTGGAGTTGATTTCAAGAATTATGCTCGTGACTTGAGAGTATACATTCATGGGGCTGATGCTCAAATGGTATTGGATAAGTTTCATTTAAGGGAACAATCACATGCTGGGTTCTTTTTTGAGTATTGTGTTGGCAAAGAGGACAGACTGACACGCAATTATTGGGCTGATGCTCTATCAAGGAAAAATTATGCTGCTTTTGGTGATGTTGTTTCGTTTGATTCAACATATAGTTTGAACAGGTATGTCATGTTTTCTAATTTTAGCATCTTTTGGTATAGAGTTTTAGCATTATGGTTATACCATTTTAGCATTCTGTTCTAATTTTAACATTATATATATATATATAAATTGAGGTATAACATAGTTTTAGCATCTCGGATTTAAAGTTTTAGCATTTTGTATATAGTATTTTAGCATTCTGTTCCATATATGTTACCATTGATCCCATGATGTATTTTATTTCTTTCAGTAGTACTTCGTGTTTTCTCTTTTGTTTTAATGATAGGTAGAACATGATATTTGCTCGTTTTACTGGGAAGGACAACCATGGTAAATGTGTATCTTTTGGTGCTAGTTTGCTGTCAGGTGAAGATAATGAGTCGTATTCTTGGGTATTTGAGAAGTTTCTGAAATGTATGGGGAATTCTCCTGGTATGATAATCACTGATCAAGACCCTGCATTGAAGATTGCAGTAGAATAATCTTTTCCTGATTCTAGGCATAGGCTCTGTATGTGGCATATCATGATGAAGGTTCCTGAAAAGTCTCCTCGTACGCTTAGGAAAGATGAATCGTTCATGAAGAGATTAAGTGATGCTGTTTGGTCAGATTACAATGAACCTTCATATTTTGATTTGAAATGGAATAATATCTGTTGGAGAGTTAGCTAGTGTGTTATTTATACTTGAAAGACATGCTTCAAGTATAAGTGGGAGATTGTTAATTTTGTATACTGGAAAGCTTGTCTTTGTATACAATAAACAATATTAAGATAATATAGATTGAATAATAATTGCATTCAATCTATAGTTTGGATTAAATATCAATCCAAACTAAGTGCTCTAAGATCGAAAAAAAATATACAGATTAAAGAATTGGATTTTTTCGAAAATCCTTTCTTATTTTTTAATCCCAATTTTCGAAATACATAAGGATAAAATCTGATAATTTTGATCCTCATCAAAATTCCTTTCCAAATTAAATCCCTATTTTCGAAAATTCCATAGAACAAAAATTGGGAATTTTCGATCAAGATCAAAATTCATCTCCAAATTTTTATTCAAAAAATTCGAACAACATGAACTAATAAATCTGAAAATTTTAAAACTAAAATTTATCTACAGATTTAAACATGCAATTCGAATTATCCACAGAATTAATTCTCTAGCAGATCCAAAACCTGCTCTGATACCAATTGTTGGGGTTTTCTCGAATTGTACTCCCAGGATCTATTTGGATGCCATTAATTCTAACTCATGTAAATCATAATTTTATGTGTGACATTAATTATCCTATATTGAATTAACATGCAAGTTTCAATTTCGAATCTATTGTAGCGGAATAAAATAGAATCTATCGAAACCGGTACTTACAAACTTTGTCGGGTTGCTCACGGGATTAAAGATCTAATCTCGTTGTTGATGGAGAACACATGATCATGGTGAATCTCCATGGTGTTCGAAACACACAGCTCCAATATTCTACTTCTTGATCTTCTGCTGTATTCCCGGACCTTGTTTAGATGCAGGGTGGGCTGCAGACTACTAAACAGTTGTGGAAACTCTAGGAATCAAGAGAATACTTAGAGGGGATGTATTAGAGTGTATTTTTCTTTAAAATTTTCGTGCCCCCCTCCCTTATTATAGGGGAGGGGACGAAAATTAACTCTCCAAACCCTAATGGGCTTGGACCTCCAACTCTTGTTCCATTCCCAGTCCATCTAGGTCATATTTGGCTACAACAGAGATCTAGAAGAATATTAAATTGGCCTACTAATTTATTTAATTTCTAATATCCAATAAACTTAGGATATAATTAAATAAATTAAGTATTATTTTTATTCCACTAAAGAAATAATACTGACCTACCAATTTAATACATATTTACGAATATGCTTTCTTCTTTAGTTCAGCCATTCCCCATGTTTAAGATATAATGTCCATTAATTAATTATGTAAGCTTCTGACAACTATAATTAATTAATATCTTGTTCCTTGAGTAGTACCGCACGATTTCCGTATCATGTAAAAAATAAATTAATATTCTGCTTGTAGGGCTTCCCATGATCTACGTGCTTCCTCAAGAGGACATCATCAACCTGGTGCACCAGGACACGGTGCTCATACATATTGCACGACACATCATGTATACACTGTTATTACCCAAGATATCGAGTTTATTGATCCACGAAAGGATCTCACCCATTGATAAGTCAAAGTAACAAACAATGCACACATATGCTCATCAATAAAACATGAGTTCAGAACCCGAACTCTGTGGATCTTTATTCTCTCACTTAAGGTCAGAATAGAGAACAGTATCTTATCATAATCTTCCTCAATACACAAGCCAATGTACTAGAATAATCAGTTAGTCAAGATAAACTAACTATCAGATTATTCTACGGTATACCGATGGTGGGTTCAGGACCATCTAAGCCGTGAGCCTTTTAATACATTGCAAGGAATCCGATGATATGATCTCTACCATGTGTTGACCCACACCATATCATCTATAATGCAAGTATATGGAACCATGCATATAAATATATAACAATAAATATATACACAAACAGTGAATGCAATTATTATTCAATCTATATTATCTTAATATTGTTTATTGTATACAAAGACAAGCTTTCCAGTATACAAAACCAACAATATCATGGTGGACTATTGTTTGACTAATGATAGTTGGTTCAATTCTATTTTCAGCATTCGAGAATATTGGATTCCTGCCTATTTTAGGGAACTACCAATGAGTGGTCTCTGTAGAACAACTTCAATTTCAGAGAGTTCTAATAGTCTATTCAACCGCTACATCAATTTCAGATCAAATCTAGTTGAATTTTTTATGCATTTTGATAGTGCTATTGATGCACAGAGACATGCATATGATCTGCAAGAGAGTCTTGATGAATCAACTGTTCCAATAACAAAGACTCCATTACAAATTGAAAAACATGCAGCTAGTATTTACACTTCTGAAATTTTTAAGAAGGTGCAAGAACAAATTTTTGCTTCATGTTTTAAATGCAGTGTTGCAGGAATTAATCACTGTGATTCTCGGCTGCTGTATGATGTTGATGATGGGAGTAAGATTACTCACAGGGTGACATACAACAAAGAATAAGATACTGTTGAGTGTAGCTGTAAAAAATTTATTAGGGATGGCATATTGTGTTCTCATGTTTTCCTCTTGTTAAAGCATCTAAAAATAGTTTCAATACCAAATAATGAGGCAAGGAAGAGAAAGGATAACAAAGCACCCATAATGTGCAGCAATTGCCACAACTTGTCAGATCATGATGCTAGGAACTATCTATTTTGATGTTATTATAGTGATTGGGTATAGTTCAATATGATGTTTTATCATGTTTGTGAATTGTTTTCAGCACATTCATTTTGAACAATATATATGATTTTTAATAAAAGTATTTATTACAGTTCTTTTGTAGTAATTGTATTACTATTAAGTTTTATTAATCACAGTTACTGTGCAGAATATGTTGTCAGATTCCCTGTGCATATTTTGTTCATGAGAACATGCTAAAATGAGAAATGAATAGGGCCGGAATTATTAAAATAGGAGGCTAAATTTGGTGTGACATTTTCCAATAGGGTTCACCGTTCCCAATTAGGGTTTATATGATCTGAATTAGTAGTTGTGAGATTCCCATTAGGGTTCACCGTCCCCAAATAGGGTATATTGAGTTTTATTCCAATGTAATCACCGTTCATAAGAACATGCTAAAATGCAAAACTTATGAGGCTAAATTTGGTGTGACATTTTCCAGTAGGGTTCACCGTTCCCAATTAGGATTTATATGATCTGAATTAGTAGTTGTGAGATTCCCATTAGAGTTCACCGTCCCCAAATAGGGTATATTGGGTTTCATTCCAATGAAATCACCGTTCATGAGAACATGATAAAATGCGAAACGTATGAGGCTAAATTTAGTGTGATATTTTCCAGTAGGGTTCACCATTCCCAATTAGGGTCTATTACATTCCAATTAATTCTGATCTGATGCCAATAGTAACTATGAGATTTCCATTAGGGTTCACCATCCCCAAATAGGGTATACTGTGTCACATTCAAGTTAAATCATCGTAGCATATTTTGTTTATAAACTTATGCTAAAATGTGTAATGAATAAGGCTAAAATGAGCGAAGTAGGATGCTAAATAAGAAGGCAAATGCTATGATGCCAAAATCAAAAGAACAATACCATGTTGGTACAAACGGCTTAGATACTAAGACTAAGACTTGCGAATATCCATCACAGAAAATATCCATCAACCTAATACTAAGACTAATACTAATATTCATCAACCTAAACTAAATATTATCTAATTAATCTAATATTTATAAACATAATGTTGATGATAAATTTTGTCTTGAGAATAGTAGAATTTTTTTAAGATTACAAATCACTGAGACAGAAGAAATTGTTCAACACTGATCGGAGCATCTTGACTTAACACCCTGTAGACTAAGCTTGCCTCTGCTTTGTTCCTCACAGCTTGGATATTACTGTCTGCACTGAGAATTGCAGCACATTATTTGGCTCTCATAAACCTAAGCTGTTTGAGATTGTTTGGCTTTATTCCACATTTCCAATTCTTGAGCACGTCTCTCTTGTATGTTTCCAAATGCCTCATCGCAAATACCCTACAATCAATTTTGTTGGTTTACATCAAAGTGTTTTGGTGGGTGTGAAACAGAGAAGCACTGTCAGTCAAAATTTTAAAAAGTTATACTTTATTTTTATAATGTTATAATATGAATGCAGGTATGTATTTTCACTTACAGTGGGAACTGTTGTGGAAAATAATTTTCTGCAAGATGATGGACCTCTTACTCCTTCATTGTGGTTCAATATTGTACTATAGACATCGATCACAGATGAGTAAATATAGGATTCTGCAGTCAACGTCCCAATGTCTTGCATTGTAATACTCACACGACCATCGGAGTATACAAATTGTGATCTGTAAAATCAGTGTTCTTTTTTTAAGTCATTTCACTTATCAGATATCAAACATAATGAAACTTTATCATAAAGAACTTACATAATTGATTCATCATTATCAATCAACCAGCAATATAATTCCTTTTCATTTATTGTAAGCTTACATGTTGTCCGTTGAATCTGTTGTGTAATGTGATTCATATCATTATCAGATGCCATGTCATGCCTAGGTGTGATTAGAACTGTACTGGAATGGAATACATGTGATGCTAAAATTAAATGTACCTCTTCATTTTCTATTTCAGTATCTTCACCTTCAACCATTTCTTCATTTATTTCATCATCCATGTTTTCAGTAGCATACACCACTTCATAGAGTCCTGATACTTTCAAAATCTGATTCCACTTTTCATTATGTTCTTCTTGTGTGAGTCATATGCTGAAGCTTAGGGCATCATCATCCATCATTTTCTTAAAAGTGTCTCTCCTCAGTGCAGCTTGCTCCATCTCAATTATTGCATTGATGTGTTCTGGACATGCCCATAATTCATCATCGCTCTGAGAAGATGATTTATGTGTATTATGTGCTAGTGAGGTTGATGGATCAGCTTTCGTGACCATAAGTGCAACATCAATCATCCTTTTGAACACACTGTCATTCAACATCTCATTGGGAAGATCATTAACTAGATCAAGTCTTGCCTGCATTGATGTGGTTATTGTCTTCGAATGTTCAATGATCATTTGAGCTATAGATTGCTTATCTTTCACAGTTGGAGATCGGCATCTTGGCAGTCTCTTAGGGTTGGTCGTCTCAGCATTGCTTGGCTCTCCATATTTTATTGCTGCAATCGCAACATCAGCTCCTTGATACTCCTGTCTAGCATCATCATTAATCTCCATGAATGCATCCTCTATAAAACCCAAACCAAATCCTCCTGCATCAATTTCCAGAACTTGTCTCTCAAACAAGAAGTTCGTATCCAATTCTCTAATAACTGGCACTGATCTTGGCACATATCAGTTGTACAAAACCACCATATCAACATATAGAAGCTGTTGCATTTGCAAACATTGTTAGAATTCGAATTTGAGTAATATGAAACAATGCAGAAAGAAGAAATTAAAATCGGTATATAAATATGCTAAAATTATTGTAAATCTATGCTAAAATGATAAGAGTACAATAATTGTGAGGATTTTTACTGTGAGGAATAGTATTGGTCCTCTGAAATCCCTTACTTTGTTTATTTGCCACCGTAGCGAAGTTTCCACCAGACATCGGATTACAAACTCACACCAATTTAATTCTGACACATTGTCAATATCTTGCAAATGGTGCATGATGTTAGGATATTTGTACCCATTGCCACCATTTTCAATCAAGCAATATGTCAGAAGCACAATGAATTGTCTCTTGAACCAATCTCCTCCTTCAACATCTTCAAGCATATCCGTCACAACATTTGAAGGCACAATCCTATATTTGTGCCTGGCAAATCTTTTCCTCCAAGTTTCAGTCAGTTGACATGTTGTGTTTCTAGTCCTTTTGCTTATCAAGGTTCTATCCTTCGGCAATCCAAGAACCAATAGCACACCATCTTCATCTAAGTGCACTCTCCCTCCATTGTCAGCAAGTTCTATTTCACACCTTCTTGGATTGAAGTTGTTTAAAATCCAGTACGTCATCTTGTGCGGTAACTCTTTAACTTGTAGGTTTAGGATTTCACCAAATCCCATATTGATCACTGCTTCTCTTTGTGCCTCATTGAAATTTTTGATTGCATTAGTCAGTGGGGATGAGATTGCTCTGCTTGTCAGAATTGGGTAGCCATCTTCAACAAGTCTATAGTCTTGTTCAGTTGTAGCTGCTTCTTTTTTCATATCTTCTTCATTCCTTGTATTTTTTGTTCTTTCTTGATCTTCCTTAACAACTCTTGCTTTTTGTTTTCTTGTATCTGCATAATACGACATGCTAAAAAGTATCGGACAGAATGCTAAAATATATGACAGGGAATGCTAAAATGCAATTTTAGTAATATATCTCTCAAAACAATGCTAAATTTGAGCAAAGCTAAAATGTATTATTCAGTTTGCTAAAATTTATTACACAGAACGCTAAAATGTATTAGAGGAAACGTTGAAAACAATGCTCAAGACAATCCCACTCAACTTAAACAATGCTAAAATTTATTATTCAGTTTGCTAAAATTTATTACACAGAACGCTAAAATGTATTAGAGTAAACGCTGAAAACAATGCTCAAGACAATCCCACTCAATTTAAACAATGCTAAAATTTATTACACAAAATGCTAAAATGTGTTATACAACATGCTAAAATGTATTACTCAAAATGCTAAAATGAGGAGTTGAATTTCGTCAGTTTTTTATTTCTGTTCTACGCGAAAAGATACCAATGTCTACAGTATTTTTTTTCCGATTTTGCCCTTGATGAGACGCGCCAATTGAAATTTTTCGCGATAATTACAGGAATGCCACCGAAAATATAAATTGATCTGTGGCATCGATTTTTCAGGATGGACGGATGGGATCGGTTCCCGATTCCCACCTGGTGACCGGTTCTCACCAGATCCCATCCCTATATATATATATTCGAGTTGATTTATAAATATATTAACGAACTTGCTCACGAGATAAAGATGAGTAGTATCAATGGAGGTATGATGGATATATCAAGATAGATTTTAAAATTAAATTTATGTTTAGTTTGAGATTTGTATTTAATTTCATTTTCTATTTAGATTATGAGTTATTAATAATGAATTCTATTTAAACTATGATATTATAATTCTTGATCCATATTTATATAATATTATACACATATAGAGTTTTATGGAATTAATTTATTGAATAATATTAAATTATTAGAAGATTTGATTTCTTTATTAATGTTTCTTGTCGGTATTATTGTGAATCAACGAGATGAGTTTGTTTAAACCAGCTATTCCAAGTGGATCAACGAATTAACAAATTGATGTTCATGCGCTTCAATTAGCTACTCTAAAAAATGCATCAAGTAGTTCAAGTTTGACGTTTTCAGCAATTCTCTTGTGAACTAGGTTGGTCAAAATGTTGATCGGATCAATACTGGTTAACCCGCAAAAAAAAAAATATTGTTAAAACATGTGATATTTTTGAAGGATATGTACACGTGATATTTATTGATTTCGAATAATATTTTTTAGTATTTGAATTGATACTGATTTTGACATATTTTTTCTTCGTTTTTTTTTTCTTCTTCTGATCGACACTTTTAAAGATACATGTGATACTTTTGTTCTTTTGAGTTATATTTTTAGTGTTACTGTTGATATCAATTTTAACTTTTTCTATGCGTTGATTATATGATGTGCACCTAGTGCACACAAGGCCTACTCGATTTGTTTATATTAATGCACACGAAATGCTCTATTTCAATTTCATGTTTTATCTTGTATTTCAATCATTGATCGAATTCATGCCATGTATATTTATTTTTTTAGTGGGCAATTATTTAATTTTTTAAATACATATAGTATATATTCAATGGTTGGAATACAAAATGAAACATATATATATTTTTAGAAGAATGATGTACAAAATTGAAATAGAGGATCTCATTATTATTAATTCACAAGTCTCACTACATGATTTTTTTTTCCGCACTATGATCCAAATAACTCGGCCAATAACTCGAGTCATTTACAACTCTAATGAATGTAATAAGGCGTTCTAATTTCACATAGCTGAGTCTTGTGTGAAATTATTTTACGGATAAAAATTTACAAGATGAGTTAAAATTCATATTCAAACATAATCAAACATCAACAAAAAAAAAAATCAAATATTTAATTGATTATAAATTTCAATTTAAATATTCACACATCTTATGAATTTGAACTCGTAAAATCACGAACAAATTTGTCTCTTTCACATAACCCGAACCTCATTGCTGGCGGAGGTTAATTGCCTAAAAGTTTATTGGTCCCCCCAACATATATTTTATACATGTAGGCCCCTAAAATAAATTTGTCCAGCTCGATCTGCGCCTCCTCTCCCTACTTCATTAGGTTGCGATAAATTTTCATGTTATATCAATAATGTAATATCTCGTGCTACAATATAAATATTGAGAAATTCTTACCCACATGAATACACACTACACCCATTACAGGCATATTAATAATTTTTAAATAATGAATCACTTATTTTTTTTTTAATATATTTGTGTCTTTGTGATGGGTGTACTGTGTGTGCATGTGTATAAGAATTTCTCGTAAATATTTAAACAACCTTAATCTTAAAAAAATTGACTAAGTGAATGCATACCATCTAATTATTAAAATAAAGGGGAAAAAAATTAAATTTTTCACAAATACCAAATATCACAGGATGAGAAACTCAATCCTCCAATGCATGCAGACAGTTGCCCTCCACGGCAGGGGCTGACCTACATTGAGGCCAAAGGGAGGCCTTTAGCCCCACTCAATTTTTAAAAAAATATAAAGGGTAGATTGATAATTTTGTATATTTTATTTAAAATTTTGAAAAATCTATACAAATTATAGACTTATATATATGCTATCACTGTTATATCTTCTCCATTATCATTCTTTATTTTTAACTTTATAACACTAAAAATCCGTCAAAATTTACAAATATTCAATTTAAACTCAAATACGATTCTAGGTTTTCTTTACTTTCAATTTTTTCCTTCAGTTCTATCCATTTGTGTTAATTTTTGTTAATGATTTATTTCAATTATCAATTTAAGTCATTTAAATTATATTTTTCTCGCATTTGCAACTCATAGCTTATGTTTGGGATTAATTTATTTAGTTGTATGTTCTAATTACAAAAGCAGTACTATTGTAACACAAACCTAATTTTAAATACTAAATTTTTTATTACAGTATGCAACAAATTATAAATTTATCAAGAATAATGTATAATGAAATAATTTTATTGACTAATTATTTTTTTATTGTTCAAACATAATCAAGAAAAAGTATGAAGTGTTTATCAAAAGTGTGATCTACTTATTATTTATGAGTTATGCTATATTATTATAATTTATAGTATTGTAAGTCAAGCTTCTCTTCAAAAAATTCAGGGTCCACCACTCCTCGACAACCTTTCGGGATAATTATAATGGTCATTTTTACACATATTTTGGGATTTAATTGATTACATTTTGATAACAATATCGTGCTTAAGTCGGACATTTGTGCTTAATTGTGTATTTTTTTGGGAAATACTAGTTTGTTCGTTTTTCAGAGATTGAGTATTTAATTAATGAAAATATAGCAAAATAATTAAGTTAAATGGGGGCTTGAAGAGTCTAGCTAGGAAGATAGAGAAACAAGTTGGAGCATTGTGCAAGTCGAATCGGGTCAATCGGGCAAGGTCACAAGTGAGAACGAATCGTTTTAGTGAAACGCACGAGGGCATAATCAACGACGCAGTCGACCCACCACAGTGTGGGTTGACTCCATTGTTCTTGAAAACATCTTTCTGAGTTAACCCAACCCTCTGGACCCTCCAGGTTGATTCAGACGGATCCTACACTAATTTTGGAAGGCGTTTTCAAATTAGGATTTCTTTTTAACATTATGGTTCCTCCAATAATATATATATCTTCTACAACATTAGAAAAGTTATGTATAAAATTATAGATGCACAACACAGACTTTGGAGCATCAGAAATTTGGGCTACAGCAAGATTAAAGATTCCGAGTTCTTGATTGTGTTGAACAATATTTTATTTACCATGTTCAATTTTATTGTTTCTATTTAATATGTCTAGGTAATTCTTTTGTTGGATTCTAAGGTATGTAAGTACATTGGATTTAATTTGATTTATTGAGATATATTTTTCGATTATCAATGATTATTTTAATTCCTAGTTCTGATTTCTCGAATTTGTGTTGGTGGCCACAACATATCTATACAAGCTGATTAATTTGAACAATCTGACCAGTGGCTCCCAACCAATGTTCCTTGTTCTCGTTGATCAATGTCTTCCGTGCAACATAATATGGCGTCTAGTATATATGTTATGTTATTTGTTAATCAATTAGAATGCGTTTTCGCACATGCTCCCGTGCATAGAATTGCAATCCTAGACAATCCAACATTCCTATGACATCCTAGAAAAAAAAACATTCAATTATGGTATTCTTAAAATACTTGAAGTTAAGAATAACACTTAGAAATTAAAATAAACCCTAGAAAACCAAAACTACAACCTTAAAAATGCACTCAATGATTGAAATGCAATAAAAGAATTTGAAAATTAAAAATTAACCGAGAACATTGAAAATATAAAGGTATACCTACATGAATTGTAACAGTAATAGCGTAATAGGAAATTCAATCGGCATATGTGGCTTATACGGCTACTTGATCAACTTCGTTTATTTTATTTTGATATAGTTTTTTTTATTATGTATGTATATATCATTTTAGGAATTTTAATGTATATATATGTGTGTGTGTGTGTGTGTGTGCAACTTGTTTCATTTATATATATATATAACGTCGATCCAAGGCATGCATTGGTCTGAATTTGAGATGGGCGTGAATTGAGCTTCAAATTTTTTAATCAAATGAGCTGATCGAATTCAGCATATTATACCCAAGCCATATAATTTATCATCTATATTCTCGAATCACTTCTTCAATTCTATATATGCTAGGAAATAAGTTCAGTTTGATTTTGGTTATTTCGGTTTTCACACACTATAAATTTGACTTATTTCCTCTCAAAAAAAAAAAAGATTAATTTCAAGAAGCAACATGTTGAAAGTGACCTATTAATTGGAGGGTCTTTTTCAGTGAATGTACATGGAGGAAATTTCTATCCTCAAGTTGGCCCCCTCAACTCTTATCATTTGTCTTGACGTAAGCAGCCTCTAGAGTGAATACGACTTCTTGAAAATGTTGATTTATTCATAAATATAAAGACAATTGTAAGGTTTTTATGGTTTCTATACTTGATTTTAAATTTGGGAAAGTGAGACTTTTGACAATTGTTTATAACATATATGCATGTCAACCATAAAATTTAGTTTGGTCGATCGATCACCGATTTTTATATTTCAGTTTGATAATAACGAGTTGGCATGCACTTATTATTTCGACCTCAAGAAATGATTTATTTATAGAAAAAAAAAATCTATTTAACCGTTTTATCATTTATGGTTGTAACTCTTCAAACAATCTCATGCATATATACCATTAAATTTTGTGGTTTGTACATTTCTTTCATAGGATCGAACTAGAGAGCCAAAAATATTTTGATCTGAAATAAAAAAAGAAATTGCCTCATATTTTTGCTTAACTAGTTTAATTTGCATGTAATCTCTCCAATGCTTTAATTTTATGGAATTAATTTTAGTAACATCTGAATTTGTCAATTATACATACATATATATATATATATATATATGCTTTCTCTGTTTCATAATGTTTGTTGTTTTATGAATTTTATTTTGTGTCAAAATGTTTGTTGTTTTAGATATTTTCACACTCTTTCTTCCAAGTTTAACCTTACAAATATATGAAGAGAGAAAAATTTGCTAACCTTTTAGGAAAATATAAGGAAATAAGATTTTATTTGATATAGAAGGAAGATGCGCGTATTAGTCCAAAAAATTAATTGTTAATTCTAGATTAGAACCCTAAAACAACAAACATTAATTATGAAACAGAGGGAGTATATATATAAATTATAATAAAACTTAAAGTCATATGAAAAGATTGATGCTTATTTTATTTGTGTTACTCTAGGAAAAGAGAAAGTTAATTTAAAGCATTTTGAAGTACATTTTAGGTTGGAATTAAGAATATAGGCCAAACTAGTCATATCTAATTTCTCGACGCCTTGTTAATTATTATGATGGCTACAACTACCATCTCAATAATTCATTCTGTTAATTAAGTTAGCTAGAATGAATAATTGAGCTATTTTGATCACTTTGTTAATTATCATATAATAGCTTCAATCACCTAATCACATGCAATGTGTTCACATGAGTTTAAAAGGATCATATGAATGTTTGATATATATAAGTTCAGGTGAGAACTTTATTTTGTGTGGGAAACGAGAGCACTAGTTATCTTATTGTAATTTGCTGTTTAATATATTATTATAATTTGATTGTTGTTGGAAAAATATTCCGATGCTTTGAATGTTGTCAAAACCTAACACTTAGAAAGTTTTGCTAGTTTTAAGTTTCATGAAAGTTGATCGAGTAGCTAGACATGGGGAAGAGAAAATTGTATTTACTACAAATGATCAGGAAATAGTTTTACCTGACCAAAGAGAAAATCAACATACCTAATTATGAAGATTTTGACAAGTAGATTTTACTGGCTGTTCATTCATTTTTTTACTTTTGATCAATTCAAACGAGCTTAAAAACAGTTGGAATCTTATTGAAACTTTTCTGGCCATTCTAACTGGGCCAAGCCCGTTCATTATAAATATTTCTAATAAGTTCAAACGGTCTTTAAACCCATTGTAATCCAAATAATTCGAATGGACTTATGTTGAAATGTTTAAAATTCAAATGAACTTTTTTAATTATCCAATTCGTTCTAAACATGGATTGGAATTTCCTGTTACACTCTTTGTATTACACTTTCAAATTACGAGTTTTTTTTTATATTTTTTTCTTCAATTTTATTTTATTGTGATTTAGTTTAATTTTATGATTGTTTTTAGGGTTCACTCACCCAATTAGGGTTTATAATTTTTTTTAATCATTAACTAGATTTACCCACGCGCGTTGCGCGACCAAAGATGGTATTTGGTCCACAAATGATATCTTGTTCCTCACACGCATTGCACGACCAAATATGAAATTGTATTATTTGGTCCGATCCACAAATGACATCCCATTCCCTGTGCGATGCACTTGAGTAATTAATAACATGTCATGATAAATTAATTAATTAATAACTTACTGTGGTCACGAAGTGTTTAGTGACATTATTATGTGGATAATAAGGAAAAATAACTTATATAATTATATTCATTCTCTCCCATAATTGTAGTCCATTATTCCTTTTTGGGATGACCTAAAATTATAATCATATTTCTTAATTGGAATTGTATTAAAACATTATTTTACAAATATAATCATATCTAATATTCTTTGAAAATATAGTCATATTTCTTAATTGAAACTGTATTAAAACATTATTTTACAAATATAATCTTATTTACTATTCTTTGAAATCTAATATGAAGAAAAAACATATAATAGATAATAAGGGCAATGGAAATATTAAAGTACAATCTAATTACATATGATTTTCAGTCTGAAAAATTGATCAAATGTTAGATTTGTAAAGTTTTTGAAAAATTTGTTGATTTTTTTGTTAATTTTAAAAAAGTGAACTATTTAAAAAAAACTAAAATATTAGTTTTAAGTGTAATTTACCCATGAATTTTCAAATAATTTTTTTGAAGCAATTTTCTTACAATCTATATACTAATGCAAATATATATGCAACAAAATGAATAAGTACATATAGATAGGTATATGATGGTTATTGTGGTATCCAAATAAATATTTTAAATCAAAGTAACAAAAAAAAAGAAGCTCATGCTACACTCTATAACATAAAAAGTTGTCACCTAAATCTCAAAATGCTGATGCATTCTAAAAAAATTTACGTGGCCCAAGACACCCCCAATTCAACTACTTCAAAAGTTTAAGATCTGTAAGCAGGTGATGAAATGACTCCATAATGAAAATTTTGAATTTTAAATTTGATTTGATGAGGTGGCTATTCTGGAAAATGTCATGTGGTACTTTGAAAAATATCATAATTTTTTCTAAAGATAAAAATCTAAATAAAAAATATTTTACATGAAATCTTGTGATTAGACGTTTTTGGGCGGGCTTAGACGGGAAAAAATTCATTGCATCACTACTTCATTATAATATATATATATATATAGAGAGAGAGAGAGAGAGATTTTCGATTTCTAATTAATAATTCATTATTATGGTTTATTTTTTAAAAATTTATGTTTTATAAATTTTTAATTCATTTTTTTTATAAATGTTGACTATGATTATTCATGTTATAATTAATTTTTATTTTATAATAAATATTATTAAAACCATAAATTAGATGATGAAATACGGAGTGGAACATAAGAAAGTGTAACGGGAAATTTCAACCCTACAAACATTTCTTGGCAAATAAACTTATCGTAGCAAGAAATTAATCACATGAATAGAGGTACTTAATTTTGTTTCGCACGCTTTAACTAGTTTAATTTTCAGCTTCAATTTGTAGCGAAGAGCAATGAAATTGATCGTATTCCTCATTTTGGATTTGTAATCTTGTAAATTTGGGTTTGATTAATAAATCAATAAGAGCTAATTTACTTCTTAGAATAATGCTAGCCAGCCAGATTCTGACTAGCCAGAATCTAATTTTTTGATGATTAATAAAACTGTATTATTAATAAATTAATTATGTTAATTATTAAATGTTATGTTTTTACTATATTATCATTCTGTCATAAAATTAGTGATTTGTAATTAATTATTAAAATCACTCCAGAAGTGGATCAGAAGAAAGGGGCGCAAGTTCATCTTCTTTCTTTTATTCACTTTTTTATTTTTTTTCCATCTTCGATTTCTTCTGAATTGAAGCGCATATAGAGTTGCCCTAATTATTATGGAGGGCATCAATGTAAATTTATTGAATAATTAGTGTTTTATTAATTAAATTAATTAATTATTAAAAATAATAAAAGATTCTGGCTAGCCAGAATCTGGCTGAAAATCACTGCTCTACTTCTTAATAAAGGTTATTTTGATTCAATATAATTAATTTATTACATGGACGATATAAAACTGAAGTCGACCCATTTCCGATAATTAATATTATTATTTTATAGAAGGTCAAACAAATAGCAAAATAAGGAAGCGAAAATCTAATAATTGGAATACAAGATAACATCCGTCTTACTACAGCCCACGCCCATGCATAAATTATTATTACCTAACAGTACACACAACACAAGTAAAGAAAATTAATTAAGTTTGCTCATGCAATAAGACCCTCCCTTTTCAATTCTGATTTAAGTCCAACAATTTCCTCCTCCGGCAAAACCGCCACAACCACCCTCCCTCCGCCGCTCTTGCCGCCGTCATTCGGCCCCGGAAGCACCACTACCGCCCCTTGATCACCAACTCCATCAACTCTGTAGCTAACGCGAACCGGCTTTTGTCCCCTATACTCAAAATCGTAAAATTTTGCATCTTCGAGGTTCACAAATGTCAAATTGGCACCATAAACTATGTAATCAACCAATCCATTCGATCTCTTCATAGCTTCATCGATGTTTTCTCTCTCATCAAACGCCTCATTTTTCAGCAACGACGCTAGCACACTAGGCTCAGCATCCACTACATGGAAACCAGCCTTGACCACACTCACAACTTGACTATTGCTCAACATGCCATATCTCTTGTTTTCCTCCTCTTCACTTTTCTTGCAAATAGTCACAACATTGGGTTCCAATTCTGGGCCCCTAACTTTGGCAATGCATTTCCAAATGACGGTTGAGATGGCCTCAAATGGGCCAAATTGATCTCCATTTGGACCTAATCTTGATTGAAGATGGCTCAATTGTGTGGGAGTAACATCAAAAGAGAATGGCTCCAATTTGAATTTTGTGGGAGCCACCCAAGTATCTCCAACCGGGTCAACCCGTTTCACCGCAGTCGGATCTTCCACAACTTTTGGTGGGCCGTTATAGATCGTGGACTTTGAGAGAGTTTGGGCCAACTCAAAGGGCGGGCCCAAATCTTGGCCCGAAACAACCCGGCCCAACATGTTTATGAATTCTGCGGCAGAGAACGCGTCTCCGAGAATATGGGCCCAGCTTAAGCCCATAGCCGTTCCACCACATTTAAATTTGGTTAACTGCAAACCAGTGCAAGAATTTTATTTTATTATTTTGAGTTGCTCAACAATGTGATAATTATTTGGTCATAATTCATAACGGTGTAGTTTTTGTTTTGTTTTTATTTTTTTATGTTTTAATAATTTAAATCAGCAAAGAATTAATATGCATGTAACTTTACGTGTGTTAAGTATTGCTTCATTTGTATAGTAAAAGACTCGTTGATAGAGTCGGAGATAAGATCGTCTAATTCAATTTCTCTATCAAATTTAATATTTTAATAACGTTTATTATAAAAATATTTTTTAATAATATAATCAGTTATAATTAACATATATTGTTCAAAATTGAAATTTAAAAATATATAAACACTTACACCCTACTTATTGAATATTCAACCTTAATAACCAATTATATTAACTGATAATGAAAAATTAAATACTAAAAAATAATTATAAACCCTAATTGTGTGGAATAAATCTTAAATAATATTTGTAAAATAAAACTAAATCAAATAAATTAAAATGGAAGAAGAAATGAAGAAAAACGAATAAAATTCATTATGGACACTAACTAGCTAATGTGATAAAGAAATTGAACTAGAGGATCTAATTTAGTGATAGAGTTTACTTTCTGTGTATATTATTCATTTATTGATTTGATTTTTCAGATTTTAATCACTGGGAAAGCAATTTCATTACATGCAAAGAAAGAAAGTACGAAAAGAGATAGAAAAACTGAAAACAAACGTGCAAATTAAAAGGCTCGAAAAGCAATATAACAGTAAATTTTTTTTAAAAAAAAATCAAATTTGGAATCTACCGCAAGCAACATGTTGCTTAGTGGTAATATCACGGTTGTGAAACGCGGCCGCCTAAACACTACCTTTGGTGATATTCGCTAGCCGGTGCTTGGCGGACATAGGCGGCTCTATACGACGTTTGGTGGATATATTTTATTATTTTTCAGCTTTAATTATTTTTCTCATTTTTTTAAATCATAGTTTGGATGATTTCGATGTTTCAACATTGAATGTTATTGTTTTTCAAATATTGGATGATTATAACTTTGAATGTTCTTTTACATTAACTTTTGGATGATTTTATTTTGAATATTTTATTTGAAAATGTTACGCTTTATGAACTTAATGAAAATTGCAAAATTTATGGGTTAAAAATAAATAAATAAATTAAAAATTAAAACCACCTAGACAATTTAGGTGTTGGCCCCCCGGCCGCCTAGCGCTTTCTGCAATCTTGACAGGTATTCATCAATCTTATAAGAGATCGGGATTCTATTCCTAATTCACAATTGTTTGTAGAAATTCATATTAAATAAAGCAGGCATAAATGGGCTCTTAGTATTCAAATCTAACAAATTTGGGCTTTTGCTTCTTAAATTAAGACTTTTTATCCAAATTGAAAGCATTTATTTAGCTATTCCACACAAGCAATGTTTTGAAAATTAGACTGAACCAGTCAGTTCGATCGTTTAACCGCGAACCGATTATATGTCCAGTCCGATTACGTACATTTAAATGTCGGGTTGAAAATGAACCGAAATAAAACGGTCAAAATCCAGTAAAAGCCGGTCCAAATTTAATCCTCTCAGTCAAGAGGCTCGCATGATTAATGAACCAACGCAAACCGGTCAAAATCAGGTAAAAGTCTCAGTCAAGAGGCTTGCATTAATGAACCGAAGCAAACCGGTCAAAAACTGGTAAAAGCCGATCCAGATTTTATCCTCTTAGTCAAGAGGCTCCAGTCCAGATCTAATCCTCTCAGTCAAGAGGCTCGCATGATTCGAACCCGCAACCTCCGCAAAATGTACATAGTTTTGTTTTATGCACTCAACCAACTATGTCAATTCATATTTATATTATTCTTTGCATATTAATAATATACATGTGCACAAATTAAAAATAACTAAACTTCATTTTAATTCAAAACAATGTTTAACATATTATTAAAATTAATATTTAACAATATATCTAATTTATCATTTTAATTAAAATAAATGGAGAGAAGAAATAAAATATAAAATAAGGGCTTATGAAATAATGATTAGCAATATATTTAATTGTTACTAATTATATAATACTCTTTGTAATTAAAATGGGTATTTAATTATATATATTCTCACAATGCACTATTTGATTTTCTAAGTTAATTTTAATAAATACTATACTGTGAACTGCTTAACTTATGGAAAACCTCTTGATAAACACTTTATTTACTTCACATTGATATAAATTAGGTGCACTTTTTAAACATAATTTCATATAGTTATCATGATACTAGTTTGTTTATTTTTTTTATATTTAATGTGTACACTTACATATTATATAAATAAATATCATATGACGGGCATCTGATTTTTTAAAACGGTTCAGCTGAGCGAATTAGTAACCAAGTGACCTAGTAAATTCGTAAATTAATCAGTTTAAAGTCCGATCCAAGTCAAACAATGAATCAAACTAAACAAATCAATAAGTTCTAGTAGATACAAATGTATATGTGAAAAGAAAAATCCAATTGGCTCGTCTGACTGACAAAAGATTAAATGTATTTAGGAATATGATTTTTAAAAATGTAATTTCAAGGAAAATGAATATACTTGCATATTTCTTTATCATGTGTTTGAAAAAACACTAAGAAAATTTATTTGGTTCAGATTCATAGAGTAAGAAATGTAATAATCAACTTATCAATAGAATGCATATATAAAAATATATTTGATCGCTACTAGCCTTTTGTACTACAAACAAACAATGTTTATAATTTTAAGATATTGCGTACGCTTTTATATTTCTACTGAACCAATTTATATTACCTAGATACTCACTTCGGTCCAATTATACAGTTTCTATTATTATTTTGGGGATGTCTCAATTATATAGTCTCATTACTATAATTAATATTATTTTTTTATAGTAATATACAAATATACTCTTGTTAGATTTTAAAAATAAAAAACTAAGCACTTATTTTTATGAAAGTTATAAATCTTAACTAAGGGTAATCTTGGAATTTTAGCTTTTATATCTTGTTTTCATAAATATTTTTAATCTAAGTACGAGTAGAAAATGGACTATATAATTGTGATGGAGAGAGTAGATATTATCACAAACAAAATAAGTTAATTTGCATTTCATTAAAAGAATATGATAAAAATGTGAAAATACACAAGCAATCACACTACTTGCCCCATGATGAATAAAAATTTCACAAAACATGAAAATTTTAAGAATAAGGGATTACACTACTTTTGAAAGCCAAATTCTTAACCAATCAAACGAGACTTTCGAAATCATTCATCAAGTGAAGAAAATCAATGTTTGAAAGTAAATCCAACCACTAATAATAAATGTTCCTAAAAAAAAACTATTAATAATAAATGAGTGTGGCCAGTCAACTTCTTAGTTATTTCAATTTATAGCGGTTACCAACTAGATCGGTTCTTAATTTATTGAAAATAAATACTCCTATTTTTAACGTACATCTATTTTTACTATTCTTTTCGAACCTAACAAATTCCTATATATGTTGTATACAGTCATATTAAAAGGAAATCATAGAGTAATTAGTTATTTTTCAATATAGCTTATGGTTGACAGTTTCTTGCCAGTCCATAATATATATCTTATTGTAGGCTTAATTATAAAGAAAACTCATAAAATAAAAAATAGAAGCTTGAGCTAATTATTTCATAACCAAATATTATAAGATCATGTTAAGATTTAAATTTAAACATAATCAAATATTAATGAAATTATAATTATTAAACATAAATTTGAATCCAATTCATCTTATAAATAAATTTTGATCCATAAAAGAGTGGGGCTAAATTAAACAATTTTTTGGTGGTATCAATAATTGACTCAATGATGTGTCTTCTTTTGCCAACTTGTAAAGGAAGCATTAAAATATGTGGGCCAAACATATTAATTGCAAACTAGTTTTTGTTAGTTGTTATATACGTGTCCTTAATTTTCTAATAATATATACAGTATAATAAGTAACCTTCGAACGAGGAATTGACTTGGAATGAATAGCTTCTTGTCGATTGAGACATCCAAAGATTTATCCTTTTTTATTATTCTGCTTGCTACATTAGATCTTTGGTCAGTTAAAGAGCTACATAGGTTCGAGTTTATTATCCAAGTATAAATGCATCTTGTGATGTAGTGTTAAATCAAGAAATCTCAAGTTCAAGACTCTGTTTCCTGGCCTAATTCAAAAAACTTATATTCAATAATTCAAAAAAAGCTTCAATATTTCTAAACTATATGTCATTACTTCTAAACAAATAAAATATGGAAAAAGTGGGTAATTAAGTGATTGTGAATATAATGACTGGCTCAATTAATTAGGTTCAATCCACAAATTAAATTCCCATTCTGCTCCCAGACTATAAATAAAATAGACTAAATAACACAAAACTAACAATTATATATAATTATAATAAACCTAAAATCTAAACAATTCTATATAATTTTGGCCTGATATAGACAACACACAGAGTCACAATTATATATGAGACTATATTTTGCGTGGCCAAGTAAACCCAAGCATACATACAAATGCTTTAACGTTGACTTAAAACCGACACATGCAAAAAAGGAAATTAAAAAGCAAAATCAGAGAATAATTAAAACAATATTATGGGAAAAGCAAGAATTAAACAATTTAATCAGACACAAATAATTAATCCATAGATGCATACATATAAAAAAAAAAAAAAGGAAGTGTACCTGAATGAATAAGAGGGGTGAAAAGCCTAGTTCGGGGCCGAGGAATTGGTTGGAAACAAGGAGCTTCTCAAGAGAGGCATCATTGATGTGGAGTCGGAGCCACTCATCAAGGGTTTTCTCACCACACTTGGCCTCAACAAACCTAACGCCACAGTCATTGCATTTTATGTAAGGCCGACCCGACTCGGCCCGCCTGAAGCGTCCCGCCGTGACCGGGTAGGTGTTAAGCCAAGTGAACATGGGCTCCTTGATGGCAAGGATGCTCAAACCCTCAAATGCTTCCCTCCCGAAGTAGTAGATTCCTCTTAGGTAGTGAAGCTTCATGGCCAAGTCCATGTTCTCCGGCTCGTACACCAACTCCGCCTCCGTTGCGTACGCCGGCCCCACTGAGGATACTTTTATGTCATGGATTAGGCTCTGTGCCATTGGAGAAGATACCATTTTTTTCTTCTTCTTTTGGTTATTATGTCTTGCTTTTCTTGTGAGGAGACTTTGACGAGTGGAAATTAAAATGATGAAATGGGATGGGTGATATGTAATTAGCTAGCTAGTGTGTTCCAAAGTTCATATAAATACACACACACACACAGAATCTTCTTAGCCTACGCACCTTACATGAGCACCTCTTGTGGGCATAACTTATATGGCGGTCATCTCACCAATTTTTATTATAAAAATAAAATTTATTATAGCATACATAATAAGTCATAATTAACATTACTTATATATATATATATATATATAAGGAGTGGATAAAAATACACTTTTTCTGATATATGAACTAGGAACTCATCTTATACGATCCAATTAGATGATGTAATGAAGGAGATTTAATGTCAAAATCAAAGCAAAAAAGGAGGCGGGGATATAGTTGTACAATCCTTATAAAAAAGCTGAAGTGATTATTTTTAAAAAAAAAATTTAAAAATTTTAAACAATCATATCTCACTTGTTTACAATCGGTTTAACACAAATAATATATCAAATTAAAACCCTTTTCATGCTCTTTAGTTCAAGATCAATAATGGATATATCACATACTAATTTAAGGGTAATAATGTAATTTAATATAATTATGGATATTAATAATTTATTCAAATGTAAAATAATTATCTTTAATGATTATAATAATTTGAGAGGTAAGTTTTTAATGAATTGAAATTCTTACCATGCATGTCATGAATCAGTTTCCATCTTAAAAAAGTGCCTTATTTTATATATATATATATATATATATATATGACCACTATATTCAAAACTAATTAATTTACCAATGTTTCAATTGAATTACGTTTTTACTAATGCGAAACTTCGATCATGAACCATTATAAATTATCTTGGAAACTTTTTCAATAAGTGCAGGAGAATAAACTAATTTTTAAACTTAATGTGTGACTTTGTAATATACAACTACTATCGATCAAAACCTTTTTTTTCAATACCTTCTTAGCATTTATGTCCCTAAACTGGTTGATAAGATCAAAATTGCGGGCCCTATAAAAACATAAATTTTTCAATAAATTCAAAACTAATTAAAAACATAAATTAAAATAAAAATTGCGAGTCCTAAAAAATATAAAGTGTTTTAACAAACTGAAAACTAAACCAACAGCAAAAATAAAAGAACAAGATTAAAATATATGTAAATTATTTGATAATTCTAAAAGTAGCCAAATACTATCTTCAAAATTATCAACTAAATTTACGTGAATATTTTCTAATTTATAATATTAAATCATATTTGACATATAAAAATAAAAATAATAATAGTTTATTATGATTAGTCATCGAACACTTAATTAAACAATTTAAATAATTAAGTATACATAATATTTTTTTTGTTACAAAAATATATATATGAATTAGTTTTATCTCTTAATCTCTAAACGAGAGGTTACACATGCAATGCACACAATCTACATTCTCACACAAATTTTTGTTTTGATATTTATGAGAAATTTAAGAATAATTATTAGGATTTATAATTTTTTAAATAATCAAAAACTTGTATAAGAGCATCTTACATGCTAGGTCAAAATATGTAATTAAGATTGGTGAATATCCATATCCAAATTCAAATTCATTGGTACATTTGTAATTTTGTTGGTGTTTCAATTATTTTTGGAAACCAATGTTGACCAATCTTATGAATTTTGACCCGTAATGCTCGAGAAACAAAGTTTTCACTTCAACTTCAATGTACATCCCCTTTTTAAATTAAAATTTAATTTCTTGGGTGGATCTTCAACATAAATCCATATGATATGTATGTATCACAATAAATATTGTATCATCTCATGAGTTAGAGGCTTTGACATCACAAAAAAAGGGAAATTGTTGGGAAAAATATTATGTTTTGATTGATGTCAAAACAAATCTCTTTCTAAGTACCAAAAATGCAGCAAGATGGGGGGAGTTCTAGCTATAGCTGAGAGTAAGAAGACGAGGGATCCAACTAAGCTTATCCAGAACATTAGAGAAGGTCAGGAAAGGAGAACCGTCGTAGCTGATCAAGAAGACTTGACCTTTAGAAAGAATGGAGGAGTACCGACAGAGCAACAATGAAGCTATTCCCGAATAAGACCTAAACCAGTGGAAAATATCAGATAAAGAAAATCAGCGAAGTTGAATAAGTGCGAATACAGAAGACTGATCACCTGCTCTACTATTCATAAAAGTAACCAACGTTCAAAAAAGAATCAGAAGATCGGACATGTTTCTATTTTTGGAAAGAAATATCCAACGTTTAGAAGTCAAAGCTTGAAGACAAAGGTGTGAATACAAAAGGACTAATGAAGTGACTAATGACAGAGTGCTTCCTGAAGTGACTAATGATAGAATGTCAGATCAAGGATAAATGGACGACTCCCGAAATACAAGAATTCAAAATATTCATCCAACGGATAACTTGAAGTCTCCTCCTATAAAAGGAAAACTTCACACACATTTGTGGAGTAATGAATGAATAAATGAACATATAGAAAAATGAGCAAGCCCTCAAGCATTGAAGCATTCTAGCATTAATCCAAATTTCTTAATCTGATAAGTCCTACCTTTCTGCCGAGAGTTTATTTAACACCTCTGTATAATCTTGGGAGATTTTAAACACTATCTTAACTGCAATAACACCTTATCCTATCAAAGAGAAATTGTGAGTTGAGAAGTTCTTTTTTTTTTAGGAAAGAGTTGAGAGGTTGTTGAAGCTTGAAATAGAATGAAATATCTCCAAGAATAAAAATTGTGAGTTGATAATTTTTTTTTGAACAAAGAGTTGAGAGGTTGTTGACAGATCTCCAGTAATATCAGTCGAATATGAGTATCAGAAGTGTGAGTTGTCCTTAGAGTTTATTTACCATGAGTTTTAGATTGTAAATTGTAGAATTCTAAAATCATGGTGTGGACAACTGAGGGAATTTGCAATACGTTCCGAGTTGTAAATTGTAGAACTCCGAAAGTATAGTGAATTCTCCTTCACCCATGGATAAAGAGAGGATGTGGGATCCATTTTCGAACCTCTATAATTCAGAGCTGTTACTACTTTAATTATTTGTCTCTTTATTATGTTCTTGCTCATTATATGTGTTTATCGTGTTTGCATTTCTTCTCTGAAATTTACTAACCTGTCTCATGTCTCATGACCAGCTGAGCTTTTGTTATCTTCCATCTACGCTGGTATCTGATCTGCGTTAACCCCAGGTCAGTTGAGGCCTTTGGGCCCCTTATTTCTCAAAAGTTTGGTTAAGTATTTCTGGGCGGGATTGTTTATTAACCCCCTCTAAATACTTCTGATCAACTGTGTCTGAGACCATCAATACACACATATGTACTATTATAAAATAGTCTATTATACTTTTTAATTTAAGGTTAATAATGTAATTTAACACATAATATTTATATAATAATTTTATTTTTTTAAAAATAATAATGTAATCTAATATATTGTATTCAAATTATAATATCCTTAGGTATAGTTTCATCTACATATTAATTTCCAACGAGAAACCCAAAAAATCATATATTTATTATTTTTAAATTAACCAATCAACTATTCATTGCCAAAATGATTTGATATTATCTTCCAATACTATATATTAATTGGAGGTGTAGATATATCACATTTCAAAGAAATTAAAATAATCTTAGTTGCAAATACAATACAACTTTTAGAATATTACAATAAAGTGAATAAAATTCACATTCTAAACAATTTTGACATTCTACTTCAATAGTAGTATAGTACTATTTTAATTTTTCATAGTTTCATTGATACTTTTGGAAATTTATGGAATGATTTTTTTATTTTTTTACAATAAATGATATAATATGATTTGTTTTTCACTGTATGTTTAATTCATAGTAATATAACTATAAATTAAACTCTTCCTTAGAAAGCATATCTATACATGTCCACAAAATAAGGTAAACAATTTATTGCGTCAAGTAAATATCAATTATTTCTACGATATGTGTTGTACTAATTTTGAAATTGTAGCCATAATTTTTGGCGCATTGTTAGTGTATAAATGAAATGCAATCGTTGTTGTGTGTCCAAATAATTAATATTATTTTCAAATGCTTCTAAATATTTTGTTGGAGTTAATAATTAATGTTTAATAATATTATATTATAACTTATATAAAGTAGACAAAGTTAAACAATGAGAAATGTGTCATAAATATTTTATACAGGAGAATTGCTCAAGCAAATCAAGTTAATAATAATATATAAAATACTTATTCTTTATTGAAAATTAAAAATTTATTAATTCATAATAATATGAAATTAATATAATGTTATATCCTTATAAATTAAAAATCTAACTACAAATAACAATTTTATGTATATTCATTTATACATGTATAATAATAATATAGCACGCAAAAGATGATAAATAAAATGAATGCATATGGTCAAACTTAATGTCTATTTTTTTAATTACTACATAATGACGATTTTGAGATGTATTTTTGCCTCAAATTAAAAAAAAATATCCATCTCTTTGATTTTATTTTTTTAAGCAATATTAATTATAATTTTTCTATAATGTATATAATGCATACAAATATGTAATATGTGCATAAAAATATACTTACGACATTAAATTTTTTAATAGATGCTTAAAATATCAATATTATATTCATATATTCATCGATACATGTATAAATAGTAAATAATACACAAAGAAAGATAAATAAAATGAATACATATAGTCAATCTTTAAAACTATAATTAAAATTAAATAATTTAACTATTATATTATAAAAATAAAGTATAATTTAAAGAAGTAAGAAAAAATGTGAACCCCGGGACCGGAGCATGAAGCGATTGTCGGTGCAAGGGACGGACAAAGAACGACTCTTATTAGACTTCCAAGCGAAGGGGCACATGAACGAACCGAATCCACACGAAAAAGAGGGATTCTGAGGCTATATAGAAATGAGACTATAGAGTCGAGGAGAGCTTAAAAGATTTGATAGTTGCTACTCATACCACAAGCGTCTTTTTTTCTGGCGCTTATTCCACCAGAACTCCAAAGTTAAGCGTGTTTGACCTAGGACAATGGTAGGATGGGTGACCCCTTGTGAAGTTTAGCATGCTGGAAAGATTCGTGTTGGTTTGTGGGGACAGCCGTGAGTCCGGTAGCCGGGTCGGTTCAAAAAATAAATTAAATAAATGAAGTAAAAAATCATATTAATCTTTTAATATAATTCCAAATAAAAAATAATAATTAGGTGATGTAATTATATTTAAAATTAAAAAAAAAATTATACAAATTATTAATCTAATTATTTAATTTAGGAATAAAAAAATTAATTAAACATAACTATTAGTGTGTGTGTGTGTGTGGGCGTGTGTAAATATTTACATAATTCTACATTTGTACACTTGGTTCAGTGCATATAAACGTCGCTAATTTAATTACATCGTTAATTATGTCGTTAAAATGAGCAATAATGACCTTTTTAAAGACGGATCAAGTCATTAAAATGCGTTTTTTTGTTGTGCAAGTGATAAAATTTGAAATCTACTAAATTACGTATCCCCTAATTCTAAAAGAAAATTACTAAATAATTTTATGAGTAATTGCATATTATATTTAAGTAGGTTTTATTTGTGATGCGCTATTTAATTTCTACTTCTATAAGTATGTAACTCACAAAATTAAAGCAATAACAAAGTGAAAAATGAAATAATCGTACTTGCCATTAACATAAATTAAACTTGATCAATGTTGAAATTATATAATCAAGTTCATGTGTTTGACAGAAACTGCTTAAAAGTGTTCTAGATAGAAATAAGAACAAATAAATAAAAAGCAGTAAAAATATATGAGATTAATAACTCAGTTCGGTTATCAACCTACTCTGGGGGAACTTAGCCCAAACTTAAATATCCGTTCAACTTAAATACTCTGGGAGGCAAGCGGTGGTACCCACCGGAGAATGGGGTGTTTCGTCTCGACGTGGATGCTGCAGTGAACAATAATACACAACTCTCTGGTGTAGGAGCTGTGGTCCGTGATTGCAAAGGCAAGATTAGAGCAGCTCCAGCTAAAAGCACCTTTTGGCCAAGTTCAGTAGTGGAGGCAGAGATTAATGCGGTGTTGTATGGAGTGGGACTATGTCTGCAGGAAGGTTTGGTTCCTTTTGTTGTCTATTCAGATTCCATTCTCGCGGTGCGTCTCCTGTGTGGCGGCGATATCGATGAGAATTATGTGCAACATGAGTTACCGGTGTTGGAGGAAGTGATTAAGAAGGGCTTTGTGCTTGAGTTTCGGCATATGTACTGAGAAGCCAATTTCGTGGCACATAAGTTAGCAAGATTTGGAGCAAATTGTAATGATTTTGTAATTTGGAACTCTTCTTTTCCTCTTTGGTTAAGGGAGATGGTTGAATGAGAATTTCTCCTTTCATTTTCAAAAAACAAAAAAATATTCGTTCACTACTCCTTCGTGAAGACTATTTAGGATATTTATACATATAGGAATTCCTCATTATGTCATCTTTTCTTACAAGATGAACTCTTTGGTAAATGAAAGTTGTGAGATCCCCTCACAATCGTGAATACTAACCTTCCCTAGCTACTTACGACTTCACTTGCACTCTATTCCGATTTCAAGAACAAAACACATCAAACAACCCTTAAGTGTTTGTCTCGCGAAAACACTCAATGCTAGACTATCACGTTGAATAGATTAAGGAACAACCAAAATAATCAAGTGCCTCTGGATGACACTAACAAATGTGTTACAATTAAGGAAAAGACAAAGTGAATTAAAATTTAAAGAATCAGACTATCCATTAATATGAATAAAACTTCATCAATGTTTTTAATTGGGAGGGTCATATCACTCAATTATAATATATTTAGTAGAATTCCAACATTGATAATTGTTAATTACCAAGATCTATTTTGACAGATAAAACACTCTACATAAAAACTATAACCAAATTAAGATCGGCCACATAAATAGAATAAACTAATAAGACAATTGATTTTTAAAATATTTTCCAAAAAATCTTCTTTCTTTTTTCTTTCAATGTTGAAGATGATAATTAAAATATTATATATTGGAAAACTTGTAAATTTTATAACTAAAGAAATAATTAAAAAGGGACATACTATACCATGTTCTAAAGAGTGAAAAATATTAAGAACATGTGCAACGCACGTTGTCACTGCTAGTATATATAAGGAGTGGATAAATACACTTTTTTTTGGTATAGGAACTAAGAACTCAGCTTATACCATCCAGTTAGATGATGTAATGAATGAGATTTAATGTCAAAATCAAGACAAAAAAGGAGGCATAGGTATAGTTGTACAATCCTTATAAAAAAGCTGATGTGATTTTTTTTTTTTTTAAAAAATTAAAAATTTTAAACAATCATATCTCACTCGTTTCTAATCGGTTTAACACAAATAATATATATTAAAGCTCTTTTCATGTTCTTTAGTTCAAGATCAGTAATGGATATATTTGTTCAAATAAATATAGACGAAAAATACAAAATATACATTTTTACTCATGTCCAGCACGAAATGCTTTCATTAGCTCTTAATAATGGTTCGTCAGCATTATATAAAGTATGCTAACGAAGAATTCGTTATATGCTAACATACTGTATTCATTATGCTAATGAAAAATTATCATAATGTTAACATAGTACACGTCTTTATATTGTTATTATAATTTATTATATTTTAATTAGAGCTTATAGTTATTTTTTATTTAATTTTTATGTTTTAGTTACTAATTAATTATTATATATTGTTTATTTCATCAAATTAGAGTATATTAATTAAGGCTTTCTTCATCCATTTATGGCTTATACCTTATGCTAACAGTTAATTGTCATATGCTAACATAGTTTATCAACAATGTCAATAAAACAATATCATAATGCTAACGTTATATATTTATATTGCTATTATGATTTATTCATTCATTCAATTAGGGTTTATAATTATTTTTTAGTATTTAATACTATTTCTTTAGATATTGGAGTTTATTGCATCTGGGTTATAGTTTATTCCATCCAATTATGATTTACAAATACTTTTTAGAATTTAATTTTTCTTTAACAATATGAGAAAACTTTCATTAGTATTATAATAATGTTTCGTTAGCATGACGATACTGTTATCAACTACCTAACGTTTTTTATAAACATTACTGAATTATGTTAATATCTCCACCGAGAAAACTTGTCAAATATTATAGAATTGTCACTACCCCTTTTAAGTAAATCTAGACCTTAGATTTTTATTAATTGTGTGGTATAAGATGGGTTCATAATTCTCACACTATGATTAGTTTGCATTCTAATCACCTGCTATATATATATATATATATATATATATATATATATATATTGTTAATAATTGACATTTTAAAAATTATATACCCTAATTATGGTATGATCAACATTAAAAGTTAATTATAATTAAAATATGAAAATAAAATTTTAAAAAATAATTATAAATCCTAATTGAGCGTTTCGAGTACCACAATAGTGTATTCCAAACACCCCCGTAAAGTAGTTACTTACTACCTGAGCCACAACTAGAAGTCTATAACATATGCAGTATATATCACAACTTTGCATATATGATGGTCCCCTAAAATATGATTGAGCATATATGATGGTCCCCTAAAAAAAGGCTAGAAACATCGTTTTTTACTTTTTTAATTTTTTTTTTTGTTTAGATGAAAAGGTATCACGCCATTAAGACAATGTAAATATATTAATCATATCATTTAATAGCGTCATATATTGATGACTCCATTAAAAAAGGTATTTTAAAATGTTCCGCAAAATTTTCTTTACACACCATAATTTTTACTTTACACACCACAAAAATAAAATAATATATTAAATTAAAAAAATATAAAAAAACAAATGATTTTATTTTCATTCCAACATTTGATCAGAAAAAACACTTGGAGATAAATTGTATAGATAGAGTTTTACAAATTTTGAATTTGAGCATATTAGGTTTAAATCAACTATGGATGGTGGAAATGATAAAAAAAAACAAGTAATGTAAATGATTTCCTACTACTTATACCGATTTTCTTTATTTTTTTGTGAGTTCATTGTATTTGGATATTTAAATCGTCGAAATACGTTCAGAAATAACAGTTTGAATGTTGTGAAGGAAGTTCAAAAACATGTTTCCGAATACCTAATAATAGGTTCACAAACAAGTTTATGAACTATAACTTATTTAGGCTCAGAAATATGTTTATGAATCTAAAGTAGTGGACAAACTTGTTTCTGCTTTATGTTCAGAAACATGTTTATGAAACATCTGCTTTATGTTCATAAACATGTTTTTGAACATTCAAAAAATATATCTATGTTGTGTTTTCATTGTTCAAACTATGATGATACCTACATATTTTAACACTTTTTTAGGCATTTACCGAGAGCAGTGTTGATGGCTCAATTAATCTTGAGTTGTAACCTGATTATCAAGATGTATTCCACTCTATGAAATTATTTAATTCTCGTGAAAAGTTGATCAATAGGGTGGGAAAATCTTGTCATAACATTCGTTGAAGAAACAATGTACTTCCTCCGTCCCAATAGCAAGGTCCACTTGTTATTAGGCACGAAGATTAAGGGAAAATGTATTAGTTTAAAGTAGGTGAGGTCCATTTCTTTAAGGAGTATTATAATAAAAAGTAATATAAAGTAAGTGGGGTCCACTTTGATGTTGACATTAATTATTTTCATATTTGGAAGTGAACCTTGCTGTTAGGACAACCAAATAAGGCAAGGTGGACCTTGCTATTGGGACGGAGGGAATAATATTTATATTTGGTTAATTGAACAAATTCATTACATTGTAATAGACTATTTGTATTTGATTACTTGAACAAACTCATTGCGTTGTAATTGACTATTAGTATTTGGTTAAATTATAGTAGATTATTAGTATTTGATTAAAAAAACATATTTCCAATAGGACTAACATGCCCAAAATAAACCGTCGTAATATCTAATAACATAATAAAAGACATCATAATGTCATCTAAAAATGCACACTGGACTACGCCTAGAGAGATAAATACTCGAATGCTTCTTTCACTTAATGCATTACATGGTCTATTGAAAACGTCTCATCTCGAGCTCTTCATTGTGCGACCCCTGATTGTAGATAATCAACCGCAACTTGATAGCCATCCAATGGGAAAGAAGTATGATGATGAATGTCATGGGCATGTGCGAGAGCATGTGCTGGACCACCATTTGTAAGTTCAAAAACATGTTTATGAATTTCGTTCAAACACATGTTTATGAATCTCGTTCAAAATATGTTTCTGAACCACCTTATGTAAGTTCAAAAATATGTCTATGAATCGCGTTCAAAAATATCTTTTTGAACCACCCAGGCCGGTTCAAAAACATGTTTTTGAATCACATTATTCATATTCAAAAACTTGTTTATGATCCACCTAAAACAACAAATGCTACTGCAACTATGAAATTCAAATAGAAGCACTAGTCGCATATTCAAAAACATTCTAGTGAACCACAACATTCATATTCAAGAACTTGTTTATGAACCTACAACGCACAATTCAAAAAGAACAGGTCGATGCAATAATCTGGAGGACAAACATGGAGATTACGATTCAAACTAATTCACCATAAAATTCATTATATATAATCTTTGAAACATATTATAGAATTTAAACTAACAAATTGAAACAATTCACATAAAATCGGAAATTTACATAAAAACCTAAATAACATGAAGAGAATGAAAATATTTTTAAACTTGTTCCATGGGCTCAGGGCTCAATAGCTCACGGGTTTCTCGAGTATTCGAAGATTGAAGTTCGATCTTTCTTGATTCGCTTCGATTTTGATTAATCTTTCTTCACGTTCAATCTTTTATCTGCGTGCCTCTCACGGTTTTTTCAACAATGGAAGAGTTTGGTTATTTGGGGATATATTTCCTTTTTCTTTAAAATTCAAGTTAAATTCTAAAAAAATTAATTTTTTAAGTTGAAGAGTATAATGGTCTTTTTGTGTGGTGTGTAAAGTAAAAATGAAAAAAAATAATAATTTTTGTGGTATAAAAAGTAAATGTGGTGTGTAAAGAAAATTTTGTAGGAAATTTAGAAACACCCTAAAAAAGAGCTCGTCTTTATGTTCAAAATTAACGTTTTGAAGTTAGCTAGGGAAGTTCAAAATAAAAAAAAATAATCATCAAATTTATCTTATATCAAGTCACACCAGCATAAGTTGATCATTGATCATTTAAGATTATTGGTGAGCGGTGGGTAGTTTGCATCTGAACTTATGCTCATGAACAGTCATAATTTAATGAGAGTGATCGTTGATATGACTCCCCCCCCCCAAACAAAAGTGACATGTGTGTGTCAAGCTTTCAAGATGAGATTCATGTGACAACATTCGTATATTACACTCTCTTGCATGTACAGTACTTTTCTATTATCTAGTTCCCACCCCCCCCCCCCCCCCCCCTCTTTCAATTTTTATTTTTTGTACTTTAGTATAATTTTTCATTTATTAATTAGAATTCATTTTATTCAATTAAGATTTATTAAAAAATATCATAATTGATTATTAATGGAATGTTTACTTTTGTTTTCATTTTCAATTTTCAGTGTATTATTGGTTTTTGTAAAGTTTTAAATTTATAGGTTTTGAAAATTGAAATATGTTTGTTTATTGTTTTTCACTTTGTATTTGTGATTTATATAAATTAAATATTTTTGTGGTAATATACGAATATTTAAGAGGTGGGTCTCAGTGAAATGACATAGTATATAATTTTGAGTAAAAAAAGTAACAAATATATTTCCAGTGTTTTTGCAGAGTAAAAAATTTGAAAATTGGTGTTAGAAATTAAAAACAAACATTGCCTAAGTTTCTTAATTTTAAATGGTGGAATAATTCAAGGCCTTTTTTTTTTTTTCAAGGATAATCCGCATCCGCTACCGAGGTGCATACTGGGTTAACCCCATCCCTGTGTTACTCTACTCTGCGCACTAGGTAAACTCCCAACCGTGCACTGGGTTAACCCCATCCCTGTGTAGTAGCCTGCTCTGCGCACTAGGTAAACTCCCAACCCCTGTGTAATAGCGGTGTTGCTGGTGGAATTCAAATTTAAAATCTTTGACCTTAAGATAACACCACTCTACCACTAGTCCATCCCAGGAGACATTCAAGTAATTTATTCATCTCTTTTTTTAATGCGTCAAGACGCATATCATCTAAACTAAATTATTATTTTTATCATATCCAAAACTGTATCTACTAAAACATATATGAACTACCACCAAATTACCAATCCTAAAAAATAACCAAGTCGTAAATTGAAATATTTAGTGCCAGAAAATAAAGAGAAACGAAGCCTCAGACTCCAATGTATTGGTAGTGCAGTTATAAAATTCTGCAGAAACAAGAGACATATTATAGAAGCCGAGTGGGACTATGAACAGCAATTACATCTCAGTTATATAATCAAATGAATGAAACTACCCCCCTCCTTTTCCCCCCACCCTCCTTTCCCCCCCCCCCCCCTATTTTACACATTTCATGTAAATTAAGAGTTCTATGTTACAACCCAAAATTGTGGTGATGTGATTCTAGAGCTACAGTTGCACTCTCAATATAGCAAGGGATACATTAGCTTCGTGCCGTATGATCAACTGCATAGCTCTAAGCCGAGTCTTGTGCACGCTGGAGCTGTACCTTGAATAAATCTCAATGACGTCTTGCAAGTAGACCATGGACCACCCCAACCTTCAAGCCACGCCCGTATTCTTGAGAAGCATGCCACCCCACCAGCCCATGCTCATCTGTACAGATACGGGCAAGGAATAGACCCCGCTAGGACTGCAACGGGAGGTCCAGGTGGATGTTGATGACAACATGACAGACCTTAGGATCACAGTTGGCCAACAATCAGTAAGGGACCACATAAGGCAGAGCACAAACATCTGCTGATTCTATATGTAGAGCTTCTGACCATACATGCTGGCCCTCCTTGTCCCCGACCGATTCCACCTTATGTTTACCCGCAGGACCTTCGTTGCAAAACAGCCAGTCTTGGTCGTCAAGTTCAGACCAGTCCTCCTCCTTGGGTACTGTTAGTACCTCGACCAGGCACTTGGAATCACGATGGGGAGGCCTTCTTGATGCTTCAGCCATTAGGTCCTCAATCTCCGGCACCTTCATTGCTCTGTTCACAGGATGGGAACCATGACTTCTTGATGCTTCAGCGATTAGATTATCATTCTTCGGCACCTTCAATACCTTGTTCAGAGAATGGGAATCGTGATGAGGTACCTTAGAAGCATCAGCAATCTGGTTGCTGACCACAGTTGCTGACCACAGTTTTGGCTTTGGTGGTGACGGTTTATGGGCTTCAGTTAAGCCGTTCATCAACCTCTCCCTGTTATCCACTCTAATACTGTTAGGAACAACATGTTTATCATAAGGGGATTTTGTGGGAGTCTGGAAAGGGTCAAGTATCCTTCCATTCTCTATCAACTGGTGTGGAGCAGGCCTTTGCATTTTATTTGGCCTGATTTCACTCTCTGTAAACAAGCAACACTGGTCAGCCCAGTAGAAAAGGTTAACTTAAACATATACAAACACCATATCAACTTCAATAGAAAGTTACACAGATGTTTCGAGAGATCTAGTGAAAAAAGCTTTTAGAGAATGTGGGACCAGGCACACCAAAACAAAGACTACACAAAGCTATCCTTCAAATAATAGAAACTAGCATGCACTTTCCTATTTTGGGGGAATATTTAAGTTTGTCCTGCAGTTACCATTGATCGAGAGAACTCACCATGGAGGAAACCATTTGTACACTCATCTTTTCTTTTCCTGATATTTCCTTCAATGGCAGCATTACTGTTGGTTTCCTTCAACAAATCCGTGCTTCGTTTACCAGTAAAGCCACCAGGCTCATTACTCCGATCATCTTTAAACTGGTTCTGATTGCTATTCTTATTTTCATTTTTTATCTTTGCATTCTCATCTCTTTTCTTCTTATCCTTGTCCTTCTCCTTTGCCTGGCTTTCTTTAACCCTATCTTTCTGCTTGCCCCCCTGCTTAATAACACCTGTTTCCTTATATTTCTCCCTGTCTTCCCACCTCCTCCCATTTTGTTCATCCACTGGTTTGGGGACCCCTTCAATTTTAGCTTTGGTAATTGGCATAAGGTTCTGCACCATTTTACTTCCACAAAAATCATTTTTTAATCCTTGAGGATCGATTTTTCTATCAATTTTCTTGTTCTTGTTATCTACCATTCCCTCTACCAGCAGTCCTGAAGAATTTCTGATGGCAACTCTTGATACCATCTCTTGATCCTTATTGCCCAAGACAGCAACTCTCTCAGCCAACTGGCTCCCCACACTCCTCTGGTCATCCTTGATCCTCCTGTCGAGTTCCTGAACAAATTTTGATTCCTCATTCAACTGGGAGGGTAAGCAGCTTTGTGAAGGCTTCCCACCATTTTGACCCGAAAACAGGGTAGAAATTTTCCCTTCATTCACAAAACCACTTCTATCCTTGCTGTGTACTTTTGGCTGAAGCTTCCCTCCACTTTTATCCTCAAGCTTCCCAGCAACTGTTGACTCTTCGGATATGCTGCTTTTGTCCTTGTCTTTGCCACGATCCTCCTTATCCTTCTTTTTATCCTTGTGCTTTTCCTTCTTGTCCTTGCTTTTTTCTTTTCGGTCTTTCTTGTCCTTGTGTTTCTCATCACTTCCATCTTTCTCCTTCTTTTCTTTATCTTTCTTTCTTTCCTTATCCTTTTTCTCCTTTTTGTGCTTTTTCTCTTTGATCTTCGCCTGAAAACACAAGAATCTTAAACATATTCCATCCAGAGACAATGCAAAAACATAGTTGACCTAATACAGACTTCCATTATTAGACAGATCAAACTGCTTACAAATCTATATTTAGTGAAGTGATTGGGATTATAGCAAGTTGTACACATCAATCAATTGTTTCAATAATTGCCCAAGTACATGTTCCAATTTCTCATTCACCATAATCAAGATCTCCCAAATCAAGAAACTTTTAACAAAGACTGAAAAGCTGAAAAGATTACAGTAAAAAACAGCTGTTAAAAGCACAAAAAAGACTAAATAAAGACAATGTGCTATTTTCCTTAAGACCACAAACGCAAACAACCCAGCTGGAACCTTCTGATCAAACCAATAACTCATCAGAATGGAAGCAGAAGATGAATAATACCAGAGACAATCTTTGAACAACCAAATAGACCCCAGATTTTCTTTCACCAGATGCAAACAGATCTCCAAATAAACACTATCATAGAAAACACAGATAATTAATCGTATTGAAAGCAGCTGATGAAATAATACAAGCACAATTTTTTTCTAATAAGGTAACTTTTTGGAGCAAAGAGCATCAACAGAGCAAATCTCATTAATGGCAGCTCAAAGCAGTTCTCATGCTACAAGAAATATACATATGGGGTGGTTATATTTGAAGTCACTTTAGGTATTGTCAGACAAATGCATTAGGGGTTTATACTAAAAAGAGAAGGAAGATAACACAAACTACTTTTGAGAAGATTACATTTTGCCATATGTATCGGACATTTTATACCATACATATCATGTTATGTAGAGTATTTTTCGGTGTCTCATCAAACTTCTAAATAATTCCGTGTACTTTTTGGGCTAAGGATTATGTCTTTAGGTGAAGTCTGACAAGCACCATGGCAGCTAGTCTATAAAATGAAATAGACATAAATGTTCGATAATATATATTTACATTAACTATGACAGGAAGATGTACAGAAGTATAACCTGTTGATATAGTGTTAAGAATTTGTACAACAACTATATACAAAATTACATTACTGTTGGACATAATATGCACACTTGCAAGGTCTGGAAGATGTACACATGTATATTTGTAAAAAAAATTACAAATTATTCAAATGCATATGAACAATTAAAGAAAGACTATAGATGGATAATGTTTGGATCAATAAATATTTAAACACGTAGGGGAGTAAATAATTAATGAGTCACTGCATGTAATCTTGGACATCATTAACAGAGGAGTCAATTCTATGAATCACAAGCCTACTCATGTAATTTAAGACAATGCTTAAAACTCAGTAGAATGACTTAATATTAGATCATGCTTTAGGGGTGAAATTTCTGCAGATGGTAAGTCCCTTTCATAAATGGTCTGATAGTTGACCTCAACAGTAAAACTGTTTTCAAAGAAAAAGAAACCTCTAGATAATCATGAAAAGGGGTTCAGCACTGTATATATAGTACAGAAAGGAAACAATTAATTCTACCAAAAATTATACAGAAAAGATTCTCACTCAGCAGAATCATCTCTTTGACATCTCTGTGATATGAACAGATGAAATGAGTTGAAATACAACACAGAAAGCAACACACTTAAAGCAACTTCCATGCTTATCTTCACATACATTGTATCCTGAGGTTATAAAATACACAAAGGCAAAAGCGAAGAGATTTTTAAGGTTGTATATATAGGTAATGGATGTAACTTATCTCAGTTCAACAAGAGAATTTAACTCACCATGACATGAAAGACAAACCATTTATACCACCTCTAAATTAGAAGACATATTAACAAGTTTTCAAGTAGACATTCAGGATCAATAACTGAGTATTAGAGGTTTTTGAAAGATGAAAATTCTAATGATAATTAATCTCGAAAACAACTTCTCTGTGTTCAATACACTTAACCGTATAATGTTACTCTCTTTCCATAAGCACTTCTACCATTACTTGATAGTCTTCCTAATTCATCTTTTACTTTGGCTCTATAGTTGAAGTTCGGGTTTCCAGTGAGAGAGTTGCTATGAACAAAACAATGCTTTTTTAACATACGACAACAAACTAATGTCTGGAGCATGATCGTAGAATTCATGAAAATTATGAAATCAGCATTGGATGGACTCTAGTTAGGTTCTTTACACAAAAGAAAGGCATTTCTAAAGCTTATCAAAATAAAATACAGTGTACAATCTAAAACTTTGTCATACCCCCTCAGAGGAGAAAGGTTCTCACTTTGTTAAAAGGGACCACATTCCTGGACTAACATTTCCTAATAAGTAATAACAATATAAAAGCATAACATAACCACCCACATCCACCAAAAGAATGTAACATTCTAATATACAGTTCTTTACAGATTAATTAATCGCAAAATATTCTGAAGAGCAGATCAATGAAGCAGGAAGATATCCACTTTGCCCTGAAATGAACAGGGCTAACTTGAGCTAACTTGAAAGATAACCTGAACTAGAAAGTTTGAGTTTAAAGCACAAGAATAACTGCCCCTGAATTATATGCAACTATTTAATGAAGCAACATGGAATAATCCTACTCAGAAAATGTCAGATGTTCAATCACATTTTCCCATATTCAGCGTTCACCATTCCATATTATATGCACAGTTTCGCCTTAAAAGAAATATGTATCACAATATTACAGAGTCAACAACATCCCTCCCGAAGCTTAATGTCAATGTGCTCCTGTTAGAACTAGGAAAGTTCTTGATTGCAAAAAGTTTTTTTCCAAAGCAAAACAGATGACAACTATCAGCTCTTTCATGATTGTTCATGAGCATCTTTAACTACTGAGACCACAAAAAATTTTGGGAAAATTACTAGCAAAGAACCAATCCATTTCATGGTTCAAAGTTCACCGGCACACTAGAGGACTTCGCACTACCCCTGTCCGTGAGGCCTAAGCCTCAGTCAATTTGACGCTTTAACAAAACAAAATAAATGTCAAGGGCCAAAAATTTGTGCAGAGGGTAACAAAACAAAATTACAATGTTTAGAGGCTTGGTACAACACAATATATGTCAAGGGCCAAAACTTTGGTTAGGCCATTGATGAACGACCATCTACTTATCTTGTTTAACCCAAAGGGGCGTGTGGATTGTGTTAAACCCAATTTCACAATGTAGCAACACTTATAAAGGCGGGCCCTAAGAGCTAATTCTTTGCTATGTTAATGAATAAATAGGTAGTCAGCTACATGCTTAAACATCTCAAGCTCAATAAAAAGCTTCTAAAATGCTCTATTGAAACAGTATATCTACTTAATATTATTAACTAGAGCATCTATTGAAACCTTAATTCCTTTTAACTGATTATCTTTAAGTAAAATTACCGGTTCCTAGGGGTTTTTATTGTCTGAGCATTATGTCTGGGAAACTTTAATTTTTGTACTAATTGATCGAGGAAGTCTAGTTGAATTTATTAAAAGAATAGACAGTGAGAAACTCAAGACAGACTGCAAACTTTTTATCATCTAGAATTTCATATAAGTTTTTCTTGCTTCATTTTTAAGTCTTCTATCACTTCTTAGGATCGCCTATGTTTCCTACTCGATGACCGCTGTGTTTGGTTACCAGCATCAAACTATTAGCCTGAAGGCCTCACTTTAAGACATATGTAATATTCTCTACAATAAGCACTAAATTTGGCTAGTATGTTTAACAATTGGATTTTCTTATTGCAAAAGGTTCAGAATTGCATGCATCCAATGCAATCTCATATAACTCCAATTTCATTAGCAAGCTCATGGAGAAGCTTATATTCCATGGATTTAGGTGGTGTATTAGCAAAAGAGGGGAGTATTGTACTAGAATTTTGTTGGTCTATTCCATTGGAACAAAACCACAGGATTTTACAGATGTTTCAGAACCCTTGGAGGAAGTATGGGATGCGTTGGAGGTTGAAATATTAGTGTGGACTTCCAAGATTGGAGAGTCCAGTGACTTCTTTTTCAATCACACCCTTAGAGATCAGAGCTTTGTGATTTATTCAAAAAAATTAGCCTATGATGCAAACGTGAGGACAACTCATCCCGCATCTGTACTGGAGCTTTTTTGTTATATTCTCATTAAAATATATAAATAAATTGTAGCAAGTTGAAGCCATTGAATATAATAAATCCATTCGTATATAATACTACATCAGCAATTCCAATCACCAGTTTCCTGTGCTCAAGAGACTATCATCTTTAACACACTGAAATTTAGGCCAATGTTCTTTATCTACTGAGGAAAGTGACAGCTGTAAGGTTTGGAATAATATCATACCAATCCAGGTTCCTACTTTCTTATCTACCTTTTTCTACTTGTTTGAGAGAACCCCTTCCACATAAAAAATAAAAATAAAAATAAAAATAAAATAAAAGGTCACTCAATCAACTGCCTCTTCAACCAGCTCTTTATCTCAAAACAGATTATTGCTCGTAATATCAAGATGTTTCTACAAACAAACATTCAAGTCAAAATAATTAACAGGCTAAACTAAACACAGGACACAAACATCTCAATCTGAAGCATTATCAAAGAGTACTGTGTAATTCCCTATTGCTTGACTGATGTGCCAAACCTAAAAAATATTTGCCTTGTACACAAAGCAAGTTAAAAAGGAAAATGAAATCCAACAAGCACTGCTAGGTATGCTAATCAAACATCAAACTATAGCCGCAAACATAACATCAAACAACAGCTCAAAAAAGCACAACCCATCACAGTTATCCTTTAAATTTTCAGGACAATTGATTCTTAAGTGATCAAGAAGAAACAGCACGAAATTTTCACTTCCGCATCTTCCTCAAAAGAGCACACTGATCTTAGTTACAGAAAGCTTAACAATATTCAAAACACAGGGCCACGTGATCAATCCTTTCACCTTAACCCACATATACACGGCACTGCTTTATTATGTAGGATATCAATATGTTTCACATTCAACTCAAACATAAAATGCACATCTTACGAAACTAGTCATAGAGGAGTAAAACCACAATCTGCCTACTTATCACTAATCAAAGTAGAAAAAGAGTATTACATTTCATTTCTTCTACACCCAAACAAAGCAGAAATTAACTAGTTATCACTAATCAGAGTAAAACAGAACACTCCAAATTCATTATTGCTACATTCACAAATATTTCCGAATGGTGAAGCATCAAGAACTAAAAGTATTACAAAAATAAAACGGCTTGGGGGAAGGAGGATCGAACAAACCTCTTTCAATATGTCCAATTCGTCGGGTCTGTGTTTTCTTTCATATCCTGGTGGTGGAAATGGAAAGCAGCGAGACATTGCACACTTGTCCCGTAGAAATGAAAAAACTACAATCAAGAAAACAATGTTCTTGGGTTACTTCTCTTGAATAGCAGAGTTCCAATACCGGAACAGACCAGCGATTAAATCTCTGTCCATGCACCATGACCCCACATTGACTTCCAGCTTCAGTACTCCACCATATAGCTCTGCATATACTGATTCTTATACCCTAATCACCCTTCTGCTAGCTCAGGCTTTACACCAAAATCCACAAAACCAAACAGTTGGCCTCCAACTTCAACTCAATAAATTCTTTAACACAAACATACAACAAATTTTGTGAAGACCAAAATATCCAAATTCAACTGCAATAGCAGGCGGGGTATATTTACTGAGTACAGTTGGCAGCAAATCAGGATACCAATTGCTGATATCTATAGCTCTGGCAGTTATAACTTCTGCATATACACTATGTTAATCCGAAAGGCTTCTTGAGAAAGGAATATTGCTTCCTGATTGACGATCTTATGACAGGTCTACTAGGCGAATGACACTTGATGATCATCACCTTCACCTCGTCGACCTTATCATCAAAATTCAATCCCAAAATCATTCCTCAGTTCAATAAAAGAAAAACAAAAAGCCCACTAATTCATAAGAGTTCCATAAATTCTGATTATTCCGGTGTCTTATTAATTATATTTTGTATGAACAATCCTCTTCCATATCCTTTGGAAAAACAACTTTGGCACAGTTACAATGCTTACACTCAACAACGAGGCTTCATAAGCTCCTTATGATCAAAGCCAACTGCCATCAGTTTTGGAATCTACTAAGTCGATTTGGCCTCGCAAGTGCCCCAAGACCTCAGGATTTGCAACTGAATCCCCAAGTTTCAAATTTGCCAATCAAAACCCTAATTCCAACTGCAAATCCGCCTCCTTAGCAAGCTGATCAGATTTGAAAACCCTAGATAAAATCCATCAAAAGCAAAACCAATCACGCAAGTACCGAAAACCCTAAATTCGAAAGAGTAAAAAAGCAAATTTTCCGATTCAACTAATCAAAGTGGATTTTTGGTTCCATCGCGGAAAAGAAAAGAAGAAGAAAAAAAACAAAGCCCAAAATTCAGCACTTTCCAGCAAAGCGATAAAAAGATCAAATTTCCTTTAGAATGAAGAATCGGATCAAGAAATTATTCTAATGTTCCAACCAAAAAAAAAAAAAAAAAACCTTTAAAAATGTCCAAAACCAAAAATAAATATAAAAACAATTTTCAACAGAACTCAGTTCAATTGAAAACCTCTCGAGTTTAATATCAAAATTATCGCATCTAATTCAACTATAATTCATATTATTACCTCGCCCGCTACGAGCATTTGTAGAAAGGGACAAGATCCCACTTTTATTCCACCCCCTTTTTATAATTTAAGGAAAAACAGTATCAAAGAAGCAATAAATATCCTCTTCACTCGGTGAATAATTAGGGCCAAACAGCGATATATACGTTGTACAGGTTTATGCTCGCTCAGTGGGTGTGCTGCGTGTGGAAGGAAAAAAAATGGGAAAGACAGGAGGGGTTTATTTTGGTGTTAGGGAATGCAACGCGAAATGGGAAAAAATCAGGAAAGGAAAAACAAATGCCAAACCATACTTATTAGTAGTACTGATTTTAGAGAGAGAGAGAGAGAGAGAGAGAGGAGGGTATATATATGTTTGTACGTGTATGTATTCATGTATGGGACGAGGCCCGCGCTCACAATCCATCTGTTGAAGGGAATGAACCTAAATTTCTCTTAAGAAAGCAAGCAATAAATGGGTGCCAAAATTATTACCTTTTACAGTTTACTTTTACATTTTTACACTTGTATATTTCTAAAAATGTAATTATGAAGGGATTAAATGATTGCCCTAGTCAATGGTTTCACTGCTTCAAAAGTTCATTATACTTTTGTTGTCTCAAATATAATCTTTTTATTTTTCATTTGGGGGGGGGGGGGGGGGGGGTTTCCACTTATGGGGACTGAATTTAGCCATTCATGATGGCACTTGAGAAATATTTGACTTATATATGTATATATATGTATTGTTTTAATAACACAAATACAAGGCACCAAATGTGTATGTTTTGAAAGGCAACTAGAATAACTCCCATGTATCATAAAATATGTATAATTATTCTTTTGTACTTGAACTTATAAATATAAAAGAATCACAATGTATTATGTAGTTAAAGAATATAAACATTATCTATTAAATAGCATAAAAAATGAAATATTTGTTAGGAAAAGTAATGCATTTGATATGGTCTTGACAAACTTTAGAATTGGAACTTCCACAAGAAATGAAAAATATGAATTACAAATGAATGGAAATAAAAACAAAATACAAAATGTAACGTAAACTGGACTATTTCTGTGTTTCTGGATTCGTTGTGAACAATTTTAGGAACTGTAACATCCAAACTCGTCTTGAATAGTTTTGGATTCATCATCAATGAACTTGAACAACTTCAAATTCGCCTTCGTCGAACTTGAACATCCAAATTGGAAATCGTCTTCTTCGACACCGTATCTGTTCCTGGATTCGTCCCAAACAGATTCTCTCCATCAATTGTAATCATGCATTACAATGCTCTAGTTCTTGAACATTTTGAACTGAGATATAAAACAAACACAGGAGAAAACCACAAGATAAACTGAAACAGAAATACAAACACACGAGAACAAACTCGTCTTGTCTAGAATAACTTCTGGACCAGACTAAACTTCTCTAGAATAGCTTCTGACATAGACTGAATCACCGAATCCATATGCACGAAGGGAAATGGGTTCAACTTTTCTGTTGGAGTTAAACTAATTATCTATTTAATTTAGTAAGTTTTTCTCATTTATTATGTCTTTAATTTCTGTGTTTTCAATACCATCTAGCATGAGTAGCTAGATTTTCATTTTCGGATTTGAACAAAGATGAAGATTTAACACACACTTAAAACTCATGAGGCCATGTGGGCATTTTACTACATGATTGAGTTCCTACCAAGTTCTATTTCTATGCTAGAAAAGAGCATGATTAATATGACTAATGTGACTGATCACTCTTTAGTCATAATGGGCATTCTAAGGCTAAAAGGATTAATAAATCGCGACTGTGTGTTAATTCGATAGTAGCTGGGAACTTGGTGGGTTTTGTTGTGGGCACACGAGAAATCAGTAAACACGACAGACTTGGGTTCGTCTAGAGGCACAATGCTTCATATCATTTACATCTCTTAAGAGAATCGGGAAGTGGGTGGTAGGTTAGGAATTTAATTGATGAGAAATCACTTTTAAATCTAAACCGAAAGGATGGATGAGGAGATACAATGAGGAATCCGATCTCCATAACTGGGTGATTCAATCATATAAAAAAAATCGGTGTGCTCATGATCAAGTAAGTGTGAGTTAAATTGGAATCTAATTCAATCCTGGAACCTTTTGTTAGGGCTGTAAATGAACTAAATTGTTCGTGAGCTACTCGGGTATCGGTTCGAAAAAAGTTCGATCGAAACTCGATCGTTTATTAAACGAGCTGAATTCGAGCTTGATAATTTTCTCGAGCCGAACTCGAGCTACTCGCGAGCTTCTCACGAGTAGCTCGAGTTCGACTATAAACGAGCTTTTATCGAGTAGTTCGCGAGCTTTTAATCGAACTTAATCGAGCTTTGACAAATAAGCTAAAAAAAATTAAATTTTCACCCCCAACACGATTCAGACATTAGTCAAATGTATTTCAATTTGTTATTATAGTCACTTGACTAAATTATTAACAATTATGTTAATTGAATCAAATAATATTTTTATAACAATTCTCCAAAACTTAAATATATGCAAATATTTGTATATTATATTCTGATATTATATTTATATAAACATATATAATATCATATTATCAATTTATCAGATAAATATATTCAACTAATAATAATAGACCATATGAACTATACGAAAATTAAGAACTAATATTATAAAAAAAAGAGAATCAATTAATGATATTTACAAACATTAAGTTAAGCTTATTTTGTTAAACAAAAAATAGGAATATATAAATAGATTTATATGATAAAAAATAATGTAATCAAAAATTGATTATCCAACTTTAAGATATACATTTAGAATTTTTTTAGTTATAATATTAATATTAAATAGTATATTTGAATTTTAAAGTAGTCTAACAAAAAACTATCAAATTATGAGGTAAATAAAATTATAGTTTATAGTTATAATTAAGAATTGATATTTGATAATAAAACAAACACAAATGAATTTGATTAAACCTATGATATCAAACAAATCATTACATTGAATTAAATCACAATTATTCATCAAAATCAATATCCAACAATTAATAATATCTGATAATCACTTAGGTTGTTTGATTCGACAATATATATATATATATTATCATTTTACTCAATTATTATATAATATACAAATATTATGTATACTTTAGTGTGCCTCGTTGAAATATTTAATTTATATACCAATAAAATAAAATAAAATAAAATTGAGATATAACAATAAAAATAAATTATGATTTATAAATCATATCATAAAAAACTTTGAAATTTGTATTTGAATTAAGATTATAAATATTTACTTATTAATTGGAACATGTGTGAATGTGTAGTAAAAAATAATAAACTAACAATAGTAATGAACTATATTATCAATCAACTAATATGATTACAATTTATATGAAAATGAAAATGAATAATCAATAAAATAGTAAGAAAACAAGATATGTTTGAATTAGGATTTATAAATTGCATAATAAAAAACACTTTAAAATTTGAATTTGAATTAAGATGATTGTAAAATATTTATATGTTGAAGTTTGAAGGAAAAATAATAAGCTATCATGGATAGTGAGATAAATTACTAATTAACTAATGAATACAATTTTTAAATAAAAAAGTGAAAATGAATGATCGATAAAATAAAAAGGAAACGAGATATGAGTAAATTGTGATTTATAAATTATATTAGAAAAAATATTTTGAAATTTTAATTCAAATTAAGGTAAATATATATTAAAATTTGAATATCCTATATTAATAATGAAAAATAATAAAATGTATAATAAGCATGACTACAATTACATAATTAAGTAATTAATATAAAGAAAATAAAATAAAAATAATTAAAGAAAATCTGGAAAAGAAAAGAAAAGAAATCGATCACAAATTTTATTATTATCGAGCTTTAATCGAGCTTTTTGTCGAGATTTTTTAATCGAATTTGAACATATCCTTATCAAATCGAACTCGAGTCAAGCTTGAATCGAACTCGATCACGAATTTTCTTAGTCAAGCCGAACTCGAACTCAAACTCGAAGCTCGAGTCGAACTCGAGCTCGAGCTCGAACCGAGTATATCTTAAACGAGCCGAACTCGAGCTTCAAGGTATTTGGCTCGACTCGGCTCGTTTACAGCCCTACCTTTTGTTATTTGATATTTCTCTTAAATTATTTTTTGCAGATTTAAATTATGTTGTTGTGACCACGATAACAAACCCCCCATTTTTATGACTGGTGACCTGAAAGTAAGATCGCATCAGCTCTCTGTGGGATCGACCCTTGCTCATAGCTAGCTACGCTCGCTGTGGGCACATGAGCATATAAATTTATTTTGAGCATGAAACGACCACGCGTCAGTACATCAATGGGTCAGAAATCAAATTGTCCCCGAATATGTTCTTGACAGATTACCCAACACTTGATTTGAATCGACTAGAATTGATTTTGGCTAGGCCCAAATTCAACTAAGTCCAAATTAGAGTTCACCTAATGACTAATGCCAATACATGAGACACTGTCACTGTCACTATAGTTGCTCCTATCCCGAGAATGGGAACAAACACTGGCATAGTCAAGCTTGTGTATGTGGACTCAAAGCTCGTACATCAGATGTCACACTCAAGTGATTATAGAATTAAGTACAAGATTAATCAGCTTAGGCTTCGATTGTGGGATCTCTTAATGTAACACAGTACATTTTTCTCACATCATAATGTCCTTCTCACATGACCAACATGATTAATTTCTCACTCATTGAAAATCGGGTTTGAGAAACTAAAATACTATGATTATCTAATTCAACATAGCTCAACCATACACTATTTAACTCCTCCAAACTTAAATATTACGACCACCGAAAATCGGATAAAATGAGACTAACAACTCACTTTATTAAACTCAATTTTCCAACAACATTAAAACCCAAAAAGAAAAACGTTAATCTCTAAATTTGTCTTTTTAAACTTATAGTCTGTTCATTCCAAATAATATTTATCGGTTCAATGTGGGATAATTTATTTAAAAATATATATTTAATATACATTTCTTTAAAATATATTTCATATATTTAAAATTCCAAATTCAAATACATTAAATTTTTAAATTTCAACATATTGAATTGTTTTTATATATTTATATATATATATATAATTAATTAATGAAATAATTTTTAAATATAATAATAATATAATTGTTGGGAAAATTGTTTGGAAAAACTATCATAGTAGCCTAACTGATGGTTTTGATGAAATGTCAAAACATATGTTAAAGTTTAATGAAAAACTGTAGGTTATTTAAAAGCTGGAAGTCGGGAGTAATGACCTAGTAAGACTTCAAACCTCAGCTTGGCTGAAGCAAAAGTCAGTTGTTTTGAAGCATGGCCAACTAGCTTAAAAGGATGTCTCAATCAAGCTAGTCAGAGTCAACTCTTCAAATCTTAAGAAAAGCTAAAGGGGGAAGAGAACTTTAAAGACCGGAAGGCATCCATAGATGAGTAATCATCAGGCTAGCTGAAGGCCAAGAAAGACTAATGAGAGCAGAACCAGCTTGAAAGCTAAAACTAAACTGATCGAAGATCAGTCAGTTAAGAAAAGCCAATCCTAAACAGCTGGAAGAAAAGCTCAGATAAATTTAAGCCAATACTGAACTGACCAGAGATCAGTTCAATTGGAGAAAAGATCAAACAAAGAAGCCGACCGGAAGTCTAGAATTGAAAGCTTTTGAAGCTAAGCTACCAAGGCAGCTAAACTGGACCATCCCAGGACTGAAGCAAAAGGCAGCTGAGGAACTACCAACTGGACAATCTCAGAGCTAAAAATCGAGACAGCTGAGAGCCCATCAGTTGAAAGTCCAAAACTGATAGCCGGAACACCTGCTCTCTCTGACAAACAGTCAATGAAGATTCTGACAGGAAATCTTGGAAAGATCCTAACGATTTTGGAGCAGAAGTCATTAAATTCAATGGTTAGTTCATTCAAAGCTTCAAATGGCTATAGGCATAAAATTGCCGCTGGTGAAATCAACAGATTCACGAATCACAACGGTCAAAAGATCACTCATCTATATAAAGAGTGTGAATATCATTTTGGCCAAAACTTTCACCAATCTAACTATTGATATTTTGCAAATATTGAGCTTTCTTCCTCCCTCCCCACAACTCAAAGCTTAAATCTCTTAAGTGCGAAAAGTCCCAACTGAGAAAGCGTGCTTCAAGTTCTAAGCAAGCAGCTAGCTGGCACAAAATTCCAGCTAGAAAAAAGCTTCTCAGTTCAGTTCTTCAAAGATCAACCACTCAGCTCAAGTTGAAGGAGCACTCAAGGTTGATAACAGAGTCAAGACTGCCTTCTTGAAGATCGAGAGAGATCTAAAATCTTATAAAGACGAGCAATAACACCTAAAGTCTCAGTGAGCAGTTAGGACCAGTAATTGTGAGTTGTCGACCCAGAAACCGGCTGAGGAAGGGCGTGTACCGATAGGTTCGTTCTTCCGGGATAGCAACAATGGGAAAGGAGGCCGCACTCAGTTTGAAGGGTACTGTTTTCAGATCCAAGAGAATTCTTCACTGTGTAACTATAATAAAGAAACTTTACACTTGCATAGTGGATTGCCCTTCTGCGGAAGGAAGAGATGATGTAGAAAAAGGAAGCTTCGAACCTCTATGAGTCTTATGTATGCTGCTCTTTATACTCTAAGCTCTTGCATGTTCTTAAACTGCACATAATAGCACACAAGCTGCACTAACAAGTCAAGCCTTCAAGGCCATCAGTCTTAACTGATCACGTGCACGTATAAATTATCATATGCGAGTTAGGGCCCTATATATTCCGCAATCAGCTGAAGTTTTTGAGTCAGTTTATTCACCCATCTCTAAACTGATATAGATTCACCCCGGAACCAACAAGTAGTATCAAAGCGGTTGATTATAAAGATCAGCCGTTTTTGTAGATCAAATGAATCAGATCTGTTTTTTCAGTTGAGAACTATGACAATTGGAGTAGAAGGATGAAAGCTCAGCTATGCTCAATCAACAAGAACATGTGGGAAGTTATTGAAGATGGTCCAATCAACATAATGATGGATAATGAAGCCCACACTGTGGATATCAATCAACCAGCCAGGATCCCGAAGCCAACTTATCTTCTCACGAGTGAAGAGATGACGTTGAAGAATCTAGAGTTTGTGGCTCAAGCAGCACTATTCCAAACCCTAGAAGAAGATCGCATGAAAGACACAAAGAACTGCAGAACAGAGAAGGAGATTTGGGACTTGCTTGCAGATCTATGTAAGGAGTCTGAGGCCATCAAAGGAAATAAGCTCCAGCTCGCAGTCGACAGATCTGAGTCTTTCAAAATGCAGCCGGAAGAAAGCATCTCAAGCCTAGAAACACGATTTCTTAGCATAGTAAGTGAGATGAACAATCTGGGAAGAAGCTATCCCAATTATGAGATGAATTCAAAAATTCTCGACAATCTCACAGAAGAATGAGATATGAAAGTAATTGCTATCAAGGAGTCGAGAGACTTAAATAACATTACACCCAGATAAATATCTAGATCTCTCAAGGCTCATGAATATAGCCTGAACCGAAAGAGAGAAGCATCCACTTTCTTTTCTCATGATGCTTCTTTATATACTGAAAGAAATCGGTTCAGAGAAGCCCGTGGAAGAAACAACTTCCGACCAAGAGGCTCACCGCCAGAGAGAATCTAGGAGGATCGGTGACTGATCGAAGAAGAGAGTCAGTCAATAAGAAAGAGATCCTGACTGAGGATATAAACGAGCAAATCCAGTCAATGACAAAATTACTGGAGAAGATGGGGAAAGTCAGAGATCAACAATCAGGTCTACTCCAAGCTGATGAAGCTGCTAAGGGAGGAAGAAACCAGCAGCCAGCTGAACGATCAATTGAACAATTCAGGGTGGCTAACCAAAACATAGAAAAATGTTTCCACTACCATAAGCAACGACACTATAGATATGAGTGTCCAGAGCTCCCTGAAGATAAGAAGGCCAAAGTAAGGAGAAGCTTCTTCAAAAGGAAAGTAATGATTGTTAATTCTGAAAATGCCGTGCTGAAAGATTCGGACTACCCATTTAGAATCGACTCAGACGGATACAGCTCAAATGATGAAGCCCTGTTTTACCTCATGGCTGACAAGGATGAAGAGGTTAGTACAATAGATTCCATAACCTCTTTCTATCACATACATGAAGCTTCAATCTCTAAGAATGAACTGGATGAACAGTTAAGAATCATAGAAGATCAATTAGCTTATGTATCGAGCATGCATATTGAACTGAAGGGTGAGAATGATGAGCTAAGGATCAGAGTTAAAGAGCTAAGTGTTGAAAATGAAAGACTGAAAAGTCTTGAAGCTCAGTCAACTAAAATGCATCAGCTGAGGCTAAAAAATACTGAACTGGAAGTTGAGAATGAGTAGCTTAAGCTAGAAATCCTTGAAAAAGAGGAATTAACCCTCAAATTCAAGAAGGGATCCCAGATTCTAGATGAAATTATGAGTCATCAGAGAGTCGAAGTTGGGACTCCAGGGCTAGGGTATAGCAAGTACACTGCCGCAGAGAAGGGCAAGATAGTTGTTCAGAGCTGTGAATCTGGAATCCTAAAATGATTCACAAGACCAGCTTATTATCCCCCAGTTGAGGAATCAAAAGATAAAGGTATCTTGTAGACTCCTCAAGCTCAGCCCAGAGATCAGACTGATCAGTCGAGAAAGTCAACTCAAAGACAATCAGTCTTTCAAAGGCTTGCAGCTCAGCCAAAGCCACCAGTTCAACATAGGCTAGCCTATCATCCCAGATCCTCTGCTCAATCAACATCGAAAGCTTACTCAAGGCCCATCTTTCAACAAAGGCCTTTATTCCGTTCCAGGTCATCAGTTCAACTGAGACTTCAAGTTCACCCAAGGCCAGCCTTTCAGAAAAATGCATCGGTTCAAAATAGGCCATCAAGTCAGCAAAGATCTAGAAACTCCTCAAATGCGTTTCAACCTAGGAGTTCTTCAAATCCCAAGAGAAATGTGCACACAAGATTGTATTATGCAAGATAGCATAATCCAATCTCCTTAAAGGAGTTCACTCCAAGTGACCTTGCAACCCAGTACAATGAGTATCTAAACTTAAGGGATGAACCTAGAATTAATCCCAGCCACAACTGGTTTGCAAACTGGCCATCTCACAGAGGCGAAAAAGCTCAAATTCAGAAGGTGAAAAGAATCTGGCCAAGACATAGAGCACCAAGGTCACAAGATGAGAGGATATTAGTTGAAGTCTTTTATCCTAACTCTCATCGAAGGTATAGATCACAAGACTCAACTCTCAGTTGAAGACTTACAAGAGGTCCAAAGTTGATCAAGAGATCTAATTCTGAAGGATCTCTTAAAAATGGAAAGCCAAAAGTGTGGCGGATATGGATTCCCAAAAACATGATTAACCTCTCAGGACCCGATATTATGGGGTACCTAAAAATTGATTTTTATTTTGCAGTGAAAGAGCATCATATCCAAGAAAAAGACCAATGATACTTGGTATCTAGATAGCGGGTGCTCCAAACATATGACTGAAGACAAGAATGATCTCGACGGTATAAAGAGAATAAGGGACCACTAGTCACTTTTGGAGACAACTCAAAGAGCCGAACCATTAGACAAGGGTTCCTAGCCAAAGGGAAAGTTGTCATCAATGGAGTGTCACATGTTGAAGGACTGAAGCACAAGCTGCTAAGTATTAGCCAGCTTTGTGATAATGGGTACTCCGTAGACTTCAGCAAAAGCTCGTGTGACATCAGAGACAAGTCAAATGGAGCCATACTCCTGATTGGAGTATGGAAGGGCAACATGTATGTTGTTGACTAGTCAATCGGCTATTCAGAAGCTTGCTTTCTCTCCAAAGGATCAACTGAAGCAAGCTGGCTATGACATCGATGACTGAATCATCTCAACTTCAAAACAATCAACTACTTGGCCAAGAAAGAGTTGGTTGAGGAGCTTTCCAAGGGGATCTACAAGAAAGCTGGAGTCTGCGGACCATGCTAGAAAGGGAAGCAAGTAAAGTCGCCATTCAAGAACAAAAGCCATCCTCAAGAAACAACTGACATTCTTCAGTTGCTACACATAGACCTGTTTAGACCAGTGAAGCCACCAACCCCCAGAGGCAAGAAGTGTACTCTTGTAGTAGTAGATAACTACTCAAGATATACCTTGGTGGAGTTCCTAAGAAGTAAGGATGAGACTTTTGCCAAGCTATCAACATTGATCAGAAGATTGCAAACTGACAAGGGAAAATCAGTTCAAAGGATAAGATCCGACAATGGTACTGAATTTGTCAATCAGCAAATGATCAATTTTCTGAGTGAACTGGGAATTACTCATGAGTACTCAGCTGCAAGAACTCCTTAACAGAATTGCATAGTTAAAAGGAGAAATCACATGCTCAAGGAGGCAGCTCGAGTAATGGTAGCGGATGCTAGCATAGCTGAAAGCTATTGGGCCGAGGCAGTCAACACAGCTTGTCATACTCAGAATAGAAGTGCCATAATCACCACCCATGATAAAACGCCCTACGAACTATACATGGGTCGTAAGCCTTCTATCTCTTACTTTAAGGTATTTGGCTGCAAATGTTACATCCACAACAATGGCAAAAGCCAACTAAACGCCTTCAGTGCCAAAGCTGATGAGGGGATCTTTCTCGGCTATAATGCCTCTCACTCACAAGCTTACAGAGTATTCAATAAATGAACACTAATTGTGGAAGTAACATGTCATGTGGTATTTGATGAGCTTGCTGATGAGTACAGAACTGACATTGGTACAAGCACTGCCTAGTGAAACTTAAAACTCGCAGGACTATGTTGATCACATTATTCCAGAGTGGTTTGAAGTTTTACTAGAAGATGGCATTGAAACTGATTCTAGACCAGTTGAAAATAACTTGGTTAATGAGGACACAAATTGTGCTGAGACCTCAAACCCCATAACTGAAACATGGGGAAGAATTAGTGAAATTGATGAGCAAACCGGAGCCAAGGCAGCAGCTGATGGACCAGCTGAGGAGCCAGATGATAAAGCAGCCGAATAAACAGTTGAATGAGCAACTGAAGAACCAGCTGAAGGCACAGCAGACACCACAATACCCAAATGGCTCCGAAACCATCCAGTCGATAAAATTGTTGGTGATCCAAGAAGCAGAGTTCAAACCAGATGATCAACTGAGCATGCGCTCTTCACATGCTTCATCTCGTAGATGGAACCAGCCAACATCAAAGAAGCACTTGAGGACTCAGACTGGGTTATTACAATACAAGAAGAGCTAAACTAGTTCACAAGAAATGATGTTTGGTTTTTTAATGACAAGTCGAAAACCTAAAAGTCATCGGGACTAAGTGGGTCTTTCACAACAAACTGGATGAACAAGGCGTGATCACAAGGAGCAAGGCCAGACTGATAGCCAAGGGTACTCATAAAGTGAAAAAATTGACTTTGATGAGACATTCGCACCAGTTGCAAGATTGAAGGCCATCAGATTGTTCCTCGCCCATGCAGCTCACAACAATTTCACGGTCTATCAAATGGACATAAAAAACGCATTCTTGCAAGGGATGCTCAAGGAAGATGTTTATGTCGAGTAACCTACAGACTTTGAAATTGGAGAACAAGTCTACAAGCTGAAGAAAGCTCTATATGGATTGAAATAGGCACCAAGAGCTTGATATGAAACCCTTACAACATTCTTGCTGAAGAATGAGTTTCAGAAAGGAGTCATTGATCATACTCTATTCAGAATAGAATGATTAGATGAGATCTTAATGGTTCAAATTTATGTGGGTGACATAATTTTTGGATAAAAAAGTAAAGATCTCTGCACTCGATTCGCTCAACTGATGCAAAGCAAATTCGAGATAAGCATGATGGGAGAAATGATTTTCTTCCTAAGACTCCAAGTGAAGCAGCTAGAAAACAGAATCTTCATCAGTCAAGTTAAGTATACCAAAGAGCTTGTCAAGAAGTTTGGAACCGATAAGGAAAAAACTCTCAAGATTCCAAAGAACACATCAGTGCAGCTGACCCTCGATGAAGAAGGAGAATCAGTCAGCCAGACACACAATAGAGGAATCATTGGCTCCTTTCTCTATTTGACTGCCAGCTGACCAGACATCTTCTACTCAGTCGGACTGTGTGCAAGGTTCCAAGCCAACCCGAAGAAAAGTCATCTCGAAGCAGTGAAGAGGAAGGGTGTGTACTGACGGGTCCGTTCTTCCGGGACAACAACAGTTGAAAAGGAGGCCGCGCTCGATTTGAAGGGTGCCGTTTTTAGGTCCAACAGAATTCTTCACTGTGTAACTATAATAACGAAACTTTACACTTGCATAGTGGATTGCTCTTCTGCGGAAGGAAGAGAGGACGTAGAAGTAGGAAGCTTGAACCTCTATAAGTCTTGTGTGTGTTGCTCTTTATGCTCTAAGCTCTTGCATATTCTTAAACTGCACACAATAGAACACAAGCTGCACTAACAAGTTAAGCCTTCAGGGCCATTAGTCTCAACTGATCACGTGCACAGATAAATTGTCATAAGTGAGTCAGGGCCCTATATATTCCACAATCAGCTTAAGTTTTTGAGTCAGTTTATTCACCCCCCCTCTAAACTGACATAGACTCGCCTCGGGACCAACAACAACAACAACAACAACAACAACAACAACAACAATAATAATAATAATAATAATAAATTGATAGATATTTAGATTTAAAAAATAAATAAATACCAGAAAAGTAAATATATTTATTTCAAAAACAATTTTCTAATATAATCTTAAACTCAAAATTACAATACAAACAAATGAAAAAAATAAGACTATTGGTCTTAGCAAAAACTAATAAATATTTAAAATAAATAGGAGTAATCTCATTGCATTCATATCCATATTGTGCAACAATAATAAATACAACATATTTTTCCAGATATCCATTTTGTGCAAGAATAATAGATTTCTCAATATATTAAAATATATGTGTTATAAAAGGTAATTTTATGCGGATAAGAAATGCATACATAGTCCTCCGATATATAGTTAAGTTGATGTGAGATTAAGAGTAACCAATTAGTTATCTTGTTAGGATCTACAGTATAGGGGTCTAAGTCATCATGGTAATAGTTTTGATTGAATTTTCTTATAATTTTCTGAGTATACAAGTGAGTTCTTAACACCCACCCACTAAGACACATATTGTGATTATTTTCTCTACTAGGCTTTAGGAACGGGACAATAGGAATCCTATTGGACGGGGTCATTCAAAATGGAATTACATACCTAAATAATGAGGCAAATTTCGGCATAACATCTAGCCAACAAGTAATACTTTAGCAACTTTAAGTAATTCGAGTATTACAAGGTTGTGAAAATTAAGTTACTAGCATAAATATTTATTGTTAAATGATTTTGCCTCAAGAAGAAAATTAGAGAAAATTGTTTATTTGGCAGAGTTTATACAATGGACAGAAATCAAATAGCAAAATTAAAGTGATTTATAACCACGCTTTACAACGTTGATTTTTAATCAGTTTTGTCTTTATAGCGTGATAATTGTCATGATATTAATTTAGAATGAGATTTAGAAACTTTAATTTGATAACTATATTTGTTTTACTATTAATTGTCGTTGAAATCATGACATTTACACTATTTTTTGTTCTAGACATAACTAATGGTTTTAGTTACACCTAAGGTTGCATAACTCATTAAACACTAATCGGAATCTATTTTAATTTTAATTTGAATTGATATATTTATTTTCAGCCAAGCGATTCTGAAATTTTCATTCATAAGTTCATAAATTATAACATTCAAAAGTAAAATAAAACATTTAAAGTTCAAATCAGTCAAAAGTCAAAACAAAGAGTGAACATAGTAATCACCCATCTTTTGAAAGAAGGGATGACGTGAAATTTATACCCCGAACCTCTATAATTCGTCTATTTATATGTCTTTACTGCTTTTATCTTTTTATATACCTAGAATATTTTATCTTGTGTTTATTGCTCATTGTGCTAAAACTACTCTCTATGCACTGAGCAAAAGTTTCTCAACCAAACCTCAAACTAATTTTGTGTGCCACGTTCAGTTAACACATCAACTAAACTGTACCAAGCAAAACCAACTAGACATTTTGAGTCTAATTGAGACAAGTCAAGGCTCATTTTATTCGCAAAGTTTAAAAAGTGTAAAAAAATTTGTTCAACCCTCTTCCAAACTCTAGATGACTTGTTTGGGACCAACACTATTCATGTTAATTTGAATACTAACTAATGGCATGCTAGGTTAAGACTAGAGCTTTCAAATGGGTCAGGTCGGCCTGGCTCGACTAGAGCCCACGGGCTAATTTTTTCAAAGCGACCCAGCCCAGCCCGAACCATTCAGGCCTAAAAACTATGGCCCAGCCCGTTCTGAAATTGGGACCAAGTTGGGCCACCCGTGGGCCTATGCTAAATTCTATTTTTTCATTGGGCTGGCCCGGCCCATTTGGGCCAATTTTTCCATTTCGGGTTTGTAAAACTGTAGCCCGATTCGGCCCAAAATCGGATTGGATAGGTGTTCGGTATTTATTTAACCTAAATGCAAGTACACGGTGAGATTTATAGTGTAGCGGTGAACAAGGTAGTATCCACAAGTATTTAACACTTAAACTAATAATTATCTAAATTAACCTCCTATAGTTATCTAGATGATCAGACGGTGTTTAACTTAATTACTAAATAAAATAATAAATGCTACCACATAAATAAACACAGATAAATCAAACAATGAGTAAAAGACGTATTCTAGGATTGAGTAATCATCAACTAATTCATCCATTTAATCCATTAATTGTTTTGCTTATGTTGATACTTAAATTGTGCTAAAGCAACCACTAATGCATCCTAAACCTTTTCTCCAAGTGCCTAGGTTGTAGATTACAAATTAAATAATAATAATAATATGTCTATTAATTATCTAACATGCAACTCTTAATGGCTCTTAGGGTTCTTTGCTCTCTAAATTAACCGCAACTCTGTCGAGTGATATTGATTAATCAGTTACTTATTCTAGATCACGTGTTAAAACTCATTTCTCAATTTATAAATTAAGACATCGGATTGTACTATTTAGTGATCAAGTAAATAATATAGAGAAACGCAAGAATAAACAAAACACAACCAATTCATAAACATAAAAATAAAATGGATTAAATAAACTTCATAGTCAAATCATGATCAACCCCAGAATACTAAGGTTTTAGTTATCCATGACAAAATAAATAACTAAAATAATCCACAAATAAAACATAATAATTCTAAGAATAGAGTAAATAAAACTCAAAAATTCTATTATGGCTCTAATCTTGTACACTCTTGAATTTTTTGGTCTCGTTATTCTCATCCTCTTTCTTCTACTTATTTTCTCTGATTGCAACTTTAAGATATGATGAATTGTATTTAATTTTCGCACAAAAACCCTATTTATACTTAATAAACTAAAGCTCAAAACCAACACAAAATCGGATTGGCCCAAACAACCCGCTCGCTCGTGACCCAATCACTCATGGCTCGGGTCGCGGGTCCACTTATATCCGATGTGGCACAGTATCCACGACCACTTTCATTACCCGCAACCATGATTGTAGGTTTTCTTTTTTAGAACCCATCCTCTGTCACAGACTCACAGTCGGCCACCCTTTTGGTCACCGCCACCTCGCTCGCGGCTCGGGTCGCGGCTACTCTTCTGTGATCTTTCCGTCCCTTTCTCTACTTGATTTCTTTAACGCACGACTTCGGGACACCATCAACTATCTCTTGACCAAACACAGCAAATGTCGGGACAAAACCTGCAAAATCCAATAAACATACTAAACTCCAAGAATGAATAAAAACTGAATAAACTGAGATGAAAGCACGAGTAACTCATATAAAATGCACACTTAAAAAGCACGAAAACTAGTGCAAAATCCTAGTTTATCAACGCCCCAAACCTAAGAGTTTGTTTATCCCGAAACAAAGAACAAAAACAAAACTTAGAATTCAAACAATACACACGATTATAATCTATAATCTAACATCTACAACCTCGAAAATCTAACCGGAAAATAATAAGAACAAATACAACACTCAAATCTTGAACACATGCAATAGATTTTCACGAGAAAATATCAAGCTAATGATCTTCATCGGTGTGTGTTTCGCTTAAACACTCAAAATGTGATAAAATAAGGGACAACACTCATTGAAATGTTGAACCACACACTTGATCTACCATAAGCTTGCATGCAATCTCAACTCTCCACTGACAAAGAAATGTGCTCAAAATTAAGATCTAATAGGACTTTTGTTAAGGTTGTAATGTAGGCTCGGGTTAAGGTTAGGAATGTTTGACTCAAGTGACTCATCAATTATAAACCAATCCACCACTTTTACTTTTCACATCATTCACTAGTTAGAATTTTTCCAACTTCCTCCTACACCATCTTAAATCATCCACTCAAAACATTAGACTCTTCGAGTCTTCATAACATTTTTTTTTTCAACTCATGGATCTTTGATTTCTTTTCTTATTTATTTTCACTAGCACTTTTCACATTTTTTCTTTTCAAAGATCAAACATACTCTTATTTATGCACTAATAAAAACCATCAATTTATCACCATGTATTTTATTTTTAACTCTTTTCTCCATCCTAACTCCATCATTTCCTACCTTTCCTCCTATTTCTCCATAAGAATCAACAAATTAATCCCAAATAGGCTTCCAAAGAAGGCATTTATGGACAAGAGGGCTCACAAAGGATAAAAGTGAACTCAGGACAGTGTATAAGATATCATGGCTAAAGAAAAAATGGCCTATTATTATCTTCTATTTTCAAGCATAAAAAATCAATTTCAAGCAAGACGGCACGCAAGTTCTAGAGAAATATGTGTATAGACAACCAGCATACAAGAACACAAAAATTAAGACGCATGTCTTATAGGCTCAAAATCTCACTATCACATAGGACAAAATAAATCTCGAAGAACTCTAAAAACACAAGCTCGTTCAAATCATGCAATACATGCTCAAGTCATTCCCAATCAAATAATCTCAATTACAAACACTAAATCATAAAGCATAACGATATATTATCTAAATCCCAAAAAATCAAGACCAAAATTTTTCAAAATAATTTGGGAAAACGAAACTAAATAAGTAAAAAAACAAGTTTTTTAATCCTACCACCTTTAGATAAATATGTTCAAACTTCGCGCTTTGTCAAATAATCATCACCAAACTGAAAAGGGTCGGATTATGAAATTATCTGGAAGTTTTGCCGCACAGAGTATATCCAGAGCCTATGGCTGAGTTCTATCTCAACTCCTTAAGTCTACCAGGAGAATCTACAATAGTAACTGAAGTAGGGGGCATGCGCTACAAATCACCCCAGAACTTCTAGAAAGTTTGTTCAAATTGCCAACAAGAGGAAAAAGATTGCAGGATGTACATGTCAATATGCAAGCCACATACACAAAATGGAAGCCACCTGAAAGCGAAGATGCCTTCAAGAGCATCAAATACATCTCTATCTTTAAAGAAGAATATCGGGTGTAAGGGGTAGTTTACAACCGCATGATCATTGGCGGAAGTTGAAGCCAAAGTGAAATGTCAGAAGATAAGTATAAGGTATGCACTGCAGTTATGGATAACATTAAAGTTAACTGTGCAGTATTCTTCTTTGAGCAAATTCACAAATATGTCGATATTGTGGAAGAACACTGGTCAGATGTTCAATTTCATCAAAAGATGTGCTGCTCTCATAGAATCAATATCATTCTTGAGAACATGATCTCAATGGATGATGAAACTGAAATAAGAGAAGTTGACAAAGGTGACTTGATACTCTCAACCACCTCTCAAGAAACAACTTGAACAGCTAACAACCAAAACAAGACCAACTGGAATCTCAATCAGAGATTCTCGATCTTGATCTTCAACTGCAACTCAGTCAGTTCCTCAGAAAAATAGAGAAAAGTTGACTGCCAAGGAAAAAGGAAAAGAAAATGTTGTAACTGAGTCTCCTCAAGAAAATGACTCAGATGATGATGTATCACTAACAGATCTAATGGCCAGACCCATCAATGTACAACCTTTACAAGAGGTAAGGCTATCACATTCGCCGACTGAAGTTCAATCAGCCCAACCACCACCAGTTCCCACAAGACGAGTCACTAGATCAGTCTAACTGAAGAAGGTGACTGAATGAGCAAAGCATAAATCAGTTGAAACATCTCAACTGAATAAGAAAAAGAAGCCTACCAGAATGCCTTCACCGTTAGAATCTCGCCCAACATTAAGGCATTCGATCCGGCCCCTTGCTCCAACCCTGATGACATCATCCAGGTCCGAGGACTGCCTCATCGGAACTCAAAAGCTAACTATTTCAGACTGTGTTGCCCCCAATGGTATAAATAGTAGAGAATATTTGAGTCTTCTCCAAGGCTGATATTTGCAGGAGCCGGGCAATGGAGGCTACCCGGACTCATGTAGAGAAACACTTCATCTCTAGCCTCTTTAAAAGAAGATACTGAAATTTAGATAAGCCAAAGAAGATCTTGAAGTTAATGCAAGAGCAAAGGCAACTCAACGGCCTCATTAAATGAAAGCCTTACAACTGGCTTTAGCATTTATGATCAAATTGTGATCACCAGCGGTCACCAACTCACCTATATTTAAAAGGTGAGCTATCCCAGAGAAGACCGTGGGACTTTTGAGAATTTGGAGAGCACTTTAGTTAAGTCTTTCCAGGAAGACTTTCGCCAAAGCACTAAAGCCTCATGCTCAAAGAACTCAGAAAAATCAGAAGTTCCAACTGATTAGAATGAGCCTTAACACTCTTCAAGCTAGCTGTTGAAGATTTCTAGCCAGAGCTGTTCTCTCAGTCACCATGCTTAAGTGATCAACTACCCCAGCTTAGACGCAGACGCGCAAAGGAGCAACCCAGTTGATAATAGTTTCAAGACTATACTCTTGAAGATCGAGCGAGATCTAAAATCGTGAAAAGACGGGCAATAGCACCTTATCTCTCCAATGAGCAGTTGGGGATCGCAAGTATGAGCTATCGACCTACCGGCTGAGGAAGTTGAGAGTGCAGCTTCCGGGAAAGCAACTGTCTTCACTGTGTAACTGTAATAAAGGAACTTTACACTTGCATAGTGAATTGCCCTTCTATGGAAGGAAGAAAGGACGTAGAAGTTGAGCTTCGAACCTCTATAAATTGCTTGTGTGCTCTGCTTTAATTTTTAGTTCAGTTGCATATTTTTAACTGCACACTATTTTTAACATAGCACAGGCATTATTTGAGAGTCAAAACGGGCCCTGAATATTCCGCATCTAAGTTCAGTTTTGTAATTAGTTTATTCACCCCCCCTCTAAGCTGATTCTGACTCGTCCCGGGACCAACAAGTGGTATCAGAGCGGTTGATTCTAAAGATCAGCTATTTCTGCAGATTAACTGAATCAGATCTAGTCATCTGTGCTAATCTGTAAGCTATGGAAAACCATAAGCTACCTATCTTTTCAGTTGAGAACTACGATAACTGGAGCAGGAGAATAAGGGTGCATCTCTGCTCAATCCATGAAAATATGTGGAAAATTATCAAGGATGGTCCAATAATGATTATGATAGACAATGAAGCCCATGTTGCTGATGCCAACCAACCAGTAAGGAACCCGAAGCCAACTTATCTTCTCACGGGTGAAGAGAAGAAGTTGATGAACCTAGAATTCGTGGTCCAAGCCACGTTGTTCTAAACTCTAGATGAAGATCGCATGAAGGACACAAAGAATTGCAGAACTGCCAAGGAGATATGAGACTTACTTGCAGATCTGTGCAAAGATTCCGAAACAATCAAAGGAAACAAGCTCCAGCTAGCAATCGACAAATATGAGTCCTTCAAGATGTACTCAGATTAGACCATCTCTAGCTTTGAAACAAGATTTCTTGGCATCATCAGTGAGATGAACAATCTGGGAAGAACATATCTCAATAGTGAGATGAACTCTAAAATTTTGGACAACCTCACCGAGGAATGAGATATGAAGGTGATTGCTACAAAAGAGTCAAGAGATTTGATCAGCATCACCTCAAGAGAACTCTTTAGTTCTCTTAAGGCTTACGAGTATAGCCTAAACTGAAAAATAGAAGCATCCACATCATCAGCCCAGGATGGGGCCTTCTATGACGAAAGAAATCGGTTTAGAGAAACTTGAGGAAGAAATGTCTTCCGGCCTAGCAGTTCTCAAGCCAAAGAACAACCAAGCGGCTCAACTAATCGCAGAAGTGAAGCAGTGGAAAAGAATGAGAGCCTGACTGAAGATATCAATGATCAAATCCAGTCAGTTGCCAAGCTGCTAGAAAAGCTCAAGCGGATCAGAGATCAACCATCAGTTATGCTTCAAACTGATGATGAGCCCAGAGGCGAGAGAAATCAACCATCTGCTAAACAACCCAGGGCAGCCAACAGAAGCATAGGAGAATGCTTCCATTGCCATAAATAAGGACACTACAGGTATGAGTGTCCAAAGCTCCCTGAAGACAAGAAGGCCAAGGTAAAGAGAAGCTTTTTCAAAAGAAAAGCTATGATGGCCAACTCAAAGAATGTCGTTCTGGATGACTTAGATTATCCATCAGGAATCGACTCCGACGGCTACAGCTCTGAAGAAGAGGCATTGTTCTGCCTCATGGCTGACAACAAAAAAGAGGTTAGCACCAGCGACTCCTTAACCTCTTTTTATCACATTCATGAATCCTCCATTACTAGTAATGAAATAAATGAACAATTAAGAATGATAAAGTACCAGTTAGCTGCTATTTCAAGCATGCATTTACAACTGATGGAAGAAAATGATGACCTAAAAGATGAGGTCAAAAGACTGAGAAGTGATCATGACAGAACTGAATCACTTAAGGCTCAGTCAACTGAATGTGAGAAGTTGTAGCTCAATTTTGATGAGCTAAGAGCTGAGAATAAGAGGCTATGGCAAGAGGTCCATGAGAGATAAAAGATTTCTCTCAAATTCAAAAAGGGATCTCAAACTCTTCATGAGATTCTGAGCCATCAAAGAGTTGAAACTGGTAGTATAGGGTTAGGATACAACAGGTACACTGCCTCGGAGAAAGGAAAGGCAGTTATCCAAACCAGTCAAGAAGAAACACTTTCTGGTTTTGTCAGACCTGCACCAACCCAACCAGTTGAAGAGACCAAAGATGAGGAAACTGAAGACATCCCTACAGATCCATCTAAAAGCTCCAGCCAATCCTCCCAACTGAAAGACGCAGTCCAGCCATTAGTTCGGCAGATGAAGCCATCTCAAAGAAGGTCACAAGCTAAATATAGCCAGTTCTCCTATCAGCAAAGGCCACCAGCTCAGCAAAGGCATCCAGCCTATCAACAGAGGTCGTCAGTTCAGCCAAGACCTCCAGCTCATCAGAGACAGTCAGTTCAACAAAGATCACCAGACTTTCAAAGGCCCAAACCTCAGAACCGTCCTATGGTGAACAGAACTAACCGGCCAACTGAAGTAATGAGAAATACTCAGTTTGGACCGCAGTCTCATCGAGATAGGGCATCAGTTCAGGAGAGAACTGGTCAGCCAGCCCATCCTCGAAGACATCCAGGAAGTCAACCTGGAAGAGAAGTAGACTCAAGAAGAAACGTGCCCACAATACTATATCAAGCACGTCAACATTCTCAGATCCCTCTGGAGAAGTTCACTCCAACGGATCTCGCAACACAGTATAGTGAGTACCTGGACTCAAGGGATGAACTGAGAATCAACCCTCACTATAACTGGTTTGCCAACTGGTCATACCACAAGAGCGACAGAGCTCATGGTGATAAAAGGAATTGGCTACCGAAAGGTAGATAACTGACATCTTCGCGAAGCCCTTGAAGCAAAATTTATAAAGCTATGTATCCAATTGGGGCTTTTGGAACTAGCATCACAAGATGAAGATGATCAAGAAAATAATGGGAGAATGCAACGAGCAACCCCAGCCAATAAAAAAAAACAAAAAAAGAGAGAAAATGAGAGCAGAAACTGAAACTGAAGGTGCATCAATTCAGTCAGCAAAAGAAGTCAAAACTGCTCATATCATCAGTTAAAACAAAAGGCAAGCTGAAAAGTTTGCAAATTGATGAAAGGCGTGGAAGCTGAGAACTCAAAAAGCCAGAACTGATTAGATGCTCAATCAATTCGCAATGGAGAAAACCGCTCCTGATCAGCTGAGGCAAGCAGCTGCACTGGAAGGAGAGCTGAAAGCCAACTCAGGAAAAGGAAGAGCTGAACTAAAAATATCTCAGTTGAAGCCGGTCATGCCAATTGAAGATTGCCAGATGTAGTCAAATCATCTGATGACGTCAGCAGCTCAAAGCCACGCGGAAGCTCCATAAGAGAGAGCTTCAAACAGATAAGTTTGAATCTAACTTGCTTAAGAGGAACAATAAAATGACGTGCCGCACTATTTTACCGTTGGACATCACTCTCTCTCATTATTCACATCTAATGAATTTACTTCAGTAAAGGAGATGACTTTTTAGCCAACCCCTTCGCTTCAAATCCGACCCTCTGATTCACTGAAATTAAATATTTCCAACCGTTGGATACACACCAATTTCTTAATAAAAAGGTCAGCTGAAAAACTCCAAATCCAAGTTGAACCTTAGCTGCCAAATCATTTCTCACAAATTGCTAAGAATCTATCAAAGATCTTTCAAAACTATCAAACTTCTAAACAATGGCTCAAGCTTCTGATCGAACTCCTCAAAAGATCTACAACTTCAGATTAACTAGAGATGATTCATCGGCATTCTGCAGCAAGCTCTACAGAGATAAATTCTTCGAACCAATCGTGTTTGTTCACAACTGCAAAAACTCAGCACTCAGTGGCGAGATTATCTCAAAGCGATATCAATCAAATCTGAAAACCTTCATAGAGGTTCATCCTAAGAAGGTATATCCAGAGGCAGTTGCGGAATTCTACCTCAATGCCAGAAGTTCAAATGAGTCAAGTGAAATCTCAACTGTGGTCCGAGGACGACGGTTCACTCTCACTGCTGAAAGTTTTGGAGAAGTGTTTGAATTACCAACCACGAAGCTAATTCTTGATGACACTAAGGTTGATATGAGGAAGGCATATCAACTATGGATGAGACAAGGCTTAAGAGAAGTCCACAAGAATAGCTACTTCATCTCAAGATTTAAGGATGAATATCAAATGCTGGCCTCAATCGTGGTCAGAATGATTCTTGGGACTACCGGCAGTCACTCAAAGATGTCCAAGCCAAAGTACAAGGCATGTATTGCTATTGATGATCAACTGGATATTAACTAGGCTCAACATTTCTTCAGTCAAATCAAGAAATTAGTTCTACTTGTTCAGGAAAGAAAGAGTGAGAATGTATTTCCACAAAGCATATGTTATCTCAATAGAGTCAGCTTGTTCCTAGAAAGAAGGTTTCCAGAGATGATGGCTGAAGAAACAAACTATTCACCAATAAATAGAGGGGACTTCACTCCAACGCCAACCCTGTCTGTCAAAATTGAAGAAGCTGGGACAGCTGAGCCAATACATCACAAGAAAAACATTGCAAATGCGGAAGAAAGAGGAAAACAATTGGCAAGCGAGACAACAAGGTATGACTCCTCAAATTCTAATGAGTATTTTAGGACTTGGATCGAATAGCTGAAGCTGAAGCTCGAGCAGCTGCGACTGGAGTTGGAACTAGCACATCCTCAAAAAAAAGAGTCTCAACTGACCAACCAAGAACAATCTTGATTGAGTCAAATATAGAGGATGAAGAGATACTAATCGCCAGACTAGCTTTGAGAAAGAAACCAGCTCATCGAAAGAAGAAAAGAAGTATAAGGACAATCAAGAAAAGAGAGGATAATTCAGTAGACAATCAGCATTCAACAGTTGCACCAAACCTCTCAGCAGAAGACGTCACTCCATGTGCAAACCCAATGGATTTGCTTCCTGAAAGAGGAATACCACATGAAGAAGCACAAGCGGAGTACTTCAGGCATACCTGCCCACCGATGCCTCAAATAGCTGAAAATATCAGGGCATTCTCAAAAGGAGAAGACATCAAGAAATGGGCTGAGGAGATGACTCAGCAGTATGCAGCACAGCACTATGCTCCCGAACTCTCAGGACATGAAGAGCTTTACAAAACTCTTACTAGGTATCTTTACCGGTATCTATGGAGACATGTTTATCAAATCGATCAATTCTTGTTTCTATTAGCCTTCCATGGAATGAGTTTCTGGAAGACGAAAGAAGAATGGAGCAAGTGGTGGACGAGCGGCAAAAATGCTGGAGCCATAAAAAGCAAAGACCTGAAGAGACAACTGAGTCTCAAGAAGATATGTATCAATCCATCCAGGGGATTAATGGAAAATATCTTCAGTGAGATTTGTGACAGGAATGGAATCAAACCACCCACTTTCTCTATTGAAAAGGAGAGCAAAAGTTGGTTAAGCCTACAAAAATGGCTCCATGACAAAGTAATTAAAGGCCAATCAGGATTACAGCCTGAAACTATATAAACATGAGAAAACGAGGTGCCACTAGATAATCTCATAGAAGAAGTGCTGGGAGATCTACACTATCCAAAAGAGGTCACTATCAATATCATTGCAGGCTCTCCAGAGCATAGAGTACCTACTATAAAAGAAACTCACAAGTACATCACCGACTTGGACTTTGAAGAGTTGCTAAATTCACTAATTAGACCAGAAGAGGGTCAAACTGAAGGGCCAACTGAGTCAGAAAAGAACCAAGACGAATCTCAAAATGCTTCTACTGCAGAGCCATTTCAAGAAGCTCAATTCACTGAAGAAACTGAGAATGATACAGATTGTCAACTACTGCTTGCAGGTCATGTTGAGCCAATTTCTCAGTATAATTCTACAGTTCAAATACCTCTTGATGAAGCAACTTATGAACCTACTTCTGAAGAGACAACAACTGATCATGTTGATGAGGTGCAGAATTGGAAAATCTGACTGGTCAGTTGATTAAAGAACAACCTCAAGGCTATACATGTTTACTGACTATGGTGGTGTACAGAGATCCAAACCAGCAGACATCAGAAATCGTGCTGCCACCAACAGAGAAAAGTTATGGCAAAACAGAGAGCTTGGGAAATCCTGAACAGACCAGGATAATCCCCTACGACAAGCTAAGTAAAACAGAAGATGGAGATGAAGCCATATCGAAAGATGATGAACTCCCACTTGAAGGTCTCATCCTCCATGAAAATGAAGTTGCAGAAATACAGCTCCAGGAACAACCAGAAAGCTCCATTGCTCAGTGCATAGATAAGCATGAAGAACGGTTTCACAGCATTCAGGAGCAGCTAAAGCTTCACTCAGAGCTCATCCAGCAGCTGCAAGATCGATTGAATGCTCAACAAGTTGCAGCCACACCATCAACCCACGACAAAACTGGTGAGCCACCGGCTAAAAGGTAGAAGACAGAGCATAAGAAAGATTAGAGACTGATCAAGCTTCGCTGATTAGAACCTCTAAGTGTTCTTCTTGTAATTAAGCTCTGTAACTCTTTTTGATCAATAAAATAAATATTTTATTGATAAAAATGCCACATCAACAAAACCACTTGAATTCTTACCATTGAAAATCTGACAAAGGCATTTAAAACAACAAACAAAAGCAAAGGACACACATTTTTCAAAGATATATGAGTACCTATTCATTACTTATAAATCAATTTAGATCTAGTCCCCTTCCCTTGCAAAAGAGAAGAGACATACTCATTACCCAATCTCATTCAAAGAGTCTCTCTCTCTCTCTCTCTCTCTCTCTCTCTCTCTCTCTCTCATCTTTCTCAAAGTTCTAGCTAAATTTTCTTCAATAGCAGAATTGCTTAGTTCTTTCAGCTCTTTCAAGAAACAAATGATGAGAGATAAATTCCTTGAAAGAAAGAAATTCTAGGATATTCTTAAAAATTCAAATGGCCAGAATCTGTTTGTTTCTCTTCACAAGACAGGGATTCTTCACTGCTTGGAAACACCACCCAGATTCTTCAGACAAAGTCGGTTGTGTGAATTTCTTCTCCAAGCACAAATCAGTGCTGATGGCAAGGAGATTACATCAGTTATCCAAGGCCGACCAATCAAGATAACTGAAAGAACAGTTGCTGAAGTTTTTCAACTTCCAAGGCAAGGCGCAAATGTTTAAGAGTTGAGTGAAGCAGCTAAACCATACTGGAGAAGGTGGAAAACCCCCACCTGCAACAAGGCATTCAGTTTTTCCACAGCTAAAACTGATCTAAGACCAGAGTATGGAGTTCTGCTCGACGTCACAAACAAGATGATGCTTGGAGCAATTGGAAACCTAAGCCAACTTACCCATGAGAGGTACAAGGTGATGATACACCTAGCTGAAGAATGCGAGACAAACTGAGCAGAGTTTGTATTCTCACAACTCAAGCGTCAAGTTCTCAAGTCTTTCAACTCAAAGAGAACACGAAAGTTTGAGTCCATGGTAGGACTTGTTCTCAGAATGAGCAAGATGATTGAAAACATCTTGAAGCTGCCAAATGATGATGCATTACTAGTCCTCATCTTAGACTGGATTTTCAAGAAAGGAAGCATTCATCTGCACTCACTGAAGAAGAAAAGGCTAGAAAATGGCAATACAAATGCCACAACCTCAAATACCTCAACTGCGAATGTCGTCATGTCATCAGTCTCCAAGAATAGATCAATAGCGGACTTCCAAGACTGTTTCGATCCAGATGAGCTTATTCCATTTATCAGAATTCCTCATTCAAATTATGGAGCTAACTACTTTAGGAGAACTTGTCCCCCTCTCCAATTGATAGAAGAAGATATTCACACTTTCTATAGTGGTGAATATGCAGCCAAGAATGCACAAAAAGAGGTAACAAATTTACTTCTTACTCAATTTGCATTTGTGGCCAAGCAAGATCGAGAGCTTTTTAAGCTTCTGAACTGGTACTTCTACTGGTACAACTGGAGACACTCAATGTCCATCCAGTCTTATTTTTTTATCACTACTTATCACAACATGAGTTTTTGGTAAAGAGAAGAAGTTTGGAGTCTGAAATGGATAGGGTCTGCAAATCCATTCCCTCCAACTATCATGCAAGTACAAAGGATTATGAGTCATAGATTGACCAAGAAAATTCCTCCAATTACCCTACTTGCCGAATTGAGAAGTGACATCAAGGCTCAAGAAGAAGTAGGAGCCAAGTAGTAAGAGATCTACACAATCAGCCCTGCCCATAAAAAATTGAATTTTGGAACTTTGCCAAATCAGTTAGCTGAGCCTAATCGACCAACTGAACCTGCAACTGCACAGGAGCAGCGAGAGCCACCTCTCACCCTAGTTGCAATGAGTCGACCGTGTGATGATGAAGACACTGCCACATCACCCAATCTCTTATCAAAGAGATATTTCACCCCACTTATTGCTTCAAGCTACAAGACAGCCACCCAACTGAACCTGCAGGAAGTTCAGCACAAGTCATCCTCAAGAAGGAACTTGAACAGAAGACGAAAGGTCACATCAACTGAAGCTAAGCACCGGAGTCAATCCGTGAAGAAAGTAAGGCCAGAGAAGCCTGCTGAAGGAACTGGATCCGCCTCCAAGACAAAGAGGTCAAACTGCCCTGACGAGAGCAGTGAAAAGTATCCAGTTCAGCCCATCAAGAAGAGAAAACTGACTTAGATATGATCCAGCAGTTCAACAACTAATCTCATTAGTTCAGTGATAAATCAGTTCCAAGGGCCAAGAAGGAGATATGACTAGAATTGATTGATCAGTTGCCACATCGTTAGTTCACCAAAAAGTTATCAGTTGGGCGGGGTAGCCCAACTGCCAAGAAAAAGTTTAAATTGATTAAAATCTTCAAACTTATTCCTCATCACATTAATGCCATCGTGATCTAACGGGCATTATTTTCAAATGAGAGATCTCTTAAGATAGAAAATCTTTAATGATACTGAGAAAAATCAATCACTAAAGTAGAAAGTGAGTTGATAGCCCAAGGGATATAAATAGCAAAATCATGCACAAAATATTTGCTATTTATGGCAACTACCCCATTTCAAAATGGATGAAATCTCAATCGCTGATCTAAAAGTTAAGCCAAACTTGTTGACGGCTGAGATGATCCTCTGATTTATGCCAGCTGAACATCAATCAAATTCATTTAAACTTATCAGATGATGCGTACTCGAGTGCAATTTGAAGTACATGCATGCAAAGCTTTTTTAAATGCCAAAGAGATATTGATCCAAGATTCAGATCAAACTCAAACTCTCCCTGCATTTGTTTTGCATCTTTCTCTCTACTCCATTCATTCTCTCTCAAACATTCTCTTGAAGAATGGAATTGCCCGCTCAGTACACTGACCCAGCTAAACTTGCTCTCAATCTCAAAAAAGACAAGTTCGTAGAATTGGACTATATGATGGAGAGAATTAAGCCTAATATGTTACATCGCTTAATCTCAGCAGCGGAGAAAACTGGACTCTTTCAGTTTCTCACAAGAGGTCCAAGATTTGGACGATACTTTCCTGAGGCAGATGCCGAGTTCTATATCTTCTCCGACATCATAGAAGATGGCAACATAATCTCAATAGTCAGAGGACATCCGATCGTGATCATCAAGGAAGTTGTGATGGAGTCACTCCACCTTCCTGGAATAGGTGAACAAGTAGACGCAATAGTCATGTCAAACCATGCAGAATTATGGCATCAATGGACGAAACTAGGAGTCGAGCATAATGACTACTCTCATAGACTAAAAGACAGTCTTCGGTTGGAGTTCATCCAACTCCAAGATATCGTCATCCATTGCCTAAGAGGCAATCTAGACTATAATCGCTCCAGCGCCGATAATGCTCATCTAATAGCACTCATTTACAGCCGATGCAAAGTTGATTGGGCATCGTATATGCTATCATAACTACGCCAAAATGTTCACATGGTCAAGTTTGACCATCAAACTGGAACATTCACAGAGAAATTAGGGTTTCTCAACAGGATCAACATGATCATCAGTGATCAGATCTAATTTTCTCAACCAGAGAGGTGAGTTGCTGGACAGGAGAGATTATCTCCCCATAATCTTTGTCAAAAGAAGAAAGAATCTCAAACCTTTTGGCAAGCGATCAAGGAGGCAGCGCACTGCAGAAGAAAGCCCCTTCACTCTAACTGAACTGACTTCAAATAGTCGAGAAAAACAGCTCATGTCAGATGAAGACATGGCATCAGAATCAACTGCGCCAGCTGAATCTACACCAGCTGAGATGAACTACATGGATGGTGTTGAAGAAAGCTTTAACAACACTCTCGCTGATTTGCTCAGCAATTTTCAGCTTATCGAGAGATACGACTCCGATCTCTTCAATCAACTAAGGAGATATCTCAGATGGTCACTCTGGAGATATCATGTTGATGAAGCAGTTATGTATACACTGCTTGACAGGAAGTGATAATTTTTCTGGAGTAAAAAAGGACATTGCAGCAGAAACTGGATGAATCATCCATCGACGACCACTCTCACTCTCTTAGAGATTATGGATTTGATGATCAAGAGAATCCAAAATGGAGTACATGTCGCAGCTCCACTGCCGTTTTTGAGTCTCTAGGACGAGATTTAAAGGGAACCTTCGCAGTTTCAAGGGAAAGTACAGCCTCAGGGGGAAGTAGTGAGGACTGTAAAAACTGCTCGAGAAGAGAGGTATCAGCCTCAGGAGAAAGATTGGGGAGCTGTCTAGGGATATGCTGCCAGGGATGAGAGACATTTGTCTCAGGAGAAAGTCTGGGGAGAAGTCTGGAGAAATGCTAGTGCTAGAGAAAGATGAGAGCCTAGCAATTGGTGGAATAGGTGAAGAAGGAGATGAGATACCAGCAGAAGAAGCACAACAACTGAAGAGCTAGAAACTCAACAAAAAGAAAAAGAAAAGAAAAACAAATTGTTGTAGATTGAAAGATATCTAATCAGTTTACATAAGCAGTTTCTTAGCTATAAGTTTTCTTGCTTGATTATGTCCTTGTTACACAGCTCAAAAATTTCTCAATCAGTTCTTCCATCATTGTTTAATTTTGCCATGTTTTGGACATCATCAAAAAGGGAAAAATTGTTAGGAAAAACTATCAAGGTTTTTCTTACAAGGGGTTTTGATGAGATGTCAAAATATGTCAAAATGAGAAAAAAGCCTTGAAAGAACTGAAAAGAAATCAAGCAGAAAACTAAGGATGATCATACAAAGTCAAAGCTGTCAAAGCCAACAGAAATGATCAATCCATGTGAAAAGAAATGAGAGAAGAATAGAGAGAAAAAGAAGACTGTAGCTTGCTAAAATAGTTGGCAAGGCAAATTGAAAGTTGCAGGTACCAGCGAGATAAAGTACCAACTGCCACCAGTCTACAGTGATGAACTAATAGACAATACCAGTTCAAGGCCGATACTAGCTAAAGAAGATGTTCTAGTTGAAGTGATGAACTGATGGACAATACTAGTTCAAGGCCGATACCAGCTGAAGAAGATGTTCCAGCTGAAGTGATGAACTGATGGATAATACCAGTTCAAGGTCGATACCAGCTGAAGAAGATGTTCCAGCTGAAGTGGTGAACAAATGGACAATACCAGTTCAAGACCAGTTCAAGGCTGATACCAGCTGAAGAGATGTTCCAGCTGAAGAGAACTGAAGGAGATACTAGTTCTAGGCCGCCACCAGCTGAAGAGATATTCCAGCTAAAGAAAACTAAAGGAGATACCAGTTCTAAGCCGCCACTAGCTGAAGAGAACTGAAGCACATACCAGTTCTAGGCCGCCACCAGCTGAAGAGATGTTCCAGCTGAAGAGAAATGAAGAATATACCAGTTCTAGGCCATCACCAACTAAAGAGAACTGAAGGACATACCCGTTCTAGTCCAATACCGGTTGAAGAAATGTTCCAGTCAAAGGAAGATCTCAGCTGAAGGGAATACCAACTGAAAGGAAAGAACTGAGGGATACCAGTTCTAGATCATTCCCGATTGAAGAAATACCAGTTGAAGAGCACATCAATTTGGAATGATGAACATGCCAGTTCACGATGACGACAACTGAAGAAGACTGCCAGCCGAAGAGAGGACAATCTCGAGCTGAAGAAAATACCAGCTCAAGACATTCCAGGTGAAGAAATACCAGCTGAAGAAATGTACCAAGTCTAAAGATCCATGCTGAAGGAAATACCAGCTCAGGATATTCCAGTGTTGAAGGAACATACCAACTGAAGAGAAGACTAAGGTACAACCTGAAAGAAAATGCCAGCTCAAAGGATACCAGCTGAAGAATGAAGTTCCAACTGATGAAGCACCAGTTCAAAGGACACCAGCTGAAGACGCATCAGTTTTGAAGTCCAATTGATAAAGCGCCAGCAACCGAACTGAACACCAGTCCATGAAAGTTCAAGGTGAAGGGACACAAGTCCAAAATACTAGCTAAAGAACACTGGTTCAAACTGCCAGCTAAAGCAAAGTAAATTGGAGCTCAGAAGGCATCAAGCCCAAGCCCAGAGTTGTTAACGATGAAGCAAAGTAAAGTAAATGAAGTTCCAACTGATGAGAATGAGCCTTAACGATCTTTGAGCTAGTTGTTGAAGATTTCCAGCCAGAGTTGTTCTCTCAGTTACCGTGCTTAAGTGATTAACTACCCCAGCTCAGATGCAGACACACAAAGAAGCAATCCAGTTGATACCAATTTCAAGACTGTACTCTTGAAGATCGAGCGAGATCTAAAATTATGAAAAGACGAGCAATAGCACCTTATCTCTCCAGTGAGCAATTGGGGATCGCAAGTGTGATCTGTCGACCTACCGGCTGAGGAAGTTGAGAGTGCAGCTTCCGGAACAGCAACTGTCTTCACTGTGTAACTGTAATAAAGGAACTTTACACTTGCATAATGAATTGCCCTTCTGCGGAAGAAATAGAAGATGTAGAAGTTGAGCTTTGAACCTCTATAAATTGCTTGTGTGTTCTGCTTTAATTTTCAGTTCAGTTGCATGTTTTTAACTGCACACTATAAGCACACACAGCACTTTGAGCTAGCAGATCTTCTCAACTGATCTCTACATAGCACGGATATTATTTGTGAGTCAAAACGGGGCCTGAATATTCCGCATCTAAGTTCAGTTTTGTAATCAGCTTATTCACCTCCCTCTAAACTGATTCTGACTCGCCCCGGGACCAACATAACTTCATCGCTACTTCTATTGGTTCAACTGGCTTTACACGATGTCCACTCAGTCCCACTTTCTTCTTACTGCATTCCATGCCATGAGTTTTTGGCAAAGAGAAGAAACTTGGAGTTTCAAATGGATCGGTTCATCAAATCCATTTCCTCCCTCAGTCGCTCAAGTTCAACATATCATGAGCCATTGCATGGCTAACAAAATTCCTACCAAAGCCCCACTAGTAGATCTGCGGGCCTCAACCCCTTCACATGAAGAAGTACATTCTCCTCAACTGACTAACAGTCAGTCATCTCAACCCTCTCCTAGAGGATCTCATTGTCCTCAACTGAATTTTAATGATGCATCAAATCAGTTAACTATACCTCGAGATATTACATCTATATTTCTTCAGATGTCAAGGGAGCACGGAACTAAGGGTATAACAGTTATCTCACTCTTATTCTCTATTGCGATAGCACAAGCTACCCATGTGGACTACCTAATTGAAGATAGCGAAGAAGAAGATACAACAGCCTCCCCCAACCCACTCGTCTCAACAAAATATCGCACTCTCGTGTTAACTCTTAAAGCTCAATGAAGTCAACTGAACTCTCCCAAAACTCAGTTAGTCCAACTCAACCTAGGCACATGAGTCGACAATCATCAGTTCACTAAGTCTTATCAGAAACTTCTCTTTTAACTAAGAGAACAATATCAAATACTCTCTCAAAAACTGATCAATCAATTAGTCGTACTCAAGAATATCCAACTGACTATCGGAGAAGCAAGCACTCAGTTGAAGTCCAAAACACCAAGCTCTCAGTCCAAGCAAAAGCAGTCAGACGACTAGAAAAAAAGCACCGAACTGACTCTAGTTCGACCCTACAAGAAGAGAAAACTTAACAAAGCTGACTGAAGATTTCCAAGCTCCATGTCAGCTAGCTCCCTCCACATCTACACCGACCTCACTTCAGTTTCACTCTCAATTTAGTTAAATTGTATCCCAACTAAATTAAGGATAGGTTGTTATTTAAATCAAATTTCAAGACTGTTACATTAAATGCACTTATTACCATTGATACTAGTTAATGATCTCAACACCACATCCAATGGATATGGTTAAGTGGTGGTTTGCATTCCATGATCACAACCCTTCATTACCCGGTCTCAAGTATAATCCCACCATGTGGTAAAATCTAATGATGATCTCAAATATAAGTACACACAGCATATCTAAAGTATCAAATGCAACAATATCCTCATTTAATGTCAACCACATTGGATTTGACTCAACTGATCTCCAGTCATTAGATCAAAAAGAAGTATGGCTTTGAACGATGTAGATGAGAGCATTTAATATCAGCCAACTAAGCGTTTCTCATTTACCTGTGGCTGAAGTGCAAAATACTTGAGTACTTGATACCTGTGTATTTTACACGACTTTTGAATATGAATTGATGTTCTTTATTAGATGAAGTTGTGCATTTTATATAGCTTTTGTGCTTAAATTGTTATCATTTGGAGTTTTTGATGTGTTTGCTAGTTTTGCAGTAATTATTGTGATTTCATTGCATAATTGAAGCAAAATTAGTGAATATGGACAAGAAGAGTTGAAGGGGTGCTTAATTAGGCTCTTGAGCTTAATTAAATGCTTAATAGAAGCCTAATGGATTGGATTAAGTTATCAAAACTCAAAGAAATCTGAAGCCCAACTCGAAATAGGGGTGGGTCAACCTGACCCAGTGTAATTTATACATGGGTGGGTCGACCTGGCTCAGCTTACCTGGGTCAACCCTGTGCAAAAATAGGGTTTTAGGTTGACCCGGCTAGTTTGGTCGACCCATGTACAATGGATCCGCCGAAATATGAGTTTTCTCACTCCCATTCAGGGTTTCTAACCTATATATAAAAGCCTCAATTTTGATACACGAGATATACAAGTCCTTCATAGAAGAGAGGAGAAAAATACAAGTGAAAGACGCCCCACATATGTCCAAGAAGATAAGAGAGAAAGAGTTGGCATCTACTCAAGAGGAGACGACAAGGTTGTTAGAGAGAAGTGCTATTGCAGAGAAGACGAAACCGTTGGATTACATATTGTTCATCGGTTCCTTTATCTTTTCTGCCATGAATACTGAAACTCTATTATTGTTCATTTATTTAATTATGTCTAGTTAATTCTGTAGCTAGGTTTTAGGGATTAGAACTTATGGATTTTAATATATGAATTGGTTATTTTTTCTTCATGCTATCTCTCGGGGTTTGATTTCTATAATTTATTTCATATCTTGTATGAATACTTGATCACCATTTATGCATGCTAGTCGTTAATTTGAAGTAATGACCAAAAAAGAATTAATGATGGAAAGATATGCGTGCTTAGAAGGACTGACCAATTGAACAAGTATCGCATAGGGTTGAATAGATCTTCGTGTGCTAGATTAGGAGTAATGACATGTGTGAAGAATCGACCGTAGTGAAGTGTGTGCTCATTATTTCTACGTTATGATATATGCCTCAAAAACAGCAACCTCATAACAAACTAGTGATCCCCCACCATTGATAGATTAAAGACAATTAGTCGGGTTGAGAGAAACAATAAATATTGTTAATTGATATAGTGAATCCATCTTCCATGAAGCCTAGTATTTTCATATATTTGTTTATTTCAGTATTTTATTGTTTTGTGTCTTTTTTTTATGCTCATTATTTTTATTCCCTTTTATTTGCATATTTTGTCTCTAGATATTAACTACGTGCCTGTGAATAAGAACTGATAAATATAGTCTATATGGAATACGATACTCTTGCTCAGTTGCTCACATATATATTGTAATAACGTGACATTTAGATGAATAATACGAAAAATGTTAACATTATGTTGGCATAGAAAAATTAAGATATTACATCAAATGTAATTATATATCACTTAAACTTAACATTACATCAAATGTAATTATGTGAAAATATTCATTAGTTCAAAAGAGAAACATAATAAAATTGAGAATAACAACTCTTCACATTAAATTGAATAAATTTATTTTATATTATGTGAACTTGAACTCTTTTGAAGCTTCCTTTCATATGAAGGTATGATGTAAGCTCATAATCCATATTCATTTGATAGGAAGATTGTTTTATCCCACCAAGATGAATATTAGAGTCAACATTTTCTGTTTATATAATATCTACAGTAAGATTGAAAAGATAAAATCAACTATGTATACAAACGAAGTCCATAAGCATTCAAATGAGCTTATACTTTATACAACTAGATAATGCACAAACACGCAGACACAAAAATGAGTAGTAAAGAGACTCACACACCCACTGATAATATAATATAAAATACCGTATAACTTACAATTTTTTTGTGTGAAGAAGATAAACTTGTGATGAACGTAAGATAATTAGGTCTATCTATTTATACTGATTCAAGTTTGAATAGTTAATTATGTAATTATCTAAATAGAATGTTAATAAGATAATTAGATTAAGATATATGGTAATTATTAATTTATTTATTCTGGATTGATTGATTATTATTACTTATTAGGTAATTAGATTAAGATACGCACGCGTGCCCCCCCCCCACACACACACACACATATATATATATGATAATTATATATTTATATTAAGCTAGCTACTATATATTTGGTCGTATCAAAATTATTTTCGGATCTGGTATTATCATTATATATATTATATACCTATAGATATAGATAAATATGGGAAAATACTCGAATAGTTCATATTCAAACTAAAATTAGGTAATTAAGTTTATTATGTTAAAACAATCACAAAATCATCTTCCAAATATGTTTCTTTTAATTTATATAAACTGAAGGATATATTTAATGTAATTGTAGTGTGTGGATTGGTTAATTTGTGTAAAATGAAAGATTGCCAACTTAATAAGATATTTATAGGAACATATATTGATTAATTTTTTTTGTTAAACGATCACCCGATCAATGGTCTGCCGAATCACACGGATATACATGATTGCATCTATATACATTTGTGGATTAATTAGTCCATGATGATTTTTATGTAATTAATGAATTAATATAAAAATATTTCTTAATTTATTATGAACGTATTAATTTTGGTAGATATATGCAATCTTTCTATATGTATATATTCATAGAAAGAGAACATATATTTCATTAGTGTAATATAAATATTTAATTTCATAATTTTTATTACTTAATTGCATAATTATTTACATTTATTACATGTATAATTGTATCACTATTATTAGAATATTTATTTAGGCAAAAAACTTACTATTTCTATTTGTTGTGACTATCTTCCTTTTAGATATTATATATATATATATATATATATATGTCATTGTAATGCATATTAAAAATCTGCAGTAAATATATATGTTCCATATATAGTGGGATTTTATTTTGGGACGGGTTTTTTTTATGTTGGTCGATTTTTACTGAAATTTTTTTAGAGAGTTGTATCTATCGGTGTTTCATATTTTAATTTTTCACACATCTGTTCAACATCCTTGAAGTTATGTCTCTTACAGTCGAAGAAGGCATTCCAGATTAATTTTTTTCGGCGTCGACTTTATCGGATTTCATCGTCTCATCTGTAGGACTCATTTTTCACAAATTCGTATTCGATCGTATATTATCATCCCGCCAGTTATCGTCTGACTATGGAAGATACAGATATTATGTTCTCCATTATTGTATCTTTGTAGGTGTAGAAATCTGGGCGGATTCTGTTCGGGAATCGTATATACGACTTTTAGCAAATTTTGTATATGTTATTAGCAAATTATAGATGTGTTAATAGCAAATCGGTAATATTTTTATGTGAATATATATATATATATATTACGATAAGATGGTCATTTTTGTTTTAAAATGGGTTCAATGTGCTTTACATGACACTGATATGTTTACAAATGATGGTCATTTTATATTTATTATGGAAGGTACATGCTTTTCATATTTGATTGTGGAAGTTTTCAAGTTATTAAGAAAAAATACTTAAAATCCCATGAATGTATGTGTGCAAATTTTGTATATGTAATTAGCAAATTATAGATGTGTTAATAGCAAATCGGTAATACTTTTATGTAAATATAATTTTTTTTATGATAATATGGTCTTTTTTTAAAATGGATTCAATGTGCTTTACATGATACTGATATGTTCTCAGATGATGGTCATTTCATATTTATTATAGAAGATAGATGCTTTTCGTATTTGGTTGTAGAAGTTTTCAAGTTTTTAAGGAAAAAAATACTTAAAATCACATGAATGTATGTGTGCAAATTTTGTATATGTAATTAGCAAATTATAGATGTGTTAATAGCAAATCGGTAATATTTTTTATGTGAAAATCGGTAAAAAAAATTTTGATGATAATATGGTTAGTTTTTTAAATGGGTTCAATGTGATTTACATTATACTCATATGTTCGCAGATGATGGTCATTTCATATTTATTATAGAAGGTAGATGATTTTCGTATTTGGTTGTGGAAGTTTTCAAGTTATTAAGGAAAAAAATATTTAAAATCACATGAATGTATGTGTGCAAATTTTGTATATGTAATTAGCAAATTATAGGTGTGTTAATAGCAAATCGGTAATATTTTTTATGTGAAAATCGGTAAAAAAAATTTTGATGATAATATGGTTATTTTTTTAAATGGGTTCAATGTGATTTACATGATACTCATATGTTCGCAGATGATGGTCATTTCATATTTATTATAGAAGGTAGATGATTTTCGTATTTGGTTGTGGAAGTTTTCAAGTTATTAAGGAAAAAAATATTTAAAATCGCATGAATGTATGTGTGCAAATTTTGTATATGTAATTAGCAAATTATAGATGTGTAAATAGCAAATCGGTAATATTTTTTATGTGAAAATCGGTAATTTTTTTTTGACAATGATATGGTCATTTTTTTTAAATGGGTTCAATGTGCTTTACATGATACTGATATGTTCGTAGATGATGATCATTTCATATTTATTATAGAAGGTAGATGCTTTTCATATTTGGTTGTGGAAGTTTTCAAGTTATTAAGGAAAAAAATACTTAAAATCGCATGAATGTATGTGTGCAAATTTTGTATATGTAATTAGCAAATTATAGATGTGTTAATAGCAAATCGGTAATATTTTTTATGTGAAAATCGGTAAAAAAATTTTTGATGATAATATGGTTATTTTTTTAAATGGGTTCAATGTGATTTACATGATACTCATATGTTCGCAGATGATGGTCATTTCATATTTATTATAGAAGGTAGATTATTTTCGTATTTGGTTGTGGAAGTTTTCAAGTTATTAAGGAAAAAAATATTTAAAATCGCATGAATGTATGTGTGCAAATTTTGTATATGTAATTAGCAAATTATAGATGTGTTAATAGCAAATCGGTAATATTTTTTATGTGAAAATCGGGATTTTTTTTTTACGATAATATGGTGATTATTTTGATATAATCACATGTCAATTTGATATAAACAATATTTAATTCATTTTATATACATCTCGTTCAATTCACATTCACATAAAATTTAACATAGCCTAGATAGAGACTTTGTCAGATTGAAATAATTAATCGTATACATATAGCTACATGACTTCAATGTCCTTACATGTATGTGCATGATAATATCAAATTAAATCAATTAGTTAGAAGTAATGAATAATTAATTAAGTTGACCGACTAATTATACATTTTTAATTTGCTAAATACAAAAAACCAGTCTAATCATATATTCATAATTTGCTAAAAACTAAATGTAAATCTGATATAAACAAATCCAATTTGCTATAAATAACAAATACCCATAAAACCACATCTTATCAAGTTAATATGCTAAACACATATCACTAACTTGCTAATCAAAAGTTACTAATTTGCTAAATATATCAATATAAAACAAATCAAAACCAATAAATAAAACGATGATACAATAACCAATACCAATCAAATTTACTACTCATATCCACTTAATTTGCTAAAACTCAAACCAAACCAAATCTAACCCAACAAACATATCGATTAACTAATAACCAAAAACCTTAAATTTTGCTAAATTGCTAAATACAAAAAACTAGTCTAATCATATATTCATAATTTGCTAAAAACTAAATGTAAATCTGCTATAAACAAATTCAATTTGCTATAAATAACAAATACCCATAAAACCACTTCATATCAAGTTAATATGCTAAACACATATTACTAACTTGCTAATGAAAAGTTACTAAGTTGCTAAATATATCAATACAAAACAAATCAAAACCAATACATAAAACGATGAAACAATAACCAATACCAATAAAATTTGCTACTCATATCCACTTAATTTACTAAAACTCAAACCAAACCAGATATAAACTAACAAACATACCGATTAACCAATAACCAAAATCCTTTAATTTTGCTCAATTGCTAAATACCAAAAACCAGTCTAATCATATATTCATAATTTGCTAAAAACTAAATGTAAATCTGATATAAACAAATATAATTTGCTATAAATAACAAATACACATAAACCACATCATATCAAGTTAATCTGCTAAACACATATTACTAACTTGCTAATCAAAAGTTACTAATTTGCTAAATATATCAATACAAAACAAATCAAAACCAATAATTAAAATGATGAAACAATAACCAATATCAATCAAAGTTGCTACTCATATCCACTTAATTTGCTAAAACTCAAACCAAATCAGATCTAAACCAACAAATCAAATCAGATCAGATCTACTTATATCCACTTAATTGGGTCTCGTCCTTCGGTCGGCGATGATGTTTGGGCAGGGCGACGACGAGCGGTGTCTGGGCAGTGTATCCTGGCGACGACGAGCAGTGAGTAGCGAGTGGGTGAAGACGGGCGGCGAGCGGTTGAACATGGGAGACGATAATTTTATTTCTGCTATTAATGAAGATATCTGATTTGGGTTTCTGTCAATATCTATAATACTCTTTTTTTGCTATTAATGAATCCCACTATATTTTGTAAAATTAATCCCACTTTCTAGATATGTGGGACGTGATAAAAAGATGATTTGGGCTTCTCAATAATACCCTTATTATGTTTTTAATTTTGCTAAAAAATTATCATTTTACAATTTGACCCCTAAAATCTAAAATCAATATTGTCCATTCAAATTGTAGAGATCTATGGATGTAAATGGTTCCTAGTTCCTATATAGGGGTATGGTTCTCATTTTAACCCACCCATATATATATATATATATATATAGATTGAGATAGCAAATTTAAATTCGAGAACACGTTGATATGAGTATAAATTATCTAATATATCTAAATTCAAGGATTGATTGACACTATTATAAAATGTTTATAAATCAACTAGGATTTAACTCATTTAGTTAAAGAGGTGGTCTTCCGTACATCAGTTGCACATAAGGTTTTAAATCAGATGGAAAAAAATATAAATTATAATATTGAAAAATGTCGCTTATAATACTAAAACATATCACCTATATTTTATGAAAAATTACTGCTAATAACAAAAAGACGGTGTCATTTTTGTAATCATTACAATAATTTTGGATTTACAAATTATCACTTATAATACTAAAATGTATCACTTTTAATACTGAAAATTATTATAAATTTCAGTTTGATCGAAACAGTTCGGTACAATGGGTGTACACCCAAATTTTTGCCTTAGTTGAATTATAAATTAATTGATACGATGAAAAGAATTAAGTTACAATAAAGACAAAGTATTGTTTTTTATTGGATTTATAATAACTGGCATGAAATATACTAAGAGTAACATTTAAACATCTTTTTGGTTATTAGTGGTTTTTTTTTACTCACACACCCGACCTGTGGTATTGAGGATATTTGAACCCGTGGTCTTTGGTCTCCAAGCAACCTCACTCCACCACTAAGCCATCCCCACCAGAACTTGGTTATAAGTGGTTGATCGTATTGAAGTTTGTTAAAATTCTTAAAGTAAAATGGATAAACTGAACTTAATATTTTACTAATTCTACTAGACACACTATTTAATATTATTAGTAGTGAAAAAAACCCATCAACAGCAAAAAAAATTAAGTGAGATGTAATCTCGTGTGACATGTGATTCAATTTCAGACCACAAATTGCAAAAGTATATGACCAAATCTCCTCAGATGACTTAGTGTGCAAGTGTAACCACCTTAATATGAAGGAAAGTTCTACGCTACCCGTAGGATATTACCTTAAGTGTCACTTAAAAATGTCATAATAGACCTATTGTGGTCTATTGTGACACTAAAAAAAACTATTATGACACTAAAGTAATACCCTAAATGTAGCGTAGAACTTTCCATGACACTTGTGGTACTATACTCATATGAACTATATATAGCTAGAGGTTTCATTCCAACTTTTTTTCATATTGACTATACAAAATCAAGGCTAACTATCAAAGAGTTTTTTAGAGAAAATTGCAGAAATGGTCCCACAAAGCACGCCCCCGTTTCATTTTGGTCCCAAACTAAGCTAATTTGGTCATTTCTTTATTTTTTTAAGCTAAAATGACCCCATAAGACAGCCATATGCAATTTTGATCCCACGTATTTTGACGGGCTACTTAACAGCTGATGGCGAGTGAACACGTGAGGCGCACATAAGTTATAAGAACCATAATTTCAGAAAATCCCCAAATTAACAAAACTAACTCGACTTCTATTTTTCCCAAAAAAAAAAACAATCATCTACTACCTTCAAATCCATGAGAAATACATCAAATTAACCGGAAAATCCCCAAAGCTTGCCGCGGAAGTTGGAGAAAATTGGAGGAGCACTTGCTGTTGAAGTTGTCGCATCTTCCAGGTCGCGAATTTGTGAGAAATTGGCTAAAATTTCTTCTAATTTCTCATAGCTCTGAAAACGCAAGTTAGCAATGATTCGAAGGAAGCATTACGTATAGCTACCACACCCAGATTACAGAAAGTTTCCTCGCCCAATTTCTCTGCAATTTTCTCTCTGTTTATGTGTGATTTTTGTTTCTCTAAATTTAGTATATATTTTTAGGGCCCTGTGATTATTGGTATATGATGAAGTTAGAGCATGGTGGTATGGTGGTTAGTGACTGTGGGGAATTAGAGTATTTAGATGGCACGGTTTCTGTGTTTAATTTTGTAGACACCCGTAAATGGTGTTTTAAGTACTTAGAAGGTCTATACGAACCGATAGGGTATTTGGGGTCTAAGAAGTTCTATGCAAAAGATGAAGAAGGAAAGTTGAAGCCTATTGTCTGTGAGTTTGATACCTGGAATCTGATAATAGGGGCTGCAAAAATGAGAGAGTTCTTCATGCATTTGGAGGGTGAAAGAACAGTGGTTAGGTTGAATGGAGATGATGTTGTTGGGGAGGTAGTATACTTGGATGATGCAGAGGGTCATTTACAAACAATAGGTAGTTCTACAATTGTTGAGCATGTTGTGAAAGTTACTGGAGAGTCCATAGCAATGGAGACACAACTTGAAGATGAAGTTGTGCCTCCTAATGTTGTTGAAGAGCAAGATGTGCCTCCTAATGTTGTTGAAAGCGAGTTGTGTCTATGAAGGTTGTTGAACACCAATCTGTGCCTGTGAAGGTTATTGAAGAGCAAGTTGTGGCTGTGAAGATTGTTCAAGACCAAGCTGTGGCCTCTGTCTTTGATGACCTTGCTTTAACTCTACAAGAGATGGATGAGTAGACTTTTAATGTTCCTGAAGAGCAGTATCTTAATGTTGTTGTGGAGCAGGCTGTGACAGAAAGGGTTGAGCAGGCTGCAATGGGAACACAACCTGCAGAACAAAGTTTGAAGGGTATTGAGGAGTCTGCAATGGAAACACAACATGAAGTTGATATTGGCATAGAGCAGAAAGCTGGTGGTATTGATGGGAATGTGCAAGAGCATGTAGAGGTCAATGTGATAGAGTTTGAAGATGGTGGTATTGATGATGAAATGGTAGAGGCATTAGCTGCAGAAATTGATAAAAAGTATGGGGTTTAAAACTTGGGACAGACAGAGATAGAAGGGATGGTAGTTTCAGATAGTGAAGATGAGGATTTCACTGTAGAGGATGATAGATGTGATGAGCTAATTGATGACATAATATTTAAAGAAAATATTGACAAAGATGCTGAATAGATTGACACAACACATGAAGGGGCTTCTGAAGATGACTTCACCTCAAGTGATGAAGATAGGCTCCAGGCAAACATTGGGAGTGACTTTGACAGTGTGGGCTCTGATGATGTTAGAGAAGAGAGTGACAGGCCATCAACTTCAGAAAAACCCACTTTTAGTTTGGGCCAAATGTTCAGCACAAAGCAGACCTTCAAAGATGTTGTTAACAACTATTCAGTGAGGGTAGGAAGGCCTATAAAGTTTGAAAAGAATGATGCAAGGAGGATATATATAAGGTGTAAGAAGAAGGATGAAGGGTGTGGCTAGCATATGAATGCTCTTAAGGTGAAGGATGAAGCTTATTTTCAGATAAGAGAAATAGATCTCACACACACATGTGCAAGACAGTACCATGTGGACAATGCAAGGGCAAGTTGGCTGGCACAAAGATTTGAGAAATCCTTTAGGGCTAATCCAAAGAAAAGTGTGAAGGGGTTTAGGAGTTCTGCCATTACAGAGCTTGGTGTGTACATATCACCTCACCAAGCTTTCAGAGCAAGGCAAAAGGCATTGAAGATGATTGAAGGAGACTCAACTGATCAATACTCAAAGTTGTGGGATTATGCACAGGCATTGAGGGATAAGAATCTAGGTTCAACTGTGATTCTTCAAGTTGATAATACACCTAGTGGCAGCACCTTCAAGAGATTCTATGTCTACCTCCAGGCTACCAAAAATGGGTTCATGTCAGGTTATAGGCCATGGACTGGAGTTGATGGCTGCCATCTTAGAGGATCAGTGGAGGTGTTGTTGACTACAGTGTGTATGGATCCAAATAATGATCCATACCCTCTGGCATATGCAGTGGTTGAAGTTGAGAACAAAGATTCATGGGAATGGTTCTTACAGTTGTTGAAGGAGGACTTATTAACTGAGAGAGAAGATGCATACACTTTCATGTCAGATAGACAGAAGGGGCTAATTGGGGCATTTGAGAAGGTATTGCCAAGTGTGGAAAATAGGTTTTGTGTTAGACACTTGCATGAGAATATGAAGAATGCTGGATTTAAAGGGCAAAATTTCAAGAAATTGTTATGGAAAGCTGCAAATGCTACCACAGTTGCTAGTTTCCATAGTGTGATGCTTCAGATTGAGGAAGTGGACAAGAAAGCTCTTAAGTGGCTGCAAAAGGGTAAATCAGCCAAAGAATGGTCCAAATCACTTTTTTCAACATTTGGAAAATGTGATATATTGGTCAATAACATGTGTGAACAATTTAACTCATGTCTACTAGAGGCTAGAGAGAAGCCAATTTTAACTATGTTGGAATGGGTTAGAGAGTACATGATGAATAGGCTTCAGAAAAACAGAGACAGGGCTGAGAGATTGTGGGAAGGGAGAGCTGTTTGTGCTAGAATAAGAAAGCTAGTGGGGAAATATATGGAAGCCTCTGCAGAATGCATTCCCACTAAGTCTAGTGAGAACAAATTTAAGGTGTAAAGTTTTGATGGCTCAAAATATACTGTTAACTTGGAGGAGCATACATGTGCTTGCAGAATATGGGATTTGAGTGGAATACCTTGTAAGCATGACATCAGTGCCATTTGTGCTGAAGGAAAAGCTCCTGAAGAATATGTGCACTCATGTTATTTTGTTGAGACTTATAACTCAGTCTATGAGCATGCCATATCTCCAATGAATGGAGATGACCTGTGGGAGAAAATAGGCTATATTCCACCACTCCCACCTTCTTTTGCAAAGAAAAACAAGGGCAGGCCTCAGAAGGAAAGGAGATTTGGACCTAATGAAAAACCAAAAAGGAAAAGGAGGGGCAGTGGTACTGTTTAGAAAATGGAGAAACAATACTGTGGAATCACTTGTAAGTTCTGTGGAGAGAAATGGCACAACCAGCTAAGATGCAGATTAAGAAAGGTAAATTATTGCATGTTTCATCTTATGTATTTACTTCATGTAAATTGAAAGCTAATGTTTGTTATGTGCATGTTTTATTTAGGAAAATTTCAACTCTGACTCTACACAGCCTCAACTTGAGAAAGAGAGTGCAGCTACACAGGTAGATGCTCAACCATCTACTCATTTTGAGGAGGAGATAACACAACATGATTGTCCTCCTTCAACCCAAGAAGATGATGCAACTCAGAGAGAAGGTTGTTCCAGTATGTTGCCAACTACAAAGTAAGGAAGAAAAATGCTTGTAAGGAAGAGAATTATCATTTTCTTCATATTATCTCAGTTTAATGACTTTAATTCTCTGCACATGTTTTCTGTTCTTAATTAGGCAAGGAACAGACCTAAGTTTGCTAACAACCATGTGGATGATGGTCCTGCTCAAGAGAAGTCAACAACTTACACCATTTCAAGTGAAATTAATGTTGTGCAATCTTCTGCTAGGGAGCCTCCTGTCTCCCTAGCTTCTGCTGGTTTTCATAGCCAAAAGTTCATAGGGGATCCTCAGCTGCTGCAAATCAACCTCAAGAAATAGATTCCATGAGAGTGGTCACCAGAGGAGGCAAAAATTTTGTGCATGCTTCAAGCCTGAGAGCTGCAGCAAAGAAGAAGAGGAAGAACATATAAGATTTCAGGCTTAATTTGGTGTTTTTGGTTTATTTTGATGTTTTGAAAAATTAACTTGTTAACTCTGAAAAGCCATGTGTTCGGCTTCATGTTTTTGAACAAATACTCTGCCATAATCTTGCCAATCATGTCAGCCTTATTTATTGCTGGTTTTGTGGGTTGATAGTTGTAGTCTGGCTCAGATAATATGAAGCTGTAATGGTATTCAGTTAGTTTTTGCTAATTGTTGTTGTTCTGATTCAGTGAAGCTTGCTTTTGATTCATTGGTGTTGATAATTGTAGTAATGCTATTCAGTTGGTTTTTTATTAATAGTTATTGCTCTGATTCAGTGAAGCTAGTGTTTTGTTGGGAAAATTTGCTCATTGGCATATATATTGCAATAATATGATTCTACATTGTACATCTTACATATTAGACAACCACAACATTCATTTGAGGAAAACAGCTACTACATAAAACATTAACACTAGAAACATCACTTTTCCCAACTTTCTAATTTTTGCCACATTTGCAGCCATTTTCTTCATATCTTCAGACATTTGCATCATACATTCAGCTATAATCTTCATATCATCAGCTATGTCTTCAGTTGACATCTTCACCTTTGAGCTGTGGGACTCCCCTGAGTTGTCTTGTGATGGACACTCATCAACCCATCTGAAAAACTTGCAACAACCCCCACATAGAGAATTCGGACACGTATAAAAAAACCTACCTTCGCTATGTGCACGATTGGAAATATATGCTCGCACTGGCTTCTGACAGTCACACATTAAAATTTTTTTGATGTTGTTTGCTCTGCTTGAAGATGCAGCAGACATGGTGTTGTTAATTTGGAGAATTTTTTTTTTTTTGGCTTGAATTCTTGTAATTTTGGAATTGGTGTGTAGGTATATATATAGATAGGTATATATCATTTATACCTTCCAAAAGATGGATATTTTTTGTTCAAAGCTGGTGAATTTTCCCTCCAATTCACAAGAATTCCCTCCAGATCACTGTTTTGCCTAATATTGTGTATGAGACTAAAATTACTTATCGGTTGGGACTAAAATTGCATGCTAACTTAACGGAAAACGTGACGTTGGGACTATTTTAGCATACTTTGATTCAATGGGACCAAATTAATTTGGGACCAAAATGAAACGGAAGCGTGCTTTGTGGGATTTTCTCAGTTTTTTACCACCTCCAAATATTAAATAAACCCTACCAACTCCGTAAGTTTCTCATAAATCCATTTATTTATTTTTTCCAACTAAAAATGATCCACCTGTTTTGTAAATTTAGGGAGTGTATTGGTTGTGGATTTTGATGGATTTCATTGGACTTTTAAAATCCGGGTGTATTCAATCCAGACTTTTAAAAGTCCAATGAAATTCTGGTGTATTCAATCCAGACTTTTAAAAGTCTAATGAAATCCTGGTGTATTCAATCCAGACTTTTAAAAGTCCAATGAAATCCTGGTGTATTCAATCCAGACTTTTAAAAGTCCTTTAAAATTCTGAGGTATTCAACAATCCACGGACTTTAAAAAGTCATTGACTTCGATGGATTTCGGCTGAATTTCACGTGAAAATTATAAAGGATGAAATCCGACCTCCAGACACGAGATTTCGATGGATTTGGAAAACCCGGCGAGCGCGGTGTCCCAGCGGCCGGTGAGGAGTTGAAATCGGGCACCCCAGCCATTACCCGACCCCAGCGACCGCTGGCCTTGCCGATGATGGCACTCCAGCGGCCGCTGGGTGCCAGCGGCCGCTGGGATCAAGGCCGCTCGATTCTAGCGGCCGCTGGGTTCAATTTTTCTTGCCATGTACACTGATCGTTGTGGTCCAACAAGCGCTGGCGAGATGGATTTGAAATCCACTGAAATCGTTCAAAATCGATCCGAAATCCATACGAAATCCGCCAGACTCTGCGTGGAGTTGGGAGACTCCATGTGGAATTTTGGGAGACTCCATATGGAGTCTATGGATTTATAAAATCCATAAAAATCCATTCCAATAAAATCCATCAAAATCTCAATCCAGTACACCACCTTTAGAGGGTAATAATTTATTAATACAGCCACGAACCACGAGGTACCGTACGAAGAGTAACCGCACTGGAAAAAGTCGAGAGATATTTTCCAAGGCCAAAAACTCACTATATATACTGATCACTATACGAAGTGCTTCCTCCAAACAAAGCACCTTAAACCCTAGCCGCTTCTTCTATTCTCTCTCTAAAACCCTTATTTTTTCGACCAGGTAATTTTTCTCTCTCTTCGTTCCTTCTCGTAGATTTGTGAATTGTGAGTGAGTTTGTTCAATTTTGTTATCTCTTTTCGTGTTTTATCTGTTTGTTTTGCTCGTACGATATTTGTATAATTTGAGGAATTTTCATTTCAATTTTTTAATAAAAACTGACCTGATATGGATTACGGTTGTTTTCACCCTTTCTTTGACATCGTTTTTTGTTAATTCGTATTGTTTTCCGTTCGCAAATATGTGATCTTTCATATTGCTGGACTTTTGAGTTAACCATCTATGCTCGTCAGCTATGGGTGTTCTTTCTTTTTTTTTCTTTTTCTTCATTTTGGATGTTTTTATTTTGATTGGTATTTCAACAAGAAGGAGATTGTTAGCTTACAACTTTACTGTCGGCTATTTGAAAAAAAAGAAAGAAAAGAAAAAAACGATGGAGAAGAATGATTAATGCTGTTTTATGTAATTTGAAATTGTTGTTGATAATCCGTTGATTGTTATGTCATATTCTAGGGAGTGTTTGCTACTGATTTTGATTATGTTTTATTTTCTGAGTCCGGGTTTAAGAATAAGCACATTTGACAATTTGGTCCTTTATGCAGCTTCTCGAAAAATGGCGTGCTTCAACAAGCTCGGAGCCGTATTAAGGCAAAGCAATTCTGCGAGCAGTGTAATGACCGGACAATCTTCCATGCTCAATGCTATCCGTTGCATGTCCTCGAAGCTTTTCGTTGGAGGTTCTCTTTTCATTAAACTATTATTTTTCTCTCTTCAGTATTTGGGGTGACAAGGTTTTCTTTTCTTTAAAGCAATTATTTTTCTCTCTTCAGTATTTGGTGTGACAATTTTCATTGATCTGGTTTGTATTTTATGCATTTTATTATGCTATAGGACTCGCCTATGGAACTGATGAACAGTCTTTGAAAGAAGCTTTCGCCAGCTTTGGTGAGGTTACTGAAGGTGAGATATATTGAGCAAGTACTGTGTTGCTTTCCTTTGTAACCTTTTTACTTGTTTGTGTTCATATCTTTAACTTTGCACTATTTTGAATGACAGACAATAATTGTTCATCTCTTAGACAGAATTCATTTGTTCGTGTATTTGCTTCAGTGTAAAGAAGCTTATCTTTTTGTTGTTCACATTTTGATTTGTTTGCTTTGAATGCATCATCAATGATCATTCTATGTTTGTTTCAAATATTTGTCATGTCAAAGTTTCTATTAGTTTTTTTAAGTCATTACAGTTCTTGATATAGTCATATATCATAATTTGATCTCTAGAAGAGTTGATTTAATAACTATTGATTAATTTTCAACTGGCTTTAAGTGATTTTGTTAATCTACCAGTTTATGTTTGATGCATTGGCTTTGCATCCTTTTGTTTTACAAAGTATTACAGCATGAACACATTGCTTTAGATTTATGTGAATTGAGGTGTTTGGGCACAGAATTAATGCCTGATGGCAGGGGTTTTCTTGTACAATGTTTGGATTTTTTTTATTACCTCACTGTAATTAGTAAGCTATTGTTTTCTCATTTTCTTTGATTTTCGAGGTGTGGCATTTCTGTGAATTTTTTTATTTGTTTTGTTTCATTTTTTGTGTATGATGTGGATGTAGTGCTCATTAGCCTTTTGGAACTTATATATCTTAATGGTACTTTCATATATCAAATGGTCCTCCTTGCCTCGAGTTTTTCAATAGCAATGGATGCTTGCATGCTCAATATTTTTACTTTCTTTTTTACAGCTAGAATTATCAATGACAGAGACACTGGAAGGTCGAGAGGATTTGGCTTTGTGAATTTCGCCAGTGATGAATCTGCCTCCACAGCTCTCTCAGCCATGGATGGACAGGTGAGGTTCAGGGCATATAACATTTCCTTTTTAAAACAAGGTGCTATAGCTCGTTGCCTTGATCTCATTTTATCCCTTCCTCTGTTGTAGGACTTGGATGGGAGGAACATCCGAGTGAGTTTTGCACAAGAGCGAGCACCTCGCAGCAGTTTTAACAATGGTGGTGGGGGTTATAACAGCGGTGGTGGTTTCCGTGGTGGTTATGGTAATGGTGGAGCAAATGACGGGTTCTAAGCTATCTGAGCTTGTTTTATTGTCTATATAGGCATGGCAAGTTAAAATTAGCACTTTTTTTCTCGTTTCTCCTCTTGCTCTTGTATCGACTATGTTTGGTAGTATGAAGTCAGAATATTCATCCGATATGTTATATATGATTGTTTGGGAACTTTTGCTTATTTGTGCGGAGATTTTGTGTTCAATTTGCTGCAAAATTTCGCATCTGATACTCCTGGTGTTTTTTTGGTCATCTTTTGTATTTTGGAAAATTTGAGTGATTTTTAGAATTAGTTGGAAAATTCTGAGACACTTTTGTCAGATCATCCAGCGAGTAAAAAATCATAAAAAACTAACAAGTTAAGAGCGTTTGACTTTGTTGTTAAGATTTCTGCTGGTGCTCTTATGTTCTAGCAATTAAAATAGTATTGGTGCTTCAAAAAACTTCAGTGATTGAGCTTAATTTAATAATATGGTCGGCTTATAAGGGTTTTTTTTTATTATTTTATTTTTGTGTTTACAAGAAATTTTCTATGATATATACTATTTTCCCGCTCAAATCTTATACTTCCTCCATTTTTGAATAAGTATTATTCTTACATTTTAATTTTATTCACAAAAAATGTCTTATACAATTCGAGATGAAAAATTCACATTTTTCTCAAGTTTATCCTCATTTAATGCATTTAAATATATATATTTAACTAATTTAATATATATTCACATATGAGTGCATTAGATAAGTTAATTAATTTATTAGTTTGTGTGCATCACCCAAAATGATATTTAAACAGAACGGAGGGAGTATAGTTTTTTTTATCTTTTAATGTATATAATTTATATTTAATTATAATTTAATTTCCAAAGTTTTTAATAAAATATTAAAACTTAGAATTAAATGGTAGTTAACCCTTGACCAAGTTCAAATAGGAACACTATTCCCATGTAGGAAATAGGATCAAATCAAAACCATACAATCAAATTATTTTAATGGTCAAGATTGATTGATGATAGATGGGGTTAGAATGCATTAGTTGATAAATAAAATTAGATAGAGTTATAGTAGTAATTTAATTCTTATCCATATATGAAATCCCACGTTTAATGGGAATTCTAATCTTTATGCAATATTGGATTCTATTTCCTTTTTTTTTTCCACAAACACAATTAATCCAGCGTATTTTTTTCCTTCACTTCAAGCTGTCGCATTTTCATTTTTCGGTATGCATCACAAAAATTTTGCAGAAACCGCTTCATGGGAAGTTGAGATCCAATGAGTTCTGCCACTTTTGATCACGTTTTTCTCGTTTTTGGAAACGGTTTTTTCTGTTTTTTAAGTCTATACAAAGTTGCAATCTCGTAATCTATGATTATTTATTATTGTCTCATAACACTGTAGCGTGGTGGATGTATTAACATTAGTTGTTTTGTCATAATTTTGTTCATAACATGTGTGGTAGTTGGTTGTATTGTACGATTAGTGGTAGAATGTGATTATCTGTTTTCTATGTGACACATTATAGGAAAAATGCTATACATTCATCAAAATATGAAAATATGAAGATGAAGAAGATATGAAATAAATTGTCTGTATGCATGTTTTGCTAACAAAATGCAGACGTTTGCTATCATCCATCAGCATATTCGCTAACATAGGAACATGATTTGCTAATTAAGAACAGTAATGTATCTGTTGCTATTGTGATTGTGATTTCATTTTGTACGCGTTGTTAGTCTATAACAGTATATTGTTGTAGAATATGATTTTATGTTTTCTATTTGGCGTAGTATAGGATAATTGACCACACTAATCGAAATAGGAAAATATAAAAAACATGAAAGAATTATGTGTAATCACGTGTTTATGAATTTTATATCATTTAGATGATCTTACTAACAAAATGGATACTTTTTTGCTATCATCTATCTTAATATTTGCTAACACAGGAAACGTAATTTGCTAATTCATAACATTAATGTATTTGTTGCTGTTGTGATTGTGATTTCATTTTATACATGGTGTTAGTGTATATTGCAGTAGAATGTGATTTTCTGTTTTGTATGTGACGTGTTATAGGATAAATCAGTACATTAATGGAAATAGGAAAATATAAAGGTAAAAAAGACATGAAAGAAATTGTGTGAAATCATGCGTTTATAAATTTTATGTCATTAGATAACCTTGCTAACAAAATGGAAACTTTTGTTATCATCCATCTTAATATTCGCTACACAGGAAACACGATTTGCTAATACTGCACACACTAATTTATTTGCAGCAAATAATGTTGTTGAAGATCATATACGAAAATGTGACAAATCTTTGGAATCATTTATTGGATAAAAGTTCAAAAGTTTTGAGGATGACATTGTTAAGATGGATCAATGAACTAAAAGTTGTGTTGGTTTTCGTGATGCGCAAAGTTCATGTAGTTATCCGACAAAAAGCAAGTTGTTCGGGTTATTCTATGGGTCCACCCAACTGGATGCAGTAGTTGTTAATCCAACCAAGGTTGCAGAAGGTGTTAGGCGCTAGTTGGGTGACCGAGAGGGGCCTAGCGCCTAAACGGGGCCTAGGCGGATTCCAGGCTTTTTTTTATTTTATTATTTTATATATATCTTAACAAATATAAATAAATTTCATGTAGAAATTCATAAATCTTAACATTCCAAATAGTATCAATTAAAGTTTAAATCATCCAAATCCAAATAAAACAAACATTGCGAATTCAAATAATTCAAAGTTCATGACAAAATAGCATTCAAAGTTAAAAAATAATTAAGAAATATATAAAATAATAAAATAATATCAATATATTAAAAATAATTAGCTAGGAATTAGGAGCCCATTTAATAATTAATATATTAATTTTTTTTTAAAACGAAATTCGGTCGCCTAGGCGCCGAACAATTCCGCCTAGGCAGCACTTCCGCATAAGAGGGCCGAATAGCCTGTTTTCGCCTCGGGAGGGTACTAGGAGCGCCTAGGCTGAATTCTGCAATACTGGTTAAGACTAAAGATAGTGGTAATCGTCTCAAATCTCAGATAGAGAAGACTCTCAGAGTATCAAATAAGCATTTGAGAACGTGCAACAATTGTGGACAAAAAACACACTACGATGCTAGGAATTGTCCATTTTCCAAATAGGGTGTTCACTTTTTATTCATATGGATGTTTTAAGTTTTGAACAATGTGTTTGATTTCTTAATATGATTAAAGTTGTTTACTTTAATTTTATTTTCATTTTAAATAGTATACAAATATGTTGTTATTATTTGTCAAACATTATGTATGTAATACATGAGGCGTATTGTCATGATTATACTATAGTTATTTTAGCAAATTTGGGTTGAATAACATTCACATATCATGAATAACGGAAACTGTAAGCTATAAATATATTGGTATAACAAACAAACAAAATATATGTTACTATGCATACATATATTTGCTAGTTATAGTTAAACAATTTACTAATATACATGAGGCGTATTGTCATGATTATACTATAGTTATTTTAGCAAATTTGGGTTGAATAACATTCACATATCATGAATAACGGAAACTGTAAGCTATAAATATATTGGTATAACGAACAAACAAAATATATGTTACTATGCATACATATATTTGCTAGTTATAGTTAAACAATTTACTAATATATACACAAAACTTCGCTACTTCTAATAAAATCATTTACTATTTGACAGTTAAACATTTGCTATTTACAGCACGTACATTTGCTAGTTACACGTAAATAATTTGCTAACAAATACACAAAAATTTTCTACTCCCAATAATTAACTGCTATTTTAAACATAAAATCAAATCAACTAATACATATGTTAAAATTAACTGATATATAGATGTTTATTACACACATATATTTGGTAGTTACAATTAAATAATTTGCTAAGATATATAAAAAAAAACAACTATATAAAATTTTATGTATTATTGTAACCGCTTTGCTAACGGTATCGAATCTATTTGCTAACAATGGGGTCCGTACATTTTCATATAAATAAATGTTCAATACTTATAGATAAATAAACATTGTACTGATCCATCACATAAGTAGCATTTTGAAAAAAAAAAATGCAATATGGAACCTATAAATCTGCACAACGAATAATGATTCATACTATGCATTCCTCATAATAATGGCTTTAATGTTGCGGGGACTATCCTCGCACGACATCCCGTAGTATAGATTTGCTTCATCAACTATACGTTGTTTGTGAATGTTACTATCTGAGCCAAGGATGCCAGCGCAATATTTAGCTCTGAGGTACTTCATATGTTTCACATTGTTATCGGTGAGTTCAAAGTTTCAATTTCTAACCCCTCCTCATTTATATGTTTCCATATGCCTCATCACGTAGATTCCACAGTCAATTTTTAGTTACATTTCTCCACGGTATTTTCAACCTATCAATTTGCTTCAATCTCTTTTCCATTGTAGCTGCCCTTTTTATTTGTCCAATATTTTTCATAAAGGCTACAAAAAAAATAAAATCAAACTATATAGCAGATGTTAGCACATAAATAAAAGGTGAATATGCATCCATAATATAGTATGTTAAACATAATATTTAAATAATTTTCTAACATATAAACAAAACTTCACGACTCCCTATTTGTTATTTGTCAGTTAAACATTTTGATATTTACAACACATATATTTGCTAGTTACAGATAAACAATTTGCTTACAACCACACAAATCAACTAATACAAATGTTACAATTAACTGCTATACCAATATTTACTACATACATGTGATTGCTAATTACAGTAAAATAATTTGCTAACATATACACTAAAATTCGCTACTCCCGAATAAAAATCGTTTGCTATTTGACAATTAAACATTTTACTATTTACAATAAAGCAACTTGCTAGTCATAGTTAAGAAATTTACTTCACATATATGTTTCCTAGTTACAGGTAAATAATGTGCTAACAAACCCGGAAAAAATTAATAATCACTATAAAATTAATTGCTATTTTAAAACATAAAATCATATAAACTAATACAAATGTTAAAATTAACTGCTACACAGATTTTTACTAAACACATATATTTGCTAGCTACATGTAAATAATTTGCTAACAAACACACAAAAATTCACCAATCACCCTAAAATTAACTAATAGTTTAAAGCAGAAAATCATATGAACTAATGATTTGCTATTTTAAACCACAAAATCAATAAGACCAATTGATATTATAAATGCCTCAATAATGACATTGTGCAAGATTTAAACAATAACAATATAAGCCAATGAAAATTAAACCCAAAAATTATGTTTTCCATAAATTTTACAACAAACAGAATATATGATATTATGACCCCGTATATTCAAAAAGAAAAGAATTGCTATCAGATTCCCATTTTTTTGCTAACATTATACACATACTTTTCTAATAGTCTTTAAAAAGAAAGAAATTGTTATCAGAATCCTTCGTTTTTGCTAACATTGTACACATGATTTGCTATCAGTATTTAAAAGAAAGGAATTGTTATCAGACACCTAACATTTTGCTAACATTGTACACATGATTTGTTAAAAGTCTTTAAAAGAAAGAAATTGCTATCAGACACCTATTTTTTGCTAACACTGTACACATAATTTGCTAACAATTCCATGAAAATGTGCCATTGGATTCAAAATACAACACAGTACAACTAATTTGCATTCAAACTTCTTAACATTATATAAAATATAGAAAATGATTTGCTAACAATTAATATTAGAAATGCTAATGACATTATTTACATTTGCAAAATTTAAACCTAAGTTTAACGTCATGAGCACTTACGTGCAAATGACCCACATTTCGATCAATCTCTAAGAATCAAAAACAGAAACTCAAGGAAATATACATATGATAAATTTCATAGATGATATGGAACAAAAAAAAAAAAAGAACCCACCTTCAATTTATATGAATTTAGTGCAATTATTTTCCCTTGTAGTTTGTGTTTTAAATACAAAAACTAAACCACAAATTTGCTAAAAATAATAACAAAGAAGCATCGACTTTGTGTCCATCGAAAAATCAATTAAGAAAAACTTCCCCAAAACATAAACCCTATTATGCGCAAACACACATTAAACTAGCAAGAACAATATTTTTTATGGTGAATACTAACAATCTCATACATAACAAACAAAATACATAGATTAAAAAAAATCAAATGAAACGTGGGCGCACATTAATACCCGGATTCCTTCTTGATAGTCCTTTTCCTGTCATCTGATATTGAATCCATGACTCCCCAATGTATTCCACTCGAACACCAACACTGGAAATGCAAGATATAAACTACCGCTAAATCAAATAGTAGAGAGTGATGTGTTTTTTTTTTCCGGAGAATAGAAGTGAATCAACGATGAAATGAATTAATGCTCTCCAAACGCTGAGTTCAATTCATGCTATTGACTCACCCTGCTTTTGCATTTATATATGAATTGAAGCGTCAAATCTAATTCAATGTTGAGTGTAATTATGGATTCATGCCATATTTGTCTCCTACAAATTAGGGACGTGATATTATGAGATCTATTTTCTTACTTTATTACCCTTATGAAAATCAACATAATATTAAAAATCTAAAAATTTACAATTTGATCCCTAGAAATCAAATTGGATCTTGACCATTTAATTTTGATAAATCTATGAATATTATTTGTTCTTATTTCCTACACAGGGAGTGGTCCTCATTTTAACCCTCCCTGTTAACCCTTTACTCAATTAAAACTTCTCCATTTATTCAAGTTAGATTACATTAAAAAGGTCATCTTATAGCTCTCACAAGAACCAGTCAAGATTTAGTTATATTCGCAATTACAACAAAACTTTTGAAATTTCATATCTAAACTAAAATTTAACTTTTCCAAATTAACAATAAAAATATACCAAATTTGTTACAATGGACATCGTCTGACGTGTTCAAATTTTAGTTCACGTATACAATTTTCTGACATAATTGAATGTTGTGGATTGGGAGAGTTAAAAGTTACCGATAAACGACGTTATTTAGGGTCAAAATTTCCCAAGTTCATCACAATACGCTTATTTGAATCTTGAAATATTAGATGTGATAATGGCCATATACAACATTTAATTTGTTTATTGTTCAACTTTAATTCTCTCAAACCACAACGTTTCGTTGGGCAAAACACATTCTAAGATCATGTACTTTCATATTTTATTTCAATATGTCCCTGTATAATATTTTTAATTTAATAGACCCTTCTATTTTGCAATACATTGTTTCAGATCCCTGTACTTTTTAGTTTTGTTGCAAGAGATCTCTATCCAATTGTTTGTTTTAATAGATTATTTTACTTTTATATTTGATATTATTAGGTCCTTATTCATTAGAATTATTGTTATATTAATAAAGTTTACTAACTTATTTTACTCAAATTTCTCTAAACTGTCATTTTAGTTTTTATATACAGCTCTCAATTTTTAAAAAATTTAAAACGATCACCATGAATCAAAAAAATTAAACTATCATTTGAATTGCACTATTCCTACCTCATACCCTAATATGACGGGAAATCCCCAACTTTTATATTTTGAATATATAACAACTTCAATTCAATATATATATATATATATATATATATATATATATATATATATATATATATATATATAATTCTATGTATATAAATGCATAAATAAGTAATATAAATAAAATATTTAAAAAACTCAGATGTACATGTTATTTAAAATAATGAAAAACTAAACAAATTATTAGTTTCATTAAATAAGGACTTGATAATATGAAATATAAAGGTAGGACTTATTAAAACAAAAATAACGTACAAAACTCTTTGGAAACAAAATTGAAGAGTACAGGGACTTGAGAAAACAAGAGTAAATAGTGATTGAGAAATAAAAACAAGATATAAGAATGGGGAGTTATTTGGGCAATTTTGAGTGTAAATGTCTAAAATACCCTTATGACACACTTGTCCCCACACCTCAATCATTATGTAAGTGTACTCTTTACATTTTTTAATAACTACATAATAAATGCACACACACCTAACATATAAAAATCAAGCTTTTGTGTATTTTAGAATTAAAAAGGACTGAAGCTTAAAAATTGTATAACGTTTAATATTTTGAAATTAATGTTATGATGATAACGTTAATTTAAAAATGTACAATGTTATCATTGTATAACGATAACTTAAAAATTGAAAATAATCATAACGATAATATTATAATATAGAAAATAAGCATAACGATATCATGTTTTGAGTAATTTTTCCCTCTATCGTTATGCTTCAGTTTTATTTAATAAATGCATAATGATTATTATTTGCTAACATTATAATAAATGCATAACGATTCCACTAAATGTAAATCTGATACATAATAATAAATTATTTTTTTAATCTAACCATAACGATTAATATTATATTAACAATTAATTTTTTTTACCTAAATATGTAGATAGATATTAGTTGGCCGACATTAAATGAAATTTTATGCATTTTGCTTTCTTTTTTTTGTCAAAATTAGGTAGGTAAAATGTATAAATATATATATATATATATATATATATATATATCTCGATAGGTAGGTATTAGTTGATCAAATTAAATGAAATTTAATGCATTTAATTTTGTGTAAGAGAGGTTGGTATAATGTATATCTATACTACACCAATACACGAATTCATACCACACCCAAAAAGAATAGTTTGAGAGTTTGATGAAGAAGGAAAAATGTCGAATTTCCTAAAAAAATAAAAAATATATATTGAGAGTTTGATCCAGAACCCAGAAGATTAATCAAGAAAGAAGCATCATCTTCATCAACAAAACAACATCGTGAAATGGCACTGAAAATTCCAAAATTTTAAAAGGTACGTTTCAATTTTTTTTGTACCCAAAATTTTTAAGTTTTGTTATTTTGTTACATTGTCACCTTAGAAAATTGTTCTAGGTTTTATTTAACTAAAGTTATGCACTAGTGTTATGGTTTCTAAATTTTATTTATCTAACATTAGGGTATAATAAAAAATTCTACGCATAACGATAATGATTAAATGAATGCATAACGATAAAATTTATGTTAAATAGAAAGCATAACAATTAAGTTATATTGCATTATGATAATGATATAAAAGGTATAACGATAAAAGACATAGTGTAAGCATAATTATATTTACAAACAAGGCATAACGATAGGTGACATAATGATAAGAGGCATAACGATAATGAAATTTATAAAGATAGCATAAATAAATGAATAACGATAAGTATTTTTACATATAATGAATAACGATGATTACTTTTGGCATAATTCTTGTGCACCCATATATACTCCGGGTGGACACATATGATTATGTGGATAGATGCTATAAGATAGAGACTTTAGTTAGCATGTACGACTCAGTTATCATGGGTTTACCCTATTCAGAAGAGTGGATTTTGCCACCTTATGGTTCACCACTTGTACTCGCCCCATTGATAAAAAAACATGACGACCATCCTCGGATGTCAAGATCTCGGGGAGGTGTTGAGGCATCATCTAGTTCGCGAAGACATGTTTGCACTAGATGTCATGGACCGTGTCACAACAGACGTGTGTGCACAGCCCAGATGCCCATTGGTGGTGTGGACTTAAATGCATCTCTCGAAAACATGCCTATGGAGACTACACGTAGAAGAGTGCTTAAGAAAAGTAGTATTTGTGGGGAGGTGACTCATACTCGTCCCAGATGTCCGACTAGATTAGCTACCGACATTGATAAATGATGTCTATTTTTGTGTTATCCGATCTTAGTTTTAAATCTTGTTTTTATCTCGACTTTACTTTGTTTAGTTTTAAATCATGTGTTTTATCTCAACTTTACTTTTTTAATGACTGTATGAGTATCATGGTTTTCTATTGTGCACTAATCACATAGTCAACAAACATATATCAATAGAACAAACGATAAATGTCAAATACAATGCATATATGAAACGTCATCACGAACCACGAAATTGGAGTCGGTGTGTAAAGCTCAACCCATAGATCATCTGTGCTACAGAATAACGATAAGCGCAGAAATCATCCTCGGTGGCATCCATGTCAGGGGATCTGGTGAACAATTGATCCACATACATCATAGCATACACTCCACAACTGACATCATCAAACTGCACAAACTGATATGGGACATACTTATCCAGCTTCAGTGCATAGCAGTGGCTCTTTGGCCTACTCCAACCACTCCAATAACCAGCCACCGTCATGACGCATGGCAGTAGATGAATGAGTGGTGTCAACTCTCGATAAGACTGATAAAGTGCATCAGCATCTGAAATATATAGGCTCCTCATGGAAAAGAATTCCAAGCATCAACATCTTCTACCAGGGCCCACACCCAGTTATCGATCGTCCATCCCGAATCAAGACAAAACAAGATGTTCGTAATCTTCACGTAATCTGGAGGGCGATTGGCTAGCCTCTATCCTTAAACTTATCATACATATGTCCCACAGTCGTCCTCTTTCCCTCAAATAATTGGTAATACACGCCTTAGGGAAGAATGGGATAGGCCACATTCGGATCAAAACTTGATGTGCCAAACCATAAGCTTGACACCAATACATACTCAGATGGTCCAAAGCGTAGCATGAACCCATTGAGATAGAACCAACATTCACTACCCTCGTCTGTAGGATCCTGTGCGCGTACCTCATGACACATCAAGACATGCAACACCTTACGTGTTATACTACCACTCCTGAAATCTAGGAAATATCTAAAGCATCCAGATCTAAACATATGGATCCTACCCTCACCACCAAAATGATTTAACACCTCTCTAATTTTCTCAAGTAACTCCATCTTTACATACGTCATCACATTCAGCTTCAGTCTCTGAAGAGGGTGTCTAATCCACTCAATCTAAAATTTACAATAGAAAATTAGATAATTATGGTTGGGGACATCACTATCATTATTTTTTAATATACGCTAAACCGTCTATAGAGTATATAACATCAAATAAGATAGCATTATAGCGTACAAAGACAAACATTGCATCAAAATAACTATCGTTATGGTAAAAAATCACTATCGTTATGACTGATTTGGAAAAAATCATGAAAATATTAACAATAATGTCACTTAAAGCATCCATAATATTCTAAACTATCATTAACCAACATGTGTTTAACGTTCAGCCTAACAAATAAATGAAAATAGACTATCATTATAGTATAACGATCGCCAACCTCTCTCCTTTTAGATAGATTCCGTTGTGCCACCAGTTGTTCCTCCATTGACGATGTCGTTATGTTATTCTTCACAGTTTTCTGGCGATGTGGCAGTAACATTTTTTTTCCTTTGGTTTATGGTTTTTCGGCCGAACTGAGTGGGTGAAGTGAGAGTATGGCGAGAGATGAGATGGTGAAGGGGAGAGTAACGATAATATACAATATAAAGATATGCTGCAGATTTTATTCTCTATTATTTAATTATTTATATTTTGAAAGCACAAAACATGTCAATGCTTTTTCAGTGAATCTACTTTTTATTCTGATTTAGTGGGCCAACCGTTTGAATATAGTGAAAATCTCCCAAATAACTTCCATGTATTAAACCTTGCCCAACCACCCCAATTTTAAAATTAAATTGCCTAAATAAACTTTTTTCCCATGAATTATTAAAGTAAAATGACCTACTAAAACAAAAATATGGTACATGGACCTATTGAAACAAAACACAAAAGTACAATGACCTCAAAATGTGTTTTGCCCATTTAGTTATGCTGGAATATTGCACACATGGACAGATGGAGATATCATATCAAGATTAGATCTTGATATATTATTTAAATTATATTTTATTATCTATTTAGATTACGTCATCAGTTAGGAATTTTTTTATCTAAACTATGTTTTATATTTTTTGTCTTCCAAGTTTATTCTATATTTATAAATACATAGATCTAGATTGTTATTAGAGGTGTTGAAGTTTAATAACAAGTGTGATATTTACGTGCAATTCAGTATTCTTGCAAGAATCAACGATATTGTTCTTGTGTTACGTTCTTCTGGGTATTCTCAGAATCAACGGATCATACATGCTTTAATCTTCATCACGGACAGACGTGTTTTAATTGTAAAATTTAAAAAGATGGTGTTGTAATTGAAAATTTCAAAATTAATGTTATAATCGGTATTGTAAAATTCAGCTGCCTAGGCACTAGCTAGCTAGTGGACATTGGCCGATCAAGCTGGAAACAGGGAAAACGACGTGTGTATTCGGTAGCAAGGTGGCTTAGGCACCGATTAATATTCAGCCTCTAACCTTCTTCTTTTTTACTCTTTTTTATTTAATTTTGGAAATTTAGCCATATATATATATATATGTAATTGTGTACTCGTTCTCATATTTGTCGCAATTCATCAATGGAAATATGACATACACAAATGATGAGTGGAGGAGATCGAGAGCAAAACGTCGACGGTAAATGGCGTGTGACAATCTCGGCCGTCTGCAACTGCATGCAAATAACCATCATTTTCACGTACGCTTTTTAATTTGTTTGATATATCTCATGTACCCTAGCTAGCTAACTTATCTGCACTTGTTTCTTTATTTCTTTCTGCTTTTTAAAGTTTGATTAAGATCACTATATTCTACAGAGAAACAGAAGCGGATCGGAACAAATAAGAATAATATAATTAATGAAAGGTTGGACTTGGCATGGGGTCCTAGATTTTTTTCATTATTCATATATAAAGTTGGAAGGTTATTTCTTTTTCTTATGTAAAATTATTTTCTCATTTTCTTGTAAAATAATGAGGTGGATTTTGTAATTAATTAGTTTTATCTTTTAATTAATGTTAAATATTTATTATTAACTTATTCTGTTAGGTCAATAATTCGAGCTAGTGTACGTTTTGATTACCGATCGATGGAATATATTTTCAATTTCTTGTTTAATTTTTATCTTTTCTTTTTAATTCTTAATTCTTATAGTGAAATCTATAATATAAGAATGTGGTAACTTCCAAATATACCCCCAACAATTTTAAAACCTAGCTAACATAACCCTTATACACTTCTATTTTATAATTTTGAACGAGATTATTGTTGGATTCGATCAACAAAGTCACAACAACAATCAAAAATGAAGAACAAGAACTTAAGAACACGCAAATTTAGAGTGGTTCGATCTGTGAAGATCTATGTCCACTTTGAGAAAGAGATTGCTTCTTTTATTAATTTGTAACACAAGATTATAATGCTTCACTGTAATTCACTCAAGATATGAAATGAGATTACAAAAACTGCAAAATCTTAGATGTAACTCATGAATTTTCTCTCAAACTTCCTCTCTCTTTTGCTGCATGCTTCTCTTCTTTCTTTTCTTTTTTTTTTCTCTCTTTTTGAACTCTCTTCCTTCATGATCCGAGCAGCAGATCATTGTTTAGTGTCTAATTGTGTCATTTTAATTTATTTATTTTATTATGTTTAGTATTTATTTTGTTTAATTTTATATTGTTATGTGTTGATTTTATGTATTTATTTGTGTTTATTGCTCTAATGGTGGATTATGCCAAGTATTGCAAAGCTTGAGCTTTTAATCATAAAAGCAGATATTTTACGGCAATTAGGTGGCAAGTGCAAATCGAATAATTGAGTTGGATTGTTTAAATAAGAAGATCAAGATTTCTAAAGAAATTGAGAAAAAACACCCGCGCGGACGGGCTAGGAAGCGCGGACGAGCATCAAAATACCGAGAGCCCCGCGCCCCCGCCGCGCACGCCCAGCCCCGCGGCGCGCGCCCCCACCACGGCGCTCCTGCGCCCGTGGCACCTGTCGCCCCGCCGCGCTCGCTCTGGTGTCCCGCGGCGCCCATGCAGCCCGCCGGCGCGTGGGCTGCCACCTCTCCCTCAGGTCCAGCTTTTCACCTATTTTTGTGCAGTTCCACTCTCTTCCTACTCTTTTGCACTCGATATTTTGTTAATTAGGAACTTTCTTGCATTTTTAATTGCTAGAATTTGTAGCTTATTATTACCTAAACCTCTAGAGTGGACTTTTTGGCACCAAATCTTCCACAAAATCCCCTTCATTAATGGATCTCTTACCATCAGCTCCCATCACCTTTTCTCTCTCTCTCCCTCTTTCGTATCTCTCTTCTCTCTCATATCTATTGGAGATTTTTGGGGGAATCATTCAATTCTCCATTCACTACCATTCCATTCATCTCTCTCTACACACCACTTCATCTTCTCCACCATTCTCTCCATTCTCTCTACACACACACTACACACACTAAATCTCTACACCACTCTCTCACCATTTTCACCATCATCATCTTCACAAAAGAGAAGAGGAGAAAAGGAAGAAGAAGAAGGGAGCTAAGCCAAGCAAGAAGAAGAGAAGACGAGAAGGAACCGACATCGAGCCATCTGCGGAAGCTACACTCGAAGGAGGTTTCCCTTTGTATTTTCTTTGTATTTCTTGGATGCTTCGTGGAGATTGTTCCCAACTCTTGAAGGATACGTAATATTGTAGAAGTTATTGTTATTTACATTTGATTTATGAGATGACTTTCTTCTATGATATTTGTATTGTTTTGAGCATGTTTAGTGGCTAATCTCTCTATTAGGGGGTAGAGGATCGATGTGGTTTTGATCTATGCTTGTTCTTGTTGATTGTTGTTGTTGGAATCGTGCTTTTTCATGTTTAGGTACTTGATCACTACTTGAACATTGATAGGATTTAGAGGAGTCTTGATTGTGAATCTAAATCCGGAAATTGGTTCCTTCGACATTAGGTGGATAGGGTTCCTAACCCTAATCTGTCAATCTTGCTTGTACGATATAGCTAAGAGAGGTTTAACGGATAGACGGTGACAATAATTGAAGTTAAACTAATCAGAAGGGTCTATCTGTTTGTAAGAGTAGCATTATCAACTTGAATAAAGCATAGTGATAAAACCATTGAGAGAATCTACACCCTAATACCTCAATCCAACTTATTTCATCTAATCTTAATTTAATTTGTGTATTTGCATTTAATTGTCTTGCTTTATTATCTATTTCAAATTCCTAGCATAATCATCATCAAACCCCCTTGTTATAATGTTTAGATTTTATTTTAGTTGCTTAGTTGAAAGCATGTGTAGCCTTTAGATAATTATTTCCTATAAAGTCTTCCTTGAGAGATCGACTCGGGTTAAGCTTATTGCTTCTACAATTGACCCCGTCCAATTGCGGGTGTGGTCCTAAGTAGTCATCGAGAGAGCGTAAACCAGAAATTATAAATAATAAATTTGTGGACCGCGAAACAATCATTGCTTTTATACTTTAGATAGAAATCGCTCCTAAGCAATAATCCTATGTGGCAAACCAGATATAACCGCTGCCAACAAACCCCAATTGCTTTCCTTCTTGAGCAAGGCAGTTAACACAAACTGATTTAAGGGCAGTTATCTACTACATTGCAGTTGCATGGAACTTGCATGCAACCCTTGATCACAAGCTGATGATCAACATCTTATAACTCGGCAAGGATATTGAATCATGAGCTATATCTTAACTCAAGATCAACAATTCTCCACCTTAGCTCTTGATTCAATTCTTCAAGAACTATTTTGAACTTCGGCTTCATAGCTTCTTGAATATAGCTCCACCTGCTACTGTATTCCCTTTCTTACTTCATCTTCAGCAAACTCCCATGAGACCAAGGCTCAACTCAAACTTGGCAGTTGGCAAAGCCTTGGTAAAATAGTCTGCAGGATTAACCAAAGTATCTATCTTGTCGACTGTTATACTTTATTTCTATACAAGATCTCTCACAAAATCAAGTTTAACATCTATATGTTTAGTTCTTTCGTGATACCCCTGATAGTTAGCCAAATGAATGGCACTCTAATTGTCACAAAAGATTGTGACCTTCTCTTGAACTAATCCAAACTTTGATAGTATTCCCTTCAACCACATGCTCTCCTTAATAGCTTCTGTAAGTGCTACATATTCTGCTTTAGTGGTTGAAAGAGTAACTATAAATTGATGGGTGGCTTTCCAACTTACATATGATCCAAACAAGGTGAAAACATAGCCTGTTAGTGACTTCCTTGTATCTACATTTGCAGAAAAATCAACATCTACATATCCTATTAATGCTTCTTCATCTTTGGAGCTTTTCTTAAACACCAAATCATTTTTACTGGATCCTTTAATATATCTAATAGCCCACTTAACTTCCTTCAATGAATTTTCCTAGGAATACTCATAAATCTGCTAATAACACTCATCACAAAAGTCAAGTCAGGTCTACAGCAGACCATAGAGTACATGAGACTACCAACTGCACTTGCATAAGGAGTGAGCATAATTTTCTTCCTTTCTTCTTCAGTTTGAGGGCTTTGGGAGACACTTACCTTTAAACCTTGATTCATTGGTGTAGAAACCGACTTGCTCAAATTCATATTGTATCTGCACAATACCTTGTTCAGATATGATTCTTGAGTGAGAGTGATCTTTCTTTCATGTCTAAGCCTTTTAATCTGCATTCCTAGGATCACCTTAGCCTCACCAAGATCCTTCATTTCAAACTCAACCTGCAAAGTTTTCTTTATACTTTTTATTCCTGCAGCTGAATTACTAGCTATTAACATGTCATCTACATGTAACAGCAAGTAAGTATATGCGTTTCCTTCAATTTTGTAGTAAACACAGCTATCAAATAGACTTCTGTAGAATTTATTTGATACCATATATTCATCAAACCTCAACTACCACTATATTGGACTTTGCTTCAATCCATACAGTGATCTTTACAGCTTGCAAGCTTTCTTCTCAGCTTCTTCTACATGAATACCATCTGGAATTTACATGTAGATATCCTCAATTAGCCTTCCATGTAGAAATCTAGTGGTTAAATCTACCTGATGTAATTCCAGGTCATATTGAGCCACTAATGCAAGTAAGATTCTGATAGAGCAATGCTTGCCTACAGGTGAGAAGATCTCATTATAATCAACTCCCTTCTTCTGAGAAAAACCTTTTTGCCACAAGCCTTGCTTTAAACCTTACTCCTGTTTTCTCAGTAGCATCTGACTTCTTCTTGAATAGCTATTTGCACCTTACAAGCTTCTAATTCCTTAGCTTATCAACAATCCTCCAGGTATGATTCTTGTTGAGTGACTGAATCTCCTCTTCCATAGCAACTAGCCACTTATTCTTTTCTGAGCAAGATATGGAATCAGAATAGTTCTTAGGCTCATAAGACTCCACCTCAAGGGCAGTATATAGAGCAAATGGTACAAGATCAGTTTGTCTATATTTGACTGGAGGTCTGATAATTCTTCTTGTTCTATCTCTGGCTAGCTGATATGAGCTTAGATTTTGATCTTCTCATTCTTCAGCTAGCTCATCCTGAGAGTCATTTGAATTACTGTCTTTATCATTTTTATAGTGATCATGACTGACTTCCACAGATGTGCTAGCTTGCTCTTCTTTATTCTTAATGGGAAACTAAGTTTCATCAAATGTGACATCTCTGTTCACATGAATTTCTGAGCCTCAATTACCCACAGCTTTTAGCCTTTTACTCCAAAAGAGTAACCAATAAACACACATTTCACTGTCCTAGGCTCCACCATATCCTGCTTCATATGTGCATAAGCCAAACACCCTACTAACTTGAGTGAACCATAGGAGGCAGGAGTATCGCTCTATATTTCTTGTGGTGTTTTAAAGTTTAGTGCAGAGCTGGGACTTCTATTTATTAAGTATGTTGTTGTGCATACAAGTTCTCCTCAGAATGCCTTTGATAACCCAGAGCTGCTCAACATACACCTTACTCTTTCTAACAAGGTTTGGTTCATCCTTTCTGCAACACCATTCTGCTGTGGGGTTCCAAGGACTGTTCTATGTCTTGTTATCCCTTTATCTTTGCAGTATGTTAAGAATTCATCAGAGAGGAATTCCAGACCATTATCTATCCTGAAATTCTTAAGCTTTTCTACTGTAGCGACCCATTCCTTAAACCTCCCAAATGCTTCATCTTTAGTTTTCAAGATATAAATCCATACTTTTCTGGAGTAGTCATCTATGATGGACATAAAGAATTTATCTTCACCTTTAGTGAGTATTTTTGCAGGACCCCAGAGATCTGCATGAGCATATTCCAATATGCCTTTGGTGCTATGAGTTACTGTATTGAACTTTTATCTCCTTGATTTACCATAGATGCAATGCTCACACATTTGTAGCTTGCTGATCTTATCTCCTAGCAGCAGACCTTGTTTAGTAAGCTCCTACAGTCCTTTCTCTCCTACATGTGCTAGCATGTTGTGCCACAAATAGGTGTTGTCACCACTAGAGCTGTGGTGAGCTTGGCCTGCAACAGTTCTGCCTACTGGGAAATACAACTAATTTCTTTTCCTTCATTGAATCACAACTTTTCCTTCTCTTGATACATACATTCTACCTTGGTGAGAGGTGAATGTGTATCCCATAGAATCAAACAAGCCAAGAGAGATCAGATTCCTTCTTAACTCTGGGACATATCTGACATTATTAACTGTTCTGATCATTCCATCATGCATTCTTATCTTTACAGATCCAATTCCCATAACTTTACATACCTGATCATTCCGAGAAGGACTGTGCCTCCATTGATCAGCTTTAGACTTGAGAACCAATCCTTTATTGGTATCATATGGAAACTGCAATCTGAGTCCAACACCCAGTCTGTGCCTATTTCCTCAGTTGTCACACAAAGGGCTTCACATGATTCATAACCAGTATCTTGGCTTACTTGATTATCTTGGCTTCTCTGAGCTTTCTTAGCATCTTCTGCAATATATTTGGCCATCATTTCTTGCCATTTAGGACATTGCTTCTTCAAATGGCCTGGTTCCTGACAATGAAAGCATTTCAAATCAGGGTTTCTTAGTGCTTCATTTGATTTCTTTTCTGTCTTCTAGTTCCCCTTAGAAGAGGATTTCTTGTGCTGGCCTTTTAAGTTGTTCTTCTTGATGTGCAGGACTTCACTATTGGTTTGAGAGCTTCCATTGCCATTAGTCTTCTGTAAATCTTTGCACTTCAAAGCTATCTGCACCTCTTCAAAAGTGATAGAATCCCTACTACCAAACAGTAGAGTATCATTGAAATTTTAAAAAGATTTGGGTAGGGGAAACAGCAACAACAAAGCTTTATCTTCTTCTTCGAGCTTCACTTCAACATTCTCCAGATCATCAAGAAGTTGATTGAACTTATCCATTTGCTTTAAGATAGATTTATCATCTATAATTTTGAATGAGAATAATTTCTGCTTCATATACAATCTGTTGGCCATAGTTTTCAGATTGTATAAGTTTTCAAGCTTTTCCCAAACCGCAATCGCGGTCTTTTCTTTGGATACTTCTCTCAGGGCTTTGTCTCCTAAGGCAATGTTTGGTATACTGATACAGATATACCCACATTAATAAAATCTGGATTGCTTTGAAAGATAATTGTGTATTAACTATTTTAATTGTGTGTTTGGTTATTAAGACAAATATACTAAGATTGCTTCACACATCTGTTTGGTACATTATTTTACTTGGTAAACTGAGGGGAGCGTCGGTTACATTATCTAGAAACTGTAACCGGGGGGGGCGTCGGTTATATTGTCCAGTTGAATCCGTAAATTACACCCCGGGCCTCGCGTTAGGACCGGACCTCACGTGAACGAGCAATGGTTACCAAACACATTGTTCTTCCTGGATACCTTTACCAATATGCCTTTATTCAGGCTACCAAACATTGCCTAAACACATAATAATCAAGCTGTGCGCCTTCTCTCTGATCTAGATGAGATTTTCAGCTTTTTCTTTACCTTTCTCACTTGATTCTTCATTCTTCAAAGAAGCACCTAATTCTTGTTAAATTAGGAGAGCTTTAACCTTCATCTTCCATAGCCTGAAGCCGATCTTATCTGTCAGCTTCTCGACATCAAAATGAGTTGATCCCATTCTTAATTAGTTGTTGATTCCCACAGACGGCACCAATTGTTAGATTCGATCAACAAAGTCACAGCAATAATAAAAAATAAAGAATGAGAACTTAAAAACCCACGAATTTAGAGTGGTTCGGTCTGTGAAGATCTACGTCCACTTTGAGAAAGAGCTTGTTTCTTTTATTGATTTGTAACACAAGATTACAATGCTTCACTTTAATTTACTCAAGATATGAAATGAGATTATAAAAACTGCAAAATCTGAGATGTAACTCATGAATTTTCTCTCAAACTTCCTCTCTCTCTCTCTCTCTCCCTGCATGCTTCTCTTCTTTCTTTTCTTCTTTTTCTCTCTCTTTGAACTCTCTTCCTTCATGATCCGAGTAACACATCATTGCTTTTATACTTCAGATAGAAATCGCTCCTAACCAACAATCTTATGTGGCAAACCAGATATAACCGCTGCTAACAAACCCTAGCTGTTTTCCTTCTTGTGCAAGGTAGTTAATACAAACTGATTTAAGGGCAGTTATCTACTACATTGCAGCTGCATGGAAGTTGCATGCAACCCTTGATCACAAGCTGATGATCAACATCTTATAACTCGGCAAGGATATTGAATCATGAGCTATATCTTAACTCAAGATCAACAATTATCATAGCCTCACTACTATTTTATATAAGTAAACAATATAATAACCAACGTTCTATAATTAAAAATAAAAATAAAAGAGAGAAGAAAGACACCAACGCACTTTTCAGCCTTGCTCTTAAACATAGTTTTGCGGCATAGTTAATTTCTCTACAGTCTATGATGAATCTATTGAGTAATTTTCTCAAGCACATTAATTATTTGCAATAGTAAATTTTGCTACATATGTTGTCTCCACTATCAAAAAAATAAATCAAAACATTCATATTTTTTAGGATTTATTCCATCATATTTAAATGTATTCAATCTTAATTAGAATTTATTCCTCCATTCAATTGGAGTTTAATTCCATCACAATTAGGTATTATAATGATTCAAGAATTTATGTGTTTTCTTATTCTCATTTAATTTTGTCATGCTAAAATAAAAAAAAAGCACTATGATTCTAATGTGAGTTGAACATATATACATACTATTATAAACATTAACCATGCTTAAATGAACGAACAACACATATTCTATTATTCTTATACATTTTCGTCATGCTAAAATGAAAGCAATATAATTCTAATATGAATATATAACCTTGATAAAATAAACGAACAATATAGATATGATTAAGAATAAATTTACATGTTATTTTCATGCAATTCACATTGCTAAAATAAAAGTAATATAATATATCAAATTATAGTTTTTTCATATTCTTTCATTTAAGATCTCGAATATCTCTCCGAAGAAATATAGACGAAAATATAAAACATTTGTTTTAAAGGTTTATTCCATTCTATTCAATTAGAATTTGTTACATCCTAATTAGAGTTTATTCCATCTAATAATCAGGGTTTAATTTAATCCCAATGAGATATTATGGTAATTTATTAATTTTTGTGTTTTTTTATTCTTATGCAATTTTGTTATGCTAAAATGATAACAGTATGATACTAATATGAACACATATACATATTATTATAATCATATAACTATGCTAAATGAATGAACAATACATGCTATTATGAGTCGAATTTCTCATTTTAAAATAAAAGCAATATAATGCTCTTTCTCTCTCTCTCTCTCTCTCTCTCACACACACACACACACACACACTCTATTATAAACATACAACAATGTTAAAATGCACGAATTATACATGCTATTACAAGTAAATTTTACATGTTATTCTCATGCAATTTTATTGTGTTAGAATGAAAATCATATAATGCTAATATGGACATATAACAATGTTAAAATGGACGAACGATACAGATGTTATTACGAGTAAATTTATATGTTATTATCATTCAATTTTATAATGATAAAATAAAAGCAATATAATGACAATATAAATATATATGCATATATATATATATATAAATGATATTATAAACAAATAACTATGTTAAAATGAACGAACAACATAGATGCTATTACGAACAAATTACATGTTTTATTAATATTTTGTATACCGTTATGGGTATTTTTCCATGCTCTTGTTATTACATTTTCATGTTATAATAAGTATTTTATCATGCTATTACAAAATATATATATATATATAGTAGATAAATATATGGAATATGGATCTTAAATGAAATTGTATGACAAGAGCCCTAATCTGATATATGATATGCGTAAATCTGATTAAAAAAAAAGTTATGATTATTATTTAAATTTTTCTACAATATTTGTGTAAATATGCTGACATCATTTTCTTAATTTAGGAGTATCGTGCTAAAACGTAAAAAAACAAAACGCTGATATGAGTTAGAGATATCATGCTAAAAAATGTCACATACACCATGCTAGTGTGTGGAAAGTTTCATACTAAAACATCATAAACACAATGATGTGAGTTACAAGTCATGCTAAAATGCTATATATAACTTGCTAATATAAATATTGAGCTGCTTTGTATGAACAAATATGCTTGAAAAATATATTTTTGTATTTTTTATCAAATTTTTAAACAAAATATGCAATATGGATCTTAAATGAAAGAGTATAAAAATAGTTTTAATTTGATATATGATTCACATAAATCGAATTAAAAACAAACAATTTATGATCCTTTAAATTTTTAAGAATTTTTTTAAACATAATGATGTCCCTTTTTTTAAAATCATACTCCCTCCGTTTCTATATAAATGTCATTTTGGATAAATGCACACAAATTAATAAATTAATTAAATTACCTAATACATCCTTGTGTGAATATATTAAATGAGTTAAATATAGATATTTGAATGCATTAAATGAGGGCAAATGTGTGAAAAATGTGAATTTTCTGTCTCGAATTTGTAGAATTACACTTTTTTTAAACAAAATTTAAATGGTAGAATGACACTTATTTAGAAACGGGAGGAGTATAATTTCTCTCTTGAAAAGATATATTGTATTGAAGAGAACAAGTTCGATTGTGTTTTTTTGCATTTTGATCCAATTTTGCCATTAATGAATAAGGCGGGTTTCAGTTTTTCTCATGTTTTTTTATTTTGCAACCGACCCCATGTTTTTAATCTTAACCGTCCATACTCAGCTATTGAGTGAATGAGATGAGTTTCTAATTTCCACATGTGGAAGAGTTCTCACCAGATCTACTCCAAATATATAAGTGTGTGCGTGCGCATCGAAATTTTATTATATTTAAAGTTCGAAATATAGATTAATATTAATCCAGTTTTTTTTTATTTTAATCAAATTTAATGGATATAATTTATAAATAAATTTTTACTGAAAATTAATATAATAATAAAAAAGCGAAATACAAGATTTTTTAGATTTTTTAAAGAAGACCATGGTTGAAAAACACGCGTTTTGCCTAAAAATGACATAATTTACCTTCTCTATTTTGAGATTAATCAGTTTAAATATAAAAAATAATTTAAGCAAATTAATTTCATATTTATCTTTTAAGACATTCATTTTAGAGATGTACTTATTTATTGTTCATTTAAAGTTAATTTTTATGTATTAATTCATTGAACTTAAATTGGAAATTTATGTATAAAGTGGGGAAGCATGAATTTTATTCATGTTTATTCAAGGAGTTAAAATTGTATTAGCTAGGGGTAATATTGTCTTTTAAATTTATATTTTATGTAATACTATTTTTTATTCGGATCAATTTAAGTCATTTAGCATCACCCCAATATTACACACTGACACACACAATGAATGGGTAAAAATTATGTGTTTTTCTAATGTGGGAATTAGAAACCCATCTTACATCATCCAATTAATGATATAGTATTGAGATTTAATGTAAAACTGTAAAAATCAAGACAAAAAAGAAGGAGTCGGGGGTCTAGTCATCCAATCCTTTTAAATATGATGATGTCTTTTTTTTTTTTTTGAAAATCATAAAAACTTTAAATGATCATAACTTGCTTGTTTCTCATCGGATTTGTGCAAACAACATACCAAATTAAGTTCATTTCATTCTCTTTCAACCATTTTTACATATATCCAGGTTGTAAGTGCTTTCTTTAACTTATAATAATGTTTCATTAACATTAAGATATTATATGCTAACAAATCATTTGTTATATACTAACATATTGTATTCTTTGTGTGCTAACGAAACATTATCATAATGCTAACGTATTACATGTACTTATATTGTTATTAGAGTTTATTTAGTTCCAATTAGGTTTTATAATTGTATTTTATAATTTAATTTTCATTTTTTAATTACTAATTGATTATTAGAGTTTATTACATTTGACATCTATGTATTTTACACAACTTTTGGATATGAATTGATGCATTTTATTATGTGAGGTTGTGTATTTTATATAGCTTTTGTGCTCATTTTATTATTATTTAGAATTTTTGATGTGTTTTCTAGTTTTGCAGTAAATGTTGTGATTTCATTACATATTTGGAGCAAAATTAGTGAATATGGACAAGAGGAGTTGAAGGGGTGTTTAATTAGGCTCTTGGGCTAAAATGTTTAATGGAAGCCTAATGGACCAAATTAAGTTATCAAAACCCGAAGAAATCTGAAGCCTAACTTGAAGCAGGGTAGGTCGACCCGAGAGAACTCGGTTGACCCGAACCAGTGTAATTTGTGAAGGGGTAGGTCGACCTAGCTCAGTTGGCCTGGGTCAACCCTGTGCAAAAATAGGGCTCTGGGTCGACTTGGATGGCTTGGTCGACCCGGGTGCAACAGATCCGCGGGAACACGATTTTCTCACTCCAATTCAAGGTTTCTAACCTACATATAAAAGCATCCATTTTGATACACGCATAACACACGAGCTACACAGAGGAGAGATGCCCCATACACATCCAAGAAGAGAAAAAAGAAGAAAGAGTTGTCGTCTACTCAAGAGGAGACGTCAAGGTTGTTAGAGACGAAGTACCATCATAGAGAAGACAAAGCCGCTGGATTACACACTATTTATCGGTTTTCTTATTATTTTCTATCATGAATACTGAAACTCTAATGTTGATTATTTATTTTATTATGTCTAGCTAAATCTGTAGCTAGGTTTTAGGGATTGGAACATATGGATTTCTATATATGATTTGGTTTCCTTTTCTTCATGCTATCTCTCGGGGTTTGATTTCTATTATTTTATTTTATATCTTGTATGAATGCTTGATCACCATTTATTCATTCCTAGTCGTTAATCTGAAGCACTGACCAGAGAAGAATTAATGATAGAAAGACAGAAATCAGATTATGCGTGCTTGGAATGACTGACCAAGTGAACAAGTATCACATAGGATTGAATAGATCTTCGAGTACTTGATTAGGAGTAATGACATGTGTGAAGAACTGACTACAATGAAGTGCATGTTCATTATGTTTAAGTTATGGTATATGTCTTAAAACAGCAACCTGATAATAATTTAGTGATCTCCCAACATTGATAGATTAAAGACAAGTTAATTAGTCGGGTTGAGAGAATCAATGAATATAGTGAAATGATTTTTCTAAAACCTAGTATTTTCGTATATTTGTTGTTTTCATATTTTATTTATTGTCTTGTGTTTTTTTTATGCTTGTTATTTTTATTCCTTTTTATTCGAGTGTTTTGAGTTTAGATATTAATTAATTGCTTATGTATAAGAACGAATAAATACGGTCTCTGTGGGATACGATACTCTTACTCACCTAGATATTACAATAATACCATGCACTTGCGGTACGATTTATTTGTTAATAAATAGCGTGTCAACATTGAATTAGAATTTATTTATAATAATTTATTCCATCCAATTAGAATTTATGACTTATGCTAACGAAATATTATCACATGCTAACATAGTGTAACTGTAATGATGATGAAGCAATACCATAATATTAATATAGTACATTTATATTGGTATTAGAGTTTATTTCATCCAATTAAGAATTATACTTATGTTCTAGAATTTAATTTTCATTTTTCTAGATTATTGGGATTTATTACATTTGAAATAAAATTTATTCCATTGAATTATTGTTTATAATTACTCTTTAAAATTTAATTTCTCATTGTGAGAGAACTCTCTTTAACCACTTCTCATTACAAGCATAACAATAATGCTAACAAAGCATTCCACGCTTTATGAGCAATTGCCGAATTATGCATATGCTCTCACCCAAAAAAATTATAAAATATTGCATAATTATCACTATTTTTTAAGTTTATACGGTCTTTGATTTTTATTGATTGTACGGTATGAAATGAGTTTTTAGTTCTCGCATTATATATTATTTTAAAATATATATATATATATATATATATATTGTATGCAATTTTCTCTTTTCAAGAATTATTATATGTAGCGCCCCGTAAATTTTAAAACATTTTACTAGTTTTAACTGATTCTGAAATATTATATTATCGAATCCTATAAGTCGCGCCAAATAATTTAAGTTATATTTTATGCATATTTTATTTTGAGCCAATGTCATAATAATTAATTTATTTTTCTAAGCCCAATTTGTAAACACTTTAGTTGAGCCCATTACACCAAACCCTAAACCTAATTTCCTTATCCAAGTATATTGAGTTTTGGAAAGAAATCAATCAAATTTCAACCTTTCCATGATTAGTCCCCAATTTCTAGTATAAATAGTTGAATCCTCCTACACAAAAATCACACCAAACATTCAAAGTTTCTCTCAAAAATATTTTCGAGTCTCCCTCTTCTCATATGGGTTCATCGAGGTGGCACGCGTGGATCTAATTAATTATTTACTCAAGGTCAAGGTTAAGGTGGGGATTATATGTTGGAATATATATTGTTATCTCTTCTATATTTTTGTACAAGTTATGTGAAAATGTAGTATCGAGTTCTCTGGACTATAAAGTCGAGATTATAAAGTACGAAGTCCTTTGGACTATAAAGTACCGAGCCTACAGGCTGAATCAGAAATACAGATTACGGGATGGTCTACAAACCAAAGATTTTATTTATTCACATATTTCTTGTTAAATTTATAGTTTAGATAACAGATAATTTCTCCACTGAGTTAAAAGAACTCACCCCAATCTTTTATTCCTTTCAGACAAGAGCTCGGACGGTGTGCAAGCGGACAAGATGTGATAGTGGTGGTCAAATGGTCAAGCACAATTAAATGAAAATATTTATTTTACTTTATTCTTATCTATGTATTAAATGTCAATTTATAATTGAAACTTCCGCTGTATTTAAAGTAAATAGTTTTATTTATGAAAAACACGAGTAATGTGTCATTTTTCTATTAAAAGTGAAAGTAAGTCGTTATATTATACTTTCTCAAAGAAAAAAAAAAGAAGAAGAAGGTATCCTACTGCCTATACATAATTAGAGCCACATATAGAGTCTCGTCAAAATCATCTAAATCATGCTGAGCAAAACATCTCTTTCAATACTACTATTTGGCATAACGCCAAAACAAAGAACCAAAATGATCATGAAAAGACAAAAGTTATATAATTTGAAAATGTAAGTGAAAAAAAATCCTATAAAGTCTATCTATATATAAATATGGACAGTTTACCGACACTTCTATACGTATTAAAGTCGTCTTATCAATGAATGGTGTCCCTCGCCCTCAACTAAGCCACTAAGGTGTGGAACCCTCCAAATTTAGGTTCGAGAGAGAGATGTGCATATACATTCAATTATATCTCAATGCTCGTGGGAGAAAGATAAGAGTGTATGCATATCTAGTGTGTAAAATCGAAATAAGAAATATGCAAATTGAAAATTAAAGTTTCAATTAGAATAATTATCATTAATGGTAAAGTTTTCAAAACAATATAAGAAATATACATACATCTACACGCCTAGGAAATGCAATTAGTTCGGTAAAGCCATTTTATTCTGATAAATAATTTGAGCATAACGTAACTATGAAACTTTATGCAATAAAAAGCTCAGTCAGTTTTGAGGAGTAATCTTAGCGGGTATTAAGATAGGTAATAGAATGAAACGTGGTCTTATTAGATAAAAGTTGGTATGGAATTAAGTTGTTAGTTTATTAATTTGTGATTTATTACGAGTTATGGTTTATTGATTAGATTTAATTAGTTGAGAAGGTGTGTGGTCTAGACTCTGGAATCTCAAATATTGTAAGTTTGAACTCGAGGAATGTAGAAATATTCATCTATAATTATAATGCGTGAACATCTTATTATTTGATTATATGTGTGTGTTATTTTTTATTGTGTTATATTGTAATTCATTATTTGATAATTGTGTAATGTAATATGCTTGTGATGTTGCATTTTGATGCATTAAATATCTTGCACATGAGTACAAGTAAGTGCATGCACATCATGTATATCTTGTCGAGGGTTTGCATGTATGAAATGATTTTGGGAGAGAGAAAGTAATTTGTTTGGGATTGGTCACCGGCCCGTGCTATGTTGTGTTGATGTTTGTGCCTCAAGTAGGATGACTTTCATTCAGAATCAAAGGGAACAGGTAGGGGGGCGTGTCCTTTGGGATCCAGGGAGGATGGCCCACTTCGACTACAACCTAATGGTGATGAGTGGCTGATGTTAGATGACTTTCATGTGTAATTAAATGGAATAGATAGAGGGTGTGTCCATCGGATCCAGAAAGGATGAACCACATGAGTCTACTAATCACATTTTAGTCAATTGATTATTAATTATATTATAAGCCCATGACACATGTTAGTATCTAATGAAGGGAACCAAGTTCCTAAACAATGAAAATTATTTGGAGATGAAATGATTTTGATTACGAGTATTTGACATTTGTGCTAGTGTTGTGTATTGCATATGTGTTGTGAGTGTCAATGGATATGCATGAGCAGAATTTTTGCTTACTGAGCTGTAATTCATACATTATAGATAAATTTGGTAATATGTGGAGCCTCAATGCATGGTAGGACAATGACTTATTTTATTATATTTTGGTGCTTAGGTGTTATAAATTTGAATTCAAATTCATCTGAATATTCTTAAAATAATTTCTACAAAGAGAGTAATTATTTCTTTTATTAGCAAAATATACGTACTGATATAATTAAAGATCATTGGCTCTACAAGCACAATCTGTTTATTTATTTACGGATAAAACGGACTTATCTTTTTAAAAAGGAAATGATTCACACATATACCAATAACATTATATTTTCATTTATATTTGGATATGCAAATATTCATATTATATGTATTCCACAAATTGAATTTCATCAAAATGAAAGGTCATGAAATTAGTTTCTCAATCGGTTAGGTGCACACCATAACCCCTCTCTCGCTCTCTATATGTATAATTGGTTTTTGGGGCTTCCATTTGATGCAAAGAAAAAAAATCATATAATGAAGGATAAATAAGAGAGTTGGAGAATTTTGATGATCATGTTTTCTGCTTTGGTGGGGCAACAAAATCAGAAGGGATGTACGCAAAACTATGAAGTCTATTTCTTAAAATAGTAAAGACAGCACAAAAAACTTCAAAAATATGTCAGCTTTTGCAATAGAGTGTGGCCACTGCTGCTGCTACCAGCAACAACTAGAAGAAGCATTGCATTATTTTTTTACAGCTCTTTTTTGGGGTTCCATAGCTTCTAGATTTGAGGATGCCCAATATTTATTTATTCTAGATACACCTCGAACTTTTTGTTCGATAAAATGAATTAATTAACTTCATTGTAAATTATTGGGTTGAAAAAATTAATTAAAAAAATTATTGGATTAGTTCACTATTTGTGATTGTAAATTCTTACAAAACAACCCTTAGTAGAAGTAATAACACCTTCATGAGTTGCCTAGTTGGTGGTGTGGCGCGACCATACCAATAATAAAAAAATTGTGAGTTTCAATATATTATTAATATTTTCTTGATTAGTATATCATGTAAGCATCCATAGCATAGCAGTTGAGGATTTTTCTCTGAAAAAATAAATGAGAAAAGGTTAATTCCTAAACCAACTTGGGCATTTAGTTAAATTTGTACACCGTTTAGATCCAATTTTGTTAATGTAACATGACATAATCAGAATCGAGTTGTCAAAACTTTTTGGCAAGGCAAAGTCTTACATCAGTCCTTGTTAAATAGAATCAGAGTGTAAGCCGAAAAATTATAATATTTTTCAGTATTAGAAGTAATATTTTTTTCAATTCAAAAAATTTAGTAATAATCATAAAAATGCCATTACTTTTTGTTTTTATCAATATTTTTTAGTAAAATTAATATGATAGTTTTTAGTATTAGAAGTAATTCTTTTTCCGTATTATAAGTGATACTTTTCTATCTTATATAAAACTTTATGTATATCCGTTGTACATGAGACCATCTCTTTTGGCTATTAGGAGTAAACAATAAAATTAGACTTGGTCTCTTTATAAATCTGAAGTACATAAGACCTTATATTAGATGGTAAAACGTATCACTTATAATATTAAAAGGAATTGATTTTTTATTATATATGCATACCGATCGAATCTTATTTAGCTAGGAAACGGTTAAATTAATAGAAGGCATGTAAATGCATATAGAGTTGAAATTAATATCAACAATTAAAATGCAAATAATTAAGTGACGTATATATCATTGCTGATAATTTATGTACATTTACACACCCATGAATCATGATGTTCGATTTTGAGTTTTTTTAATCCATCTAGCTAGATTATTATCTTTACGAGTACACCCAAGCAGTGGACACACTTATATGAAAAAGAGATGACTCGAGTTCGAGACCCACCCCTCTTCCTTCTCTCAACTAAAAAAATTATAAAAAATCCATCTACCAAATTTTACTACTACAAAATAATTAAAAAAACTGATATCTATAAACAACATTAATTTACCTTGTACTAAATGATTAGTCGTTCCATGACTAATCTCAAAATGCCTAGAAAAAAAAAGCCAGCTAGCTAGCTAGATCTTGAAAATAAAAATATAATAAGGAATTAATTAGTACTTAAATCCACTATAAACGTCGTCCTAGTTAAGAGTTAAGACAAGCCCCACTTTGATGAAAACTCATCATCAATTGTTAATGACTGTGTGCACTTTGCAGACAACAATCATGGAACCCATGCATCTTCAGAATAACAGTAAAATATGTAGCTAATTAACTAACTAACTATATATATATACACGCACACACACATCTAAATTTCAATCAATTTAAGTGCAGTATAATTAAATAAATGCATATATATACACGTGTATATATTCGCAAGAGAACAATTAAAAGAAGAAGCTTGATTTCTTCATTACTGTTCCAACAAATTATACACTTGATGATACAATTGGTGCCGGTTGATCTGAACCACTTCTTTTTTATACAGATTCCAACCCTTTTTCTTTTATCCTAATTTCATAGGATACATTATTGCAATTCCAAATTCACAGATCTACACTTGCCCACCCTTCACTTTTTGTATGAAAAATCTATGTTCCTATACTATAACAACATTATAAATTGGTTCAAATGCATAAAAGCAAATAACATATTTAATTTTTTTCAAAAAAAAAAAAAAAGAAGTGGAAAAATAATAAAAAAAGATGCCCCACCTCAGCTCCCCATGTGATGATATCTGCTTAATCATCTGTATGCTCATTGGTGCCGGAATCAAATTCCTTTTTTACCCTCGACTCGATCCCATAATAACTAACATACCACTTCACGAACTTCCTCAGCCCGGCGGCTAAGTCCGTCGTCGGCTTGTAAGCGAAGTCCCTATACGCTTGGCTCACGTTAGCATGCGTGAACGGAACGTCGCCGTTTCGCGGCATCTTGATCACGTGCTTCTTCGCCTTCACTGTGAGCAGGCTCTCCAATATCCCCACCAGCTTCCCCACCGTGACGGGGGCGGTGTTGCCGAGGTTGTACACCCTCAGCTGCGCCGGCGCCCGCTTCTTCCCGCCGCTTCCGGTGCTCTTCTCGGCGGTGTCCAGCGCCCCCAGGCATCCCTTCACGATGTCGTCGATGTACGTGAAATCACGCGCCACCTCCTTCTCGTCCTGCGTCACGTACACGTTGATCCCTTTCCCTTGGAGAATGTCTTTCGTGAAGAAGAAGTAGGCCATGTCGGGCCTCCCCCACGGCCCGTACACCGTGAAGAATCTCAGCCCTGTTAAAGAAAGCCCGTATATATGGTTGTATGTGTGCGCGATTTCCTCGCCGGCTTTCTTCGTGGCGGCGTAGAGGCTCGCCGGCTGATCGGTCCGGTCCGATTCAGAGAAGGGAACCTGAGTGTTGAGACCGTAAACGGAGCTCGACGAAGCCCAGACTATAGCGGGCTGGGGTTGGGCTGCCTTAGCAACTTCGAGGAGATTAACGAAACCGGCGACATTGGAGCTTATGTAAGAGAGAGGATTCTGCATGGCGTAGCGGACGCCGGCTTGGGCGGCGAGGTGGAGGATGTGAGAGAAAGGGACCATGTCGAAGAGCTTGTTCAGCAATTCGGCGTCGTTCAGATCGCCCTCCACGATGAAGACTTGGTGCTTGCTCAGGAGTTTCTGGCGGGCGCGCTTCAGGGAGGGATCATAGTAGGAGTTGAAGTTGTCGAGGCCGAGGACGCCGTCACCGCGCTTCTTCAGTGCGAGGGAGCAGTGGGAACCCACGAAGCCTGCCGCGCCGGTGACGAGGACGGAGAAACCGTTGGGCCGGCGGGGGGTGGAGGAGTGGCGGACCTGCTTCTCCCAGGCGGCGCCTCCTCCGTAGAAGGCGGAGGAGAGGAGGTTGTTGGTGGCGTGGAGGTGGTGATCGCCGGAGGAGAGCGGCGGGTAGTTGAGGGTGAAGAAGAAGATGAGAAGGAGGGCGACGAGGAGGGTGACGCGGAAGAGGAGCTTCGATGAGGCTTGGAGCAGCTTCGTGCTGTTCACGCGCCGGATGTAGCTGTTGTATCGCTCCAGCTTTGTGGTCTTGCTCGTGTCCGGCGCCGATGCGCCGCCGCCGCCGATCATCGTGTGGTACTGCATTGCTGATTATATTTAGTAGAAGTGGAGTTGTTGCGAGATTTTTATTTATTTTAATTTATTTGGTTTGTTGTTATGTTTTGGAGGGTTGGAAGTGGGGGATGTTTTAATTTTGTGAACCCTGAGGTGGGAAGGGTGTGGATCATTGGATTATAAAGACAATTTTTGAGGAAGAGATCAGATTTCGAGTTTGGGGGGTGGGGGGGTACGAGCTGAGGGTTTTTTCTTTTTTCTTTAAAAAAAACTATGCTGATTTTGTGATGTATCAAAGTCATTAATATATGTATGTATATGTATGTATTCTACTAATATTTAATGAAATAATATTTTGTAGAAGTTAAACGGATATTCTATTAGGATATTTTTATTACTCTTCAACATTATAAAGAACTATTACATCTCTTTTTTCTATATGTGACGGTGACTCTTTTGTATAACTATGATTATAATTATATTGGTGTTTCTTATTTATATATATCTTGATTTCCATTAATTATTTTGAATATTTTACAAACTGTTCGAATTGGGATTACAGTTGAATGTGTCATCTCATACTATGATGATAGTAATATTGATTATTGAATATAAAATGAAATATTGTATTATTTGATAGTGGGTGAAATTTGTTTATTAATGGAATCAAATCCATATATATCTCTTTGGTTAATAAGATCCAAAAAGGTTAATGTTCATCAAATATTGTGCAGATAGACATCAATATTGTGCATCAAATAACATCATAAGTGTTGGTTTCAAAGAAAAATAGAATGTTAATGTTCTTTTACCTGAAGATCAAATTAATTGTATTATTGCGAGGAAAATAAATAGGAGAATTGAGTTATAACTAGTTTAAAGAAGTGATTTGTTACCTAACTCTCTTATCAGGAAATAACAAGAGTACTTGTAAAATTTAAAATAATATTTTTTCAAAATAATTAAGTTATCTTATTAAAATATAATTTGAACTGTTTTTTAATAAGAATTTAGTTATAGTTCATCCAAAGTGAAGAAGTAGAGGTTGTTGGTTGGAGACCACTTTCTTTTTGGGCATTGATGTGAGAGAGAGAGAGAGAGAGAGAGAGAGAGAGGCTGGTTTACAGATGGAAAGAGGAGAGGGGGCCAATGCCGGAATTGGGGGACCAAGTAAAATTAGTAATGGCCCCCTTATCTTATAAAAAATTATGAATGTGTCCCTGGGCATTTATGGTCTCTAACTTTATGCCAGCTATGAAAATTGCGGTGGTGATTATAAAATCAGGAAACCATGTGACACAAATACGGCGACAATATAATGTGAGAACACACTCTCTCTCTCTCTCTCTCTCTCTCTCTCTCTCTCTCCTCTCTCTTACAATTTTCTCATTCATACTTGCGACTTGGTTTTGTTGCTTTTGTTTTGTAGGAAAATGCACGCATTGTCAAAGATTTAGGGGCAGTACCACGTTGGATTTTGTGTGCGTGTTTTCTTTTTAATTATATGTCATTTGTGAGTCAAACCACATACGCGTCGTGGCTATTTTAGTAATGGCTCGATCGGATTTTCTAATTTAAATTTTATAAAGTGTTATAATATGTACTGTACTATATATTAGTCAGTAACCAATGACAGACTAAATTTTAACTACTTTAATAATGCGTTTATACGGTTACAGTTTGGATTGCTATAATATAGTTACAACTACAAGAACATAGTGTCCAAGTATTAGAAGAAGAATAAGAATTTGCTAAAATTTTGAGATGTAGCTCAAATGGTTGAAAAAAAAAACAGAGAATTTGGTAATTTTTTTTGGAAATTCATCTAATGCTACAAAATCTAACTTGCTAGTAATAAATTGAGCATTTTCGATAAATTCATCTAATGCTACACAATCTAACTTGCAGAGTTAACTCTTTTTTGAACTGGATCTAAAAATGTCACTTCAATTAATGAGTTTGAAGAACCAAGAGGATATATACACTAAAAAAAACATCGACTCAAAATTAAATTTAAGGCAATTCTATTCACAATGCCCAATTTTATTTTTACAACTCCATATTACAATTAAATATTAATATTATTTGGATAGACTTTTTTGCCCTAACATTAAAATCCTAAAACATAATACAAAATCCCTTGTATAACTATAGTCCCCCAATATTAACACCTTAATAAAACATAATCTATATACGTACAGTTGATTAATTTTTCATTAAAATCAATAAATCATAGAAAAAAAAATCGAGTGAGCAGAACATTCAGAAGAAAGCAATCCGAGAACAAGGCATGCATACTCATAATTTCTACTTTTTTTTTTCTTTCCTTATCATCCCTATGTAGTAACATGCTTAAGATTTTTTTTTTCTCGTCAAATTTAAGTAGGATAATGATCGATCTCCATTTGTTCGTCAAGCTTTCTTTTTGTACTCATTCCAGGTAAAGGACACTTCTAGAAGAAATTCAAGACCGGCATAGTGCAGTTAGATATATATATATATATATATATATATATATATATATATATATAGATAGATAAATCAATAAATTAGTTTTTACTAAAGTATTTGACTTTTTTGGCTCAAAGTGTTCTCAAATATGGATATTTGTGATTTATCATTCGGATGCTGATAATTGATAAATTATTGTATGCATCATACTTCATTAAGGCTCTATATATAATTGGATTCGGCACTAATTAATTTTCTTGAATGTTTTTTTTTTTCAAATAAAAACATAGAAAAAAATACAGTCCAGGAATTTGATGTAATCAAAGGGAACATATGCAATATTATTTTGGTAAAGATTTTAAGTAGTGGGTTTATTAAATTGGGGTTGTGTTTCATTTCATTATATATAGGTTTTAGGAGTGGAAGGTTGGTTGTACGTAGTTTATTTTGTTATAATTTTTAAGTATTTGGAAGTTATAAGGGCAAAAGGGTCTAAAAGCAGAGCTATTTCTATTTTAATTAACTTGGGATCTCGTAAAGAGAAAAATGAGAGTTTTTAATATATAAAGATATCGTAATCAATTTCTAGAAGTGTGCAAAAATCTAACATCTCAACGAAATGATTGAGCTTTAAACTTTTGTGAATACACTGTTAAAAAATTGAATTTTGTAAGTTTAATTTCTTTTCAATTCGTTAATAAGACCTTCGACTTAATTATAAAAAAAAATAAAAATGGACGATACTGGTATGTCGATCGTATGATTCATGCTTGTAGGCAATTAAATGGTGTTATTGTGTGCCTGCAAGGGGCCGACTTGAATTAATAATAATGCATTTGAAGAAATAAGAAGATATATATAAAAAAAAAATCCTCATGACTCGAAATGAAATTTATCTATAATGCTTGGCTTGAGATTATGGATGCAAGTTGTGTGCAATTATGGTTTTTCTTACGAAATTTATATCTATATATAAGTATGTATCATGAGAGAGAGAGAGAGAGAGAGAGAGAGAGAGAGAGAGAGAGAGCTAATAAATTTGTATAGCTTTATCAAATTTTAAGAGTTTGCACAATGTACTTCTCTACAAATTAATCGAGCTTTAATTAAAAGTTTTGTGATTACGAAGAAAAGAAATGTTGGCTTGCTATTAATAGAAACTTGAATTTTGTATGTTTTCATTTTCTTTAATAAGATCTTTAGACTTTCTTGAAGAAGAAAAAAAAGAACGCATGGATACCGTTACGCTGCTTGGGGAAAATGGCAATGGCCAGGATCGACCTCGGTGGCCAACAAGGTGCCGGCTCCATAGGAAGACTAACGTTGACGCTTCATGTTCTCGTGTCATGTTTGCACGATATGATAAGTGCAAATATGAAAAAAATATTTTTATAAGAATCGATATATCTTAAATGAATTGATCAAATGAAATTTATTTACAAAAATTAATATTATACTATATTACATAATAAAATAAATGTAACCACTTGTTTCCCCTTAAAGATGACTTAATCATGTCTGCATTATGTGATAAGCACAAATATGAACAAAATTTATTTACAAAAATTAATATTACACAGTAATAAGTGATACTTTTTTCTGCCTAATATATATAAGACCTTATGTACATCCGTTGTACAGGAGATCAACTCAAGTAGAAAATAGCTAGTACTGTGTACACCAGTTGTAAATAAGTCTTATATCAGATGGGAAAAAAAATTACTTCTAATAATGAAAAGTATCATGGTTATTTTACTGAAAAACATCGTATTTTTTAAAGGCGGTAGCATATATATTTAATAAATTACTATTTCATTGACACAATAATGTCACCATACAATATTTTTGTTCGTATCACATCCATCGACACGAATACGATAAACCTAAATACTAACCAATTATTTAATTTTATATTGTGTTATAGTAGAATGTTAAAAATTGCCACCCCTAATCAAGACTATCCAAGGAGTTAGAATCTACTGCATTAGTTAGATTAGCATAATAGCTTTATCGATCAGATATTATTATTTACATTGTTTGGATAAAATTATTTTATCGATGTCCATGTTAGGATTGTCCTTGTAGGATACACAAGGATGATAATATGGTAAAATCATTTAAATTTTAGAAAAGCATATCGCAACCCATTTTTTGGGGAGTATATATGAAAGAAATAAAAAAAACAAAACTTTAAGCTCTTAAGCCTGAGCATTTGATTTATAAAGACTTAAGTTTTGATATTTAGAAAAAGATTACCAAATTAGGAGTATATAAACATGGAAACGTTTTAGTGGTTCTTAAATTAAGCAAAAGGCATTATATTATATTCTCAAGAGAAAATGTTAAAAAAACACAGGGGATCCATTATATTTTGGATAGAAATCCAATAATGTTCATGTATATTATTGCCTTGAATTTAATTTAAATATTAAATAATGTCAATTGGAGTTTTGTAGATGAAATTAAGCTCAAAATACAAATTATTTCGATTTCTGAAAAATCAAGCAAATATACGAAAACCTCACCTTTAAGCAGTTATTCAATCGGAATTTTAACATTCTTGCTTCAGGAACATTTGTAGATATATTATTATATAGAATCAATAATCTTATAAATCGGACTTTTTGTTAAAATGATATACGTAACATACAAAATCTATCACATTTGGTGCGACAACAAGACTCAATTCACCTTAATCAAGATTTGTTCCTTTTTAAAGAGTTTCAGATGCGTTCGCACTCTTTTAAGAAGTTCAGGAGTACGTTTAGACCAAAATAGTTTTTTGAGCTAATATGAAAATTTTGAAATAGTTAAGGTGTTTTTGTTTTTTTTTTTTAACAGTTTTCTCTATTTAATTTCTATCTGAAGTATGAAGATGCAGTGCAAAAAATATATTTGAAAATAGGAAAACAATTAAAAATATAAGCAATCAATGCAATTAAATTCAATGCCTAGATTAGATGTAAGATTAATGCATTATACACGGAAAATCATCGCTAAACGCTCCTCGTTAACATGAAATGGATCGGCTAATTCTTCGATATATGCAAGTACCACATGTATATATATAGTTATCACAAAAATAAATAAATTCACTGCAGATTGGTTGAGGCGTTAACTGGGGTAGCAAGAGCAAATGCAGGAAATTTTCACATGGCTTGCTCATCATATAATTTTAATTATATTATTGTAATTGTTTTTCCAAAATGGTCAACAGGATTTTTAACACTGAAATATCCATAATTTCAGTAGCAATATTATTTATTTTGGTTTTTGTTAGAATATATTAAATTAGAGGCCTTTTTCCCACCGACAAAGCGTAGATGGCCGAAAAAACAACTTTCTTTCTTTCTTTCTTTTTTTTTCTCGACGAAAAGAAAGTAAGAGATATATATTTTAACTAATATCGAACCGCGTAGCAGAATTTAATGTAGATCCTAAAGTTGAGACAGATCAGATTAAAAGCTGGTTTTGTCAATATTTGGCAACTCATCTCGGTCAGTATCGAAATCTTAATCGTGAAGTTCCGAGGAAACATTCATATAAGATATATTTCGAAAAAACAAGATTTAATTAAATTAATTAAAATGAAGTATATACTCTTTTAGATCGTTCGCTTCCAAATATGAATTAATCATGATAGGCTGCTGATAATATCATTTGTTTTGATGTCGTGGATAATACACAGTCGCTACTGAAGTGTGTACTGAGTAATTCCAGTTCTGTCATGGGTAACCCACCGTTACTACTGAAGTGCGCATTGGGTAATTCTAATCCTGTGTAATAGTCATGGGTGTGGTAGCACTGGGTAATCCCAGTCCTCTATAATAGTCATGGGAGGTAAACAACACTTGTCCAGTCCTGTGTAATAGTCATGGCTGTGGTAGCACTAGGTAATCCCAGTCTTGTGTAATAGTCATGGGAGGTAAACCACACTTAGCAGACTAGGTGTGAGTCCGTGGTGGAATTCGAACTTGAGGCAATCACCTAATAATGTTGGTGGTGGAATTCAAACTTGAGACATTTGCTTTAAACTAACAGTACTCCACCATTAGATCATCATCAAGGGGAATGATAATATCGTTTGTTTTTTCTTATGCAACGTCTAGTTAAATATGAACTTCAGTTTGTGTCTTATAGTCAATATAACATCTCTTTTATGACATGATGGCAACTCATTCTTTTAGGATAAACGTGATTCTTTTGTACTGATGTATAAAATTATTCATTTTTCTAAAACAAAATTTTCTTTCACCCATTTTAAGAAAAAAACATTCAAAAAATACTTACTTTATCTAAAATGCTTTTAAAGGTGATTACATGTCGACATCTTATCCATTTCTTACACAAATGTACTTGAATTACACAAAAAAATATGTGAATGTATTACAAAAGTATAATCAATTTTTGAATTTTAAACAATACGAAATTTACACCAATCTTACACAAATGTACTTGAATTACACAAAAAAATATGTGGATGTATTACAAAAGTATAATCAATTTTTGAATTTTAAACAATACGAAATTTACACCAACCTTACATAAATGTACTTGAATTACACAAAAAAATGTTGATGTACTACAAAAGTATAATCAATTTTTGAATTTTAAACACTACGAAATTTATAGTTAGATTTTTTCATGTTTGAAATCAACCAAATATATGTGTCACAACGAATTTATTATGTTCATCATGCTAAAAATTGTATCACGGCCAAAATTTTAATCACGATCACGAATCTCAATCGTATCACGATACGATGGGGATTCACATTCGGAAATCCCGATCAAGCTCCTAACACATTCTTAAAAGCTTCTGACACATGCCTGGAAATGTTGAAAAGTAATCAAAATCACATGGGTCATTGAGGGTATCATTGGAACGTGGTTATTTTTTTAATGATTTTCTTAAATTGGCTAAAATAGATTTTATCATTATAAAAGTGGGTATTTATATTTTTCTTCATTCTTTTTTCCTTTTAATCATGACATCTATTTTTTTAATTGAAGGTGATTGACATATAATACCCCAAATTATATAAAATTGACACTTTTGGAGGTGAAAACCAACAAAGAAGAAGATAAAGTATGTTAGAAGAGAACGAATTGGAGAGCATCTAAAGATTGATCATTGGCAGCGGTGAAGACATGAAGACAAAAAGAATGGCTCCCAAGTACAAGAATTTAAATTATCCCCCCCAACGAATAAATTGGATTCTCCTCTATAAAAAGAGAACTTCATACTCATTTGTGAAGTTACGAAAAACTTACGAACTTTACGAAGAGTTACGATCTTCAAGCATTCAAAGCTTTCCAGATTCATTCTGAGAGTAACGTTTTTCTACATATAGTTGTAATTTCCGTCTAAGTCCCGCTCTTGATGCAATAACACATTATCATGTCAAAGAGAAATTGTGAGTTGAGAGATTGTTAATCTTAAAATAGAGATAGATCTCCAGCAATAGTAATTGAATCTGATAGTCGCAAGTGTGAGCAACTGACAAATTGTGCAATCCGAGTTGTAGCTGTAACTTTAAAAGTTTAGTGAACTTCCTTCTACCCTTAGAAGAAGAGATGGTGTAGAATTGTTTGATTTGAACCTCTATAAACTAGTTCATTTACTGCTTTGTTTACTTACTTTCTATGTGTTTGCTATACTTGTCTTTTATCAACTTACTTGGCTAATGGATACCCCTCAAACCTGGAGTCAAAAGGCTATAAGTCAGAGAATGATGCTCTTTTTTGCTTGATGTCTGACATGGAAGCCGAGGTATGCACAACTGACTCTAATCCCTCAACATCTCATACATCAACATCCTATGTACAAATGATTTTAGCTTGCATGATTTGGAAGCTCATTTTATAAAAATTTGCGCATTGTATGAGAAATTGAGGCAAGAAAATAAATAACTGAAAAATGAAGTTTTGAGTTTAGAAATTGATTATGAGACGTTTAAGCATCTCAAATCCTAATGAGGAAAAATTGATGATCTGAAAAAGTAGGCGATAGCAAGTCTCTCTGCGGATAATGAGATTTAAAAAAAAAAGCACATTTCGAAGAGATCAAAACTTTACAAATGAGTTCTAATGTTTTAGATGAGATTCTAGAAAACTAGAGAGATCCAAAAGATGAATCAAGTTTTAGTTACAACTTACCTAATTTTGATGGGCATCTGCTACCTCACAGTTCAGTAATGACGAAGGGAAAAGACCAATAAAATTCGTATATGTTTGTGCAGAGTCGGTGGCTAAAAATCTAAACCCTAGAATAGTAGTGCATTGGGCACAAAACCAAGTAGCAATAACAACAGCAAGAAAGGAGGATTTTCTGCTAAATCTAATCACTCAAACAGTCCAACCGATAAGGCTAAACGGCCATGACAGCAACCATAGCAGAAAAAGTCAAAATCCCAAGCTGATAAGAATAGGTGATATCAACCTCAACAAATAAAGGGGAATAATAGAATGGTTGGAATCACAATGACGAACAATCTTATTATGGTGGGTGGTCAAATAATGGTCATGCATATGGTAACTGGCACTGCCAAAGTTCATGGAGACAACCTTCTCATTATGAATTGCATCATGCATCAGGAATCTAGCATCATAAGAATTCTCCTAGGCATCATTTTCCACATACATATCATAATGTAACATATGGTCAATAAGAATCTCATATGCATATGCATCCAACTTTTCAAAATCATGATGCATAGTCTCATACACAACATAATGCATATTATTTCATGAGAAGAAAACAAGGGTTTGAGAAACCCAAGAAAAATGTGAACAACAAACCAACTAGGGTAAAGCTAGCCAAGAAAAAGAAATAGTTCAAAAATCTTTGGGTGAGGAGAGATGAAATTAGCAATGAAACACCTAATGGTCACCAGGTACCTAAGTGTTAATTTTGTGTTTGTAGGACCTAGGGAGGAAGCTATCCATGAATGTTGGTGGAATCTGATACCTAAATAACGGATGCTTCTATCACATGACTGGTCAGAATGGAATTCTGACTGACTTCGAGAAATTTAATGGTCATATGGTCACATTTGGAGATCAAGGTCGCACCGTAGAATTTGGATCACTGAAAGCTGGTGAAGTTAAGGTCACTAGCATATCATATGTAGTTGACCTGAAGCATAACCTTATTTGCATAAGTCACATCTACAATAATGGTTATAGAGAGGAATTTTCCAGATGGATCTCCCATACTGATTGTCAACAAGCCAATTAGAAGTGCTGATTTTTTTTTCGAAAATGGGCAAACAAGCAAAGGAAGAATCAGAGAAAAGCTGAATCCAGTTTTGCCATTTTGGTATAAAAAGACCAAGAGAAGATCCAGGTTACAAAGCATCGATTCAAGAACAACAAATGATCTAGAAGGCTTTTTTTGAGATAAATATCTACAATCTATCGAATACTATATAAAATGACAAGATCAATGATCAAATACTTAATGTATTTAAACTTATCCTTTAATGGCTAGAAGTTAAATCACAAGTATAAAAAGTGACTCTTATTGACAGTTGCGTATTTTATACAACTTTTAGAAATGAACTGATGATGTTTAAAATATTAAGTTGTGTATTTTATATAGCTTTCGTGCTTTATTTGTTATCATTTGGGGTTTTTAATGTGTTTGCTAGTTTTTGCAGTAATAGTTACATTTTCGTTGCATAATTGAAGCAAAACAATGAAATATGAGCATGTAGAGTTGAAGAAGGATTTAATTAAATACTTAATTAAAAAGCCTAATAAACTTGATTAAATGATCAAAACCTGTGAAAATCCGAAGCTCAATGCGAAAATCACTTGGGTCAAACCGGAAAGCTTCGGTCAACCCAAGCCAGTGTAAAATACAAAGGGCTGGGTCGACCCTGTGTAAAAATTCAGAGGCTTTAATAAACTTGATTAAATGATCAAAGAGTGTGAAATCCGAAGTTCAATGCGAAAATCACTTGGGTCAAGCCGAAAAGCTTCAGTCGACCCAAGCCAGTGTAAAATACAAAGGGTTGGGTCGACCCTGTGTAAAAATGCCCATTTGGGTCGTGTGAAATATTTCACTCGACCCATGTGCTCGGGTCCACAAGAGTGTGATTTTTTATCTCCAATTCAGAGTTTTAAACCTACATATTTAAAGTCTCCACTTATTACAAGCCCATAAGTCACAAGGGAGATTAGAGAGAGACATAAGAGGGAAGAGAAAAGAGAAGAGAGAGACGATGGCTCACCATCTACTCAAGATGATGAGACAAGGTTGCTAGAGATCAGGTGCCATTGCAGAAGAGGTGAATATAGCTGGATTTCCCCGTGTTATTCGGTTTATTCATTTATTTTGTCATGAATATTTTTACTCTAGTTTTCGTTGTATATTTAATTATGTCTAGCTAATTTCATAGCTAGGTTTTAGGGATTGGATGTTATGGATTTTATTAATATGATTTGATTACTTTCTTCCTGTTATCTCTCATGACTTGATTTATATGATTTTATTTATATCTTGCATGAGTGTATGATCACCATTTGTGTATGCTAGTCGATTAATTTGATGTACTCACCAGAGAAGAATTAATTGATAGAAGGATAGAATTAAAGTTATGTGTGCTTGGAAATACTGACTCGGTGAACAAGTATTGCATAGAGTTCAATAAATCTATATGTGCTTGATTGGGAGTAATGACATGTGTGAAGAACCGACCAAGTGAAGTACACGTTCATTATGTCTATGTTATAGTATATTGACAGCTGTGTATTTTACAAAACTTTTTTATATGAATTGATGATGTTTAGTATATTAAGTTGTGTATTTTACTTGATTTCCGATTGATGAACAAGAACTCTTTTTTTTGTTTTTGACTTGCTAAATTTGGGCCCTTATATATCTTTTGTGCTTTATTTGTGTTATTATTTGGAGTTTTTGATGTGTTTGCTAGTTTGCAGTAATAGTTGCGTTTTCGTTGCATAATTGAAGCAAAACAGTTAAATACGGGCATGAAGAGTTGAAAGAAGATTTAATTAGGCTCTTGAGTTTAATTAAATATTTAATTAAAGCTTAATGGACTCGATTAAATGATCAAAGCCTGTGAAAATCTGAAGTTCGGTGAGAAAATAGCTTGGGTCAACCCGAAAAGTGTCGGTCGACCCAAGCCAGTGAAAAAACACAAAGGCCTGGGTCGACCCAACCGAAGTCACTTGGGTCGGCCCCGTGCAAATTTAGCCCTCTGGGATGACTGAAATCTGTGGGTCGACCCATGCACTCGAGTCTGCGGGAATGTGATATTTTATCTCCAATTCAAGATTTTAAACCCACATAAAAGTCTCCATTTTGATACACGCCCCATATATGAAATATATGTTGCAAAGGGAGATAAGAGAGGCATGAGAGAGAAGAGAGGAGAAAGACGATGGCTTGTCATCTACTCAAGAGAAGGTGATAAGGTTGCTAGAGATGAAGTGCTACTGCAAAGGAGACAAGACAACTGGAGTCTCCCGTGTTATTCGATTTTATAGTTTATTTTTTCATGAACACTTATACTCTAGTTTTTATTATTTATTTAATTATGTCTAGCCAATTTCATAGCTAGGTTTTAGGGATTGAATGTTATGTATTTTATTAATATAAGTTGATTGTTTTATCTCTGTTATCTTTCGGTGCTTGATTTCTATGAGCTATCTTGTATAAGTGCTTCATCACCATTTTTGCATGCTAGTCGATTAATGTGATGTACTCACCGAAGAAAAATTAATTGATAAAAATATAGAATTCAGGTTGTGTACTTGGAAGTACCGACCCGGTGAACAAGTATTGCATGGTGTTTAATAAATCTTCGTATGTTTAATTGTGAGTGATGACATGTGTGAAGAGCCGATTAAGTGAAGTGTATGCTCATTATGGTATATGCCTTAATAAGCAGTCTGATAACAAACCGGTGATTGTCCATCATTAATAAATTAAAGACTAAAGTCGAGTTGCAAGAATCAATGAATATCAATAATTAAGATAATAATCCAGTTTTCCTAAAATCTAGGTTTTTCCCCATTAATAATTTAGTTTCTTTTTTTTGCTATTTTATTTGTTTTTATATTTCCTTTTTACCTGTGTTTTTAGTGTCTAGATATTAGTTTAGTACTTGTGTTTGAGAATATATGAGTTGCAATTTCTGTGGGATACGATATTCTTGCTCATTTGTGTATTACAATAACACCGTGCACTTGCGATCACTTATTTGTTAATAAGTAGCGTGTCATATATGCCTTAATCAGCTGCCTGATAACAAACTAATGATTGTCCACCATTGATAAATTAAAAACTAAGTTGGATGGCAAGAATCAATAAATATAGATAATTGAGATAATATTAATCCAGTTTTCCTAATCTGATTTTTTTTTCCAATTAATAAGTTAAGTTATTTAATTTGTGTTTTTATTTGCTTTTAATTCTTTTCTCTCTATCTGCGAATTTAGTGTCTAAATATTGATCAGGTACTTATGTTTGAGAACATAGTGTTGGAAATTAAACCGATCCGAAATAAATTTCGAGTCGAATAAAATCCGTCTTTTCGATCAAATTGAACGGGAGCGGAAGCGGTATAAATCAGACAATAGATCGTGATATAAAAATATAATATCCATGCGAATTAAATTTATTTAATGCTAAAGGAGAGATAAAAAAAATACCACTTTCTTAAATCTCCTTCGTCTTCTTCGATCAACCTTTGAATCTTGAAGCTCGTAAACACCACGATCTTCCGAATCGACCTCCCTTTGAATGGTAGTGAGTGGGCACCGGAATAAATCTATTAAATTTCTAACTTAATTTTTTTACGATTTTTTCAACACATGAAATCGCAGAATTGGGATGTAGTATTGGGAGGATTTTTAATATGAATTAAAAAAATGAATCAAAAGAAGAAGAAGAAGAAGAAGAAGAAGAAGAGGAAGAGATTAAATAGAAATTAGCTTTTGAATGCTAATCATTCACGTCAAACGTGAATTCCAAAACCAAATGTTAAAAACTTAGCATGAATCAAATTTGATTTCACAAAATCAAAGTTGCCGTGAGAATCAAAATTCTAGGTTTGAAATATTTTCGTCCCCTCTTTCTCTTCTCTTGAGATATATTTATATTCAGAATTTAATAAAATCTCAATACATATCAGTTTCCTATCTTAAACAGATTCAGAATCATAAAAGATAAGGAAACAAATTAATAATTATCTAAAATAATTATTAATTATCATTAATATGTAAATAATATAAATATCATATATTTATTTAATTCCTAGCACAGTCAAAACTGTGGAATATCATATATTTCCGGAATTAACTAACATTTACACATAAGCCCAAACTTTATGAAAATTTATTTTTCATAACATTTTAGGAACTTAAATATTATTATTAACCCGTCAATAATATAGGAAGGCGAATCGAGGACCATGGACCTATAATCAAGAGCTCCAATAAATTGAATAAATAATTAAACTCTTTAATTAATTTATTTGATTTATTAATTCTGAATTTTTATTAATTCTGATATTATTCCACTAAAAATTCAGAATTGCACTCTCTTTAATTATAGAACGTATTTACTCTACGAATTTGAGCAGTCCATTGATTTAATCATTTCATATGAATTAATCCTCCATAGATAATTCATAATTGAAGACAGTTAATATCCGTTAACCTCTTCAATTATTTCTTTTCCTCATTTACCAGTAATTCACCAGTGAGCGATTAATTTATAAACGATTTATAAATTAGAGATCTCTAATCACTCAGTTCCAGAATTAACAAATGAGAGAATTATCTTTCTTCTTCTCAAAAGAAGGAATAGATTTCATATCTATAAATTACATTTCCAGCTATTTAATTCAAATGTGAATCTAAAATGCAAATTTAGAGAATGTTGGCAAACAAACTTTAACGAGCAAATTAAGAATCACATTGAAATAAACAGGAGTCTATAATCACTCAGGATTAAGATTATTCATATATGATCATCTTGTGATGTAATTTAATATTCCTTTTCTTTAACGGAATTTGAAGGAATAATTAAGTTAAATCGGTCCAAGCCCTATATGATCATATCATATATAAATGCACCCAACTGGATGTCTCCACATCAACGGTTTGGATAAAACGGTCATATTCATAATGTCATTGGGCTACATTAGTGACATTTTAATTAAAGATCCCATACTTTAATTAAATTCATCACGGACTTCATTTTTAGTTTATTTTCCATAATCTTAATCCTCTTGTATATAACACTTATATAGTAAGATTATGGTAACCTTAAATAAACTAGGGATTTTCTGTTATGTACAATAAATGCATACAAGAAGCATATTAGTTCAAAAATAAATGTCGCTTTTATAAATAAGATAAAACCAATTCACAATTGCTTTAAGGGCACAATCCCCAACACATAGAAGTTATAGTCTATGTGGAATATAATACTCTTACTCATCTACATATTATAATAACAATGTGCACTTGCAGTCACTTATTTATTAATTAATAAATAGCGTGTGAGTTATGCATTTTGCTTTAGAGATAATAGTCTACGATCTATCCAATACTACATAAAATGACAAGATCAACAGCTAAATGCTCAATGGAATCAAACTTATCCCTAAGTTGAATCACAACTATAAAAGGAGACTCGTACGCATTTTGAAAATGTTACGTACGTATTATGAGTTAAGAGAGCAGAGAAAGCTTAGAACACGAAGTATTCAAGAATTAAATCGCCTTCACCAGATTCTTTGAATATGAGCCAAGCTTTAGTTTGAAAGTCTACCTAAGACTTAACCTGCCTAGCAGAGAGCTTGTTACCTTCTGTGCAAACCCGGCCACCTATAATCTAGAAGAAGATTTAAAACCCTTCTCCACTATAATAGCACTTTCCTTCAAAGATTTTCTTAGGGGATCTAGTCATACCTAGAGAGGTTAGAGTTTCAGTTCAAAATATTTGTGTGATTGTGTCAAAGATGCAAGTGTGAACATCTACTCAATCGAGCTTTGTAATTTGTGTAGTGGGTAAAGACACTGAAAAATTAGTTGGATTTTCATTCCGAGCAGGAAGAAGAGAGAGGATGTTGAACTAGTTGAGTTAGAACGTACCTCTATTTAATTTATCTGAAATATATCGTCTTGAATTGATTATTTGATATATTAGTCAGAACATTGGATTAGCGCTGAGATTCTATTCAATCAAGTCTTTATGTATCTAAATTTGTTGAATCGAGTAAACTGAGATTAAATACGTTCAAAATCAAGTATAATATAATATTTCAGTTCACCTGAGAATGAGTTCACTTTTCGCAAAGTTGTTTTTAATATTTAATTTGTGGAGTATTTATTAACCCATCTCTAAACATGCATTAACTCGTTTTGGACTAACAATCTCCATTATACATATAAAGTTAATAATAAAATAAAAAAATGAAATTAATTTAATAAAAAAGAACCCATCTGTATTAGGCGAGTCATTAATACTTTCTTGATATATGATAAATATGTCTCCTCAAAATCATTGATTAAATTTCCTGATGAATGATTATTTGTTTAATTAGCGTTGTCATGTTCACGTACTGCACGTCTCAACTCAATTTATAGTTGTTTTCAAAATTTAATTTAATTTTTGAGTTAGTTCACTCAATCAAATAAAGGTTAAGATGTATTCATTCACATTATTAGTGTTACGTGATTTCCATTTTCATTTAAAAATGTGTGTCTATTCTTATGTTTGAAGTTGCTTCAGATTTATTATTACTTGTTTTCAATTGTTTAGGTGGGAAATTAATCAATCTTGGGAAAAATATGTGGGCTCGGATGTCTGCTTTAATATGCATAACAGACATTAATGTATTGAAGCATTAATTTATTGGTTTCCATTGTTATAGATCACATGTGTATTAAACAAATTTGAGTACTTGTAAATACACATACAACTTTATTTGAGAAATAGAAACTATTTCTTACCCTTAGATGAATCAAAATTAATGATTGAGATAGAGAGGTCAGTTAATTTTTGGTCAACACATTTTTGGTTTAATTGGATAAACGGGGCATATAGGGCATTTAATTTAATCAATCCTTTAATAATGGTATTTCCATATATGTCTCTTGATCTTATTTTTCTTCTATATATCTCTCTTGATCTTTTTTTTTTGGACTTCATATTCTATTCTCCATCCATTCTCACGGTAATATATATCCAAATTAACTCCGGCACCTCGAAAATTTCCAGTTCCCGAAAATGAATTTCCTATTAAAAATTAATATTAGTTATCTTAAATATACTCCCTCCGTCCCATTTATATAGTCCACTTTATCCTCGCACGTAGATTAAAAATATTTATGAAAAAAAGATATTAAAGCTCAACTTCCATTATTACCCTTATTTAAAATTTATGACTTTAAAGAATTTAAGTGGTTGGGTTTTAATTTCCAATACCTACCAAGGGTATATTTGTATATTACTATGAAAATTAATACTATTTATAGTTATGAGACTATATAATTGGGACACCTTAAAATAGTAATATGGACTATATAAATGGGACGGAGGGAGTAATAAATTTTAATTAATTTTAATTACAATTCTACTAATCCCTATGTCCCATTCATATAGCCTTATTTTTCTTTTCTGATGTCCCATAGATAGGTCGGCTTTTATATACATTTAACTAATTTATTAATATATACCCTTATTTTATATATTTACATTAAGCAGTAATTTATTGTCAAAAATAAATAAATGTTGACACATTATAAAAAAGTTTACTTGTTTAATTGTATTTTTCAATAATTTTCTTAATATTAATGAAGAATTCAATCAACCTATATGAATGGGACGGAAGGAGTATTAAATTGTAACAGTTATATGGCACCGACTTTCTATTTTTTGAACTTAACACATCAATCAATTTTTTGATAAAACAGATCCTAGTTTCATTTTCGCTAAATTCATCATACCTATTAACAATCGTATAAAATATAATCAAGAGCTAAATATGTTTTAATCAAGTAATCATGTCATCAATAAAAGATTTATAATTAAACATCTTAAGTAACAAAATCAAACACTTTAAGCAACAAACCCGATACATAAGATTCCAAGCAACCAAACTAATCCAGCATCAAAACAAAACAATCTAACCAACAAAATCTAACACTTTAATTATACTTTGCATTTTATTTAAAATATATATATATATATATATATATAACTAAACTTTTGCAATGTACAATTACTTTTCAAATTTAATGATAGTTGTTGAAGTTATTATTTTGACGTACAAATCATATTGTTGCTTAACAAAAAGGAAAAGAAAAGAAAATCAATAGGATATGGATAATGTGTGTATGTGTGTGTTTAGAGTAATTCAATATTTAAGTCAGATATGAAAAAGTTAGGTGCAATATTCAACTTGCTAGAAGTTCAAAGTTTTGTATAACATATACCTTCCATCTCATTATTTAATTTCTTTTCTTTTTGTCCACTATATTTCGGTTTAATGCATCAGTAGATATTATGTATATATAATAATGTTATTATTATATAACGCCAATAAAACACAACGAAAAGAAAATTGTGCAAATTGTGCCCCACACTTTGGGGTATATCGATATCTGTGGGAGCGACATCTTTGACTTTGTTTTTTCTCATAGTTAAAACACTTGGAAATTGGAATTTATTTCTATAGAGGATGTTTATTTTGTGGGCCTAATTATCAAAAGTTGGTAGATTTTCTATTTTATTGATGAAGAATGGATAATTTTGGGGGATTTCAATTCTGTCTCAAGGAAAAACTTATTTACTTATTTTTATCCCATTGATACATATTATACATGAAGTACACATCACTGTAAATATAATTTATACTATGCATAAAAAATTAAGATCTAAACTAATTAATCCGCATCATAAAGTTACTACTTACATCTAGATTATTGCATAATATATGTTGAGAAGGTATTCCATGCAGCACTTGCTATTTCAGACTATTTCAGACGGCGCGTGGCTCCACGCGTGCGGTCCATGCGCACCCACGCGTGGCGTGTGTCTTTTTTTTTCTGACAGTTTTTTCCTTTTTTTTCCATTTTTCTGGCAGTGTTTTTACGTTTTTTTTTTTTGTCTTTTTTATCAATTTTATTTGTTCCCCAAAAATATATACCCTAAAAAAACATTAGTGAACCCTAAAATTAAAATAAATTGATTTAATTTGTTTGAAATGAGTATTAAATAGAATTAATAAACCCTAAAAAAATACAAAATAAATCCCTAAACACACCCCCCCAAAAATCCTAAAAAGCACAAAATAAACCCTAAAAACACTCCCAAAAAATCCTAAGAAACACAAAATAAATCCCTAAAAACACCTCCCCAAAAATCTCTAAAAAACACAAAATATACCCTAAAAAAAACCCCTTAAAAAACCATGAATCCTAAAAAACATGAATCCTTTAAAAAATCATGAACCCTAAAAAAACTCTAAACTACTAAGCTCTAAACATTAATCCGAATGGAAAAAATCACAATTTGAACTAAATAAACAAGTATAAAATATCTAGCAGACCCCTTACTTTTTAATGATATAGATGATACTTTTTGAATTTTTGGTGATACTTTTTAGTGAGATTGTTGATACTGATTTAACCTTTTTTTTTCTATTTTTTTGCGGGTTAACCCGGGTCAAAGTGCGGGTTTGACCGCGTTGACCGGGTCAAAGTGCGGATTTGACCCGACCCGTCTTAAATAGCACTATTTATAACAGGTGTATGGAAGTATTTGCCATATATGTTATATTAGAGACATCTGAGATCTGTAGATTTATTGGACCCTTACAACATCTTAAACAATTTTAACCTTCATTCTGAAATTCCCAAGAAGAAGAAGAAGACGACTCTTTAAATATAACATCCCCATGTGATGTAATAACACGTTTTATTCTTAAAAGTAATAAATTTATAATACGGCTAAATACACACAAAATATTCACAATTAAATTTAGATTTGAAACGGTTTTCCTTTTCCTAATTCCTACTACTCTCATGGTGTTTTTTTTTCAATTTAGACTCAAAAGTTATGTTAAATGTCATTTTGGGCCTAAGCGATAAAAACTATCAACTAAGAACTTGAATGATGAAACTATCATTTTGACTCTCTAAAAAAGAAAAATCATGCATTTTGATCAATTTTTTACTTTTTAAATATTTTTAATACATTCTTTATTAATTGTAATATATACTTGATGAAGATATTTTCATTGAAACATTAATATAATTGAAAAAATAAATCTTAAATTAATAATATCAATAATTAAATCCTAAATTAATAAAAAAAAATAGATATAGCAAGTGGCAGACTGGACAATGCCTCTTTCCGTTAAAAAAAAAAGACCATCTCTCTCTCTCTCTCTCCTCCGTGGACACGCGCAAGAATGTCGGCAGCTCGAGGTCTTTTGTCATAACCTAAACATGCCCTCCTTCGTAATTTCTACAAACTACTAGGGGTAATCTAGTCTTAAAAATTCAGTTCGTGATTTTTTAGGATGGTGTCACCGGTTTTTCTATTATTCATGGATTATATTTCGAATTAGATTACAATATAAGTAATTTAATAAGAAACCGACACAAATTATTGGTTTTCTAAATTATCATGAATTGAAAAAGTAAACCATGATTCCGACTTAATTATTCCTACGTTTTTCTTCTTTGAATCATATTTTTATTTGCTTTGATAATCTATGAAAAAATCGCAATTTTGTAAGGAACGGAGGATATTGTATTGGTAAGGGTTTTGAGGGATAAAATTAGAAATCATACTTGACTTTATTGAATTTGTTTAGATGATTTCATTCTATTTAAATCCAGGCCTCTTACTTGAGTATTTTTTTTAAGCAAAATACATGCTTAGGTCTCTACATTTTTTCTTTTTAATTCATTAGATTCCATCACAGTTTTTTTGCTTCGATAGGTCCTTCTATTTTCATATTTGATCTCAACAAATCCTTATTTAACGGAACTAATAGATCCGTTAACTTTTCCGTTATTTATTCAGTAGATGAAATTTTTGAAAAATAAAATAAAAGATAACCTCCTTATTATTCTTGTTTATTATAATCCCCCACCTCTCAACCTAGCCATTATATCGCCTTTCAAACGTCCTCACTAATTCAAATGTTTTAGAAAACTCCATCGCCGGAAAAAATATTGATAGCGGAAAATTAATGAAAATTACATCAACTCATCAGAATTGTTTCAAATCTGCATATTTCTTCCTTTCTCAATTTTTTTAAATCTGCATATTTCTCCAAGTAGAACAACTTATAACAATCTGATTTAATATGTGTGGTAAATTGGTAATTGGAGGGAGGCTATGAAACACTCAAAATTTTCTTGGTTAAACTGGGAAATTGTGAGGTATTAAAATTTTTAATCATATTAGAGGAAATACATCATAATGTTGTCATAATATTGTGGCACTTCTATACCGATGCATTTGGAAAATCAGAACAAACGAAATGTTTTTTTTTTGTGCAAACTAAATGTTGATATCACGCAAATTTCTTGTACTTAGTTAATTTTGTTAGTGCAAAATGAGCGATTTGTCATGTGTAAGTAAAAAATCAATTGATCCATTAGAACCGTTAAATAAGGATCTATCGGGATCAAATATAAAAATATAAGGACTTACTAAAAAATAGAATTATAGAGGGACCTTATGAAATAAATAATAAAAGTATAAAGACCTAAAAATATGTTTTGCCTTTTTTTTCGATTTTGATATATTTATTTAATCTGAAGTGCTTGAAGTTTGTAACTTGTAAGTATATATTGTGTGATGATATGCATGTTAGTACTGTTTGCATGTATAGGTGTGCTATCATTATAAAATTCCGTAATGGATTGCTTGTCGGTGTTCATCATTTTATAGGATGTATACATATAATAAGTATCACAATTTTATTTTTGCCAATTAAGTATTGTAGCAAGAAACAAGTTATTAGTATTATCAATATAAAAACTAAACGTCACACATGATGTCTTAATTAAGAAGGATGGTTTCATTATGTAATTAATTGATAAGTCCATGTGTTTACATAAGTATCAAAATTAATTAGTCTCTTGAAGTAATATTTAAATATAAAGCTTTTGTCGTATAATAATAATAATAATAATAATAATAATAATAATAATAATAATAATAATAATAATAATAATAATAATAATAATAATAAAGCCAGTACGCAGATATCAAATATTAAATTTGCATAGAAATAACTATAATATCTAATTGCTCTAAGAAAAACTATAATATCTAATTTATGTGAACGAAGTAAGTTATTTTTTTTTTTTCAGAATTTGAATTACAGTCCATAGTCCACACGGTGAAACTCAATTGATGAAAATTAATTTATGTGTAAATATCCATCTCTCCTTGCACCAACTAAAAAAAATATAAATTGAATAACGGGAATTTTTATAAGGTTGTCAATTATGAGCATATATAAAATCCTCATCCATTTATTTTCTTTTTAGATTTTTTACAATTTTTTTTAAAAAAAATAATAAGTAATCATTAATCAAAACCGTTCACACTCCAAAGTTTGAGAAGTAATTAACTGAGTAAGCTGATGGTGCTACTGCTATGTTAAAACTCCCCATTCCGTCCGAAATTATTGATCTACATTATTTTCGTAAATAGTTTTATAAAAAAATATATTTCTTTTGCATGCATAATTACTTGCTGATTTGCATTTTTTTAAAGCACGTATATATCTGCAAAAGCAAAAGCCAAACCTAACGCAGTATATCCATCCGTATATATTTATGGTAGGGCACTAGGGCCTTATATATATTCAAATAATCAAATTATTGAATTCTGAACTTGATTTTTCATAACTAAGCAAGCAAATTTAGTTGATATTTGGACCCTCCATGTTATTTCTAATAATACTATCATGGAAAAACTCCTTAATTTTAATTTTGTTTTATTCTTGCTTATCTCACAGTTTTTTTAATTATTATTTCGTTTGTAATTCTACTTTTACGCTATTCATAAAGACCACTTGAGATCCTCTAGTCCCATTTCGTGTGTGCTTACCGTGTACTAAACCTCAAAATTATTACTTTTTCTTTCATTTTTTTCTTCAATTTTAATTTCTTTAGGTTTAGTGTAATTTTACAATTTTATTTAGGATTTATTCCACCCAATTAAGGTTTATGATTATTTTTAATATTTAATTTTTATTTTTTTAATTAATATAATTGATTTTTGGGGTTGATTACTCAAAACTTAAGGTATATAATTTTTTAAAATTTTAATTTTTAACAATAAATATTAATTATGATTAGTTATAATATAATAAATTTTATTTTTACAAAAAATATTATTAACATTATATAATTTTAATGTTGGCACACACAAAATTGGGACTAGAGGAATAAAAAAATGAACTTGCACATCTACACGGAAAAAAAAGGAATAAAATTAAGCGTTAATAGGGTTAAATAGTCATTATTACTTAGTAAATAATGTAAATAGCCAGTTTTTTAAAAAATAATGTTTTTAGCCTTTTAGGATGTAAATATACACCAATACCCTTAGTTCCATCTAAATAATTTTTGAATATAATGTATTTTTAACATTATCATTTCCTAAAATAAAAATACCCTAATATATTTAAAAACAAATCAGATTCATAGTAATCTTTTACTACACCCACAAACAAAAAGGACGCTGATTCATAATGATATTTTCTCATGCTCAAACTAAAAACAATACATCTCGCCGCCATTGAAGTCGAGTCTCAACACTTAAAATTGAAAAAACTACAAGATTCAACCGTCACTGAACAATCATGAACGATGATTTTGAACAACCTCATCCTCATAACGAACAATTCCCTGAAAAGATGTACCAATTCAACATTTATCATAAACATGATGCACGAGTATATAGTTTGTTTTTCTCCCTTTGGAGTTGCATGTGCTACAGAATCAAACCAAATCAGTCAAAGTAGGGAGATCTAGTTTACCGTAGTTTGTTTTTAGTGTTGGGATTTTTTTTTGTTGCAGTTGATTGTAACTTTGGTCTGTAAAAACTATGAGAGTTAAAAATTTGTTTCTTTTGTTGGATTGTGCAGTAGTGCATTAATGCACATGATTGTGTATGGTAAGTTATAAAACTGCTGCAATGAGTGACTTAGTTCAGAAACGCCCAAATTCATGCACAATTCAAAAAAATCGTATGTATTGTTGGAGAAATCTACAATATTTGTTTGTCATTTGGTGTAATGCTGCACAAAGACAATAGTTAGTTAATCTAGTGGTGCATGAATTTAATAGTGCTTGAATACAGATTATCGTGTATCTATATGATTTTAAACATGATGCACGACTACACGAATCAACATAATCGTGTATCTGTGCATTTTAAAATTGTTGCACGAGTACACATGAATTAACTCGTGTATTCGTGTATCCTTGAATTCGTGTAGCAGTCAAATTATGATCAAATGATAATTCGATGCTACGTTTATTTATAATATTGATGGTTATATATGCATGATGGTTGGAGATGGAAAAGGAGGCCAACTATTAATGTCTATCACACGATTAATCTTTATTGTCGAGAGAGCATTATTCCAGAGATTAAGAAAACTTTGAAGAGATTTGGTGATGATAGGTGGAATGAGTTTATGAGTTCATGTTTTGGTCATTTGACGAGGCTTCCAGAGAATACAATAAGATGTAATCAATCAATTCACCATGTGGTATCTCGTCAGATAGTATTTGATGATGGTGACATGACTAAGTTGTGGTTTAGAGTAAACAATAAGAATTTGAGATTCAGTAGAGAAGAGCGTGCATTGGTGACGGGTTTGACTACTGCTAGGCATAATCAAAGATGGACAATGTGATAAAGGATTCATTGAATCTAAAGAATGAGTCACATAAAATTTCAGTATATCATTAGCTTCCATAATATGTCTAAAATCATCATCATCAGTTATTTTCATCCTTAAATTACTACCATTTGTTGCTTCCATAATACTGTACACGCCACTTGAATTGTTTCCCACATCAATAACCTTGTCAATCAAACCTAACAATGTATTATATGTCAAGCCATCTCCTGGAATACGAGCATATTCTTGCCTCTCATTCTCATATTTGTCTCCAACTTTATTCCAAACACCTCCATGAACAACAATAATATGTGTTCGGCTCATCTACAATCACCAAATTAAGAATAATAAATTAAATGTTATAGCAAAGCCTATAAATAAGATTCTTACACGAGTAGGAAAATTATATACTAGAGTGTTTAAATTGAAATTATAATACGACGCGAGTACACGAGTGCAACGACACGAGTAATTCAAGTCGTGTTATCGTGCATTCATTTAATATTCAACTGCTACACGAGTACACGAATAGTTCAATATAACAGTTCAATACACGAGAACACGATTATGCTCATTCGTGTACTCGTGTAGCAGTTGAATATTAAGCTGAAACACGACTACATTAGTATATTTATTCGTGTATTCATGCACTGCTTCAAAAATCCATAGATACACACGAGTTCATTATTCTGCTAATTCGTGTAATCGTGCAACAATAAAAAAATAGGTATTCCACGTGTTACAAATAAATTAGTGCACGATTCTACTCCAATACTCGTGTACCGAAAGAAATCGATTCGTGCACTAAAGAACATTCGTGCACGAATAGTTCAATATAACAGTTCAATACACGAGAACACGATTATGCTCATTCGTGTACTCGTGTAGCAGTTGAATATTAAGCTGAAACACGACTACATTAGTATATTTATTCGTGTATTCATGCACTGCTTCAAAAATCCATAGATACACACGAGTTCATTATTCTGCTAATTCGTGTAATCGTGCAACAATAAAAAAATAGGTATTCCACGTGTTACAAATAAATTAGTGCACGATTCTACTCCAATACTCGTGTACCGAAAGAAATCGATTCGTGCACTAAAGAACATTCAATTTTTCCACCAATTCCAAACAAAGAATAAAAAAAACTTAATATCTAGATCAATAAAAAGAGTACAGATACATAAAAATCATACCTTATTGACGCAAAAAACAACACACTCGATGTCAACAAAACTTCCTAAAATCACCTAACTCGCATTGAATCCCTAATTTTTGAATTTGCATCAGATAATTTATCGCTGAAACGGTGATTACAGAGATGAACAATCGTGATAATCTCCAAAAATCATAGCTTTTGATCTTCGCTAATAGTAGTTTTGTTCCAAATGATAAAACACCGATTGAAAATGAAAGAGATACGAGTAGGGAGAGAACGGCGGTTATAAATTGAAGAGAGAGAAAATCAGATCTTTTTTCCCCAAATCTTATTGATATATATATATATATATATATATATATATATATATATAATATTTCTTAATATTAAATATGAAATTAAGGGTATTGTCGTACTTTTTTTCATGATGGCTAGAAACATTAATTTTTTTAAAAAGTGGCTATTTACATGATTTACTAAGTAAAAATGGCTATTTAAAAATTTTACTCTAAAATTAATTATTTCTCATCAAATCTTATCAGCAAAAATCTTATGAGATGGCGTACATGCAAGCTTTGGACATCCAGTTATTGAGATATGTCACGATATCACATTCTCTATTAGCGTCTAAGAAGAACATGTGTGTCCTCTCGAATGGAATTTATTCGGAAAAAGTTAATATTATATGAGGTTTATCCAGCTAACTAAAACAATACAGATGGTTTGATAAAATCTATAAATTTGCACCAAATATGAATAATATAGAGCTCTCATGTACATGAAGATGTACTTGAGTTATATACATATAGACTCGTGCATTGCACGCACGGAACGTATGATATTTTTTATTACTAGAAGTAACACTTTCCAATACTATAAGTGATATTTTTTCAATCTAAAAATTATATATTAGTTACAAAAATGTCACCGCATTTTTATTTTATTTTATTTTATTTATTTATTTTTAGAAATGATTTTAAGTAAAATAAATATGAAATTTTTCTCTGAGTTGTATCCAATTTGTATCTGTAAGGTTTGTATACATTCGATGTATAAGAGAATTTTTCCATTACTCTAATGTAAGGATTGAAAATTAAATTAATTAAACCTCTATGCAATTTAAACTACATGTAAGCCATTCGCACCTGCTTACGAAAAATTGATCAGAAACTTTATGGGAGTCATATTATTTGTGTATGCAAATTAACTATATATATGCTTCATAAAAGCTTGTTCGAACTCGTATGGTGAAGTTCACTAACTAAAGCGTCAAGTTTAAACTTAACACTACTTGATTCGTTAGCATATAAGCAAGCTCGTGAAATGGGTTACACCAAGTATACCAATTTATTTTTGTAACATGGGCCACCTCACGAGTCAATCCACACCGAACCACCCAGCCACAAAAAAAAAGTATCACTCATTCTTATATTATTAAAAACTAGCAATCATAGCCTAAAAAGTATATGTTTGTTATTTGGCTTATATGAGTTTATTTAATCATAATTATGATTTATTTAATCACAATTAGGGTTTACTATTCTCAATTATGTTTTATTAATCTCAATTAGGATTCAAAAAAATTAATTATTGAATGCAATGTATGAGCTCAAGTATTAGAGTCCAACGCGTGCACTGTGTGAGCCGGAAGATACAAAAAAAAAAATTAAATTAATTTACTTTAGTTTTAGGATATATATATATATATATATATATATATATATATATATATATATATATATGGCAAAGACTTGCATGCATCATGATGCAAATAACACTATATGAGACGGGTCGGTCAAACCCGCGCTTTGACCTGGTCAACGCGGGTCAACCCGCGTTGACCGGGTCAACCCATAAAAAAAATCTGTCCAAAGTCGGTACCAACAGTCCTATTAAAAGGTATTACAAACCATTCGAAAAGTATCATCTGTATCATTAAAAAGTAAGGGGTCTCCTAGTTATTTTACACTAGTTTATTTAGTTCAAATTGTGATTTTTTCCATTCAAATTAATGTTTAGAGCTTAGTAGTTTAGAAATTTTTTTGGGTTCATAGTTTTTTAAAGGGTTCATGTTTTTTAGGGGTTTTTTTTTAGGGTCCATGCTTCTTTAGGGGGGGTTTTTTAGTTTTTTTAGGGGGTTTTTTTAGGGTATATTTTGCGTTTTTTAGAGTTTTTTTGGGGGGTATTTTTAGGGGTTTATTTTGTGTTTTTTAGGATTTTTAGTGGGTGTTTTTAGGGGTTTATTTTGTGTTTTTTAGGGTTTTTTGGGAGGGTTTTTTTACGGATTTATTTTGTGTTTTTTAGGGTTTTTTGGGTGGTGTTTTTAGGGGTTTATTTTGTATTTTTTAGGGTTTATTAATTCTATTTAATACTCATTTCAAACAAATTAAATCAATTTATTTTAAATTTAGGGTTCACTAATATTTTTTAGGGTATATCTTTTTTTGGAACAAATAAAATTGATAAAAAAAAGACAAAAAAAACGTACAAAACCCTGCCAGAAAAATGAAAAAAAAAAAAGAAAAAATCGTCTAGAAAAAAAAAGGACGGGCTCGTGGGCGCCACGTGGCACGCCCGCGTGTGGCCACGCGCCCGCCTGAAATAGGCGCACGGACGCCCTGTTGCACGCAAGTGCACCTCTATATATATATGAAAAAAATTACTTAAGAGTACGGTGTACAAGCCCGCGCGTTATTACTGGACGAGTGCACCGCACAAACCACCGACGATTCAATTTTAGGATTTTATAATTACATTTTAACTATATATATTTTTGGGGGAAAAAAATATATTGAAGAAGAAGAAAAAAAGTTGACGCTCGCACCCTGCGCGAAACGGACGCTCCGGCTGGAAAATTAAAAATTAAAAAAACCGGCGGCACCAAATTAATTGGTGTGGCGGAGTGCATCTCATATTTTAATACTTTAATTAATTGTCTAACTAATTCTATTTATCATAAGAAAACAATAAATGTTTAGTAAACATTACTCCACTTGTCCCAATTATTATTTTGGGGTATTTCCATTATTATAATCCATATTATTCTTCACAGTAATATATACAAATATATTCTTATTATGTTTTCGAAATTAAAAACTAATCACTTAAATTTTTAAAAGTTATAAATGTTAAATAGGGGTAATGATGGTAGTTTAGCTTTTATATCTTATTTTTATAAATAATTTTAACTACGTGCAAATAAAAAATGGACTATATAATTGGGATGGTTGAAATATATACTTTAGTGAATAAAATAATTTATTTTTAAAAGAAAAAAATAAATATTTAAATCTAAGTTTAAAAAGTTTATTTACTCGATTAAATTGATTAACCTCGAAGTATTCAATTTAATAAAACTCAAATCTCAAAACTACAATAAATGATTCAAGCTTGTGCTTGATAATAATAGGCTCAACTTGACCTGGACTTAATTATACACCGACACACAATCAAATCGAGACAATAATATACTTATCGACTACTTATAATTATTTCGTGCATATATATGGAATTGAGGAATTAGAAATGTGGACATGGAAAATCAACCTCTCTCAATCACGGAGTAGACTCCGTCCACGCATATATAACACATTTTTATAAAAAAAATTTAGAAAAGAATATATAACCCATTATTTTATTTTTTTTATTTTGAGGGAAAAAATATAACAGTTTATTAGACCTGCATAAGTTCTCTAAAATTCTAAATAAAGGGAAGCCATACCTTTATAAAGCACGGGAGGTATAAAATATTTTTTAATTATGTGACACACAATGGAGGTATAAAAATCAAGATTTAATTAGTGGTGGAGTGAGGTTGCTTGGAGACCAAAGGTCGCGGGTTTGAATTTCCTCAATACCACCAGGTCGTGTGTGTGTGAGTAAAAAAAAAAAGATTTAATTTTACCAAGTAAAGAAAATCGAATAATTTGTGTATCAGATTAAATTGTAAAGTTTTTGTTTAACACAATCATGGAGCTGGTTAACTATATATCATCATGATACTGTATATATAGTCTATAGAATATAAACTTCTTAATTTCAACAGAGAACGAATATTTTATGCCAATCCTGTTAAAAATATATAGAAAATCCTTAATTTCAAAAGGAAAACCATTGCAATATATCTTGACATTTGTATGTATAAATTTATTTCCTTGAAAGATTTATCAAATATTCTTGTGAAATGTAATAATGTATGAAATAACTCATAAAACTTCATAAAGATCATAAACTCATCAAAGTGCACTTCTAATGTAAATACACCCTTTAATCAAACTGTGCAGTGACATGTGAAAAGATAGGCATGTCCTATGTAATATTATTAGTGAGTTTATCATGCGATCTTATCATTGATTTTCGTCCAATAATCTATCAAGAAAATATTAGACTAATCGTAGCTTTAAAAAAAAAAAACTTTAAAACTTTTATTTTGTTACTTTTGGTTTTTGATAGGACGAGGTCGACCCTAAATTGATGGTGGATGTAGCTGTTTGTCTAGGTTCGAAAGCAACTCAATATTTTTCTATATCAAATGGCCAAAAATATCTAGATTGAAGTCTTTCGACTCAAAACCATAGGTCTTCTAATTTGGTTTTCTTCTAAGAAACTATTCGATCGTCATTAGAAAATTATTAATTTGAACATAATTTTGATCGCATAATTCTATGTGAATTAAAGATGCATGTAGGTAAAATCTTGTACGGAGGCATGCAATTTCAATAAATCTTGATTTACGGCAGTTTTAATATTTCAACAGTGTGATATTTAAATTCCAAAGGAGAATCTTAAAAGACGTCTTTTACGCTGCAAAAGCGAAGACTTTTAAGGACTCAACAACAAACAAATAGAATCAAATCTTTCACATGGTACATTCTTGCAATTATAGTTTTCACTTTAGCTAATCTACAAACCAAACCTATTTTAGCCAAGTATGGCTACCTCCGCATTACAGATATTGATAACTCACATACACACGAAAGCTCATACTTTGTTTGTATTAAAAATTAACAAATCTTGAATGAAATTAGACTCAAATCCTAGATCTTAAATCTAAACTACACCGTGAATCATCAACTTAAATGTTGACTTTCATGGCACAATAATATTGTCGATATATATATATATATATATATATATATATATATATATATACATAGGTAGGTATGTAATATAGAAGAAAAGTTAGTAGAATTAATGAGTAATGGGAACGGAATTTGTTGTGCAGGAGAACCAAGATGAGAGGCCATGATATGTTTATGTAATCAACTTGGTTTGTTGATTGGAAATGTCACATATTTGTGTCAATTTGCCAATGGCATCCCATACCATACCATACCCCCACCCCCACATGGCGACCCTAAATATTTAGATCATGATTGAATAAGACTTTCATTTTATTGAAAAGGGCCCCACTCACATGGCCTTATTACTCATCTAATCTCCTATCAACTTTTCCATTCAGCCACCCCACACCCCAATATCCATATATATAGGGCACTTTCTCATTGGGCACATGCCCTACAATCAACATTCAATACACTTCCAAAAACAAATATCATATCCATCGGTGAGGTTGGGAATCCACATTTCATTCATTTATTGTTTCTGTTATCTTTCGATTTGAAATATATGATATGAAATGCTACAGAACACAAGCTTTTCTTCAACCAATTATTTTTAAAAAAAAAATGTCCGGTCAAATCACTTAATCACACTTAAGTAATATCAAACAATAGTATGATCTATATACCCTTACTTGTGGGTAGTCTAGTCAGGGAGTGGTATAGTTTGAATCGAAATGTCTCGAATTTAAATTCTATCAATATCATTAAGTGCACAGGAGCGAAATTTATCTAGTACATATTCTTAAATAGCATTTGCGGTATCGTCGTTGTAAAAAAAAAAGTTTGTCTCCTACCCAATCACGTACGTACATATTAATATGTGACCACAAATAACATGATATTAGAATACGAAAATGAAAATTAACTGTTCATGTTCGACGTGGCACGCAAATAGATTCATAATTCAGGACTCAATAGTAAAATTTTGATTTATTTTTTTTTATATAATTTAGAGTTCATTATTTTTACAACAACGTGAATATTTATAAAGCATTGGTGGCAGGGGAACAAAGGTGCATCATTAAATAGCATACATTGAATCATGCAGGCACTGCTCCTAGAAAAAGTGGGCCCACAAACATAGTTCATTTCGTTGTCGAAGTTAAACGCTCTCTACTCTATTAGAAAGAAGAGAAACAACACCAGCAGTTATGGCAATGTGCACAGCCCCTACACACACTAATTAAATATATAGCTAATGAGACAATAATTTAAGATCCGGGAGATGAGACGAAGCTGACGATATTCCCAAGTCATCATCATCATTAAAAATAAAAATAATAATAATAATAGCAGCAGCAGCAGCAGCAGTGAGAGAGGCGATAAGGAGTAATGAGCCTAGTATTTTGGGAAGCACAACTAGATACGGGAAATTTCCAAGGCCTTTGCGGCTGATGTTTAGTTTCCTTTCACTAAATTTCGCTACTTCATGATATTTACCACATGGCATAGGTAAAAAAATGTAGGCTCTGCCCGCGACCTGCTTACACCACGTGGCAGAATCTGGGCCTTTGATGGATTGCCCAAGTTTCCCAAATGAAGGTCACACACGGATGGTAAATTGTACGGTGGAGGGGATGCACTGCATGATCAATCTCAATATAAAGAAAGGGATTGTTGCACTGTTGGTTTTACTCTTACACTTTACTTATTTAATACACTAGTCTTACACCCGCACGTTGTGCGGTGAAATATGATATGATATTTTTTTGGTCTACAATCGGTGTCTCGCTATGTCTCATTTTTCATGTATTATAAATTTTTGCAATAATTATTTCTCTTAAATTAAAATTTGAAATGGGACGGTAAAATTATGTGTGTGTGCGCGTATACGCGTGTTCGTATATAATGTTTTTTAATGCACATGTTTATGCATATATCATGCTTCAATTACAATATTATTTATATAATTATTATTTATGTAGAATATAAGATAATCAAGTATTTGTGTTCTTAGTAGGGACTAATTTATGATGATTGAAAATATTTTATATATTATATTTTCATTGTGTTTTAAATAACGGTGATATAAAAGACACATATTTACTTTCGTTGATATTACAAAATCACTACGATTTATCCGGATCAACTTGATCCACTTGAATTTGTTGACATTAAAAATACAAACCGCAATATCATGATGCAAATTAAGTAATCATTCATAATATATATAAAATATAAAAAATTTGTATATGAATTGAACATTCACAATTAACAGTTAATACTAAATATTAGCATATCCAATTTGTGTAAAAAAAAAAAAACTTAATCAAACAATCGAGTTTTTTATTTGTTTTAGAGGAAAAACAATTGAGTATATGATTAGCAAGAAACTAAAATGATTTGTTACAAACACTTGAATATTGGGCCTAGCTGGTAACGCTCATTCTTTTCAAATTTTTGTTGGTTTATTTACTGTTAGCCAGATGGCTTTTTCCAGAAATCGAAGAAAATCTCAACACAATATTTTCGCTACAAAATTTCTCAGATGATTCTAAATATTTCGGCAAAGAGAAATCTTGAATGGTGTTGCATTTTAACTGGTTGCCCACCCTTACAATACGGCTTGAAGAATTTCTTTCATCAGAGTGAATTGGTGCAAGTGCTTTCCTTTCAATCATCCTCTTAGAGATACATGATATATATTACCAGATAATGTGGGTAGCTTTCTTAATCTTTGAAATAAACATCAATTATGTGTGAACATAGTAAAAAACCTAGCCCATTTAATCAGGGCATCCAACATAGACCGGACAAAAAAATTGATATACTTCTATGTTTCAATTATTATTTTTAGGCTTAGGTACACTCTCATTGTTTGAAAGTTTATAAATTGGAAAGCATTTAATATTAGTAATAAAATTTCAAAAGATGTATCGTACTCAAAATACTATAAGCCAATTAATATCATAAATTTATATATATTATTATGTTACGGTGCTTAACTTTTTTCTCTTTTACAATAATATTATTTCTATTTGCTTAGAGAGAATGATATTTTTTCTTGATATTTAAGATCAACCTTAATCCAATTAAAAATATGAGCATATAAAAATTAAAGACATATTTAGTACATAGCAAAATATCAAAAATACTCTACCATCAACTTTGTTGAACTTGTATCGAATGTTCATTTCATGAAATGTTGATCAACTGTAAATTATTTTTTCATTCTTTTTTTTCTTTCTGTACCTGAAGAACTTTCTCTTCAAACCAAATGGAGCTCCATAGCAGAAATTCTGTTGGATGGATGAAGATATTTACCATCCTGCTCATACGAAAAAGAAAAGAGTTGATTCGATCAACATATTATTTGCAAAATCCAGAAGTTGGTATTACAACATAAAATAAGTAATGCAAACATACAATGTGAAGCAAAGCACAAAATAAAAACATGGCTATACAAATTAAAAGAGGAAATCTGTGATAAAAATATTACAATATGTATATATAGGTGAAATAGATCCAAACGTGAAACATAAAATGAAATGTAGTACTCTTATTTATAGGTGAAAAGGGTGAAATGGTTCCATACTTTTAAATTTGAATTTTGAATTGGACTCCAATTTTCTAGTTTTTCATTTTCCAATGAAAGGTTAGCCACCTAAACTCAACAACCACAATATTCTCCAAATTTCAAGGCATTGCATGCATGATGTTGAATTGACAGTTTTGGGCGGTCAATTTGGGAGGGAAATTTTTGCAAGACAACTCTCATTTAGTATATATATAGATTACATATTTTACTCTTTGCACTACACTCATTTACATTAATACCCTTTACTCTAAAAATATTTATTTTACTTTAAAAAAACAAATAAAATATTCAGAAATACAATTTTAAACACGTTCAACTTGTTCGAGAATATTAATTCGAACGACTCTAATACTTAGAAAAAAAAAAGTTGGTTTGAAAACTAAAGTTTGAACGACACTTACAAAACTTCAGGGTGTAAGGATGTTCAAAGTTGATTTTTTGAACAATTCTCGTTTGTTCAAAAAACATTTTCCGAACGAACTATGTTCAAAAATTGAAGTTCAAACCACTCCAATATGTTCGAAAACTTAAATTCGAACGCCCTGAATTCCGTTTTTTCCTCTAAGTGCTGTTTGAAAAATGGAGTTCGAACCACTCCGAAATGTTCGAAATTTCCAATTAGAATGAATCGCAATTTGGATTAAAAAAAACCTCAACAACACGTTCTAAACTCAATTATTTTCAATCAATACACTCATACTAGCATCTAATACTCTTCTAATAAACTATTAGAAGTTGATGAATACTGAGTTTTAGTATGTTTAAAATATGATTTTTAATTTGTTTTCTTTTCAATTTTATTTTTTTAATTTTAAATTTATGATGCATTGAGTAATTTTAGTAGTGTGAACAAATAATAAAAGGATATTGGAGGAACTTCACAATTATTTTATTTTTTCTTTATCTTTTTATAGTGCAAATAATAAAATTAATAGTACAAATACTCTCCCGTACAGAAATTCTACCATACCCCAAGGATACTACCCATACCCACAAACCTTTCACTATTGGACATGTAGCGGTAGACCCATATTTTTTTCCAAACTTTTACTAAGATCCGGTACCCAATTCTCCTTGCGGGTAATTCCACTGGCAACGATCTCAAGAAAAAGAGGACTTACTTTTCTTTTCTTTTTGAGTTGGGGGTTGATTCGAAGATTGAACATTCTATGCACCATGAGAAGTACCACTAGATTATTAAAGATTTTCCATCAACCTCTAGGCATTAAGAAGCAAAAATTTGCAAGAAATGTTTTTTTTTTAAATTGAAAGATATTTCAGTCTAGATAGGAATATATAGGATCAAGTTTGCTACAGTTGGAGGTGAGGGTTGGCATCAGTCTTATCAACTAACTGCCACACTTCCTCGCTTCATGTGTTTTTGCGAGAACAATGATAATGAGTCACAAACAAAGAACACACAGCTCATAAAACATTAATGCACTTCAGTAAGACATAACAGTATAATGTCACAAACTTAGTTAGCTGAGATTAATTATATGGACATAAAGAAGGAAATGTAAATCGTTAACCTAGAAAGATTGCCAAAAAAAAAAAAAAACTTACCTTGTATAAGCAATGTCAGCAGACTGCATGTAACATGTAATCCATTCATTCAGGAATATGCTCATTGTCCACCTAATGGAGGCAGCGGTCTGGTTTCCAGGCTTTTGATGCCAGAGTACTTCAATCGCCAAGACATAATGCATATAGATCTTCCACCGTACAAGTTCTTCAAGCAACAAATCCTGACACTAAAACATTGAAGATTTTCCACCATATAGCAAAAGTTCCACACAACACAAGTATATAAAACTAACGCAAAATGGAAGATGGTAAAGTCTCAGAACACAGTATTTTATTCTAGAGTTGGATGTCTAATTTACCATGGAATTGTAACAAAACTGTCGTAGGCTAAAATAAATAGATGCTCGATAATGTCATGAGAATCATATAAGCCAGCTTCGTACATCAAGAAGCCAGTTCTATAAGAATCGTTGACTATCATCCCAAAACTAAGAAGGGGGCTTCTATGGAGCAACAGAATGACCAGGAGCTAGGGCAAGAGCTATACTTTTTCCCCAGAATAGCCACAACCCGGAGCCAGAAGTAGGGACATCTTTTAAGGAATGTAAGTGTAAGATATGTAGCACATAGCTGCAGCTGATTGAAGTGCAATTCATACATGATAGTATGGGATCAGTTATGTCACATCCGTTTCCATTGCTTCATTTACCACAGAATCTGGATAGTTATTCAAGACCTGAAATAGGGGAAAGACTATCTTTTAGTAAAAAAAAAATCTAGAAAAAATACATAAAAATAGAAACAACTAACACAGATATATGACATATACCATAGGAAAACCAACAAAAAGGAAGAAAGCTCAACATAGCCAATTGATGGTATCAATATACCTGATAAAGGTACCAAGAGACATATGCATCAGTAGCAGCATATTTTAATTGTTTGTTTGATAGAGGATCAACTTCCCAATTTCCTAGTCTGATCATTTTTGGCTTGGGGAGCTACAAGAATCAATTAGACCAGTTAAAATTGGTTGAAGTTGTGAGTAAACATAGGTCAAACATATTAAACAAGCTGCAGTCAATTTATTCAAATATTAGCAAATTAGGGCTTTCAAGTCGCAGATGCATGTCAATTTTTATTTACTATTATCATATACTTATTTATGACAGAAAATGCACTTTCTTCCGAGACCATCTTATTAGATGAAAAGTACTTCACAACCAGGCTGGGAATCAAAGAAAAATCAGAGCACTACGCATCTAAAATCATATGAGTAATGCAGAAACACACAAACTCTACATGCAGGTATATGGCAGTACTGGCATCTCAGCGCATCAAAATTATTCACCATGCTACCATGCACATTTTGTTTTGTGCCAGTTGCATAAGTACCAGAATCAGGACGCCAGCTGCAGCTCACATTCAGAATGCACCAGAATTTACACCAGTAAAAATTCAAATGCCTTATGAATTCTCATATCTAGCATGCTTATAATCAAGATCAAATGTCTTCTAGAGTCCTATACCTAGTTTTTGTCAACTGGACTTACCCTAACCAACCTTATGCCATGCACTGGGAAATAAAAATCTAAACATGACCAAGCATATATTATCTATTTTAAACAATGATCCAAAAAGGCAGCAGGCGCCAAGGTGCTAGGTGGCCTTAGCTGCCCTACTTGGATTGAGAAGCTTGGAGCCAACCTATTGAGTACTACCCAAGCATGTTTGACAATAATATGATCATTTCATGCCCTCAATGGGAATACAGAGTATGTCTGATCTTAGTCATTGTTCATCATGAATTCATGCATATTAAAATTAATTATCGGTTTATAGAGTTCCCCACTGAGTTTTATACTTACATCCTTATCTCATGTTAATTTCAGACAAAGGGGTAAGGTAGAGCAGCCAGCCAAAAGGGATCATCTTATGCAGCTGCTTACAATCATATTCCAGAATTAAACCGAGACCTTGATTATTTGTGATTGCATGTGGCTATGATCTGTGAAATTTTTCCCTTAATAGCACGTTTTAATTAAATGTTTACTGCTCGCAAAAAATAATGTGTTTCTTGGACGTTCATTATGATTTTCCGCAACAAGTTATAAACTTTAATTGTCATAAATTATTAAAGCTCTTATTTGAAAGAGAACAGGGTGCCATATGTTTCTCTTACTCTGGGATATTATCAAAAGTTGACATTATAAACTTTAAAATGCACAAATGAAAAGTTTCCAGAATTATTGTTTTATTAAGTACCTGTTTGCAAATCAGCATTTCAGCTAAAGATGATAGACTCCACCTCTTAGAATCTCCACCAAGCTTTTGATTGGCTATATCAGAAAGATCTCGCAATGTGTTGATTGATACATCATAATCTTTCAAAATCCTAGATGCATCATTGGCAATGCCCACACCCACCTATGCATGTATGAAGCAGTCTATTGAGTAAATCAGTTAATAAATTATCTAAGATCAAAAGAAAATAATAGGTTTAACCAAAATTTTAAATAATGCTTTTGATACTTAATATGCAAAGCACCACCTTTAAAGAAGTGTTGTCCTCAAGCAGGCTTCGCAACTTTTTAGGTATTCCGGAATGAATTATGTGCAACACATGGCAAGAACTATTATCGCCGCATATCTGCATAACTGCAGCCTTCCCAGGTGGAACTCCTGCAAAAGTTAGCATTTTTCTTCAACAACAAGCTAATCTCTCATCACGCTTACGAGTGAAAAAAGCCCAACACATGAATTGATGATTCACCAGTTGAAGTGATCTATAATCTATTGGACAAACGATTCCCATTTCTTCAATTTTATCTCCTAAAGATGCACAAGGACACTAATCCCTTGCAGATTTATCTCCTCTCAAATGGAACACGACGCTTAAACTCCAGTTCCTAAAAACCCATACAAGTTCTTCATAATGCACAACTATGGCTACAGAATTATGGATGCCATGATATAGACACAGGATCCTGGAGATGGCAAATTTTAGAAACAATTGTGATAAAATGGAGATGTGATATGTTATTGTGAATGTAAATTAGTATATCGTATAGAAGCAATGATAAATAAGCAGATAGAACATACTAATGTACAAAAACTTATTTTGCTCGATATAGTCCTTTGTTCACTCAAATTGTTGAGACAAAATTGATATTAATCTAACTTAACCAAATAATTACAAAAAAAAATATCCAAAATTTAGAAGATTAAATGCATATAGAAGAAAAGGTTGAGTCCGCAACTTATTCGATTATTTATAAAACAAATATAGTTTATCTTTTATGGACTTGTTGATATGACACTGTTAGGAAAATCACTTATTAATTTTTGAAGAGATGTCAAAATATGTTAGAAGTAACATAGACCCCAGTCAAGTATTGTAATAGATTAATATGTTAGAAGTAACACAGACCCAAGTCAAGTGTTGTAATAGATTTTACAATAGATTGTAACAGGTTAGTTCAGTCAGATTGTAGTTTGACCAAGCTGGATTTGAGGGGAAGCTCACAACCACGTTAGAAGACCAAGTCAGACTGAAGAATTCAGTAAGAAAGGAAACAACACCAAAAGAAAAAACTAAGAATTCAACTTGATAGAATTCTGAATATCATTCAGAAGTTTTTCAGTCGACTCATGAATAGATTGTAACAGGTTAGTTCAGTCAGATTGCAGTTTGACCAAGCTGGATTTGAGGGGAAGCTCACAACCAAGTTAGAAGACCAAGTCAGACTGAAGAATTCAGTAAGAAAGGAAACAACACTAAAAGAATAGACTAAGAATTCAACTTGATGGAATTCTGAATATCATTCAGAAGTTTTTCAGTCAACTCATGAAGACTAAATTCAGTCACTCCAAAGGAACGGACACTTGGACACAAAGTGTAAAGAAGATTGTGACCGTTCTGAAGAGTCAGTAAGATAGCCAATTAAAGATGGCCACATGGACTTTAACCGCCAAATATCCTTGCACATGCAATGGTTCTTTTTCTGTCTACCTCCAACGGACAAATTAAGCATCCATTATAAAAGGAGACCTCATTCATTTTTGAAAGAAAAAAGGAGAGGATTCAAATACAATTGAAACATTGAAAGCAAGATTAACTAAAGAAAGGCAAAGAATCCTTCAACCATATTTTAGATCTGAGACGAGATATACAACTAAGTCTTTTCAAGAAGCTCGTTAGAAAGTGTTGTTCAATCTGTGAAAACACAAGTTCGAGTACACTAACCTAATCATAATATAAAGGGATTTAAAACCTTCACCCGACTTCAATAGCACCTAACCTTTCAGACGAAGTTGTGAGTAGCCGTGAAGTCTCTGGGACAAGCTGCCGCAATAGCATTAGTACCTGGAAGCTGCGAGTGTGAGAAGTCAACCCCGTTGAGCAACAATTTGCCTCGTTAAAAAGCATTGCAGTTTCAGTCTGACCAAAAGCATAGTAAGATCACCCTTCTTTTGAAAGAAGAGAGGGCGTAAAAGTTTTTGCTTCGAACCTCATTGTGTTATTTATCGCTTTGATTCATTGATCTATTCTAAACGGCGATATCTGCATTAACTGTGCTAACAAATTTAGTTTATTCCTTCAACTTACTGATTTCGCTTTATAAAAATCAGTCGAGTCTTCAAAACCCTCAACTTGATCTGTTAAGTGCAAAACCAGTCAGACATGTCAGTCAGAGAACGAGCCCGGGCCCCAGTTTATTCGGCAAGTTTTTAAGTTTGAAAAGGAGTTTATTCAACCCCCTTCTAAACTCTATTGACTCGTTTTGGGACCAACAGATACTAAAGATAGATCCCATAGATCCCTCTGCATCAAGTTACAGGAGTTGTTCACATGATATTACAGATAGATAGCTCTTCATCAAGAGCCTCTCAGTTAACATAATATCGCTTAACTTGAAAAAGGATAAACATTTTGGGTTAATCGAGTCAAATTAAGCAAGGGGCATTGACCTTGAGGGCCTCATGGAACCTGCTCAAATTAAATTCAAGAGATAAATATCACTCTTGAAACCTGTTTCACAAGAAGCATTTAGTTTCACTTTCATATTGTTTGAGGTTCTTGTATCTATGCTCAATCACAAAAGATACATTTGATTGTCATTATTCGCCTTATAGCAATCATACTTACCATGGTCAATTCGCATGAGAAGTTTCCGTGGTATCACCTGGTTCTAAGTTATTGATTATGACAATAATCTCAAGCACATCAAGTCATGCCTTTACAATAAAAAAACAGATTTCATGAAAAAATCCAGTTACTCCACGTTTTTTGATGCATTTCTTGGTTCAACTTGACACCTTTGATCTCACATAATTATAAAATTGATTAATTGTAATGTTTCAGTTCATTCCTATTTATGTAGTTTTTACATAGAATCTACCTCTTCTGAATGCGGGTCTCCAGTCAATATCCAGACCAAGGATGCACTGACCCTCATTTCTTTTCTTAGCTTCTGCAAAATCTAGAAGCTCCTGTGCAGCTCTTTCTACATCTTCTGTTGTTCTGCTGTATACAATGTGACCTCCAAAATTTATCTCTGATCACAAAAATAAAGCATGAGGTTGTCATTTCACCAGGAAAAACAAGCGGATAACCAGTGTGGCAGTGTATACTTGCTCAGTTGCTTTTACATAGAAAAGTAAAAGAATAACAGTTTCTATAAATCTACAATGATAGCAATGAATCTTGATTATCTCTACGTCTGTTCCGACTTCAAGTTCTTTTAGGGTTAGTTTCAATCACTGTTTTTTCATTTCATAACTAAATGTATGGCAGGCGACCAATGCTGAAATTGCTCTAATCTCTCGACGTAGATAGCAAATGAATATCGCAAAACAATGCTCCAAAGGAATTAAACATCAATCTACATTGAGACAGAAACATAACTAAACTTTCCGCTCATTTAACCGGTTCATAAACAAAAAATATTAGTAAAAGATGCATCAACCTATAACGGAGTTCCTAAAATGGTATCCAACTTAAGCAAAAGGTGCAAGCAAATATCAATTGTATCGTGTCTCCAACCAAAAATGACAGCTAAATTCACTATTCATAGAGATATGAACTTCAATTTAAACAGAAGACACTATCAAAACATTGTTCAAGATAACATGAAGCAATTTTGGGCGGTTAATAATTACTTGGGATTGAAAATAAAATAGAGTAGAATTGCAATTACCTTGAAAATGGGAAATTTGAGACCAATTTCTGCCATGATAACGACGACTGGAGCAAGGTGAAAAGGAAGCGGTTGAAAAATTAACATTCCGATGCTGCTGCTGCTGCTGCCGGAAAATGAAGAGAGAGGTAGGCAACCGCCGCCGCGATTTGGGCGGGCAGTCGACGGAGGCACCGTCGTCATCTTCGCCGTGGCGGCAACTGAGGTGGGGGCGCTTCGGAGGCTGGGCGGAAGAAATCACGGAGTCGATGGCGCGGAGATCATCTTCGGTGAGGGGATAATCCCAATCGGAATCTGAATTGGGCATTTCCTTTTCGATTTTTTTTTTTTCAATTTTGGCGGGCCTTTTAAGTCCTATTTGCTATCACCGGTCCAATTTCATATAATCAATTTTAGCATACGCGTTTGTAAAACAAAGTACACTTTTTTCACTTCACACTCGGGCACCCGGCCGGCACCCCAAACTAGCTGCGTGAACCAAAATCATAAAATCGAAACAAATCGGGCTATTTAGTTCGATTGATTTTTTTTCTTTAATTTTAATTTGATTTTGAAAATTAAAATTAAAATATAATTTGGTTCGATTTCGCTTTAAGTATAAATTATTTTAATTAAAACTGAACCAACAATATATATACACACTATATTTATAATTTATAATTTTATTAATAATTATACCTAAAATAATAAATTTAAAATGTATTATATACCTAAATAATATTTAGTTTAAATTTTCTAGTTTTAGAATTTTTAAAACATTTACTTATTTAATATATCATTTGTTATCTATTGAGTGCATGTTATTTTCTTTGGATATAATTATTTCGGAAAAACAAAAATAATCATTGAAAATTCGGTTAAACCGAAAATCAAACCAAACTAACCAAAGAATTATGGTTTGGTTTTATATATTATGTTGGTTGGTTCGGCTTGAATTTTTTTAAGAAATTTTTTATTTAATTTTATTAGTTTAGCTCGATTTTGCACCGAACCAACTATTTGAACACCCCTATCCCAAACTAGATTCATTCAAAAATAATTATTTATAAATAAAAATAATCTAACAAATAAAATAATAATAAAACATAAAAACATTCAAAAAAACCCTATTCGATTTCTACATCATTCATTCCAATACAGATTAGCTTAGCTCCTCCAAGAGACTAAGACCATCTCGAGCAATTTGTACGGCAATACAACATACCCATCGCTAAAAAATAATGTAAAATATGTATTCCATCTCTAGTGCTAGAAAATAATTTTCGGTAATATTCTTTTTATAATTGTTAAACATATAATAATATATAAAATTTTATTTAATATGATACTTATCAATCTAAAAATTAGATTCAATATTTCATAATAATTATTAAAATAATTTTTTTTGAATTCATATAAAATAAAAAAATTAATAAAAATATTGTAAAACAAAACATAAAGTTACATAATAAAATCATTATTTAACTTTATTTGTTTTAATATATTTATGTAATTTTTATTGTTGGTGTAACTTTATATAATTTTAATGTGTTTCAACATTTGCATTTAATTAAATTTATCATATATAGCAAATTTTAATATTAATTTATAACACATTATTTAAAATACAAAATATATTACAAACAAGATGAAAGAACAAAACACTAATAAAAAAACAACATAAAAAATGAAAAAAAAAAGATATCATAGGAGCCTCCCCATTTTCCCGTGCCATATGTCTTGCCCGCTTGAGGAGCGAAAAATGGCAAAACGAACATATACCGTTCATCGTTGGAGTTGCTCTAAACCCCACATGTCTTAAAACTTACGAAAGTTTATTTATATTAAGAGCATCTCTAATATTACTGTAAGATTGAGTTTTCATTTGGAGTACGAGTTTCTCTCCAACGTAACTCTATTTTGCAATTAATAATTAGAATATGGAGTATTCTAATATGTTCGAAAACTTAAATTCAAACGCCCTGAATTCCGTTTTTTCCCCAAGTGCTGTTCGAAAAATGGAGTTTGAAATGTTAGAAATATAAGTGTATTTTCTTGTTTTATCATTAAGGGCAGTTTAGTCTTTTCCTTGTTGCCCTAATGTATCCTTTAAGTATGTTAGCATAGGACTTGTGGTACTAACTTTTTGCATTTCACTTTTGTAAGCCTCCATTTTTTAGCAACTCCTTTTTGAAATGCATTTCTTCTTCTCCATTAGATCTATGAGTTATACTATGATTCTTACTTGATTTTCATGGTATCAGAGCAGGATTAATTTATTGTTTGGTGCCCAATATTACTATTCACATGATCCTCTGTTCTTCAGGTGAACTCGCAATCTATATATGGTTACTTTTTTGAATTCATTAGAAATTTATTTGATTTTGTTTGTGCCCTAGTTTGCTTGGACGAAATCTGCTATTGTGTCTATTTTTGTTGGGTTTGTATTATTTTTCTTATGATTATAAGGATGGCAACCGAGAGGGATGACTCGTTGCAATCAATTAGTATTCGTTTGAATGGAAAGAATTATTCGTATTGGAACTATATATATGATGAAGAATTTTTTGAAGAGTAAGAAAAATGTGGGGATATGTGACTGGGACTCATTCTAAGCCAGTTGAACAAAACAATGAGAAGTTTGCCGAGCAGGTTGATGTTTAGGATATGAACGATTCTAAAATCATTACATGGATATTGAGAGTTCTATTGGAATGCAGTTAGCTAAATATGACACGACAAATGAGGTTGGGGATCACTTAGAATGATTGTATACTCAATCGAATTTTGCTAAGAAGTATCAGTTGGAGATGGATATTCAATCCCTATCCCAGAAAGAGATGAGCATCCAATAATTTTATTATGCTATGACCAGTCTTTAGGATTAGTTAGCCCTCACTGAATCCGCTGAACTTAGGGCCTTTTCTGCTTACATTACACAAATGGAAGAACAACGTCTGGTTCAGTTTTTTATGGCTCTATGCGATGATCTTAAAGGACTCCGTGGAAACATTCTGCACCGTAGTCCCTTGCCCTCTGTGGACTCTGTTGTTAATGAGCTTTTAGCTTAGGAAACTTACCAGAAATCTGGAACGATGAAGGGAATTCTCCCCCCACCAAATCAGAATCTTTTGGCTACTCACTCACGTCCTCATCAAAATCACAACAAAAATTAAAGTAGACCGAGTTCCAAATCAAATGAATGTAACTCTATCACCAGTCGGGACATTGAAAGGCTCAGCGTCCCCTTTTGTTAGCCAAGTCCTCTTCATCAGTATCTCGTCCCCCTCAGAATCACTCGACTCAATTTTAAACACGACAATTCAAGTCACCCAATACCGCTACTGTTGTTCCGCCTACCGAACAGACCAACTCTTGTACTACCACTTCTTTTAGTCCTGTGCCTGATTATATTTTTGAGCAGTTCTAAAAGTTTCTCAGCCAACAACATGCCATGTCTGTTCCGGCAGGTTTGTCCACTCCGAGGTCCACATATATATCTTCTTTAGATTGGCTTTTGGACTCAGGTGCTTCTAATCATATGTCTCCCTCTACTGATTCTTTTGTTTCCATTGCTCCTTCCACTTCTATGTCTGTTATGACTGCTGATGGCACTTCAATGCCTTTAGTAGGTGTTGGTTCCATTGTCTCCTCACGTGTTTCTCTCTCATATGTCTATCACATTCCTAAACTCGCATTAAATTTAGTCTCTGTTTGACAACTTTTTGATTCAGAATACATTGTCACGTTTTCTTCTACTACTTGTCATGTGCAGAATCCTCAATCCAAGAGGCGGATCGGGACAGGCAATAGGTAGGGAGGGCTATACATCATGGATGATCTTCAGGTTTCTAGAATAGCTGCCTTTAGTGCGGACTTATCTAGTTTTCGTTTGAATCATTCTTCTTCTGATTTTTATTTATGGCATTCACACCTTGGACATGTTTCATCTTCTCATTTAAACTATTTAGCCTCTACTGGTTCCTTAGGCAAGGTTAAAAGTCATGGTATTTCTAGTTGTAGTGGTTGTAAACTTGCAAAATTCTCCGTTTTACCTTTCTCTAAAAACATCTCTATTTCTGCTTGTCCTTTTGATTTAGTTCACTCTGATGTGTGGTGTCCTTCCCCGATTGCTACTAAGGGAGGATCCCATTTATATGTCTCATTCATTGATGATCATACTCATTATTGTTAGTTATATGTGATGAAGCGTCATTCTGATTTCTTGGGGATTTATGCTGCTTTTCGTGCTCTTGTGAAAACCCAATTTTCTGCTATTATCAAGTGCTTTAGATGTGATTTGGGTGGGGAATATACTTTCAATAGTTTTCGTGAAATCTTAGCCACAGATGGAACTATACATCAGACCTCTTATACGGATACACCTGAGCAAAATGGGGTGGCTGAAAGAAAACATCGACATATCATTGAGACAACTCGCTCTATTTTTTTATCTGTCTCTGTTCTTAGTGAATTTTGGGGTGAAGCTGCTCTTACTGCTGTTTACTTGATAAACAAAATCCCTTCTATGATTACCTCTGGTGTATCCCCTTTTGAGAAGCTTTTTGACTATGTCCCTAACTATGCTTCCCTACGTGTCTTTGGTAGTGCTTGCTATGCTATTCACCCTCATGTTGAATGTAGTAAGTTGTGTTCTCGTTCCATCTTATGTGTTTTCCTCGGTTATAGGAATGGTCAAAACTGGTATCGTTGTTTTGATCCTGTTAGTCAAAAACTCTACATTTCTCATCATGTTTTCGTTCTTGAATGCATTCCTCTTCTCTATCCCTTCTTCATCTCCTAATGTATCTCTATCTACTCATGTTCCCACTGACCCCTTTGGCAGCGATATAGACACTGATACTGCAGGTACTGATCAAGATGAAACAGCTCCTCCTCCTGATTCATCGGTTCCTTCTCCCTCTCCTCGGATTGATGATCCTCCTCTTCATCGTTCTGATCGTGTACGTAAGTCCACTCGTCTCCTTGATTTTGCTTACTCTTCATACTCTTCTTCTTTTACTTATTTTCTTTCTTCCATTCATAAGATTTCTGAACCTTCCTCCTACAAAAAGGTTGTTCTTGATCTTTTGTAGCAGCAGGTTATGGCTGATGAGCTTGATGCTCTATCTAAGACCAAGACTTGGGATTTGGTACCCCTCCCACGAGGTAAGCATGTTATTGGGTCTCGTTGGGTATATAAGATCAAGACCAAGTCAGATGGTTCTATTGAGAGATACAAAGCACGGTTAGTAGCGAAAGGGTACTCCCAACAATATGGATTTGATTATGAAGAAACTTTTGCTCCAGCGGCCAAGATGACCACGATTCGTACCCTTATTGTGGTTGCCTTCATTCATCAATGGTCCATCATTCAGATGGATGTTAAGAATGCCTTTTTACATGGAGGTCTTATTAATGAGGTCTACATGACTCCTCCACCAGGAGTAACTCACAAGACTGGACATGTTCGTAAGCTTAAGAAGTCATGGTATAGCCTCAAACAAGCTTCTCGTTCTTGGTATGACACTTTCTTTGATGCTCTGGCTTCTTTTGGTTTTTGTTCGAGTAACAATGATTGTGCTCTTTTTGTTAAGGACTCGTCTTCTGGCATCATCCTTCTATCTTTATATGTTGATGATATGATTATTACCGGTAGCGGCACAGATGAGATTTCTCATTTAAAATCAGATTTGACGTCTCATTTTGAAATGAAAGACTTGGGCCTCTTCGTTACTTCTTGGGTATTGAGGTTTGTTGGTCTCCAAAGGGTTACCTACTATCCCAATCCAAGTATGTCACTGATATACTTGAGTGTGCTTGTCTCACTGATACTCGAACACTTTACACTCTTATAGAAGCGAATGTTCGGTATTCTCCTTCTAATGGGATACCTCCAGATAACCTTAGTTTGTACCGCAATATTGTTGAAAGTTTGGTTTATCTCACTATCTCTCATCCAGATATTGCCTATACTGTTCATATAGTCAGCCAATTTGTTTCTGCTCCCACCACCATCCATTGGGCAACTATTCTCCGCATTCTACGGTATCTTCGAGGTACTATCTTTCAGAGTTTATTGTTTCCCTCTACCTCCTCTCTTACCCTGCGTGCCTTTTCTGATGTTGGTTGGGCCAGTGACCCTGTTGATCGAAAGTCTACCACTGGCGTTTATGTATTTCTTGGTGATTCTCTCATCTCTTGGAAGAGCAAGAAACAACATGTTGTTTCTCGTTCTTCTACTGAAGTCAAATATCGAGCCATGGCTTCCACCACTACTGAGATTGTTTGGCTTCGTTGTTTGCTTGATGATATGGGAGTCATCATTCATGATCCCACTCCTGTATTGTGATAATAAGAGTGCAATCCAGATTGCTCATAATTCAATTTTCCACGAACGGACCAACCATATTGAGATCGATTGTCATCTCATCTGACATCATTTACGAGTTGACACTCTCACACTTCCCTTCCTCACTTCCTCATCGCATATTGCCGATTTATTCACCAAGTCTCTTCCGCTCCCGCGTTTCCATTTCTTATTTGGCAAACTCTCGATGCTCCTTATAGCAACATCTTGAGTTTGAAGAGAGTGTTAGAAACATAAGTGTATTTTCTTGTTTTATCATTAAGGGTAGTTTAGTCTTTTCCTTGTTGCCCTAATGAATCCCGTAAGGATGTTAGCATAGGACTTGTGGTACTAACTTTTTGCATTTCACTTTTGTAAGCCTCCATTTTTTAGCAACTCCTTTTGAAATCTTCTTCTCCATTGGATCTATGAGTTATACTATGATTCTTACTTGATTTTCACGAACCACTCCAGAATGTTCGAAATTTTCAGTTCGAGCCAATCGCGATCTGAACAAAAAACCTCCACAACACGTTCTAAACTCGATTATTTTCGATCAATACACCCATACTAGCATCTAATACTTATAATAACACTGTTAGATGTGATCATATCACCCATGATTTTCCAAATATCATTTATTTGTATTTTAAAAAAATTTATATTTAGTTATTTTATGTAATTTTACGTAAATTTTATTGTCAGTATAGTTTTATGTTTCATAATTTTAATTCTAATATGTTATAATTGAATTCAGCACGTATAATTCAAACAAGTTTAATATTAATTTCTATTTAATTAATTAAAATACAAAACTAATTATAATACCTACACTGCCACACACACAAAAAATAAGGAAATGGGAGTTTGTAAATGCACCACTAAATTACTCTTTGCACTACACTTATTTCATGCACTATTATTTTTACTCTTTGCACCATTTAAAAAATATGTTCGGAAAACACAATTTCGAATACGTCCAATTTGTTCGAGAATATTAATTCGAACGACACTTACTTTGAAAAATATGGAGTTGGTTCGAAAATTGAAGTTCGAACATTCTCACTATGTTCGAACTTCGATTTTCGAACACATCTTTAAAACAAAAAAAACCTGTTTGAAAATATAATTTCGAACATGTTCAAGTTGTTCGACAATATTAATTCGAACGACTTCTATACATAGAAAAATATGGAGATGGTTCGAAAATTGAAGTTCGAACATCCTCCTTGTGTTCAAATTTCAACATCCGAATATCTTGAATGTGTTCAGACTTAATTTTATTAAAGAATATTTAAGTAATTATAAAATTATTTTATTTTTTCATTTTTTCTTTTGTGGTGCAAAAAGTAAAATTGGTGGTGCGAAACTCCCGTTGCATTTTGGAGCCGAAAAAATATCGTACTGCAGGAGGGGAGCCACTACTGAACAGGCAAAAAATACTTCTTCTCCCCGCCCTTTTTCATTTCTCAATTCATGCCCTCTTAAACCCTACTCTCTCTCTCTCTCTCTCTCTCTCTCTCTCTCCTTTTCCAATGAAGAACACATCTCTTCTTCGAATTGTTAACCGGAGATAATCATCTCTCTGACCAATTTGACTTGTAGAGAAACAGATAGAAAAGATGAGTACTGTTGACAAAATGTTGATAAAGGGTATCCGGAGCTTCGACCCGGAAAACAAGAACGTCATCACCTTCTTCAAGCCCCTGACTCTCATCGTCGGCCCCAATGGTGCCGGAAAAACCGTAAAGATTTCTGTTGTGCATTTTGCATTAGGAATTATACCTTTCACCATCTTCACATTTGTTAGCTGAGGAAGTGAAATTAAGTTGATGATGCAAGTTAGTAGTTATTTGCTTATTTCTGCTGATTTAGAAGGTAAAAAAAAAAAAATCCTCTAGTTGATTGAGCTGAGTCTAACATTGATGAAAATGATTTTGGCTTTGTTATCTGTATATCATGCATTCACGCGGAGAAAGTCATATAGACTTTTCTGGGGTATTCGTAAATTGTTTCTATGTCATCTTGAGGACTTCGGCAAGCAGGGTTCTAAGTTATCAATTATGCATTAAAAGTAAACTAATTTCATTTGCCTAAATCTCTGATAAGCTGATCTTCCCCATTTTCGCGGAATGCTGTCACCGTATTCATGGCATTGGTACTGTATGCAATATATAAGTCTCTGTTGTTAATTATAATTTATGATGATCCTCGTATATTTATCTGATTTTCTCTATCTACAAAGACATGCATGCACTCTGATATCTGATTCCCCATTTGCAATCCCCCAGTGCATGCACTTAGAAGGCATATTTGATTGTCCTTTTTGCGTCCTTTCTATTCTGTAAATAAGGATCACCCAATCCCAGTATTGTTCATTTTACCTATGTAGGATTTAGTCTGCCCTGGTTTTTTTCTCATAGTCGCCTTAAAGAATGTTACTCTGCAATGCAATTTTTTTTCCATAAAATACTGATGCAAACAAATCTGGTTATGTTTTCTATGTAGACTATCATTGAGTGCCTGAAAGTAGCCTGCACGGGTGAACTACCTCCAAATGCACGGTCTGGTCACAGCTTCGTACACGACCCTAAGGTGTTCAGAGACTTCTATACATGTCCAGCTATTTAGGTCATGATATATGTTTTGTTGAAACAATGCTTTTAGGTTTCAGGGGAAACTGAGACAAAGGGCCAGATAAAGCTAAGGTTTAAGACAGCAGCAAGGAAGGATGTGGTCTGCATAAGGTCATTTCAGCTCACCCAAAAAGCCACCAAGATGGAGTACAAAGCAATTGAGTCTGTGCTTCAGACGATAAATCCTCAGACCGGGGAGGTAAAATCAATTGCATTAAAAAGTTACAGGAATTTACCATAGGCATTGCCTTTCCTCTGGTAACATAATTTCTAGTGTCATTATTCAGTTTTATATGTATTTGAATAATTTATCCAACCTGTTTAGACATGACATTTGTGCTGACTAGATTTGTGCCAATCTTAGTGGGTATGTGCCAAACCATTAGTCGTGAATGCTATTTCATTGGATTGTTAGTGTAGGACGGAGAGTTTCATTGGATTGTTAGTGTAGGACGGAGAGTTTTGTTTAACTGCTGGAGCTTCACTTTGATGACTCTGCTGGTGCATTGCTTTCAGTTACATACTTCTGCAGTTGAATATCTCCCATCCTGATTTTGCAGATACTGTGTTGTATTTGTGTCATGTCTGGTTTTTCATCATTGGATTTTAATCATGTGCAAAACTTCTTGTTGGATGGATTTTAGTTTGAGGGAACCACTGAGACAATACTGCATGTCTTATAACAGAAAGACGAGAGAGGAAGAAGGGCCTATAATAGAGTCAGGAGTCCCTATTGTTCAATGTACATTGCGAAGAAAACATCACAGGCTTCTTCCATGAGAAGTTTAAGGGATATGTTTTGGTTAATCAATGAAACCATCTTAAATACAATGCCAAATAAACACATGCATATCTGATATTAGTCATAGTACAGTTGCTGATACAATAATTTGTTTTGTTGTTGATTATTCATAAATCCCCAAAAGTAAATTCAACCTAACTACAAATACAACTCCAATCTCTAGCAACATGTAACACAAAAAAGGCTTTAATATCTTTATGATTTGAGGCCCACCAAGCATCTCTAAACTTTACTCTATCCTACACCTCCTCGAAAGATTCTCCTATTTCTTTTTAACCACAATGACCAACATAGGGCTGGAACAATAATCCCTCATAACACTTCGCCTTTTTACAAATCAAACTGCCAAAATTAGACATAAATGAATCATTGACTCAATGTGGTAAAATCCACCATATGCCTCATTCATTTAGCACTCTTTGCCATAGTCTGAGTGAGAAAGAGCAATTTAGAAAGACACGGTCAAGGTCTTCAGGCTGACTCCTGTGCAAAACGCACCACATCAGTTTGGGGTTAGAAGACTAGGTGGGAAACGTCTTTGTAACGCATCCCTAACTTCCCCAAAACCAATAACCAAGGTCCAAGAAAACACCTGAACTTTACGAGGCACGGGTAACCCCCTTTGAGATTGCTTAAAAGAAAGGGAAAAAGGATAAACAATCCATAGGATAGAAAATTTCAATGGATTCTTTATCCCCTTTCCCTTTCCCTTTATCAAAACTCGTTTTGCTTAAGGGAGTTTCTAAATGCACCACTAAAATTACTCTTTGCACTACACTTACTCTATGCACCACTATTTTTACTCTTTGCACCACACACATTTACATTACTACCCCTCACTCCAAAAATATTTGTTTTACATGAAAAAAAACAAAAAAAATATGTTCGGAAACAAAATTTCGAACACGTTCGTCTTGTTCGAAAATATTAATTCGAACAACTCATACTTAGAAAAAAAAAGTTGGTTCGAAAATTAAAGTTTGAACAACCCTCATTTGTTCGGAAACTAAAGTTCGAACAACCCTCATTTGTTCGGAAACTAAAGTTTGAACGACACTTAGAAAATTTCAGGATACAAAGGTGTTAGAAATTATTTTCCGAACAAACTATGTTCGAAAATTAAAGTTCGAACCACTACAATATTTTCGAAAAATTGAATTCGAACACATTGAACTCCGTTTTTTCTCCAAGTGTTGTTCGAAAAATGGAGTTCGAACCACTCCAAAATGTTCGAAATTTTCAGTTTGAACATATCGCGATCTGAACAAAAAAAACCTCCACAACACTTTCTAAACTCGATTATTTTCGATCAATACACTCATACTAGCATCTAATACTTTCAATAAACTATTAGAAGTTGATGAATACTTCGATTAATTTATTTTCTTTTTAAAAAAATTTTAGTTTTGAATTTGTGGTGCATTGAGTAATTTTAGTAGTATGAACAAGTAATAAACGGGTATTGAAGTAATTTCATAATTATTTTCTTTTTTCTTTTTTTATTTTGTGGTGCAAAGAGTAAATTTAGTGGTGCAAATAGAAACTCCCTTTGCTTAAATCTCTTTTTTATACTTTGCCTAAATTATTTATACTCTGGAATGTAACAAAGTATCAATACTGAATTTAACTTCTGAAAGGAAAACTAAACATAAATAAGAAAGGTGGAACCAGGAATCCTTCCCCCCTCCTAGCTTTTACTTATGTATGCTGCAATTCTTAACGATTACAAGCATAATCATATGGAAAGCATTAGATAAACAAGCCTGTATAGTTCGTTCATAGTATTCATGAGCCGTCATCTGAGTAGATCATGCATGATTAGGTCAGAGACAAGGTGAATCTCGACTGAGGGTGAACTATCTATTACACATGTATCTTGTGCATGCACAGGCCTTCATTCCTTGTTACTTTGTCTCAAGTTTGGCTGCTCCGGTTACAACAAAAAGAAATGAAAATATCACAACCTAAGTATACTCTTATTAGATTTGATTAAGTTGCAGGAAGATTCGAGGTGGAGAGACTTCACCTTCATGAAATGTAGATATATTAGTGTTGCGGAATTCAGGCTAGGCGGCCCCTACCCGTGTTGGAAAGGTTGTAATTGGCAACATCCTCAGTGCGACCGCCAAGGCGGTGCTAGGAACAATTCTTTTTACTTTTCTTTTTGAAATGAGAGAAATGGAGAAAAACTTGAGAAAAAATTGAGAGTGAAGAGAAGTAGAGAATTGTAGCTTTGCTGGGAGGGAGAAAGGAGGAGGAAGAGAGAATGGGGAGAAAGACGTGGGGAGAAGGTGAGTGGAGAGAGAAAATGGGTTATTTTCATTAAATATAAAATAATTGCATTTTGGTTCTTGGACCTATAACTATTAATTTTTTTATTTTATTTCAAATGGAGTTCTAAAACATTTATTTTTATTTATTTTATCTTTATAGATGATAGCCAAAACACTAGGAGCTAACCGTTTTAGTTTCGATTAATCAATAAGTTCAGAGATTTATTTTCCAAGGTTATTTTATTCATGTCATTATTATATCTATTTATTTACTTAGGCTCCCCCAGACCGCCTTACTAGCGGCTTGCAAGTTATGCAACCTTGAGAGAAATACAAGACTCCCTACCCTCATTGCCATTAAAGTCCAAAATTAAAATTTTAGAATAACTGATCTAACTACCTTTGTCTAGGCTACTTGGTAGTCCAACCTATATGACATGCTCAAACTGAATACGTACATGTAATGTACTAACACATCATGCCTAATGCTACTTGCATTAGGATGTAATGATGTGAAGATTTACACACATCATGCCTATTGCAACTTACTCTTGTGTGTTGCTGCAAGTTCCTCCACGCACAACACAATCTTTGCATGTGCCAATCCCATACATGCACCTGGAGCATTGAGTCGCTCATGATAAAGTTAATGTCATATGTGTATAAGATAAAAGTTTTTCTTCAGCATCATTAGGTATTAGATATTTAGATTCACCATGCCAAATTTGTATATGCGTCCAAACATCCTTAGCAATCTCATGGGCGGGCCTCTGCATGTGAGGTTCATCATAGAATGATTGCCTTCCTCCACCAATCGCTGATGTAACCTTCATTGGTTGGGTGGTAACTTGCAGTCCTCTTTTTTCTTTTGGTTGTATCATAAACATCATGTGAAGAACTAATCTCAATGTCAAACAATATTGTACAAAAAATGTAATTAAGTTATATGAATTGCAAGCATATACACTTGCAAAATATAATCAGAATGCACATTTATAGTTGGATACCACTCTGGGATTGTCTTTACTGGAGTGGCTAATGGTGAGCAACAGGCTTTACAGTTTTATAATGAGTAAACACCATATCTTGTCTCATTGACTGATATAATTAACATGTTACAATTCTAATCATCTGATTAACTAAAAGCAAAGTGTTCCTGAATAGACTTATTTTCTTTATCTTGTTTAGTCTGATAAGTGATGAAAGTCTACTGGTTTCTTTATCACAAAAAATAGTCGCAAGCTAATAATTATTGAAGACATCATTCTCATGACATTATAATGTTTCCAAGTGACAGAAAGTTTGCCTAAGCTACCGATGTGCTGATATGGACCGAGAAATTCCAGCTCTTATGGGGGTGTCCAAGGCTGTTCTCGAGAATGTTATATTTGTACACCAGGATGAGGCCAACTGGCCACTGCAAGATCCATCAACACTGAAAAAGAAGTTTGATGACATCTTTTCGGCAACTAGGTATGTATTGTTACATATAAAGTGATGTATTTCATATGGGTGTTTCTGCTGTTGCTATCTTTTTGGAACTAATTCTTTTAATGCATAGCTACTGATATCATGTGCAGAAATGAAGAAAAAGAGAAGTCATGTAAAAATGCTAATATAGATTGAAAACGTCCTGAAACAAAAATTGTTTTCGCATCCATTGATCTTAATGTAAAATAATGCTAAAATAAATTGAGAACATCATGAAACTAATTTTATTACCTCAAGTTTTGTAGCTCAGTGGTATTCCTCACCTTTATAAGGGTGAGTGGCCGGGATTTGATCCTCGATTCCTCCTTCCCCAACTTAAAATAATAATAATAAAAAAAGTTGTTCTCCATGGAAACTGATCTGGATTCAAATCGAAAGAGCCAAACATATGAAGCAAACATTGATTTCATGGTTGCATGTGGTAGAAAACACAATACTCGTCGATTGCGTTGATGTTCTATATGATGTTTCATATTTCTATTGTCATATAGTTATTTTTATAATATTGTCTGGCAGTTCTTACTGAAAGCATACTGTCCGTTTTCATTATCTTCTAAGGTACACAAAGGCATTAGAGGTTATTAAAAAGCTTCACAAGGACCAAGCACAAGAGATAAAGACATATAAGCTGAAATTGGATCATCTACAGACACTGAAGGATGCTGCTTTTAAGGTTCTTATCATTTTCTGGTTATTGCCTGAATGTATCAAACATTGTGATCTTGATTTTGTTATGTAAGACACCACAACTTTATATTGAGTTTCCAGGAGAAACTTGCAGCAATGACAGTTACTTTAGTTTACTTTCTTCTGTTTAGCTAGATTCCTCCAAATATAAGGCTATAACTCTGAAGGAAATAGGTCTGCATCTCATCAACAAATTACTTGCTGATGCTTAAATGATCATTGTTAGTTGTTACCAATGAAAATCACAAAATTTAGAGAGGAGACTGATGTGTCTGTAACTGCAATTCAACAGGGGATTAGGTTCTATTTGGAGAAAAAGAAAAGGTATATGGTGTTTATTGCTCTCGGTTCTGCACTTCCGCATCACCCCACCTTTTCTCCATATCGATATAATAGGACGCCATAGAGTACAATCTAAAAATTTAATCTTGAATGGCTCCCCTTTAATCTTCATCCATTCTTCATTTTGTTCCTTTTCTCCTTAATCATGCACCAAGGTTATATGAATTTATATTAGAGGATGACAACAGGAGAAGTGCTATAGTGTCTGGTAATCTGCTCTTAGACTAGTTTCTTGCTCTCTTTGATGTTTAATTGACATGAATGTATGCATATTTGCTGAGTACAATATTCTATCTGTTGCACGCATTTTGATATGTATGGTCAAGAACTCAAGATCTTGTTCTCGAGGAATTCTATTCATTCCTCAGAATGAGAACACACTGCAAAGTCATTCTTCGAAAACACACACATGCTCCTGAGTTCCTCGAAACAAAATGGGCTTCTCTTCATCAACCTTGTCGCATATATAATTATATATGACATATTTCTAGGTTCAAATGTATTCATTTTAATTGAAAATATTGGTCTTCCATCCTCCATGAGCAGTTTGTAGTGGTGTTGAAATTTGTTTAATGATAACTTACTCAGTTTTAGAGGTGAACTCAGAGTCTTAGATAACAATTATTGCATGTATATGCCTGTCACACCTGGAAGGGATCTCCTCCAGAATGTTATTGGAGAAGAAAACTTGTTTGGTAGCAGTGTTTTTGGTTGGGGTTGATTGCGAATCTTGATATGTTCTTTGAAGTTTGCCTTTATAATAAATTTTAAAAGAAAGTCGGGCACTGTGTACATTAAACTGCGTAATTATATGTTTTTGAGAAATGTAAAGCTCAATTTTGGCACATTAAATTTCATGATTTATTTGCTTGAGATACTTAGGTGACCATCTATGTAATACTATAGGAATTGGGAACCGATGCAAGCCTCAATAATGCCACATTTTAAGTTCACGACTCCTATTGACTAGAGTGAGAGTGTCCATGAGTTCTTGGTCATCCATGTTAGTATTGTGCCCACAGAGCAAAAGACGGCGACTTTTGGCACATGTTCCTACATATAAGCAAATGGCCCATCTGTAGTGCTGCTATTTTTTTGTTTTTTATAAGCTATTTTGTTTCTTAAAAAAAAGTCCATCCTAGGCCATTGTATCCATAGAAAAATCCGAAAAGTTGACTTTTCCATTGGAAAATATTGTATTTTTAATTCCATGATAAATGCCCAGTGCCACTGTTTTTGGAGCAATAAGTTAAGAGTGGATTGCTTGGACTCCCAACCTGGAGTTGCTGCCTTGGACTTCATGAACAGAAAACTCAAGGGCATTAAGCATTATTAAAAACCTTTCTTTGTAATATTAACTGCACTATAAAACCTTTAAGAAAAGTTCCATACTGATTCTTCCTGATTATGGACTATAATGAGTTGTACTTCCCCGATGAAGCTAATTAGCCGGTGTTGTTTTATCCAGCTACGGGAAAGCATTGCACAAGATGAAGCAAAGACGGAAACATTAAACTCTCAATTGCAGGAGCTTGACTCGAAAATTCAGCATATAGACAGGGAAATCAATCAAACTGAATTTCTGTTGAAGGACCTACGAAAATTACAAGATCAGATAGCTTCAAAGTCAGGGGAAAGAAAATCCAAGTATGAGGAACGCGTGAAGCGTAAGGCAGCACTTACGGAGAAAATTAAAGGTCTGTTTAATGGTTGCATGATCTTGTTTCTTGTTTCTCGTATCTTTCATAATGTTCTTCTAGTTTCTCTTATCCTTGGAATCATTCTCGGTGAATATTTTACATCTTCATATTTTTTTTCCTTAGACACTGATGAAGAACTGAATGATTGGAAATCCAAATTCGACGAAAGGATTGCAATTTTGGAATTCAAAACTACTAAGTTATTGTCGGAAAAGACAGATATAGAGGTCAAAAGTAAAGTTCTTGAGGATGTGATTGCAGAAAGTAACAAGGAGATTGCCAAGCTTGAAGCAGCCATAGAAGTAGTTTTTGTTGCTTGTTCTGCAATGTGATGTGTAACATTGTGCATTAAATTTTCACTTGGTAACTATCTGCTTTCTGTATTTGGCCATCAGGCTCAAATGAACTTGAAGAATAAAAGAGACGCTACCATTCGAAGCCTATTCAGGAAGCATAATTTAAGTTCACTACCAAATGGCCCATTCAGTGATGTGGTTGCTTCCGACCTTACTGATCAGATCCAGTCAAAGTTGAAGGACCTAGAGAAAGACTTGCAAGAAAAGAAGGTGCCATTTTCTCTGTCTGAATCAATATTATTTTCTTTCAACTGTATTTAGTGGTTGCAAGATAGCTTGGAATACTCTTGCAATACATTCATTCTGCTAGGATTATATGCGCTATATACTTAGCTGTTAGACACTACTTAGCCTGGTAATATCATGCGAGTGTAGTGAGAACGAGAATGCAACTGCTTTGACTAAAGCTTTGGCTGTAGCCCAAGTAGCATACATCTAGTTCATTCCCCTATAAATCTATTCGATTTCAACATTATAAATGGATACAATGGGATTCTTCACCATCATTATTCATGTTAAATGTGAAATGGCTCTCATCTTTACCAGATTAACCTTTTAGATAAAATGACCATTCAAGATGGAACTAAAGCAAATAAAAGCTGTAATAGATGGGTCCTCAAGAATGATAAGAGTCAAGGGTCAGAGGAAGCCAGAAACTTGCAACCTCGGGAAGAACTCCCGCCCAGCGAAATGCCGTTCGCAATGTTCCAGAAAAACTGAACACCCTAACCCTGTGATAATAGACCTATGTATACTACTAATGAATAGCTTGTGGGCTCACACCTACTGACCCAACTGATATTAATAACAACTGACTGAAGTATATAATAACTGAAGACAAAACCTAAATCCTGAAGCAGTCAAAACTCGGTTCACGGTTCGGCAGACGGTTGTGCCATCTTTGAGCGCCTTTGGTACATGTGGTAGCTGGATGTGTATCAACTCTTTCCCCTGTTGCAACAGCCTTGTCTTCAAGGCTTAACTGAGGGATTGGCCCTGGACGTCAACCTCGTCAACCCAAGTCGCCTCTTAAGCACGACCCTCCTATTTGTTCAAAGTTGGCGGACCTGGTCGGTTGCCCTCCACACCTGGGCTCGCAAAAACACACTAAGAATCAAAACCCTTGATAATTAGGGGTGTGCATGAACCCACCCGCACCCGAACCTATCGGTTTTAGCCGGTTAGGTGCGGTGGCCAACATGTGAGCAGGCAGAGGTCGGTGGTCGGGTCTCAATATTTTTTCTGGGCCAAACCGATCCGTTCGAACCCCTTACCCGCCTCGAGCCCCACCCAACCAAAAGGTTGAAAAATACCCCCACTCACTATCTCTCTCTCCTCTTTACTCACATGGTACCCCCACCTACCCATCACTTCTCTAATTCTTCAGGTGACTTTCACATCCACCAACACCCATCTCTCATATCATTTCTTTATCTCTTCTCTTCCCCCCTCTCTTCTCTAAAATCACGAATGCTGCTCGCAATCCCTCACGAAGATAGCACTAGGAACCCTCTCTTTTCCCCTGTTTTCTCTACTGATGATCCGCCACCATGAAGGCAAGAACAAGGCAGGAACCCATCTCTCTTCTCTCTCTTTGTTCTCTTGCAGATTTCAATTCAGATAACTGAACCGAACTGACCGAACACCATTGGTCGGTGCTTGGTTCGGTGGTGGCGCATCGTCGGTCAGGGATTGTCCGCTGTGGCTGAGGACTTTGATGCATGTTGGTTACAAGATTTTCGGACGATTCCTAACCAAACCGACCAAATGCTCAGCCCTATGATAATAGAACAGCCCATCATCCATATACTGCATATGCTTGATTACATATCACACCTCATGGTGGGATATATAATCAAGAAAATAAAGATAACATATATTAATTTATATGGACTATATTATCCTTCATCAATATATAAATTAGAACCCTCATATGTTCTTCTCTCACCCTCACTTTCGTTCTCACAGTGTTCTTTCTCTCCCACAAATTTTTAGTTCTTCAAAGGTTATTTTTCTTTTCAATGTATTATCATTATTATGTCATAAATTAATCTTACGTTTCCCGATTCAATTAATGGAACTGCAGTTCTTTTGATATTTTTTCTATTTTCTTAATTATGATTTACGATGAAAGAACAATGTAATTTTTTTTTTTGAAAGCTGAGATAAAATGTTTTTTCATCTCATCATCATCTCGAGGAAATATATTCTTGACGAGGCGGTACTTTTCATATGTTTTTTCCAAATTCAATAAGACACCACCAAAATGGAACAAGATCTATAACATGATTCATGGTTTCAATAATTCTTTTATATTCCCAAGTTTTAAAAGATTTGAATTTGATAAAAATAAAATAAAATAAATGATTGGCTTTGAAGTTGGCTGATGAGATTTAATTTCAAGTGTTTTGAGTTAGGAAAGATTTGGAGGCCTATTTAATTTAAAATAATCATAGAATGCAATGAACATATATTTCAAGTGACCTAAGTATTTGAGAATAAATTTAAGCAATATTATGCACCTCTTCTTGATGTCATTAAGTTCTGAAAAAAAGCTGTATTCATTTTTGCAGATATGAACCCAGCTATTTTCTGAAATTTTGCAATATTAGGATTGTTTTAGGATTTAATTTATGAACTGGTAGTTTTAATTCTTATCTTTTTAGTTTGATTTGTATTGATTGTCATTGATCTTTATGATAGATAATTTATGAGCTAATAATTATGGTTTACAGTCTTTTCTATGCAAACAATCCACAAGGAGGAACACTTGATTTCTGTGCGTCTAATGGGATGTGATGTATTTTTTAATGGTCACAAAAATGACCTTTCTGAGATGTAAGTTACAAGTAATATAATTTGAATTTTTTTTAAGAAAAAAATTTAAAAATCATGGGAATTTTAGAGACTTGTAATATTATAGACAATATTAATCCATCCAACCAAACAAGGGATTATGTTTCTATATAGGTTGAGATTTTTTAAACAAACATAATATTGACATGACACCTTATCTGATAAAAGCATCTTAGTCAAACATATGAAGCCTTACCCCATCAAACCTTGCAAACAAGCCCTTAATAAATTCGCAAAAGTAAATTTGACACAATTTCCTACTATACCCTTATTTACTATGTAAAGTGTTCATTAGTGATTTTTCTTCTATGAAGTTAGTGATATCCCTTTTCGTTCTGGAAGGTGATTATTGAAGGCCACACTCATTTGCATAATGTTGTTTTCATGCATTGAACTTGATTATGTTATTCATTTTCTTTGGTAGTTTTGTCTTGACAAATTGGTCTCATCAGCTGCTTTTATATTTATTTTTGTTTCGAATATCATTATTAATGATGATGAGCGTGGCCTATGATTGCAATTTTATCAGAAATCAAATGAAGTAGAGCTTAAGGCAGCAAATGATCAGTACATGCATGCACATGATCGTTGGAAAGAAATTGAGGCCCAAAAGGAGGCTAAACTGGAAATGAAGGTTTGTCTTTGAGTATGTTTTATATCCTTCTGATCGCTATTATTTTATTCTAAATAATGCTATATGATTCTGTCACAGAATAACATTTTGAAACGTATTCGAGATAAGGAGATGGAGCGTGATTCATTTGAAGGTCAAATTGCTGGTGTTGATATTTCCGTCATTGATGAGAGAGAAAGGAACATGGTAATTTCACCAAGCTGCTTAAATTTTGCTACTGACCTTATATCTTTTGGTGCAAAACTAATATTGGTGCAAAACTAATGTTGCAGCAAATTGAGGTGGAAAGGAAAAATAATCAGCTGGCTGCAATGGAATATCCTTTGCATCTACGGCAAAAGAAATTAGAATGGTTCAACTTAGATCAGGAAATTACAGCTCTTCGTGAGCAACGGGATACCATGGATGCTGATTCCCATGATAGAGTTGTACTTTCTGTTAAGAAAGCAGATATAGAAAACATTAGAAAGAAACATAAAAGAACGTAAGTTATCTGTTAAGTTTTTTGCTGAATACATTTGAAATCGTTCTACTTCATTTGGGAGATTTTACTGATATATCTTCGCATATATTATTTAGATTGGATGAATACAAGGACAGAATTAGAGGGGTGCTGAAGGGCAGGCTTCCACCTGACAAGGATTTGAAAAATGAGATTCTTCATGTTCTGAGGTTTTTACTCTTGTTATTTCAATTTTCCTTGGTGAGGTAGACTACTAAGGATGCACTCTTGGATGCTTTCAGGCACCCAAAGGTGCTATTCTGAATTACTTTTTTCCTGCTGGGACTAATAGTGATGCATGGGAAATATATTATATGCAATTAGTTCACCAAGCTCAAGTTTCTTATGATGTGTAGATTGCAAGCAGATTCACACATTACCCATCATGTGTTTCTGATATTTGTTGAAACTCTATTTTGAGATATTATGGAAGCACGAGGGTTTCCAATCTAAGATTTTCTGATTGCTGTACTACATTCATGAATTCTGAATGTTTATTGAATTATTGTAGGTATTTTTTAGTATATATTTTCTTCCCCCCTTTTCCTTAATTTTACTCGATCATACTTAAATGTTCGTAGCTGGATTATTGTGTTTGTTGTGGATATTCTTAATGAGCAACCCAATATCTTTGGAGCATTTAAAGAGCATAATAATAATAAGATGTCCACATGACTCCACAACTCCTTTCTGAACATCTTTATTGATCAAATATAGCTGGATGGTATTTGTTTCTAGGAGTGTTTCAGACTTGCTGAATTCACTCTTTAGTTTGCTTGGACAATCATTATTTCTAATTTCAGCCCACATCTCTTATAAAATTGCTATTTGCTTGATATCATTCTTTCCTACAGTTCTCTCAAAAAAGAGTATGATGACTTAGACAAAAAGGCTGATGAAGCGAGAAATGAGGTGACCACGCTGAAGTTGAAAGCCCAAGAAGTCAACAGTAACTTGTCAAAATTCCGACGTGATCTAGAATGTAAGCATGCTGGAAAAATGGAACCATAACTTTGAAGAGTCTTGCCTTTTCATCACGTTTAATTTTTTTCCAGATACCTAGAATTGTACTTGTTTAGACCAAAGACCTGGTTGGCATTTAGTTCTTGATGATAATTAGCAACGTAGTCTGTGAATTATATGTGCAAATTGGATCCTGGATTTGCAATCAGACAATTTATAGTCAAATATCTTGAATTGTTTTATCTTGTAATGTGTTTCCCTTTTCTTGGAGTTCCTATGCAATGGACGTGCGGGTTCCTAGTCATTATTCTTTGTTAGAAAGTCCCCTGCATTACTTTATAATCACTGGTTATTGATTGCTTGAATTTGATGCAGCAAGACGGAGATTTGTTGAATCTAAGCTTCAGTCCTTGGATCCACAGGCTGGTGGTATTGACTCATATCTTAAAATCTTAGAGACTGCCAAAGAAAGGAGAGATGTCCAAAGAAGGTTTACTCTTATGATTTTTGCTTTCTGCACGTACCGGTCTGTTGCATGTTGTAATTTTGGGTAAAAGATATTTTTATATATTATTCCAGAGTAAGGAACCCACATATATATACAAATAAGTTACCCTTCAAACAAGAAAAAGATAAATACCTACAATCCCACCACTACTAGGAATCATAAAACCTGCAATCCTAGACTCCTAGTACTACTAGGAATCATAAAATCGGTAAACATACACAATAAAATCTACACATGTATTAGTGGTGTTTTGGCGTATATAGTAACATTGCTTTGTTATTTACTGGCAGTAAGTACAACATTGCTGATGGCATGAAGCAAATGTTCGATCCATTTGAAAGAGTTGCTCGTGCTCATCACATTTGCCCTTGCTGCGAAAGATCTTTTTCATCCAGTGAGGAAGATGAATTTGTTAAAAAGGTTACCTAAATTTTATTGATGTTCCAACTTATAATAATTCAGAGAGATGTCCTTAACACTTTGTTCATCATTACAGCAAAGAGTGAAAGCAGCAAGTTCTTCTGAGCAGCTGAAAGTATTGGCAGTAGACTCGTCAAATGCTGATTTTCATTTTCAGCAGTTAGAGAAGCTTCGGATGGTCTATGAAGAATATGTAAAAACTGGCAAGGAATTGATTCCTCTTGCTGAAAAGAACCTGCTTGAGTTAAATGAAGAACTGGATCTAAAGAATCAGGCTCTTGATGATGTAATTGTCAACTGCAGTATATTCTGGTTTTGACTGCCTATTTTTGTTTGCTATTCTGAACTTTTCCCTTTCATTTTATGTAGCTTTTCTACAAGTTCCGCATTCTTCAGCTTCTGTTAAAATGGCTAGATGGCCACTGAGGAAATTACATGTATTACTTGCTCTACTTGTGTGCAGTAATGTGTACCTGCCTGCCGCATCACGTCTTCCCTTTTTATGTGCTGTTTGGCTGTGGAAAAATGGTCACAGCAGACCACAGTATTTTTTTTTGGCATGCATTATAGAAATATAAGATCTTTAATATTTGTATTCACTGTGTTTTATAAAAACTGTACTACCTTAGAGAAGTAGGACTGTTTCATACTATTATTAGCATCTGGTAGACCGTTATATGTATCCAGTGTGAGTACATGCCTACAGTTTCGAATCTTCTTACTAACTAATGAGCTCTTGATAACCCCTTTCAGATACTTGATTACAGAAAAAAGACTACTATCCTACAAATTAGTGCGCGCACCAATTAATAGTAGGGATAATTTAAAACGTCTTGTGAGCATCGTGAGCTTTTTATTGTTATATTCATATTTGTCACTCAAAGTTGATGGAATATAAACATCTGATACTCGCTGTTGCTCATCCGATACCTGAGGAAGGCAGTACAACATTTTTTTGCTTTCCGTAAATGAGACATCATTTCTGTTTGGTGAGGAAGTTAAAAAATCTTCTCCTCAGAGACTATTCATTTTTCTAAACGCACTTCAATTATGGTCATGACTCTTAATTGTTTTTTAAGTTGCACATTTTCATGTACTTCTGCTATTATAGCCATCTTTGGACCTTTATTGCTGGGGGGAATATTTCCACTGATCATTTTTCTTTGATAGAGAATCATCTGGTTTTTAGTATGTCTCAAGAAATGCCTGTGAATATAGATTTCTAATTGCAAATCTTTCATGAATTAAGAATTGTTGAATTAGTCCTGTATCTTTTAGGATGATGATAGCTATAATCTTTTATTTTCTTTTGGGGGTTTCTCATCCCTTTGTATTCTCTACTTCTTTACTTATTAATAAAATTCAGTTTCTTATTAAAAAAAAGAAATAAATAATTGCTACTTTGCATCTGACCAACTACCATGAGATTTTCTCTAAAAATACCATGAGATTTAAAATGAGGATTCAAAATGAATTCCATGTGTATGCCCCATGACTCTTAACACACAAGAAACTGTAAGAAGATCAAGAAAAATAAACTTTGTTACTCAAACATTTCTCTTTGCTTTTTGTAGCTAAGCTTATCTCCCTCTTTGAATTTAGAGTAGATGCTCTAGTGTACGTGTTAAAAAGAAATATAAACTTTTCTTCATCATAAACTTAATTTTGATTGAGTGTACTGGTGATACAATATCAACAAGAAGAATGCATGCACTATTAAGATGATTTGTGAGAATTCTTGTATGGACAATGTTTTACCTTTACGTGCTATATATTTCTTCTGGTGTTGCTTGTGTTTTTGGTTCTCTGACCACTCATCTTACCTTATCAAAAGCTGACTTGAAAATGGTTCCTTTCTTCAGTCTTGCTTATTTTTTGTTCGTGTACTTCTCCAAGAACCTTATACCGTCTTTCTGCATAAAAAACTTCCTGCCTACAGGTGCTAGGTGTACTGGCTCAAATAAATGCTGAAAAGGATTCTGTAGATGCATTGATACAACCTGTAGAAACTGCTGATAGGCTGTTCCAGGAAATACAAGCTTTGCAGAAACAAGTAAATGAATTGGAAAACAAACTTGATGTTCAAGCTATAGGTGCCAAATCCCTAGAAGAGATCATATCTGAGCTGAAAGTTTTGGAAAGAAAAAGGTCTGTAATACCCTTTTATCTCCTTTCTCTAGAATGATTGCAATTTTTTTGCTTCCTGTTTTGAACAAGTTTTGCCTTGTGATTGTCGCTGTGTTTTTAACCATATGAAATTGATTGAATCAAGTCCTCATATCTTGTAAAACTAGAGATTTTCTTGCAATATGTGCTGACTTGTTCAGTGTGTTGCTCATCAGGAATACCGTGATTGTTGAATACGATGATTTAAAAAACGAGCAGATTAAAATGGATAAAGATTTAATAGCACTACAATTGCGGTGGACTAGCATCAGGGAAGAGAAGATTAAGGTTGGTAACATATTATCGAACATTAAAAGAGCTGAAGAGGAGATAGACCGTCTGTCTGAAGAGAAAAGTCAAGTTGAGCTTGATTTGAAGGTAATCAGTTTTTGTTTAACAAGCTGACATAAAATGACTTAGCTGATTGAAATATTTTACATGAGTAAATTTTTTTATCAAGACATCATCACATAGTATATTTAGAGTAAAGTGAAAGACTGTTAACTCGTTCAGGTTTCCAAATATTGCTGCGAAAAATAAAGGCTGTTTCATGCCCTTGGGTAGTTCAACTTAATTATTTTTGATAACTTCTGTTAAAAGATCTGGTCATTAGTTTGATGCTTGGGGGGTATATTGAATACCATGTCGTACAGTCGTGGTGGGTTTGCAGTTTTAAATGATATTTATTTCAACTACATTCTTTGATGGGTAACGGCCATTTTGTTTTACTGCTGTTGGGAGGAGTTTTGACTACATTAAAGAAGCAGTATATGCGAGAAGTCACTCAGAGCTATATGCTGGGGGCCAGCTGGGCGAGTGGGTCATGTTGCTAATAATATGCCGAATTGTTTGGCTTAATCTCTCTCTCTCTCTCTCACACACACACACACACACATACGGTGCAGCTGAACATTTTAAAGTTCTCAAATTTCTTGTTTTGTAAGTCACTGATTTCTGAAGATTCATTTCTTTCTTCATCTGAGCAATTTTGGTTGCTCTTTTCTATATGGACACTTCAGATTATTAGAGTTGGGGATAATATTCTGGGAACAACCAGAAACTGCACATGACTATACGTGTGAAATAGACAAATATGTGATAGTTCATTCATTGGATCTCAAAAGGTACTGAAGGAGCATCGTTGTATAATCTACTCTTTCTAGCATGGTTACTGAACAACTCATAAAACAGGTCAAATGTGAAACATGGTGGATTATTGAATATCTATCTTCTGATCTTAAATGATATTTTTCTTGTCTAGAATTACTTCTTACTTCTTTCGAAAAGCAACACTAAATTTATTTCAATGGTAACATGTCCATTAAATAAGAACAGCAAACTACATGTTACTGTATTCCAAAAACATCAGATTAAGATAACCAATTAGTTTGCTATATTAATTGGAGTTGGTTGGCAGGAATTTTTTGTAATCATTAGCAATGCATCTTTTTGGTTTTCAGGTTTCGATGCAAGTGTTATTAGACTTGTGGCTTTCATTTTCCCCCCTTTTTAGGCTCTTTGTCACTAGTTATTGGAGAAGCTGAACGTTTGTTTGAGTTTGGATATCTCAAAAGTTGCACTTAAATATCTGGTACATTAACCAATTTAGACCAGATATTACAAACTGTCCACAATTACACTCGATTGGCAAAGCTATGGATTTAATTGAAGTACTGATAATTGTTGTTATTGATGTCGTTTCTTCACCAGTAGTTTTTATTTTTATTTTTTTATGTTACTCTGAATAAAATAAAAAACAGATTTTCATTTTTTCCATCCGAGATTTTATGGGAGGACTTTGTCTTGCATAAATATTGGAATCCTATAATGAAATTGCTTTAAAGCATTCTGTTATCCATGCAAGTATTGATGAAAATATTTTCCTTTTGTGTCATTCATTATCTCACACTTTGTCATATCTTGAATGTCAGCATTTGGAAGAGGATCTTGGTCCCTTTTCAAAGGAGACAAAAAAACTGCTTGATGAGCACAAGAAGTTGGTGGTCAAGCTTAATGATGAACTTGAATTACAGGCTGACAATTACAGAAAAAATGAACAGGAAGTTGATGTACTGCTTAAAATGTTTTCTACAATCAAAGAGTATGTTATCTTGACATAAGATCTGGTATTGGTATTACCGTCTCATTGGCAAATGATGTGACTAGTTTTGTTTTTTCAGGAATGAGAGCTTCTGTAAAGGTGATAAATTGAAAGCACTACAAGAAAAGCAAACCCTGTCGGAATCTGAGCATACAAGTTACAAAACCAGAATGAATGAACTTTTGAAGGACCTTGAAAAGAGTAAAGAGCTGAGTCTTAATCAGACAGAATTAAGGCGCAATATAGAGGAGAATTTAGAATACAGGAAAGTGAAAGCCAAAGTGGCTGAGCTAACTCGAGAGATTGAATCACTTGAAGCCAGTGTACTGAAGATTGGTGGTGTTCCAAAAATTGAATCTCTGCTTCTGAAACATTCACAAGAACGGGAAAGTCTTCTTACAGAGGTTTGAATAATTTTCTTGTGTAGAAGATTACTTTTGTGAACAAAGATTTATGAATTAAAATAGTTGATGTATAATGGTAGTGGGTTAATATGCTGAAATAGGAGTAATAATATAATTAGCGGTTCCTTTTCATTCTGCTAGAGAACTTTCACTCTGATTTTTTTGGTCACATTTTGTTATTTTCATAATTGCATGTGCCTTATGTTTTCTTTTCTTGTATGGTATGTGCAGTCTTGTGTGAATAGTTAAACCTGCTGCTCTGCTTTCCCTGTGGTCTGAGTTCTGAAAACTGTTTTCAACAGCTAAATGGGAAATTTTTGTTGCAGTTAAATAGACATCGTGGAACCTTATCTGTATACAAGAGTAACATTGATCAGAATAAAGCTGATCTTAAGCAAGCACAATACAAAGACATCGACAAACGCTATTTTGATCAACTAATTCAGCTGAAGGTGATTTGAAACTCTAAGATGCTCCATTTCCCTGCTTTCCTGATTCTTTTCGAAGAATGTTGTTGACTGTAGTAACTCAATTTTTCCTTGCCAGACAACTGAGATGGCAAATAAGGATCTAGACAGATATTATAAAGCTCTTGACAAGTGAGCTCTTCCATATCCAATGATTGTTCTGTTCTTAAGTATTTTGTTCTGGTTGTTATTTGTTAATCTGTTAGCTTGATATTCTCTTTTGCACACAGTATCATCATAACTGTAGTAAGTAATGGGTTGCTTGGACTGCATTTATGAAAATCTCAATGATTCTCTTAGTAAACATATAGAAACACATTCACTTGCATCATGCTATTGTCATCTGCATATTGCCTATCCTCCACTGTTGGAATATCTTGACATCATCATCAGCCATCATACCTTTGCTCTTATCTGACGTTTTGGTTTAGCATTACCTGTTGATAATTGGGCCTAGTACACTATCACATCATCTCTTATGCTTTTTCATCATTGCTCAGCATCTTTGTGCTTAAGTTAATGCATTCACCCTATCCAAATTTTGGTTATTGCATCAAGTATCAATAAGATCTTTGTTGAGCAGTTACTGTCATTGAACATGCTTTACTGTCTCTGTAGCTGGAGTTCATTTTGTTGTGACTATTGACATCTTCACTTAACAACTCATTGTAGTTACCTGCTCATTCTGTGTCTGAGTTAACTGTCTGGTAATTTCTTTTAAGCTCCTCTGGATTGTGTTTGTCTTAGTTTGACTTTTGATGCTCGTATAACTAGGCTCAGAAAGATGCCACTACCCTAATCTGAAGAAAAATGTCGGTGGGGAACTTCATAAGTCCCTACAAAAATTGACCTTACAATGCTAATGTTATTCTGTGGGCTTCTTTTATTAGGTGAAAATTGTATATCCCTTAGATTGCTCCTGATTTTATCACACTGACATACTAATTTTTCAGTCCAAAGCCTAAAATACTCCTTTAACCAACTCTTTCATTTGACTCATTCCTTACTGAGTTGGGACACTGAACATGCATTTACTTTGGAACTTGACAGCTTCTTAATGGAATAGCATCTTGTGAATGTTTTTTGTGGGAAATGTAGGAGGTCTTAAATGAGTCATAAAGAGAAGGCAACCTGAATGAACTTTACTAAATGCTCTGTATTGGATCCTTTCTTGAACAAACCTATCATTGTTTACATGGACAAACTACCATTGGCTTGAGCAGACATATCTGACCCAATTATTGCTGACACATTCTAGCCAATCCAGGGACCTACCCCTCTCGACTCATGGGTTTTAAACCCAAAAAATACAATTGAAAGTCTTTACTACTACTATTTGACAAATATTGCAGTTATACACTATTTAGTGTACAACTAATCTAAGGGTCGATCGCCAGAACTACTTTCATAGTGGAATTTTCATACGTGGAGCTGGGCAATGTGTGTACCAGAGAAAAATCAGTAATTCTGTGGGTATTGATTGGATCCAAATGGGTGAGTGATCAGTGAAAATCTGGTGTACTGGATCCATTTTTCACAGATGATTTTAAGGTATAGTAAATAGACTACTCCTGCCCGAGTGCCCGTTATTTGAAAGCTTTTAGGAATAGCTCCTCTTGATTGTCTTGGGTATCACATCGTATTGAGTTGACAACTCTTCCTTCTGCTGCACTCCTGTGTTTCTGTACCACATATCTTTTTGTTTACACATACACATTCATATTTAGAGAGCTCATTTGCTAACCTAATATTAATATATAAATAGTAAGTGAGGTAATATATTAATAGTTAGTGGAGTAATATACTAATATATTAATAGTTAATAAATATAATATAATGATATTATTTTCATATTTATGTGGGAAAATTATACATTACTATTTATAGGTTGTTTTAATATATTTATTAATTTATAGATATCCATCACATCCTAAGCCCATGGGGTGGATTTTTGCCAAATTAGACTCCTGCATAATTGTACGCTCTCCTAGTAATGAACAAATAATATTTACAGTGTTTGTGTGTCAACATTCACACTCATTGTTTTCAAGTTATTTTGTATCACTTCATGTTATTCTTGTCAAATAATAATAATGTGATATTTTCTTGATAATAAATTCTTGAATTCTTACATTTTAGAGCACTCATGCGCTTCCACTCAATGAAAATGGAAGAGATAAATAAGATAATACGGGAACTATGGCAGCAGACTTACAGGGGTCAGGATATTGATTATATTAGCATTCATTCGGATTCTGAGGGTGCTGGTACTCGGTCTTACAGCTATAAGGTATTTTTCCCCCTTTTTTCATCTTACATGAGTTAAATGTGACATTAGCGGCATACCAAAAAATCCTGTGGGAAATTAGTCTGTGAATTCTCTACCCCAATCCCTGAATTTAATATAATGTATTAGATAATCCGAAATGGTGGAGAAGTGGCTACTAGTTTTTGTTTTCGACACAGTCCATTAACTTGAACCTGACATGTAGCCTTTTGATGTTATTTGATTCTGCAGTTCTATTTGGTATTAGTGCAATGTCTGCAAACAATTGTGTGTAGGTTCCATCTTGGTCCCATACTTTGAGGGGTTGACAACTATGGTTCAGTAGAAGTAGGGGGGTGTTGGCGGAAATTTAAGCCATGCAACTCGCGAAACTGCGTGATTACGAATCAAATTGCTTGAAAATTGCAAAATCTGCCATAATCAACCATGTGACTTTGACATGAGCCCAGCTTTCTGGCTGAAGGCTGAATTGAGCCGATATATTCTTCCAATTGCAGACTCTAGATTTTGTTGTGTAGAAATAGGGTTAATCTGGGACTCTATATTTGGCAAGAGAGAGGGAAACTTTTGTTCCAAAATGATTCTGACATGTATCGGTTATGCACGGAACCTGTTGATGTGTCAAATTTAATCTCAGCTTAATTTAGCTGGAAACCTCCAATTGACACACATGCAAGTCACTTGGTCAAATTTGGCTAATTTTGCAATTTCCAAGCAACTTGGTCCTTTATTTACTCAATTTTGAGATATGGGGCATAATTGCCACCCTTGATTATATGGTACCAATTTTGCCACCCCCCAAAGTTATGGGACCATATTTGCCATTACCCTGTTCCATCTCATAGAAATTTGCGTCTTACCATTGTTAAACATAGGAACTATTTACTGTCACAATCTAGGATGAATATATTTGTTATGAAGGAATTGAAATGCTCTGTTCTTGTCTAAATCTCATTTCATTTCCTCTATATCTTATGTGCACTCTCCTGACTAGCTGAGAGAAGGTTTTGTTATACTTGGTTGTCTTGCACAGTGTGGGTCTAATCTTCTTTCTCAAGCTCAAAGGTCACCTAAAGATGATTAAATTACATTAGATTCAGAAATATCCTTTTGATTTCAATTTTAAAGATATTTTGTTGTAATTAAAAGTGGGAGAATATTATAAAAGCAGAAATTGCTATACGCCATGTTGATAACGGCCAACTTTAAATACTTGTTTGTACATGTACTCCGGAATGGAGTGGCTGAGTCTTTTGTGCATGTGCTTATTGAACTATTGCTCTTGTCAAATTGCAGGTGGTAATGCAAACTGGTGATGCAGAACTAGAAATGAGAGGAAGGTGTAGTGCTGGTCAGAAGGTAAATCCTCGGATTGGCATGACTACGACGAACTTTGGATGATTTCATCTCATTGCCTCCTTTTCCAGTCAATGTGTTCTGTTGTCTGTTTCAGGTCCTTGCTTCACTTATCATAAGATTAGCTTTAGCTGAAACTTTTTGCCTTAATTGCGGAATACTTGCACTCGATGAACCAACTACAAACTTGGATGGCCCTAATTCTGAGAGCCTAGCTGCAGCTCTGCTTAGGTATGTAAAACTTGCAATTCATTAGGAGATCATTAGCAGATTCGTCTTGTATTTTCATCGTCTTTTTCCTGTATATAATCAGAATAATGGAGGATCGGAAAGGCCAAGAGAATTTTCAGCTTATTGTCATAACTCACGACGAGCGGTTCGCTCAACTTATCGGCCAACGGCAGCATGCTGAAAAATACTACCGCATTACTAAGGATGACTAGTAAGCCTAGCTCACCTTTTTTTGGCCTTTGTAAATTTGTGTTGCTTGCAACTAATTTTCCATGTTATCTTCCCTTGCAGTCAGCATAGCATAATTGAAGCCCAAGAAATATTTGAATGACCATGTTCATCTGAGTAAATTAGCACGCTGCTTCCTTCAATCTATTGCAACTGCTTAGGTTTTCGTTGTAATGCGTTTTGTATATTATTTTCGCAAATTTAAAATATTTCGATGTTTTGGGTAGATGCTACATGTGTAACTTTGACTGCTTGATTTAAGCCATAAAATTTTTCGCTCAGTGATTGCTTCTCTCAAAATTTTATTTAAACTATCGCAGGGTCCTTTGTTACCCTTAAATTTGTATGTTTTTTTCTTTATTATTAACTTCATGTTAGGATTTATGCTTGAGCCAAATGGACTCTAGAGAGGTCATAGTTGTACTCCTAAATAAGGAAAGTAATTTTTTGTGTGACTATTTATAGAGTGACCATTTGCACTACAAAAAAATATTATTTGCACGACAAAATGAATTAATTCAAAATAATTAATCAGAAAATCACTTAAATATTCTTATTAAATAAAAAATCAAAATAATTAATAAATAAATTAAATTTTAAAAACAAAGAAAGAAAAAACCCTCCCTTGCTTCTCTTGTTCTTCTTTGCTGACTTGCCGGCGACAATGGCATCCAAAACTTTATTTGCTGCTGTCGCCCTCCTTCCTAAATCCCCAACCCTTCAGACTTGGAGCCATAACTCAATTTTTCTTCCCCAATCCTAGTGGCCAAGAAGATGAAGGACATATTGGAGAAGAAGACGAAGCCATGGTTGCTGTTGCAATGAACACCTCTTCTCTTCCTTCAAGTTCAGAGGTTGGTTCAAACTAAATATTTCGAAGGGTGGCCACCAGTTTGAAAATAATTTTTCGAACCACCATTGTACATTTGAAAAACAATTGCTGAACTTCTACAATGATATTCGAACAATAGATTCGGAAAATAAGTTTTGAATGTCCTTAACTTGTTTGAAAATTAATTTTAGAACTCCTAGCAAAGTTTTCGAAAATAAAAGTTCAAACAAATTTGCTAAGTTTTCGATGGTTGAAGAAGAATTGAACTAGTTTTCTATATTTGCAGGAAATGGGAGGGCGGGTTGTGGTGGTGGCTGGTAGTGGGAGTGAAACAAGGCTCGACTTTTTGCCGATGGAAGGAGAGAAAATTGGTGGCTGTTAGGTGATGGAGGGGAAGGTGGGAGGCGGAGGTAGAGAGGAGGTTGGCGGTTGACAGCAATGGTAGAGAGGAGGGCAGCGGTGACAAATTTGGGGAAGAATGATTTTTTTCATAAAATTAAATTAATTTTTTAATGAGAGATAAGTAAGTAATATAATGTGGTGAAAAGAGTAAAAAATAAAATGCATAAAAAAGACAGAAGTGCAAAGAATAATATTTATAGTGCAAATAGCAATCCTCCTATCTATATTTGGGCACTCTAGTAGGTGGCCCTCTTCATAGGATAAGTTCATTGTTTTAAGGGCTAATGACAAAAAAAATTACCTTCAGATTTAATTCTAATACGGCAAAATTCACAAATTTATAAATGTCTTCCTATACTTTCAAAACAGTATAAATATTAAATACTCAAGAAGCAACTAAAAAATGTCTTAATGCTCGTGGATTTGTGCGCAGCATCTCAATTTAAAAGATGTATCTTCTAGGATTTTGAAATTTATAGCTTGTAAAAAGATTTAAAATTTGTCATTTTTTTAATGTTTGAAGCTGCATTATATTGCATTTATTTTATTTTTATATGTTGCAGGGCATTAATGTTGTGTTGTCTAGTAAAATTCCTCTAAAAAATAAATAAATAGTGAAATTATAAGATTTTATTTTATTGAATGAGCAAAGATATATAATTATGACATTGGACTAATATTTTTGAACATATTCTCTTTTTTCAAAATAAGTGTCATTTTAACATTTTAGTTTTTATTTATAAACTAGTATTTCTCCTGTGTGATGCGCAATAATTATTATTTTTTAGATCTGTAATATTATGATTATTTTTGAATTCTATATGTTGTGCTCAATTTTTAAAAATTAATAAAATGATATGCACATGCGTTAATTAATTAGTTAAGAAGATTAATTTTGTGTAGTTACGACAAACAAAAAGAAAACTAAATTTTAGAAACTAAATGAAAATTCATGTTATAAAAATGAATTGGAATATTTCAAACCACACGATTTTATAAATACCAATGTATAATTGTCCATTGTTAAAGAACATTTGATTTCTTTGAATATATGACATGTATAAAAAATATAATTATTTAATTATTTTAAATGATGAAATTGAAATAGAAAATAATAAATTATTGCAAATTATGTTATACTTGTATGTTGTTGTTGTTGTTGTTGTTGTTATTATTATTATTATTATTATTATTATTATTATTATTATTATTATTATTATTATTATTATTATGCAACACAAATGAAAATTATATTTTTAGGCGACAATATAGAATAACACAAATCCTACACCTAGACATAAAAAAATAAAATAAAAAAAATATTATAAATCTCAAATTTACAAGTAAAAATATAATAAATAAGATTGCATAAATTTGTTAAAATACAAGGTTGTAATCTAAACCGTTATGGAAAATATAAAAAAAGAAAAAGAAAATTACAACAATAAATATCACTACTGTTGTCTATTAGCTCAACTATTATCTAAAATATAATTAGTAAATCATGTGATAGACAAAGTTTTATATCAGAACCATTATCTAGCATACTATTTTATCTTAATATATGTATAGATAACGTCATTTTACGCATTTGAAACAGAAAAGTCATATCTGAGACGGTCTCCTAAGAGAGCGTCTAATGCAGGAGACGATGCCTAAAAAAGTTCGTACATGCAATTAACAAAATTTTAAAAACTCGATAAAATGCATAATCAGTACCAATTTACTACTATATCTAAAAAGAAGTTTGATTTTTGAAAAATCAAATAACAAAATAAACATTGAATTGAGTTTTAAAATGCATATTTTTTTGTTGTTTATAAATTTTAAGCCATAGTCATGTCCTAGTACACATTGGCGAGACATAATTTTTATGTAAAAGAGCAAAAGAGCAAAAAAGAAGGAAGAAACCTGTTGAAATTCGTTGCCAAAAACACTGAAATTAGACACCGAATCATAATGTCAAATTCAATGTCAAAGATAGTTAACACAACTATTTTAACACAAATATGCTGGAAATAAAAATGCAATAGCACACGAAATAATTTTAAATCACACACAACATGTATGTGATTGCCACAGGGCGAAATTAAGCTTCCACGAGCCAGAACAATTGTTAATTTGATGATGTCAGACGCTGAGGCTCTTGACACATCAAATAAAATAGATGAATCATATTCTAGTTTACAACCAAAACGAATTCAAAAATACAAATTAACCTACCGTTAATTTGTAGACAAACTAGCAATGATTTCACAACCTTGCTATCTATCCTAACTTGTACAACCTACTCTCGTTAATTGATTGTACAACAATAAACATTAAGAAAGAAGAAGGAACGGAGAACGAAATCTATGCTAAGTTTGTGACTCAAGCTCTTCAATCTTCTCACACAGCGGAAATATGATTTGTGCTTGAATAATTTTCCAAGTGTCAAATATATCCCTTATATGCTTCTTCACTTGAATCCTACAAGGCTCACGTCTTCTCTTTCTTGAACATGGGTTGATGATAACCACTCCTCACCATGATTTCAATGTGTTTGGAAGAAACAGCCTCCAAAGCGTGGTTGAAAGCTTTACCCACGTTCATCCTACTTTTCTGAATTTCCAGCAAATATAATTTCTGAAAAAGAAAAAAGATTAAATAGAGAAAACTGCTAAACCTAAAAAATAGGAGATAGAGTTTTGACTTCGTCAAACTCTATTTTAAAATAATATATCTAATATGTATATATCCATTTGTTTGAAATATCTATTTCGTGGATACGCACATATATATTCTAAGATATATAAAATAATTTATTAATTAAAATAATAAATAAAACTAGGAAATGATAAGATTAGTTACGACTATGTCACAGACAGTGTCGCAGGGAGTCTGTCTGACATCAAGTGCAACATTGAATGTCAATGCATACAACACTCAACAATATCCCCCTTAATCTTAGCCTTTCTGCACAAAACATACGACTCAAGTATTTTGTACAATTAGAGTCGTAGCGGAAAATGGAGACCTTAAAATCTTCCCCTTAAGGGTTACTCCCCCCTTAATTTGATCATCATATAATAGGCACTTATCCTATTATAAAATCAATGTTAAACCGACAGTTCAACACACAATGACAATGACATATTGATCATTCAATATCTCATAAAATAACTATGCTTAATATGTCTAATCATAATGATATATTACGAATACCATCAACAAGACAAGCATAAAAAAAACAAGAATACAACCATAGAATGCATTAAAAAAATGCATTAATATCATATCAAAATAAATGTGTGTCCAGCACACACATAAAAAACAAACATAAAGATGCATCAAACATCTTAATTGTGTCCATGCACAAAAAACGTTGTTTGGAAAAATAAAACAGTGTTTGTAGAAAAAAAACTGTAAAGAATGTATCTTCAAATCATCTTCCTCTTTCCCTTTGCTGCCTTCTTCTTTTTTCCTTTAACATCAGCTTCAGCATCCGCAGATTCCACACCAACCTCTTCATCATCTTCTCCCCCTTTTTGTGCTGAAAGGATATGCAAAAACTCATCTCGCACTTGAGAGAGATGCTGGATAGCAGTAGCAATGTGGTCAAGTTGCACTAGAAGGGTATCCATTGACATCATGACAATGGGAATTCTAGGAGAGTCAGCAGCAACTGGATCAGGAACCTTGGTCGACTGAGAGCCTGGAGCCACATTAGAAGAGGAATGTTTGAGACCAGCAGCATCCAAGCCATAGGGCAGATCCAGTATCCGTCCATCTCTCATTTTAGGCTTGACAATCGATATAGTTGGCTGCTCAGCTTCAAGCTTCTTCTTACTCTCTTTCATGCCTTGATTTTTCAAAATGGCATGAATGAGACATGGAAAAGGCAAGTGATTGGAAGAGCTTGATTTTGTAGCTGCCTTAAGCACACACTCAAACATAGCAGCACCAAGGTTAAAAGGAAGATGAGATCCAAGTTTGTACAATAACATTGCTTGATCCACCGTTAAAACAGAAGCATTTGAAGTGGGAAGCCAGTTGCAAATAGTGAGCTTAAACAACACTGTGTAAAAGAAAGTTAACTTGGAGGATGAAACTTTGTTCATCCATTTAGAAATGAGACCACCGGTGATGACCTTCACAACATCATCAAGAAGATCAAGAGAAATCACGGTGTCATCATTTCCTAATCCAAGAAAATCATTAATCACAGAAGGGTTAAAATCATAGACTTTATCCCTGACATACACAGTACCATAGCTCAGTTTATTTGGATCTCCCATGTCAGATGTGATGTTGGAGTAGAACTCAAATACCACATTAGGATCAAATGTAGTCAATATAGTAACAGACTTCCATAATCCTCTTTGCTTCAAAAAGACATTCATTCCATATTTCTTAAAACTCAATACATCAATCATTCTTTCAATTTTAAAAGTCCTCTGAGAGACAGACTTATAAGACACTTTAGCTTCTTCCGAGTAAAACACTTTACTAAATGCGGAAGTAACGTCAAGTAAAGAACCTGATTGAGAGGCAGTATGGACTGGAGCAGCATCGACTTCAACATCATCAGTTTTGGGCTCAGGTTTGGAAGGAGAGAGAGACCGGTCCTGAGATGAGCTTGACTCGTCTTTGAGAAAGTGGGAGTCAGCCTGACTTGTCTGCCGTTTGGGTTTCTTGGATGATGCCTCTTCAGTTTTGATAGAAGACTCTCCATGGAGCCGTTTAGATTTCCTTGTTGAAAATGGCTTGTTGGAAGTTTGTGACAAGGACTGTGAGTGCGACTTCAGATCTGGATCGATTGGATTTTCATGATCTCCAAGAACATTGACTCTGAGTAGCTTAGGGTTTAGAATTTCAGTTCCAGGAGGAATTATGAGATCGGGATGGACTTCGGCCTCAGTTGGTGTCTCCTTTGGAGTAGATGGGTCAGGAGTACCTACAGTCGCTGTTTCTTCATGAGCGGCTGGTGGAGTGATATTAGGGGTTTGAGTTGAAGTTGCAGAGGGCGGTGGTTGCACAGTAACCGCCGATGTCGAAGCTGAGGAAGGGGATCCTTTTGATAGCTCCGTCATCTGTTGAAGCATCATCATCATTGCTTGATATGGGTTCTGATCCGCCATAAATGAAGATTACAAAGATGAGGAGAGAAAACAAATTTTTAGAGAAGCAGAGAAGATGAACCGCTTAGAGAGAGAAATCGGATAAGGAGAGAGAGTGAGACAAAAAGTTCTTTTTTAAAATAATGAAAGTGATACATCTCACCATCTCTCTTATCATATCATAAGATATGCGGATAAGTATATCTGCTTATCACAATTTAATTATTTATTATTAGAATTTAAAAAATATAATAAAATAAAAAAAACACATTCTGAAAAAAAAATAAAGAATGGGGACGAGTCATGATTGAATAAATTCTCATGAATTAATTCACAATAAAAATTATAGCATCATACCATAGTTTTAAATTTAATCAGAATGAAAGTGTGGGTCCTGATGTTAAGGATCATAACATTCTCTTTAACATCAGGGTGTCAAACATTGACTAAAAAAAATACACATTCCAAGAGATTTCCTTAGCAAAGAAAATCTCTCAAAATCTAAAGGCTTAGTAAAGATATCCGCAATTTGATTCTCTGTAGAAATGTATTCCAATTTGATGATATCTCGTTCCACAAGATCTCAAATAAAGTAATGTCTGATGTCAATGTGTTTGGTGCGAGAATGTTGGACTGGTTTCTTCGAGATTTCAATTGCACTGACATTGTCACATAACAATGTTAAAGAAGGACTATCAAGACCATAATCTAACACCATTTAATTTAACCACAACATTTGAGAGCAACAACTAGCGACAGCAACATACTCTGATTCGGCTGTGGAGAGTGAGATACAATTTTGTTTCTTACTCGACCAAGAAACCAGATTGTTGCCAAAATAAAAACAACCTCCGCTAGTGCTCTTTCGGTCATCGACATCACTTGCCCAATCAGAATCACTATAGCCTACAAGATGAATGTTAGAACTCTTGCAGTATTTAATACCAAACCCAATTGTGCCAGAGACATAGCGAATGATTCTTTTAACAACTTTAAGATGAGATTTTTTAGGCTGATATTGATATCTCGCACAAACACCAACACTAAACATAATGTCTGGGCGACTAGCTGTTAAGTACAATAAACTTCCTATCATTTCTCTATACATGGTAGAATCAACATTGCTACCAACATCATCTCTGCTCAACTTTTTGGAAGATCCCATATGCGTCTTCATAGGTTTAGCATTTTCTAATCCGAAGCGCTTGACCAATCCTTTAGCATACTTGCTTTGAGAGATGAAGATCCCATCTTTATCTTGCTTGATTTGTAGACCAAGAAAATAGTTGAGCTCACCAACCATGCTCATTTCAAACGTGTTGCACATTGAGTCTACAAAATCCTTGAGCAGATTAGTACAAGTTGAACTAAAAACAATGTCATCAACATAGATTTGAGCAGCATTAATATGTTTTTGATTTTTCTTGATAAACAATGTTTTATCAACTTGACCTCTTGCAAAACCAATTTGTAGCAAAAATTCAGTCAATCTAGCATACCACGCTCTCGGGGCTTGTTTGAGACCATACAAAGCCTTTTTGAGCTTAAACACGTGCAATGGTTTTTCATGACATTCGAACCCCTTAGGTTCTTCGACATATGCCTCTTCATTTAGATAACCATTCAAGAAAGCACTTTTAACATCCATTTGATGTAAAGTAAACCCCACATAATATGCAATTGCACATAAAAGATGAATGGATTCAATCCTTGCAGCATGAGTAAATGTTTCATCAAAGTCTACCCCTTCAATTTGGGTATAACCTTGAGCCACTAGATGAGCTTTGTTTCTGACAACATTGCCAGCCTCATCCGTTTTATTTTTGAAAATCCATTTTGTCCCAATTATATTTTTATTTTTGGGGCGTGGAACTAATTCCCATACATTGTTTCTTACGAATTGGTTTAGTTCTTCATACATAGCATTAATCCAAAAATTATCATTAATGGCTTCCTTAATGTTTTTCGGTTCAATGTTAGACAGAAAACAAGTGTTTGACATACAAACATTTAAAGAAGACATACATACCAGTTTCAACATTTCTTTGTATTCTTCTGAGTTCTTGCTTCTGGTCTGAACTCCTTCGGATTGATCACCAATGATTTGTGAATCTGGATGATTCTTCCGAATTTGACTTGGAGGATCCTTTCTTGGTTCATCTTCGGCATTTACCCATTAATCGTCTTCACTGTCTGAAGTGCATGTTGATGATAGTGTTTTGACTGGAACTTCAACATTCTGTGGAACATTCACTTTGACATTCTCAGTGGATGTCTTGTTCTCAGCATCACTTCCAGTCTGATCACTTGACATTTCACTTGTGTCAATAAGATCAATCACCCCATCCTCTTCAGATTTTGAAGCGATACCTGTGTGATCATAAAAAACAATGTTAATTAATTCTTGGACTGTTTTTGTCCTGAGATTCAACACACGGTATGCCCGACTGTCAGATGCATATCCCAAGAAAATCCCTTTGTCGCTTTTGGAATCAAATTTTCCCAAATGATCCATGTCATTCAGGATGTAACATACACATCCAAAGACATGAAAATACTTCAAATTTGGCTTCTTGCCCTTCAGAAGTTCATACGGTGTCATAGTTCTGCCGGGGCGAAGTATCACTCTATTCCCAATGTGACATGCAGTGTTTACTGCTTCAGCCCAAAGCTTCTTAGACAACCATTGAGCCTGTAACATTGCTCTTGACATCTCTTGCAATGTTCGATTTTTCCTTTCGACCACTCCGTTTTGTTGAGGTGTCTTTGGAGCAGAAAACTCATGAATAATGCCTCTTTTTTCACAGAACTCTTCAAACATCGAATTTTCAAATTCGAGTCCATGATCCGATCTAATGTTTTTGATGTTGGACTCATACTGTCTTGACACCATCCTGCAGAACTTCTTGAACATTCTGAATGTTTCAGATTTTTCTTGCAGAAATTCAACCCATGTGAATCTCGAAAAATCATCCACTATGACCAGAATGAACCTTTTTCCACTCATGCTTTTGGTGTCAACCGGACCCATGATGTCCATGTGAATCAGATCGAAGCATTTTGTGGTTTGACAAGCTGGGGAACTTTTATGTGGAGATCTCACCTGTTTGCCTTTTTGACATGCACTGCAAACAACATCAAGATTGATCTTCACTGGAGGAATGCCTCGAACAGCATCATCTTCAATTAATTTCTTCAAACTTCGAAATCTGAGATGACTAAGTTTTTGATGTACGAGTTAAGTGTCAACATTGACTGAAACATTACATTTCTCGTTGTTGTCTGCATGGTAGCAGTTATCCAATGCTCGACTTCCGAACATAATGCACTATTCTCGCTGTGAAAAACTTCGCATGTATTTTTGTTAAATCTGACATGCATATCGTCATCACACAACTGACTTATGCTGATCAGATTTGCTGTTAAGCCTTCGACATGAAGCATATTACGTAATTTAGGAAAGTTCTTGACATTCAAGGTTCTCTTTCCCACTATGTTACCTTGTGCTCCTCCACCATATCTCACTTTGCCTTTGCTTGTTGAGGAATAGTCATCAAGAAACTTTGAATTTCCTATCATATGTCGTGAGCACCCACTGTCAAAGTACCATGTACCAGTAATGTTAGCTTTCAGTGAGGTGTAGACAACATTGCATGAAATCTTTGCCTTCTTTGAACTTTTCTTCTTCTTGGGAGTTTTTGAAGCATTTTCCACGACAATCGTTCCCGTTGCTATGTCATCATGATATTTGAAGCAGTACGACTTGATGTATCCAGGCTCTTGACAATAATGACAAACATATTTTTTCTCCTTGGGCTTGTCATTGACATAAGGTTTGACATTTCCGTCAACATTGACTAGAATATTCTTAGAGCTTTCTCCTTTAACAAACTTGATAGGAGTAGACATTGACGAACTTGAAGTATATCCCAAACCTTTTTTAGTGGTTTGACCCAAAGTTAGAACCTTGTTTAGGGTGGACGTTCCTTGATTGAGTTGTTGAAATTTTTTTGAAGCAGCTTCTACTTCATTTCTCAACTTATTCAGCTTAAGATCACCTTGAGTGAGTCTAATTTCAAGGTCCAGTACCCTTCGCTTTAGAGTTTGGTTTTCTTCTACGAGAATTCCAAATTCCTTTGATTGTTCAGCCCATTAGACACACACTTTATGTACAACCTTGTGTAATTGTTGCAGAGTTTCTTGGTGGCTAACATCGGACTGGTCTTCTTCCACCTGAGACACTTCAGCAATGTTGCAAAATTCATCTGACAAGGTCATTTCATACCAGTTAGTGGTGTTTGGAGGAATGTCAGAGATATCTTGTGTAACATTCTCCATAACATTGCTTGGAACATCATGATCAAGACTAACATCATAGTCGAAATCACCATCATCCATGTCGGTTAAAGCGTCAATAATTCCATCTAAGTCATCATCGACTTTCACAAACAACACAGTTTGTTTTTCAGCTTCCTCATCACCGGATTCATCACTTAACACGGCAGCACTGTAATTTCTCCTCTGCTTTCTGTAAACAGTAGGACACTCATTGGTATAGTGTCCAAAGCCAGAACATCCTCTACATTGAATTGAGTCAATGTCCTTTACTGTATCATCTGGAGACTTTGATGATTTTGTCAACCCAGACGATGTTGAAGAGGGAGAATCAAAAAGTCGTCTTGGTTTGAAGGGAGGCGGACCTTTCTTCATAGATCAAACAAGGGTATTGAACTTCTTGGTTAGTAGTGCAACACTCTGGGGTTCATCTTCATTTATCTCTTGAATGTTCTCAACATCAAGTGGAACATCCGAACTCGATGTCACTGACTGAAGAGCAATCCCTTTGGAAGAGATGTTTTATTTTTGGTTTTCAAGATTCATCTCAAATGTGAGTAGAATGTTCACTGCTTCACTCAAACTCATGTTTGATACATTGTGAGCTTCTTCAATAGCTGAGATTTTCATGTCAAATCTCTCCGAAAGCGTGCGAAGAAGTTTGCTTACCATGTTCTCGTTCGAGATTGGACATCCGAGAGGTGTAGACTCATTTCACACTTCACATAGTCGTTCAGTGTACATTGAAATAGTCTCATTTTCTAACATTCGCAGAGTTTCGAACTTGGAAGTGAGTAGCTTGAGCTTTATTTGTCGTATACTGGTCGACCCTTTACAATGTTCCTGTAGTATGTTCCATGCTTGATATGCCGTGGTGCAATTGCACACTATTTTGAAGCATGGAACATCTACCGAAATAAAAATAGCATTGAGTGCCCTCGAATTGAATTTGGAGATGATTCGATCATTATTAGTCCATTGGATCTCTGAAGTAATAATGAACACTCCATTAGTTCCCTCCATCCTTGGAGGAGACCACTCTTCAATCACAGCCAACCAAGACCTCTCATCGATGGACTTGATATACATATTCATACGCGATTTTCACATAGCATAATTCTTGCCATTACTATCCAATGCCGGAGGACGACATTGGTTAATCTGAATATCCATTTTTAGTGGTTCAGCAATCTAACGATCGAATACTTAGTGCGTTAAGTACCGGCTCTTGATGCCACTTGTTGAAATTCATTGCCAAAACACTGAAATTAGACACCGAATCGTAATGTCAAACTTAATGTCAAAGATAGTTAACACAACTATCTTAACACAAATATGCTGGAAATAAAAATGCAATAACACACGAAATAATTTTAAATCACACACAACATTTATGTGATTGCCACAGGGTGAAATTAATCTTCCACGAGCCAGAACAATTGTTAATTTGATGATGTCAGACGCTGAGGCTCTTGACACATCAAATAAAATACATGAATCCTATTCTAGTTTACAACCAAAACGAATTCAAAATACAAATTAACCTACCGTTAATTTGTAGACAAACTAGCAATGATTTCACAACCTTGCTATCTATCCTAACTTGTACAACCCACTCTCGTGAATTGATTGTAAAACAATAAACATTAAGAAAGAAAAAGGAACGAAAAACGAAATCTATGTTAAGTTTGTGACTCAAGCTCTTCAATCTTCAACCACAGCGGAAAGATGGTTTGTGCTTGAATAATTCTTCAAGTGTCGAACATACCCCTTATATGCTTCTTAACTTGAATCCTACAAGGCTCACATCTTCTCTTTCTTGAACATGGGTTGATGATAACCACTCCTCACCATGACTTCAACGTGTTTGGAAGAAACCGCCTCCAAGGCATGGTTGAAAGCTTTACCCAAGTTCATCCTACTTTTCTGAATTTTCAGCAAATATAATTTCTGAAAAAGAAAAAAGATTAAATAGAGAAAACCGCTGAACCTAAAAAATAGGAGATACAGTTTTGACTTCGTCAAACTCTATTTTAAAATAATATATCTAATATGTATTTTTGGAATTTGTTGCCACAAACACTGAAATTAGACACAGATTCGTAATGTCAAACTCAATGTTACAGACAGTTAACACAACTATCTTAACACAAATATGCAGGAAATAAAATGCGCAATGATACAAGATATAACTTTTAAATCACACACAACATGTATGTGATTGCAACAGGGCGAGATTATACTACTATGAGTACAAAATTATCAAGCTGTCGATGTTGGACGTGAAGGCTATCAACACTTCAGCAACATTTACAAGTTCTAATCCAGATTATCACTAAAAAGAACTAAAACATACAAATTGACATCCCGTCAATTCGTATACAAACTAAAACATACAAATTGACATTCCGTCAACTTGTATACAAACTAGTAAAGGTTTCACAACCTTGCTATCTATACTAATTTGTACAATCTATTCTGTGAAAGGATTGAACAACAACAAACGTTAAAATAGAAGAAGGAACGAAGAACAAAACCTATACTAAGTTTGTGACTCAAGCTTTCTTCAATCTTCACGCAGTGGAAAATGGATTGAGCTTGAATAAGTCTTCAAGTGTCGACCATGCTTCTTAAATATGCTCTTCACTTGAATCTAACAAGGTCCATGATTTCTCTTTCTTGAATATGGGTTGACGATAACCGCTCCACTCCATGATTTCACCGTATGGAAGAAACCGCCTCTAAGGCGTGGTTGAAAGCTTCGCCACGTTCATGCTCTTTTTCTAAATATCCAGCAAATATAATTTTCTGAAAAAGAAAAAGAAATAAATAGAAAAACCGCTAGACCTAAAAAAAAGGAGATAGAGTTTTGACTTTGTCAAACTCTATTTTAAATAATATATCTAATATGTATATATCCATTTATTTGAAATATCAATTTCGTGGATATACACATATATTTTAAGATATATAAAATTATTTTATTTATTAAAATAATAAATAAAATTAGGAAATGATAAGATTAATTACGACTATATCACAGACAATGTCGCAGGGAGTCTGTCTGACATCGAGTGCAACATTGAACCTCAATGTCATACAGCACTCAACATGTATATATCCATTTATTTGAAATATCTATTTCGTGGATATGCACATATATATTCTAAGATATATAAAACAATTTATTAATTAAAATAATAAATAAAACTAGGAAATGATCAGATTAGTTACGACTATGTCACAGACAATATCGCAGGGAGTCTGTCTGACATCAAGTACAACATTGAATGTCAATGTCATACAACACTCAACAAAACCATCTAGGAAGCCGAGGAAGTCACAGAAAGAGGAACCCAAGGAATTTAATCCGAAAAAGAGCTTCATGCAAACTCATCACCCATCATCTCTCACTCTTCAACTCGAATCAATCCCGGCATATAACAAGTCCTAGTCATAATAAATGCTCCTAAATCATCCCTCAAAATCATTTCAAAACCCGTCAAATTCTCATTGTCAAAGAAAGCAACATCAATATTTTCTTCACCCAAGCAATCGAAAGTTTATGACAACTATCACAAACAACATTGCTAACTGGAGCAATGCCATTCAAAACCCTCACGCCCCGAACACTTTGCCAATCGTGCAATGTGAACATAGCCTATTGTTGGATATTAATGGCAACAACTTTTCCTTCTGTTTGCCTTTATCTTTCTTCTTCTTTACATATCCTACATCGGTGGTTTAATAGAAGTTGGAGCTCTTTATAATGACTTTTCTCTTTCTATCTAGCAATTGTATTAGCAGTGGTCTTCTTAAGAGAGACAGTTGGAGTACTGGAGCTTCTGCGCGTGCCGTCCGTCCCGGCCCATTAAGGTTGTCGCACGGGGCAGCCATGTCCTTCTTTCTTGACTAAGTCTTCTAGCCACTTTTGTGAGAGTGGCGCATGACTAGGTCATGGGTTTGTGGGATTTGGTCCGTTACGTTTGTGTGGCTCCTCTATTAATATTTTGGGTTAGAGAATAGATAGTCGAAAGATCCCTAACCCCATCTTCCTTATTTTTCTCTCTAGTCCTGAGCAACAGTTCGAGTGAATTCCAATTCGTTTATTGAGAGTGTGCTTAATACTCGAATATTGTGTTAACCTTGGGAATGATAGGCGACGAAAACTTTACACCTCGGACTTGCTGAAATCATTTTTAAGACAATGAAAATCTTCACCACGTCGCATCGATCTATTATTTTCCATTACCTATTCCAGTTTTGAAATAACACCTTTCAGATTGTTCTTTAAAGTTTAAACATCACTACAAGCATTATCCCAAAGTTTAGAATTCTTCCCCTTCCAAATTTTCCAAAAGGAAAAAAAAATAGCAACATTAATGACCAAATTTTCATCCTTACTCAACTTTAATACAAATATAATTGGACAGATCACATCACCAATTCAAAGTTAAAACAATCTGACCGACCAGTCTATTTTTCAAAACCGGTCAAATTTTTGATTGGTTACATTTCTATGGTTACAAGTAGAGTGACATTCACTTCATTAATTTGAGCAAACACCATGTTTACACGTAGAGTGTACATTCACCTTACCTTACTCTTATTTATTCGGTCTTTAAAATTTGCTAAGAAATAAGGGTATTTTTCATCTTTACCTTTGTATTTTTAAGATTACACCTTACCCTACCCGCTTGTATTTTTAAAAATAGGTGGTCTTGTGGCTCCTGTACACACACATTATATACACCAGAGTGCGCATAGCACATTATACTTTTTAATATTATAATTATTATTTTTAATTTAAAAAATATAGTAATAGTTATAAAAATATACCATCTTTTTTTATATTTTTTTAGCAGTAATTTCAGTAAAATAAATATGACATTTTTTGAGTATTAGAAGTGATTTTTTTAGGTCAGGTTTGTGGTGGGATTAGGACGGGTCTAAGACTATACAGAAGATACCCGCTTATCTTATATCTGGTGCATAATCGATGTATAGGAAAATGGGGCTATTTACACTACGAAATTTGCTCTTTGCACCACAAATTAAAAAAAATTAAAAATTTTAAGTTACTTAATATCCTTTTAAGTTACTTTCATATACATCATAAATTACTTGTCATACTACAAAATAAAAAAAATTAAATGAAACAAAATATTATAAAAAATAAAAAAAAATCCACCAACCATCTTTTCGTATATTTTTCCGATTATTTTGGCAGTTTTTTTCTATTTTAGAGTAGTGTTCATTACAGCTAAATCAAAAAAGACAATCTGAACCCCGTTATAGGAGGTTGAAAATATGTTTTCGACCTTACGAATCATGCGTCAAAAATGTATTTTTGAACTAAGAAGATTTTTTTCAAATAACAATGTTTGAAAATCTTCATAATGGGTCAAAAAATATTTTCTGAAATCTCAAGTTCAAGTCATAAATTGTGTTTCAAGGTTCGCGAGGGAGGTTCAAAAATCTGTACATGAAACACATAACAATTCTCTTTGTTTTGTAGGTATTCTTAACTCCGACCAACCACTACCCCATATCATGCGTGTGGAAGGATCACCACGATGAATTTGCTATTGAATGAGAAACATTCAATCTATAATAATTGTAATACATCTTAGATGTCGAATTATACGTGTTTCATGTATGGATCTTTTTATTTGGATGTTTTTTTATATTGTGAACATAATATCCTAGTTTAGATTATCTAGGTCAAAAAGTATTTCTGAAATCTTAAACTTTAGGTTAGAGAGTTATTTCTTATCAATTTTAACAAACAAGTCGAAAAACTATATATGAGATCTTAGCCTATAGGTCGTAAAACAATTGTCAAAATCATTGTAGGAATATCAAAAATAATTTTCCGACATCTTCAAGATGGCAATCCATTACAGACAACACATCAAAAATCTAACAGATGATCAATATATAATTAGAATCAACACGTCAAAACATCAAAAATAATTTTTCGATATCTTCACGATGGCAATCCATTACAGACAACACATCAAAACATCTAAGATATGGTCAATATATAGTTAGAATCAATACGTCAAAATATCTAACTATATCATCATCATTATCCTTAACAACATCGTTGTTCAGAATCTCTTGTTCAACCTGGATTGGAGTTGCATGTTGTTCAACCTAAATCGGAGTTGCTTATTTAACTTGGATTTGAGCTGCAACATGTCGTCTCCTTGCCGATGCAGTTGGCTTTCTTCGAGAATATAGTCCTAAAAGAGTGTATATTAGTATTGGAGACAACAAAAAAAAATTACTGATTCGAAAAATATTTTTTGATATCTAGTATAGCATATCAGAAAATATTTTTTGAAATCAAATGAGGCAAATTAGAAAACAATTTTTGAAATAAAAGAGCATATCTAAAAATAATTTTCGATATCAAGTAGAGCATATCAGAAAATATTTTTTGAAATCAAAGAGCAGCATAAAGCAAGAAGAACATATAAGAAAACAAGTAGAGCATATCAGAAAAAACGATTTTCGACCTAAGCATCTTCCATCAACAAAAACCACTTTGACGACAAATTTTCTAGAAATGACAAATACAACGAACACCATTTTATCACAAAGCAAAACTCATCAGATAATTGGAATGAAGAATGAAAAACTGAGGGATATTAACTACAAAACTACATCAGATTTAGAAAAACATTATCTCACGTAACAATAAAAATCGAAAATAACAACATTTTCCATTTTTTCCACACAATCAAAACGAAAAGTCAAACTTATGAACAACCTCCATGAAGTTTGATTTGGGTTGGATCGAAGAATGTTATCTTCGAAAAACACTTCCTCCTTCGATTTTGATTATTGCCGCTTGATTGGAAAAAAGAATTTTGAACCCTTTCAAATGCACACGTCTCTTTCTTATTCGTATGAATTTGATTTCCTTTTTAATTTATTTGTTCTTTTAAATTAATAATATTGTAAAAATTATTTTTTAAGGTAAAGGGTAAAAATGAAAATTTTTGTAATGTGGAAAGTAAAAACATAAATAAAATAAAATAGTGGGTAGTGTTGAAAGAAAAGGTGGCAGTGTGTTTAACATGGCCCTTAAAAACATGCACAAATTGTCTCTTTTTTAATTTTTTTTTTTTTCAAATACCCTTATTTCTTATTAATGCTCAAAACAAGTATATAAAGATATTTCCGTCCAAATTTTGAAAAATGCAAAATGAAAAGACAGAATTTCATGCAATTTAAAGAACATAGAAGGATTTCATGCAATATTTCAATTACATACGAGGGTTTGATGCAAAGAAAATCTTGACCAAATTGAAAGTCCCATTGTTCAAATTAGATTCATTCAAGGCTAAAAAAATAATACTCCCACCAATATTTTGAGAAAATGCCAAGAATAAAGAAATGACTGCTAGCATTAGAACTTTAATCACCAGCTACAACTTTCCAGACAACAAAACTGAAACACACACTTGATGAATACAGAACTTATTCTTTTCACCCAAAACATATTAGGTAATTTGAAGCCAAAATTTGATAATAAAACAATTGCAAAAGCTGAATAAGAAAATATGATGATAAATTCTTAGACTTAGTCCTTGTACTTCATCTCAGACATCTTGAACCCCGGCATGTCAAATGAAGATGAAAATTTTTCAACGTCAGCCTTGAGCTCTTCAATCTCTTTGTTGTTAGCAAGGCCCTTGTTGAAGTCCTTCAACAGTTTACCATGCTCCTTCTGGATCTTCAATGTGATGGTTACGGCCCTGTGGAGGAATTCGGCTATCTGCTCGAAGTCTTTCTCGACCAAACCTCGAGAGGTCATGGCCGGAGCACCTGAAATACCACATGTAATGTGAGACTTATGAATGTATTCAACATCTAAAGGATCAAGTAACTCGTATCCCCGAAGAAGGTACCATCTCAACCTAATTACTCTGATTTGTTCAACAAAAACCTAAAACAATTTGAATGCTGATTCTAAAAGCACATTAGTGTTCAAAGAATTTAAATCCAGTAGAGTTAACTTTCAATCAGAGCTAGAATAGTAATGATGCTGAGTAAATAGACACAAATTTATTTCCCAGCCATGATTTACATTGCACAGGAAGTTCTACCAGAGTTCTGGAGTTATTGACAACTGAAACCTCAAAGTCTCTATACTTCAAGTTATGCAGAGTTGCCAACAACAAGATATAATGATAGCTCACCGATGCGAACCCCACCAGGGGCTAATGCACTGCTGTCACCAAACACGGCATTCTTGTTAACGGTAATGTTGCACAGGTCGCAGAGTTTTTCAACCTTGTTTCCTGAATATACCACAGCACATAAGAGTGGTGTATAAAATGGAAATTATGGATCATTGAATCTTTTCTGAACATAATCAAAATTGTAGCTGTTACCTGTCAATCCAAGAGGGCGAAGATCCCATAGAACCAAGTGGTTCTCAGTTCCACTAGTGACAAGATTGTATCCTTTGCTCATAAGATAGTTACCGAGGGCAACTGCATTGGCCTTAACTTGCTTTGCATACGCCTTGAACCCGGGAGACATCGCCTGTTTCAAGGCCACAGCAAGAGCACCAATTTGATGATTGTGCGGACCTCCCTGAAGAGAGGGAAACACAGCAAAATTTATCTTGTCCTCAAAATCATATACAGCATCTTCTGGCTGGCCCTTCTTTGGTGGTTTGGGACCCTTCCTGTAGAAGATCATGCCAGCTCTAGGACCCCTCAAGCTCTTGTGAGTGGTAGTTGTGACCAAGTCACAGTACTCGAAAGGATCAGCCGCTTCCTACAACCATTTAACCATAATTATGATTTCCAGATTGAAGCACCAAGTTGCAACATTTATTGCACATTGAAGTTTGTTTTAGCATTCACATCTAGATGGCAACTACATAAGATTCCAAACTCAATTTATTTCGCAAGGAACAAGACATGCATAAAGTAATTCAAGATTTGATAACCAATCCGGATATAAATAAACCGTTGGCAAGTTCTGAGCTTTAAAAGGAAACTCTAATCCAATGGAGTTTGGTCAAGCTAAACAAGCAAAATGCATATACCAACAATTGACGTAAACTTGAAAAATAATGACAAATCACAAAACAAATGATACTATAATGTACTTGAAAATCAAGAATTAACTTACAATTTGAATACAAACAAATCAGTAATCCAAAGATTCCATATCAATAATCCACCAAATATTCGTGCTATTCGAATCACACATACATCAAAGCGATAAAATATAGTCAATCATAATGCCCAGATCACACTTAGATAACATCCAAACAAATAAAAAATTACTAGACAAAGCAAACAAAACCAAACCCATTTTCCATAATTGGCAAGATTAAATCCATGCAATCCACTCATACCTGAGCAGCAACAAGTCCACTAATATGCGCCATGTCGCAGAGCAAGAGCGCCCCAACCTTATCCGCAATTTCCTTAAATCTCTTGTAATCCCAATCCGTCGGATACGCACTCCCACCACAGATAATCAATCTGGGCCTGAAATCCAACGCCTTCTCCTCGAGGCGATCGTAATCGATGTAGCCCGTCTTCGAATCGACCTTGTAGGGCAAACTCTCGAAGTAAATCGAGGTGGCGCTGATCTTCTTCCCGCCGGAGGTGTAGTAGCCGTGGGTGAGGTGGCCACCGGAGGGCAGGTCGAGGCCCATGATGCGGTCGTGGGGGTTGAGCACGGCGGTGTAGGCGGCGAAGTTGGCCGGAGAGCCGCTGTAGGGCTGGACATTGACGCCCCATTTGGTGGGGTCGAGGTGGTAAGCCTGGAGGGCGCGTGAGCGCGTGAGGTTCTCGATCTCGTCGATGAACTCATTACCGCCGTAGTATCGGTTTCCCGGCATTCCCTCGGAGTACTTGTTAGTGAGGGCGCTGCCGAGGGCCTCGATCACGGCGAAGGAGGTGAAATTCTCTGAGGCGATCAGCTCGATGCCGCGGCATTGCCGCCGCTTCTCCTTCTCGATTAGGTCGTGGATTTCGGGGTCCACGGCGGCGAGCGGGGTGTTGCCCCACTGGGTAACTGGATCCATTTCGCGGTAGAGTATGTGTGTGAGTGAGTGAGAGAGAGAGAGAGAGAAGACGGAGTGAGTGTGGGAGGTTGAGGTTACATTTAAGGAGGATGCGGGGGAAGTTTAAATGACCATTTTAACCTTTGGTTGTTGGGAATAACCTTTTTACCTTTTTTTTTTCTCCAACGAAAAGTGTTGGGGGTTGGTGTAATTTTTGTTGGTTTTTTCTTACTTCTTTTTCAAGAGCAACTCCAATTGCCCATGATAATGTCTTAAAGTTTTTTTCCCCCCAATTTTTTATTCGACTAATTATGAAAAATACATGAATTCTGATAAAAATTTAATATTTAGACACGATTTTAAAAATTTGATGAACGAAAAATTGCTATATAAATGAAATATTACAAATCAAACTTGCATGTATATGTATGTATTATAATAATGAGTTTATTTTCACCAATATAATAAAGATCAGTATAAAATATTAAGTTTAATTTTCATTTTATAGTAAACTTGTGTTGATTTTGTAACAAATTACAAAATTATGTTGTAATTACAAAATATTTGAAAATTGGTGTCGAAAATAGCAAATTGTGTCAAAGTTCATGTATTTTTTTCATAATAATTTTTTTATTTAAATACTATTTTTTCATCTTAATTAATAATAAAAACAATTAAAAACTATAATTTATAAATTGAAATACGTGCATCGCATAGTGTCAAATATTAGTTGTTAATTTAAACACTAAATTTGGTGTTGTTTTTGTATAAAAATGGTGTACTAAATGTCTAAATAGTAAATATGGTGTAGATGAGTGTCATATATTTTTAAAATTTTATATTATTGACAGTAATTATTAAATAATAAATTGTAGTTATTTATCTTAATTAATTAATTAATTGTAGTAGATGTATGATGTTATAATTGAACTTCATTGTATTTTATTATAAATTTCATCATGAAATCAATAATATACATATATATATGTATATATATTAATAACAGATTTATGTATAATATGTGATTGTTATTTGTGTGCATGTAAGCATGTTGATAACTAAAATCATAAAATAAAATAAAGTATTTTAGAAAATATTATTTTTAATTATAATATTTAGTGTAAATTCTTGAAGTTGAAATATTTTTTTTATGCTAAAATTCAACAGTTTGGTGAAGGGCTGCGCAAAAATCGGATCAACCGAATGGACCAGATGATTTTTGTTGATTTCGGTTGGTTTTTATACATAGTTCGGTCGGATCAGTCTTAATTTTGAAGGACCAAATATTTTTTAATCGGTCAGTCCGCTCTTGAATAATATTTATTCTGTCGGACCGGACCTACCGAACTAATTATGATTATTTAAAATTTTAATATATATAATATATTAATATTAGTAATAATTAAAAATACATCTAATATTCCTAAATTGCTAAATCCTAAATGCCCAAAATAAATTTCTAAAGGATTAATCCTCTAAAATAAATTGAATTTGAGTAAAAATCAATTTACTAGGATTTAGGAATAAAATATAAAAGAAAATCGAAAGAAATTCGGTCGGATCGATCAGTCTTCACTTCAATCATACCAATATAATTAGTATAATTCGGTCTAAAAATAAATAAATTTTGATTCATTCGGCCTTTATTATTAGATCTGATTCTGAACCGGGCTGACCGTTTGAGTATCTCTAATTTGGTGTTTATTTCATAACACAATGGTGCAAAATATTGGTGATAGTATTTGAGCTTGTGATGGGCTGTATGTATGCGCGGCACACACGAGCATTTAATTAATTAATTAATTGGCATATATTTATTATTGTCTCAATATATGTAACCGACAACTGTCGGTGATTATTGGAGGCAAGATTTTTATGCCAACCCAAATCATCCAACAAGTGCGAGGGGGATGGGGTGGTCCACCGACTGATTCTTGGCGCGGTTCAAGCCACCAGTTAGAGAGAGAGAGAGAGAGAGAGAGAGTTTTTATGTTTCAGGGGTAAAAATGGGATCTGAATTTGATGTTGTGTTGCTTGTGTGATCTTCCTCGATTAGACGCAGTTTTTATGTTTCAGGGGTAAAAATGGGATCTGAATTTGATGTCGTTTTGCTTGTGTGATCTTCCTCGATTAGACGAAGTTTTCATTTTCCTTATTTTTTCTTCTATGAGGAAAATTTAAAGAGAGAAATTTTAAAGTAATCAAATTGAAGTTATAGTATTCTTTTCTAATTAAGAATTTTGAAGTCTTCTTTTCTAACCAAACAAATATGTAAAAGTCTAATTTGCCCTTTGTAAATGTTTGAAAAGTCAAAGATGACAGGCTTGCCATAATGTGGGTCCAAAAAAAAAATTGTACACAGCTCAATTAATTGTACACGGCCAAGGCGGATTTGTACACGGCCAAATTAATTGTACATGGCCAAGACGGATGTATACACGGCCAAGGCAGATTTGTACACGGCCAAATTAATTGTACACGGCCAAGATGAATTTATACACGGGCAAGGGGGATTTGTACATGGCCAAATTAATTGTACACGGCCAAGGCTCCACCAAAGTTAGTACACGGTGAAATCAATTTAAAAAACAATAGTTTTACACGGCCAAATTAATTTAAAAAACTTAACATTTGTACACGGCCAAATTAGTACACGACCATGTACTATATCCATGAAATCTATACATGACCAAATTTGTACACGACCGTTTATATATTTATTTTTAATTTATTTCATATTTTCAATTCAATGCTTGGTAGTTGGATTTCAATGTGAAAGTGTAATTTTTAACCAATTTTAATTTGTAAAATATATACGGCCCCAAAAATTTAACTAAAATTGAACTACACGGCCAAAAATTTTAATTGAACTACACGGCCCAAAAAATAAATTGAACTACACGGCCAAAAATTTTAATTAAACGGTCTCCCAATTTTAAATGTAAAAATTTGTACACGGCCAAAAAAAATTTGAAGTACACGGCCAAAAAGCTTCACAACACGGTCTCCCAATTTTAAATGTACAAATTTGTACACGGCCAAAAAAATATTTGAAGTACACGGCCAAAAATTTTAAGTACACAGTCTCCCAATTTTAAAATGTAAAAATTTGTGCACGGACCAAAACATTTTGAAGTACACGGCCAAAAATTTTAACAACATGGTCTCCCAATTTTAAATGTAAAAATTTGTACACGGCCAAAAAATTTTGTACACGGCCAATGAAAATGTAAATAAATGAGATTTATTTCATTATTTCATTTCAAAGCTCTCAGTGTTGGGTAGTTGGATTTTAAATGAAAATGTAAATTTTTTATTTTTTAATTTATTTCATCTTTTCAATTCAATGCTTACAGTGACGTGTAGTTGGATTTTAAATGAGCCGTATTAAATAACACACACCAAACAGGCATAATAGTTGTTGAGTAAGGGAAAATTAGCACTTCAAATCCATTGTACTCCTTTGTCGAAACGTTTGGGTCGATTTTGGTTGAAAAGTTGGGAACGAGAAAATCCGAAAAGGCAAAAACATTGCAAGGTATGTTCATTTTTTTATGGTTTAAATTGTTTAGATTTTATCATTTATAGAAAAAATATTGATAAAAATCATAATCATCCGGTTGAATGTGAAATTCCGCCACATTATATTTCGTATTAGAAAATAGTTGCATCTCTTAAATGATTAAGATATGAAATACATTTTTTATCTTTTTAATTTTATTGTAAGATGTTACAAATAGATTAGCATGTATATAGGAGGATCCATACCTATTGCCAATAGAAATATAAAATTAAAATTGTGAAATGCAAAAAAATAAAAATAAAAATTCTAGGTGAACCGTGTACTACACGGTTGTCCACCATGTAGTACACGGTGGTTTCATGCATTCTACACATTTGACCGTGTACTACACGGTCAATAACCGTGTAATTTTTTTTTTTAACTAGAATCTCAATTCTTGATCTGCAGATGGCTTGGCAACGTGTAGTTGTACAACACAGTGGTAGATGGGAGAGATTAGAGAACTTAGATGGTGAAGATCAAGTTGTGCACCTTCCATTCAATTCGTTATCTCGTGATAGTTTGATACATGAGATTCATGACTTTATGGAGACATCTCCAAGCACTACTTCATATACGTTGAATTATTTGACTAGGGCAGGTGATGGAAGAAAATTGAAGGGGCTAATTAAGACAGATGTTGATTTAATTCGCTTAGTCCAAGAGCAAGATGAGCCTACGGTGTATGTTACACAGAAGAGTATTCAAGAAATTCCAACAACAAGTGAAGTGCCTCCATTTGTATATACACATGATTCGGATCACGAGATGGATGAGTCGTCCGCTGAAGAGGATGACGATGATGATGATAGCTATGAGAGTGAATTACGGCGCACTCAAATTTCTGAGTTCTGTGAATGGATTCGTGAGATGGGGAATCTTGATGAGTTTGTGTCCATTCTGGAGCAGGGCGGTCCTCACAACATGTCTTCTGAAAATGTTGCTCCTGATGAAGAAGGTCCCACTGTAGAGGGTCTGCCTGTCACTCGTTGGATGATCCCTGTGGGCCACACTGATGACGACAGCCCAATCATTGACGATGATCAGGATGAGTTGGCCGGTGAGGACCTTGCGGTTGGGAATACATTCTTGAAGAAGGATGATGTGCTAATTGCTGTGGGAAACTGGCACATGCGGCGGCAAGTGGAGTATTATGTTTCACGTTCGACTAAGAGCCGACTGGAATTCACCTGTAAGAGAAAAGATATATGTGACTTTAGATTATATGCAAAAGAAAAGGACGGATTATGGAGAGTGCAAAAATTTATGGATAATCATGCGTGTCGGGTTGACTTGACACGTAATGCGCCGAGAAAAATGTCTTCGAAGGTGATGGCTGACTATTTTTCGAAGAAGATACGGTATGAGGGTGCTGTGTTGAAGCCTAAAGCAATGATTGCTGAGTTGTTGAGAGAGTATGGTATTGAGGTCGAGTACGGTGTTGCTCTACGTGCCAGGAATCTTGCTATAGAGATGGTTTACGGTGGCCATGACAAGTCTTTTGAGATGCTTCCTGCATATCTATACACGTTGAGGGCAAACAATCCTGGTACCGTGTATGATATCCACAAGACGAGCGATCATCGTTTCAAGTTCATGTTTGTTGCACTTGGAGTTTGCATATCGACATTCAGACAGTGTATGCGGCCAGTTGTTGTTGTTGATGGTACTCACCTGAAAGGTAAGAGCAAGGGTGTTCTGTTTGTCGCTGTCACAAAGGACGGTAACGAGAGGTGTTTCCCACTAGCTGTTGGTGTGGGTCCTATTGAGAATGACGAGTCATGGACATGGTTTTTGCAGCGTTTCAGAATTGGATTTGGAACTCGAGATGATTTGGTGATTATTTCAGACCAACATCAAAGCATCAAGAATGCTGTTGCCAGAGTGTACCCAGAGGCCCACCACGACTTTTGCTATTACCACATAGCAAAGAATCACGCGAGACACGGGAAGCATCTCATTGCTGCGTTCAAGAAAGCTGCATATGCATACAGACAAGAGAGTTTTCTAAAGTATATGTCAATGATTGCGAGGAATGAAGCAGCGTACACGAGCCTAATGAGTATAGGTGTTCATCATTGGGCCCGTTCTCAATCTCCCAAGCGACGTTACGCTTTCATGACATCTAATGTGGCTGAATCTTTCAATGCACGCTTGCTGTGGGCTAGGAGGTTGCCCATATGTTCACTGATTGAGGTCGTCAGGAGCGTGACCGAGAGATTGTTCGATAAGAGACGGGAACTGGCAGTGTCTAGGGATCACGTGATCACAGAAGGGGCGTTCCAAAAACTGTCCAAACAAGTCGAGAAGGGACGTCACTTTGTGTCTCGTCAAACCACTGCATATACTTACACAGTGGCAGATGCTGAGAGGAGTTTTGTGGTTGATCTTCAACATCGTACGTGTGACTGTGGAGAGTTTCAGCTGGATCAGATGCCTTGCTCACATGCAACAGTTTCCATAAGGTACCTCTATAAATACATTCTTAAATGCGTCGTCTGTACTTATATTATCTATAGTTATTACTAATATCTTTTAACTATATGCTCGCAGGAGTGCTGGACATAACATGTATGATTATGTGGAGTACTATTACAAACAGGTCAACATGTGTCTTACATACCATGAACGTGTCTATTCTGTACCAAATGATGATGAATGGACTGTTCCATTCCAGCATGCCTCCTTCACACTCCTCCCTCCCGTAGCGGTTCGCCAAGCTGGACGACCAAAAGAAGGGCGGTACCGTTCATCAATGGAAGGTTCGAGCTCCAGGACCAGAAGACAGCAAGTATGTTCAAGATGTGGAGGTACCGGACATAACAAGTCTAAGTGTACAGCCCCACATGCTATTGAAAGTTCAGAGGCAAATGCAACCCAAGGACAGCGTCAACCCAGAAGATGCGGAATATGTGGTGAAATTGGCCACTCCAGAAGAACTTGCCCTTTGAGAGTTGATGAAAGTTAATTTGAATTTCATGTAATGTAAGTTGTACTGGTTATTCAGATTATGTTTGTATTTCTCAATTTATCTATTTTAATTGAAGTAAACTGCTGACACAATTCTAAATAATATTCAATCTAGCGTCTTTGATTCCCAAAATGATAGTCCAAATGATTACGTTTTAGATTCCCAACATAAATAAACTATGACATATCATGACATAACTGATAAAGTCTAACAGCACAATGATGTCGGTATTCAAGTAAGCACTGAATTACTTACCCGATCAACATTCCACCACGGACGAGAGAATGGCAAAGTCCCTTGGATTTCATGTAGCAAATCCTCATTCCACTTCCAGTCTTGGTAGTAGAATGCATAGTAGTAGTCTTTCTTTCCCTCTAAGCTGTCTGGATGGCATTTCTTCCACTCATCTTCCAATCGGTACTACAATGACACGGAATAGTTTTTAAAAAATGATAACCACCTTGAGAGAATCTAGGAATACTAGCATAAACACTTACCCAGAAGGTTGACTGTACAATAACTGTATTATCAGCATTTCTTCCAGCCCTCAGATGACGCCCTTTCCACAATTTGCGCTGGAGTGTCCACAGTAACATGTCCATTTCAGCCATCTCCAGCTGGTATCCAATGTTCTCTATCCGGTCGAACCATGCAACATCCAATTGGATGTCATGACCCTCTCCAACCTTTGTCTTTGCATGAGGACCCTTGGCTCGAAAGGCTTCATAAGCTACTTTTGCACGCTTATACTGACTCAAGGTGCCATCTCCTGATGATCTTGACCTACGTGCAGGCCTAGAAGAAGTACTAGGCCGAGAAGAAATGCTAGGTCGAGCTGAACTATTCTGTGAGTCCAGGTCCCAACTAGCAGAATTCCACTGGTTTTCATCACCCCCCTCTGGTTCCACCATTTCTTCCACGTGTGCTGAGGTTATCCCTACCTCCTCAACCTGCGTTAAAGTTAGGTAATATATGATATATGATGTATCAAATCATTCAACATAATTTAAATAACAAAAGCCTCACAAGATGCGGGATGACATCCTCCTGGCCTACAATAGTCTGTCTCCTCTCAATCTGCTCAGGAGCTAACTCTATCTCGTGAGAGCGGCTGTGACTCTTCTCAACCTAAGATAAATTCACTCAGTCAATGACACAAAATATTTTGAAATCAATAAACTAATAATTAAAGATACATACCATCTGCTTAGGACTCGGCTCCGATCTGCGGCTGCGACTGTGGCTGCGATTCCTCCGATTATGTCGCCTAGACATCACATCAAACTTCTCGATCATCCCTGTCATGAAGTCTTTGAATTTATTGAACAATGAATCATCGCGTTCATTCGACTTGGCTATTCTCTTTTCTAGCTCAACCATGAAGCGACTGGACGTCTCGCGTGCAGCCTCCTGTGCTGCCTCCCGAGCTATCTCTCGATACCTATCCACGTGGCGACAACAAACATGTCCCTCACTCGTACTAGATGATCCTGTGGATGCCCTGGCCCGTTTTCCACGATGTCGGCCACTAGTAGGGCCCGTGGCAGTATCTACTGCACCTGTCTCTCCACAAGTACGGGGTAAGCAACCTGCAGACCTCCTCGATGTAGACCGAGCAGCAGATGTGGCAGGAGTCGGTCCTGTAGGAGGGATAGGCGCTCTGGGAGGGGTCACTTCTCTAGGAGGGCTAACCACTCTAGGAGGAGTCACTGTTCTAGACTGTGTAACCTTACGTGGTCGCTTTGGCACCTGTAATTTTACCACATAAGGCACGCCCACCGAATTCCCAAGCTGCGTGCTTCTGAAATAGGGCAAATCATCCTCATTCTCGGTCGGCTGTAAAAATGTATGACAAAGAAGCTGCCAAAATATTATAGGGTTAGTTAGTACTAAAGCAAAAAAATAAATTACTTGATTACAACTTGAACTAAATAATCATACATACCTCTCCCTCAGTGAATAATGCGCCTAGTCGAACCGCTTTATCTTTGAACCTCCACTTCAAACACCTCGGTATTGCAACATCTGACACTAGAATGGCACAGTGTCGTCCCACACGAGGTATAGCCTCATAAGCCCATATCTATAAAATATCATGTTTGTTAGTTCAGTATAAAATACTTAGAAAGTCTAATTTAGAAGCACAATTCATACAGTACCTGCAAGGCCCAGACAGGCCCGTAGAAATGGTAAGTCTTCCTCTTCGCCGTCAATTTAACTGGAATGAGACTAATATAATGCAATAAGGCACCGAATGAATAGAAACCCCATGGAAAAAACTTTCACCGCTGTGTATCCTCCACCAAAACCCATACCCAATCGTCTATGCAGCGCGGCGGGTCATATCCGAGCACCATACCATACAAGAACAACACATTGGCCACCTTCAAATAATCAAAAGCATCGTCTCCCAGCATGTAGTGTGTAAACCTATGATGCAAATCATGTATCGAGATAGGCACACAACTCAATACCCGACTATAAAAGCTGTCTCAAGGAATGCGGTGCTCTACATATGGATCAAAATCAGATCCACCGAACATCAATCCCGTAACTAGTGCATACTCAACGGGGGAAAATCTAAGGTTGGTTCCTCCAATATGGAACCAAACCTCGTGCTCTACAGCACCATCTAGTGTGATCTCCCGTGCCATGACTGCGTGTAACGCTGTATTGCAATTAGTTCCTCCAACAAAGTTCATTAGTAGACCAAAAGGTCCATCCCTAAACTCTCGAACCATATCAACGCCGGTATGCGCTACAGTCTGTAGTATGTCAACAATGCTAGACGCGTAATTCTTCAAGTATAAATTAATTGAGCATGATACGTCCTGCATAGCCTCTCTCTTCCACACCCAATGACGCTAATATTTGCAAACGAACATTTAATAAATAATAAATAAATAAAAGTAATTCATAACATAATCATTATTGTGTTTTTGCATAAATTATTTTTTGATTTTACTCGAATAACGATAAACTAGTTAAATAGGATTTAATTAGTTTTTTCTTCTATGACGATTTCAACATACAAATTGATCTAATTGCAATTTAATTATTTTTGTATATAGCATGGTATAACTACTTTTTGGGTTAATTTTCATATTTAATCTTTCAAATATTTTAATAAAATGAATTTCATAATACAGCTATATCAATCCAATAATATTTGCAAACGAAAATTTAATGGCTATATCAATACACTAACATTAATCGATATTTAAATTAAATTTAATTTGATCTTAATTTACGATTTAATTAGTTTTTAATGGCCATAGAAATTTGTTTCAACTAGTTTTTTAATTCCTAACGTCATCATTTATGTTGTGTGTTTTTATAAATTATTTTTTATTTTATTTGAGAAAAAGGAAAAATTAAATCTTTAACATGATATTTTTTAAAATATGGAATTGGTTATTTTTCGAATTAGATATGTTTTCCGACTTATCTTCAAAGTAATTGAAGATAAAATGTTACAAAGTTTCTCCGTTTTTTTTAATTAATAATTTCAAATTATTTGGAATTAATTAGAAATATTAATACTTAATATTTCTTACGAATTCAAGCTTAGCGTGCAATATCTTGACATAAAATGTTTCATTAAAATTTATAAATTCTCTTATGCAAATCATACCAAAATAAATTCTAAATACATCAATGAGATAATAAATACATACCACAATTTTTTCCACAAAAGTTACAAAAGAATTTTTAAAAAAAATTACCAGAACCGTGTAGTACACGGTCGAGCACCGTGTAATGCACGGTCGACCGTGTACTACACGGTTCTGGAAAAAAAAAATTCCCCCAAATTACACAACTTCTTCGATAAAATACACAGCAAAATTCGACAAAATACACAGCAAAATTCAATACAATCATACTCAAAATACACAAGCAACCAAAAATTGATTCAATCTACAATCAAAACACAAGTACCCATACATCAATTAACTAATTCATTGAACAAATCATTCTAATTAAGAAGAAAAACACGAAATGAAAACTTACGGGTTGAGTATCCATTTTTTCCGACCAACTAAAGGATGGGGGCCACGGCGGCCGATCTGCTCGTCAAGTGACTCGGCGGCGTCGCGGTGGCGTCTCCTCTGCGTCGGCGGTGGTGTCCGCACGGTCAACGGCGGCGGTGAGCGACGACGTTCGTCTCCTCTCCGTCGTAATGGTCGTTCCTCGCCGCCGTGTACAATCCTCGCCGCCGTGTACAATTTTCTCAGCAAGTTGCCGTGTTCAATGTATATGAGCCGTGTATAATTTTTTTAGAGTAGAGTGCCGTGTACATCAACTGCCATGTTCAATGTTTAAGATGAGTGCCGTGTACATTCTAAAGGAAACAGCCGTGTTCAATATTTAACATTTAAATTTTTTGATTCAAATTTTAGGTTATTTTTTGGAATTATTAGCCGTGTACAATTCTATAGCCCGTGTTCAATTCAAGACAAACCGGGCCCACATGTTACTAAGGGTATTATGGGAACCGAAAATTTGTTTGGTTAGAAAAGAATAATCTGAAATGTTTGGTTAGAAAAGAATTTTACAAGATAAATTTGGCTAGAAACATATATTCCCACAAATTTAAATTGCAAAAAGCAAATACAAAAAAAATGTATTTAATCAAATTTCATTATGGGCGAAAAATTAAAGTAGTCAAATTCAAGATAGTAAATGCTTTTTTAGCCAAGATTGATAGGTCATGATTTTCTATTTAAAAAATTGTGTAAAAGTCCTACATGCCCTTTTTGTCTCATGTGAACAATTTCCATTTCTTTTCTCATTTATTAAAAGAAGCATGTGTGGCAATTTTTTTTTAAAAAAAATGAAAAATTTGGGTAGTTGGATTGTGGTTGCATGCATTTAATTCCAAAATGAAGAAAACACACAATTGACATTCACGGAAATTTTATACGAAGCTCACGCCTATGTTTACAAAAAATTGTTGGAGAAACAACATCACATAGCCAAAAAATTTGAGGTAAGTTTTTTTTAATTTTTATAACCGTCAAGTTGATCTAATTAGTCGGGTTTAAAGTCCTTTTAAAATTTTAAGTAATTTATCCGTAATTTATGTTAATTTCATAATATATATGTTTAATAGGTATTCAAGTTATAAGATGTTTGTTTTGTAATTTTTAGTGATCGTATATGCATACATTATTGTAGATTAAGATATTTTGTGGTAAATTAATGTGAAATTAAAGAATTAGTAGCATCGAATTTTTTTCGGCTATACAGTGTACTCGTGAGTATTATTGTCACAGTTCAGAGATTTCGTGACAATATTGTCACGAAATCTCTGAACTGTGACAATAATACTCACGAGAAGAACACATCTCGTGGCAAAAAATTTATTGTCACGAAATGAATAGATTTCGTGACAATAATTCTCACGAAATCTATTCATATCGTGACAATAATTTTTTTTAAAAAAATTTCAAATGTCTATATTTCGTGACAATATTGTCACGAGATCATAGAATTCGTGACAATATTGTCACGAGATCACCTGAACCATGACAATACTCTCACGAATTCTATGCTTCCGTGATAATATTGTCACGAGATTTTTTTAAAAAAATTACCTTAATTACTGTTTGTTGTTGATTTGCAGATGGCTTGGCAACATATTGTTGTCTGACATAGCGGTAGATGGGAGAGATCTGAGTATGTGGATGGTGAAGATCAGCTGGTGCACCTCCCGTTTGACAATTTATCTCGTGATAAATTGGTTGAAGAAATTCACGATTTTATGGAGACATCTCCAACAAGTGTTAGTTATACACTGAGTTATTTGACGAGGTCATTGACAGGGAGAACACTAAAAGGAATTTTGAAGACGGATGTTGATTTAGTACATTTAGTCCAGGAGCAAGATGAGCCGGTTGTGTACGTTACTGAGAAATCAATTATGCAAACTCCAAGTGGAATGTCATCAAATGATGCTAACGATGAACCAATTAGAGATGATAGTGTTGATGATCTGTCTTGGGATGATGATGATGATGACGACGACGAGAATTATGAGAGTGAAGTTCTGCGTAAGTAAATTGCTGAATTTTGTGAATGGATTCGCGAGCCAGGGCGTCTCGATGAGTTTGTCAATATTCTACAGCATGGTGGACCTCACAACTTCTCATCTGAGGATGTTGCTCCTGATGTTGAAGCTCCGAATGTAGAGTTTCCTCCCTTGGGACATTGGTCTATTCCTGTGGCCCATGTTGACGATGCACTAGCAGTGGTACAGGACGACCCATCCCCGACAGATATTGATGCGATAGCCGTGGGAAAGACTTTCTTGGAGAAGAAAGATTTGGTAATTGCTGTTGGAAAGTGGCATATGCTACGTTAAGTGGAATATTCGGTCTCCCGATCCAGCAAAAGTCGACTAACAGTTATTTGCAAACAGAACAAGACCTGTCCGTTTAAATTAGTGGCAAGTTCTAAGGATGGCTTGTGGATGGTGACTAAATTAGAGACTGATGTTGTGAGATGATTGATATTGAGATATGATTGTTACAGGGTTGATTCCAAATTAAAATATAATTTTTCATTTTTCCTGGAGGATCTCGTGACAATGATTCTCACGAGTGGAAGATCTCGTGACAATTATTGTCACGAGTGGAAGGTCTTGTGAGAATTATTGTCACGAGATCTTCTACTCGTGACAATAATTGTCACGAGATCTTCCACTCGTGAGAATCATTGTCACGAGATCCTCCACTCATGACAATTATTGTCACGAAATCTTCTACTTGTGACAATAATTCTCATGAGAGCTTCTAAATCAACAATAACATTAATCAAGTCGAAGTACTGAATCAACATCAAAATTAAATCAAGTCCAAGTATTAAATCAACATTAAATCAAGTCGAAGTACTAAAACACCACATAAGTCAATGTCCCACTCATGCTACCCTCTTACAATTACCGAATATTCTAACAACTAAGAGCTTCCTATACTTGTCCAAGTCAGCCAGAGTAGGATCCATCCTGAATGTCTTCGACGAAATCAATCGATCGGCTTGCATGGCAGCAAAAACCCCACAATTCACACCATCTGTCTGCCTGAACTGATACATGAGTGGCGTTCTGTAGTACTCCATCGGTCTGCAGATCTCAGTACGCCTGACTCTCTCCCAATATCTGCAATGTTGCAGCAGTCCTGGAATCAAATGCATCAATGGCCAGAGCCGGTGCTCACGCATCGAATATGTGGGCTCATCCGTCGAATCCATCATGTTGTGCAACAGCGAATCGTACAACTCAACTCGCCAGCAGTCTAGATGAATCTGAACGGTCACGAAATGTCCATCAACATGGCAAACGGTGATGATCTGCAAACATAAAAATATACAAAATAGTCATAAAAGAAACATGTATCATAATTGGAATTTAACGATGTTCACTTACATTCTTCGCCTGCCACCAAGGACCTGTCAATAACTGCTCCCCTCTGACGATCTGGACCAGCTCATCATCCCAACCCCACCATGCGTATTCATAATGGAGGAATGTCTGCGTGAATTCTGTATCTTTTGGATGAATGAGGGTATACTCATGCACCAACTTATACTGTAACAAACAAATATTAACGTAATTATAAAATCAATTGACTTGTTAGATCAAAATAACCATTGAAAACTTACGAAGAATGATGTCTGCAAGATGACTGTGCTCTGTGAATTCACCCCTGACTTCAATCCACGACCCTCGGCCAGCCTGATTTGAAGGCAATACAAGATCCGATCCATAGATTGTGTGGACATATCTCTGTTGTTGTCGAGCAATTCATCAAAGAAGGCTTGATCCAGATCCAGCTCGACTAAATTCACTCTTAGGCGCGCGTCTGGCCCGCAACATCGAAAATCAACAAATTCCTTCATCGAGCTCGACACACCAGCTGAGCTCGGCCTAGCCGAGCTAGGCCTAACTGGACTGGAATGTGATCCAACATCCCAATCGTCACCTGTGGGCTCTGCAACCTCAACACGTACATCTTTAAGATGTGGGCCCTCAAACTGTACTGAAATTAGATAGTATATTTAAAAATATATATCAGACAAAATCAGATAAAACACTACTTACATCGTAATCATGTACCATACGAGGTGCCGATCGCTGAGGACTCTCTTCCCGTGCATATTCTTGATATCTACCCTGAGAGCGACTCCTACTACGGGACCGGGACTGGGACCGAGATCTGGGGACAAACTTCTTGAACATGTCCTTAACAAAATCCCTCATTTTATGAAACATGTCATCGTACTCCTTTCTGTGTGCCCTCTCACGCTCCGCCTCGTACTCTCTGCGTGCCCTCTCACGTTCCTCATCACGCTCCTGTATAATACGGAGCATCTCCTCGCCTGTTTGACGCGCAACTTCTCGCATCCGCCCAGTATTCTTGCAACACTGGTGATCCTCGCTAGTGCTAGACGTGGGAGTGGCCAATCTAGGACGCTTCTCTGTAGGGCGACTCCGTCGTCTCCTGGATGACTCAACTGCACCCGTATCTGCACACGTGCGAGGAATGCAACTCCCAGATCACCTGGAGTGAAAGGAAGCTCTAGGAGGAGAGGGTGCTCTGGGAGGAGAGGGAGCTCTGGGAAGAGAGGGAGCTCTGGGGGGAGAGGGAGCTTTCGGGGCAGAGGGAGCTCTATGCTGATGCGCTCTAGCCAGCTCTCGGTAGGTGGGCTTCATCCTCTTATTATACCGCGCCTCATACGTCACGCCCATACAATCACCGAGCAAGACACTTTTGTAATATGGAGTGGCTATCTCATGCTTACTCGGCTGTAAATATATGAAGCATAATTGCTGCAAATGGTAAAGAATTGATTAGAAACACTTCAAATAATCAAGAAAACACACATTCTTTAAAATAAATGTTTATCTCATCAGAAAACAATGTGCCCAGACGCACAGTCTTCGTCTTAAAGGTCCACTTCAAACACCTGGGCAATGCGTCTGGTGCTGGAACCTGTGCACAATGTGTACCGAGTCTCGGTAAGGCCTCATATGCCCACACCTGTCGAATAAGACATTGATCAATTTATATTCAATAAAATAAGATTACAGTCATAATCATGATAAAATTGAGATTCATACCAGTACAGCCCACACCGGTCCATAAAAATGATAAGACAATCTGGCTTTTTTCCTCCGTCTTCTTGAATTTTCTCCTCAGTTCCACCTCAGTAGACGGTACCAAACTCATATAATGCGTCAAGAGACTGAATACATAAGCTCCCCATGGAAATGAGTTCCATCGATCCCGATCCTCGGCTAAGACCCATACCCAGTCATCTATCATGTGTGTCTAATCATATCCAAAGATCATGGTGTGCAGGAACAGGACATTAGCGCCCATGACATAATCCATGAGGTCATCTCCTAGTGAATAGGTCCTAAACCTCTCAAGTAGGTCCTTCACTCTCAGAGGTGTCTTGTTCAACTCACGGGAATAAAAAGATCTCCTAGAAATCTGATGTGATGCAGACAGATCAAAATCGGATCCTCCGAACTGCAGTCCAGTCACCAGAGCAAACTCACTCGGAGAAAATCTAATATTGGTTTCTCCAACCCGAAACCAAATATCGTGCTCCTCTGCACCGTCAATAATCACTTCCCTACTCAACAATGCGTGTAGAGCATTGTTACAACTGTTTCCCCCCCATGAAATTTATCAGATGCCCAAAACACGACTCTCTCCTAAACTGCTCGAATAGTTTGGGCCTGCAACTAATCACGTGTAATACTTCCCTAATTACACTCATATTGTCCTTCCAGTATAAATTGATCCCGCATGTGATATTCTGTAAAGCCTCTCTTCTCCACACCCAATCACGCTATTTTTAAATAATATACAAAAAATTAGCAATAAATAATGCAAAAATAAAACAAATATAATTAAATTAAAACTAATTGGACATGATATAGCTACCTACATGCTGAGAATTTACCAATGATTGAGAAGAAGAATTAATTATGAAATAAAAAACCTAAGCACAAACAATTATAAAAAAAATTATATTTCGTGACAATATATTGTCACGAGATTTGTTCTCGTGAGAATATATTTACACGAGAATAGTTTTCGTGACAAAATATTGTCACAGTTTTTTTTACATGAAAAGAGAGAATTCGTGAGAATAATTGTCACGAGAAGAGATCTCGTGTGTATATATTGTCACGAGATCAGTTTCGTGAGTAAATATTCTCACGATATCACCAAATTTTCCAGAATTCATAGGGCAAAAATACGATTCAAAATCCATAAAATTCATCATATTTCAGAAACTTTCCAACATTCAAACATATTCTCATAATGAATACCCTAAAATTTGAACATATTATCTTATTTAAATTGGGGAAAAAAACGCATCCAATTCCACAGATTCAAATTGACGAAAATTCGACATGAAATCGTTCGAGTTCGAGTTTAGAAGCCTAACCTGTTGAAATTCGATAGCCCAAGGCTCCAAATTCTCCATTGCTCAAGATCTCGTGAGTTTGTTGTTGATTTCGTGCAGAAAATTGAACGGAGGGGATTTCGTGAGTTTGTTGTTGTTTTTGTGCATAAAATTCAGAGGAGAAGCATTCGGTTTCGTGAAAAAAAATTGCAAGAGAGGGCTGCCTCGTGAGGAAAATTTTGAGGGGGATCGTGAGGAAAATTTGGACGATGAACCGTGAGAAAAATTGTCACAGTCAGTTGTTTTTTTGTTGTATTTGTTTTTTCTAACCGTGAGAAAACTTTAAGAAGGGGATCATGTGTGTGTTTTCCAGTCAAAGGAATATTTTGACTCAATGGCTCGTGTAAATATGCACCCAAATTCTCACGATTTCGTTTTTGTTCAAAACCTAAACTGAGTCAAAAAGGAATTGTTGACTGGACCCACATTTAGTAAGGGTATTTAAGACATTGTGAGAAAGTTTGAATAAAAAAGCATGAGTTATCAATGTTGGCTAAAAAAGCATTTGCTATTTGATTTTTGAATACTTGTATCCATTTACACTTTCATTATTTTCCCTTTTCTAATCAAATAGTGTACTAAAAGTCCTTTATTATCTTACTAAAGTAAAAGAAGAGTCTTCATCTCAATTTTGAAAGAGTGAAACCCACAAACTTCGCCTTTTAGTACAGAAAATAAACTGGGTAGTTGGTCTAGTAACTGTGACATTTAACATCATATTGAAATACACATTTCTTGAAAAAGATTCTCATTTGTTAATATCATTTGAGCTTTGGTGAATATGCTTGTTGATATTTCTATTAAGAAGTGTAATGGCTGATTATATTTCTTAAAATTATTAGAATTGAGCTATTGATATGATAAATATTGTTAAATAAATTTCCAATGGAATGGAAATTGATTATTATGCATTTCAAGAAAAATGTGTGATTTGCACTCGTGCGCGCGCACACACTTGCCCAAGTTGTTTATGAAAAACATATATGTTGTCTAGTGGAAATTCTATAACATATATGTCACACATGCACAAGAGTTCAAAACACACTATTTTTCTTTCCATTCTTTTTATACTATTATACACATATCTATAATTGTATGGGTTAGAATACTGTCCCAACTAAGGATAGCTGCAATGCAACAATTAAATTCTATACAAGCACCCAACAATTAAATTCTATACAATGTGGATGTCATGTTGTACAACTTCTAAGAGACGGGGTTTCAAATGGAGAACCCAACTACATACAAGAAAAAATAATTACAGATGGCGCATACCCCTATTTTTGTCGGTCAGAATCAGTTTATTTTTTCTATTGAATACACACACACACGTATAGGGATTGGTTATAATAAAACTTTATATTGGTGTGAAAACGTTCGGAATGTGCTTTTTTAGTGTACTTTTAGTGCTTTTCTTACTGTATTTTGGTGCTAAAAACATCTAGCACCAAAACACAATAAGAAAAGTATTAAAAAAAATAAAAAAAATTAGCATCAAAATACATAAAGAAAAACACTAAAAATACACTAAAGAAACACAGTTCGCAGTTTTCACACCAAGATAAATTTTTATTTGAACCAACTCCTATATATATATACATACATACATACATAGCAACCCCTACAAATATATATGACCGTTTCTATTGCTTTTAATATTTTTTTTCACCATTTTTGTCACAACATAATCTCCAAAACTTATACAATATAAATATATGTAAATGTAACCGTTACATCGAGGATTACATTTTTGTTTTATTTTTTATTGTAATTAAATTAACTAATGGCTATTTTTATTTTTTTTCCTATAAATAGTAGTTCAATTACTCATTTTTTCATAATTCCCAGATTATTTCTCTCCATGTTACTATTATCATATTTTTTCATCTTTTCAAGATTTAAATCTAAAAATGGCTGACAAATATGGTGGATCATTTCCGAATTATTTTGGTTCATCAAATATCTAAGGAAATTTAAGTTCTCAAAATTCTGAGATCTATCCCAATTCTCAAGAAATGATGTCGAACGAGTATTTTGAGTCTCCAAGTTTATTGGGCGAAGATCATATATACGTGCATTATTTTGCACAATATGATTATTGAAGATGAAAGGTATGAAACAATCATTTTGTCTGATGAAGACTCTCATCCTTCGACAACAATTAACGTAAGTTCTACCCAAGCATTCCAAGCCCACTATCAGAACTTCACAAGGCTACGTAGCAATGAAACACATCACCAACTCTGAACCGATTTAATCAAGCATATTTGGACACGAGAAGAATGTGATCAGTGATAAAATGTTGCAGTATGTTGTATTGTCTCAATTTCCTAATATCGTTGTATTATTATTATTGTTGTGTTGTTGTTGTTGTAACACATTTTGAATAATATTTTCCAATTATTATTTAATATTATAATTTTTACCTTTTTAATAAACTTTTTAAATATCGAAAAATTAAATTAAATATGCCATTGAATTCAATTAATTATATAAGAGAATAATGTAAATAAAATCAATATATATATATATATATATATGATGTGTATAAGTGGAACTCTCTTAGAAATTATTTTTTGAATTTTGCATTGAGGACAAATTGTATTAAAAATTAGTGAGGGTTAACTTTTAATGTATCTATTGCTGATGTGATGTGACAATGAAGAAGTTTAGATTTCTGGGTTCTAAATTGATACACCCTAAGACTATGTTTATCAGCAACCACTCCAACCACCCAACCATCCAACCTTTTTAATATTTAATTCATTTCTCTCTTCCACATCACTATTACTCATCACAACCCAACCACATTTAATTTTGATAGTTTATCAATGACCACCCAACCATCCAACCACAATATTATATATAATTATTTTTAAATATAAATTTATGAAATATATCAACTTGTTAAAATTAAAATAAAATAATAGCACAAATAAGAAAAATACTCATAAAATTACAAACAAATAAAATTTCAAAATATGACAAACCAAAAACATAAATAACAACAATCGAAATACGAAATGAAAAATATATAATTAAGAACATAAATGATAACAATCGAAATTTTGGTTGAGATCCATGAAAAATAGGAGAAAGATGGAGGTTTGAGATTAAAAATTGATAGACAAGTCTAGAAATGAGAAAATTTTCTTGTGTGTATAATTATGCCGGTATGGGTTCTATTTATAGAGCATGAAAAGAGAAAAAATTTGGTGTAATTATTTTTATTTTTCATAAAATTAAAAAAATATTAAAAATTAATTAAAAATATATCAAATAAAATTTTATAGTCAATCATTTTTTGCCATGTGTCCTTTATTGAATAAAATAATGGGGACACCTTGAGGTTGCTTTTGACCTGTGGTGGATCTTGGTCGATCAATTGGTTGCCTCTTTTTTTTTTTTAATTCCTATTATCTAGGTGGAAGTGATCATGGGGAGACTATGGTCACCGATAAACATAGTCTAATGCTGTAGAATTTCCAGTTGCCCAAATGTGATGGTGATATGTCATCATGATCTCTTCAACATTCTTTCTTCTTGTCCTTTTTCGTTAAAAATAAAATTCTTATAAAGTCGAAGTGTGCAGATGGTAATTAAACTTTCATGAAGTGACTTGTAAAAATCATACCAAAGAGGTTCGATACATTATGCTCAATAAATTATGTATCATATTGTATAATTAAATCCCACTTGACATGCTGTTTACTTTTCTTGCTTAGGTTGGTGGATAAATAAATAACAATTAAATTAAAAGGGAAATGCTTGTTTTTCACATGAAAGTTGGTGAGTGACGTTTTTGTCCATTGAAAATAACCAAACAACAATAATTTTGAAGTTGTACTACGTCACTGAATAATTTTCCGAAATTAATGAACCTAATGTCTAAACATGTCCGTAATTTGATTAGTACACGTTAAGAGCTTAATCTCACATTACCAACTTATTTGAAGGAAAATAAATATTTGTCAACGTTTCACCAAACTCACACCAACTCTAGCCAGTTAGGGGATCTACCACTATGCTCCACCACTAAGTTCTTGGTTTGCACATTCATATCTATAACAATATATATAGGAATGTACAAGAAGTGGATGAAAAATACACAATTATTTCTTAGTACGAGAACTAAAAGAAAATGATTTATTCTATCTAATTAGGATTTATAATTATTTTTTAGAATTTAATTATCATTTTAATTAATTAATTATAATTAGTTAGAGTTTATTCCATCCAATTATAATTTATTAATTAGAGTTTATTTCACATCCAATTAGTGTTTACAACCTATATATGCTAACGAGACATTGTTGTATGCTAACATAGTATTACCTCCGTTTCGAAATGTTTGTTGTTTTAGTTTTTTTTTTTTTTTTTTTAAATGTTTGTTGTTTTATATAATTTGACATCCTCTCTCCCAATTTTAACCCTCTCAAATCCTACAAGATTTCTTGATTCTAACTTACCTATAATATATGAAGAGATAAAAATATATGGAGAGAGAAAATATTATTATTTTTTAGGAAAATATAGATGAACTAGATTTTATGGCATATATGAGGGATGAGTATATTTGTCCACAAAATTAATTTTTAATTCCAGATAAAAAAAAAAACAAACATTTCGAAACAGATGTAGCATATCTGTAGTGCACGCTGACGAAACAATATTATATTCTTAACGTAGTACATTTATCACCCAACTATACATTGGAGAGCTTAAAAAACCATATGAGTGAAGATTGAAGACGAGATTAAAAATTGAAGATTAGGCATAAGTTTTCTCTTCATTTTAATCAAGTGGAGGATTGGTTAACTAGTTTTGATGTTGATATTGGTTTGGAATTTTCCCATTCTCTGTATCACGTACTGGCTTAGTTCGTTCTAACATGTCTGGTCTGTTTCTTAGAGGGTGCTCTTTTTCCTCTTAAGGTTTTTCCTTTGGGTTGGTTTGGTTAGTAGGAAAGTAAAGCCTTTTTGGATTAATATGAAATTTGAGAATGTGATTATGAGGAAAATGATTGCTAATAGAATCTTTATTCTATGTTTGGAACATAACAAGGAAATTGTTATGAATCCTGTTTTATCATTGGATTAAATTTAAACAAGAGTAGAGAATTAAATATCTAAAATGTATATATCTTATTTCATACTAGCACTAGCTAGTTTATAATTTTAAATTACAAACAATATAATGTATAATTCTTCAATTTACAACAGTACTATATATATTGAATGTAACATATTATTTCAATTTAAATAAAATGATATGACTAAAAAATAATCAATTAAATCAAATATTGTATTGTTGATCCAAATATTTTTTATTGAATTGGAAATCAAAATTATCTATATAAATATTTTTTTTATTGAATTGAAAGTCAAAATTATCTATATTGACAATGGTATGGTCATCGTTTAATTCGCAACGCTACCTCAAAAATTATATTATTGGAATTTTGATAGAAATTACAAAAACTGATTGATAAAATAGTCGAATTTTGTTCAAAATTTTGTCAATTAAAAAAATACACATTTTTTGAACTTCTTTTTTCATTTATAAAATTTTCTATTTTTCTATTTATTTATTTTACTCATTTTTTATTGAAATGTTTTAATCCAAACTTAGTATTAATAAAAAAATATTAATAAATCTTATTTTTTTCAATTTTTTTAACCAAATCAATTTTTATTTTTGAGTTAAAAAAATGAATCCAAACTTAATAACAATTTATAAATTTTTTTTTTAATAATAGTAAATGAAGAAATCAAACAATGAAACTCTATAATACCAGATTCCAAAAATAAGGAATAAGAATACATTACTTGGAGTAGGTATTCACAATATTCTAGGAAAGTTGTACAAATTTCTTTGTTTTGAGGAACTTGATTCCTTTCCATGCATATTACATAAAAAATGAACCAAACACAATAATGTTTGAATAAGAAATTAGATTACTTTCCCAAATCAGATTCCGTGACAACCAAACGGGAACTTTGGATTTTTCTTAAGAGGTTTTAATGAGGTCCAGTCAGTGAGTGCTTGTCTTTATGAGTACCACTGATTTTTTAAATTTTTCCATGTTTGGCTCTTTTTATTAATCTTAATTAAAAAATTATCCATCAAAATCTTGAGTTGTTTTTTAGGAAAACACAATTTCTCGTTTGCAAGACTTGTCATTTATATTTAACTAGTATGTCTTCCGTATAATACACATAAATTATTTTACGCACTTTAAAACCTAAGAACAGTTGATATATTTGTTATATTACTTATATATAATAGTAATCATATAGAAGATAGAAACAATTATATCAAATCATATTTTATATATCGATATTATAATTTTTTACTTTTAAAATATATTTATAAGTACATTTATAATATTTTAAAAAATTAGAGTTAATTTGATTTTTGTATTATAATATCATATCATTATAGCTGTAGGTATTAATGTAGAGAAGCTCTTGCGTATAAGAAATCTTATGTGCACCAAATATCAGACGGCGCATGGAGCCCACGCGCGGCGCGTGGGCGTCACGCGCCCGTCTTTTTTTTTTCTTTGGCTATTTTTTATTTATTTTTTTGATTTTCTTTGTTTTTTTTTCCTGATAAAATTTATACCATAAAATAAAATTAGTGAACCCTAAAATTAAATTGAATTGATATAATTTGTTTGAAATAAATATAAATTTATACCCTAAAATGAAATTAATAAATCATAAAAAAAATAAAATAAAACCCTAAAAATACCCCCAAAAAACATAATAAAACCCCCCTAAAAACATCCCCAAAAACACAAAATAAACCCTTAAAAGCACCCCTAAAAACCCTAAAATACACAAAATAAACCCCTAAAAACACCCCAAAAAACCTCTAAAATAAGTGGCAGACCCCTACTATTTAATGATACAGGTGATAGTTTTTGAATTTTGAGTGATACTTTTTAATGTTACGATTGATACTGATTTTATCGAATTTTTTTTTGCGGATTGACCCGCGAATTTGACTTGTCCGTCTGAAATAAGCCTTATATACACCTTGTGCATGCAAGTATTTGCCATTAATGTATTATGTGTGACATGCATTCATAAAAATTGAATCCAGTGTCCATAGATCCAATTAAAGTAGCAGATGTATGAGTTTATCTGATTTTTGAATTTGCGACTCTAACCCAACTTAAAAAGTAGCAGAAATATGAAAATGACTTCTTTTGAATTAGAGCAACGACGCCGATTTTTTTTGTAGAAGGGAAACATGTACAATTTCTTCTTGAGAGATTGATTTATTTATAACACAAATTGTAGATATACCAACAACCACAATTTATGACAAAAGTATTACCATAATAAAATTGAAAAAGTATATTTATGAATTATGAGGAGTAAGGTGAAGTAGTGATATGTATACTCATTTTCTACTGTTCATTTAATGGAAATGAAGACGAAGAAGTAGCCTAAATGTATAAAACAAAAGGAGAAAAGAACATGATAAGGTGAAGTAGGTGTTAGTGCCACCATCATGTACTAATTATTTGTGTTGTTGTATTGGCGAGATATGTTCGACAATGTGTACCTCGGTATGTCCCACGAAGATTTATTTTCCACTGTGCAAGAAAAAGCGAACAGTTGGCGAACTGTTCCAGATTATGTCCCAGACAGAACCAGGGACACTCTATTTATGGCAGTTTCCATGTTGGAAAGATCTTGCGCCGAACCAGTTTGGAAGGTCAAGATATATTCATTTTACTGCCTTGTGGTGTAGATACCGTGCTGAATTAACCCCACCACAGTTGGAGAGTATCTACACACGTTTGGAAGGCCACAAACCACAATCCACTTACCATGTTTGCGGTAGAAGAAGATCGATGCCAAGGTTGAAGTGACGTCTATATGAAGACCGAATTGAGGAGCAATCGGTACCACTCATATATTGTTTAGATTCTCTGAGAGTATTGTTTGAGAGTCATTTCATTTGTGGTCATTGTAACTAGTAGTTGTTCCTTAAACAGTTCAACGTGATAAACTAGTTTTGAGTGTTGTCGAGTGAAACACGTGAGGGGATTTTTATTTCTGTTTTGTACGCAATCTCGGGAGAGATTGTAAGTTGAAGTCATGGATAGCTAGATGGAGTCTAGTGTCACGGTTGTGAGGGGATCTCACAGCTTTCGTTTAGCGAAGGAGCTCTTGAAGAAGAACGGGCGACATAAGGAGGGAGTCCTGTATGTGTAAGTTCATCAATACACTTATGAAGCAGTAGCAAATGGATCTTCAAGTTTTGGGCGAAGTCCCTCCAGAGTAGGTTGATTAACCGAACTGGGTTACCAATCTTGTGCGTATTTTTACTGCTTTATTTTATATGTTCTTGCTTCTGTCCCCAACATATCGAAGAACACTTACACGCAGTAAACTATAGTCATATTAAAAACATAGATTACAATTTTTCAATTGGCACCAGAGCGGGTTGCCTATATTCAGGTGTGATCTTGGAGTTTTAATCCACATATTTTGTGTTATTTTGCCGAGATGGATACTATGAAAGAAGGAGCCTCGACGGTGCGACCTCTGTTCCTTGATGGCAACAACTATGCCTATCGAAAAGCTAGAATGACAGTTTTCATTCGTTCAATTGATGAGCGTGCTTGGAAGATGGTGACGGAAGGGTGGAAGCCTCCAACTAAGAAAGATGAAAAAGGCAAAATTGTGCTGAAGCCGGAAGAACAATGGGAGGATGCTGACTACCAGGTCATGGGGCTAAATGCTAAAGCCATGAACGCCATCTTCTCTGCTGTGGCCATGAACGTCTTCAAGCTTATCTCCACCTGCGACAAAGCTAAGAATGCATGGGACATACTGCAGACCACATTTGAAGGAACAAGCAGTGTTCGTGCTTCTCGAATGCAATTGCTCATCACCAGATTTGAAAATCTCCGGATGGATGAGGCTGAAAAACTTGCTGATTTTAATGCCAAAATTTGTGACATTGCCAATGAGAGCTTTGCCTTGGGTGATGCTATTTCCGAAGAAAAACTTGTTCGAAAAGTTCTTCGTTCTCTTCCCAAGAGATTTGCCTACAAAGTCACGGCTATTGAAGAGGCCAAAGATGTGAGCAAGATGAAGCTGCAAGAACTGATGGGGTCCCTACGAACCTTTGAAATGGGTTTGACAGATAAAGGAACAGTGCAGAAGAAAAGCATTGCTTTTCAGGCAGGTTCTGTTACTAATGTCTTTAGCGACGTCCCTGACAGAACTGACCTAGCAGAATCGATTGCTATGCTATCTAAAAACTTCACCAAGTTTTCAAGAAGCTTTGAGAAGTCATCTCAAAATAATTCTGTCAATAACAGGTTCTCTAAACCTCGAAGAACCAAGGATGAGGAGTCAAATGAAGACAGACATAAGGAAGTCAAGTGTAGAGAGTGCGGTGGTTTTGACATACATCTGGAACAAAAGATTCAACAGTTCCAGAATCGGAAGCTGAGCCAAAGAACAAGCAGCAGCGAAGGAAGTCTTCTCAAAAGACACGTGTTGTGTGTCATTACTGTGAGAAACCCGGACACATTCGTCCACACTGCAGAAATTATTTCAATGATCTGAGGAGAATGAAAAGAAGAGGCCCGTATCAGTCTGAACAGTATGTCAGAAAGAAAGATGTCAGAGACACATCTAGGAACAACCTCAGAAACTACGTAGTTAGCACTGCTCTCAACATTAATGCAAAGAACAATTGGGTTTTTGACAGTGGATATTCGCGTCATATGACCGGAGATACAAGCATGCCAAATAATATTAAAAAAGATTGTTCATTTCAATCTGTTACCTTTGGAGATGGTGTCAAAGGAAGAGTTCTTGGACGTGGTCAGCTGACTGTTCCTGGCATGCCTCGCTTGGAAGATGTTTTGCTCGTGGAGGGACTAAAAGCTAATTTAATTAGCATTAGTCAGTTATGTGACCAAGGTCTCTTTGTTTACTTTACAAGAGATAAATGTCTGGTCAAAGATAAAATAAGTGTTCTGCTGATGGACGGTGATAAATTATGGGACAACTGCTATCTTTTCAATGAGAAAAGAATAACTGTTGAGAAGAAAAATTAAACTCTTCAAGAAATGAGTCGAGTTATGATAAAGGCCAGAACATTAACTCTCTCTGAAGATGAAGCTGAGAATGTGTCTGTCGATGTGTCTGACAGATTTTCATTTGATTCTGAGGCTTATGATTCGGGTAAGTTTTTATCCGTCTTTCATCGACATCAGTATAAGCCGGTTGATGGTCGCTCTCTTGTCTTTGAGCGTCAGTTGATTAAGTCTGATGTGGAAGGGACTGGTGTTGTTGAGAGAAAAAATTGGACTCTGCAAAAATTGAGTCGCTTGATGATGAAGGTAAAATCTATGCCTGACAACCTCTGTGCAGAAGCAGTTAACACTGCATGTCGTGTTATTAATCGGGTGTACTTCAGACCCAAGACAAGAATTTCTCCCTATGAGCTGTGGAAAGGGAAAAAGCCGAACATACAGTACTTTCACATCTTTGGAAGTATTTGCTACATGTTAAGAAATTGCGAGTATCTTGACAAATTTGATGTCAAAGGAGATGAATGCATTTTTCTTGGATTTTCAAGAAATAGCCATACAAACCGTGTTCTCAACAAAAGAATCAAAACTGACATGGAATCAATTAATATCATTGTTGATGATCTGGATGAACCTGCTACCCACATAGATGATGAAAGCCTTGATGTTACTACTCATGTTCCTGCATCCGTGCCGGACAGTTCTGAAAACAGAGACCTGACTGAAGCAAGGCCTGAGAAACAAGATGTGTTTGTTAGACAACTCAAAGGCTTTGAAGACCCTTACCATCTTGAGTTTGTTTACAAAGTGATAAAGGCACTTGATAATGGAAGATTTGAAACACTTAGATCCTCATTGGGTCTTTGTGTTCTCTAAACTTCTCCTTTGAGAGATGTATCTCTATACAGTCTTGGTCAGTGATGTATGTATAGAGATTGTAAAATGACCAAGTGTTTCATGGTCTTTGCAAGTGTGTGTCTCCTTGTGTGCTTGACAGATGCAAGTACAGTTTGTAGCAGTTACTGTTTAACTGCATCGGCTAGTGGGCCCTCGTGTTTCTAGCCCAGCTTCCAGTTCTTAAGGTTATGCAGAGTGGATGTGATAAGGGAAGTGATACCTAATTATGAAAATTAATCTAATTATTTCCTTATTCAAGTTGTGTGGATCTTGGAGAATTATCAAAATCACTTGTGTTCTCCACATCTGTCCCAACTGTCATCGTTTCCAGCAGTGATGTTGTGTTTGTGCCCGCAGAAGTCCTTGTATCTGTGCCCTGTGATGCTACTGAGTTGTCTGCGACTCTGTCTGAGTCAGTTTCTATGACAGTTCTGGAACCCCCATATCAATCTAGGGTTTCCGATGTTACTTCCTCACCCTCATTTGTGGAGCCTGCATCATTGGAATCGACGATTGCCACTGCTGCCTGTCTTGATCCCTTTTCATTTGAAGAGTTTGCTGCATCAATTGATGCATTGATTTTTTTTTGTTTCTATGCCAGCATCTGTCGCTGACGTAACCGCCTCTATGTATACTCCTGTGGTTATGATCCAAGTTTCTTTGGGAGAAGGGCTCGCCGAAGGTTGATGATGTTGTTGCTTTCATCTTCGCTCAGTTTGAGAGATGAGAATTAAAGATGTTGTTGCTATTGAGGAAGATGTTTCCTCACCTGATGCTGGATCTGTTCCACCTCTTTTGGAACAAGGAGGGACGTCTTCCAAGTCCTGTGGTGTGAAGCACAAGCTTCAATTGCTCGATGAACCAGAGAAATCCCCTTCTGCCTCTAACTACCATGTTGATTTTGCTAATGCTAAGCAGAACTTTGATAAAGATGAGATTCATATCTTAATTGCAGACCCGAGCAAAGTCCAAGTCTGCTGATGAAGAATGCTAGAGCTCCGTCCCATTCTATTGAAGTGGTAGATGATGTGCCTGCGGATGTCTCAGACAGTTTCTGATAAACCCTTGTTTTTCAACGGTTTACATGCATTTTGAAGTCTATTTGGATGGTAGTTGATGAGCATTGCATGTATGAATTAACAAGTTTCGCATAGTTCTCTATATTTTGTGCAGTGTCACGTATTTGCTCATTTTGAAGGGATTTAGTGCCAAATATTTTATGAGATGAATTTGAGCTTTAAAAGTGCCTACAAAGATAGAGGACCGAGTGAGGAGCGCGCTGCAACTTGAATTGAGTCAATCGGATGAGAAACGGGTGAGAACGGAGCAAAACGGTGAAGAGTGTCGGGCGGCAGAAGTTGACGCACGGACCGTGCGCCAAGAATCCTTCACGCACGGCCCGTGCGGGTCTAGGCAATTTTGGAACAGTGAGTTATACGCGGCCCGTGCGCGAGAAAGCCCTTGTTGCATGGCCCGTGCACTGTGAGGCGGTTGTGGCGGATTTTCAACTCTTTCCTTGTTCGACTCCAACACCCATCCAAACTCGGCCCAACTATTTAAGGCTTCTTGGAGCATGAAAATTAGAGAACTTTTACCCTATAAAGAGAGCAGAGACATCGTGGAGAAGACAGAGAAGACACCGTCGAGAGTTTGAAGAAGCGCATCATAAGACTAAGTTTTATTTTATGCTTTATTCATTCCGGATTATCATGACAGCTATTTATTTGTATTTAGTTTCTTTGGATTTTGAATACAACATGAGTAGCTAAATTATTAGCGATCCTAGGGTTGTGGATGTTTGATGGATTTATGATTTGACGTAATTTATTGTTCCTTTCTACTTCTTGTTTATGCATCCTCGATTATTGTTGCCTTTTGTGGATGAATTGATCAACATTTACAATTGTGGAGTTAATTTATTATTCGCTCGAGAGAGGTTAGTAGATTAACGGATTAGGATTGCATAACACGAATCTGCTAGATCGAGAGATTGGTAGGTATCGTGAGGAGAATAAATCTGAGGTGCTAATTGGAGTCAAATAATAATTCGAGATCGAGAGATAAGAATTAGAATCTAATCTACTTTCATAACTTACTCGAGAGAGAGGCTGTGATTAATTTAGTGATTCTTCTACAAGATTTAAAATTAAATTGATTTGATAGATTATCTGAGATTCAGTGAATTCATTTAACATAAACACCCTAGGATCTGTCTTTTCATCTGTTTATCCAGTTACCTCTGTTTGCTTATTTATTTTATTTTAAACATTTTAGTTTATTAAAATCAGACTTTTAATTTTGGTTCTCTAGATAAAGTAAAACAACATAATTGAGTAATTAGCTGCTTTGCATAGCCAGTCTCTGTGGACACGACCTTGCTCACTATTGTTTTGCTATAAATTACCTCTTGCAATTGCGAGTATTATTTTAGGTGAAATAAAATACCGATCAAGTTTTTGGCGCCATTGCCGGGGACTGGTGTTATTGACGGCTAATATTTAATTTACTTGTTGAGCTTTAATTTAGAGTGTATTTTATTTTATTTTCATTTTTTTTATATTTTTTATCTGTTTAGTTTAATTCTCTCTGCTGTGTTTTGGTTTTCTCTAGTGTTTGGCAGATAGCGCATGAATTTGAGGTCTAGAGGTGTAACTGACTTAGTACCACTAGACCCTGAGATCGAGGCTTTTGCAAGACATAGGAACGCAAAGAGAATCAGAGTTGAGAGAATGACAGCTAATCGAGAAGATGAGATGGCGGCCATGCGAAGATAAATGGAAGAGTTGCGAGTTTTGCTTCAGAGGCATCAACAAGTACCTGAGCCACCAGCAGCTCAACCACCGATTCGAGAGGCTGTGGAACCTCAAGTAACTGACACTTTTGGTGGGGTTCAGCTACCGGCTATTGCGGCCAACAATTTCGAGCTTAAGACAGGTTTAATTTTGATGGTTCAGCAGAACCAATTCTGTGGAGGAGTCTTGGAAGATCCACATGCACATCTGGCGCAGTTTCTGGAAGTTTGTGGGACAATTAAGATGAACGAAGTAGGCGACGATGCCATCAGGCTTCACTTATTCTCATTCTCTCTGCGAGATAAAGCGAAGCTATGGTATCAGTCATTGGATGCGGACACAGCTACAACTTGGGATGAATTGCGCAAGAAATTCCTCGCCAAATACTGTCCTCCAAGAAAGACTCTAAGAATGAAGAACGAGATCACTCAGTTTCGGCAGTTTGATCAAGAAGCCCTGTATGAAGCTTGGGAGAGGTTCAGAGACCTTATCAGAAAGTGCCCACGACATGGATTCGGAGCAGACCAACAGGTTTGCTATTTTTACAATGGTCTGATGGAGTACTCCCGAGACCGAATTGATGCAGCTGTAGGAGGAGCTCTGTTGGAGTTATCTGCGGATGAGGCTATGGAATTGTTGGAGAGGATGGCTACAAACAGTGCTCAGTGGCCATCTCAGAGGAATTCAATCCGAAGAGTGGCCGAGGTCTCAGCTTCAGATGATTTGAAAGAGTTGACAGCTCAGATGTCTACTATGGCTAAGGCAATCACCCTGTTGATGAAGAACAATCCATTGTTACCCAATACTGCTCCAGATCAAGTTGCTGCAGTCAACGACAGTCCCGAAGATGTCAATTACATGCAAGGTCACAACTACAACAATAATTTCAGACAGAATCAAGGTGGTAATCAGTATGGACAACGGGATAGGCTAAGTTATGCCAATCCTAACAATTTTCAGCAGCCACCTCCCTGTTTTTCTACAACAAATGGAGTCGTAAATGAAGGAAAGAAGCCGGATTTAGAAGATATTCTGGGGTCCTTTATGACTACCACCAAGCAAATGATGGATGTTGAAGCTGCAAAGGTGGATAATCTAACAATAGCCTTCAACAAGTTCACTGCAAACACGGGGGCTCAATTGAAGTCAATGGAGATTCAAATTGGTCAGCTAGCCAAGATCGTTGGAAGCCAGCAATAAAAGGGCCAATATCCGAGCAACACAGAAATTAATCCGAAGGAGCAATGCAACGCAATCCACATGTGCAGTGGTATAAATGAAAAGATTGAAGAAGAATCTGCAATTGCTGTTGAGGAGGCTCCTGAACCTAAATATGTGCCTCCGCCTGCTTATGTCCCTCCATTGCCGTTTCCCCAAAGACTGAAGAAGCTAGAGAAGGATAATCAATTTGTTAAGTTTCTTGAAATTTTTAAAAAACTGTCCATCAACATACCGTTCGTTGAAGCACTTGAGAAGATATCGAAGTATGCTCAATTCATGAAGAGGATTTTGGCTAAGAAGAAAAAGAAGATCGGAGAAGAAGAACGGGTGCATTTGACAGAAGAGTGCAGTGCAGTGATACATAAATTAGTGCCGATGAAGTTGAAAGATCCGGGAAGTTTTTCTATCCCGTGTGTTATTGGAAGCTCTAAATTTGATCAAGTCTTGTGCGATTTGGGATCTAGCATCAATCTGATGCCATTGTCGGTTTATCAACAGTTGGGGCTGGGCCCGTTGAAGCCAACATCCATAATTCTGCAGTTCGCTGACCGGTCTTTGAGATGCCCAAGTGGAATAGTTGAAGATGTGCTGGTGAAGGTTGGAAAATTTATTTTTCCAGCCGATTTTATTGTGCTAGACATAGAGGTCGATCGCCGAGTTCCTCTGATTTTTGGGAGACCGTTCCTTGCCACAACGGGCGCGATTGTTGATGTAAAGAAAGAGACTCTACTGTTGCAAGTGGAAGATGAAAGTGAAATTTTCACTGTTTATCGACCACTTGAAAGCTCGACTTATGCAGAGGTAAAAATGGTGGAAGTGGTGAAAGCTCCTGCAGAATTTGATGGACCTTCTGTGTCTGTTAAGCCGAAGAGGCTGCTACAAGCTCGAGAAGATGAGAAAATTAACTCCAAAAAAAAGAATGGAGAGCATTGGGGACGAGCTGTCTCGATTTCCCCGACGGAGTTGATGAGATGAGGATTGGTGTGGCGTCGCGCTTCACCAAATCCTCCTTAGCCATTTTCAAGAAGATGTCGAGCTCGAGACAATAAATCAAGCGCTGATTGGGAGACAACCCAATATTTTGGTATTTTTTTTTGCTTTGTTTTCTTTATTTATTTTATACTTTGTTTTTACTTTCTATTTCTTTTTTCGTGCAGGTAAAAAAAAAAATAGGGCCTTCAGTTACTCATCCTCCACCTCGGTGAGTTTGTTCTTCAAGATACTTTACTTTTTTTCCCTCCAAACTTATTCTCCTAGCGTGTGAATAAGTTTGGGGGAGGGGGCTGGTGTGGTAGTATCCTGAATTTATTTATTTATTTATTTTATTTAGGTTGTTATTTTTGTTCTTGTTGTTTTGTTTTTAGGAGTAGTTTTATGTTGTTTTTTATTTCTCTGGTTTTGTCTGTCTATTTGAAAATGGCTTGTATTGAGATATTGGAGAATATTTGCGAATATGAGAGTATGATGTGAAAACTTGAATAGCTAATGATGAGATTGTTTTTATTTAAAAATTTGCTAATTGAGTATGTTATGATAGATTGCTTTGTGTTTCGATAGATTCCTAGAATTTATGCCTTTAGAATGTGATTGAGCATGAGAGGTTTTGAGCCTAAGACTTTTAGTCTTATTCGTTTCTGATGTGATTCTCAATCTTGTGTGTGATCTCTAGAACTTGCCTTCATATCTCTCTTGAGACTACGTGTTGTGTGCTGATAGTTGAAAATGATTTAAGGCCATTCTTGTTAGCCAATTTTATCCATACACGTTGTTCTAATAAAATAATTATCCTTAGTCAGCCACGTTGAGCCTTAAAGCCTTTTTCTTGAGTTATCTGTTCATTGAAAATTTGTGGAGAAAGAATAGTTGAAAATTTGTGGAGTAATGGGTAGTTGGGATTGATGTTGAGGTTATTTGGCCCGAAAAATTAGTATGGATTTAGATGCTCACATTGATTACTTCAAAGAAGTGAAGAAAAAAAAGAAAAAAAATGAGCATGGAAAAAAAATTATACCAAGAAAATTAAATGAGCCTGAAAGAGTCTAATGGGGCTAGAAATTGATTGGACATTGTAGAAGGTTGAAAAGGTTGGAAGAGGATCCAAAAGGATTCTACTGTGGAGTTGGAGTGCTATTTATTTGGAGGGTGTCGGAGTTATTTTAACTTAGTCACTTAGCCAAATTTTCCCCATCTTAACCGAAGCCTACATTACAACCAATGAAAAGTCCTTGTTGATTCTTACTTTGAAGCACACGTTGTTGTAGTGGAGATATGAGATTGATTGCAAGCTTATGGTGGATTATATGAATTGAATTGATTTTGAGTGTAAACACATCCTTTTAAACACTTGTGTGGTGAGAGAAATTACACACCCAGAGAGGTTCATTATTTTAAAGGCATGATTTCTTTGAATTTATCTTTGTGCATTCTGGTTTTGATTTATATACTTGATTGGGCAAAAAAAAATTCAGTTTATTCTTAGAAGCATTGCACGTTTGACGATCCATACTTCAGTTCTTTCATGTTTCTCAGATGTTCGAGAACGAACATGTCTCTAAGTTTGGGGGAGTTGATAAACCCTTGTTTTTCAATGGTTTACATACATTTTGAAGTCTATTTGGATGGTAGTTGATGAGCATTTCATGTATGAATTAACAAGTTTCGCATAGTTCTCTATATTTTGTGCAGTGTCACGTATTTGCTCATTTTGAAGGGATTTAGTGCCAAATATTTTATGAGATGAATTTGAGCTTTAAAAGTGCCTACAAAGATAGAGGATCGAGTGAGGAGCGCGCTGCAACTTGAATCGAGTCAATCGGATGAGAAACGAGTGAGAACGGAGCAAAACGGTGAAGAGTGTCGGGCGGCAGAAGTTGACGCACGGACCGTGCGCCAAGAATCCTTCACGCACGGCCCGTGCGGGTCTAGGAAATTTTGGAACAGTGAGTTATACGCGGCCCGTGCGCGAGAAAGCCCTTGTTGCATGGCCCGTGCACTGTGAGGCGGTTGTGGCGGATTTTCAACTCTTTCCTTGTTCGACTCCAACACCCATCCAAACTCGGCCCAACTATTTAAGGCTTCTTGGAGCATGAAAATTAGAGAAATTTTACCCTATAAAGAGAGCAGAGACATCGTGGAGAAGACAGAGAAGACACCGTCGAGAGTTTGAAGAAGCGCATCATAAGACTAAGTTTTATTTTATGCTTTATTCATTCCGGATTATCATGACAGCTATTTATTTGTATTTAGTTTCTTTGGATTTTGAATACAACATGAGTAGCTAAATTATTAGCGATCCTAGGGTTGTGGATGTTTGATGGATTTATGATTTGACGTAATTTATTGTTCCTTTCTACTTCTTGTTTATGCATCCTCGATTATTGTTGCCTTTTGTGGATGAATTGATCAACATTTACAATTGTGGAGTTAATTTATTATTCACTTGAGAGAGGTTAGTAGATTAACGAATTAGGATTGCATAACACGAATCTGCTAGATCGAGAGATTGGTAGGTATCGTGAGGAGAATAAATCTGAGGTGCTAATTGGAGTCAAATAATAATTCGAGATCGAGAGATAAGAATTAGAATCTAATCTACTTTCATAACTTACTCGAGAGAGAGGCTGTGATTAATTTAGTGATTCTTCTACAAGATTTAGAATTAAATTGATTTAATAGATTATCTGAGATTCAGTGAATTCATTTAACATAAACACCCTAGGATCCGTCTTTTCATCTGTTGATGTGCCTGCGGATGTCTCAAACAGTTTCGCTTCTGAATCTGAATCTTTTGATTCAAGTAAGTTTTTATCTGCTTTCCATTAAGGTCTTTACAAGCTGGTGGTTGGTCGTTCTCTTATTTCTGAACGATGGTTGGTTCAGTCCGACGTTGAGAAAATTGGTGTGGTGGAATTATTGCATGATTTACGTTTGGATAAATCTATCTATGCCGCTCCTTTGCTTATTGTTGTTGCTACTGGTCGTCGTGTTACTCGAAGTCAGTCCGAGCAGATGTTGGGCTTGGTCTCTAGATCTCACCGACCGTTGATGAAGAAGGCTCGAGCTCCTTCTCCCTCTGATGATGTTACTGAAAATGAACCAGTTGGATATCCTGGCTTTATCTTCAGCATCATTATGGTCCAGCATGATGTGGTCTCTGCCAATGATATGTATGCGTCTGTTGCACAGCCTCTGACCATCAGCCACAAGCTATTCTCGTCCCAGTATGCTCCGGATGTTCCTGCCCGAGATGCTGATGAAAGCTCTAGACCTATGCCATCATCTGTCCCAATCAAATCTGTTGCATCTTTTCCTGTCACCTCTGTTTTCTTTGACAGACATATCAAGTCACTGGAGCGTGAAGTGATGTTCCTGAGCAAGTCCATTCGGACATTCAAAACCAGGAAGCAGGAGTTGGAGGCTTTACTGATTGATCTCCGGGCCAGAGCCCTTGGGCTTGCCTCGCCGCTTGATGTGCTGAGTGCTTCCTCTGCCCCAGCTGCTGGTGCGCCTGCTACTGCTGATGTCGATGCTGATGATGAGTTTGATGCCTCCCCGGTTTGAAGATTGATGTTTGCCGTTTCTGACAATAATTAAGGGGGAGAAGGATGTTGGTGAAGGATGGCCTTTGGGCCTTTGCTGCTGCTTTGAGCGTGTGCTCGTTTTTTTTTAATATTTTCTAAACAACTATTTATTGAGGATCTTGTTTACCCCATTTTATTTTTTTGGGCTGTACTATTTTTTGTTCAACTGACAATGCAGTTCTACATTGCGAAACTATGCTCTGATCGTGATGAAGACACTCCCAGGACAGATTGAGGGTGAGTGTGTTTTGAACTGTCTCTGATAGTTTTTAAATATATCACTCCTTTTGATATAATTTTGATCTCCGAAGTTCATTCAAGTGTTGTGCAGATCGTGATGATAATTGTCGACCTCAAACGCTAAAGGGGGAAATTGTCAGTGCCACCATCATGCACTAATTATTTGTGTTGTTGTATTGGCGAGATATGTTCGACAATGTGTGCCTGGGTATGTCCCACAAAGATTTATTTTCCGCTATGCAAGAAAAAAAGAACAATTAGCGAACTGTTCCAGATTATGTCCCAGACAGAACCAGGGACACTCTAGTTATGGCAGTTTCCATATTGGAAAGATCTTGCGCCGAACCAGTTTGGAAGGTCAAGATATATTCGTTTTACTGCCTTGTGGTGTAGATACTGTGCTGAATTAACCCCACTACACTTGGAGAGTATCTACACACGTTTAGAAGACCACAAACCACAGTCCACTTAACATGTTGGCGGTAGAAGAAGATCGACGCCAAGGTTGAAGTGACGTCTATATGAAAACCAAATTGAGGAGCAATCGGTACCACTCATATATTGTTTAGATTCTCTGAGAGTATTGTTTGAGAGTCATTTCATTTGTGGTCATTGTAACTAGTAGTTGTTCCTTAAACAATTCAACGTGATAGACTAGTTTTGAGTGTTGTCGAGTGAAACACGTGAGAGAATTTTTATTTCTGTTTTGTACGCAATCTCGGGAGAGATTGTAAGTTGAAGTCATGGGTAGCTAGAGGGAGTCTAGTGTCACAGTTGTGAGAGGATCTCATAGCTTTCGTTTAGCGAATGAGCTCTTGAAGAAGAACGAGCGACATAAGGAGGGAGTCATGTATGTGTAAGTTCCTCAATACACTTCATGAAGCAGTAGCAAACGGATCTTCAAGTTTTGGGCGAAGTCCCTCTAGAGTAGGTTGATTAACCGAACTGGGTTACCAATCTCGTGCGTATTTTTACCGCTTTATTTTATATGTTCTTGCTTCTGTCCCCAACATATCGAAGAACACTTGCACGCAGTAAACTATAGTCACATTAAAAGCACGGATTACAGTCTTGCACGCAGTAAACTATAGTTACATTAAAAACACGGATTACAGTTTTTCAGAATGTTTAAAACAAAAGTAAAAAATAATAGACAATGAGATGAGAATGTTTAAAACAAAAATAAAGATAAAAAAATATAGTTAAAAATGAGATGGAAATGAAGATGAAGAAATCACCTAAATGTAGAAAACGAAAAACTAAATGATAAGATGTGAATGTTTAAAACAATAATAAAAATAGTTGAGAAGAGATGTAAATGAAGATGAAAAAGTCGCCTAAGTGTATAAACAAAAGTAAGAAAATAATAGAAAATCATAAGATGAATGTATACAATAGAAAATGAGATGGGAATGTTTAAAACAAAAATAAAAAAGTTGAAAATGAGACGGGATCACATGCAGCAACATATATACAGCAAAACATGAGATTTAGGAATGCTTCACAACCAGGCCAACACAAACAAGTCTTTGATCTTTTTTTCTTTTCGAAATATTATTTTGAATTAATCAAGTTTTTAATTGACTTTTTGTATGACAATTCTACTTTACTGATTTTGCATTAATATATACACACACATATATATATATATATATGGATATATATATTCCTCATGTTCTCTTTATTTTCATGTACGCGCGTATATATTAAGTAAGATGATATACATACAACCACCTAAGGTGGTAAATTCTATCTTGGGTGTAGACCCATTGGACACCCTCTTTAAATAAATGATTAATTCAAACGAAACAATGTTGTTGATTAAATTAAACAAAACAATGTTATAAACTAAAATAATTAAAATATGTTCTCTAATAAATAATTGCTAATTTACATAATATAAATTGAACTTAATGGAATTTAGCCGCAGCTGATTTGGAATTTGGTAATGAATTCATGAAGTTCAATTTATATTATGTAAAATTAGCAATTACATTTAGATGCAATATGTTTAATTTGTTTAGTTAGATCTACCGCTAAATTCCATTAAGGTCAATTTATATTATGTAAAATTAATAATTATTTAGAGACACGGGTTCGAATTTCCTCAATACCACCAGATGAGGCGTGTGAATAAAAAAACAATTAGTTAGAGGCAAAAAATTAATTTAATTCATTTAGTTTATAACATTATTTCATTTAATGTAATCTTCAATTAATTTAATCGGTTATTTAGGGAAGGTGTCCATTTAATCTAAACTCGAGATTGAATTTACCCTAAGGTGCCACCGACAGCTCCAAAAGAGTCACGTATATGTAGTAGTGTGCGCCCTGAGAGAGAGAGAGAGAGATGCATGAGCATGATTCATCTGAGACAGGAGGTGGCCTACGAGTGGGATATAAAGTATAAACCATTTATACCTAGATCTCGTGAATGAGTAGATCTGGATCTCTCTCTCACACACACATTGGCATTCCTATTTCCTAGCAAGTGCTATGCCATTAACACCGACCTTAACTTATTACTCCCTCCCTCCTTCTCTCTCTCTCTCTCTCTCTCTCTCTCTCTCATATATATATATATATATATAAACCATGTCCATGTCCATGCATGTTACCATGACCTGAAATATCTTTATCACAATAATTAATTTAGACAGCGATCGACTTTGATATTTGTTTTTTCAGATGTATAATATTTGAATTATATTTATGTGTAAATAGTATCTCATCAGCTCACTGCTCACATATATATGCTCAGTTTCTGACTTTTAATGCGACCGATCACATGATATTAAACAGCTTGTAGATAAATGATTTCGATTAATGATTGATTTGTGGTATGCATATTGACACATATTTCGTGGTATGCATTGAATAAATTCACTCTCATACAGTAGCCTGCAAATATTGTAACACGACAGAATTAAGTAAATCAAATTATTAGGTGATTGTGCAATGAGCTCACGATGTTAATTGGGTGAGATAATTTAAACTTGTCATGATATTTTATTACGAATTCATGCACCGAGACTCTATATATATGTATTACCAGGTATCTCTAAGGATTAATATATATGTTTGTGATATAATTAACTTAAGGAGAGTAGATCACTTTGCAATATTGGAGTGCATGCATGGTTTGAAATTTTCCGGTACACCTTTTTTTATTTCACTAGTTGTTGCACCATTAAATTTATGATTTTCAGGGTTTAAATTTTCTGTTACATTTTTTGCGTTTCACTCGGTGTTGCACCATTAAATTTATGATTTTATAATTATTATGAAAAATATAAAAATTCAATATAATATAATTAACCCTAATCAACCTTTGTCAATAAAAGGTTAAATTGAAAATTATAATTCTAAATATGAAATACTCAACCATTATAATGAATTATTAATTAAAAATTCGACAATTAAACACTAAAATTAAGTATATGCCCTCATTAACTAGAATGGGCCCTAATGAATGATCGTCAAAATCAACTAAAGTAATATAAATTGAAATTTAAGAAAAACAATGGAAGAGAAATTCAAATTTTGATTGTGATAGATAAAAAAAATGTAATTGAAAATCTCATGTGGTATTAGAGCATACAGAATCGCCTACTGCATATTTGTTGTTGCAAGTTGGAATAAGGAACATAAAGTGCAATGCCGCATTTCCTTTCATCTGTATATTCCCTATTGCACACTCTTTTTTTTTCAATTTTTTTCTTTGATTTCAATTTATTATTCTTTAGTTTAATTTTGCATTTGTTATTTAAGGTTCATCCTACCCAAGAATTATGATTTAATATAATTTTTTAGTATTTAATTTTTCAAATAATCAATTTATAACTAAAAATTGAAAATTAAATACTAAAAAATTATAATGCATTCTAATTGAGTATGATGAATCATAAATAATAACTGTAAAAAAATAAACTAGAACATAAGAAATTGAAATCAAAGAAAAAAAATAAAAAATAAAAACTACAAAAATCGAGTGTGCAATAAAGAATGTAACAACAAAAGTGCCATAGAGGATTTCAGCTTATTAGAGAGCCCAAAATGTTTGTATTGAGACATCTACATTTAATATCAAGTTAATTATAAAAAATGTTTAATTTATTAATTCTAAGTGCCTTTCGGTATTTAAAATTTTATAAAAACTACACCTATTTACATACTAGATGGTAAAGTGGCAAATTTCGGTATGCTTCTATGTTTAAAGCAAGAAGCGTTAGGCATAACAATATGATATATGTTTCTAAAAAAAATATAATATATGTTATTTTTCTCTCTTACTTTTCTTTTTTATATTGGCATTGTTCGTTCTTTTTTCTTCTTTAATACTTTTCTTTAGATAAAATTGTTACCTTTTTATCATTTCAAATTAACTTTAGTCATGTGATGTGTATTCGCCTGTAGGCTTGAATCATGTTGCCTTTTAAGCTAGCACGTCTCATTTTGTTGAAATCTCTTAATTTTGGATCTATATAATTTTCGCACTTTTTCTAATCAAATTAGAAATTTAATTTTGATGATACTCTTTTTTCTCGTGGCGTTATCGGCCATTAGCCGTTAGCGCAGTCAATTTGATATATGAATATAACTAATTATTGCCAAAATATAAGAACACTTACAACCATTCAATTCACAATTGAAGCTTGCTTGGCGCTGACGAATAAAATCTAGGGTGATTCTGTAGCCCCTAATTTAATTCAAATATATAAAAATATTGTGTTGGATTGTTGTAGTGACGTTGGTTAAATATTTTGTAGTTGAGGGGAAAAAGTGCTTATCTATTTTGAAATTTAATAAAAATATTGGTGTGTACATGCATAATTTATTATGTGCTATGAATATAAGTATTATTAAGGCTTGTTTAGTACGTATTGAAGATTTAAAGGGGTTTGTGGCATCTTACAAGGAGGCTCGTCTGGCTCTTAGAGCTGCTAATCCTCTGGGTGTTCAGGTTGGAGAGAGGAAATGGTTTCCGCCAATGCATGGGTTCTTCCGTCTTGATGTTGATGCTTCGGTGAATGATCAAGCTCGCACATATGGCGTTGGTGCGGTTGTACGTGACAGTAACGAAAAAATTCGTGCAACTTTGGCAAAAAGTATAATATGCTCGGACTCGGTGCTTGATGCCGAGATTAATGCAGTGCTATATGGCGTGGGGCTATGCTTGCAGGAAGGCCTGGTACCGTTATGATTTATTTAGACTCGCTTCTTGCTATACGGATGTTAGCAGATAGGGTGGGTAAGGATTAGTATATGGATATTGAACTGTCGGTTCTAGCAGAGGTTGTTAGTAATGGTTATATTAAAGATTTTTGCCATATGTATAGAGAGGCAATTATAGTAGTTCATACACTTGCTCGATATGGGGCAGGTTGTGATGGAATGGTTATCTGGAACTCAGAATTTTCTCACTAGTTGAGGGCGATGGTGGAATAAAATTTCGGTTATTTTTTGCTCAAAAAAGAAGTATCATTAAGGCAATGTTTTTAAACCCGTGCCTGACATCTAACCAATCAATTTACCAGATTACTAGTTTGGCCGGTTCAACTGTTTTAAAAAAGATAGATGACCCATTATATGATGTTTATATATACTAAATATATACACACATTAAAGTATAATAAAAATTAGGTAAAGTAGCATCATGAATTCATGATAAATATATTAAATTAAGTTAAAAAAATTACACATAATTTATATAATTAGAAAATAAATAAATTATTTATCGATAGTTGTTTCATAAGTCATGCTATTCAAACTATAAAATTATTTATAAAAATAAACATCCATCATAGAATACTAGATCACGAGAAGATATATAACTTAAGTGTCAAGCAATTAAATATTGATTTTAATGATACTTCTATATATTATTAATCCTAAAGTCTATAGAAACCAAACAAAGAGAAATGGGTTGGCCTTCGAATAAATAGAGTTGGGCCTAGACTTTATGTTAAACTTAGGTTATTTAAATAATTCACCATATTTTAAAAAAATCAAATTATTTCATTTATTCTTACACTTATTGCTCCAAAAATATTATTTTTAATTTAAATTACTATATTTTTTTTATAGATGAGGCTTGCAAGGATTTGGCCGCCATACTTTTCTTGCAGAGCAGAACCTTTGCCATTTTACTAATGGGTAAAAAAATATGGAGTGTTAGTGAAACTACAATAAATTAATTCTACCCTACTGATCACTAATATACTGTTTAAAAAGTAATAAAATTATATTTGAAAATTTCCCGTGAAACAACATTCTTTTACGAACAGACCTATAGATAAAATAAAGGAGTAAATTTACAACCAAGAAGAAAAGTCAACCCTCCCTTTAAGCATGCGAGTTTCCACTTGAATCGAAACTTAATATTTTATTGGAGTGTGGTTTGTGAACTTTTGTATTTTGGAGTACTGCTGTGTTGATTGATCCACGTGATAGTATTCTTTGTAGCCGAACATTCATACATACACTGAGGACGTGATTGGTACGGTGGAATAAAATAAAATAAAATGATCATTTTTATGTTCATTTCCATTCAGGTGATTGGTACGGTTTAAAATTAGGAATCACTATTCCTGATGAAATCCATATATTCTCAAAGGAAAGTGAATAGTCATTCCACCCACCCCAATGAGTTTAATAGCTATTCCTAATGACCAAAAAATTAATATATGATATATTTATACATAATCATGTCTTATAATATTATTTTATCATATTTAGGAAAAAATTAAAAATCAAATTAAATAATTTATTATTATTATTATTATTATTTTTATATTATTTATTTATTTTCAAAATATAATTTAAAAATATATGTTAAAATCAAGTTTTGATAGCTTTTATAATTTTGTTGAAGAAAAATGAAAGTGATGCCGAAATAAATATAACATAAGAATATGTTATAATACAATATAAAATATTTATGCATTTTATATAATTTAATATTCAAATGAAAAATTGAAATGTTAAAGTATTTTTCTATGAAGTAAAAATATTTTTATTAATCATACAAATTATTATATCTTGGTTAATTAAATATTTTAGAATAAAAATAAATAAATTATAATTTACTAAAAAATTAGAAAAAGTCATATACTGTAGAACCAAAAATTCTGCAATTAATTTCGTTTGGATTCAGGCTCCGACGATCTACAAATCAAAGACAAAAATCGTGAGGCCGAAGGACCGTCAAAGGGTTGACGATCGAACGGACTCCGACGCTCAAGTCAGAATCGTGACTAGGAAAAATAGATGAATAAATCGGCAAGTAAGGTAGAGGAATAAAGCCATCAAGTTGAATGATTGCGTAATATTTTTATAATAGATGATTCTCTCCTTTTCATTATAAAAGGGACGTGTATATATATATATATAGAGAGAGAGAGAGAGAGACATGTTTAACCAATCTCCCTTTTTCAAGGGATCCTTTCTATCCCTTTTAGGATTTTGACGGGGTCCCACTTATCTTTAACGAACATGTTTGACTTGGTCTTCTTTAAGATTCTTGTTCAAACTTGGTCGAGGCCTCTAGACCTCGAGGTTTCTGGACCTCGAGACGTCGAGCTCGATTAAGGCTTCGACCTCTTGATTTCGTCTCTTAACCTTTTAACCTCTTTATGGGCCTTAGCCTTGGGCCTTAAGCGAAAAAAGGCCTCTACATATACTAAAAAAGAAAAATGGGGTTTAAAAATATAAAAAATAAATTAAGTCATGTGTTGATATTTATTAGCTACTACATACACTTTATTCAATTCTAAGAAAATTTGAAATTACATAAGATATTCATTATATAAGATAAAAAAAACTGATATTTTATTCCGTTCTTCATTCCGTAGACAAGGCATCTTCAGGGGAGGCCACCTAAGCATGGGCCTAGGGCCTTCCCCACAATTAGGGCCTCATTTTTTTTTAAAAAAATTATTAATTATATATTTAAATAAATATACCTAAATTAAAAATAAAATAAACCAAACCTTTATACACAAGAAAGAAAAAAACGGCAGAGATATCAGAAGAAAAAAAAAGGCCACTAAGATTAGCAGAAGAGGAAAAATTGTGTACTCCACATAACTATTCTATCGGCACTCTTAAGGTATGGTTTTTTTTTTCTATTCTTCTATTCTAGTAAATTTTGTGGGTATTGATGTATTGTATATTGATGTATTTACATTTTTTTAGATTCACGTGGTGAATTATGACGGGCAAAAGAAAATTTGAATCGGGAAGTTCAAAAAGAAAGAAAAAAGAAAGACAAGAGGCCATTACGAAATCCCTAGCCGGATCCATGGATAGGTACGTAAAATATATTATGATTCCTATTATCGAAGTACCTATTGCACCTGTAGTTGAAGAACCTATCGAATCTATAATTGAAGTTGAAAGAGATGATTTGAGGGATAATATTCATTTAACTGATAGTCAAGAAGTGAACGAAATGGATGAGGAAATTGTGAATGATGCCGAAAAAATTAATGAAAATTTAGATATTTGTGGTGAAGAATTGGAGGATTTGTTTAATCCGGGAAATTGGGAGGATAATTTGTCCCAAAGAAAGATTAACTTGTTGTTAGATAAAGGTCCGATAAGAGTTATGGAAGATGTGTATCCTGTTAATGACAATGGTAGGAGCTTTAATGTTAAACACTTCAATCGCAATCTGCCAAATGGAAAAAAGCTTGTTCAGTATTGGCTTGTATACTCTCGAAAAAAGAATAAAGTGTTTTACTTCTGTTGTGTATTGTTCACTAGAGTTTAAGATTTTTTATTTAACACCAACTATAAGCATATAGTAAAATATTTATTTTAAATATATATATATATTTACTAGGGCCTCATAAATCCTGGAGACGGCCCTGTCCGTAGACATGTCAATCGTAAGAATCGTCATTCCATTCCTATCATTCTACTCATATCTAATTCAATTCTATCATACCAATCACCTCCTAAATATATATAAACTTATTTCACATGGATCGGGTTAACTAGCGGATCAATTTATCTTGACCTGGCCAGCTTGGAAAAAAAATCGTTATAAACAATATCGACCGTAACTTTAAAAAGTATCACTAATATAAATTTCTTTAGTCCAAATTATGGATTCAGGTTACTTTTTCTTTTATTTGTGTATAATTCATTGGTGTCCAAATTATGGTTTATTTCATCTTATTTTTTTTTACTCACACACCCGATCTGTGATATTGAGGAGATTCAAACCCGTGAGCTTTGATATCCAAGCAACCTCACTCCACCACTAGATCATCCCCAGCGGGACAATTAGAGTTTTAGATTATGATTATTTTTTTAGGATAGTCCTTTTTAGAATTTTTTAGTGTTTTTACATTTTTTTAGGATTTGGAGGGGGGTTATTAATACCAATTACGACTTATATTTAATTTTAAAAAATAACGTTGAGTGCAAACCACCAGCCCACATGTTAATGTTGGACGAATAAATTGCGCGAGCCGCCTGATCAAAAATATTAAATTAATTTAATTTAATTTTAGGGTTCACTAATTTTATTTTAGAGTATATATTTATTTCGAAAAAAATAATTACCGAACACAGTGTACGGACCTACGCGTTAGAGTTGGGCGAATGTATTGCGTGAGTTACCAAATCAAAAAAAAAAATCATATTAATTTATGTTAGAAATAAATATTAAGACTAATTCACCCTAAGATTGCTTGTAAGATTTCAAGCACATATTTTGATTTGAAAAGTAATTTTCAATGTTTGTTATTAACAAATCTCTCCGTTCTTCAACATCATACTGAATAAATCAATCAATGAACATTCTGATCACTTGAATGATTTAGTACGAATTTAGTAAATATTTGTATCTTTGTAATTCTTCATGTTAGTTTTCTCATGTTTTCAACTCTTATGAGAGAGAGAGAGAGAGAGAGAGAGAGAGAGAGAGAGAGAGAGAGAGAGAGAGTTGATTCAACTTACTAACACTGTACATGAGGCTTTATTATAGGTACTCGATCTTCAAAAATTTGATTAGTAGTAGGTATTTAACAATCTTTAAAGTCTTTTTGAGTTTCTTAACATGTGCTCGAAATGAAAGCCTAAATAATTACTTGCTCCTAAAATCACATTTACCATTTTTTTAAGGGGAGGTCTCCTGTGCAGGAGCCTCTCCTGTGAGACCTGTGAGACGAGATCCACGTGCAGGTGGCGTTGACCCACGCGCCCGCGTTTTCCTTTTTTTTATTTTTCTTTTTTCTTTTTTCTGTTTTTACGATTCTTTTGCTGTTTTTACGTTTTTTGTTTTTGTTTTTCTTTTTCTTTTTTCTGTTTTTCTTTTTCTTTTTTCTTAAAAAAAACACATATAAATCCTTAAAAAATCCCCCCAAATAAATTATAAAAAACACAAAATAAATCCTAAAAACACCCCCAAAAAAATCATAAAAAATAGAAAATAAACCCCTAAAAAACTCTAAAAAAATAAAATAAACCCATAAAAACACCCCCCAAAAAATCCTAAAAAATACAAAATAAACCTCTAAAAACACCCCCAAAAAACAGAAAAAAAAACAAAAAAAAACCCTAAAAAGCACAAAAAAACACGAATTGGTACTATGGGTGGCAATTTTTTTTTTTTTGCACGGGTCAGATGCGGGTCGGCCCGGATCGGAGCGGGTCCGTCTCATGGGCCGACCCATGTATCTGATGCACAGGGGAGACTTTGTGTTTTTTTAATGCATTTTAGAACTTCTAGTGCCATAGGACTTTTATTAATCTATATATATTAATTCATAACTAATGATAGACTTCTCCCATATTTTTTTACCAAAATTTGAGACGGCATCCGTAAAAAGTAAAAAGTAAAAACCCATTCCCGCAGCTGAAAATGAAACAAATAAAAAGCCAAGGGCATTACTGGGATATCATTTGACATCCGAATTTCTCAACTACTACCCTTTTACCAAATCTCAGATCCACCAAACCCTCTAAATCTCAACCGTCCGTTATTTACTCTAAAACCTATTTATATCCCTTCCTCACTCGTACACTCTTGCATACAAATTTCAGCGCCCTCTTCTTCTTTTTCACTCACCAAGAAGAGACAGCGTCAAGAAATTCACCTCAATCTCCCACCCCCACCCCCATTTCTCCAATGGCGCTTCTCGTAGAGAAGACCTCCGCCGGCCGCGAATATAAGGTCAAGGACATGTCCCAGGCCGACTTCGGCCGTCTCGAAATCGAGCTTGCCGAAGTTGAAATGCCTGGCCTCATGTCCTCCCGCGTCGAATTCGGGCCCTCGCAGCCCTTCAAGGGGGCCCGGATCACCGGAAGCCTCCACATGACGATCCAGACCGCCGTCCTCATCGAAACCCTCACAGCCCTCGGCGCCGAGGTCAGATGGTGCTCCTGCAACATCTTCTCCACCCAGGACCACGCCGCCGCTGCCATCGCCCGCGACAGCGCCGCCGTGTTCGCCTGGAAGGGTGAGACCCTCCAGGAGTACTGGTGGTGCACTGAGCGCGCCCTCGACTGGGGCCCCGGCGGCGGCCCCGATCTGATCGTCGATGACGGCGGCGACACCACTCTGTTGATCCACGAGGGGGTGAAGGCTGAGGAGGAGTTCGCTAAGTCCGGGAAGCTCCCCGATCCGACCTCGACCGACAACGCCGAGTTCCAGATCGTGCTCACCATTATTAAAGATGGATTGAAGGATGACCCGAAGAAGTATACGAAGATGAAGGAAAGATTGGTTGGGGTTTCGGAGGAGACCACCACCGGCGTTAAGAGGTTGTATCAGATGCAGGCTAATGGCACTCTGCTTTTCCCTGCCATTAATGTTAATGATTCTGTCACCAAGAGCAAGGTATGATTTTCATTTTATGGAGTTTTTTCTTTTGATAGATCTGATTTTGTAATGCTGATATTTGCATGATTAGTTTATCTTTTTAGCTGTGTTTATGAATGCTTGGTGAAGTACATTGATTAGACCCACTCTCTATTGTGTAAATATGTGGTAGATCTACTACTTGGTGAAGTGTAGCTCGCCTGATTTAGATCGATCTCATGCATTGTGGGACTCTGTTATGTTTCTGCATGCATATCGGATGAAATGCACTTATTGATTTTGATTACTGCAATCTGTTTCTAAATGCTGATATCAGTAGGCTTCATTTTATGTCATATTTCACTTGGGTCTGTTTAATTATCGATTATTGCCTTGTTTTGAGTTGTGAAATTGGTTTAATGTGCTATTCTGGTTTAAGATCAGGCCATTTCCATTGTTGTTATGGATCTGTGTTGTCGATTTCACCTTTATTTATGCACTAGTGTTAGTGTTTAGTAGGATTTCATTTCGACAACGAGATTCATAACATATTGATTATCCTTTTATGTCTTTAGTTTTAGATCAACACTTATCTTAGATAATAATACTAATAACATTCTTGTTGTGTTGATTCATAACATATTGATTATCCTTTTATGTCTTTAGTTTTAGATCAACACTTATCTTAGATAATAATACTAATAACATTCTTGTTGTGTTTTTACCAGTTTGATAACTTGTATGGATGCCGCCACTCACTCCCCGATGGTCTGATGAGGGCCACTGATGTGATGATTGCTGGAAAGGTAGGTGTTGTTTGTGGTTATGGAGATGTTGGCAAGGGTTGTGCTATTTCCTTGAAACAAGCTGGTGCCCGTGTGATCGTGACTGAGATCGATCCCATCTGCGCCCTTCAAGCTCTCATGGAAGGTTTCCAAGTTCTTACCCTTGAAGATATCGTCTCTGATGCTGATATCTTCGTCACCACCACCGGCAACAAGGACATCATCATGGTCGACCACATGAGGAAGATGAAGAACAATGCCATCGTCTGCAACATTGGCCACTTCGATAATGAAATCGACATGCACGGACTCGAGACTTTCCCCGGAGTGAAAAAAATCACCATCAAGCCTCAAACCGACAGATGGGTGTTCCCGGATACCAAGACTGGTATCATTATCTTGGCCGAGGGTCGCCTGATGAACTTGGGTTGTGCTACGGGCCACCCCAGCTTCGTCATGTCGTGCTCCTTCACCAACCAAGTCATTGCCCAGCTCGAGCTGTGGAATGAGAAGGGCACTGGGAAATACGAGAAGAAGGTGTACGTCTTGCCTAAGCACCTCGACGAGAAGGTTGCAGCCCTCCACCTCGGAAAGCTTGGTGCAAAGCTCACCAAGCTTTCCAAGGACCAGGCCGACTACATCAGCGTCCCTGTCGAGGGTCCGTACAAGCCTGCACACTACAGGTACTAAGCGGAGATGAACATTGAATTGGGGAAAACAGCATACACTTTGATCAGCATCATAGTTTCTTTTGAATCACGTTATTAGTTCTTGAGCAATATGGGGGTTGATTTGATGACTTAAAAAATAAGTTGGAAGGATTTTTAGTCATCACGGTTGGTTTAAATTTTTTCTGTTTTCCGTTTGAGCATGATGAAAAGATGTAGTTGCTGCAGCAAATTTATTCTTGCGTTTCGCGTTTATATATATTCGATGAAATGATTTGTCATTCAAATACAAGATGAAAATGATCCTTTTCCATCACTGACGTTTACTGGTATCTATATCTTAGCATTACAATCGAACAATTTCAGCGGAGTGTTGTTCTTTTCTATGGTGAAAATTATGGAGCACATTCATCTCAATGAGAAAATTCCTCGTATAAGCTGGAAGTTAGTGTTTTACTACTGTTTTTTCAACTTTTCATGTTACTTTTTTGGAGAGAAACTAAAGTAACTAAGATGGAGTAAGGAAATTCTTTACTAAACTAAGAATCTAGATCAAGTATTTTATACAAAAAAGAGAGGTGTAAAAGTCACTCTTACTCTAGCTAAAACATTGAAAAATCAGTACCTTTTCCCCTCAAATTCGGAAACGTGATCATACACAGTTCAAAATTGCACACGATGATTTTTTTTATGCGATAAAGTAGTGAATTAATAATAATAATAATAATAATAATAATAATAATAATAATAATAATAATAAATAAATAAATAAATAAATAAATAAATTTTACGCACGGTTCAGAGGGAAATGTGTACAAAATGCACTAACATTGAGAACACGATTCAGAGAAGGTATTATGCACACGTTTCGTATGAATTATGAATTATGAATTATGTGCAAACTACGTATACATATCTCTCCTAAAACGTATTCATATGCTATGCATACTGTTAATATTTTTCCCCAATTTTCTCATTTTATATTCTACTAGACTTAAGGATCACATAGTCCCTTGATTACTCTTCCAACTTCCAAGCTCACATTGCCCCCTCATTGATAATTTGATCTATTTAGTATCATCGATTTCTCAAAATGACTCACATTACCCTTTCTATGGAAGGAAAAAATAACACAATTAACAAACCCATATTAACACACATTTTTCTTACACGTTAATTTTTTTTTTACATACTTTACACACAATTTTACAATTAACCAAAATTGCAACAAATTAATAAATATGGGCGATAATTAATAAAATAATAAATGCCCACAAATTTATATAATAAATTAATAAACACATAATAATAATCTATGAAAAATTATATATATATATATATATATATATATATATATATCGAGATAATTTTTAAAATTATTTTTTAATCTAAAAACTAGCTTCCACGTATTTCAATTCTCCTCGAAATATATATATATATATATATATATATATATATATATATATATATATATATATATATATGGGATCATGTGAGAACCAAACCCCCATGTGAGAACTGAGAACCAATTTTAACCACAGATCTCGCCTATTTGGACGGCCAAGATCTGTTCCAAACTTAAAAAAAATGCGGTGGTATTACTGTAATATTACTGACTTTTTAATGAAGCATGGGTATTTTCATAATTTAGGAATTCTATTATTTTTGGCATGAAATCTCTTCCCGTCTCTTGAACCCTCATCTCCACCTCTTTCTCTCTCTCTCCGGCCGATCCGATGGGAAGCCCGGCGAAAAGAATTCAAATACTAGTGTGCAAGAAACTTCATATGCATTGCGGAAACTAGAAGCTAATCAGCTACTGTTTTCGTCTGCGCATATAGTTGTAAATTTTATCAGACATTGCCATAAATGTATGTTGTTTGTTTGTAATATTATGTAATAATAAAAAATATTGTACTTGGAAATATAGGGAATTGTTTTGACAAAGAGGTAGATTTTTTTATTTTAATTTTTTTCATATTAGCTCTTCGAGTTTTTTGCGGAATTGCGGTGGTAACTTGGTGTTATTGTGTGTAAATGTGCTAGAATTATGTTGAATTATCTTTTTAACATTGAAAGTATATTTATAGAGAAGAATTCGAATCTTACCAACAGAAACTACAAGTGCTAAAATACTTTATAAAAGTGCTAAAACTTCAGAATACTAGTGTTTAAAAAGGAATGTCATAGCTGATATTTCATTTTTTGCATTGCTAATAAGGGTTTTAATATTTCTAGCATGTGTCTAACAACAGTGCTAAACAAGGAAACATACGTGCTAAAGTAGAAACTACAAGTGCTAAAATACTATATAAAAGTGCTAAAATGTCAGAATTCAAATACCAGTGCTAAAAAAGGAATGACAAGTGCTAAAACCTCAATTACCAGTGCTAAATGTCACATAAAACTGCTGGAAACTCAGAATTGTGAATCTAAATATTAACTAGACAAACCTAGTAGTCTTATATGATAATAGTTGTGCTAAAACGGGATTTGTAAGGGCTAAAAGTCAAAATGCCAGTGCAAAACTTCAGAATTCAAATATTAGTGCTAAAAAGGAATGACATAGCTGATATTTCATTTTTTGCATTGCTAATAAGGGTTTTATTATTTCTAGCAGGTGTGTAACAACAGTGCTAAACAAGAAAATGTAATTGCTAAAGTAGAAACTACAAGTGCTAAAAGACTTTATAAAAGTGCTCAAGCTTTAGAATTCAAATACTAGTTCTAAAGTTGCAGTAGAAGAGAGATATGGAAATATGGGGAATTAAGAATATAGAGGGCAAAAGGGCGGGATTGAGTGTTTTCTTTTTAGCACTTTTGTAACTTATTTTAGCACTACTGTGAACTGTTTTAGCACTGGAATGTACTTTAGCACTACTGTGATCTATTTTAGCACTTTTGTGACCTATTTTAGCACTACTGTGAACTATTTTAGCACTTAGGTTGACGAAGCTAATTAAGCTATTATTTTGAATTTTTCACTATCAGTATTTTAGCACTACTGTTAACTATTTTAGCACTGTTTTAACCTAGTTTAGTACTACTGTGAATCATCAAACTTCATTTGATTCTATGGTGTATTTTCATTATCGTTCTATTTTGCCGGTTTGTAGAAAGTGCTATTTTTGCTTCATATGTGCTGGTGGTGAATGCAGAAGTATGTGTATGTTGGTCTTGAGGTTCAAATATTGCGAGAATGTTTAACCAATTAATGCGATTTAAATTGTATTCTTTTACGATTGATGTCGATAAGGTATTGTAGAATTGTTTGTTTTGGCTGTTGGTGAAGTCACACTGCTTAATAGAATGTTGTGTATCTCTGAGTCGAAAGGGGCGTGCTTTTTCTCTGTAAAATAGCGGAGGTGCTAGTTTTCATCCTTTTATGATATAATTTGATTTAATCACCATTGGATATTTGCGCTGGAGTGGTTAGGCGTGCCTGGAAGTGTCATAATGTCGTCCTTGAGTCGAGAATTGGTGTTCTTGATACTGTAGTCCATAATAGCTTGTATAAATTAAAATAACAAAATCTGTTGCATAAATTAAAATAACAAAATCTGCTGGAATAAGAATCATGCTAAAATAAGTCATGACAATGCTAAAAAAGACCATGACAGTGCTAAAATAAGTCATGACAGTGCTAAAATAGGAAATGACAGTGCTAAAACCCTAAATTGAAAAATATACGCGTGAATCACACATACATTGAATTTTCCGATTTTACCCTCGCCGAGTTTCAGGGGCAACGAAGTTCGGAGTTATTACAATTATGCCACCGCATTTTTTTAATTTTTGAACAGATCTTGACCGTCCAAATAGGCGAGATCTATGGTTGAGATTGGTTCTCGGTTCTCACATGGGGTATGATTCATTCTGGAACCCAACCATATATATATATATATATATATATATACATGTTTGTGTGTGTATTATAAATATTGAATTTTTTTTTCATATCATTATTATTGTGTCAATTATTTTATTAATTATCAATCATAATTTATTAATTTGTTGCAATTTCGGTTAATTATAAAAATTCTGTGAAAGTTATAAAATTGTGTTTGAAAGTATGTGAGAAATCTTAGTGTGTGAGAAGAATATTCTTCATGTGTGTTTGATAATAGTATTAATTTTTTCATCCATAGAAGGAACAATGTGAGCTATTTTAGAAAGTCGAGGAGGTTAAATTGACTAAATAATCAAAGAGGGAGCAATGTGAGCCTTGTAAAATAGTCGAAGGGAGTGTGTAATTATTAACCCTATATCCTAGTTAGAGCATATATATGTGTAAATCACTAGTTCACAACATTTAAATATATACCCATCAATTCATTAATATCTAAATACATACATAATACTTGGTTAAATCCAACAAAAAAAGGAAAATAAATGAACGATGGCAAGGGCAGCGACGATTTTGGTTTTTAAGGGTGAGCAAACAAGGCCCGAAACTGACCCGTCCGACCGAACCGACAGGTTTCGATCGGTGCGGTTCGATGATTGATAGAGGTCGCTCGGTGGTCGATGGTAAATGGAGGAACCGAATTCCGGTCGGTGCGGTGGTCGGTGGTGTGGCCGGAAACCGACGGCTACACCGAACTGCCCGACAAAAAATAATTTGATTTTTAATTTTATTTTCATTCATAATCAATTAATCATATATTCATATTATTTCCCCTAAAATCTAAAATCCCTAATTCAATAATTCTGAAATAGAATCGCGTCGCTCACTGCCTCACTCTCTGTCTCTCTCTCTCACTGCTCGCCGCTCGCCGGCTCGCGGCTCATCGCCAGCGCTCACCAATCACCGTCGCCTGCCGCCTACCATCTCCAACGCTCAGAGCCCAGACATCCTCATCTCTCACTGCTGCACGGCTGCACCCACTGTTGGAATCTCTGAAACTTTCTCTAACTTGAAACAAGGAAAGGTAAGAATTCACTTTTCTCCTCTCTCTACCATCTCTTCCTCTCTCTACCATCTCCGTGAAAATTGTAAATACAGTTTGGGATTTACATCATAACTTTGTTCATCTATTTGAAATTAATATTTTTCGTTAATTTACACGTATGTGTGTGTTTCACAGTTTAATTTCATATTCATATTGATATTGTGTCTGATTTAATTGGTTTTGTTTCTCGTGTTCTGGATCTGCTACAATAAATTGGTTCTGTTCTTTCTTGATTTGAGATTTATGCTAGATTTGCAATTTTCACATTAAGGCATGGTCTAATTTCATGAGAAATATATCTTCTGGTACTGTCCAAAATATGATTTTCACTTTTGTTTTGTATGAATCTTGAGACAGTGACTTGAGTACTTAATTCAAGGCTTCATTTAATCATTTTATTACTTCTGCATAGTATACAACAAGAGTCAACAGATAGTTGTGATGTTGTGATTAATTTGTGATCTTTGCATTCTTAACTTCTGCATAGTATACAACAACAGTCAACAAATACATTACATTTGGAACAATTATATTTCATGTTTCATTTCTCGTTTCTTTTAGTTTGAATAATTATCTAATTTATCAGTATGTAGAGCTGATGTAATTATGGATACATCATCTGCACTCATCTGTGTTTGTAATATTAATTTTCGTTTCCAACCAACAAAATTGCGATTTAATTTTATGATTTCAATGTTTTTCCTCCATCGATCCACAACGAAACTTCATCATTGATTAATTCTATTTTGTTCGGCCTACTTGAGCAATTTTAATTTATTGCAATTAAAGGATATACATAAAAGTCATTGAATATAATTAAAATATATATATTAATTAAGAAAACTCATTGTTTATAATTCTGTTCTGGATAATAAAATTCCATGTCAATCCAGTCTTTGGCTCTTCATTCTCTAATCAAAATCCTCCATATTAAAAAAATCCAGTCTTCAGTCTTTGCAAAAAAAATTTTAAAAATTTTAAAAAAAAATCGGCCAACCGACTGAACCGCCCGAACACCGTCGGTGAGGTGGCCGGTTGTATTCGGTTCGATTGTCGATCGGGTGTTGCCTCGAGGGTCGGTGGGTTCGGTGGTGGTGAGGTCGGTCGGTTTTCCACCGAACCGTCCATTTGCTCACCCATATTTTAACTCGTTGAATCTCCTCCTTCGCGTGTATATTGAATTGTTGGCATGTTAATTATGTGATAAGAGCCTAAAAATGTATATGGGATAATTTTTGATTAGTTTTTTAACAGTTTAGCTATTTAATTGATAAAAATGTTAGTTTGAGATAGATTTGAGAAAATGAAAATAGTTTGGGATATAAATGATGGTTTAGCCTTTAAATAATGTGTTGTAAACTAACATTAAAGTTTGTTATATATGATAAATTTAATTAAATGCAAATGTTCAAACACAAAATTAAATTAGATAAAATTACACCAATAATAAAAACTACATAAAAATACTGAACTAGATAAAATTACACCAACAATAAAAATACATAAAAGTACTAAATAGACAAAATTTGCCAAACTTGAATCAACGATCATATTTGAATCAAGGAAGCATATACAGCCACGTTGTCTAGCACGTGAGAAGAACCAAACGAAAGATTAAACGACTATTTCTGAACGAGCCCTATAAAAGATGATGAACATTCAATTGAAAAGGATTACGAAAAACAAACAAGCAATCAAGCATCTTAAGCTTAGAATGCATTCTAAGCTTTCCGGACATCAGTTTTGAGTTGTTCTTGCCTTAGAAGAGTGTTCCAAGTTAGAAACACCAAGCCCTCAAAATCTTTAGGAGATTCTAGCCTTAGTTACGATAACATTTAACCTTTTAGTGATATTGTGAGCTGTCAAGTGTTCTCCAACAATAGTAGTTATAACTGAGAGTTGTAAAGTAAGTGACTGATTTGATTATTGTGTATCTGCATAATTGCATGCACATAGTGGTCTCCTTTCAATTTTGGAAGAGAAATGACGTAAAATCATTTTGATTCGGACCTCTATATATACTGCGTACTTTATTGTTTTCAAGTTAACTGTATATTTGCTTATCTGTGTTAAGTTAACTACGATTATTGCTCACGTTGTCTGTGTGTTTACAAGTACATTAATATTTCTTTTAACTATGCAAAACCAACAGAGTCCGAAAACTTGGTTGAGAGTTAGTTGTGTGCAAGCCAACTGAATATTTTACTTTAGTACAGAAACTTTTTTCTTCAAAATCGTGAGTCTGGGACATGGCTTTCTGCAAACTTTGATAAAAAAAAAATCTAAGTGTTTGGCCGACCTTTCTTCTAATTACTTAGCTGATATTTTCGGGACCAACATCAATCAATATTTATGATATTATGTCTAAATGAGAGATTGTTTGTTTTAAGAGTACAATTGCTCTATTTTGGTTGTTCCTTGTAACGACCTAAAATCGTTTTACATTGATCGTTACATTTTTCTTTCTAAGTATAGTTGTTCAAATAAATTTTTGATATTTTGTTATGTTCTTATAAATCACACCGATATAACTACTAATATATATATATATATATATATAAAGTTTATTACATCATTTATATTTTTTTTATGTTAATTATTAAAGATTCTTATTTTTTTAAGCTCAAATCAAGTATTTCAAGAAAAGCCCAAAATTTATTGAAGACCATGTTTTTTTCTTTTAGCCCATTTGATTTTTTTAACATGTGATGATTTATGTAAAAGGGAAACATCAATTTACTCAATCAATATCTTCAATCCACCAATTTGTCTCCATTGATTTTTCTCCAATCACTACCAAATTGATCTTTGATTTAATATTTCCATTTTCATGCCCTAGCCTACTAGTATAAATAGTGCACTCAAATCACTTCTCTAATCACACCTTAAACATTCTTTTCTTCTCTACTCTAGTTTTCATTTGAGGCGGCACACACGAATCTAATTAAAGTTCATTTTCAATCAAATTTTAAAGTCAAGTAAAAGGTGGGGATTCTCTCGGAGAATAAATATGAACTCTTATTCTTATTATGTTTGTATATGCGGTGTGCAGGTAGACCTACGGGTCATATGGGCCTTCGGGCTATTGCTATGGGCCTGCGAGCTATAATTATGTTTAACCTACGGGTTATATGCTATGTTGGCCTACCGGCTCTATGATATACTATGCTATGCTATGACCTGTTTTCTTACTATTATATTTGTATAATTTGGATAATTGAGTTACCACATTGAGTCAATAGCACTCACCTCAAAACTATTTATATTTTCAGACTAAGGAAGCTCGGGTGATGACGTGGAGGCAGGGTAATGGTCAAGATTAAATAAATATTATTTTATTTTAAATATTGCTTCCGATGTATTAAATTCTTTTATTAAATAAATGAGATATTTATTTTTATGAAATTTTGGGACGTCACAGTTGGTATCAGAGCGGGTCAACGTTTTTGTAGACTTGCTAAAAAATAATTTATTAAAAAAAATACCATCACTCGTCTGTCGCATCGCGCCGAATAAAGGTAAAAGAGGTTTAAAATATTTTTCTTATGTAGGTAACTTTCTATTCACATCTTTTGAAATAACGATTTAAAGGTGTTTTGCTATTTTCAGGTTTACGAAGATAAGATTTTGAAATTTCTAAAAGTGTTTTACTTTTTTTTTTCTTCAGGTTTTCAAAAATAAGATTTTGAAAAAAAAAAATCAAAGTATTTTACCCTTTTCAGGTTTGCGAAGATAAGATTTCGAAATTTCGATGACGAAATTTTCTTTAAGTGGTATAGTCTGTAACGACCCAAAATCGTTTTATATTGATCGTTACATTTTTCTTTCTAAGAATAGTTGTTCAAATAAATTTTTGATATTTTATTATGTTCTTATAAATCACACCGATATAACTACTAATATATATATATATATATATATATAAAGTTTATTACATCATTTATATTTTTTTATGTTAATTATTAAAGATTCTTATTTTTTTTAAGCTCAAATCAAGTATTTCAAGAAAAGCCCAAAATTTATTGAAGACCATGTTTTTTTTCTTTTAGCCCACTTGATTTTTTTAACATGTGATGATTTATGTAAAAGAGAAATATCAATTTACTCAATCAATATCTTCAATCCACCAATTTGTCTCCATTGATTTTCCTCCAATCACTACCAAATTGATCTTTGATTTAATGTTTCCATTTTCATGCCCTAGCCTACTGGTATAAATAGTACACTCAAATCACTTCTCTAATCACACCATAAACATTCTTTTCTTATCTACTCTAGTTTTTATTTGAGGTGGCACGCACGGATCTAACTAAAGTTCATTTTCAATCAAATTTTAAAGTCAAGTAAAAGGTGGGGATTCTCTCGGAGAATAAATACGAACTCTTATCCTTATTATGCTCGTATATGCGGTGTGCAGGTTGACCTACCGATCATATGGGCCTTCGGGCTATTGCTATAGGCCTACGGGCTATAACTATATTTAACCTACGGGTTATATGCTATGTTGGCCTACGGCTCTATGATATGTAATGCTATGCTATGGCCTGTTTTCTTACTGTTATATTTGTATAATTTGGATAATTGAGTTACCACATTGAGTTAATAGCACTTACCCAAAGCTATTTATATTTTCAGACTAAGGAAGCTCCGGTGATGACGTGGAGACGGGGTGATGGTCAAAGATTAAATAAATATTATTTTATTTTAAATATTGCTTCCAATGTATTAAATTCTTTTATTAAATAAATGAGATATTTATTTTTATGAAATTTTAGGATGTCACATTCCTTTAATAAGAAAACTGACACTTTGTACTTGTAATACCCGCAAATTTCACTACTCAATTATTATCTTGATATATGTGTTTTATATAAGTTTTATGTGTTCATTTGCTGCCAACTTACTTTATATAAATATGTGTCAACATTATTATTGTTTTGCTAAAATTTGTTTCACGACCAAATTATTTTCCAGTTTAGACTCGACACGCAAAACTACTTTTAACCAAACCCGCAATTGGACGGGGTCAATCGTAGATGTGATGAGCTAACCCGAGTTGATCTCTCAAGGAAGACTTCGTGCGGACAATTGTCTCTAAGCTATGCATGCAACATGTTTGAATGACGAAATACGAATCTAAACATTCTAATCATGGGTTCAAGATTGATTTTAACGAAGTAATTTAAAACATGCAATATAACTATGAAGTGAAAATAACAACAAGATCAAGATCGAGGAAAAGATTATGATACGAGCATTAGGGTGTGGATTTTCTCATTGGTTTCTCATTAAGCTTGTTTCAAGTTGGTTATATTAATCTCAAACACATAATAGACCCTTCAATTGGTTTAACTTCAATTACTCTCACCATCTATCCGTTAAATCTCTATCAGCTATATCATACGAGCAAGATCAATATATTAGGCTTATGAACCCAGTCCACCTAACGTTGAAGGAACTTTGGTCGGGATTTAGAATCTCCTTTCGGTCTCATCTAAAGCCTAGTAATGGTAAGTAGTGATCAAGTACTCAACATGATTATCACAATTCCAGCAACAAACAACCAACCATCACAAGCATAAATCAAAACCAAATCAATCCTCCATCCCCTAATGGAGAGATTATCCCATAATCATGCTCAAAACAACACAAATATCATAGGAGTTCATCATCTCATAATCAAATGAAAATAACATACACTTCTACAATATCCAATATTCTTCACAAGTTTGGGACAAACCCCCACAAATCATCTAAGTATAAGAAAGAAAATACCAAAAGAAAGCCTTCTAATGAGCCTAGCTTCCGCGGACGGCTCAGAGTCGGTACTTATTCTTGTGTTTTCTTCTTCAACCCTAGGTTGCTTGTCTCGTGTCTTTTCTTTCTCCTCTTCTCTTGAATGGTGGTGGTGATGATGAAAATGGTGTAGAAAGTGGTAGAGGTGTGGTGGAGTGTAGAGAGAAAATAGAGAAGATGAAGTGGTGAGAGAGAGTGAAGTATGAGAGAGAGTGGTGAATGATGGAATGATATCCCTAAAAATCAAAATGGGGATATCAAAAGAGAGAGAATCGAGAGAGAGAGGTGAGAGGTAAGGTGAGAGGTATGGGAAGTGAGGTGAGAAAAAAGGTGATAAGATGTGTGATGATGAGATAGCAGTATTGAGATGGATTTGTGGGAGATTTGGTGGGAGATTGGAGAAACAAAAATCCAAAGCTAGAGTAATAGGGAGATTAAACCTTATATTCCTACCCCTAAGATTTGGATAGCCAAAAAGGTCCCCTTCCATAAGAGTAAATCAAACAAGCCATGTAAAGAAAGTGGAGGGGAAGAACCCTTGTGCAAAATATTGGTAAAAAGTTGAAGGTCGAGTGCACGTTAGGACTGATCGGGGATGAACAGAGCGCCCCACGCACCGGCGGGGTGCCGCGCACTTGCGAGGCTCGGTTGTGCGCGCTGATTGGGCTAAGTTTGTATATATCTTTTAGGCTATATTGATGTGATTTGTTAGTGTTAATTGCCTTATGATTGTGTTTTGTGGAAAAAAATGTGTTTTGTGAGTTTTGCAGGCAATTAGCACAAGTTTGGAGGAATAGGCCACTTTTGAGATATTATAGTCAAGTGTGAACGACACCAGGACGGGAATAATGTGAAATCCAAGCCGTATGGGCATACTGAAGGAAAAGAAGGTCGAGAATCTAGAAACTGGGCCTGAGCGTGGGCTCCGCTGATGTTATGGTTTTAACTGCGAATCTTAGAAGCCAGCCGCCTCAAGAGTCCTTATTTTGTCAACTTCCTAGTTGGAATTAATCTAGAATTCTATTTCCATAATTGAAGATTTGTAATTAAGGATATGGATATATAGATTAGGAATTATCTTTTGACAATATTCCAGATTTTTGGCCACAAGAACAGAGACGTGTTTTGAACATATTTTAATTTCATTTCTTCGCAATTCATCGTGTTCTGCTTTTCGTTACTTTGGAGGTTTATTTAATTATGCAATCGAGCTAAGTTCGTTCTTATTCCGGTGAAGATTAACAAAGCCCTGGCATAGCTATATTGTGAGATCTAATTGCTCTTCTATTTAGATTAATTGCATGCATCTGTTGTTCTCGGTGTTTAAAGTTGTTAATTGTTTCATCTCTCCTAGGTAGTTGTAAATATTTAGTAGATCGGAATTAATTAGTAGTCAATTAAACCGGCCATCCATAATTGTGGTTTAAGTTTAATTAGTGGTACAACAGTTCTTCAGAATCGAGGGAATAACAGTCTTAATTCAACGGTCCTGTATCAGAGTCTGTTGGTTTTGAATCGGGTTTCTCCAGTGTCTAATGCTGTCGGCTCATTAAATCTATAGAGCGTCTCTTACGGTTGTTAGTCGATCAGGGAAATAATTGGTGAAATGTCTTCCTGATTATTGAGAAATTAAAGGGAAATTAGGCTGCGTCAGTAAGTGTCTTTGGTGGCTATAACCAGTTTGTATATGTTAACTGAAATTATCTTTGCATCAAGGATCAGTACAGTTAAGCTAGGGTGGAGTTAATTGGAAGCCGGAATACCTTTTATAATTTGTTAAAACACTACTCTCTGTTTATTTGCTTTACTTTAGTTTATTTTATTTTACAACAACAAAACCCGTTGGAAAGTTTGGTTTCTGCAGATTGAAGGTTTGGAATAATTCTCACTGGTCCTTTGAGAGACGATCTTGCTCGCCACTATTCTGGTAGCGTGGGCATACTGACTGTAGGTCGGATTATTTTTGGTGAAAAACGACTCACCAAATTTTAGCGCCGTTGCCGGGGATCGGTTTTTAAGCAGTATTTACTCGAACACTTTCAGTTTGTTATTTTTCCTTTATTTTATTTTATTTTTCCAGTGCATGACTCGTTCTTCACAAAAAGAAGAGCTAGTATTCGATCCAGAGCCTGAGAGGACTTTACATCAGTTGAGGAGAGCTGCTAGGGAGTCTAAGGAGACTTCCACATCTGATTTAGGAACTTTTGATCTTCCTCAATTGTTCGACAAAAACATGGCGGGGAACGCGAATCAAGTTCTTGTCAATGCCGATGAACATGAGCCTTTGATCAGAGAGATAGGCCACCTCAGAAACAACAGGCCCATCTCCATCGTGCTTTCTCCGATTGCAAATAACTTGGAGATCAGACCCGGCTTCATACAAGTGCTGCCAAGGTTCAGTGATCTGCCTGGAGAAAGTGCACATAAGCACTTAGCCGAATTCGATTTAGTCTGCTCCACTCTTCGTCCTCAAGGTTTCTCTGCCGATAATCTGAGATTGCTTACTTTTTCACATACTCTGCAAGGGAGGGCTCGAGATTGGCTGTTTGATCTTCCATCTAGTTCGATCACCACTTGGGATGAGTTGGAAGGATAATTTCTGCGCAAGTTCTTCCCGGAGTCCAGAGCTGCAAACCTGAGAATGGCGATTAGTAGCATCAAGCAGAAGCAAAGTGAGAGCTTGGCGGATTACTGGGAGAGATTCCAACAAATGTGTCGCAAATGCCCAGATCACGGGTTCTCTGATTATCAGTTGCTGACCAGTTACTTCTACCGTGGAATGTCTACTTCTGACAGGAAAATTGTTGACGCGGCTAGTGGAGGATCTCGCACAAACAAGACATTGGCCGATGCCAAACAACTGATAATTGACATGGTTTCTGGATGTCAACAGTACAAAGATAAGGATGACGATAGGTATCGACCTGTGAAATGAGTTGAGTGAGCTGAGACCCCGAGTGTCAATGAAAAGATTGATGCTCTGACTTCCCTAGTCAGAGGACTCGCTGCAGCACACACTCTGACTAGCCGTTATGGAGTATGCCTAGAGAATGGGCATCCTACTGATGCTTGCCCAACTTTGCAAGATTCTCCACCAGAGCAAGCCTGCTATGGATCCGGTGATGCACAACAAGATACTTTGAGGCGGAAGAGGTATGACCCATATTCCAATACCTACAACCTAGGCTGGAAGGACTATCCAAATTTCAGATGGAGACAACCCGATCAGAAAACACTCGGAGTTTTGCCTTAGAGGCGGCATACTGACAAGTCTACACTCAGTATGAGTGAAATCATGAAGTGTCTGGAACAAAGCAGTGCCCTCATGAACAATCTGGCACAGAGCCAGAAAGCATTCCAGCAAGAAACACAAGCTGTTCTGGGGAGTATGGGCATACAGATCACCCAACTTGCCACTCAAATGAACAAGCTACAAAGAAATCAAGGCAAACTCCCTTCCCAAGCTGAGCAAAATCCCAAGGGGAATGTTAGTGCTGTGACCCTTCGAAGTGGGAAAGAGTTGGTCGAACCGGAGGCTAAGAAAGAAAAGAACACGCAGGAAGAGCATACTGCACAGACTGAAAACAATTCCAGTACGGAAGATGTGGCGTCCCAAAAATTCATAAATAAAAAAATAGCTCATTTATTTAAGTAATAAAAATGTGGAAAATTAAATAATACTTCCAAAAGTGGTCAAATAAAACAAACATAAATTTAGAGTTTATTGCAGCGGAAAAATAAAATGCTTAAATATTAAATAGTCTTTATTTCCATTCCATCACTTCGTCTACACCACACCGCCCGAACGTCCTTAGCCTGAAAATATAAATAGCTTTGGGGTGAGTGCTATTGACTCAATGAGGTAACTCAATTATCCAAATTATACAAATATAACAGTAAGAAAACAGGCCATAGCATAGCATATCATATCATAGAGCCCGTAGGCCAACATAGCATATAACCCGTATGTTAAACATAGTAATAGCCCGTAGGCCCATAGGACCCGGAGGTCTACCTGCACACTGCATATATAAGCATAATAAGGATAAAAGTTCGTATTTATTCTCCAAGAGAATCCCCACCTTTACCGACTCTTTGGAACAATATAGTTATAATTTATCCACACGCGCCGCCTAACATAATAAAAATTATTAATATAATATTAAATATTAAATTACTTTAAATCTTAAAACAAAATAACATCATCCAATATGTATTATATATATACTTAGAGAGAGATGTACATATATATTTATATATATATTCGGATATCTATAGTTAAGTGTATGTGTGCGTGTGTTTATATACTTTATACAAATATATGTATGTATGCTATATATATTTATATATATGTAATATGTGTGTGTCGTGTAAATATATCATAGATATGGGTATATATATGTGTGTTCATGTGTGTATATATATATATATTATATATGTGTGTGTCGTGTATATAGTATAGATAAGGGTATATATATATATGTACCTAGGCGTGCGTGAGTGCATTTAATTGCATGTGAAGTGTGCATGTGTTATATATATATACATACGTGAATATATATGTGCACAAGTGGTAAATTAACATAGCTTTAGAAAAAGTATATATATATTATACATATATATATACCTATTCATCCCTAAGTGTCAGACATGATATATAGATGCATACATATTTATGAATATGTGCAGTGTGTGTGATTGGTATAAAATATATATATATATATATATATATATATATATATATATATATATATATATATATATATAGTTGGGTCCAGCAGAAAAGACGTGCTGGGGAAGAAAAAATATTTTAATAATTTTAAAAACTCATTCTTACAACTTTGCACACATGTCGAGACCCACTTAGACTTTTAAAATACGAAAAGGACATAAAGTCTTTCTTCTTCAATTAACTACTCCTATTGTTATGAACAAGAGTCGAAAAAAAAACCGGAATAATACGAAGTAAACTTACAGACGCGAACCAAGGAGAAGATATGAAGGCTGGGTACCTCAAGAAATTATGAGAGAAAAGAGACTCGAATGCTTTGAGTTGGTGTGATCTGTGATGAAAGGGAAGCCCCTATTTATACTAGAAAATTTTTGTCTAAGCTTGGAAGGTTTGAAATATAGTCTGATTTCTTGCCAAAACGTTGCATATTTTCGCGAGGATCTCGGATTTGAAGAAGGGAAGTTAGGTTTAGGGTTTTTTTTTGTTCCTCAAGGAAAACGCGTGGTCGTCCATCGGAAGGAGGCGGATTTGTTCTTCCAAGTTTGGTTATGGGTCAACAACTGGGCTTCAAGCATTTGGGCTTTGGATCACAAAAGCACATTGGGCCTCAGGAGAGAAAATAACTAAAAGAAATAATTAGAAAGCCCAACTTAAAATAAACTAAATTTAAATAAAATAAAATAAAAATGAAAATAAGAATAAAATATATGAAGATATATATATATATATATATGTGTGTGTGTGTGTGTGTGTGTGTGTGTGTGTGTGTGTGTCATATAGGACTATTTAATAATTAGACATAAATGACGCGACTTACAGGAACGTAACATTAATATATGTATATATATGCTTGAATAAACTTTCGGGGTGCTACATCGTACCCCACTTAAAAAGAAATTTCGTCCTCGAAATTCACTTACCTCAAGCCATAAACTGTGGATATTTAGATTTTATGTCCTCCTCTTTTTCCCAAGTGGCCTCGTCTTTCCCATGCCTACTCCAAACCACTTTTAATTAAAGAGATTTCTCTATTTCGTAACACGTGGACCTTGCGATCTAGGATTTCAACCGGGTGCTCATCATACGATAAATCATTACTTAACTCCAAATCTTTATGATTCACAACATTGAGCGGGTCGTGCATGTATTTTCTCAAAGATGAAATATGGAAAACATTGTGTACAGCGGAAAGACTTGGGGGCAATGCAAGCCGATAAGCTAGCTCTCCGATCTTCTCAAGTATCTCAAACGGCCCAATATAGCGAGGTTTTAATTTCCCCTTCTTTCCGAAACGAACCACTCCTCTCATAGGAGATACTTTGAGGAACACTTTGTCGCCAACGCTAAAGTGTAGATCCCTCCTTTTCAAATCCGCATACGACTTTTGCCTATCTTGAGAGATTTTGATACGCTCTCAAATTTTGCTGATCACAACAACTGTCCTTTCCACGATCTTCGGGCCCAAAATTTTCTTCTCACCAACCTCGTCTCAATGCAACGGTGAACGACACTTTTTTCCATACAAAGCTTCATACGGAGCCATCCCAATACTCGCTTGGTAACTGTTGTTGTATGAAAATTCCACCAAAGGCAAGTGTCTTTCCCAATTTTCTCCAAAATCCATTATATAAGCTCGTAACATATCTTCAAGTGTTTGGATCGTCCTCTCCGACTGCCCATCAGTTTGTGGGTGATATGCCGTGCTAAAACTCAACTTTGTTCCCATAGCTTCTTGTAGGCTTCTCCAAAACTTTGATGTGAACCTTGTCTCTCGATCCGACACAATAGTGACTGGCACTCCATGCAATCTCACGATCTCGTCCACGTAGATTTGAGCTAGCCGGTCCAAATTATATGTCATCTTCACAGGTAGGAAATGAGCCGATTTTGTGAGTCTATCCACGATGACCCAAATAGCATGATTCCCTTTTAACGTTCTTGGTAATCCTACCACGAAATCCATAGCAATATTCTCCCACTTCCATTCTGGAATCTCAAGGGGTTTCAGCAAACCCGTGGGCCGTTGATGCTTTGCCTTCACTTGTTGACACGTCATGCATTTCTCAATATAATCTCCAATAGATCTCTTCATATTCCTCCACCAGAAATACTCCTTCAAATCTTGATACATCTTTGTTCCTCCGGGATGGATAGAGTAACGGGTGTTGTGGGCTTCATTCAAGATTTCTCTTCTCAAACTTTCATCCTTGGGTACACATAAACGTCCTTCGAATGTTAGTGCACCATCATCTGCTACCATGAAACCCTTAATGTTGTCCTTTTACAACCGTTCCTTTAACTTGTTCAAAAAGTGGTCTCGACTTTGCTCATCTTTTACTCTATCCCTCAGTAGTGGTCGAACAGTCAAAGCTGCTAGTGTTGATGTAGTGCTTTCTGTTGGCGGAACCACTTCAATACTCATCTTTGCAAACTCTTCAATCAATTGCGATGAATACAATGCTGCCAAATTGCTTTTTCTGCTAAAAGCGTCAGCTACAACATTTGCTTTACCGGGGTGATAATGGATGGTGCAGTCATAGTCCTTCACGAGTTCCAACCATCTCCTTTGCGTCATGTTCAACTCCTTTTGTGTGAAAAGATATTTGAGACTCTTGTGATCCGAATAAATCTCACACTTAGCTCCATACAAGTAATGACGCCAAATTTTCAAAGCATGTCAGCGGCTGCTAACTCCAAGTCGTGAGTCAGGTAATTCTTGTCATGCACTTTGAGTTGCCTTGAAGCATAGGCGAAAACTTTCCCATGTTGTATCAACACACATCCTAAACCTTGTTTGGACGCATCACTGTAAATTACGAATCCTTCGGTGCCGTCTGGAACGATCAAAACTGGTACTGTTGTGAGTCGTTGCTTTAGCTCTTGAAAACTCTTCTCACAATCTTCATTCCACTCAAACTTAGCTCCCTTCCTTGTTAGCTGGGTCAAAGGACCAGCTATCTTCGAGAATCCTTCAATGAAACGTCGATAGTAGCCTGCCAAACCCAAGAAGCTTCGGATCTCGCTTGCAGACTTTGGTGTGCTCCAATTCTTCACCGTTTCCACCTTGGCTGGGTCTACCTCAATTTCTTTTGCCGTCACCACATGTCTGAGAAATCCGACTCGGTCTATCCAAAACTCACATTTCTTGAACTTTGCATAAAGCTTATCTTTCTGCAAGGTTTCCAACACCAGTCGCAGATGCTCTTCATGCTGGCTGTGATCCTTTGAGTATACCAAGATGTCATCGATGAAGACAATCACGAACTTATCCAAATATTGGTGAAATACTCGGTTCATCAGGTCCATAAAAACAGCAGGTGTGTTTGATAAACCGAAAGGCATCACAGTGAACTCGTAATGCCCGTATCTTGTTTGAAAAGCTGTCTTCTCAATATCTCCTTCCTTGACTCTCAATTGATGATATCCCGATCTCAAATCTATCTTGGAAAAGACTCCAACTTCCTTTAATTGATCAATCAGGTCTTCAATTCTTGGCAACGGGTACTTGTTCTTTATGGTGAGCTTGTTAAGCTCTCGATAATTGATGCACATCCTCATTGTTCCATCTTTCTTCTTAACAAACAGCACTGGTGCTCCCCATTGTGAGACACTTGGTCGGATGAGACCTTTATCCAACAGCTCTTGTATTTGGACCTTCAACTCTTGTAATTCCATCGGGGCCATACGGTAAGGTGCTTTGGATAGTGGCGCTGCTCCAGGTGCTAACTCAATGGTGAATTCCACTTGCCTCGCCGGTGGAATACCACATACATCCTCCGGAAATACATCTAAATATTCTCTAACCACTGGTATGTCCTCCATCTTTAATTCTGCTAGCTCCGTGCTAACGATATTCACCAAGAATGCTTGACAATCCTTCTTTTTCAACAACTTGACTGCCTTCATTGCTGACATGATACACAAAGGAGGTTTCACTTTGCTTCCACGGAATGAAAATAGATCTCCTCCAGGATTCTGAAATATCACCTCTCTTTCCCGACATTTGATGACTGCATGGTTATAGCTTAACCAATCCATGCCAAGAATCACATCAAATTCTTGTATCTCCAAAACGAATAGGTCTGCATCTAGGGTTCTACCCTTGACCTCCATCTTCACTCCTCGAGCAACATAATTTGCTTCCATGGTTTCTCCCGAGGGAATGCTTATCCTTAATGGGTTAGCCTTTTCATGACATATAATACCAATCTTCTCATAAAAGCTTTTGGATATAAAAGAATGCGAAGCGCCGGAATCAAAAAGTACTAGAGCAGGCACTTTAAGAACTGGTATAATACCTGACATAGTGTTGGGCTCATTCGGGTTCTCTCCTTGACGCATAGCGAATGCACGAGCATTACCTCCTCTCTGAACTCTTCCTTGTTCATGTCGAGGACAGTTTGGTGCCATATGCCCTGGCTGGTGGCACCAATAGCAAACATTCTTCCCAAAGAAGCACTCTCCATTATGGTGTATCTGACACTGCGGACAAAAAGGTTTGCATCCTGAAGGATTTGGATTTCTATTTGGCCTCGGCCTGTTGTTGGAGCTTTCTACTGGTCGGGGCTTTTTTTCTGGCTGAACATTTCTTCCTCTTGTATTGTTCTCCCACTGTCTCTTCTTGTTTAGATGATTGGGGTTTCCATTCTCTAGGTTCAAGCGGGTAGCCACAGCTTGAGCTCGTTCAACTACCTCTGAATACGTCGCAGGCGTGCCTTGGGCTGCCAAAATTCCGCCAATCTCTGGGTGCAGTCCGTACTCAAAGTTGCTTGCTTTATTTGCTTCAGTGTCCACTATGTGTGGAGCATATCGAGAAAGTTGGTTAAACTTTCTCTCGTACTCGAGCACAGTCATGCTTCCTTGCTGCAAGTTCACCAGCTCTAGCTCCTTCTGTTTCCGATAAGATCTCGGGAAAATTTTTCCCAAAATCATATCCTTAAATGCATTCCATGTGAGATTCTGACGACGTTCGGGAGTCATCACCCGTGCCACACTCTGCCACCAATGACCCGCATCTCCAATCAGTTGGAAAATGGCACAAGATACCTTGTCCGCATCAGTGCAGTCAAGGTGCTTGAAGATCCGTTCAAGCTCGAAAATCCATTCCTTAGTGTCAAGCGGTCCTTCATTCCTTTTGAGCTTGGGTGGGGCCATCTGTCTGAATTGCTTGACCATGGCATTTCCCTCGTTCCTTGGTGGAGGGCCATTTTGGGGTATGGCTTGCTTCAATGCTTCTGCTAGCTCTTGCACAAAGGTTGGCCGGTTGCGAGGAGCCCGTCTAGCATTGTCATTGTCTGATTGGGTTTCTTCACTATCAGCTCGAACGTTGCGGCGTCTGTTAGCCATACCTTTCCTATTTATTTGATTTAGAGATTGCAAAGGAGGTAAGAAACATCGATAAGAGAAATAAATAAAAAAAAATAAAAAATAAAATATAAACTTATTATTTCCTTAATCAAATAAAAAGTTATTTTTTTTTTCAAACAAAGGAAGCAAAACATTAAATCATTTAAATAAAAGTAAACATCTAAAATATCTAATCGCTGATGTTAACGGGCGCATTATTGGCTTCGCTAGGGCTTTCCACTTCGTTAGAGCTCTTTTACTCGCCAACGTCTTCATGTGGTCCATGTCCGTTCACTAAACCCTCCCAATATGTGAGGAGCTCGCCTATGAATTTTTCAAATTGGCATATCTCTCTTATTCCTGGTGTGTAGTCGAGATGATCCTTGAGGAAATTTTTTCCATCCTCTTTAAGGAGATTTGGCAATGAGTGCACCACCTTGTGACCAGCTTTTAGTGACCTCCATGATCCGCCTTTTTCTCTTAGCTTCTCCCATATCCTAAGCATCCTCAGGAGGTTTCTTTCCACTCCAATTGACTCAGCCTACTTGTATTCCTTAAAATCCAGCTACAACCTTTCTTCTCGGGTCACCAATCTGGTCCTCTTTGCTCTAGGACGGTTAGCAAACATATCCATCTATCCACAGATTCAAATTTTTTTAAATTCGAGGACAAAATTATGCATGCATAATATCATAAATCATAAATATTTACCTTTACTCGGAGCGATGCGGCGGACGTGGTGATGGATTTTTTTTATAAAATATTATTATTATTATTTTTATTTTATTTTTTTTGTTTATAAATCATTTTTTTTAGCAAGTCTACAGAAACGTAGACCCGCTCTGATACCAACTGTGGCGTCCCAAAAATTCATAAATAAAAAAATAGATCATTTATTTAAGTAATAAAAATGTGGAAAATTAAATAATACTTCCAAAAGTGGTCAAATAAAACAAACATAAATTTAGAGTTTATTGCAGCGGAAAAATAAAATGCTTAAATATTAAATAGTCTTTATTTCCATTCCATCACTTCGTCTACACCACACCGCCCGAACGTCCTTAGCCTGAAAATATAAATAGCTTTGGGGTGAGTGCTATTGACTCAATGGGGTAACTCAATTATCCAAATTATACAAATATAACAGTAAGAAAACAGGCCATAGCATAGCATATCATATCATAGAGCCCGTAGGCCAATATAGCATATAACCCGTTGGTTAAACATAGTAATAGCCCGTAGGCCCATAGGACCCGGAGGTCTACCTGCACACCGCATATATAAGCATAATAAGGATAAAAGTTCGTATTTATTCTCCGAGAGAATCCCCACCTTTACCGATTCTTTGGAACAATATAGTTATAATTTATCCACGCGCGCCGTCTAACATAATAAAAATAATTAATATAATATTAAATATTAAATTACTTTAAATCTTAAAACAAAATAACATCACCCAATATGTATTATATATATACTTAGAGAGAGATGTACATATATATTTATATATATTCGGATATCGATAGTTAAGTGTATGTGTGCGTGTGTTTATATACTTTATACAAATATATGTATGTATGCTATATATATTTATATATATGTAATATGTGTGTGTCGTGTAAATATATCATAGATATGGGTATATATATGTGTGTTCATGTGTGTATATATATATTATATATGTGTGTGTCGTGTATATAGTATAGATAAGGGTATATATATATATATATATATGTACCTAGACGTGCGTGAGTGCATTTAATTGCATGTGAAGTGTGCATGTGTTATATATATACATATATATACGTGAATATATATGTGCACAAGTGGTAAATTAACATAGCTTTAGAAAAAGTATATATATATTATATACATATATATATACCTATTCATCCCTAAGTGTCAGACATGATATATAGATGCATACCTATTTATGAATATGTGCAGTGTGTGTGATTGGTATAATATATATATATTTCTCTTTTTCAATTGGGAGAGATGGCTGAGTGGACTAAAGCGTCGGATTGCTAATCCGTTGTACGAGTTATTCGTACCGAGGGTTCGAATCCCTCTCTTTCCGTTTCCGTTGGTGACTTTATTGTTGATGACTTTATTTCTATTTATATATTTTATTTAGATTCTTTTTATTTCAATTTTGAAATTGAATTTCTTTTTTTTCAAATTTTGAAAATCTTAGTGAAACGTGTGAATAGATAAAATCCTAATAAAATTTGAAAATGAATCAAGGAAACCTTTTGTATTTTATTCTTCACCACACAAATATATATATATATATATACATATATATATATATATATAGTTGGGTCCAGCAGAAAAGACGTGCTGGGGAAGAAAAAATATTTTAATAATTTTAAAAACTCATTCTTACAACTTTGCACACATGTCGAGACCCACTTAGACTTTTAAAATACGAAAAGGACATAAAGTCTTTCTTCTTCAATTAACTACTCCTATTGTTATGAACAAGAGTCGAAAAAAACGGAATAATACGAAGTAAACTTAGAGACGTGAACCAAGGAGAAGATATGAAGGCTGGGTACCTCAAGAAATTTCGAGAGAAAAGAGACTCGAATGCTTTGAGTTGGTGTGATCTGTGATGAAAGGGAAGCCCCTATTTATACTAGAAAATTTTTGTCTAAGCTTGGAAGGTTTGAAATATAGTCTGATTTCTTGCCAAAACGTTGCATATTTTCGCGAGGATCTCGGATTTGAAGAAGGGAAGTTAGGTTTAGGGTTTTTTTTGTTCCTCAAGGAAAACGCGTGGTCGTCCATCGGAAGGAGGCGGATTTGTTCTTCCAAGTTTGGTTATGGGTCAACAACTGGGCTTCAAGCATTTGGGCTTTGGATCACAAAAGCACATTGGGCCTCAGGAGAGAAAATAACTAAAAGAAATAATTAAAAAGCCCAACTTAAAATAAACTAAATTTAAATAAAATAAAATAAAAATGAAAATAAGAATAAAATATATGAAGATATATATATATATATATGTCATATAAGACTATTTAATAATTAGACATAAATGGCACGACTTACAGGAACGTAACATTAATATATTTATATATATGCATGAATAAACTTTCGGGGTGCTACAGAAGAAGAACAACCTGTTACCGAGTCTGCCCATACTGATGTACAACCTGACACTAAGATTCCTAATTCTTTGGTTGCAACACCTTTTCCTTCCAGGTTGGTTCGAAACAAGAAAGAGGATGATGAGAAAGAGATCCTCGAGCTGCTCAAGAAAGTTGAAATCAACCTACCTTTGATTGATGCTATCAAGCAAGTTCCCAAATATGCAAAATTCTTGAAAGAATTGTGTACCAAAAAGATGAGATATGGGAACGATGCATGAATTAAGGTTGGTGAGAAGGTTTCTGCTGTAATCCAAAGGAAGTTACCACAAAAATGCAGAGATCCAGGTATGTTCACTATTCCTTGCATTATTGGCAGTAAGAAAGTTGAAAGAATCATGATAGACTTAGGCGCATCCATCAATGTTATGCTTTTGTCTATGTATAAAGATTTACAGTTAGGACCTATGAAAGAAACTCGGGTTGTCATTCAGTTAGCCGATAGGTCTAATGCATATCCTTAGGGTATGGTAGAAGATGTCCTTGTTAGGGTTAATGATTTGATTTTTCCTGTTGATTTCTATATTATTGACATGGATGACTCTTTTTCTGCACATAGATCATTGATTCTGTTAGGACGTCTATTCATGAAAATAGCAAGAACCAAAATTGATGTTGATAAAGGCATGCTTAGCTTTGAATTTGATGGTGATATTGTTACATTTAATAATTTTGAAGCCATGAAGCATGTTGAGGACCCTGAAGCTCTTTATATGGTTGATATTGTTGATTCTCTAGTTGACGATTTTGTTGAGCACAATTTTAGGGAAGAAATGTTAGAGCAGGTCGTATTTGGTGGAGTGACTGAAGCTGCTGCCCATACAAACGAAGAAGAAGTAATCAGGGAGATTATTCAGCAGCTGCATGCCCTCGATGAGTTTCCGGCTCGGAATCTGCCAGGCCGTATGCCCCTACCACCAACTCGGAGCCCATTTTTCCATCGCATATAAAAGCTCTCGTACTGGAGTTGAAGGTTCTTTCCGAGCATTTGAAATATGCTTACTTGGGGGAGCAAGAAACGCTGCCAGTCATCATCAGCAAAGATCTAAACGCAGAACAAGAAACACGATTGGTTAAGTTGCTGAAAAGACACAAGGGAGCTATCAGTTGGACCTTAGCTGATATCAAAGGGATCAGCCCCGATATATGCATGCACTAGATTTTTCTTGAGCCAGATTGCAAGCCCTCTTGAGATCCACAGAGAAAATTGAACCCGGTGATGAAAGAAGTGGTTCTCAAAGAAATCCTCAAGTTGCTCCAGCTAGGGATTATTTACCCAATCTCCGACAGTGTTTGGGTCAGTCTAGTGCACGTGGTGCCCAAGAAGTCCGGATTCCAGCTTGCCAAGAATGAGAATAATGAATTAATTCTGATGAGGTTGCAAACAGGTTGGCGCATGTGTATCGATTTCTGAAAGTTGAATGATGCCACAGGCAAAGACCACTCTCCCTTGCCATTCATTGATGAGATGCTCGAACGATTGGCAGGAAAATCCTTCTTTTTCTTTCTAGATGGATATTCGGGCTACTTTCAAATTTTTATAGCCCAGGAAGACCAAGAAAAGACGACTTTCACATGCCCATTTGGAACGTTCGCTTGTCGGAAAATGCCATTTGGTTTATGTAATGCTCCCGGCACCTTCCAACGGTGCATGATGAGTATCTTTTCTGATTTCATTGAGAGTTGCATCGAGATTTTTATGGATGATTTTACAGTGCATGAGGACTCGTTCGAGCAATGTTTGGAGCATTTGGATAATGTACTGCAAAGATGTGTTGAGACCGACTTGGTACCGAATTTTGAGAAGTGTCACTTTATGGTGAAACAAGGCATTGTGCTCGGGCATGTAATTTCTGCAAAAGGGATCGAAGTTGACAGAGCAAAGGTTGATTTGATCATGAAGCTACCTTACCCTTCAAATGAGAAAGATATTCGGGCCTTCCTAGGCCACGCATGTTTCTACAGGCGCTTCATTCAAGACTTCTCAAATATTTCCCAACCTATGACAAATTGCTGCAAAAGGATGCTCCATTCCTCTTCGATGATAAGTGCAAAGAGGCATTCGATTTGTTGAAAGAAAAGCTCACTTTTGCGCCTATTATTCAGCTGCCACAGTGGGGACTACCGTTCGAACTAATGTGCGATGCAAACGATTTTGTTGTTGGAGCTGTACTTGGATAAAAGAGAAGGAAGCAAAGTCACATCATTTATTATGCTTCCAAAACCCTTAACCCAGCTCAATGCAACTATACGACGATAGAGAAGGAGCTCTTAGCCATAGTCTTCGCCTGTGAGAAGTTTAGATCCTATCTTGTTGGATCGAAAGTTATGGTGTACACAGACCATGCCGCTCTGAAATACTTACTCTCCAAGAAGGAATCCAAGCCTCGCCTCATCCGTTGGGTGCTTTTGCTGCAGGAATTTGATTTAGAGATTAAAGATAAAAAAGGAGCTGAGAATAATGTTGCTGATCATTTAAGCAAACTGTTAACGGAGTCCGATGGTATGCCCATACCAGATGATTTCCCTGATGAGCTTTTACTATAAGTTGCGGGTGCAACTCCATGGTATGCTGATTTGGTGAATTTTTTACCATTGGGATGTTTCCAAAGGGGACTGAAACGGCAAGGAAAAATAAATTGAAGAGCCAAGCTAAGTACTTCATATGGGACGATCCTTATTTGTGGAAAACTTGTGCTGATCAAGTAATTCGATGATGCATTCCCGATGATGAAATCCACTCCATTCTGATCTTCTGTCATGCCCATGCTTGTGGAGGCCATTTTGGGCCAAAAAGGACAGTCTGTAAGGTCCTCGATTGTGGTTTTTATTGGGAAACCATCTTCAAGGATGCCTACTACTTTTGCAAGAATTGTGATCGGTGCCAGCGCACGGGAAACATCTCTTCCAGAAACGAGATGCCTTAAGTTCCTATCTTGATTTGTGAAATTTTTGATATATGGGGCATGGACTTCATGGGCCCCTTTCCAAGTTCATTCGGAAGTTCCTATATCCTCTTAGCCGTCGATTATGTTTCCAAGTGGGTCGAGGCCAAAACAACTCACTCCAATGACTCCAAGGTGGTTGCTAAGTTCCTTAAGTCCAACATATTTCAGCGATTTGGTGTTCCTTGAGCTATCATCAGTGACCAAGGCACTCACTTTTGCAACTGAACTCTGGAAGCCCTTTTCAAGAAATACGGAGTCCACCATCGAGTTGCCACCACTTACCACCCTCAATCCAATGGGCATGCTGAAGTTTCGAACAGAGAGATAAAAAATATTCTGGAGAAGACAGTGAACCCAAATCGAAAAGATTGGAGCCTGCGTCTGTAGGACTCCGTATGGGCATACCGCACAACATATAAATCATCTATCGGGATGTCCCCTTACAGGTTGATATTCGGAAAGCAATGCCACCTCCCTGTGGAGCTGGAACATCGCGCCTTTTGGGCAGTGAAACAATGTAATTTGGATCCCGCCATGGCATGCCATGAAAGACGGTATCAATTGCAAGAACTTGAAGAAATCAGACTAGAGGCTTATGACAGTGCAAGTTCGTACAAAGAGTGCACTAAGTTCTTGCATAACAAGTACATTCGGTGAAAGACTTTTGAAGTTGGCCAGAAAGTGTTACTGATTAATGCTCGACTCTGACTCATGCCGGGCAAGCTGAAGTCCCGTTGGATAGGTCCTTATGAAGTGGTGAGTATTAGCCCTCATGGCATGATCGAGATTCAAAGTTTAGCCACTCAAAAGCTATTGAAGGTCAACGGCCAGTTGCTGAAACCGTATTTTGCTGAGATGGAGTTACACAATTTTGACGGGGTCGATTTGGCAACCCCTGCTCTTGCATCTTAATCATGCCGACCACGTCGAGCCTCCGACATTAAACAAAGGGCACTTTTCGGGAGGCAACCCGAGCTCTCTTTCTCTCTCTCTCTCTGTTTTTATTTTATTGCATTTACTTATTTTTGTCCGCTCCTTTAATTCCTGCTAGTTAGTTTCTGTTTCTCCAGTTATATAAAAAAAACCATATACAAATACAAGAAAATAAAAAGAATGGGGGCGGAAGTGGCACACCTTCTAAGTGTGGGGGAGAGACTTTAGATGATCTTAAAAGCATGGGGGCCGAATTGCTATTTCACTAAAATTCAATTTGGGGACACTTGATTTTGCCCCAATCCCTCTTTCAATTTAACCCCCCTTCCCCTTTTGATTGTTTTACCCTCTCTCTCTCTCTCTTTTGAATTTATACTGCCTTTTCAGCTTCTCGCCGCCAATTTACACTGTGTCACTTTCCCTATCACCATCGCCGGCCGCCATGGGTAAGAAGCGCATCTCCAACCATTCTGCCAAAGTTGCGATGACTTCCGCCGCACAAGAACCAACACCACCATATTCTCCAATTGCCTCCGCAGCGGCCACCCAGATACCCTCGTCGCCTCCTACAGAGATTTCTCCGGTGCCATCCCCAGCCACATCTCCATCTCCCTCGGCATCTGCAGCACCGTCCCTGTTTCTGTGTCACTCTCGCCGTCGCTCAGATAAGGCGGAATCCAATGCCCTTGCCGTTAGCAAGCGCCGGTGCACCCAGCCACCCCTCTAGGTCGAGCTCGACGCCGGTGCTACCGCCTCACAGCCACCCACCGTTGCCACCTTCTTAGTAGAGACTTCCCCTCCGTCTGAGGCTGCCGCCACACCCGCTTCATCACCTCCGCCGTCTTGAATAAATCATCATCGCCGGACCCTGAGAAGGGCTCGGCAAGTTCAACCACGCCATCATCACCATCTACTCCATTTGTCCACCGCACTCGATCCTGGATAGCCCCGGCGGAGGACTCTACACCGCTCGTCAATCCTACCGTGGCAGCCTCTTTCTCGACCCGACGCACATATGTTCAAAGACCCCCTTTCCGGACATCGAATGAGGTACAAAAGCGCGCCGATCGAAATGCCGATCGCTATCTTGTCGGCGTCCGAGTTTTTGATTGGGACAATATAGCTATTTTAGGTGTAAATGATGCTATTCGTGCTCACTTTGCTAGAATAGGTTGGGGTGCGGTGTTTGATGTGTCTCTACCTGTTTATAGGACACTTAGTCTTGAATTTCTGTCTTCCTATATTTTTGATGCTTCGCTGGCACTTGATGATGTACATGCTATCTTATTTACTTTAGGGGGTTGAAAATTTAACTTGTCAGTGAATGCCCTCAATGTTTTACTTGGTTTCAAGTCTGAGGAGTCGTCGCATGATGATGTCTATGAGTCTGCCCATTGTGATATGCCTGCTTCATTTTCATCTCATGTGCATGAGTGGTGGAGTGCCATTTCTATTGACTCTGAGTTTGTGCCCCGCTCCTCTATGGGTGCTCACATCAGGGATGATGCCTTACGCTTATGCCATCATTTTCTTGCTTCTACTTTCTTTGGTCGCATTGATGGTTTGAACATCGTAACTGTCCAGGAGCTTTTCATACTTGATAGCATGCTTTTGGGTCAAAAGTTGAATTTAGGATGTTGGTTAGCTAAGCAGTGGCAGTTTACTGCCAATCATTTTCTGTGCAAAGCTCCTTTAGGAAGGTTCATTACTTTATTAGCCCAGCGTCTGTATGTTCCCATTATTGAGCCCGACTTTTTACCTGCCACTTACTTTACTATTGAGGATTTGTCTACCATGCGCTTACTTTTTGTTAATGTCCAATGGCGTTATCAACTTTCTCGACCGGGCGTCCAAGGCCCGAGTCACCTCTCTAGTGCAGGTACTGCCTCTTCTGCAGCTTTGCCCATTGCCGCCATCGAAGCTCTGTTTGAGCGTTTCACTCAGAGGCTGGACACATGTCTGGACTCCATTGATGAGCGTCTCACAGCTCTGGAGCAGGCCGTGCACCATTTGGCTAGTTCCCCCTTGACTGACAAGTTTTCCCTCACTTTCCCCTCTTGTTTTCCTTTTCTTTTTGGTTTTATATGTGTTGTGATTGTTTGATATGTTTGTCAGCTTCTTTCCTTACACAGTGTGGACACTGTGGTGTCTAAGTGTGGGGGGGAGACTTTATCTGTTAGAAGTTATTTTATGTTTATTAAGAAAAAAAAAAAAGAATTTTGGTGCTTTTGTTTGATTTTTGTGAAGTGTTGACTATTTGAGATTGAGTGATATGAGGATGAAGGGTTGTGACATGATGTTTGACTGGTGATTGGTTGGTGTTTTGTGACTGAAATATACCATGCTCATATGTGTTCTTGAATGATGAAATGTGCAACTTGATGAGGATGAAGGGTTGTGACATGATGTTTGACTGGTGATTGGTTGGTGTTTTGTGACTGAAATATACCATGCTCGTATGTGTTCTTGAATGATGAAATGTGCAACTTGATCATATTCTTTTTAAGCTCTCTAAATTGTGAGATTTGAGCTAAATGAGCATGTCATATATATATATATACATAGAAAGCTCAATTTCATTCTTTTGATGAGTGTGTCGGATTTGCATATTTGATACTTGATTTGCCCTGTTGCCATAGCTTCACCTATTTTGAGTAATTGCATGAAAATGATTAAGGCATGTAGGATTCACCTAAGCTTTGGCCTGAAGAAAAAAAAATCCTTGCCCTTAATTTGACCATTAGTGAGCCTGTTTGAGCCTAATTCCCAATCTTTTTGATGTTAACAACCACTATACACTTAGCCTAAGCTTGTTTTTGGCTTGTCTGTTGTCCCTGAAAGCATGCAAGTATTCTCATGATTGTTTGAGCTGCATTAAAAAAAGAATTGGTGCTGGAGGTTGAAAATGAGTGTTGCTCCTGTCCTATTCTAACTTCACTTGTTCTAAGAAAAAAAAGAAAAAAAAGACAACATAAAAAAGAGAAAAGAAAGAAGCAAAGCTTCAGAAAAAAAGAGAGAGTGAAGTTCGAAACTGAATAAGGAATAGGACATGGAGAGATTGAAGGGGCTGTATGGGATGATGAATATCTGCCCCGTTTTGATTTATTTTAGAAGAACCAGCACGATATTTGAAAATGGTTGAAGGGTTGCAGCTGGATTCTAAAGAAGTATGCATGAGGTGCTTTCATGTTTTGTTTCATTGAGCCACCTACCCAGATTTATCCTACCTCTGACCCGAGCCCCATTACAACCTTCTGAAAAGACCTTATGATTCATACTTGATCTTATTTTTTGGTGATTGTGTTGACATACGGGCAAATCTATGTTGAGAATGACAAATAACGACTTGTGTGAATTTTAACATAATTTGTCCTTACTTTTTGAGAGACATTGAGCAAATCCTAGTGAGGCCGGATCACTTTGCATGTTTTTGACTTGAATGAAGAGCATGTGTGTGTTTAATGAACAAAATGGGACAGTGGTTTGTGGTTGATATTGTTGCAATCCTAACTTCGAATATTTTCAGTCTAAGGCAGCCAACACTCGTTTTGTGTTTTGTGTTTAAAGTCTTTCTTTTGTTTAGATATGCTCGAGGACGAGCATTGTCTAAGTGTGGGGGGATTTGATTGGACTAATTTTGTATATATCTTTTGGGCTATATTGATGTGATTTGTTAGTGTTAATTGCCGTATGATTGTGTTTTGTGGAAAGAAAACGTGTTTTGTGAGTTTTGCAGGCAATTAGCACAAGTTTGGAGAAAAATATACCACTTTTGAGATATTACAGTCAAGTGTGAACGACACCAGAACGGGAAGAATGTGAAATCCAGGTAGTATGCGCATACTGAAGGAAAGGAAGGCCAAGAATCTAGAAACTGGGCCTGAGCGTGAAGGATTTGAGCTTGAGCGTAGGCTTCGCTGATGTTATAGGTTTAACTGCGAATCTTAGAAGCCAGCTGCCTCAAGAGTCCTTATTTTGTCAACTTCCTAGTTGGAATTAATCTAGAATTCTATTTCCATAATTAAAGATTTGTAATTAAGGATATGGATATATAGATTAGGAATTATCTTTTGGCGGTATTCCAGATTTTTGGCCGCAAGAACAGAGACATGTTTTGAACAGATTTTAATTTCATTTCTTCGCAATTCATCGTGTTCTGCTTTTCGTTACTTTGGAGGTTTGATTTAATTATGCAATCGAGCTAAGTTCGTTCTTATTATGGTGAAGATTAACAAAGCCCTGGCATAGCTATACTGTGAGATCTAATTGCTCTTCTATTTAGATTAATTGCATGCATCTGTTGTTGTCGGTGTTTAAAGACGTTAACTGTTTCATCTCTCCTAGATAGTTACAAATGTTTAGTAGATCGGAATTAATTAGTAGCCAATTAAACCGGCCATCTATAATTGTGGTTTAAGTTTAATTAGTGATACAACGGTTCTTCAGAATTGAGGGAATAACAGTCTTAATTCAACGGTCTTATGTCAGAGTCTATTGGTTTTGAATCGGGTTTCTCCAATGTCTAATGTTGTCGGCTCATTAAATATATAGAGCGTCTCTTACAGTTGTCAGTCGATTAGAGAAATAATTGGTGAAGCGTCTTCCTGATTATTGAGAAATTAAAGAGAAATTAGGCTGCGTCAGCAAGTGTCTTTGGTGGCTATAACCGGTTTGCATGTGTTAACTGAAATTATCTTTGCATCAAGGATCAGTACAGTTAAGCTAAGGTGGAGTTAATTGGAAGCCGGAATACCTTTTATAATTTGTTAAAACACTACTCTCTGTTTATTTGCTTTACTTTAGTTTATTTTATTTTACAACAACAAAACCCGTTAGAATGTTTGGTTTCTGCAGATTGAAGGTTTGGACTAATTCTCGCCGGTTCTTTGGGAGATGATCTTGCTCGCCACTGTTTTGGTAGTGTGGGCATACCGACTGTCGGTCGGATTATTTTTGGTGTAAAATGACTCACCACGCGCGCCCGCGGGAAGGCGTGTGCCCGCGCGGTGCCTTCGCCGAGAGCACCTTCGTGCGGTCGCTGGGCTTGCACGGCCGCGTGGTCCCGATGTTCTTTCTTCCGGCTCATCTCTTCCGCTGAGGGCTTGTCTCATCCTCGCCACCGTAATGCTTAAAATCATGTTTTTGCATATAAAAGCTCAAGTTTTTCATAACTTGACATATTCCACCATGAGAGCAATAAGTGAAGATAATCACACGAAATCCACAAATAAACTACTAAAAGTACTAGAAAATAACTTACAAAACATGTAAAATTCCTACAATAAAACAACACAAACAAACATTAAACAATTATGTTTATTTAGTTATTTTATATTTTGTTTGTTAAATACACTAGCATAAAGCCTAATAAAGATGAAAGTTACATAAGTTATAGTATAATTTCATTTTACTATATGTGTCACATACAAAAATTATACATGCCAAGAATAAAATTAGCCTGTGTATATATATATATATATATGTACATTGAAATTTTAAGTAATATGCTATACCAATGAATATTATATTATTTATATATGTATGTATATGTATACGGATAGGCACTACAGATAATTAGATAACTACACTTTTTACTAAATGGACATGAAATTACTTAAAAATATAATAATGCATGCTCTCCACGTAGCATGATACTTGGCAAAATATGGGATTGTTTATTAATGGTAAGGAGGTTGGTTACTACTATAAACTAAAAAAAAAGAAAAAGAAAAGAATAAAAAAGAAAGAAAGAAAGAAAGAGACGATTGTAGTTAAAATAAAAAAAAGGAAGGAAAAAATAAACATCATTCAGGTTCGTCAGTGCTTCGGTTATTAATTTTGTTCTGTATAATTAATTTATGGCATTTATTGTTTCACTTTAACTTGGATGTATTTATATATATACTCTTAAATTTGAAGTTTTGATAATATAGTTTGTTGTTTTGAATTAAAAAAAAACAAACTATTAAATTAAGTAATATTTCTTTTATTTTATATTGGGATTTTAGTAAAAACAATAGGCTTAATTATGTTCTAATACTAATTGATGAATTAAAATATGTTTTTGTAAATCAGTTTGTTGTTTGCAAGGTTTAACTGGATTGATAAATAAATACATAAATTTTAATATTGTTATTATGTAAATATACTTGTATATGTAAAGAAAAAGGAAAACAAATTAATTAATAAGTTAGAATATTTCAAAGTATTACGAAGATGATTTTATTCATCTTGTTTAATTAATCCACTACTTTAACAAATTTTAGAAATTAGAATCATGTTTTATGTGGTAAGAAAATAAATTAACATACCTATAAGATTAGAATAATGGGAAATATTTATAGTTGATAATAGTTAGGAACTTTGAGATAAAAGAGGGTTTAGCACAAGTACGTTTGAGATAAATTTAAGAATTGAGTAAATGTATCACCCATATAGTATGATATTGAAATGAAATTATTTGCTATAACCAAATAATATTTTGCTATAAACTTTAGAGTCGTTAATGATTAATAATTCATTTTAATTCACTTTGTATTAATTCATTATTAATCCTTGGTTTATTTTAATTAGATTCTCTTGAGAAAGCACAGTCTTTAGGATTTCAAATATTGTAATCTTACGATTCGAGGTAAGTAGAAATCTATCATCAACTACAATACATGAACATAGTATTATTTGACTATGTGTTTATTATTTATTATTGTGTTATATTGTATGATTGTGTGATGCAATATATACTTGTGGTATTGTATTTCTTTGCATTCAATATCTTGTACATGAGCACGAGCATATGCATGCACGTCATGTAGATATTGTCGAGGTTGCATACATGAAATGGTTTTGAGAGAGAGAAAATATTTTGTTTGGGATTGATCACCACCAGCCCGTGTTGTGCTGTGTTGATAAATTTGTACCTCGAGTGGGATGACTTCCATGCGGTATCAAAGAGAACATGCAGGGGGCATGTCCCTTGGGGTCCGGGGAGGATGGTCCACTTCGACTGCACCTTTGAGGTGATGAGTGGTTGATGTGGGATGACTTTCATGTGGGATCAAAGGGAACAGGCAAGAGGCGTGTCCCTTGGGGTCCAGGAAGGATGAGCCACATGAGTGCACTAATCACATAGTGGCCATTTGATATTGATTATATTATGAGCTCATGACTCATGTTGGCGTCTGGTGAAGGGAGCCAAGTTCCTAATCGTTGAAAATGCTTTTAAGATGGCATAAAAGGGTTTTATTCACGAGCATTTCACATTTATGGTGGTGTGGTGTGTTGCACGTGATGTGACTGCATGGGCATGATTTCTGCTTACTGAGCTTTAACTCATGTAGTTCATGCATTGTAGGTGAAAGTGATAGCGTGTGGTGCATCAACGCATGAATGCTTAAAGCTCTGACAAATCCTGAGAAGTCTATACATGGATGACGACCTGTGAAGAGGGCAAGGGTTTATTTTACTATATTATGCTTCTTAGGTGTCATAAGTTTAAATCCCAGTGTATCTGAATATTATTAAAACCTTTTCTACCAAGGAAAATAATAATTTCTTTATATTCTTTAGCAAATTATACTTTTATAATTATTGATCATTTTAAATGCACCACATGTTAACCTAAATTTTTAACGTTAATACTTTTTAATGGATGGTACATACTTATATTTTGAATAAGAGACGACTCACCCACATTTTTACATTACTTTATATTTTATATTTATTTTATTCGTGTGGATGTTATAGTACTGACCTGAAACTTTTATTAAATTTGCTACATTTTTTTTAGAAAAATGATTTTTATAGTACATGTCCCACCACCACCACCACCACCACCACCACTACATTTTTTTTATAAAAATGATTTTTATAGTATATGTCATGCCACCACCACCACCACCACTATGACTACTACTACCACTGCTACTGCTACTGCTACTCCTACTCCTACTGCTACTGCTACTACTACTACTACTCATGCTGCTGCTGTTATTATTATTATTATTATTATTATTATTATTATTATTATTATTATTATTATTATTATTATTCAAAGAGTAATTCTACACACAATTAAAATTTTTCTCTTTATAGCTTCAAAATTAAAAATTAAAAAATTATTTTATAAATATCCTATTTTGACCTCCTAAGTCATAGCCCCCTAAGCCCCTTTTTTATTTAAGTTATGATCTTCTTCATGAAAAAGAGAGAAATAAATATCATCTTCATCACATCTTCTGAACCAATCTTTAAAAATCCTTGATTTTCTTATTTTTTTCCTACAGAATATCAATTTAAGAAAATAAGTTCATAAACACAAATAGTTGCTTTGATTCCATTGAACATAAATTTATTTTTATAGTTGAAAATTCCTCTGAAGCGATAGAACATCAACAACAGAGATAAAAATGAATGAAAAAAAGTTACGGTGGGAGAGGGAGAAGAATAATGGTGATATCCAATAATGATGCAGTGGCAGGACGATAAACTTTTCTTCAAATTTCCACACCTAGGTTTTGCTCATCATTTGAGGGATTTCCATATCATATCATTATCTCTCCATTTTTTTAACTTCAAAATTCATGAACTCTTACGTGTTATTTTCTTTTTGTAATTGGGGGCAGCGACTATAAAGTGACGAAGAATAATGGTGATATCCAATAATGAAGAAGAGCCGGGCTATAAGGGCATGATAGAATATTTAATTATTATTTTAAATTTAATTAATTTTGCGAGCTATATTGAGAAAAATATTGAGTAGGTATAGAGTCGCCCTTATCCAAAAGTATGTTGTTTTGTTTTTTGGCCCATATGAATTATTTCTTTCTAGCCCACATTGTTTCCTTCGTGAGACAAATCTGAGTCGCAGGCATTTTTCTTCCCTTCAAAATTCTGAAATGGCCATCCCTTGAATTTGTCGAGCCTCTCCACTATCACATAATTCAATTTCAACTCAAACCTTTCAGCTCTAACCTGTGCTATAAAGGGGCACTAATTTTTTTTCTTTATTATTAACTAATGGGCAAATCTATGTTAGTAGTTATAAGTTGGTCTTGATTTTATTTTATGTTTTGATTAAATGGGTTAGTGCTGCAAGTGGGCCGAGAGTGGAATGAGAGATCATACATTATTTATTTACTTATATTTATTTATTTAATTATTTACATTAATGTTTATATATTTATATTAATCCACGGCGTATGGATTTAACTAACACCCTATTATTTCCAAAGTTTAATTCAAATTTAAGTCAAGATGGGAAATCATATGTGACATACGTGTTATATTTATTCATGGTATGCTAATATGCAGATTCCAATGCGCGCAAAAGACTGAAAAGAGGAAGGCGAGTTGACTTATGTTCATGGATGCGCGATGCTTCGTTGACATCTAGTTGTAAATGGGTATCTTGAATAGAGCAGAGTATTTAATTATAGGTTAAAGCCAAAGCATGTTTAGCTCAACTGCAATTGCATCATTGTCGTTGAGGGAAGACATATGTGCAACCAAGATAGGCATTGGATGGCACCACCCAGTAGCTTTACTTGCGGGAGGTGTTTTCTTCTTTTAATGGCTTGCTTTTGTACTCACTCCAACCTTTGGGACAAGGGAATACCTTCCTCTAATTCTGACTCCCCCAGCTTCTTTGCTCGGGATGCACGCAGAGTAAGAGTTAAATCGTTACTCCAAAAATGACGCCAATTTAAGAGCCTTCTATTAAAGGTGAAAAAATAATATCATTTTTATTGGATTTAATCACATAAACACGAAAGTTTATTAACCTAAATTAAATTTCTAATCATAAAATCTTTATGTCGAAATCACTAAGACATTAAATCATAAATGAAATGCGGAAGTATACCTGAATCATAAATATTTAGATCTTTATTTTTGAATCGGTGGTTGAATTTGTCTAGGATCTTCCAAACGATCGGTATCATCTGATTATCTTATACTTTTAATAGTCCATAATTAAACTTTAGTAGATTAATTTAATTGAACTTACCATAAAACAACTATACATATTTTATTTTATATAGGGTTAATTGCAGGGTCGGTCCTCATATTTCGAGGGCCATGTGCTAAGATTAAAAATTATACCCCTACTTTAATAATTTTATTTTAAATCCATATAAAATGGGCCTAAAAAATATTTATTATGCTTTAAGTACAAAATTTGTTTGATATATTCAAATTCACAAAAGTTTTGCATTTTTAAAGACTTCAAAATCATGCAACTAGTCAGTTCATTAGTCTTCGAACAAACTTGAAACAAAAGAAACAAAATTATTTTAAACAATATCATAAGGCTCAAAATACAAAATATCATTTACATATATTTCTTCTATTTTTTTTTTTGAAAATACATTCTAATATTTTTTTCAAATTAATATTTTCTATCAAATCTTTTTTAATTGTCTTGTTGGTCTAACTGAGTATATTATTAATTCATTCGTAATTTGATGGATTAGCTAATGAAAAATAAGTATTTATGTTGGATTAAGAGGCATTTTATTTTAATAATACAAAAAATTATGTTGGACTATCTAGTGGAAAAAGGGTCAAAAAATTAATGTCCATATTTGATGATCTATTTATAATTTGCTAATATTTGACTGTATCAATTGATGTTATTATTATTTTTATTGTTAAATTATTATAAATAGTTGATCATGTATCATGAAAAATGCAAAATAAAATTGTAAGTGTTTGAAAAAAGCAAAGTATGTCTTGTTCTAGAATATGTATATAAAATAATCTTACTTTATATATAATCTTATATATATTCATAGAATCTCTTGTATGCTTTAAAAGTTTTCGATACTTATTTTGCGAGAGATCGAATCTCACGTTTTCTAATTTTCTTATTCAATGACGGGGACAAGATAATCATATTTTAAACATATATATATATATATATATTATAATTATTAAGAAAATGACTGATGGGCTTTAAAAAAAGAAAAGAAATTTGGGCCCTCCAAATTTGGAGGCCCTGTGCAACATTACCTTTCGAACACCTTCTTCACCGAGCCTGGTTAATTGCAAAAAAAATTCACAACCTTTGAATGAATTTGTAATTTAAGCATCACTTTTTAAACGTTGCAATAATAACTCAACCTTTTGATTTGTAGTAAAATAGACATATCAAAAAATTCCAACGACTATAAAATTGGCGTTGCACAGTAAGAACTCTCTTATTTAACACTCTAAACCTGAAATTATATGAATACGTCGAAAAATATTATTACATCCCAAATCTGATCATCGGAAAAAAAATTGAGAGTGTTGAATTTGCTACAAATCAAAAGGTTAGTGTTGAGGTTGGCCCAATTGGCCTTTCCCTCCCCAGGCCCATATGATTTATTTCCTACAACGGCATGATGAATCTGCAGTTGAAGTTGAAGCGGGTCAGGAAGCGGTTAAGGAAGTGGAACTGGGATGTGTTTGGTGATGTTTTTGCTCGGGTTAGATAGGCTGATGCTGCTGTTGCTCAGGCTTCTTATGATTCTTCTCCTATTCCGGATGCTCGTGCTGAGCTCAGTCGATGTGTGGCTGAGTATGTGCTTAGGACTCGAATGGAGGAGGATTTTTGGAAGCAGAAGGCGGCGGTCCGGTGGGTGACTGAAGGGGAGCGGAACTCTCGATTTTTTCACAGATGGGTTAAGCAGAGGAGGTGCAAGTCCAGGATTCACTCGATTGAGGATGGTGGGAGTGTGATTGAGGATGATGATGGGATCCGTGCTTCAGCTGCTGGTTTCTTTCAGAGGCTTCTCACGTTAGATATCGATCAGTTGGGTGATCCGGATTTCAGTTGTCTGCATGGGATTCCTACAGATATGGATACAGATGGGCTCTGCTGGACTCCGGAGATTAATGAGATCAGATCTGCTGTTTTTGGTATCAGTGGGGACAGTGTGTCGGGTCCGGATGGTTTCACTTCTTTGTTTTTTCAGCATTGTTGGGACATTGTTAGCAGTGATGTTGTGGGGGCTGTTGTTGATTTCTTTGCAGGTGCCCACATGCCGCGCAGCTTCACGGCTACTACTATTGTCCTTCTACCGAAGAAGGAGAGACCGGTTGCTTGGACTGATTACCGGCCTATCAGTTTGTGCAATGTGACCACTAAGATCATCACGAAGATTCTGACATCTCGGTTGGCTCCTTTTTTGCCTGCTGTGCTTGCTCCGAATCAGAGTGGTTTTGTGAAGGGTCGCTTGCTCAGTGATAACGTCTTGCTCGCTCAGGAGATGATTGAGGACCTTCACATCAGCCGTGATGTTCCCAATGTTGCTCTTAAGCTGGACATGGCGAAGGCGTATGATCGGGTTCAGTGGTCGTTCTTACTTGCTGTTTTGCGTCACATGGGTTTTCCGGATCAGTGGGTGGATATGATTAGTCGGTGTATCAAGGATTGCTGGTTCTCGGTTCTTGTGAATGGAGTTCCGACTGGTTTCTTTCCCTCTTCTCGAGGATTGAGACAGGGTGATCCCCTTTCACCCTCCTTGTTCGTGCTTGCCGCTGACTACTTGTCTCGGATTCTGGACAGATTGATTTGTGGTGACCCGATGATGAGGTACAGGACGACGAAGTGGGGATTTCCTATTTCTCACTTGTCTTATGCCGATGACATCATCATTTTTACTCGTGCTGCGCCGGATGGTCTGGGTCGGCTTGTGGATTGCTTGGAACATTATTCTGATGTCTCTGGTCAGCTGGTGAACCGAGAAAAGAGCAACTTCTTCGTCATGGAGAAGTTTGTTCCGACTTGGCATCATCAGATCCAGTTTGTTTGTGGCTATCAGAGGGGTTCTCTGCCGTTCACTTATCTTGGTGTCCCGATCTATAGGGGATTTCTGAACTGCTCGATTTTTCTTCCTTTGAGACAGAGATTGAGTGCTAGGATACACAGCTGGTCTCACAAGCACTTATCTTTTGGAGGTCGTCTGGCTCTTATCAAGAGCACCCTTGCCACTATTCCTTTGCACATCTTTCAGGTCATGGAGTCGCCTCAGGGTGTCCTTCACCAGCTCGAGCAGATGATTGCTCGTTTCTTTTAGGGGTCTGTTGGTGAGCAGAGGAAGATGTACTGGATCAGTTGGGAGACCATTTGTCTGCCTGTTTCAGAGGGAGGTCTGGGTATCCGTCGGTTTGGTGATCTGGTCACTGCTTTCAGTTAGAAGCTCTGGTGGAGGTTCAGAGCTCGTGATTCCTTGTGGTCCAGATACATGTGGGCCAAGTATTGCAGTGGCGGGTTCTACCCTAAGAGGGTGCCGTTGGGGCCGCATGACAGCCGGGTTTGGAAGAGAGTGGTTAGGGTTGGTGCACAGGCGCAGGATCACATCCGGTGGTCCCTTGGGGACGGTCAGGTTAGTTTCTGGGATGATATTTGGTGTGATGATGTGCCTTTATCTTCTTATTGCCCTGCTTCCCGATTTGATCATGTTCATGTTGATTGGTACTTATCTGGTGAGTCTTGGTCTGTTGAGCGTCTGCATGCGTTACATGATCACTATGCTTTACCTGTTGATCTGTTTGATTCGGTGAGCCGGACTCCGGTGATGTGGGGAGAGAGGGATAGCATGCGGTGGAATTTGACCTCGACAGGTGAGTTCTCTTTGACCTTTGCTTGGGATCAGGTCAGATACCCGCAGCCTGAACGTGCTATCTTTGGGTCCTTTTGGCATGATTGTCTCACTCCTACTATATCTGTCTTCCTTTGGCGTCTTATGCATGATCGCATTCCTGTTGATGTTAGGTTGCAGTCCCGTCGTATCCAGTTGGCGTCTCGTTGTCAGTGTTGTATCGTTCTGCATGTCGAGTCCATTTAGCATGTTTTTCTTTGGTCTGAGTCTGCGAAATCGGTGTGGGCATATGTTGCGAATTGGTTCCATATTTCAGCTCCACACGCACACACTGTTGCACATGCTTTTGGGTTTTGGAGGGGATTGTTCCCACGGTCTCCTCCGAAGCACATTAGCTTTCTGATTCATTGTTTGGCTTTCTGGTTTATTTGGACGGAGAGGAACAACCGCAAGCACCGCGGTGTTCCTTTCCTTGTTTCTCACATTGTTTGGCAGGTACAACATCACCTTCATCTCCTGGTTTCGGCTGGGAAGCTCCTACCGCAGCATTGGTTGGGCTGTTATCCTCAGGTTCCTTTTATGCCCGTTGCTGACCCTGTTCCTAGATCTCTCCGGTCTAGAATGGTGTCGTGGCAGCCTCCGGACGCACCGTGGGTGAAGCTCAACACGGATGGATCTTTCTCGACAGATCTTCAGATGGCTGCTGGTGGAGGGGGACTTGTTTGAGATCATATAGGGTCACTGCTGGCTGGTTTTTGTGCGCCCCTTAGGGCGGCCTCCAGCTTCGACGCTGAGTTCCAGGCTCTGCTTCACGATCTTAGGCTTGCAGTTCAGTATTCGGATCATGTTTGGATCGAGATGGATGCGGCTTCTGTTGTGTCGGTGTTGCAGTCTGGATGTCAGGGCTCGGCTGTGACCCGTCACACGCTCACTTCCATCAGATTGTTGTGTCGGGGTCGGCATGTTTGGTTCACGCACATTCCTCGTGAGGGGAACCGAGCGGCTGATTTCCTTGCTGGTAGAGGGGCCCAGACCTCGGTATTGACTTTTTATGATGATGTTTCAGCTCCTAAATATTTACTCTCCTTGGTACGGATGGATCAGTTGGGTTACCCCAACTTTAGATTTAGGTATCATTGATGCGGTTCGTGTTTCTTATGTTTGCCCTATTTTATTATTTTGGTTTGTTTGTCTGTTTGGAGTCTCAGTTGGTTTGTGGCTGTGCTCCACGTGTTAGTGTTTCCTTTATTGTTGGAGTTAGCATCCGAGTTGTGGATGCATCTCCTATGATTATTTTTCTACTTTCATGTTCCCGTGATTGGTTAGGGATATGTTCACTTTTGGGACATATCCCGCCCGTCACATTGTACGAGATGTTGCTTTATTTATTCACAGGCTAGGCATGGTGCCGAATGGCCCCACCCTTAGGGGTGTTTTTTTAAAAAAAAAAGTGGCATTTCATCTACCTCATTAATTCACTCTTAATTCGATTATCTTTTCCAAAGCTTTCCTACCTTCTATAATATTCGAGATAGTTCCTCTCTCTCTCAAGCCACTCACCGATCTCTAACCCTAATCTGAAAAGCTCTCTCTCTCTCTGTGTTTCTTGCTGCCGGTCTCGGTTTCTCTGGCCGGAATCTGACTGTGATTCCTGTTGACCAATGAGTGTAGACGGCTGGGCTGTTCTCTGAGAAAGAAAGCTTAAGTGTACTTTAAGGGGGATCATCTCACCATCCCCTCCCTGGTCTGGGTCTTTTCCGGTCACCGGAGTTGCCGTCGCCGTCTCCAGTGGGAAAATCTGAGCCACCGTGCCCCGAGCACACTTTTCCCACCTCTGATTCTTCTCTGTATTTTCTTGTCACTTTGATCTACTGGTATCTCTCTCTCTCTGTACTTACTGGACTTGTGTGCTATTTTACAGATCTGACGATTGGTGCCTTAAAGCCTGTGAAGAACCTTGAAGATCCATTTGATCTTCCCCTTCGAGGCTTCCCGTGAAGAAGCCATCTCCTCTGTGAAGAACTGAAGTTTGTTCCCTTATTATTTCTATTGTAATCGACTGTAATAGCTCCCCCTAGGGTCAATCTACTTGAGTAGCCAGTAAGATAGACCGCAAGGGGCGGGGAACCAAGTAGTGAACCCCTAGCTAGGCCTGTACCACAACAGTGGTATCAGAGCCTGATTTGGTCTAGCCGGGGGCACTCTCCTACCTCCATCTATCTCACCTCGCCGCCGGTAAGGGCCACGCCTCTCTCGTCCCCGTCGGGCTCCTTTGAAAAGGTATAACTGGTTCTTCCCTACCTAGAAGAACCGGCTCTGGTATAAACCCTAATCCCTAAACTCTGTTGTGTGGTACTTTTCGATTCTGTGCCTTGTTGCTTCGGCTCTTGACTCTGTCATTCCCTTGGAATTACAAGCTTTTCCTCAAAACTTGCTTATGGTCGGGACCGTCTGGATTTCCTTGTGGGTCTTCTCAAAGCGGGTTGCCCCGATAGCAATTTTGAGTAAGGGATTTCAGTAGAAAAGGGGGTTCTGGGTTGTTCTTGTGTTATTAAAGTCCTGTTGTTGCTTTGGCTTGTATTAGTTTTCTGTGTATTTTGTGGTTTTCTGGCTGTTAGGATTCCTGGTTTTTTGTTGGAATCTGTGTTGAAAACTCTATTTTAAGAGTTTCTGGGAATTGACTTGGTGATCTAAGTCTGGTTTATTGGTTAAGTTGGGTTTTGGGATTGACCTGAGTGAACCCCTGCTCCATAGATTAATCTGTGCTGAGAATTGGGCTAGCCTCAACTCTAGATTCCCCTGGAGCACCCATCATTGGGCCTGTGGAGGTGCTTCCTCTTGTTTTTGGGTGAATTTTGTGCTCTTGTTGTTCTTGTGGTAAAATCTGTGTATTTGGTGAAATTCTGTGTTCTTTGAGTGATTTTGAGTGAATTTGTGAAAAGATGAATAATCTAAGTGTTGTTCCTTTCAATGGAAAGGATGATTTTGGTGACTGGCAAACAAGAGTTGAATGTATTTTAACAAAAGAAAATCTGCAAGATGCTATTTTTGAAAGAATTGATGAAAATGAAGCAGATAAAAATCTTGTTAAAATGAATGTTGGTGCTAGAGCTACAATTTTGTTAAATCTAAGCAGTGCTGTTGTCAGACAAGTTTCTCACCATAAATGTGCAAAAGATCTGTGGGATGCTCTGACTTCCTTATTTGTTGCTAATTCTGAAGAGTCTGCATATTCACTACAAAATCAGATCATGACTTTTCAAATGGATCCTTCTAAAGATGTTGATTCAAATATGCATGATTTTAATAAACTTTTGAAAGATTTAAAACTTGCTGGGGATGACACCCTAGAAAAATATGCCCCTCAGATTCTCCTTGGTGCTATTCCTGAAGTCTTTTCTGAAGTAAAATCTGCCTTGAAATATGGAGGGTCCAAATTTACATGTGATATGATAGTATCTGAGTTAAAGGCAAAAGAAAATGAAATGAAAAAATTGCAGTCCAAGCCCTTGCAGAATGAAATTCTTTATGTTAACAGGAATAACAACATGAAACCTTTCAGTAGACCAAATCCTGAGAATCCTAGTGTCCTTGCTGCTGAAAAGTATAGGAGAGAAATGAACTCAGCCCACAACCTCCCAAATCATACCAGAACACACAATCTTGTTGAGATCCATTCCCTACATCCCAGCAATCAAAGTCAACACCAAAACTTTGGTCATAATCCCTCTCTTCATCCTCCCAGAAGCCAAAGTTTCCCTTCCCAACAACAAAACCCTGATTTTAAGCCCAAAAAGACCTGCTGGAATTGTGGGAAACCAGGGCACTTCTCAAATAGGTGCAAACAACCAAAAAGGGGCAGGGGGTTTGGGAATAATCATGCTAATAATGTGATGCACTTTGAACATCCTGCCAATCATGTCTATAAAGATGAAGACTATGACTATCATGAAAATGGTGAACTTTATATGGTGCATTCTGACTGTGACTTCCAATTCATCAACTTTTCAAATGCTGTGTCAAAGTCAGTACATGAATCTGAATGGTTGATTGATTCTGGTTGTACATTCCATGTCACTCCACACAAGCACATGTTTCACAACTTGCAACTTATGAATTCTGGATCAGTTGCTTTAGCTGATGGTCAGCACTGTGATATAGTTGGAAAAGGAGATGTGTACCTAAAATTTGAGAATGAAAGCATGATAACACTTCATGATGTAAGATATGTTCCCAAATTGAAATTTAACCTACTGTCTGTTTCTAAGCTGACTGATCAAATGGTCTTTGGTTCTGTAAATCACAAAAGCTTTTAGTTTAGATTAAATTCTATGCTTTATTTTGATGTCCCCAGAAAGGGAGATCTTTATGTAGTGCATGCTTTCTCTGTGCCTATTCAATCTGCTAACATGGTCCAAAATGATAAAACTGTATTGTGGCATGCAAGATTAGGGCACATGAGCAATAAGGGGTTAGAAATCTTGAGTAAATCTGGTGCATTCAAACATGATAAAGTTTCTAGCATGTCCTTCTGTGAACCCTGTTTGATGAGAAAGTAACAAAAATTGCCTTTCCGTGTCTGGTCCCTATCCTAAAGCTCAGTTGAGCTCTGACATACTTGAATACATTCATCCAGATGTGTGGGGACCTGCAAAGGTCCCAACCCATGGTGGAAATATGTTCTTCTTATCTGTTATAGATGATTTCTCAAGAAAAACCTGGGTTTTCTCAATGAAACACAAATCTGATGTTTTCCAAAAATTCTCTACATGGGTTGCTGAGATTCAAAATCAAACCAATAAGAAGATAAAGTGTTTGAGAACTGATAATGGCTTAGAATTCTGCAATCATGCTATGGACAATCTATGTTTTGAAATGGGAATTAAAAGGCATAAGTCAGTGCCTTACAACCCCCAGCAAAATGGGGTTGTTGAGAGGATGAACAGGACTCTCCTTGAGAGAGTCAGAAGCCTGTTGGCTGGTTCAGGCCTTGATAAAAAAATTCTGGGGAGAAGCTCTAATAACATCCTATTATCTGGTTAACAGATCTCCCTCTGTCCCATTAAAAGGCAAACTCCCTGAATCTGTGTTCCTAAATAAGCCCATTTGCCTGTCAAACTTAAAATTCTTTGGCTGTAGTGCTTATGTTCACCAAAAACTTAGTAAAATTGAGCCTAGAGCTAGGAAATGCATATTCTTAGGATACTCTGATGGTGTCAAAGGGTATAGACTGTGGGATAAAACATTACCTGGTTTCAAAACTTGCATCTCTGATTTTCCCTGTTTGAATGAATCCTCACACTCTGATTCTCCTTGTGAGGTGGAGAAAGTTAATGTTCCTATGTTCTTCCCTGCTATGTCTAAGGTGGACCTTCTTCCACCAATCTTACCTGAGATTAATGTTCCAAATGATCATCTGAATGAAAATGTGCATGATAACATTAATCCAAATGATTCTGCATCCAACCATGAGTCTAATCATGACATGCATGCTCATATGAATGTATTTGAATCTGAATCTTCTGAATCTGAACCTGATCAATCTGCTGAGCATGATTCTGAACATGTGAACTTAGATAATTATCAATTGTCTAGAGATAGACCTAGGAGAACCATCAAGGCTCTCTCTAGGTATGATGGCTGTAACCTATCCATGTGTGCTTTCAATGTGTTTAACAATGTTGATTCTTCTGAACCTAAAACCTATAAAGAAGCTGTTTCTTGTGTTGATTCTGATAAGTGGATTGATGCTATGAAATGTGAAATGAAATCTCTGCATGAAACCAAAACTTGGATTCTTGGAAAAAACCTGATGCATGCTCTCTTGTGGAATGTAAATGGTTATTTAAATTAAAACAAGAGATCAATAATGTAAGGTATAAAGCTAGGCTTGTTACTAAGGGATTTACACAGAAAGAAGGCATTGACTACACTGAAGTTTTTGCTCCTGTGGTGAAATTCACCACAGTTAGAATAATGCTTGCCTTAACTACACACTTTGACTGGGAATTGAAACAAATGGATGTGACCACTGCCTTCTTGCATGATGAATTAGAAAATAACATTTACATGAAGCAACCTAAAGGTTTTGAAGATAAAAATCATCCTGATCATGTGTGCTTGTTGAAAAAATCTCTTTATGGCTTAAAGCAATCCCCTAGGCAATGGAACATCAAGTTTGATAAATGCATGAAAAGTTTGAACTTCTCTAGAAGTAAATTTGATCATTACTTGTATTATATGCAATCCTCTGTGCCTATGTTCTTATTGCTTTATGTGGATGATATGTTGCTAATAAGCCCTTGCTTGAAGACTGTGAAGCATGTCCAATCCTGTCTAAGTGCTAATTTCAACATGAAAGACTTGGGAGATGCCAGGAAGATTCTAGGTATGAATATTGACAGGGATAGAAGTAAACACACACTATTACTGCACCAATTTTCCTATGTTGAGCAAGTATTGAAGAAATTTGACATGGATCTGTGTAAACCAGTAACTGTTCTTCTTGCTTCACACTTTCAATTGAGTAAAGATTAGTGTCCCAGAAGTGACATTGATTTGAGTAATATGTCTGGTATCCCTTATGCTAATGCCATAGGGTCAGTGATGTACCTACTGATCAGCACTAGGCCTGACATAGAATATGTTGTATCATGCTTAAGTAGGTACATGGCTAACCCTGGATTGCCTCATTGGGAGGCTCTGAAATGGTTGTTGAGATACCTAAAGTCTACTGCTTCCCATGGCTTAACTTTTTCAAAATTCTCTGATGGTGTTAAGTCTATTGAATATGTTCATTCTAATTATGCCAATGATAGGGATCAAAGAAAATCTACTACATCTTATGTGTTCACTTTGTATAGGTCATGCATTAGTTGGAAGTCTCAGTTACAAAGTATTGTTGCATTATCATCTACTGAGTCTGAGTATATACCAGCTACTGAAGCTGTGAAAGAAGCAATATGGTTAAATGGTGTCTTGTCTGAAATCAATTTTATTGATGATAAACCTTTGCTTTTCTCTGATAGTCAGTCTGCTATCCAATTATGTAAAAACCCTATCTTCCATGACAGAACCAAACACATAGATATGAGATATCATTTTATCAGAGACATTGTAGAAAAATGAGAAGTTTTATTGGACAAAATTCCCTCTGAGTTTAATCCAGCAGACATGGGCACTAAGTACCTCCCAGTTGCAAAGCTAGAAGCTTGCAATAAGTCTTTGAACATGGACTTGGGTTGAGCTAAAGGGAAGTGTGTGCTGTGTGATGAAGACTCAAATTCATGCTTTTTTCTTTATCTTTTTACACCCTTTTTAAGTGTTTAGTATAGAGTCTAGTCTAGTTTTGGGGGTAAAACTGATTACAGGAGGATGAGGGCACAAAACCACCACAACAGGCACAGACAGGTGCTATTTATGCTGAGGGCACAAAGGACTAATTTGCCTACCGAGGACCCAGTCAAAGTTGTTGTGAGAATTACGCAACAGAATCGCGGGCCAGCTCCTTTATGCACGTGGAGGTGATGTGGCGGTCAGTTCCGAGTCTTGGGGAGGTCCAAACACGTTGGGAAGGAAGTGGAGACATCAGAAAGCTACTGGAGGCACTAGGGTTTGTTGTTATCACTCCTAAAATCAAGGAAGAACATAGAGCATGAACGTGATGAAGTGGAGGAGTGCAAGAGCCCCTGCGTGGGTGAAATTTGGGCTGCTTGAAGCCTTAATTCATTTTGCTATAAATACTTTTATCTGTTTTCATATGGGAGACACGTTTTTGCACCTTGAAGATACAATTTCCCGTTTTCATACTTAGTTTATTTTCTGGATATTCTGTCAGCCTGAAGCTGGTGATTTGCCCGCAGAGAGGTAGTTCAGTTGTTCTGTTGGCAAAACTGGGATTGGGCCCAGAAGTTAATCTAGTTATTTCCTTTCCAAGTAAGATGTCTTTTATTATTTCTTTTACGTTCATATCTATGTTTAGTGGCTAAGTATCCACTGTTCAAGTCAAAGTAATGGTCTAAGGGTAGAATATGTGCATGAGTTAATCGGACTTTAACGCCTTAAGGGTTCACAATCTTAACTTGTTTTTCACTTAGACATAGGTAAAGGGTGATTGGAGATGAAGACGCGCATTTCTAATTAACTGGTACTAGTGTTAGTTACGTGGGAGTGTATAGGTGATCATGCCTCGATACCCGTATAGTAACAAGTCCGGGGGTGACAGCCTTGGTAGTTAAGATTGAGTAGTATATGCAGGCACAAGACTGTGTCAAACCTACTAGAATCGGGTCACTTTTGCCCTCAAAGCTGCTATACTTGCAAAACCTTTGTGTGATTCTCTCCTTAGGTTCCTGTATAGTTAGGTCCCTAGGTGCCGATCGCATCATCTAGACGATATAATGTAAGAAGTGATTGGGGAGTGGCCGATCGTATCCATTTCCTGTAACCGGTTAACCCTCAAAGTGATAATTACCCATATTTGGCCATGGGGATTCAGTTTTTGACCTTTCTGCTAGTTTGGGCACAACGGGTAGTAGTGGTAATTACATATGTTTTACCCGGGATTGCGTATACCTACCAAATGACTCGGTGCTTTGACTTGAGCAACTTTTATTACTGATATTTTCTCTTGTGATTTCCTTTTCAGCATTTAGTTAGTTTAAGTTTATTAGCAAGGATTTTAGAGTGACACTGAAGACCCAAACTAAAACTAAAAAAATACAGAAGGTTATGAACACTCCTCGTGGGATCGACATCCGTCTTCATCAGCTATACTAGCCGTTGAGGGCAGATTAAGCATTTGTGGACTATTTGCCCGCAAGTGTATTTTGCACACCAAAATGACGGTATACCAAAATTGGCACCGTTGCCGGGGAGTGTAAGTGCACTTTTCTGTCTATTTACTGTTTTACCTTAGTATATGCGTCATTCTAACCGCGCAGGAGATTTACTCTACGATCCGGAGATAGAGAGGTCAGCGAGGGCAAGAAGGGCACAAGCTAGGGCATTTTTGAAAAGGCTGCAGGAGGAGAATCAAACTGAAGAATCCAGTGACGATTTGACCTCAGGCGGAGAAAGTCAGGCAAGCAACGAACAAGCTGAGACAAGCAACATCAATCCACTCTATTTCGACGAAGAGATGGAGGATGATCAGATATCAAACCACGAGGAAGGAGAACAACAAAGACCACCACCGCACACCCTTACTTTGAGGCAGCTGAGTTTCCCTCAAACCATGAACATGCGTCCCACGGGCATCGTTTTGCCCACAACTACTGGTAACTGGGAGCTGAGGGCAAATTTCATCTCGATTTTGCCTAAATTCCATGACCATCCAGGGGAGGATCCACAACGACATCTGCAAGATTTCGAGATGACATGTGAGACGCAATGCACACGAGCTAATGGGACAGACGAATACATCCGTCTGGTTTCTTTTCCTTTCACCTTGCAGGACGGAGCTCGAGAATGGTTATACACTATTCCTGCCAGGAGTGTAACCAACTGGAGTCAACTCCAGCAAAAGTTTCTGGAAAAGTACTTCCCCACATCAAGAGTGCAGAGCATGAGGAAGAAGATCTCAACCGCAAAGGCTGGTTCCAACGAGAGCTTTTACGACTACTGGGAGCGTTTCAAGCAATTGCTCTCGAAATGCCCACATCACCAGATTCCAAATCATGACCTGGTGAACTACTTTGTCTCGGGGTTGAGAAGCGAGGACCGAGCCCTACTGAACGCAGCATGCGAAGGATCTATCCTGAACAAGAGGGCAGCTGAGGCTCTAATACTTATTGGAGAAATGGCCGAGAAGAACAGAGATGATTCATATGAAAGAACAAGTGTTGCCGCTGCGGACAAAATTATCTCTGTGCCTGAAACTGATGATCGAATCGAACAACTCTACAACAAAATGGAGAAGATGATCACTATGTTCTCCGCTAATACCTTGCAAATTTGTGGGGTATGTGAATTGATGGGGCAACACTCTGACCAGTGTCCACAAGTGAAGGAGAAGGAAGAAACGGTCAACGCTATTGATGGAGGGCAAAGGAGGAGGCATAATCATCTTGCCCCCAACTACAGTCAGAGGCAGATAGCACAATACTATCCTGCGCCCGCAGCAGGACCGTCCTTATCAGACATGGTTCACAAGATTGTGAATGAAACGGTGGAGGTAAAAAAGAAATCAGAAGCCTTCGAGCAAGAGACAAGGAATGGACTGAGCTATTTGGGAGGACAAATATACCAAATTAGTGATGCAATCGCAAGGATGGAGAAAGCTAAAGGAATTCTGCCCTCCCAGACAGAACCACCAAAAAAGGCTGGGGTAAATGCAATAACACTGAAGAGCAGAAGGCAACTGCCTGCACCATATCCAGAGACTGCAGAGGATGATGCCCACAACGATGATGAGCCCATAAAGGAGGAACCAGAGTTGAGGGCAAATGACGAACCAGAAGCAGTTGTGCCCAAACCCATCCTGAAGAGTAATATTCCAAAAGAGATCGAGGTGCCTGTACCATTTTCAGGAAGGCTGAAGCGAAATAAGAAAGAAGCAGAGGATAGGGATCTAATGCACATCTTCAAGAAAGTGGAAATCAATGTTTCTCTACTGGACGCAATCAGGCAGGTGCCCCGATATGCCCGTTTCCTGAAGGACTTGTGTACAAAGAAGGTGAGATTCACAGAGGAGGCACAAGTGGTTGTGAATGAAAATGTGTCAAAATTATTGCAGAAGAAGCTGCCTGAAAAGTGTGGAGACCCAGGGATGTTCTTTATTCCCTGTGAAATTGGAGGACTTCGAGTTGAGAGAGCTATGCTGGACTTAGGGGCATCGATCAATGTTATGCCCTTAAGCATTTTTGAAGAGCTGACATTAGGACCGCTCACGAATACAAGGACAATTATTCAATTGGCTGACCGTTCCAGTGTTTACCCCGAGGGAGTGCTTGAAGATGTCCTAATCAAGATGGAGAGTCTGATTTTCCCAGCAGACTTCTATGTGCTGGATATGGGCAAAACCAATCCAAAGGCTGCCTATATACTTTTGGGCAGACCATTCATGAAGACGGCACATACAAAGATTGATGTCGATATGGGCACATTGACGTGCGAGTTCAATGGAGACAGAGTTACTTTCAACATCATGGAGGCAATGAAGTACCCCAATGACACTGAGAGTGTACATATGATCGACATTTTTGAGCCTATGATCCAAGAAGAAGTGCCAAGGCTGTTGGCAATGGATCCACTCAATTGGGTACTTCAGAATAGTAAGACCGATTGGGATGCTGAAGAGGAACGAGATAAGCAAATCAAAGAGGTAATTCTGCAATTATATCACATCAAAGCCGGTTTTCCAAGAGATAAACGTCTGCCTTTGCCCATAACAAGGTAGGGTGATAAACTGGTGCGGTCTATCATCAAGCCACCCAAGCTGGAGTTGAAGGAGTTGCCCGATCACCTCAAATATGCCTATTTGGGTGAAGGAGAGAATTTGCCAGTTATAATCAGTTCATCTTTGACCATGAAGCAGGAAGTTAAGTTGATAGCACTATTGAAGATGCACAAGGAAACAATTGGATGGACCTTGGCCGACATCAAGGGCATAAGTTCCACCATTTGCATGCATCGGATCCAGTTGGAAGAAGGGGCAAAACCAGTGCAAGATCCCCAAAGGAAGCTGAACCCCTTGATGAAGGAAGCTGTGTTAAAGGAGATTCTAAGGCTGCTCGATATGGGCATTATCTTCCCTGTGCCCAACAGTGAGTGGGTGAGTCCTATTCACGTTGTGCCCAAAAAGTCTGGAATCCAGGTGGTGGAGAATGAAAACAAGGAACTTATTTAGATGAGACTGCAGACTGGATGGAGAGTTTGCATTGACTACCGCAAGTTGAATGCAGTCACAAAGAAGGATCATTTCCCTTTACCTTTCATCGATCAAATACTGGAGAGGCTTGCGAGAAAATCGTACTTCTGTTTTCTGGATAGGTATTCTGATTATATGCAGATCGTGGTGTCCCAAGACGATCAAGGCAAAATGACATTCACTTGCCCCTTTGGCACATTTACCTACAGAAAGATGCCTTTTGGCCTTTGCAATGCTCCAGGCACATTCCAACGGTGTATGATGAGTATATTTTCTGATATGCTTGAGACTTGTATTGAGATCTTTATGGACGACTTCACGGTTTATGGAGATAGCTTTGATCAATGCCTTGATCATTTGAGCAAGGTACTGAGCCACTGTGTGGAAAAAGACTTGGTGTTGAATTATGAGAAGTGTCACTTTATGGTAAGAGAAGGAATCGTGCTGGGACATGTAGTATCCGAGCGAGGAATTGAGGTGGACAGGGCAAAAGTGGAGGTCATTGCTAAATTGCCCTATCCCATCAATGTTAAGCAGATTCGGGCATTTCTAGGCCATGCGGGTTTCTATCGTCGATTCATTAAGGACTTAGCAAAGATTGCTCAACCACTCACAAAGCTGCTACAACTGGAGGTAAAATTTGACTTTGATGATGACTGCAAGGAAGCTTTTCATACATTGCAGAATATGTTAGTATCTTCCCCCATTATCCAACCTCGGGATTGGGGAATGCCATTTGAGGTGATGTGTGATGCCAGTGGATTTGCCGTGGGAGCAGTTTTAGGCCAGAAAAGAGGCAAGGAGAGCTATGTTATCTATTATGCCTCCAAGACATTAAATGCCGCGCAACGCAACTATACCACCACAGAGAAGGAGCTGTTAGTAGTAGTGTTCGCTTTTGAGAAGTTCCGTTCCTATCTGCTGGGGGCACAAGTGATTGTTTACACGGATCATGCAGCTCTGAAGTACCTACTGTCTAAGAAGGAGTCAAAGCCGAGACTCATAAGGTGGATATTGCTCTTACAAGAGTTTGATGTGCAGATCAAAGACAAGACCGGGGCAAAAAACCTGGTTGCAGACCATCTCAGCCGTCTGATGGTTGAGAGCAAAAAGGAAATCACTGAGAATTTTCCAGATGAGCACTTGTATGAGGTTGCGGGCAAAACAACAAAGGAGCCATGGTTTGCCGACATAGTAAACTACCTGGTCGCAAGGCAGTTTCCAGTTGGTTTGAGTGACTATCAAAAGAATAAGATGAAGCGTGAGTGCAAGTTCTATCTCTGGGAAGCACCAGCTCTTTGGAAAATTGGAACTAATCAAGTCATAAGAAGGTGCGTCAGTGATGATAAGGTCCTAAACATCTTGAAGTTCTGCCATAACAATACATGTGGAGGTCATTTTGGCCCACGTAGAATAGCAAGGAAGGTATTAGATGGAGGATTTTACTAGCCCACATTATTCAGGGATGCTTATATATTTGTGAAGAAGTGCAAGAATTGCCAGATGACTGGTAATATTTCTATTCGGGAGGCCATGCCACAAACACCTATCATGCTCGTGGAAATCTTTGACATATGGGGCATAGATTTCATGGGACCATTTCCCAAGTCAGGTAATAATCTCTACATTATCCTGGCTGTAGATTATGTGTCCAAGTGGGTGGAGGCAAAAGCCACTCCAACGAATGATGCAAATACAGTGGTGAAGTTCCTGAGGGCAAATGTGTTCTGTCGCTTCGGAATGCCCAAAGTCCTGATCAGTGATCAAGGGACTCATTTCTGCAACTCAGTCATAAAGAAGATGATGGCAAAGTATGGGGTCACACATAAGGTTACTACTGCATATCACCCCCAGGCAAATGGACAAGCAGAAGTCTCAAACAGGGAGATCAAAAATATTCTAGAGAAAGTTGTTGGACCAAGGCACAAAGACTGGAGCAATCACTTGGAAGATGCTTTGTGGGCATATCCCACAGCCTACAAGACACCTATTGGGATATCTTCTTATAGGCTGGTTTTTGGAAAGTATTGCAATTTACCCGTGGGAATGGAGCATAAAGCATTTTGGGCAATCAAGAGGTTGAATTTCAATAATGAATGCGCTGGAATTGAGAGGAAGCTGCAGATCCAAGAATTGGAAGAGTTGAGGTCCGAGGCCTATGATAATGCTGTGATGTATAAGGAAAGGACCAAGAGATACCACGATGCACTCGCAAGGGGCAAATAGTTGCTCTGTGGGCAAAAGGTACTCGTGTTCAACTCAAGGCTCAAATTGCATACGGGCAAATTGAAGTCAAAATGGATGGGACCCTATCTGGTTCAACATCAACACCCAAATGGAGCAATTGATCTGGTGAATCCAAAAGATGGGTGTGAATTTCGAGTCAATGGCCAGAGGGTGAAACCATATTTCGAGCAAGAGAAGGAAACTTGGGCAGAAACCCAAGTTTTGAGCACTCCTGAGTACTACTGAAGACACAACATGGTCGAGCCAAAGACCTTAAACAAAGGCGCTGGACGGTAGGCAACCCGGTTTGTTTATTTGCTTTAATTTTAATTTTAATTATGTTTATTATTTGTATTTTGTTGTGAATTAACGCTACAGGAAGGCAAAGACTGGAAACACATCACTGTGGGCAAAGTAAATGTTCAGGGCACAACAAGGTTTAAGTGTGTGGGTGGGGACTGTAGCAGATTTGACTGATTGGGAAAGGATAGCATCTGCAGAGGCAGTTGATTTTCCCCATGCAAAGTTGATCGTTAAAAATTGAGGCCGATTAAAGGGGAATGAGTGAGAGACGATATATTCAGTTATTTATTTTGAATTACAAACATATCTCTCCCCCATTTCAAAATCCCCCAAATCTCTCAAAATTAGGCAAAACCACTCTCTAATTTCTCGCCCACGATCTCTCTGCACAAACCCACCACCCTCACAACACCTCATGTCCCCAGAAGCATTCAAATACTCCCCCCACTCTCGATTTCCCACAAATCAAGCAAAGCGAACCCTATCTCCGAAATTCCCCAACCCCTTGTCGAGAAAAATGGTGAATGCGAAGAAAACCGGAGACCCTACTAAGCGAAGCACACGTCGCAGTGCCCGCAACGCCGGCGAATCATCGCAAGAGACGACTCAGACCACCCAGTCGACCCAGACAGAGCAGCCGAAACAGAGTACCGGGCCCGTTCTCAACCCCTCACCGATCCAGACCATTCTGCCACAGAACCCACCACTTCCGCCGCATCAAGCAGAGAAAAAGAAACGAGTGCCGTCGAAGGTTAAGGGCAGTGCGTCGAAGAAGAAGAAGGGTGAGACTGATAAGGGCAAACCTCAGAGCCCGCCACAAGTTGGGCAAAACCCTGACCCAACGCCCGCACCTGAGAAGCCACCAACTCCTGAGAAGCCACCGACACCCTAACCCAGTGAAGAATCAGACGATTCTGAGCCTGAGAAGGAACCAGAGAAGGACGGGGAGGACGATGGTGGACCAGAGAAAGAAGATGAGGCGGAGGAAGAAAAACAAAACGGCAGCGGTGATGAAAAAGAAAGCGATGATGAATCTGAAGGTGAGAGCATGGAAGAAGACGACAAAGAGGAGGAGAAACCAGAGCAAGATCATCAAGAGGAGAAGAAGAAAGAACCAGAACCGGAAAAAGAGAAAGAGGAATCGTTGGAGGAAGATAAAGTGACCTCAGAGGGATCTACCTCTGAGAATACCCACAGCTAGTCTGAGCAACTGAAACAGGCACAACCCGATCCACCCGCAGAGAAGAAGAAGTCGAAGAAGGCAAAACCACAGGAGGTCTCGAAGGAGACACATAGGGAACCAAGTCAAAGCAAGGGTCCCGATGTGCCCAAAAAGTTTAAGAGCTAGTCAAAGGGAACCAAGTCAACCAACAAGTAGTCAAGGAAGTTAGTCAACAGGGAGTCGAAGAGACAAGAGAAGCCCCCCACCAAGAGAAGGCTAGATGTGGAGCAGTCCAACAAAGAAGAGGAAGAGAAGTCGGTGCACAGTGAGGAAGTGGAACCGGACATCCAAATCATCCTAGCTCCGGTTCATTCCTATGTGCCCGCAATGGTGAAAAAGGGCACAAAAAGCAGGGTGCCACTCATAACCCTCCCCCGCCGCTTGGTGAAAGAAGAGAAGGATGGTTCAAGCAGCTCAAGACAAGGAATTGTCGAGAGACTGAACAAGAAGAAGCATCTGCCCTTGTACGTTCTTCATGATAGCACGCTAAATACACTTGGAGTCTTGGAACAAGTGTATGAATACTTTACCAATATCGGTTGGGAGCAAGTACTCGGTTGGAGGAACACGGTATGCCCTTCTTTAACCATTGAATTCCTTTCCTCGTATGAGTTTAAACCAGTGCAGGGATTCGGTCTGGAGACACCCGGAGTTGTGAACTTTTATATAGCTGGAGAGAGCTATAGCATGTCAATCTCAGGAATGAATCAGCTATTGGATTTCATCCAACCAAAAGATGTGCATGCGAAGTGGTACAAAGAAGTAGCAACCAGCGCCGGCGACGACTTGAGTCCAAACATTCAGCAACGGTGGGAGGAAATTGGAGGCAAAGGCTTCTATCTTTCGGGCTCAAGCAAGGACAAGCACCTTTCTGACCACGCCCTCCAGATTTGCCATAGATGGATGGCATTCAACCTTTATGGGCGCAAGGATGGTACAGGCCAAGTGACGCAGCAGGAGGTATTCCTATTATGGAATATGGTGCACAAGCGGAAGGTTAACCTTGGCTACATTCTGGCGGTCCAATTACAGGCTCAGACCAGCAACACCAGAGCAACCGTTATAGCTTTAGGCATGTTCGTGGCTAGGCTGTTTGAAGGTTTGAAAGGTGGCGACCTCGACGACATCTTCGAGAGGTACCCAGAGCATGATGAAGCGACAGAGTATCTTGATGCCCAAAGGCTGGAGCGGATGCAGCTAGTTGGGTTCACTGAAGAGAACACCCCATACTTCCTCCCTTTTGAAGAACCAACGTACTTTGACAAGAAAAAGGCCCCCAAGGCATAAGAAGGATCACCCCGAGCACAAGCAGGATCGAGCAGGACACATAGCAGTGCAGATTCAAAGAAGCTCGAAAGAGTTGAGAAAGCCCTGCAGAGCATTTGTGTTCACCTCGGGTTAGACTACCCCTCCTCTCCTTAAATCATGTTTTATCCCCAGTAGTTTAGGATTTGTTTGTTTTTGTTTATTTTTGATCGTGTGTTTAGCGTCTATTTTATTTTTGTATATTTGCGTCTTTGTATATAGAGTCTGTTTTGGGCATATCTAACCCACATTACTGCTTGTGCCCACAAGGGTACTTTGCACAGCAAGTGTGTGGGAGGGATATGACTAGGTTGTTGTGTTTGTATGTTTGTTTTTATTTTGTGTGTGCATGTTGAGTCTATAGCATATGAGTCATAGATTGACATTGGGCATATATAGACATAAATTTATTGTTAGGCAGATGGAATAAATCAATCGCATGTGAAAGCAATATATAACTACCCAGTGAGCTTTAAGCCCAAATTAACATTTGCGACTTCTTTCTGTGTGTTTAAATTCCACCACCTCATTTGATGCTTACTTGCTTGTGCCCTGTCAAACTTGACTTCATGTTCTCATGTATGCTTAGATGATTAATGTATTTTCTTTCGTTGTTATTTGGCCATATTATTCACTGATAAATGCTTCCCATTACTGCCATTATTTGAGCCTACTTATTTGTTCATGACCTGCGTTCCGAAAATCTCTCTTTAAAGAGTATCTTATAACTGGGAATGAAACCTTTTATGCTCGTATTGGTAGTATGTTTAAGCCAAATAGTGACAGGGTGCCAGAAATGGGTACAAAGAAAGAAAATGAAAAAGATAAGAAAAAAAAAGTGTTTGAATTTTTATGATTTCCCAGGTTGTTATGTGGGCACAGAGCTGCCAGTGCTGATTTTGCCCGAATACTATTGAAGGTAGCCAGTTCCTAAATATTTCCAACCTTGATCCGCATGCCCCATTACAACTCTCACAAGACCATTTGATACACATGCATGTGAATATCGTAAATTGTTTATATAGGGTGTTTGCAAGTTTGTTGATGATGATATGGTGGAATTGTTGAGAGTAAACACTTAACCTAAACACTCGAGAAAAAGGCGAGCTGAGTGCACACTTCAATAGTTGTACTAGCCTGTGTTTGATTGATTCGATTTGCCTGCATCATTATGTTCAACTGTTATGCCCTTTATCAACTTATGATTCATATGCTGTATTGTCTTGTTTTGAGTCATTTGAGTCTTCTGTATGTTGTTTTTTTTTTCTAGCTAAAGTTGCATTCATACTTGAGGACAAGTATGGTCCAAGTGTGTGGGTGTGATAAAGACTCAAATTCGTGCTTTTTCCTTATCTTTTTACACCATTTGTAAGTGTTTAGTATAGAGTCTAGTCTAGTTTTGGGGGTAAAACTGATTACAGGGGGATGAGGGCACAAAACCACCATAACAGGCACAGACAGGTGCTATTTATGCTGAGGGCAGAAAGGACTAATTTGCCTACCGAGGACCCAGTCAAAGTTGTTGCGAGAATTCCGCAACAGAATCGCGGGCCAGCTCCTTTATGCACGTGGAGGCGATGTGGCGGTCAGTTCCGAGTCTTGGGGAGGTCCAAACACGTTGGGAAGGAAGTGGAGACATCAGAAGGCTACTGGAGGCGCTAGGGTTTGTTGCTATCACTCCTAAAATCAAGGAAGAACATAGAGCATGAACGTGATGAAGTGGAGGAGTGCAAGAGCCCCTGCGTGGGTGAAATCTGGGCTGCTTGAAGCCTTAATTCATTTTGCTATAAATACTTTTATCTGTTTTCATATGAGAGACACGTTTTTGCACCTCGAAGATACAATTTCCCATTTTCGTACTTAGTTTATTTTCTGGATATTCTGTCTGCCTGAAGCTGGCGATTTGCCCGCAGAGAGGTAGTTCAGTTGTTCTGTTGGCAAAACTGGGGTTGGGCCCAGAAGTTAATCTAGTTATTTCCTTTCCAAGTAAGATGTCTTTTATTATTTCTTTTACATTCATATCTATGTTTAGTGGCTAAGTATCCACTGTTCAAGTTAAAGTAATGGTCTAAGGGTAGAATATGTGCATGAGGTAATCGGACTTTAACGCCTTAAGGGTTCACAATCTTAACTTGTTTTTCACTTAGATATAGGTAAAGGGTGATTGGAGATGAAGACGCGCATTTCTAATTAACTAGTACTAGTGTTAGTTACGTGGGAGTGTATAGGTGATCATGCCTCGATACCCGCATAGTAACAAGTCCGGGGGTGACAGCCTTGGTAGTTAAGATTGAGTAGTATATGCAGGCACAAGACTGTGTCAAACCTACTAGAATCGGGTCACTTTTGCCCTCAAAGCTGCTATACTTGCAAAACCTTTGTGTGATTCTCTCCTTAGGTTCCTGTATAGTTAGGTCCCTAGGTGCCGATCGCATCATCTAGACGATATAATGTAAGAAGTGATTGGGGAGTGGCCGATCGTATCTATTTCCTGTAACCGGTTAACCCTCAAAGTGACAATTACCCATATTTGGCCATGGGGATTCAGTTTTTGACCTTTCTACTAGTTTGGGCACAACGGGTAGTAGTGGTAATTACATATGTTTTACCCGGGATTGCGCATACTTACCAAATGACTCGGTGCTTTGACTTGAGCAACTTTTATTACTGATATTTTCTCTTGTGATTTCCTTTTCAGCATTTAGTTAGTTTAAGTTTATTAGCAAGGTTTTTAGAGTGACACTGAAGTCCCAAACCAAAACTAATAAAAGACAGAAGGTTATGAACACTCCTCGTGGGATCGACATCCGTCTTCATCAGCTATACTAGCCATTGAGGGCAAATTAAGCATTTGTGGACTATTTGCCCGCAAGTGTATTTTGCACACCAAAACGACGGTGTGCCACTGGGTTATCCTGACCTTGTGTCAGGATAATCAAAGAGCCCTAGGGGCTGAGTAACAAATGGTGATTTACCCTTGGTACTTATGCTAGGTGAACTAAGTCTGGGATGGTCAAGTTGTTCAGACCTGAGACTTGTTTCAAAACTGTGGGTTGGTCTCTTGTGTTGAGACTAGATTAAGTACGCATAGTATTTATTCCTCCCTCTCTGATTTTGTCTTTGTGATAAATTAGAGTAAAAATATTTGGCTATGATGATAATCTCTTGTGTTTCATTTTGGCAGGTAACTCCTTGGTAATGGAAAAGACCAACAGGGCCAAAGATGGAAATGTTGAGGTTAGCCCAATTGGCCTTTCCCTCCCCAGGCCCATATGATTTATTTCCTACCCGGCCCAAACCCACAACCCACTACCCTTAACCCTTAATCCTAAAGTGGCGTTCCATCTCCCTCATTAACTCACTCTTAATTTGATTATCTTTTCCAAAGCTTTCCTACCTTCTATAATATTTGAGAGAGTTCCTCTCTCTCTCAAGCCACTCACCGATCTCTAACCCTAATTTGAAAAGCTCTCTCTCTCTCTCTGTGTGTTTCTTGCCGCCGGTCTCGGTTACTCTGGCCGGAATCTGACTGCAATTCCTGTTGACCTATGAATGTAGACGGTTGGGCTGTTCTCTAAGAAAGAAAGCTTGAGTGTGCTTCAAGGGGGATCATCTCACCATCCCCTCCCTGATCTGGATCTTTTCCGGTCGCCAAAGTTGCCATCGCCGTCTCCAGTGGGAAAATCCAAGCCACCGTGCCCCGAGCACACTTTTCCCACCTCTGATTATTCTCTGTCTTTTCTTGTCACTTTCATCTACTGCTATCTCTTTCTCTGTACTTACTGGACTTGTGTGCTATTTTATAGATCTGACGATTGGTGCCTTAAAGCCTGTAAAGAACCTTGAAGATCCTTCTGATCTTCACCTTTGAGGCTTCCCGTGAAGAAGCCCTCTCCTCTGTGAAGAACTGAAGTTTGTTCCCTTATTATTTCTATTGTAATGGACTGTAATAGCTCCCTCTAAGGTCAAGCTACTTGAGTAGCAAGTGAGATAGACCGCAAGGGGCTGGGAACCAAGTAGTGAACCCCTAGCTAGGCTTGTACCACAACAGTTAGGTTATTATTGCAACGTTTTAAAAGTGGTGTTTAAATTGCAAATTCATTCAAAAGTCGTAAATTTTTTGACAATTAATCCTTTTATATATGTAAGTCTACCAAATGGAAATTTTTCAACAATCTCCCACTTGGACTACATATATAACCGGATTAATGTGCATTACCTTATTAAGCTCAAACTTTGTTGTTACTTTTAGGTATCCCAAATATAATATTGCCTATTAGCTGTACTAATATAGGACTAAATAGGTTTTCATCACATTATATACGTGAATCAACCCATCAGTAATCACATATACCAATAAAATTAATGACAGATCAATCATGGTGTATAGCATGGAAATTATATGCAATATGGTCTTACATATCTATTTTCAATTGGTCCAACTTTAAACTTTAATGAGATCAATCATAACAAAAACTGAACAGAGTGTACAAACTGTATAGCACAAAATCTGTACGAAATTTTCCATAACACAAAATGTGTTACATAAACGAAGTATAGAACATTTAAACTGTACACAGACTCCCACTGAACCAAAGAATCCTTAAACAACATAACACCCATATGAGCAGTATATTCACAAAGACCTTAGGTGATAATTTATTGATTAGCAGATCTGCTATAAATGAGTATGTCCTTATATGTTCTATATTAATATGCTCACTCTGTAATACTTCTTCATAAGTAGGAACTTTGTCAATGTTATTGACTTAATAGAGTTCCCATTGTTGTTAGAATATAGACTATTGAATTATTGTCACAATAATCTTTAGTGGTCTTTAATAAATCATTAATATGCAGTCTAGTGACAATATTTCGTATTTATATTCCATAATTAGATGCTCCAAAACATTCTATGTATTTCACTATCATGGTTGAAGTGCTATAAAAGTGTCTGCTTAGCACTTCTTCATGAAATAGTTTCCCCCTACCAAAAGAAATACATATCCAAAAGTGAATCATTAACTTTATTAGCATCCGATAAAATCAGAATCAAAATTCTTTATGATCTCCTAATGATCTAATTTTCTATATGTGAGCATTAGATCTTTTTGTTCTCTGTATATAACTTAATATCTTTATTGCTGCCTTAGGTTATCCATACCATAGTTACTGAAATATCTGTCTAACATACCAACAATAAAAAAAATCGAATCAGGTCTTATAAAGACCTTAACTTACATTAGATTCCCAATAACCGCACTTTATGGAATCTTCTATATTTTTTTGAATCTTTAACAGATTTAGGGCATTATCATAATAACCTTAATTCTTGAAGTTGTTGAATTTGTCCTCAATTAATGTATCAACCTGAATGGGGTAATTTTTAACATCATCTTTCAATGTTCCTGATTTACTACTTGATCACGTACAAGAATGCGAGCTTATAAATTTTCAAGAGCATTGATCAGTTTATAAACTGATTCAACTTTAGATGTATTTAACCTTATTTCTTCCCAAACTTAACATCCTCAAAGAATTTTACATTTCAAAAACTTGTTCACTATTTTATTTCACACAAAACACGAGTCGCAAGTGCACAAGGTAAATTGTAGCAAAATAGGTGAGAACAAATATTATATCCCCGGAGACTAGCTATGTAACCTAATCAAGTACCCAATTTAAATTATCCTACTTTATCTAGATGACAAATTTAAGTTTTTGGGTTTTAATTAAATAAACAAGAAAAACAAATTAAATAAATCAACAGAAGACAAAGATGCAAATAACTTGACGGAAAAATATAAGAATAAAATGGATCCTAGGGAATGCACGCATATGAAATTCTCAATTTTAATTAACACATTGAACTAATTTTTATTCCTAAATCTGTAGAAGAATCACAAATTTATCTAGCCCCTCTCTCTCGAGTAAGTTCTAGACGTAGATTAAATGCCAAATTTTATCTCTCAATCTCAATCTGTTAAATTTATCTTGCCCCTCTCTCTCGAGTAAGTTCTAGACGTAGATTAAATGCCAAATTTTATCTCTCGATCTCAATCTGTTATTTAATTCCAAAATGATCCTAAGATTTATTCTTCTCACACAATCCCACTAATCTATCAATTTAGCAAGTATGTGCTATGTATTCCTAATATGTTAATTAATTAACCTCTCTCGAGCGATAAATAATCAACTACGCATGTGCATTTGATGGCCAAATAAATTCACAAGCAAATTAAATCTAGGAAACATAAACAGATGAAGAAACGGAACAATATTATAAATCAAAATCTCAAATATCCATACTTGTGACAAATCCTAGAATCACTAAATGTTTAGCCTCTCATGCTCATATTACAATCCAAAGAAAATAAAAGAACAATCGAGTCTAACATAATTAAACTAAACTAGAAATTAAAAACAACTTATGCAGGTTTGAATGGATGAATCCAGTCGATCTCTACGCTCCTCTGTTGTTTCTCTGCTTTCTCTACTCTTCAATAGGGTAAAAAGTGGTGGTTTTTTCATGCAAAATAGAGCCTTAAATAGTTGGGCCGATTTTTGATCAAAATCAGAATCAGATAAGGAAAGAGAAAAAATCCGCCAATTTGCCGACCTAAGGCCGCACGGGCCATGCGGAAATGGCTTGATCACGCACGGTCTGTGCGGAAGTTTATGGATCATTTTTGTGAAGAGCCATATGGGCTGTGCGGCTAAGCTGTCTTCCCGTACGGGCCGTGCGCCTTTGACTTCTTCATGCACGGTCTGTGCGGAGTTCCTCCGACCTCTTCGGCTCTCGTCTCACATTCAACTTCATTCCTCTTCGACTTATGACTCCTTTTTACTCCTTATTTGCTTCAAAACTCAACAAACTCATCAACGCAATAATAAAACAAGAAATGCACGCAAACTCACTCTAAAAGCCTAAAAGCCACCTACAAATGCATCTCGAATAAGCTCAAAATGTATGAAAAAATCGAGCTTATCAACTCCCCCAAACTTAGAAAAATGTTCGTCCTCGAACATCCACAAAACATAGAAAAGTAGAACTAAGAACTTTAATTGTGCAATGCTTCAGAAGCTAGACTGGATCTTTACCAAATTAAGCATGTAAATCAAATTCACCATGCAAAAAAACAAACTCAAAGATAATATGCCTTCAAAAAGTAAATCTCTCTAGGTGTATGATTTTTCTTTTCTCACTCTCAAGTGTTTAACAGGATGTGTTTACGCTCAAACATCAATTCAATGCACATAATCCACCATAAGCTTGCAATCGATCTCATTTCTCTACTATAAAAACGTGCGCTTCAAAATAAGAATCAAAAAGTACTTTTCATTGGTTGTAATGTAGGCTTCGGCTAAGGTGGGAAAAATTTGGCTAAGTGACTAAGTTGTGAAGTTACATAAACTGTGTGGACATGTTCATCATCATGTACTTGAATATTGTTGTGAACATGTAAGGTCAGAATGTATAAACTTTAAGCAAATAAAGAACACGAGGTTGCTAACCCTGTTCGATCAACTGATCTACGTCAGAGGGACTTATCAAGTCCGTGAGAAATGGTTTACTACTCCGTTCAATGGTTACAAAGGCTATTACACGAAGACTCCCGTCACTCGACCCCTTTCCTACTCGATTGAACCTCTTTCACTAAACTGAATTGTGAGCTCCCCTCACAACCTAGAATCCCTCTAGTTCTCATAGAAAATCTCTCCCGAGACTCCTTTAAGTGTGTATGAAAGTGAGCTTCAAACACAGACTAGAAACATAATGATCTAACCAATCAAACCTGGTCTATCCGAATACTATATGCTTCGAATGTGAAGTCTTTTACTTCTCAGCCCTTTTGTGTATTCGTAAAAATTCGTGTCATCTAATCTAGTCTGATTCCTAGGCTATTTATAAACAACAGCTATAACCTTAACAAGGTAATCAGAAGTCCTACTTTGACTAGGATTCAACAAGGAAATAAATTCTTTAATTAAATTGGACTTTCCTAGTTTAGATGTCACCCTTAAATATAACTCCTTCTTTCCTTCTTGATCTTCACCACGAACAAGGCAGCTTCTATTATGAAACGTCCATCTTGAATCTGCAGTACTAGCTCTTTGATTCCAGCATGATATGTCTCTTGTAAACTCTCTAGACAACCATGTACATGATCATGTTCCTGAACATGACTAAGCACATGTCTTGATCTTCAATCAGATTGGCAGCGGGATGTTCACTAAAATGTCCAGAACATGTTATTCAAACATGAATAACCAAAACCTTTTGTGTTCTTTTGAAATTGCCATAACATCTTAAACAGATAATGACAATCCTGAACAACTAAGTGCAGATGGCACTAACAATCTCCCCATTTGTCTTTATCTGTTTGCAAATCAGCTCCATGTTTAAAAGAACACAATCTCTTGAACTGTAGGATCATGTACTTAGAAACATACTTGAATATTTGGAAGAACATTATATGATTCGGCTGTTTTTCACTTTCTTATCAGCTTGTACCTGCTCTGCTATATTCATTTTTTATTTTTTTATCTCTTGATAACAGTTTCAATTTTTTAGCAGATATGAATCATAAATGAAAAAAAATCTGTTTCATAACAAAATAGCTAAAAACAAGCTATCATAGTGAAAATAAAATATCTTGCAAAACATGATACAAGATAAGTAAAATAGAAACAGAAATAACAAAAAAACTTATATTACATTACTCTCCCTATTTGCCACTGAGAAAGGCAAATGAGTAATATGAAAGAACTACTCGGATTTGTCAGAGTCTTGAACATCATCATCACCTTCAGATCTTCCTTCTTCAGATCCTGCTTCAGCATCATCATACTCCGTCTCTTCTCCATCATCAGCATCCTCCTTAGCGTCCTCTTTATCATCCCCAGCTTCAGCATTCTCAACTTTATGATCCTCCTCGGCAAACTTCTTCTGAGCAGCAGCTTTGGTAGTACTTGCAAGCTTGTGCAAGTTATGGACGTTCTCATGAACATCTGCTGTTGGGGAGACAAACTCTTCTCCTGATGAAAGATCAACAATCATTGCTTGAATCTTCATCTTCTCAGAAGTATGCTCAGAAATCAAACGAGCATGAAACTCCAGACTTTTCTCTAAAAATCTTAGCACAACACCCTTGGGAGAGGATTCTTCAACAGTTTCATCCACTCTTTTCTTGGATGACATGAACTGCTTGAACTAGAGACGAAGATAAGGATCTCCTATTTCAAGAGCAACCTTTATCACTAGAGGCTTGTGAATAGGAACAATTTTGTCTTTCTTTGAAGACACATTCTTCTTCTGTTGCTTGATGATGCTGTAGATCAATGATGGATAACAAAGTGGACCTTTGACCACTGTAGACTCTGCACTGCTAATGATCTTGCTGAAGACAAACTCACCATAGTTGAACTGCTTCCCAGTTCCAAGGTGAAACATAAACCTCCCCTGAGCTTGAATTACTGCGGCCCTGTACTTAGTTGGTAGCCAATTGTGAATCAAAATTTTGAACAGGGCATCATACTTGTGAGTCAGCTTGGAGGTTGGAATAGTCTGTGGATGAGACGGCCATTTGATATAGATGTCCTGGGTCAGTTTCTCAGCAACCATCCCCCAGTCATCTATCTCCTTATACTCCCTCTCAGATGAACATCCCAAGAACTCATTAATGAGATTAGGGGAAAACTGGACTATCTCTCCTCGCACATAGACTTTCTGGAAGTCTGCAGACTCTGGATCATCAATTTCTTTTGTCAAATTACAGTAGAATTCTGTAACAATTTTGGGAACAAACTTTTGAACCTTCTATACTGTTCCCAACAAACCAGCTTGCTCCAGCAAGGTATACACCCCAGTAGCCAATAATGTATCCTTATCCACCTTCTTTTCATAGATCGTGGATCTCTACTTCACTTTTTCCCATAATTCAGCATGCTTAGAGGAATGAAAAATGGATTGACTAGATGTACCTGGAACACGGACAATCTGTTTGTGAACTTCAGACTCATGTTTACTTGAATGTGAGTGAACATCTTCAGGTACATGAGTTGGCTGGGCAGTTTCTTGACCTTCTTGGAAGGACCAGTTGGTGCAACGACCTTCCTTTTTGTAACGCCCCAAACTACTCCGTTTGGCCACGTCACTTAACAAAGAATTAATTTTCTCATTTTGGAGTGCTTATATTCAATATGAGTGGAAGCTAAGGTCAAAAACATGATAATAGCATGATGAGGTAAGGCATCATAATTTTCAATATAAATTTTTCGCAATTAGGCATGCAATCTATCATATCTATTTTGTCACACAACATGGATTTAAGTAAAAGCATCTAACCTATCGGGCTCATAGGTCTTACTCAACCCGTCCGTCTAACATCCTAAATTTTAACATACATAATACAGGGTTCAACAATATACTTCATACATAAAAGGCTCCAAGGTCGAACGACCCACCTTTAAATTATTTTGCATAATATCAAGTTATATACATCATGGCTTATAAAAGATCGGGCTAGTCCCATCTCCAATAATCATTGATCATAAAGCAAAAACACTGATCAATGTAATAATAATAATATGAGTGTTTTCAAAAGAAGAGCATGCAAAAAGATAAACACAAGCTTGTGGGGTTCTCTTGTGTTAACAACGCTCCTACTCGGGCTCCGACTCCTCAACTTGAAATTTATTGAATGAATGGGGTGAGTATTTAACAACATACTCAGTGGGGAACACTGTAAACAGTTATAGCTAATTGCACAAGTGAATATATAACATATGGACTTTTCTTTACTTTTTGGAGACTAGTCTCAACCCCGTAGGGTCCAAACATCATGATGCCTCCGTTAATGAACGTCTTTGTCCCTGTAGGGATGCCCGCAGACATACTACCCCCCAGGGAGGACATTAACAGGTCTATATTCGATCCCAAAGGATCTCTGCCCCGAAAGGTCTCTTTGTCGACCCCGAAGGATCTTTGTTATGCCCCGAAGGGTCTCTTTTATCTCTGGTCCGAAGACCATTCATACTTATACAATCAAAGCACAACAATAACTATAACCTTACACATGTTCACAGTTTAGAGTTATCCCACCTTACGAGACGCTTTCACAATTTCTCAACCTTTGAAATACTTCTTTGCCGCCCACAAGTTGTCCTCCTCGAGCCACAACACGTCACCTAGCACCTTTTAATCCTCTTTTCATTTTAAACGTCGAGTTATACAATTAAATCATAATTTAGACCAAACTCATGTTATACTTTTCTTTAAAGATTTCATACGTATCCATATACATAACCATTGATATACAAGCTCATAATATGATTTTGGACTCAAAATACACATCAAAACTCTTTAAAGCATTTAATCGAACACGTTACGTGCACACATTTAAACCATAAGATCATGATTCGATTTAAATCCTTTAAACCAAATATTTCAAATACAAACACCTTCATCCTAGGGCTCTAACATACATGAAAATCAATTTCATAAAATCATTACAACACCTCCAACCAACATCAACAAAACAAGGGAAAATTAGGGTAAAAATCCCAACTCTAGCATCAATGAACCATAGGAATTTGATATAACTTCACATATAGCTTCAAGGAGGTAGATAAACCATATGTTAAAGATATCAAGGCAAGGGAATCAATGAAATTGAAAACCCTAAAATTTACGCATAAACCCTAGATCCAAATCAACATGGAAATGGTGTTTAATCACCAAGATGAAGAGAGTATGAAGTTACCTTAGATGATGGAGGATGATGAGAGATTCCACTCCAAAACTTGAAGAAGATGTTGAGAGAATTTGGAAGATGACAAATGAAGTAAGAAATGAAGAGGAAATGAGTAAAGTGTTGTATTTATAGGTTGGAATTTCTGAAACGGGGCGCGGCCTAGGGGTGGTCGCGCTCAGAGATCGCGTTCGAGACAAAGAAAAACAGCTCTCTAAAGCTGGTGACACGCGACCAAAAGGTCGCGTTTCTCACTTGTGTTGCAGAGCTCTCAGAACGTGACTCGAAGGGGGTCGCACTTTCCGGTCATGTCCAGACTGTAGATTTTTGAAAGAGCTTCGATTTGAGTACTTATGGGCCTCGTGGTTCCAACCGAGTCAAAAGTTATGACCTCCAGATGAAACCCTACCGAAACTCAGCGAGACCCTCGATTTATGCTATTTTCGAAAACACATACAATACACAACTTAAATTTTTTAAAACATAATTACTACTCATTCAATGCACACACCAAAATTACATAAAACTGAGGTATGGCAAATTAAAATTAAATATAAACACACTCATTCATTATCATATAACTCGACAATTTAAATGTTAAATGTCAAATTCCATTATGCACTCAGCATAGTGTAACCGTGCTATGACGTATCAGCTCGAGTGAGACAACCTGCAATAAAATAACGGCATAATACATACACACATGATTAATATCCAAACAATATTAATCCAAAACCATTTACTAAAATTATTACTTATAATTTAGCAAAAAGGGTCGGGGTATCACACTTTTCTTTGTGGATGTAGCAGCAGATGGTGGAGTGGCAGACGCTCGACTTCTGGTCACAGAGGTTCTTGGAACCAGCTGCACTATAGCAGTAGATGCCTTCTTCCTCGGTGTTTTCTTCTTGATCTTGCAAAAGGATCATATTGAGCAGAGGCTAATAATTTTTCATGTTGTGGAACAGGAGTCTTCTCAGCAAATTCAAAGGATGAACTCTGAATGACTTCCTCTTCGGCTGGGTCAACGACTAATGGTCTGTGTATGACTTTCTTCTTTCCTTTGGTAAGAGCAGCAACTATAGCTTTCATCTTCAAGCTTAAGGTAATGTCATCTTCCCTATCTTCATCATCACCTTCTGTAGTAGAAGGTTGCACAGGAGGTTGAATAACAACATCAGCTGGAGTAGATGTCACAGCAGGGCTTTTTGATGAGTGCATAAATTGCACTCATTTGCACTCAAATTTGCACTTGGTTATCATGTATATATGTTGTAAATAATGTTAATATTGTTTAAATCTTTTGTTTGGTATAATGTGACCAATTTAGGGAGTTTTTGGGGAAAACAAATGCTAAAAGAAGTCAGGTTGTGAGTTGATCGATCAACGCTTGCACAAAGACGAGAAAAGACAAGAAAAACTAGAAAAAGCCAAAACGCGACCCTGAAGCATGAGCACCTCAAGGTCGCGTCACAGCCGCCCTATAGAGCGACCCCAAAACGCGACCCGTTTGGTCGCGCTTCGATAGCTTTAGAGACGGGATTTTCTTTGGATCAAACACGACTCAAAAGCGCTATCACCTGGGATCGCGCTTCAAAAGCAAAGGGAAGCGCGACCTAAAAACGCGACCACCTCAGGTCGTGCTTCCAAAGCAGAAACGAGCGTGACGGTAAAGCGCGACCTCTTCGGTCGCTCTGTACAAGCTTCAGAGAGCTGTTTTTCTTCAGTCCAAACCCAACCCCAAAACGCGATCACCTGTGGTCGCGTTTCGCCTTGACGGATTTCAAAACTTGACTTTTGGCACTCCATTATTGGTCCATTACTTATGTATACATTTGGGAAATTTCAAAACAATCTCCAATCGACCCTAGAACGAAAAAAACACAAGAGAAACATTAAGAAAGGGGATTTTTGAAGATCAAGAAGAAGATTGAAGATTCAACCATCCATTTGAGCATCCAAACCATAGGATCCAAGAAGGAGTACTCTACATTGGGTTTTATCACTTCTTCCCTCTTCTTAGACTTGTATTTAGAATGAGTTATTGTTTTTCTTCTTGTAATCTTGATTTTATTGTGAATATGGTTGGCTAGAGCCTTAGGGCTCTAGGATGTGGTGAAACAATGTGAATATTGATCTATGATTTGGGATGTATATATATGTTATTGCTTTGTCAAGATTTTGATCTATGCTAGGGCTTGAATGGTGTTGTTTGGTTGGCCATCTCACTAACATCACATATATGAATCACTTACATCTAGTCAATCCCGTGATCATAAGCATGCTTGGATCGAATCTACATATTTGTCTTCTTAGTCGAATGTCATTATGTGGAAGGAAATGTGACCCTTAGATCCTTTTGTAGGTGCGACCTTAGAATGCATTAGAGATAGCCATCTTTGTCGCATTCGCAATTTAAGAGATATTCGAGAGATGCTCTTATTATATTCGTGGTCTTCCTATCTATGAACTTTGCATAAATGTATGTGTAATCCCACATTGTGGGTCCATATGAGTGTTGTGTAGCCATGTCCTAGAGTTCCGCCTTATTTATCATCTTCAAAGCTCTTCTTTGTTTGGTATTGACTCTTGAGGGAAAAATATATTGATAATTATAGGTGTTTACATGTTTATGTCTTTCGTTCTTGGTTGACATTTTGATTTAGTTAAAACACATCCTCTCCTTATTGTTCGTCTAGATATTTCACTCTTCTTCCGTCGTGGTAATTGCATCGTCTAATTTCTATTTTATTTCCCTGTGGATCGACCTCGTATCATCATATCTACAATCACATGCTTGTACACTTGTAGGCATTGACACGAGTTATAAATATTGAAACACATCACAGTAGGTTTAAACAGAAAGAGAAAAAACCGCCTGTCAAGTTTTTGGCGCCGTTGCCGGGGAAACGGAATTAATTTGATAAATGCAATATTGTGATAACGATTGAGTGGATTACTTTAGACATTTTTACTTGTTTTATTGTAAAGTGTTGTTCTTGATTTGTTTGTCCTTTTTGATAGGAAGTGTATGCACACTCGTTCTCAAGGAGAACCCCCTATTGCATTTGACTTAGAGATTGAAGCAACGGTTCGCCACAACAACGCACGTAGACGGAGAAGAATGGAAGATCTACCTCTATCGGTTCAAGACCCAATGATTGCCCAAATGCAAAGGCAATTGGAGGTGATGCAAGAGCAATTGAGAGCCCAAGAGGAGGCTCGTAATAGAAATGTGGAGGCACCAATCCGAAATCTTTTCCAACCTGTTGTTGATCAAGGGGTGGCCAATGGACCTCCCATTCAAGCCAACAACTACAAGTTGAAGACCTCTCTCATACTAATGATCCAGTAAAATCAATTCCGAGGGACACTAATGGAGGATCCACATGAGCATATCCATAAATTTCTCAATGTTAGTGGGACAATGAAGATGAATGGAGTCCCGGACGATGCAATCCGCATTTGACCCTCTCCATTCTCATTGATCGACAAGGTGAAAACATGGTGGTTGAGCCATGCTCAAGGAACATTTCAAACTTGGGATCAATTGGTGACAAAGTTCCTACACAAGTTTTTCCCAGCCGGAAAAACCCTTAAATTGAAAGGAGAGATTACCGTGTTCAAACAATGGGATGAAGAAAGCTTATATGAGGCATGGGAGCGCTTTAGGGAGATGCTAAGGAAGTGCCCCGGACATGGTTTTGGAACCGATCATCAAGTATGCATTTTCTATGGAGGAAGCAAAGACGAAGTGAGAACACTTATGGATGAGGCCGTGGGTGGATCATTATTGGCAAGAGGGCTGGAAGAAGCCTTGAGAATCATTGAAGAAATGGCCTCGAATTCCTTTCAATGGCCGTCCACAAGAGAGGGAGTCCAAATTCTAAAGAAAGTGGCTTCTGCTTCAAGTGCGGATGCACTCGGGCTTGTGGCGGCTCAAAGGGCAACTTTGAATTCAAAAATTGAGGCCTTTACAAATCCAAAAGCCGAGACATCTCAAAGCCAATTTGAGGATGTAAACTATGTGAGCCAACAAGGAGGCTTCTCAAATCAACCAAGGCAATTCAATCCGGGGTACAAACCCCAATACGGAGGCCAATATGGAGGAAATTCGGGGTATCAAAATAAAGCTCAACACCCGAACTTCTCCTATGGTAACCCGAACAATGCAATCCAACCGCCTCCGGGCTCCTCAGTCACAAATGGTGTAATTGATGAGGAGAAGAAGCCCAAGATGGATGAACTTCTAATGGCATTCATGGGAAAGACGGAGAGTTACATGAAAGACTCTCAAGCAAGAATTGGGAAGTTAGAGAATACTGTTGAAGCAATTGGCAACCAAGTTAACACTTTGGAGAAGCAAATGGGACAATTTGCAACTATCTTGGGAGGCCAACATCAACAAAGCAAGTTCCCAAGTAATACTACTTGAGGAGTGGAACCACTTATGATGGCCCCGAGATGCCGGATGATAAGGAAAGCAAATGAAAGGTTGATGAGCAACCAAGTGAGAAGAAGAAAGGAGAGGGACTGAGTCTAGAGGACTTGAGTCCCAAAATAAAGAAACATGATGCCCTTGAAAAAGGGAAAGAAAAAGAAGAACCAAAAAGGGTCATGCCGGAAGAATACAAAGTGCCCATACCCTACCCACAAAGACTCCAAAAGGTGAAGAGTGACGAACAATTTTCTCGGTTCTTCGACATCTTTAGAAAGGTACAGATCAACATCCCTCTTATTGAAGCACTTCAACAAATGCCAAATTATGCAAAATTCTTGAAGGATGCGATTTCCAAAAAGAGGAGATGGGGGGAGTATGAGATGGTTAATTTGACCGAGAATTGTAGTGCTTTATTGCAAAAAAAATTGCCCGCAAAGATGAAAGATCCGGGAAGCTTCAACATCTTGGTTACTATTGGAGAAAATCACATTGGGAAGGCTTTGTGTGATCTTGGGGGCGAGTATTAATTTGATGCCCCTCTCGGTCTTTAAAAAGTTGAAAATGGGGGAGATCAAGCCTACCACCATTTGTCTCCAAATGGCCGACCGCTCTTTGACATACCCAAAGGGAGTGGTGGAAGATGTGCTAGTGAAGGTCAACAACTTCATTTTCCCGGTAGACTTCGTGGTTCTTGATATGGAAGAAGACAAGGAAGTTCCCCTCATCTTAGGGCGACCGTTTTTGTACACGGGGAAGGCCTTGATAGATGTGGCAAAGGGAGAACTTACCTTGAGAGTGAATGAGGAGAGAATCACATTTTCCCTCCAGAAAGCGATGCAACATCCCGAAGAAGAGGCAAAGAATATCGAGGAGTGCAAAGTGCTCCAAATGGTGGATGAATGCATAAAACAGGAAGAGTTGAGGAGCCTAACGGATCCTCTTGAGATTTGCATTTCTAACTCTATCTTTAATTCTTTATCCAATGATGATTTTGGTCTATGTGATTCCGTTTCTATGATGAATTCATTTCAGGAATCCTACTTGAGGAAGCCAAAGTTCTTGCCATTGAGAGATGAGGACCAAACATCAAAGGAAGAGGACGAGTTGAAAGCAAAAGAAGAAATAGAGTTGAAACCCCTACCTACACATTTGAGGTATGCTTATCTTGATGAAGCTAAGCAAAAACCGGTAATAGTTTCTTCCCTCTTATCTGATGAACAATGCGATAAATTGTTAAGGGTGTTGAGAAAATATCAAAGCACTATAGGATGGGCAATTTCCGACCTTAAAGGCATTAACTCTTCGATATGCATGCATAAAATCTTGCTTGAGGAAGATTATAAACCTAAGGTGCAAAATCAAAGAGACTCAACCCTATTATGCAAGAAGTTGTTAGGAAAGAGGTTCTAAAATTACTAGATGCCGGTATCATATTTGCTATTTCGGATAGTGAATGGGTGAGTCCTACTCAAGTAGTTGCTAAAAAGGGGGGAATGACTATTGTTGAGAATGATAATAAAGAAACAATTGCTACAAGAGTGGTAACGGGGTGGAGAATGTGTATAGATTATAGGACATTGAATGCATATACTAGGAAAGATCATTTTCCATTGCCTTTCATTGATCAAATGCTAGATAGGTTGGCGGGTCATGAATTATATTGCTTTCTTGATGGTTACTCGGGATACAATCAAATCATGTTTGCTCCTGAGGACCAAGAGAAGACCGCTTTTACCTGTCCATATGGAATTTTTGCTTATAGATGGATATCGTTTGGGTTGTGTAATGCACCCGCTACCTTTCAAAGGTGTATGATGTCCATTTTTCATGGATTGATTGAGAATATAATGGAGGTGTTCATGGATGATTTTTCCATTTTTGGTGATTCTTTCAATTTATGCCTTGATAATCTAACACAAGTCTTGTAGAGGTATGAAGACACCAATCTTTTGCTCAATTGGGAAAAATGCCACTTTATGGTGAGAGATGGTATTGTTCTTGGACACAAAGTGTCGGGCAAAGGTCTAGAGGTGGACCGGGCCAAGATAGTGGCCATTGAAAAACTACCTCCACCAATAAATGAAAGGGGAGTTAGAATCTTCTTGGGACATGTCGGGTTCTATAGGCGCTTTATAAAAGATTTTTCCAAAGTTTCTAAACCTCTTTGTCATTTACTTGAAAAAGTCATTGAATTTGACTTTGATGCTAATTGTTTGCAGGCTTTTGAAACATTGAAGAAGGCCCTAATCATGGCACCCATGCTTATCTCACCCGATTGGAGTGAGCCTTTTGAAGTGATGTGTGATGCAAGCGAGATAGCGGTAGGAGCCGCTCTTGGCCAAAAGAAGGACAAACTCTTCCGAGTCATCTACTATGGGAGTAGGACTTTTGATCCCGCTCAAGTCAACTACACCACCACAGAAAGGGAACTCTTGGCGGTCGTCTATGCATTCGACAAGTTTAGGCCCTATCTCATTGGGGCCCAAACAATAGTGCACACCGACCACGCCACTTTGAGGCATCTGTTTGCCAAAAAGGATGCGAAGCCAAGGCTTATCCGATGGATTCTCCTACTCCAAGAGTTCGATGTGGAGATCAAAGATAGAAAAGGATGCGAGAATGTGGTGGCGGATCACTTATCCTGGTTAGAGCACGTGAAAGGCGAGGAAGGGAACACATGGCCAATAAATGAAAGTTTTCCCGATGAGAGAATCATGTCGGCTTCAACAAAAGTTCCGTGGTTTGCGGATATTGTCAACTACCTAGTTGCCAAAGTGAAACCGGTAGAGATGGAGAGCTATCAAAGAAAAAAGTTCTTTCATGATCTCAAATTCTACATATGGGAGGAGCCTTATCTGTTCAAGAGATGTGTCGATTCCATCCTTAGAAGATGTGTGCCGGAGGAAGAATGGATGGATATAATGAAGGCATGTCATGATTCACCTTGTGGAGGCCATTTTGCTTCCAATAGAACCGCTAGGAATATTCTACAAAGCGGGTTCTATTGGTCCTCCATTTATAGAAATTATGAAGAGTTTGTGAAGACATGTGAGCGATGCCAAAAGATGGGATCTATTTCAAAGAGGGATGAGATGCCGATGAGTGCAATTGTAGAAGTGGAATTGTTTGATGTATGGGGGATTTACTTCATGGAACCATTTGTGGTGTCCGATGGAAATCTCTACATACTTTTGGCGGTTGACTATCTCTCATGGTGGATCGAAGCAATCCCAACCAAGACTAATGATTCGAAGATTGTGCTAAAATTCCTTCAAAGGAATATTTAACAAGATTTGGGGCTCCAAGAGCCTTGATTAGTGATAGAGGTACTAACTTTTGCAATAAATGGATGACGAGCCTCCTAGCACGACATGGAGTGAAGCACAAAGTGACAACTCCCTACCACCCACAAGCCAATGGGCAAGCCGAGCTTGCAAATAGAGAAGTCAAACAAGTCCTCCAAAAGGTGGTGAAGACGAACGGGAAAGATTGGGCAAGCCATCTCGATGAGGCACTTTGGGCCTATCGACCGGCCTACAAGACTCCATTGGGAATGTCTCCCTATCAAATGGTATTTGGGAAGTCTTGTCACCTTCCAATCGAGCTCACTCACAAGGCATATTGGGCCACCAAGAAGCTCAATCTCGACTTTGAGATGTCGGGAAAAGAAAGAATTTTCCATTTGAATGAAATCGATGAATTTAGGCTTGAGGCCTTCGAAAATTCTTCCATTTACAAGATGAGGACCAAACTTTATCATGACAAGTTCTTAAGAAAGAAAGAACTTGCACCTGGTGATGCCGTGTTGCTTTTCAACTCGAGATTGAGGTTGTTTCCCGGGAAACTCAAAACAAAATGGGGAGGTCCTTACTTCATCTCAAAGATCTTCGAAAATGGAGCGGTGGAGTTGCAAGCCAAGGATGGGAGCTTATTTGTTGTAAATGGACAACGTGTGAAGAAATTCTACAATGCGGAGGAACAAGCCGGAGTGTTTGTCCTTCATCTGAAAAATCTTTGAAGACCGTATCCCGTCGAGCTCACGACGTTAAATTAAGCGCTAATTGGGAGGCAACCCAATGGTTTTAAATTTTGTTGATTTAAGTTTCTTTTATTATGCAGTTTTTATGATTTATTGTTGAAAATAAAATTAATTGTTTTAATAGTGCATCTTTTGGAGGAGTTTTAAGATGGTTTTGTGTTGTTTTGTAGGAGTAGTACTGCTGTAGGAAATGGTATAAAGATGGGATTGCATGGAGTGTTGAAAAGGAGCCCAGAAATGGGCTCGAAATTAAAAGAAAGGAAGAAAGTGACCGAAAAGCGCGAGCACCTGGAGTCGCGTTTCATAAGTAGTGAAAACGCGACCCCAGAATGCGACCAGCTAAAGTCGCGTTTCACAAGCAAGGCGAAATGCAATGGAAAAACGCGACACGAAGGTCGCGCTGTACGAAGTTCAGAGGCATGAAAGTGTGAAGACAAAACGCGACCTTAAAACCCGATCAACTGGAGTCGCGCTTCGTAGTGCTTCCAGAACGCGACCGAAAAACGCGAGCAACCCAGCTCGCGCTTTTTCCTTCAGTGAAAACACGACTTCAAAGCGCGACTCGGCTCGCGCTTTGCCCAGTACAGACTAGTTTTTAACTCTTTTCTCTCTATTTCACACACATATTTCATTTTACACGCATTCTCACCAACTCTCACTCGAGGATACACGAAAGTTCATCCTCTCCATCAAGGCTCAAGGTAAATCTCTCAACTCTTCTATTAATCTACACCCATTACCCATACATGTTGAATTTATGGTTTAAATGTTTATATATTTGAAAAATTGGGGAAATAACAAGATTGTATGCCCTAGGTCTCAAATGAACAAAAACCCCAATGAATATGCTCACATTGTGTTTGCATTTGGAGAACAAAGCAATTGATAGCATGGGTGATGTGTTGGTTTATGACATTGTTGATAATTTGAAGAATTAGGCTTGGAATTTTGGAAAATTGTGGAAATTAAGCATGAAGGAATTAGGAATTGTTTGATATTTCACATGCTATAGCCTTATTGGGGGAACCTTGGTCTAAATTTTGTTAGATTTGAAACATTCTTGCATAGTATGTTTATTATGTTCCCAATTTTGATTGACTTCTAATTGTTAACAATGATTATTTGGGGGAAATGAGGTTTTACATTTTGAACTATGCATGAATGTTGTTCTCACTTAAAGATGGCTATTCCTTTAATGTCTTTGAAATTTTGATTATGCATAACTTTGGCACCTTGTTGCTCTAGCTATGAATTTCAGAATTAATTGGACATAGATAGAAAAATAAGAGATGTTGCCATAGATGTTGTTGTTAAACGCATGTTTTCGAGGAGGGCTTAGTGTTTTTGACATTGTCATATATGTTTGAAGTCCCTCTATTATATTGAATATGCATTATAATGTATTGAGCATGTTGTTATGGGCATTTGCGTTTGATTTTGTCACATATATTTAGAATCATGGCCTTGTCTCAATTGTTATAAATGTTTTGATTTTGAAGAACAAGTTTTATCTTGAAATTGCTTATGATATTGTCATATGAGGCTTTAGGCCTATCTTGTCAAGATAATAATGTTGTTCATATGGGTTCTTATGTGATGAGAATTTGTTGTTGGGAAAGATTGGTCATGCATGTATAATTATGTTTCACAACAAAGTCTCTAATAGTTTAACAAAGATACAAGTGGGATTGTGTTAGATTATGTCATATGTCTAAAACCCATTTATCTTTGCTAAACTGACATGTAATTGTGCTCATTTATCCTAAAACTTGGATTTTTGTAGGTACCAATCTCACACCAAAATGCCAAGAAAAGAGAGGTCTTCTAAAAGGACACATGTTGAGTCTGACCCCGAGATCGAGGCCGAAGACGAGGGGCAAGATGAGGACTTGCCGGCAAGCCATCCAATGAGGTATGGGGTCGTCCTCCATGATGAGGATCATATTGAGAACTGGAACCGGCTATTCAACGTCACCATTGCCACCGCCAAGTTTATGCATGAGGGAACATGCGAAGCCCTTGGTATCAAAGACGATGTGTGGCAGATCTTAGACCGCATTGGTTGGCTCCAAGCTCTTGAGCGGGATTGTTTGACGTATCCCCGCCTAGTAAAAGAGGTGATGAGCACTTTTGACATGAAGAGGACAGACAAGAAGGGGCCGGTTCGATGCATTTTCTGGCTTGGAAACCAAGACCATGAGCTAACAGTGGATAAGTTGAACGAGATTTTTGGGGCCACGCAAGAGGGCATTTACCATGAGTCCCGAGAATTCAACCAAGACGACACCTACCGCCTTCTGTGCCTCACAGAGATGGAGACGGAGAAGTACAGCTCTAGTGTGGCCAAGGCATCCACTATGCCCAACCCGGTCTTTCGACACCTACACCGAATCCTTGCCAACACCGTTTGGGCAAGAAGAGACAATAGTGGGCTGAGGACGAAGGAGTTGTTTGCTTTGTGGGCTATGTTGAATGGAGGCACTTAAACTTTGGTGTCTTCCTAATTGAGCAGATGTTTCGACAATCCCACCTCGACAGTGGACACATTTGCCTTGGCAGATTGATCACTCCAATAGCCTATTACTTCGATATCGACCTAACAAAAGAGTTGCATACACCGGGGTTGAGGATGATCAACCTCAATCACTTGAGGAATGTGAAGATGCTGGCCTCAGATTTGAATCAATATCTGCTGAACATGCGAGCTGGGGGAACATTTCCTTTGCCAAATCAAGCTCTCACACATGTGTCGAATTGGAATGAGAGGAGAAATTGGAAGATGGGGACGGTTGCCCATCTTCAATCTATGGGTATATCAAGGCAACAACGAGGGATTCGAGGCAATCTTGAGGGCCAAGGAGATGACGGAGGTGAAACAGGAGGAGAATGGTCGTCTACAGCCGCATTCAGACGTGGCCGGCACTATAATGAAGAATAGATAACTGGACGCTTTGATGCAATAGAGGAGACCATGTACAATTGGAGGGATGATGTGCACGATGAGTTCGGAGCACTAAGGCAAGACATGTACAGGAGATTCGATGATATCCGACATGACATGCATGGCAGGATGGGACAGATTCAGTCCAGCGTAAATGACAAATTTCATGCCATACAGACGGATATTGACGAGAGGTTTACAGGTCTTAGGGATGACATCAGGGGTCTTGCTGATAATATGGGCTCGTTCCGTTCAGAGATACAGGACCTAGCCGGGATCTTCAGGGGAATGAACACCGGGTCTCGGTCACAGCAACAGCCCTATACCCCATCTCAGCACCAGCAGATGACACCTTACAACTCCTACCAGCCGCCGTAGCAGTTTCAGCAGCAGCCGCCATTCCAGTCATTGCAGCAGTTCTCGACCGGACAGTTCATGGCCTCGTCATCTTCTTCACAGTATTTTCAGCAGATGCCGACGAGTCAGTACATGGCCTCCTCCTCTCAGCAGTTCCAGAAATTCCAGCCTTCACAATTCATGTCATCCTAGTCCCCTATGCAGTATCCGCACCAGTCTCCACATCCACACCAATCTCCTCATCAGCAGCAGCCACCTCACTGAGCGTTAGTGACCCTTGCCACCACCTTTTTACCTCCAAACTTATTTCCTCCTTTGGATCAAAATAAGTTTGGGGGAGGGGGAGAGAGTAGTGGTTGGCAAGGATCTTTTCTGCTCATTTCCATGAACTTTTTACCACTTTATTTCATAAGACTTATCTATTTATCTATGCTTTCGGATATTGGAGCATGCTAGCATGCTTATGTTCTTATTTATGTTTGGATTATGTTAGGATTTCTTTTGTTTTCATTGGAATGTATGGATGTTGGTAGTTGATAGATGATGGGATCGCATGCCGTTTTACTTCATGAGCATGTGATATTTTATCTATGTTTTTGTTCAACTGCCTTATGATTGTGGTTTGGGGTTGTTTTTACTTACATAGGTGTTTGTTCTTGTAACAATAATAGGGGTTATGAGAGCATGATAATTGTTGAAATTGGAATCCTTGATGAGCATGCGCTTATGTTGAAAATTTGAAAATTTTTGGAAAATTTTGATAAAAAGCATGATGTCATGGCATGATTTTGTAAACAAAGTTCTTTAAGGTCTCAAAAGTACAATTCGGGAAGGAAAAATTTACCGTGGAGAGGTTTTGATCCAAAGATTACACAAGTGTAATCTTTTCTTTGATGAGTGATTAATGGTCTTCATAGTGCACTAAGTTTTCTCTAGAACTTGCTTTGTGACTTGATTGAGGTTACATGGGTGTGTTTGATCTCTAGAAAATGATTTAAGGCCATTTGTTGTCTAAACCTCATCAAAAATCCAAATTCTTAACCTTCCAATATAAATTTAATCCCTTGCAAGCCCTTTGAGCTTTGAAAATTTTTATTGATTTTGTTGGGTTGGGAATGGAATAATTGGCAAGATTTATGTGGACTTTTTCAAATTAAACTTGTGAGAAATCTTGGAGAATGAAAAAGGGTAAAACAATGAATACTCTTGTGATGAAAAAAAAAGAACACAAAGAAGTGAATCTTCTTGATTATAATTAAAAATGAAGTAAAAGAAAGATAGTTCTACTTATACATCACAAAGTATGAAATATTGAAAGAAAATTGGAAAATCTCAAAGAGATATGGGTTGTGAAGAAATGAAGGTAGAAGGGAACTTAATTTGTTCTACTTGCTTGGTAATGAAATTGGTATTATGGGGAAGTCACTTAGCCAAATATATAACTACCTTTCCGAAAAGCCTTTACTACAATCCCAAAAGACCTTAATGATTCTTGGTTGAAAACACACACTAAGTAGTGGAGATTGTAGTCACTTTGTAAGCATATGGTAGAATCCTAGTGCACTCTCGACCTTGAGTGATACACTTCTAGCCTATACACTCGAGAATGAGCGTCTATTGAACCTTGAGAGAGTTTGAACTTCACAAATTGTATCATGATGATTTTGATGATCTTGTTTATCATTGATTGTCACTGTCATCTATGCATTACTTGATTTTGGATTTTTGAAGCAAATTGCCATCTTGATTCCAATATGCTCAATTACCTTGTCCTTCTACTCTTGTTTTGTTTGAGGACAAACAAATATTTAAGTTTGGGGGAGTTGATGAGTGCATAAATTGCACTCATTTGCACTCAAATTTGCACTTGGTTATCATGTATATATGTTTTAAATAATTTTAATATTGGTTAAATATTTTGTTTGGTATAATGTGACCAATTTAGGGAGTTTTTAGGGAAAAAAAATGCTAAAAGAAGTCAGGTTGTGAGTTGATCGATCAACGCTTGCACAAAGACGAGAAAAGATAAGAAAAACTAGAAAAAGCCAAAACGCGACCCTGAAGCGCGAGCACCTCAAGGTCGTGCCACAGCCGCCCTACAGAGCGACTCCAAAACGTGACCCGTTTGGTCGCGCTTCGACAGCTTCAGAGACGGGATTTTCTTCGGATCAAACGCGACTCAAAAGCGCTATCACCTGGGATCGCGCTTCAAAAGCAAAGGGAAGCGCGACCTAAAAACACGACCACCTTAGGTCGCGCTTCCAAGGCAGAAACGAGCGTGACGGTAAAGCGCGACCTCTTCGGTCGCTCTGTACAAGCTTCAGAGAGCTGTTTTTCTTCAGTCTAAACCCAACCCCAAAACGCGATCACCTGTGGTCGCGTTTCACCTTGACGGATTTCAAAACTTGACTTTTGGCACTCTATTATTGGTCCATTACTTATGTATACATTTGGGGAATTTCAAAACAATCTCCAATCGACCCTAGAATGAAAAACACACAAGAGAAACATCAAGAAAGGGGATTTTTGAAGATCAAGAAGAAGATTGAAGATTCAACCATCCATTGAGCATCCACGCCATAGGATCGAAGAAGGAGTACTCTACATTGGGTTTTATCACTTCTTCCCTCTTCTTAGACTTGTATTTAGAATGAGTTATTATTTTTCTTCTTGTAATCTTGATTTTATTGTGAATATGGTTGGCTAGAGCCTTAGGGCTCTAGGATGTGGTGAAACAATGTGAATATTGATCTATGATTTGGGATGTATATATATGTTATTGCTTTATCTATGCTAGGGCTTGAATGGTGTTGTTTGGTTGGCCATCTCACTAACATCACATGTATGAATCACTTGCATCTAGTCAATCCCGTGATCATAAGCATGCTTGGATCGAATCCACATATTTGTCTTCTTACTCGAATGTTATTATGTGGAAGGAAATGTGACCCTTAGATCCTTTTGTAGGTGCGACCTTAGAATGCATTAGAGATAGCCATCTTTGTCGCATTCGCAATTTAAGAGATATTCGAGAGATGCTCGTATTATATTCGTGGTCTTCCTATCTATGAACTTTGCATAAATGTATGTGTAATCCCACATTGTGGGTCAATATGAGTGTTGTGTAGCCATGTCCTAGAGTTTCGCCTGATTTATCATCTTCAAAGCTCTTCTTTGTTTGGTAATGACTCTTGAGGGAAAAATATATTGGTAATTATAAGTGTTTACATGTTTATCTCTTTCGTTCTTGGTTGACATTTTGATTTAGTTAAAACACATCCTCTCCTTATTGTTTGTCTAGATATTTCACTCTTCTTCCGTCGTGGTAATTGCATCGTCTAATTTATATTCTATTTCTCTGTGGATCGACCTCGTATCATCATATATACAATCACATGCTTGCACACTTGTAGGCATTGACACGAGTTATAAATATTGAAACACATCACAGTAGGTTTAAACAGAAAGAGCAAAAACCGCATGTCACTTTTCTCTGCAATGTGTGCCTCAACATGTTCAGGCACATCTGAAAGCTTAACATGATCATCACCAGTAGATCCCTTCTCTTTCTGAAGGGCTTGGACAATAGGTGCTGTGTTGATCTTCTTTGATGAAGGGGTTGTAGTCTTCTTGGATTTCTTGACCGCATTTTCCTTTGTTCTTGCCTTCTTTCTATTAACATCATATGACTTCGCAACTTCTTTCAACAAATCATCAATCGAAAGACTCTGGGTCTCTGTTTTCTTTGCAGAAGAAGTAATTTCTTGTTCTTCTGTATCTTCTTCTTCTTCTTCTTCTTCTTCGTTTCCATGGAATGTTTTAATTAATTCCTCTGTATCTTTGTTCGAAGATTCATCACAAAGTGCCCTCTGAACAGGTTTCTTGTAGGTTGACTCTCCACAAACCTGTCTATCGAACTCGTCTTCTTCATAGAACTGATCTTGAGGTTTGGAATAAGTAACTTTTCCATACCTCATCCTGGGTTTTACGACTTTCTTCAGACGAACGAGCTTTCTTTTCGGAGCCATTGAAAGTGTATGGGTATATGAAGAGATGAAACAACAAGAAAATCAACGACTAATAATGTAATAGTCTCAGAATAAGTAGATGTTTTATCGAGAGAGAAGAGTGTTTTGATTTCAGAAAATTTGAAAAGTGAACGTTTTCTCGAAACGGCTAAGCATATATATAAAAGAGTATTCCGCTTCTCAGGTTTCCGTTAGACTAAGAACTCGGAGGGAAATCTCAGAAAATCAAAGATGACGATAGCACGTTAGAACTAGTCGTTGACAAAAATGTACTCAGGGTTTGAATCATGAACATGTACATCCGTATGAACATTTATGGGAATGTTCAGTCCCTTTGTGCAGGAATGGTTCTTTTCTGCTGAGTGTGAAAAAGTTATACTCATACCCTTCCTTCTTGGTTTTACTGAACCAAGAACACCCTAAGGGCTGCTCTAAGTTTCACAAATTGATCTGAAGCTAATCCCTTGGTGAACAAATCAGCTAGTTGATCTTCTGTCTTCATGTGTCCTATCTTCAGAACTTCTTCTTCAACCAACTCTCTGATGAAGTGATGTTTGATGTCTATATGTTTGGTTCTTGAATACTGTACTGGATTTTTTGAGATATTTATAGCACTTATATTATCACAGTACATAATTGTGGTATCATGACTGACTTCATAGTCTTTCATCATCTGCATCATCCAGATAATCTGAGTAGAACTGCTCCCTGCTGCAATGTACTCTGCTTCTGTTGTGGATAGGGATATGCAGTTCTGCTTCTTACTGAACCAAGAAACAACATTGTTTCCTAAAAAGAAACAAGCACCTGAAGTGCTTTTTCTGCCATCTGGAGATCCAGCCCAATCAGCATCACAGTATGCAGTAATACTTGCGTTAGTATCAGAAGTATACCACAAACCATAATCAACAGTTCCATTGATGTACTTGATGATGTTCTTAACAGCCTTCATGTGACTCTCTTTAGGACAGGCCTGGTACCTGGCACATACTCCCACACTGTAAGCTATATCTGGTCTGCTTGTAGTGAGATATAGAAGACTACCAATCATGCTTCTGTAGAGAGTTTGATCAACATCAGTCCCTGCATCATCTTTTCCAATCTTGACTGTAGTGCTGATAGGAGTTCGTTTGTGTTTTGAATTCACAAGCTCGAACTTTTTCACTAGATTTCTGGCATACTTAGATTGAGAGATAAATATCCCTTCTTTTAATTGCTTTATCTGTAGACCTAAAAAGTATTTTAGATCTCCAACAAGGCTCATCTCAAACTCAGTTTCCATTTCCCTAATGAAGTCCTTGACCATCTTATCAGACACTGAACTAAACACTATATCATCCACATAGACTTGAACCACAATTATTTGTGATTTTTCTTTCCTAATGAAGAGTGTTCTGTCTTTTCCTCCTCTGTTGTATTCCTTGCTTACCAGGTATGTAGCCAGTCTTTCATACCATGCCCGAGGAGCTTGCTTCAAACCATATAATGCCTTTTTTAATTTGAACACAAACTCAGGATGATGTGGATCTTCAAATCCTTTAGGCTGTGCAACAAACACATCATTCTTTAAGAATCTATTCAGAAAAGCACTATTGACATCCATCTGATATAGTTTGAACTTCATGATGCACGCCATGGCTAGGAGAAGTCTGACTAATTCAATCCTTGTGACAGGAGAAAAGGTTTCATCAAAATCAATACCTTCTATCTGAGAATATCCTTGTGCAACTAGTCTTGCTTTTTTTCTTATAATATTTCCAGTTTCATCAGTCTTGTTCTTGAAAATCCACTTGGCTCCAACAATATTGACTCATTCAGGCTTCTACACCAGATCCCAGACATCATTTTTTTTTAAATTAAAGAAGTTCTTCCAACACGGCTTCTATCTAGCAGTCATCTTTAAGAGCTTCTTGGATATTCTTGGGAATCATCTTGGAAGTGAAACAAACATAAGATTCATCATACATCCTTTTTCTCAGAGTACTATTGGTAATCCTTCCTTCATGAATGTCTCTTATTACTTTTGAAGTAGGATGATTTTTGATGATTTGCTTCGAAGGCTTTCTATGCCTTACTTTCAGTTCTTCAACTTCTCTGTCTGTATCATCATGAACTTTAGGATGTTCGAACACATCAGTGTGAACATCATCTTCAAGAGTATTGATAGTATTGTCCTGATCATCAAATATGACATTAACTGTCTCAATTACAGCCTTTGTATCTTTATTGTAAATCCTGTATGATTTACTATTTTTGGAGTATCCAACAAAGATCCATTCAACTTCTCTATTGTTCATCTTGCTGAGATACTCTCTATCATTGAGAATATAACATGTGGTTCCAAACACATGAAAGTACTTCACTATTGGCTTCTTTTCATTCCAAATCTTATATGGAGTAGTGAAAGTACCTGGTCTGAGATGAACTCTATTGCTGATGTGACATGCTGTATTAATAGCTTATGCTCAAAACATTGCAGCAACTCCTTTAGCAGCAATCATGGTCCTGGCCATTTCCTAGAAAGTTCTGTTTTTCCTTTCCACAACTCCATTCTGCTGAGGAGTTTTGGGGACTGAGTACTCATGACTGATACCATTCTCATAGCAAAATGTATCAAAGTATTGGTTCTCAAATTCCTTGCCATGATCACTTCTGATTCTGATAATCTGATCATCCTTCTCACCAGTGATTTTACAGGCTAATCTCGTGAACGCTGTGAAAGCTTCAGTCTTATCTCTGAGAAAATCAACCCAAGTAAACCTTGAGTAATCATCAATACAGACGAGGACATACTTCTTTCCTCCATAACTTTCCCCAGCCATAGGCCCAATTAGATCCATATGAATGAGATCTAGAATTCTCTTGGAAGTTCTATCTTGAACTTCTTTATGTTGAGATTTGGACTGTTTCCCAATCTGGCATGGTCCACAGACTTTGTCTCTGTCAATTCTGATCTAAGGTAGACCTCTGACAATCTCCTTACTGCTGATCTTCTGGAGATTTCTGAAGTTGATGTGTCCAAGTTTCTAATGCCAGATTTCTGACTCTTCAATAGATGTTCTTTGACATGTTAAAGAACATTGTGCAGGGACATGTAGCTGATAACAGTTATCAGCTGATCTCTTCCCTTCCATGAATAAGTCATTGTTCTTATTCATAACTTTGCAGCTTTTCTTGGTGAAGACTACAGTCATGTCATCATCACATAATTGACTGATACTAATCATATTAGCTTTGAGTCCATCAACTAGCATAGCTTTCTTGAGTTTGGGCATTCCTTCAACAGTTAGCTCTCCTTTTCCCATAACTTTACCTTTCTTTCCATCTCCAAAGGTAACAAAATCTGACGAGCAAGCTTTCAGATTCTGCAACACAGAGCAATCCCCTGTTATGTGTCTTGAATAGCCACTGTCAAAGTACCAGCTTCCTTTATCTTCAACTCTCAACGAAGTATGAGCAATTAGACTAGTCTGCTTGACCACCCATTGCTTTTTCTGTGTAGGTTTTTTCTTCTGTTGAGTAGCTATATTCTTTTGAGTGTTGCTGGAATACTGAGCCACAAATCTTTTCCTCATTCTTTTCAGATCAAAGAGATACTTCTCACAGTGTGGTCTAAAACAACTTTCTCAGTTGTGAACTACTCATTCTGATGAGTTGAAGCCTTTTGGTTCAGTTCTTCTCTTCCGCTGGGATAGTTTTCTGACCTTTTTCTTCCAGTTGACTGTCTTCATCTTTTGATGCTAGCTCAAGTAGCCCCAGTTGTATGCATAGCTCCATAAACCTTGCTTCAGGCAATGGTTTGGTGAAGATGTCAGCTAACTGCTTCTCTGTGTTGACATATTTGATGCATATGTCCTTCTCGATGTGATCTCTGATGAAGTGATGTCTTATGTCAATGTGCTTAGTTCTTTAATGTAGAACTGGATTCTGAGATATTGTAATTGCACTATTGTTATCACAGAATATAGGTACTTCTTCAGTTTTGACTTTGTAGTCCTTCAACTGTTGCTTCATCCAGAGTATCTGAGCACAGCAGCTTCCTGCAGCTACATATTCTGCTTCAGTTGTTGACGTGGCAACTGAATTCTGCTTCTTGCTGAACCAGGATATCAGTTTGCTTCCAAGAAACTGACATGTTCTACTGGTGCTTTTTCTGTCAATCTTGCATCCACCAAAGTCTGAGTCTGAATAACCAATTAGACTCAAACTGTCGTCTCTGGGATACCATAGTCCAAGATTTATGGTTCCTTTGAGGTATTTGATAATCCTCTTTACCGTTTCAAGATGACTTTTCTTTGGGTTGGCTTGGAACCGCACGCATAGACCGACTGAATAGGAGATGTCTGGTCGGCTAGCCGTTAGGTAAAGTAGCGACCCAATGATTCCTCTGTAATATGTTTGGCTAACTTATTCTCCTTCTTCATCAAGAGTAAGCTGAACTGATGTGTTCATAGGAATCGTGAGAGTTTTTCCTTTATTAGCTCCAAACTTGACTAGTTCCTTAGTGTACTTGGCCTGGCTGATAAATATCCCATCTTTCAGCTGCTTCACTTGGAGTCCTAGCAAGAATGTCATTTCTCCCATCATGCTCATCTCGAATTTTCTTTGCATCAGTTGAGCAAATCGTGTGCATAGCTCTTTGCTTTTTGATCCAAAAATTATGTCATCCACATAAATTTGAACCATTAAGATCTCAGTTGATCGTTCTATTCGGAATAGAGTTCGATCAATGACTCCCTTTTGAAACCCATTCTTCAGCAAGAAGGTTGTGAGAGTTTCATACCACGCTCGAGGAGCTTACTTCAGTCCGTAAAGAGCTTTCTTCAGCTTGAAGACTTGATCACCAATTTCGAAGCCTGACGGTTGCTCGACATACATGTCCTCTTTGAGCATTCCTTGAAGAAACGCATTCTTGACATCCATTTGGTAGACTGTGAAGTTGAAGTGAGCTGCATAGGCTAGGAACAGTCTGATGGCTTCCAATTTTGCAACTGGTGCGAATGTCTCATCAAAGTCGATCCCTTCACTTTGTGAGTGTCTTTTGGCTACCAGTCTTGCCTTGTTCCTTGTGATCACGTCTTGTTCGTCCAGCTTGCTGCGAAAAACCCATTTTGTGCCAATGACTTTCTGGATTTTTAGTCTATCAACAAAAAACCATACGTCATTTCTTGTGAATTGATTCAGTTCTTCTTGTATGGCCATGATCCAGTCTGAATCTTCTAAGGCTTCTTTAATGTTTGCTGGTTCCATTTGAGATATGAAGCATGTGAATAGTGCATGCTCAGTTGAACTTCTGGTTTGGACTCGGCTTCTTGGATCACCAACTATCTTGTCAGTTGGATGGCTTCGGAGCCATTTTGGCAAGATAGCTTCAGCTGGTTCTACTGTGGTGACGTCATCAGTCGTCCTTTCATCAGTTGGTTCGATATCTTCATCAGTTCTTCCCCTTGTTTTAGTTATGGGGTTTATGATCTCAGCACGATTTGTGTCTTCATTGACCAGATTGTTCTCAACTAGTTTAGTGCCAGTTTCATTGCCTTCTTCTAGTGAAACTTCAAACCACTCTGGAACAATGTGATCCACATAGTCCTGCGAGTTCTTAGTTTTACTAGGTAGTATTTGAACTGATGTGTCTATTGTTTCTTTGTTCCTGTACTCATTAGCAAATTCATCAAATACTACATGACATGTTATTTCCACAACAAGAGTTCATTTATTGAACACTCTGTAAGCTTGTGCGTGAGGTGAATTATACCCAAGAAATATTTCCTCATCAGCTTTAGCACTGAAAGCTTTCAGTTGAGTCTTGCCATTGTTGTGAATATAACATTTACAGCCAAATATTTTGAAGTATGAGATGGAAGGCTTACGACCCTTATACAGTTCATAGGGTGTTTTGTCATGTACGGTGACGATGGCACTTCGATTTTGAGTGTGGCAGACTGTGTTGACTGCTTCAGCCCAGTAACCTTCAGCTATGTTGGCATCAGCTATCATTGATTGAGCTACTTCTTTGAGTGTCCGGTTTCACCGTTCAGCTACAACGTTTTGTTGTAGAGTTCTTGCAGCTGAGTGTTCGTGAGTGATTCCTAGTTTGCTGAGAAAGCTGATCATTTGCTGATTCACAAATTCAGTTCCATTATCGGAGCGAATCCTTTGAACTGATCTCTCTTTTTCAGTTTGCTGCCTTAGTTTGTTGTAAGTTTCATCTTTGCTCCTCAAGAATTCCACCCACGTATATCTTAAGAAATCATCAACGACTACAAGAGTGAATCTTTTGCCTTTTGGGGTCTGTGGTCTAACTAGACCAAACAAATCCATTTGCAGTAGTTGGAGGCATTCAGTTGTTCCTGGTGGATGACTCCTATTCTTGAAGGATGACTTCACTTGCTTCCCTTTTTGGCATGGTCCACACATGCCTGTTTTCTTATATATCTCCTTGGAAAGCCCCTCAACTAGCTCTTTCTTGGCTAGGTAGTTGATTGTTTTGAAGTTAAGGTGGTTCAGTCGTCGATGCCATAGCCAGCTTGCTTCAGTTGATCCTTTTGAAAGAAAGCAAGCTTCTGAGTAGCCGGTTGACCAGTCAACAATATACATGTTGCCTCTCCTTATGCCAGTAAGAAGAATTGCTCCAATTGACTTGTCTCTTATGTTGCAGGAGTTTTTGGTGAAGTCAACTGAGTGGCCATTGTCACACAACTGGCTGATGCTGAGTAGTTTGTGTTTTAGTCCATCGACATGGGAGACTCCATTTACTACAACTTTTCCCTTGAACACGAATCCTTCTCCAATGGTTCGGCTTTTGGAGTTGTCTCCAAATGTTACAAGTGGACTTTTGACTTCTTCATAACCGTCGAGATCTTCTCTGTCTCCGATCATGTGCTTGGAGCACCCGCTATCTAGATACCAGATATCTTTAGTTTTCTTCATAGATAGGATGCTCTTATCCTGCAAAAACAAGGATTGGCATTTAGGGACCCGTTTCATATCGGGTCCTTGTAGATACATCAAGCTCTTTGGAATGCAAACTTGCCAAGCTTTTGGCTTTTTATCATTAGAGATCCAACTGATTTGGATCGCTTGATCAGTTTAGATTTTCTTTCAGCCCTTTTATTTTGAGTTGAATCAGTTGAATGGTACCTGCGTTGATAGTTAGTAGGATAAAACAATTCAACTAAAATGTTGTTATCTCGAGACCTTTGAGCTCTTTGATCAAGCCAATGCCTTGTGTGTTTTCAGTTTACTGGATTGAACTCTTTTGTATTAACTCTCGGTTCATTTCTGGAATCCATGTACTCGTTATAGTGATGGTAGGGTTCAAACGAGTTTCTTTGATCTCTCCTATAGGTGTTCTTATTGAACTTCTTGGCAGGATAGGCTTGAGATGTAAACTGGTTTTTCTTTCTGGAGTGAACTGATCTATCAGTTTGCCTTGGGGGCATTCTGTGCTGAGCTGGTGGTCTCTGTTGAACTGAAGACCTTGAATTAAGGGATTGGTTTGAATGAACTGATGGTCTTGGCTGGAATTTTGGCTTCAGTTGACCTGGTGTTTTTGGTTGGGAGAACTGACCGAATTGTCTAGGCTGAGTTTGAGGATTTCTCAATATTCTTTTACCTTTTTGTGTCTCAGCTAGCTGATCATAAGTTAATCTGGTGAATCCTTTTAGGATTCCTTTGTCACTGGGTTCAGCAACTGCTTTTCCTTTCTCTAAGGCAGTGAACTTGCTGTATCCTAGCCTTGTGCTACTGGTTCTAGTTCTCTGATGATTCAATATCTCATCTAGAGTTTGAGATCCCTTTTTGAACTTCAGAGTTACTTTTTCTCTCTCATGGATCTCTTGCTTGAGTTTTTGATTCTCAGCTTCTAGATCGACAGTTCTCAATTTCAACTTTTCAAATTCCACAAATTGAGATTCAAGATAATTCATTCTCTCATGATCAATGCTCAGTTTTCTAACTCTATTTCTCAGTTCATTATTTTCATTTCTCAATTCAACATGCAAGCAGGATATTGAAGCTAATTGATCTTCTAGCATCATAAGTTTCATGTCAAGTTCATTGCTAGAGACAGTTGCTTCATTAATATGATAGAAGGAGGTTTGAGAGTCAACTGTACTAACTTCTTCATCATTGTCAATCGTAAGGCAGAATAATGCTTCATCATCTGAGCTGTAGCCGTCAGAATCAATTCTAGATGGATAGTCTGAATCATCTAGCACGTCATTCTCGTAGTTTGCAATCATTACTTTCCTTTTGAAGAAGCTTCTCCTCACTTTGGCTTTCTTGTCTTCAGGGAGTTTTGGACATTCATATCTGTAATGTCCTTGTTTGTGGTAGTGAAAGCATTCTCCTATATTTCGATTGCCACCCTTGAATGGTTCAGCTAGTCGTTCAGCTGGTTGATGAGTTCTCTCATCTTTTGGGACTTCATTAGTTTGACGTGGAACTGATTGTTTGTCCCTGACCTTCTTCAACTTTTCTAACAACCTGGTAACTGACTGAATTTGATCATTGATGTCTTCAGTCAGGTTTTCCTTCTTTTCGGTTATATCTTTCTTTCGCTCGGATGAAGATCCGTCTTGATTCTCTTTGGCTGGTGAGCTTCTGGGCCGAAAGTTGTTCCTTCCTCGAGTATCTCTAAATCAGTTCCTTTCACCATAGAAGGCTGGATCTTGAGCTGATGATGTCGATGCTTCTTTCTTCCGGTTTAGGCTGTACTCATGATCTTTAAGAGAGCCAAACAGTTCTCTAGGAGTGATGCTGTTCAGATTTCTTGATTCTTTTATCGCTATCACTTTCATATCACATTCTTCGATGAAATTATCCAAAATTTTGGAGTTCATCTCAGAATTGGGATAGATTCTTCCCAGGTTGGTCATCTCACTGATGATGCCTAGAAATTTGGTTTCAAGGCTTGAGATGGACCCTCCTGGCTGCATTTTGAAGGACTCGTATCTGTCGACTGCTAGTTGGAGCTTGTTTCCTTGGATGACTTCGAACTCTTGGCATAGATCGGCTAGTAAGTCCCATATCTCCTTGGCAGTAGTGTAATTCTTTGTGTCCTTCATTCTGTCCTCATCTAGAGTTTAAAATAGTGCAACTTGAGCAACGAACTCTAGATTCTTCAACTTCTTCTCTTCACTGGTGAGAAGATTAGTTGGCTTTGGGATCCTGGCTGGTTGATTGATATCAACTATATGGGCGTCATTGTCCATCATGATAGTGATTGGACCATCTTCAATAACTTCCCACATGTTCTCATGGATCGAGTAGAGATGTGCCTTCATTCTCTTGCTCCAATTATCATAATTCTCAACTGAAAACAAAGGTAGCTTATGGTTTCCCATAGCTTGAAATGTTAGCACAAATAAGTAGATCTGATTCAGTTGATCTACAAAAAAGATTGATCCTTAGAATCAACCACTTTGATACCACTTGTTGGTCCCGAATGAGTCGATGTCAGTTTAGAAGGGGGGGTGAATAAACTGACTAAAATTTTTACTTCAAATGCGGAATGATAAGGGCCCTTGACTCGCTTAGTAACTTATCTATGCACAGACTGGTTGAGTACTTTTTAGACAGCTTGAGTGCAGATTGTGTGTGCTTGTGTACAGTTCAAAGATATACGAGTAAGCAAAACAGTACAACACACAGATGATTTATAGAGGTTTGAAGTTTCAAACTTCTACGTCCTCTCTTCCTTCCGCAGAAGGGCAACTCCACTATGTAACTTGATAATATCATATTTTACATATATTTTGAGGTACATTTGAGTGGTATTTGATGGGCATTGCATGCATGAAGTGTTGAGTTTTGCATAGTTTTCTATATTTTGCGCAATGTCACGTGTTTGTTCATTGTGAAGGGAATTAATGCCATTTTTTGTGTGGACTTCAAATGAGTGTGGGAACACCCTAGAAAGATGAGAAATCAAGTTAGTAACACGTTGCAAAAAAAAATCGGGTCAATCGGACGAGAAACGAGTGAGAACGAAGCAAAGCAGTGAAAGGCTGCCGGACTGCCACGTGGACCCGCGACCAGGGAGACTAGTCGCGACCGGGATCGCGAATTTTGCTCTTCGTACCCCCTCTCAGTCGCGAGTATATAGGGAAATGCCACGTGGACTCGCGACCTCACCCGCGACCGACCCGGTCGCGAGCGAGGTCGCGAGCGAAGCCTTGGGAGTCCGATTTTTGGCTATTTTGGCCCGTTTTCTTTACTTTTTTGACTGGGATACTTCCAACACTATATATATCTCCTCAAACACGAAAATTGGATATCAAAAAACCCTACCATAACTCCAAAAACCACAAGAACACACACCATATTCCTCTCTTAAACACAGAGATAGAGAGTTGCAGAGAAGAACACGGAGAGCAAGACCAAGAGATTCAAGCCAAGCAAGAATAGAGACAGAATAATTACTTCCGGATTTTATTTATCTTTATTTATCTTGGACATGGTTTCTTGTTGGATTTTAGTTTTCTATATTTATATGGATAGCTAAACTCTAGTTTTCTAGGGTTGGATGATGAATTATTTATGAAGTTTATTTTATTGGTTTTATCATATTTCCTATGACTTTTATCTTGATCTTTGATTACTCTTGTTTTTATCTGTATTGTTTAACTGATCACTAAATGATACAATTTGATGTGTTAATTCATAAATCGAGAGAGGAGTTTTAACACGTGATTTGGAGTAATTAACTCATTAATCAATAGCACTCGAGAGGGTTGAGGTTAATTGAGAGAACAATAGACCCTGGGAGCCATTAGGAGTTGCATGATAGGCATTGAACGGAGACGTTAATACTAGTTGTGTGATCCACGCTTTAGGCACTTCGAGAGAAGGTTTAAGGTATAATTGTTGTTGTTCTAGCTAGATTTAAGTCCCTACATAGGTGTATGATGAAACAATTAAATAAATGGATTAGATAAGGATTCTCCAACTCTAGAATTCGTCTTTCTCCGTTGTTTCTTCTTTACTCTTTCTTCTCTGTGTTTCCATTTATATTTTATGTTTAAGTACTTTAATTAGTTCAAGCACTTTAATCGGTTGTCTAGATAGCATTTAGGAGTTAAGTTCTAGTACTTAGTTAGTTAAATATTAAATCTCTGTGGATACGACCTTGTTCACCGCTATCCTATAAGCCTCGCTGTACACTTGCAGTTTAGGTGAAAATAAATACCGAACAAGTTTTTGGCGCCGTTGCCGGGGATTTAATTTTTAATTGCTAATATTAGAATAAAATTTCTTGTGCTAATTTAGACATTTTTTTTATTTGTTTATTTTTTATTTTCTTTATTTTTTTTCTTTTTATTTTCGTTCAGTATCTTTTGGTGTTTGTAGGAGCGTGAGACATGGCTACCAGCAGTTATCTGTGGCATGGAGACTATGAATTCCAGAACCTGAGAGATGCTGCAGAGATTCATGAGATAAACCCCATCTCGAGATTGGCGACTCAGCTGTCTACCCTAACTTCAACAGTCAGCAAATTTGATGCACTTATCCAATCAAGATCCGTGGCGTGCATGATTCAACCTTGGGAAAGTGTGAACCATGGAATTCCAAGGACTTTTGGTAATAATTACCAAGGTGGCGGTCTATACCACCAAGGCAATACACCAACTATGGATGAGTTGCTGATGGAGTTTATGGAAAGAACTGAGAAGTACATGGGGGAGACAGAAGCTCGATGTGAAAAGCTGGAGAGCATAATTGGATCTATGGGAACACAATTCAAGATAATGGAGATCCAAATGCGACAACTATCTAACATCAATGAATGCCAACGACAACCTATTCAACTTCCAAGAACTACAAATGAACGTCCTCCCTTGCTCTTAGAGGACGACGAACATGTGGAGATTTCAGAAGATAGTTTGGGGGAGCCAAAGGAAGTAAACATGCCATCTGCACCAGCTCCTATAGTCCTTCAAGACACTTCAATTTTATCTTCTCAAAGAAGACAACTGACGGGGGAGTATGATGTGCTGCAAATGCCGGAGACTTGCAATGTCATAATTTCAAGGAAGTTACAGGCCTACCAAACAATAAGGGAGTCTCACTCGGCACCATATTTCTTTTCTTCTCCTAATCTAAATTCTCTTTATGTGAACTTTTCTAATTTGGAGTATTATGACTCTTGTGATGAGAGTTTTGTGGTGCAGGATATTCCAAAGAAGAAAGGTGAATTCTATACTTGGAGAGATTGGAAAGAAAAGGATGTGATGAAGGTTAGCCGAAGAAAAGTGCATTCTAGCTCTGAGCACCAAAAGATAATGGCCGCCGTTCAGCTGGCGGATCCGTGATTTCAAATAGGTCGTCTGGCTGAAGACGTTAAAATAAGCGCTTGTTGGGAGGTAACCCAATGTTTTAGTTTCTTTTTCTTTTGTTTAGTTTTTTTTATTATTTATGTTTTTCACTGCTATTTCTGAGTTTTGCAGGTAAAGAACACTTGAATGTTATATTTTGGGGGATAACGAATCAATCAACTTGTCTTTCGACAAGTTTGGGGGAGGACATTGAACCTAAATAGTCATCCACTTGATTTCTGTAAGTGGTCGACGACACCCTCATGCATTCTTACAAACTTATTCCATCCCGTGGATTTGAATAAGTTTGGGGGGATGTATGCTTGTGGTGTCTAGACCTTTATTTTATTTTACCTGCGTTACTTGTTTAGTTTAGTTTTGTTTTCTGGAAAGTTTGAAAAAAATTTGAATTTTGGCCTTGATTTTTTGTGGGATTTTGATGATACATGCTTTATTATCTATGGTTTAGTGCTTATGATCGAGATTATTTAATTGGGAATAATTTGAGCATGTATAGCATGATTTGAATGAGCATGTGTTTTAGAGATTTTCGAGCTTTATTTTGGCCAATGTGAGCTGTGAGATTTTGAGCCTATAAGACTATTGTCTAAATTTTTTTTCTTGTGTGTTGGTTGTCTGTACACTTATTTCTCTAGAACTTGCATGTCGTCTTACTTGAGATTGAGTTTTTGTGCTTGAAAATAGGAGATGATAGTAGGACACTTTTCTTTAGCCATTTATCCCATACATTGTCCTAGATTCATTATATTCCCTTGCGAACCCTCTTGTGCCTAATTGCCTTTTTTTTTGGAAGCCTATTTAGGGTGTCATTTGTTGATTCTTGTGAAGAAATAAGAAGAAGGGTAAGGAATTTTGGAGTTGGGATGGAGAAATAAAAAAAATGGTGATAATTGGTGAATTTTTATTGGTGCACAAAAAAAAAAAGTGCTATGTGAGTGTTGAAAAGGAAAAAAATTGAAAAGAGCACTAAAAAAATGTGAAAAGTGCCAATGAAAAGAAAAAAAAAAAAAAAAAAGGAGACCAAAGGTCCATGAATTGAAAGAATAAATATGGATGACCTAAGGTGGTGTAGGAGGAAGTTGGAAAAATTCCAACTTGTGTTTGAATGTGAAAAGTAGTTGGGAATAGAAAGTAAAAGTGGTGGATTATGTTGCAATTTTTTAGTCACTTTAGCCAAATATTCCTAGCCTTAACCCAAGCCTACATTACAACCTTAACGAAAGTCCTATTTGATCTTAATTTTGAGCACATTAGTTTGTCAGTGGAGAGCTTAGATTGCATGCAAGCATATGGTAGATCAAGTGTATAGTTCAATGTTTCGATGAGTGCTTACCCTTATTTTATCACACTTTGAGTGTTTGAGCGAAACACACACCGGTAAGGATCATTGGCTTGAATTTTGCTCGTTGAAATCTATCACATGTGTTTATGATTTGAGTGTTGTGCTTGTTTTTGTTATTCCCGATTAGATTTTCGAGGTTATAGGTGCTAGATTATGAATTGTGGAGTTGTGTATTGTTTGAATTCCATGTTTGGTTTTTGTTCTTTGTTTGGGGACAAACAATGTTTTAAGTTTGGGGGAGTTGATAACATCATATTTTACATGTATTTTGAGGTACATTTGAGTGGTATTTGATGGGCATTTCATGCATGAAGTGTTGAGTTTTGCATAGTTTTCTATGTTTTGTGCAATGTCATGTGTTTGTTCATTGTGAAGGGAATTAATGCCATTTTTTGTGTGGACTTCAAATGAGTGTGGGAACACCCTAGAAAGATGAGAAATCAAGTTAGTAACACGTTGCAAAAAAAATCGGGTCAATCGGACGAGAAACGAGTGAGAACGAAGCAAAGCAGTGAAAGGCTGCCGGACTGCCATGTGGACCCGCGACCAGGGAGACTAGTCGCGACCGGGGTCGCGAATTTTGCTCTTCGGACCCCCCTCTCAGTCGCGAGTATACAGGGAAATGCCACGTGGACTCGCAACCTCACCCGCGACTGACCCGGTCGCGAGCGAAGCCCTGGGAGTCCGATTTTTGGCCTATTTTGGCCCGTTTTCTTTCCTTTTTCAACTGGGATACTTCCAACACTATATATATCTCCTCAAACACGAAAATTGGATATCAAAAACCCTACCATAACTCCAAAAACCACAAAAACACACACTATATTCCTCTCTTAAACACAGAGATAGAGAGTTGCAGAGAAGAACACGGAGAGCAAGACCAAGAGATTCAAGCCAAGCAAGAATAGAGACAGAATAATTACTTCCGGATTTTATTTATCTTTATTTATCTTGGACATGGTTTCTTGTTGGATTTTAGTTTTCTATATTTATATGGATAGCTAAACTCTAGTTTTCTAGGGTTAGATGATGAATTATTTATGAAGTTTATTTTATTGGTTTTATCATATTTCCTATGACTTTTATCTTGATCTTTGATTACTCTTGTTTTTATCTGTATTGTTTAACTAATCACTAAATGATACAATTTGATGTGTTAATTCATAAATCGAGAGAGGAGTTTTAACACGTGATCTGGAGTAATTAACTCATTAATCAATAGCACTCGAGAGGGTTGAGGTTAATTGAGAGAACAATAGACCCTGGGAGCCATTAGGAGTTGCATGATAGGCATTGAACGGAGACGTTAATACTAGTTGTGTGATCCACGCTTTAGGCACTTCGAGAGAAGGTTTAAGGTATAATTGTGGTTGTTCTAGCTAGATTTAAGTCCCTACATAGGTGTATGATGAAACAATTAAATAAATAGATTAGATAAGGATTCTCCAACTCTAGAATTCATCTTTCTCCATTGTTTCTTCTTTACTCTTTCTTCTCTGTGTTTCCATTTATATTTTATGTTTAAGTACTTTAATTAGTTCAAGCACTTTAATCGGTTGTCTAGATAGCATTTAGGAGTTAAGTTCTAGTACTTAGTTAGTTAAATATTAAATCTCTGTGGATACGACCTTGTTTACCGCTATCCCATAAGCCTCGCTGTACACTTGCAGTTTAGGTGAAAATAAATACCGAACATAACTTGAGTTTCTTTACAAATTACACAATGAAGGACAGTTGGCTGAACTTGGTAACTGCTCGCTACCTCAACGGGTCGACGGCTCACACTTGCAGTCCCTAACTGCTCGCTAGGGAGGTAGGTGCTATTGACGTCTTTATAAGGTTTTAGATCTCTTTCAATCTTCAAGAGGTTAGCCTTGAACAAGGGATATCAACTGATGTGCTCCTTCAATTGAGCTGGGTAGTTGATCGGTGTATTGCTGGAACTGAGAAGGTTGCTCTGGCTGGATTATTAACAGCTAGCTGAATGCTTTGATTCTGTGGATTTTTCTTCTCAGTTGGACTCTCACAGTTTTAGCAAATGCTAAACTTGAGCTATTTTGGAGGGAGAAAGAAAGCTCTGTTTGAGATAACTTGAATGAAGGCTTCAAGAATGAAAGTTATGAAAAGTCTCTTCGAAAACTCTGATTCACTCGTCTTTTATAGAGGACTGGTTTTGTGACCGTTGAGTTCCACTGATTGGTGGCTCTGTTGGTTCATCAATGGCAGATGGTCTTTATGATCATTGGAGCTTTGATTGAAGTAGCCGTTGCTTTACCAATCGATCTCTTATTGGATATTTGATTCCAGTAGCCATTGCTTTGCCAATCGATCTCTATTAGTTATTTAATTACAGGATCTCCGTTGGAACATTTATTCCAAGATCTTTATTTGAGCATTAACTCCAGGACTCTCTGGCTGGCAGTTCTGAGCTCCAGTTTAGCAAGTTGGAGTTCCAGTTGGCAGTTCTGAGCTTGTCTGCTTAGTTCGGCTATTACTCCAGTTGATAGTTCTGAGCTTCTTCCTCGAGTTCGACTGATCTCAAGTTGTTGAATGGCTTGTCAGTTCGACTGTTCTTTCTTGAGCTTTCTTGTCAGCTTGACTGATTACAAGCTGTTGGCTAACTTGTCAGTTTGACTGTTCTTTCTTGAGCTTTCTTGTCAGCTTGACTGATCACAAGATGTTGGCTAGCTTGTCAGTTTGACTGTTCTTTCTTGAGCTTTCTTGTCAGCTTGACTGGTCACAAGCTGTTGGCTAGCTTGTCAGTTTGACTGATCTTTCTCAAGCTTTCTTGTCAGATGTTTGCTTGTTTTCTCCTACAAGCTGACTGACTTCAGTTCTGGCCTTTGATTGAATCGACTGTTTACTTCAGTTCAGCTGAAGTTAAGTTTGGCCATCAGCTGGATATTTCCAGTCTTCAGTTTCAACTGATCTCTTATCAGTTTCTTCAGTCTTGTCGATTTTTCTCTCAGCTCAGCTGACTTAGCTGTCAGTTTGTTTCGACTGGTTCGTCTCTTTAAACCCACAGTTGAATTGAGTTCTGACTGGTTTGCGTAGCCTTCCAGCTGGTTGACCATGCTCCAGTTGGGTTGACTCTAGCTTCAGTTGAGTTCCTTCTTGAGGTTCTGGATTTGACAAGTTAGATCTACAACTTGAATCTTAGTCAGTTTTTCAGGAGTAGTTTTGACATCTCATCAAAATCTTATCTAGAGGTTCCTTGATAGTTTTTCTTAACAGTAGGCTTTTTATAGGCCCATGCATGGCCTTTTTAATAAAATAAGCTAGGCTTGGAGCCTTATAAAAGCCTATTTGATGCTATCTAATTTTTTTTATTCAACTAAGCTTAACATTAACACAAAATAACATAGTGTTGTATAGGGTATTAGGTTTAGAGCATTTCCCCATTTCTTTTTTACTTTTTAATTAGATATTATTTTAATTTTTAAGTAAAAATAAATATATAATAGATGATTTTATTAATTTACATAGTTACATTTTATATATTTATATATTTATATATATATATATATATTTATATATATATATATATATATATATATTATAAATGGGCCGACCTGTTAAGATAAATGGGCTTTTTTCAAAACCTAAGCCCAAGCCTATTTATTAATATAAGCTTCTAACCAAGCCTGAGCCTGGCTTCTTTACTAATTAGGCTGGGCCGAATCAGGCCCAAATCAGGCCAGGCTATAGGCCCCTGTCGGGCGGCCTGGCCCATTTCCATTCCTAGCTATGGATGTGGGTTGGCTGCCAAGATTATTTTGTTATAGTATAAGTTTTTTTTTTGAAATCCCATTATGTTTCTGCCACTATGATGCACTCTTTATAATTTCTAAGTCTAGTATGTTTATCAAGATCCTATGAATATTCTCCAGACATAATCATCTGTATATATATATGAATCGATGCCTATTAAGTTGTATTCTTGTCTCTTGAGTTATGTTTCATTTCCGCCTATGAAGAGGCCTAAGCATGATTGGTTCTGTTTAATTGCTTTGACCTATGAATGAGTCCTTACTTGTTGGTATCTGATAGCCTTTGTCATTTCGATGCATTTTGTCAAGTACGACTCCTTCATATTCAAGTTGTTTCGAGAATCTTTTCTTGTCGCCTATTTCTATTTGAAATCCCCTTTCGTTAATCTTCCATTTTTATATTGTTAATCTCTTAATTAACACTCTGTCCCCACTCATTAATTCCCCCCTCGGGACTTGGTTGTTAGACCTAGATAGATGTATCTTTCATCATCAATTGGCCTTTGATAGCTCATGTAATCTTGCATTGAAATCATAAAATATTTTTAGGTACTAAAGCTAAATTAACTTCATAGCAAACTAAAGTAAGAATAGTACATTTCTACACAAGTCAAAGTACGTATAATTCTTCTTTATTTGCCCAATTTTCCACAAAAGAAACAGCCTTGAATTTCTTTATTATACATCTCTCTTTTGTGAGCTGGAACCTTAGTCTCAACAGATTACTTTAATAAAATTTCTTTTATTGCCCTTAATCTTATCTTTCGAAACACAAACCACGTTCCTACTTCAACCTCACCTCTTTTTCACACAACACTACAAGAAATTATCGGATTTGAGATGGAAATTTCTATCTCTAAATTAATAAATTACGTCGCTAGCATTTTTTACCGACGGACTAGAAACGAAATAAGTATGTCTCTAAAACTGCGATCGTTAAATATTTAACGATGAAAACCTATCAGTCGCAAAATTTAGAGATGGACTTGAGATGGGATATTCCGTCATTATTTCTGGTCGTGTGAAGTGGTCGTCTGATCTTAGAGACGGAAATTTCCATCTCTAGTCTATCTCGAAAGTTCACGACTGAAGTTTTCTGTCTCTAAAGTTTGACACCGAATAAGTGATTAGAGATGGAAATTTCCGTATCAAGTCCGTCTGTAATTTTAGAGACTGAGGTTTTCCGTCTCTAACATTTGACCTCGATTGAAATGGTTACGGTGGAATTTTTCATCTCAATTCCGTCTCTAATATTTTTTTTATTTTTTTAATTATATTTCTTTTCTAAAAACCTAAATATCCAACATCAGTGGCTTCAGAATTCTAATATTAAATCTAAAAAACATAACCCAAACAAAAGTCTAGTATTAACTCCAAAAAATATAGCCAGAGTAAAGACTCAATCATTGTCATTTTTTATTGTTGTTGTTGTTGCATTTTTTGCATCTGTTGCTACTGCCGTTGCATTTGTTGTTGTTGTTCCAACAGCAATTCGAGCCGAAGTTCAGCCTCTCTACGCCCCTCCTCACGCCCATCCTCTCGTTCTCTTTGCAATTACTCCCGACACTCTCGTAGTTCGGTCTCGAAGCTCTGTAGACGGTCCTCAAAGTTGCTAATCACATTAGTGTTGACTTGTGATGTACTCTGTGAGTCTACACTCAAAGCAATGTACAAATGTGACCTATTTCCAAAGCCAAAGACACGCCTCTTCTCGGTCCTTCTAAGTACATCAAGATAAATTGATGACATCTCGTTGGCATCAGGTTCAACACTATCAAGAGATTGGTTCTGACTCATTTCTTCAACCTGTGCATACACCTTCCTCTGAATTATTTTTAGTTAGAATTGAACTATATAGAAAAATATAGATAGTTATTTTATTTTATATACTTACAGCAATGCGCTTTGATTTTTCTTCCGTAAACTCTCCATCTCGACCGCTGTGGAGACGTAAAAAAATATCTCATGTGCTAATTCCATCAACAGAAACTCCTTTCTATTTTGCCTTGCAATGAAATAGCAAAAATTGCAGAATTTGAATCAATAAAATTATAAATATGCTAGAAATATAATAATAAAATACTTACCAATGCAATAAGGTGTTCTTCAGCACACTTCGATCCTCCTTTATGCTTAGAAATCCCCGTTCCAGGCTCATCAGGCTCGTTGAGTCTGTTTTTCTTCGCCTTGTGCGACTTTTCTTTGAATTCATTAGTGTTCCAGTACTGAATCCAAGCTAGCCACATGCTTGCGGGAATGAAATCGGGCCTTTTACGAGCACTGTTTACCTTGATCTTATGAATTACATCTTTATATCTCTAAGCAGCCCTTTTACACCATTTATTATATAGAACAAAGTCCAAGTGAGGCTCCCAAGTAAAGTATTTCTGCACAAACAGTAACAGTTACCATACTTGCAAGCATGAACCACATGGAAGCTTAGCTTTCAATACTGAACAAGCCTTATGTTATAAAACACTCAGGATAGATCACTATTTAGTTTGAAATAGTAAATTAAAGAGAAATATGAGTGGTCCAATTAATTACGTGTGGTGGAGTACAGAAACAACTCATCTAAATGTACATAACCTCAAGGATTTACCTACAGAGAGAGAGAGAGAGAGAAAGAGACTATAGGATTTACGTAGCAATCTGGATGTGTGTACAAACTTTAAAATTGAAGAAAAAGGTTGTAATTATGTACCTAACCTCTTAGTCCCACATTCTGAGTAGAACTTTTGACTCTTTGAGGTCTCCATGAGATAAGGAACTCCACATTTGTCGCAGAACTTTGCAGGACTCGTTGGCTGAAATCGCCGACAGAGGGGAGAACGCGACTGCCGACAGCGAGTAGGAGTCGTCGGCTGTCGATAGAGAGGAGAGCGGGAGTACCGGCAGCGAGCAGGAGTCACCGACAAAGGGGAGAGCGGGAGTCGTCGATAGAAACTAGGGATTTTCTTTTTTTGTGAATTGGGGAAATGAAAGAATTCAAACTAAACTTGTCTAGCTAATTATATTATTAACTTAGCGACAAACAAGTGTCCGCCTTTAAATTTATAAAAAAAAAAAAATATATGTTGGATTAATTTAGAGACGAATTATTTTCGTCGTTAGCTGAATGATAATTTAGAGACCGATTTTTAGTCTCTAGTCTGTTGTTACGCTAAAAAAAATGGCGCCAAAAGTTGGCGGGATAATTGGTCTCTAAACCGTCTCTAATTCCGACTCAAATCTTAACCGTACGGTCCATCTTTAAACAGTCTCTAGTCCGTCGTTATTAGAGATGGATTTAAGTCCGTCTCAAATCCGATAATTTCTTGTAGTGCAATATGAAATAAACTCATTAAGAGTCCACTTCTCTTTTTGTAGTTATAAATAATAACTGACCTTAATTAGCTTAGTTGTGCATGAAGAGAAATTAGCATTAAATGCAGGAGTAAATCATCAACCTTCTCGAGCTTTAGTGCCCTTAATTTAAAGTAGTGTGGGACATCTAAATGATGTACTACCATAATATTTCCCTTGCATATACTTTATTTGAGATCAAGTTTACTAAAAAATTTAATTGTCTCAACCTTATTGTTTTTAATAAAACACTTTCAATTTCAGCAAGATACTTAAAAGCCTTAATGATTTATCAAAAGTTGTGCCTCGGAAGATTATCAAAGTGATACATTTTAATGATCATCAGACTTATGCAATTTGAGTATCCCACTTCTCAAAGTTCTTTCTTTAATCAAAAGAACTTGCATCCGCAAGAGAATGTGATTGTTTAATCCTTAATGCATAGTCTAGATCCGTACAAACCATAATGATCAGAATGTTATTTTTTCAATCCTTAAAATTTAATCCATTAATCATGAAAATATTATTAGTAACAGACATAATCAAAACACTCAGTCTCATGGAGCCCGAGATTTCCTCTCAATCAATTGATGAAAAATGGCTCCTTAATCGGTCGAAATTTGGCCCAAAACCCACTCCCCTAAACCTCAAATACCTCAACATTGATTATTGACTTTCAGATGTCCATTCACGTGTTTTTTAATTTAATTAACTGAATTCTTTAATCATTGATCATCCAAAAAATTCAATCAAAATCCCAATTAACATTCTGAATCCAATTCAATTTACCGATTCGAGCACATTATATTGAACCGAAAATCCAAAATTCATATTTCATAATTCTCGAACCATATGAAAATCAACCGAAAATCAAGAAATATAAATTTTAATTTCAGTTCTCAGAGAATCGACAATAGAGTGACTCTCATACCACTTGTTAGATTTAATCACATAAAAATGAAAGTTTATTAACCCAAATTAAATCCCTAATCATGAAATATCTATGTCGAAATCACCAAGACATAAAATCATAAACAAAATGTTGAAGTGTACCTGAATCATAAATATTTAGATCTTTATTTTTGAATCGGCGGTTGAATTTGTTATGGATCTTCCAAACGATTGGCATCACCTTTATTTGGCTTTCTGTAGAAGGAATGTAGACTAGAAGAATTAAGTACCGCCGTTTGGGGACCATAACCCTAAATATATAATTGTGTATATCTGTGATTTTCAATTTGGTCCCTCAACAAATTGAATAGCTCTTTATGGTATCTACAATTTAATTTCATGATTATCTAATACCTTCAATAGTCCATAATTAAACTTTAGTAGACTACTTTAATTGGACTTACCACAAAACAGCTATACACATTTTATTTTATATATGTAAGTCTACCAAATGGAAATTTTCCAACAATTTCTAATAAATAAATGTCAATTTCAATTCCCTTAGAGATGACCTAGTGGTAGAGTGGTGTTTTTTTGAGGTTAAATGTCTCAAGTTCGACACAAAGACGAGATTTACCCAGTGAAATAAATAGACTTATAAAAAATGTCAATTTCAGATTTATCAAAATTAGAATCCATGTTAAATTTGTAATAAATTTGTATTTTTGGTATAACAAAACAAATTAAATAATCATGAAGTCTCTCTATTTCGTTTATGGCACATGAAATCATAAACATAATTTCTCATTTAATTTGACTATACATACGAGCTTATAAGTCTATTCGATTATAAATCGTACAGTATTCAAATGGATTAATGATTGAATTAGATTTTAGATAACTATAATATTCCAATTTAATTGGATGTCTCCATAGGGACTTGATGAATATAATGTTAACCATGTGAAATACGGATGATAAAAGCTAGTACGCGTATTGTCATGTTCCTACGAAAACTATTCGTATCTAAATGTCACAAATATTATATTTGTTTTTTTTTACTTACACACTCGATCTGATAGTATTGAGAAAATTTAAACTCAATTTTTAATCTCCAAACAACCTTACTGCACTACTAACCTATCCCCACCCGAACATGTCACATACATTAGTTATATATTGAATTATTAGGTTGCCAAAACAAAAAGATCTCCTTTCCTATATCTAGCACCCCTAACTATATACAAATTTAAATTTTCATAGCATCTAGGTTTCTGTGAAAATTTTGTTTCTTTGGGAACTGAATTTTGGTTTGTTTCTTTGATATTATAAAAAAAATGCAAGTTTTTGTTTGGTGAGATATGATGTGGAAGATGAAGACAAGAAGTCTTTTCTCAATGCCTAAAATATTATAGCACGCCCATCCAGAGTTAGGAAACCTTTCAAACTGTAGCTAATGTTTAAATTTTAAAGCTGTTTGTCACTTCATAACATTATAAGATGGTTATATCTTGTCTCTGCATGTGTGAGGCAGTTCAAGAAACAGAAAAATGTATTCATATATATGGTTGAAACAAAAATCTGACAATCAATAATTCAATATAAATGCATACGGCATTTAGATTCCAATATTTTTAATCCGTAGTAGATTTATGACATTTGGCGGATTAGCTCTTCTTACTTGTATTTCACATGGTTACAATATATATACTATTTATATGATTAATTAACATTATATTTATCTAAAATCTAATTCAATCATTAATCCAACTGAATATCATAGTATATATGATTGGGACCAACAATTTAATTATAGTTTAAAACCCGAATTAAATGGGAATTAATGAAAGTGAAAATTAAGAGTTTTAAATCGATTTAAATTTTCTGTTGCAATTTTTATGTTTCAATATCAAATTTATGATTTTAATAATATTTATTATAAAATAAAAATTAATTATAATATAAATAATCATAACCAATATTTATAAAAAAAATAAATTTTAAAAATTGTAAAATTAATTTTGAAATAATCAAGCATAATAATGAATTAGTAATTGAAAATGAAAATTAAATTCTTTAAAATAATCAAAAGCCTTAATTGGGTTCCCTAAAAAATAATCATAAAATTAAACTAAATCACAAAAAAATAAAATTGAAAAAAAATACAAGAAAAATTCGTAATTTGAAAGTGTAATACAGAGAGTGTGACAAGAAATCTCATGTGCAGTTTTAAATACTTAGATGATTTGAACTTTGAATATTGCAGTGTTTTGAATTTTGGATTATTTGAACTTTCCAATACATTGTTTGGAATGTTATAATTTATGGGTTCAAAATTTCCTATTATACTTATCTGTGTTTCACTATCAAAATTATAATTTTAATAATATTTATTATAAAATAAAAATTAATTATAACATAAATAATCATAGTCAATATTTATAAAAAAAATGAATTAAAAAAGTTATAAAATTTAATTTTGAATAAATCAACCATAATAATGAATTATTAATTGAAAATTATAAATGAAATACTAAAAAATAATTATAAATCAAAATTGAGTGTGGTGAACCCTAAAACAATCTTAAAATTAAATTAAATCACAAAAAATATAATAGAAAGAAAAATTACGTAAAACTCATAATTTGAAAGTATAACACAAGAAGTATAATAGAAAATTATCTCAAGTGATAATTTATGAAAATTTCAAAATTACTAATTTAAAAATATATAAATAATTATAAAAAGGCCAAAGCCCCTCAACCGCCTGGCTACGGCCTAGCGAGTTTTTCCACAGCCTTGATTTATCCTCGTTTGAAAAAAAAAAGTGATAAAACATATTTATCAAGAGTATATATATATATATATATATATATATATATATAGAGAGAGAGAGAGAGAGAGAGGATCAAATAAGAACCAAATTCTCCCGTGAGAACCTGAGAACTAATCATAACCTTAGATTTGATTAGATCTAATGACCATAATTTAGTCAAAATTTTAGTCAAAGTAAGGTGGTAAACTTGTAATATTTGAGAACTTAATGAGGGCGGGGTTATTTTCGTAATTTAGAAATTATGTTATGTTTTTTCGGATTTTGGGCCCAATTCCCGAAATTGAATAGACAACACATTAAAATCGTTATCTTTTATGGCGTTGTATTAATATGCTAACATGATAGATTTATATTGCTAATATCAAGAGATTATGTTGCTAACATGAGGTAGATTTATATTGCTAACTTGACGAAATCATAATATTAAATTGACATGTATTAAACACCACATATATAACATTGGACCACATTTAAAATAATATTGTGTAACATGATCATTCATACATACAACATATTGCTAATATGTTAGAGATTATACACAATGCTAATATGTGACTAATAATTTGCTAATATGTTAGTAACATATTGCTAATATGTAAATAATGATATGCTAGTATGATTTAAATTCTCAAATATTACAAGTTTTCAAAATTATATTAAGCATTGATAAAGTTATAATTGTTTATGAACTTAACTATATATAGCTCACACTTTAACCATTTTCTCATGAAAGCAACTTAAAATTCAAAGTTGTGCATAAAAAATTTCATGTTTGCAACATAAACATAAGATATGAGCAATATTGTGATATCATATTAGCAAATATCTGACAGTTACGAGTTGAATATACGTGAAATTTTTTTATATATATTTTTCATCAATTTTTTCTCAAATAAACATATGCATTATGGATCTTAAATGAAAGAGTATGAAAAAATCTTTAAAAAACGAGTAAGTTATGATTATTTAAAGTTTTTAGGAATTTTTTAAAGGATGATGTCATCACTTTATAAAAAAATCTGGAATTACCCCTTATATTTCGAATTTTACGTTTTTACAACTATGCCACTGCCTTTTTATCCGTCATGTCATCAAAATCCTTAAATTTGATTGGTTCATAGGTTCTCACGGGGGTTGGTTCCTATTTGAACCCACCCCTATATATATATTATATATATATATATATATATATATATATATAGGGGTTGGATAAAAAATACACCTGCCCTGGTGTAGGAACTAGGAACCCATCTTATACCGTCTACCTTGTTCGGTATTTTATTTCACCTAAAATACTACTCGCAAGTGTACGAGGTAATTTATAGCAAAACAAGGTGAGCAAGGTCGTATCCACAGAGACTGGCAATGCAAAGCAGCTAATTACCCAATTCTATTGTTTCACTTTATCTAGAGAACCAAATTAAAAGTTTGATTTTAATTAACTAAAACGTTGAAAATAAAACAAATAAAGCAAACAGAGATAACTGGATAAACAGATAAAAAGACGGATCCTAGGGTGTTGCTGCTAAATGAATTCACCGAATCCCAGATAATTTATCAAACCAATTTAATTCTAAATCTTGTAGGTGAATCACTAAATTAATCACAGCCTCTCTCTCAAGTAAGTTATGAAAGTAGATTAGATTCTAATTCTTATCTCGCGATCTCGAATTATTATCTAACTTCAATTAGCACCTCAGATTTATTCTCCTCACGACACCTACCAATCTCTCGATCTAGCAAGCTCGTGTTATGCAATCCTAATCCGTTAATCTATTAACCTCTCTCGAGTGAATAACAAATTAACTAAACATATGTAAATGCTGATCAATTCATCCACACAAGATAACAATAAACAAGAATGCATAAACAAGATATAGAATGGAACAATAAATTACTTTAAATCAGAAAAATCATAAAACATCCACAACCCTAGGATCTCAAATAATTTAGCTACTCATGTTGTATTCAAAATCCAAATGAAATAAATAAACGAAAACATTCAACATGATAGTTCTAATTGAATAAAGCATAAAATAAACTTAGCCTATGATGCGCTTCTTCAATCTCTCGATGGTCTCTTCTCTGTCTTCTCCACGGTGTCTCTGCTCTCTCTCTATAGGATAAAAGTTGTTGAATTTTCGTACAAAGCAAAGCCTTATATAATTGAGGAAATACATAGTCCAAACAAGGAAAGACTCTAAAATTGCGGAAACAGGCGGCACGGGCCGTGCCGGATGACAAAACACGCCTGTTGGTGGCTCGGCAGGTGGCACGGGCCGTGCCACTCATCCAATGGGTTATTTCTTACGGCGTCACTTGGCACAGGCCGCGCCATATGCAGCACGGGCCGTGCCATTTGCAGCCTCCCGATACACTTCGCCATTTTGCTTCGTTCTCGCTCATTTCTCACCCGATTGACTCGATTCAAGTTGCAGCGCGCTCCTCACTCGATCCTCTATCTTCTTAGTTACTTTTCAAGCTCAATTGAGTCTCATAAAATAAATGGCATCAAATCCCTTCAAAATGAGCAAAAACGTGACACTGCACAAAATATGGAAAACTATGCGCAACTTCTCAATAAACGCATGCAATGCACATGAACTCCCATCAAACTAGACCTCAAACTAGCATGAATTATATAAAAAAAAGAGTTTATCACACCTAGATGATCTAATGGCTGAGATTAAATGTCAAAGTCAAAGTAAAAAATATGAGGCGGGGGTATAGCCCATAAAAAAGCTAATGTCATCACTTTTTAAAAAAAAATCTTAAAAACTTTGAACGACCATAACTCGATCGTTTCAAATTGGATCAACGCAAATAATATACCAAATTAAAGATCTTTTCATGCTCTTTAATTCAAGATCAATCATGGATATGTTTGTTCAAATAAATATAGATGAAAAATATAAAATATGCATTTTTACTCGTGTCCAGCGCGAAAATGATTTCGTTAGCTTTTAAATAATGGTTCGTCAACATTATGATAAGTTGATAACGTATGCTAACGAAGTATTTGCTATATGCTAACATATTGCATTTATTGTTCTAATGAATGATTATCATAATGTTAACGTAGTACACATATTTATATTGTTATTATGATTTATTACATTTCAATTAGGACTTATAATTATTTTTTATGATTTAGTTTTTATGTTTTAGTTACTAATTGATTATTATATATTATTTTTTCATCAAATTAGAATATATTAGTTAGAGTTTTCTTCATCCATTTATGATTTATACCTTATGCTAACGATGAATTGTCATATGCTAACATAGTTTATTCACAGTACTAATAAAATAATAATATTATGCTAATGTTGTATATTAATATTGCTATTATGGTTTATTCCATCCAATAAGGATTTATAATTAATTTTTAGAATTTAATTCAATTTTTTAGATCATCAGAGTTTATTATATCTTAATTATGGTTTATTTCATCCCATTAAAATTTATAATTACTCTTTAAAATTTAATTTTTCGTTAACAATATGAGAAAAACTTTCATTAACATAACGATAACGCTTCGTTAGGATGATGATAATTCTTCATTAGCATGACGATATGCTATTAAATCCTCCGCGATTTTTATAAGAATTACCAAATTACATTATACCCTCCGCGATTTTTTTTTCAATATTACAAAATTACCTCGAGTCCTTTTAAGCAAATATAGGCCATATATAGACCTTTATTGATTGTATGGTGTGAGATGAGTTCCTGATTCTTACATTAGGATTGGTTTGCATTATAACCACCCCTATATATATATATATATATATATATATATATATATATATAAACCCGGAAACATTTCGCTCGCTTATATATTGTTACCTTTCTTCAGTCTCCACACATTCACTCGCTGTACACTGCAGTAGCTAGCAGATCAGAAATAAGCATGGAGACCATCATGCCTTATCTTCTTCCTCTGCTACTTCTTCCCCTCTCTCTCTATCTCATCTTTTTTATTCGCAAAAAGGGGTCCGACGATCTGAAAAACCTGCCTCCGGGCAGTGATGGTTGGCCGATCCTAGGAGAATATGTGGAGTATTCCATGTTAGGCACTCGACAACTAGTGAGTGAGAGGATGCAGAAATACTCTCCTGAGGCGTTCAAAACCTCGTTATTTGGAGAGAAAATGGTGGTATTATGCAGTGCAGAAGGCAACAAGATGGTGTACAAGAACGAGAACAAACTTTTCAGACCATGGTTGCCCATATCATTAGGCAAGTTGTTGTTTCCTGAGTTTGTTAGAAGTGGCTCTAGGGAGTCGTTGATCGTGTTCCATAACATGCGGCACGAGGTTCTGAAGCCGGAGGCGTTGAGACAGTACATTGCAATGATGGACGCATTGGCCCGTGAGCAGCTGGACGATGATGGCAGCAGCTGGAGGCCTAATTCAGTGGTGAAGGCTTTTCCATGGTTGAGGAAGTTCACATTTGATTTGACGTGCCGAGTGCTTATGAATGTGGTGGATCCAGAGATGGTAGACAAGTTGCAGGATCCCTTCGACAAGATGACTAATGGGACGATATCCATGGCTATAAATTTGCCAGGGACGGCCTTCAACCGCGCTATGAAGGGGGGCAAAGTTGTGCACAGTGAGCTGATGAGGATCATCAAGGAGAGGAAGGAGGACCTAAAGAAGATGAAGAATAAGGAGAGCGAGGGACGAGACGTGCTGTCGAGGCTGCTATCTGCAACTACTGCAGATGGCCACCATTTGTGTGATGATACAATGGTTGCTGGCTTTCTTATTGGTTTGCTTGATGGTGGCCAGTATGAAACCTCCTCTGCAATAGCTCTTGTCTTGAGTTTTCTAGCTGACCTTCCACACATTTACGATGGGGTTTTCAAAGGTATCTATCTATCCATCTATCTATCTACATGTATGTATATATATAATATATATACACACATATCATATAATTCTACTATTTAATTTGTTTACACAGAACAAATGGAGATTGCAAAGTCGAAAGCCCCTAATGAACTGCTGACGTGGGAAGATATTGAAAAGATGAAATATACATGGAACGTTGTGCGTGAATCGTTCAGGTTAACACCTCCTACACTGGGATCTTTTAGGGAAGCCACAACTGATCTCACCTTTGCTGGTTTTACCATCCCTAAAGGACGGAAGGTTTGCACATATACATATATATATAGATTGAACCATATTTAAAACTTGAAACCTTCAATTATAATCAAATATCTCATGCATTGTCAATCTAATCTATCTAATTTATCACCTCAAACTAAACGCTCCCTAAAAACGTACTGTTCTTTTCTTGATTAACTCGATCATCAAGAATAATCATGTATAAACTTGCAGGTACTTGTGACAGCCCATACATGCCACATGAATCCGGACTACTTCCCAGAGCCAGAGAAGTTTGATCCATCGCGATTTGAAGGAAGTGGACCGGCTCCTTACACGTACGTTCCATTTGGAGGGGGGCCTAAAATGTGCCCCGGACAAGGGTTTGTTAAGCTTGTTATTATGGTGTTCATCCACAATGTGGTGACAAGGTTCAGACTTGAAAAGGTAATTCCAGATGAGAAGATGGTGTTTCATGTTACGCCTATACCATCTCATGGCCTCCCCCTTCGCCTCCATCCTCATCAAAATTAAAACAAAATCTCATCGATCACTAGCTACTCTTGACAATTCCGCCAATGCTCTCTCTATATTCATGTAACTAGCTTGTTTCGTACCATGCTTAAATGTGTTGCTTTCAGCCGATTATCAGAAACTAGAGTTGAAATGTAATAAAAACTCACCAAGTAGCATGTATTATATATATATATATATATATTTATATATATCTACTTATGCATTTTATGTTATCTTATCGTATGCTCATGTGATCATGATTTGATACTCATAAATATTCTATACTTTTTATACGTCACGTTTACCGAATTCAAGATATTACTTGGCGCAAGTGGGACAAAAATTTAGTGATATATATATATATATATAGGGGTAGGTTCAAATGGGAACCAAGCCCCCCGTGAGAACCTAGGAACTAATCTGATCTGCAAGTCTATTTAATCTACACGGCCCAGATTCATTTAAAATTTTGGTGGCAGATTTGTAATTAAATTGAATTGTCAAATCGCACGTTAATTCAGAAGGGCAAAATTAGAAAAAATCTGGTGAAAAAATCACGGCTTCAGCTTTTCACGAAGAAACGCCATAACTCACTCTGAAAACCAACTCCACAAGCAAACCGTACATTCTTCCAGAAATTGAAAGCATTTTTCGAAAAAATTTGGGCGAAATAGCATCTGAACTCGAGAAAATCTGTGATATTCGTGGAATCTACGTGAAGAACAAGAATTAAACACTGAGAAAACATACCATCTCGTGAAAATGGCGGATTTACAACCTCGACGCGAGTTGAACCTGAAGAAAGGTATGTACAATTAAACCCTAGTTCTATCGTCTTTTGTGATTTTTTCTTCAAGTCTAATAACTTTGTTATTACCAAAATGATGAGCTGGTTTGTAAAAAAACGTTAAAACCATGGATTTCTTTTTCAAAAATTGTATATATTTCTGTATGCTTTGATTTTGAACACTAAAGACATTGTTATCTGAAAAATGATGAAATAATTCAGACGAGAGATGTTGAGACTGCAGATTTGTTAAGAAAAATACTACTAGGGGTTACAGAAAAATAAAGCGCGTAGATTTTTTAGTTATTAATGTACTATTATGAATATTTTTCATGATATTGTGAATATTTTCTCATGCTATTATGAATGTTCGTTCATAATAGCATATATAAAATTAATTGAAATAATAGTTGTGATATTTGCTCATAGCAGCATGAATATATGTTCATATTGAAATGTATATATGTTTACAATAGCTAGCATGACATCTTAATCATGTTTGCATGACATATGTGTCATACTAGCATGTCAGTTTTATCCATATTAGCGTGATATATGGGTCATATTAGCACACATTCTTGATATAGTGTTTGCATGACATTAATGTTGCTAGCATGACATATGTGTCATACTAGCATGTCAATTTTATTCATATCAGCGTGATATACGGGCCATATTACTATATTAGCACACATTCTTGATATAATATTGTTCACATGAAGATATATATATATATATATATATATATATATATATTGCTAATATGAAGCTTTAATGTTACTGATAATATGAAGATTCAATTTCATCCGTATTTGTTCATAATAATATTATTATATATTCATATTAGCATGTGTACAAATGTTCATAGTAGCATGTTTGTATGCTAATAATATCATCATTTTATATTAATAATTGACTTGTTTCATATTAACAACATATGTGCATGATATTAGCAACATGCGTAACATGACATTAGCAACATTTTTTATCCATGTTATAGCAATGTCTGAGAGTTACATAATTAGAGCTAATTATATTATAATAATTCTAATTTATACCTTAATTTTAGAATAATCAATTATATTAATTAAAAATAAAAAATAAAAAATAAAAAATAATTATAAGTCAATTGATGGAATAAATTTTAAATAATAATGTAAAATTAAAGTAAATAAAAAATAAAACTGGAAAAAATAAAAATATTTAGTAATTTCAATATTGAGAGAGTTTTATAGCACGCAATCCACAACTAATAGAGAAACTTTCAAACCTCGTGGCTAATATTTAAATTTTTAAGTTGTTTGTTACTTCATTATATTATAAGATGGTTATATCTTGTCTTATGTGTGAGACAGTTCAAGAGAGAGAATAATGTATTAAATATATGATTTAGATTCGAATATTTTTCATTCGTAGGTAGATTTCTGATATTTGGCGGAATTGGCTCTTCTTACCAGTATTTCACATGGCTACAACATATATACTATTTATATGGTTAGTCAACATTATATTTATCTAATTAAATTAATCTAATTCAACTATTAATCCAATCCATTATATATATAAAAGTGAAGTAGTCTATACAATATTTTCGTCCATTTGCCCATTTTGTCCACCAAAACATGCATGGCCCATACTTGCGTGAACAATCTTTGCACATGCGAAATTGCACTTTAAACTTATATTAATATTTTTAAATATTTTAGAGATTTTGTGGTTGCCTGCAATTAGTCATCTCAAAATGGGCTTTGCCAATTTGAAATTGAAATTTCAAATAAAAAACTATTTAAATCCGGTATAATTTTGGTTTATCAAATAATTTATATATTTTTAAATATTTTTCTTACAAATAACTAATTATTTGATTTTGTATCAATAAATATTAAGGCAATATATTCACCATTTTATTACTAAATTAACTTACTATATTATTTTAGATTTTGAAATGGCTTAATATGAATTAATATTTTTTAATAATATTTTTAGATCTAGAATCTAGATCGTTAAGTGCATCATTCTTTGTTGTATTTTAAGGAGCCCTAACTAGGGCAGCAAATCCTTACCAATTTTTTTTTTCTTGATTGAATAATCACTTATGATGAAATTGATTACTTTTTGGTCTATCCTTAAAATGTTTTTATTTTTATTTTTAGAAAACTCTTAGATTATAATATTAATTATATTGAAATTATATATACTTATTAAATTTACTTAACACTTTAAAATATAGTTCCATAAAAAAACTCTAAAATATAAAATGAGATAAAATAGGACATCAATTATGGATCATACCGCACAATGCGCGGGGTAACTTTAGAATATAAAATTAGATATAAGGTGGGACACTAATTATGAACTATATATCATCATCTTAAATCACACCGCGCAACAATGCGGGTGTAATACTAGTTGAAGAAATATATAAATGTTGTGTCTGTGTGCTGTCATGTGGATAAATTTGATTCTTATATATGAAAAAGTTTAAAAATCACTCAAGAGAGACAGATTTCTCTTATTATTATGATACATATATTTGTTAGTTTTGGTGTTGTATGGTATATTTTTTATTATATATATATATTACTCTTTCATATATTATATGTATATAATTAATATCATATTAGTGTATTAAATAATATTATAAATTAAATGTAAATCACATGCACTAATGAGAAGTTAAGTTTTAACTTTTTAAAGACATTAATGTAGATTAGGGAAAACGAAATTGGAATATTTAATATGAAGTTTATGATAGTGAGTAATTAACTTGCAATTAATGTTGAGATTAAGAATCAAACTTTAGAGCATCCACTATGGTGGGTGCTTATATTTATATGGCAAAATAAGCACCAGATTCCACCATAGTGGAACACAAGTTAATGTAGCAAAATAAGGAATGAGTCCCTTGTGCAAGGAGCTGGTTCTTAAATTAAATAGTGGAGATAAAATCCTCTAGTCCACTTTTCATGTCCCACTATTGCGTCCCATAATAAAATTTAATATTTTAAAAATATTTATTACAAAAATAAATTTTATTATACTATTACAAATCATAATCAAAATTTATGGTTAAAATTTTGGAATAATCAATTATATTAACTAAAAAATAAGAAATAAATATTAAAAAATAAATATAAACCCTAATTGGGTGGAATAAACCCTAAATAATAATTATAAAATTAACCTAAGTCATAACAGATTGAAATTGAAGAAAAAAATTGATGAAAATCGAATAAAAATTAAAATGGGACACCAAATGAGATATAGAAAAGCGGGATAGAGGATTTCATTTGTAAATGGTGGGCCCAAAAATTCTCTCTCCTTCCCTTTTTCATTTTTGGTGCTTTCTCTTTCCTCCCTTTTGTATTTTTGGTTCTTGAATTAAATAATGGGGTCTATGAATAGTTAAAAGTGAGGTAGCACCATAGTGGAAAAAATATTAATTATTAAAAAAAAAATAATTGATGATGTGGTACACATGTGACATCACTATAGGATAGGATCGAAGTGGATGCCCTTAAGCAGAGAGAGGTACCGTGAGACTGCTACAGTTGCCTAATAAATTTAATAGAAACACAAATATATAATCCCAACTCTCATTAATATAGAAAAAGAATCCGTGAATTAATTGCTTGTAGCATTTAAGTCGGCCCTAGGCATATTGCAAAAGTCAAATTTTAAATTGATTGCACTAGCCTAGATATAAAATACTTTTCTAGTTAAAAAATAGATCAGAGTTTTTTTAAGAATATAAAAATATCAGGTGATATCAACGTAATTATGCATTCGAAAAGGGTGTTAACAGATGTATATGTTTGGGTATATTTGTACTGTTAACATCCTTCTTGGATGAATATATTGTGTGATTGAAACAACATGATAAAATATTTTTAAATAAAAAAATATTTTGCTATTTGCTATTGAAGATTTAAATTTCATATTATAAATTAAATATGCTATTTTAGGGTTTTCTAACATATAATATAATTGGGAGAGATAGGCCAAGCCCAATTCTATTTGTACATTTGTATAGGAGAAAGAATTCATATTAATTTCATCACGAAATTCAAGTTTCAGACTATATATTTATTAGAGTACCGGTGCGTTTACGTACGTTGTATAAATATTAATTTTACTTGTGAACAATAGCCTATGTTGCTTCGTGTTGGTCCCACACTAATATTTTTGTTTGTATTATTATCTCGGTTTAATCTGAAAATTAATTTAATTTTATTTCAAATAAGTAAATAAAAAGTACAATAAGATCCTAAGCGTTGAATTTATTTTAAAAAAAATTTCATCATATATCGATTCATAAAAAAAATGCACATATAAATAGGCATTTCACATTTAAGAGGTTGGAAACCTGGTAATTGGAAACCCTGGGAATCTGAGCTCATTATCATGCATGGAAGCCGCATGTAGTTCATATACAGACAACTTTTTCTTTGAGTTGAAGCAATCAGAGGATGGTTCGATCCTGGTCGCTCCAATGCGTTTCGCCCCTAGATTGATGTCATGTGGAGAGTGGTTTTTCTTTTTGTAAACCGGTGACTGTCACATGGGCCCGTCCCGCAGAGCGGTTCGTTACAGTGGCTGGCGGTTTCCGTTAACAGTGTGAGTAACTCCCGTCTGTTGCTACGGAGTAGTCATAACAGCTTGTATCAAAGCGAGCGGTTTCTATTTGTGCTCAAATAATCTTGTTTAATTTGGGGGGTCTATTTAGGGTCCATGCTCATTAATAACCATATCAACTCATTGTTTGGCGTTCGTTATCATAAACCGCATGTCCCCATTCTGCATAACGTCCTCTTACATCCAATATGTACAGCATTCCTACGTAGCAAATTATATGTATGTTTTCCACTTATGCAAACTTGTATCGCCTAAGTTCATAGTACACGGTTTCTGAGAAGATCTTTGAATTGTTCCTGAACTTGTCCTGCTATATGTCTGGATCTTTATGTGATGTGTTCTTGAAACTGTCCTTGCATGAATCTGAATCTTCTCCTTCCCCTTTTCAGCTAAGTACCTTTGAGTATTCATGCGAGGCTTCTGTTCTTGAGAGATAATATTTCTTCTTCTCATCTTTTGCAAGTCATTTATATAACTCCTGCAATGAGGACAAATGTGTCTCAATTTTCCACAATAATGACAAATAAGAACAAAACATTTTTCATTATTTCCATGAGAGATTTGATGCAAGAAGTTATCTCTTTCATGTTTTTTCTCTTTAACTTCTGTAGTTGGGGCAGGAATAACTTTTGTGCCCAAGGTTTGTGCTGCAAACTGTTCCTGACAGTTATATCCCAAACCAGATTTATCTCCAAAATTCTTTCCTACAGATAAAATTTTATCTAGTTAAGATATATGTTCCTGAATTCATCATCTTGATATTCTTCTTCAGCTGCTGAAGTTCACTAATCTGTTCCTGCACACTGTTCTTGGAAATCAAAAGCTTAGATTGAAGCTTTTTATTTTCAGCAACAAGAGAATCACATTCTTTAACCAGTTGATCATTCTGTTGAATCAGATCTTCATTTATTTGAACCACCATGTTCCAACTGGAATGCAATTTCTTGAAGGACTCAACAACAGTTTCTTCAGAGAAATCTTCATCATCGCTGCATTCACTAGTCGGAAGAGAGTCATTTGTTGGAACATTTACAGGACCCTGTGGTGTAATAAAATTCAGAGACCCATTCTTAGCAACAAACGTAGTATGATTATAGGCACAACACTCTTCTTCACTACTGTCATCATGAGTAAGATCGCTACCCAATGTATTTGAATGAATATCATTTTTTCGATGTATTGGTGCATTCAGATTGAATCTTTCTGTATTTTCCACTAGATCTTCTCTCAGCAGCTTTATATTTCCTTGGAAAGTTTGGATACTTGTTCAATCCATCGGTAGGAACAGTTTGAGGAACACCATCATGCAAATTTTGACTGATTTGCATTAAAACCTGAACAAGATACTTGATTAGAGAGGCCATGGCTGCAACCTTGTCATGGTCATTGAATGTCAACTCCAGATCGATGTGGACGAATAGACTTTAGCGCCCAAATTTGTTTTTTCAGACTTTTCATCATTATGAAGAGACATCTCAAAGATAAGCAATGATCCTATCAATTCTTCCAACTTCATATTGTTGATATCTTTTGCTTCTTCAATTATTGTAACTTTATGGGCAAATCTTTTTGGAAAAGATCTCAACACTTTCCTCACGAGCTTTTCATCAAAAATCCTTTCACCAAATGCAAAACATTCATTTGCAATGCCACATAAGCATGAATTGAATTCATTTATGGTCTCTTCCTCATGCATCTTAAGGTTTTCAAACTTTGTAGTTAATAACTGTAGTTTGGACCTTCGAACTTCATCTATTCCATCATGTGTTATTTGAAGTATGTCCTAAGCATTCTTAACAACTTCACAAGTGGAGATTAACTTGAATATATTCACATCAACAACAGAAAATATAGCATTCAATTTAAAGCCCATGAGTTGAAGTTTGTCGATATATTCTCATCTTTGGTGCATCTAGCTTCAGGTTTTGGAACAATAATTCTCGATTCATCCACTTTTGTAGGATGACTCCACCCATTTAGCATCACAAGCTTTATTATCAATGGATTTGATAAATGCCTTCATCCTTGCTTTCCAGTAAGCGTAGTTGTTTCCATCAAGAATTGGGGGACGTCCCTCGTGCAAAGAGTTCATTCCACCAAAGTAAACACAAAATATGGATTAACAAACCCAAGATCACACATGTATAACTGGTGACCCGCTTTGGTGTCAATTGGAAAAACATAATCGTGCACTTATGTGTTTATGGTTACTGCATGCATGTGTTCTTGAGAATGATAGGAACAAAAGCAAGAACAAGTAAATAAGAGCAATAAAAGAACGCACGAGATTGATAACCCAATTTGGTTAACCAACCTACTTTGGGGGGGACTTCGTCCAAACTTGAAGATTCGTCCATTACTCCTTCATGAAGACTATTGAGGTTCTTATACATACAAGAATCCCACCTATGTCATTCGTTCTTCTTCACGAACTCTTTGATGAACGAAAGTTGTGAGATCCCCTCACAACCGTGATGCTAGACTCTTTCTAGCTACCCACGACTTCAACTTACAATCTCTCCTGAGATTGCATACAAAAAGGATTAAAAACCCCTTATGTGTTTCACTCGAAAAACACTCAATGCTAGACTATCACGTTGAACAGTTTAGGGAACAACTTCTAGCTATTACAATAATCACAAACCAAATGACTCTTAAATAATAAACTCAGAGAATCAATATAAGTGTGCCATTGATTGCCTATTGCATCGGTCTTCTTATAGCTTCACTTTCTTTGTTGACTTGATCTTCAATCTTCATCAACATGGTAAGTAATTTAGGGTTTGTGATTCTTTCCATATGGATGTAGATGCTTTCCTTAATGATGAGGGTTTAATTCAGCACGCCATCTACTCCACAAGGCAGTCAAATGATCAGATCTTGTCTTTCCAAACGCGTTCGCACAAGATCAACTCAACATGGAAACTGCGATAAGTAATACTGTTTAGGGATGCGCCTGGAACATCAGAGGGAATAGTTCACCAACTGTTATTTATCTTGCAGAGCGGAATCAGCACATTACTTCAGGAACATACCCTCGAACACTTCATCGAACATAAATCGCCAAAATAAATTTACTTCTACAAAATGGCACTAACACATTGAAAATATGACTCGGCTCATGTGGCCACTTAAAGTACTTAAAAATAGCCCAATTAGCCGTTGAAATTATTTTAAATGACCTAATCGGCCCCTTCCATAAAAACATATTAATTTTCCGTTAGTTGTGAGCCAAGTCATAATTTAAGTGTCTAACCAGGACAATGATAAAAGTGTGTTTTTGTACATTTCCCCTAATATAAAAGGCAATGTAGTATTTTTTTATCACAACACTACAACTGGGTGTAGAGCTATATACGAGCCGAGCTGAGCCGAGTAACACCGGGCTCGAGCTCGGCTCGTTTAACTATTCATGAGCTCGTATAACAACCTGTTCTTAAAAATCTTTAATTTTTTTTAGTATTTTAGTATCGTTGTTACTTTAAATTAAATATTTTACTTTTAAAAGTGCGTTGCCAATAGAGAAATTTAAAATTTAAAATTTAATTATTGATAATGAAATAAGACACTGAATAAGATATGTGAATCCATAAATTCTTATGGGATTAAATCAATTATAATCCAATAATTATTCTGAAATCTAGAAACTGAATAATAATAATAATAATAATAATAATAATAATAATAATAATAATAATAATAATAATAATAATAAATAGTTAATTCCTCCTCAATCTCACGTTCAGTTCAACTGCACAGAACAGTTTCTACCTTTTAAAAAGGTTTTCATTTCAAATCAACTGAATTCATTCAAACCATCTAAATATTCTAATAACCATCATCTGAGGCAACGATGAAGTATCTCTATATTCACATCAAATATTCCAATTCAAAGCCACATTTCTACATTTGAATCAAGATGAAGAGTCCATCAATTCGTTCAAAAAGCAATTCAAAATAAGAATTGAAATTTAAGTTTCAAGTCAAAAATCCAAGTCAGGTATTCACTCGAACCAAGTTTTCATATAATTTCTAGATATTATCCTTGTCCAAACATTCATTTCTTCTTCCCTTCTTCTACCGCACAGAAATTTGGAAACACTCTAATTTAATCAGCAAGGAATTTCAGTCACTTTGATAACTGGTAAGGCTTCAAACTCCAACAACAATCTGTATCAAATCACTAAATTTTACTTCTCAATTTCCATGAATAATAAAATAAAAATGTCAATTTTAATAAATAGAAATATCTGTGTATCATATTACCTGTAGAATCTCTGTTTTTCTCCGTCAACCAACCTAGGAAATCAATCTTCAATTTCATTGAAACTGATACCAGATCTTCTAATTTAGGATAATACTTGAGTTTTCTTTTGAATAATTCATCACCCCATTAGTCGATACTCATCTGCAACTCAACATTAATGAGAGCTCCAATTCTCTATTCTCGCATTCCTACCGATATTTAGGTGGTTAATGGAATATTTTGATATTTGAGAATGTGATTTGGGAAGAAATCAATAGAGATTGATGTAGGAAGGAAAAGAAAATAAAGAAGAGCTCGAGAGAAGTAGCAGATGATGACTGAGATGAGATTCAGAGGAGACTAAGAGAGAGAGAGAGAGAGAGAGAGAGGGGGGGTAAAGTTAGGGATTTAAGAAAATATAAATGGGTTTGAGGATTCTAGTCTTGAACATAGTTTATTTTATTTAAATATGTACACCTATTCCTAGGTTATTAATAGTTTGCCTCCAATCTCCATAACCTTTAATTAGTATTTAAATATTAATTAGAACTATTATATTACATTAATTATTCAAGGCACAAATGATAATCGAAATGGTATATTCAATTTTGCATTCAGAACTCGTTATGGACATTATGAGTTCATAGTGATGCCTTTTGGGTTATCAAATTCGCCAACAGTTTTCATGGATTTGATGAATCGCGTGTTTCATCCATAATTAGATCAATTTGTTATTGTCTTCATTGATGATATTTTGATCTATTCAAAAGAAAAGAAGCAACACGAAGAACATTTGAGAATTGTCTTGGAAACACTTAGAAAAGAGAAACTCTATGCAAAGTTCAAGAAGTGTGAGTTTTAGATGGATCGAGTGGTTTTTTTGGTACACGTAGTTACTGCACAAAGGATAGAAGTGGACCCTGCTAAAGTTGAAGTAGTAACAAACTGGAGTAGACCGGTGAATGTGAGTGAAGTAAGAAGCTTTTTGGGATTAGCTGGTTACTATCAAAGATTTATTGAAGGATTCTCAAAGATATCTGGACCAATGACACAATTGACTAGAAAAGGAGTGAAGTTTGAATGGTCTGATAAGTGTGAAAACAGCTTTCAAGAGTTGAAGCATCGATTAATTTCAGCACCAGTTTTAGCTGTTCCTGATGGTTTGGAAGACTTTGTTGTCTACAGTGATGCATCAAAACTCGGACTTGGTTGTGTTTTGATGCAACGTGGTAAGGTAATTGCCTATGCCTCTCAGCAATTGAAGATACATGAGTTGAACTACCCTATACATGACTTGGAGTTAGCTGCTGTAGTTCATGCTCTGAAGATATGGAGACACTACCTTTATGGTAGTAAGTGTGATATCTATACTGACCATAAGAGATTAAAGTACTTCTTCACCCAGAAGAAGCTGAATATGAGGCAAAGAAGATTGTTGGAATTGGTAAAAGACTATGATTGTATTATTCATTACCATCCGAGAAAGGCAAATGTTGTCGCAGACACTTTGAGTTAGAAGAACAATGGTCAATTAGCAGTCTTATCCACAAGTTAAGAGCAATTAATTGAAGATTTGGCTAAATTAAGGATTGAGATAGTGGTTCCACAAAGTAGCATAACAGCGGTGTTGGCAACATTAGCGGTCAAACCTACTTTGAGAGAGAGGATAAAGCAAACTCAAATGAGTGATAAGTTCTTAGAAAAGATGAAGAATAGAGTTTATGTTGGAGATATCAAAGGGTTTGCTTTAACTGATGATGGTACCTTAATGTTTGAAGGAAGATTATGTGTGCCAAAAGATGAAAATTTGAGAAGAGAAATTCTTGATTAAGCTCATTGTACACGTTACACGGTACATCTGGGAAGTACAAAGTTGTACCAAGATCTACGAATAATATATTGGTGGAGAAATATGAAAGGATATGTTATAAGTTTCGTGGAAAGGTGCATAACTTGTCAACAAATTAAGGCGAAACACCAATGCCCATCTGGATTACTTAACCCATTGGAAATACCGGTATGGAAGTGGGAAAAGATAACAATGGAGTTTGTATATGGACTTCCAAGATCACGTAGAGGAAATGATGGAATCTGGGTTATAGTTGATCGTTTGACAAAGAGTGCTTAGTTCTTACCTGTTAAGAGAACTACTACACTGGAGCAATACGCACAACTTTATATCAAAGAGATAGTACGGTTGCATGGAGTTCATGGGTCAATTGTATCTGACAGAGATTCTAAGTTCACATCGAACTTTTGGAGGAGCTTACAATCAACTATGGGTACAAGATTAAACTTCAGCACTGCCTATCATCCTCAGTCTGATGTTCAGTCAGAGAGAACGATCCAAACACTAGAAGACATGTTGAGATCTTATGTTTTAGATTTTGAAGGAAATTGAGAGAGATACCTACCCTTGGTTGAGTTCGCTTATAATAATTGTTTTCACTCTACCATTGGTATGGCACCATATGAAGCTCTCTATGGATGAAAGTGTAGGTCCTCTGTGCATTGGGATGAAGTTGGTGAAATAAAAATTTTAGGACCGGAACTTGTTGAGCAAACTGTTGGAGTCATAGAAAAGATCAGAGAAAGAATGAAGATAGCACAAGACCGTCAAAAGTCTTATAATGACAAAAGAAGGAAAGATCGGTATTTTGAAATTGGTGATAAAGTTTTCTTGAAAATTGCACCTATGAAAGGTGTAGTTAGATTTGGAAAGAGATGAAAATTGAGGCCAAGATTTATTAGACCATTTGAGATACTTGAGAAGATTGGAAATGTGGCCTACAGATTGGCGTTGCCGCCAGAATTGGAAAACGTGCATAATGTATTCCATATATCAATGATGAGGAAATACATTCATGATCCAAGTCATATAGTCAACTATAAGGCTATGGATGTTAGCCAAAATCTCTCGTACGAGAAAGTTCCTGTAGCTGTGCTTGAAAGAAAGATCCATACTCTAATAAATCAAATGATTCCTCTCATCAAAGCTCAATAGAGTAGGCATGGAAAGGACGACGCAACATGGGAAAGAAAAGATGAAGTGCTCGTGAAGTACCCCGATTTTTCTAGTCAAGTAAGTTAATTTCGAGGATGAAATTTATTTAAGTGGGGAAGTTATGTAACGACCTGTTCTTAAAAATCTTTAATATTTTTTAGTATTTTAGTATCATTGTTACTTTAAAGTAAATATTTTACTTTTAAAAGTGTGTTGCCAACAGACAAATTTAAAATTTAAAATTTAATTACTCATAATGGAATAAGACACTGAATAAGATATGTGAATCCATAAGTTCTTATGGGATTAAATAAATTATAATCCAATAATTATTCTGAAATCTAGAAACTGAATAATAATAATAATAATAATAATAATAATAATAATAATAATAATAATAATAATAATAATAATAATAATAATAATAATAATAAATAGTTAATTCCTCCTCAATCTCACGTTCAGTTCAACTGCACAGAACAGTTTCTACCTTTCAAAAAGGTTTTCATTTCAAATCAACTGAATTCATTCAAACCATCTAAATATTCTGATAACCATCCTCTAAAGCAACGATGAAGTATCTCTATATTCACATCAGATATTCCAATTCAAAGCCACATTTCTACATTTGAATCAAGATGAATAGTCCATCAATTCGTTCAAAAAGCAATTCAAAATAAGAATTGAAATTTAAGTTTCAAGTCAAAAATCCAAGTCAGGTATTCACTCGAACCAAGTTTTCATATAATTTCTGGATATTATCCTTGTCCAAACATTCATTTCTTCTTCCCTTCTTCTACCGCACAGAAATTTGGAAACACTCTAATTTAATCAACAAGGAATTTCAGTCACTTTGATAACTGGTAAGGCTTCAAACTCCAACAACAATCTGTATCAAATCACTAAATTGTACTTCTCAATTTCCATGAATAATAAAATAAAAATGTCAATTTTAATAAATAGAAATATCTGCGTATCATATTACCTATAGAATCTCTGTTTTTCTCCGTCAACCAACCTAGGAAATCAATCTTCAATTTCATTGAAACTGATACCAGATCTTCTAATTTAGGATAATACTTGAGTTTTCTTTTGAATAATTCATCACCCCATTAGTCGATACTCATCTGCAACAACATTAATGAGAGCTCCAATTCTCTATTCTCGCATTCCTACCGATATTTAGGTGGTTAATGGAATATTTTGATATTTGAGAATGTGATTTGGGAAGAAATCAATATAGATTGATGTAGGAAGGAAAACAAAATAAAGAAGAGCTTGAGAGAAGTAGCAGATGATGACTTGATGATTGAGATGAGATTCAGAGAAGACTAAGAGAGAGAGAGAGAGAGAGAGAGAGGGTAAAGTTAGGGATTTAAGAAAATATAAATGGGTTTGAGGATTCTAGTCTTGAACATAGTTTATCTTATTTAAATACGTACACCTATTCCTAGGTTATTGATAGTTTGCCTCCAATCTCCATAACCTTTAATTAGTATTTTAATATTAATTAGAACTATTATATTATATTAATTATTCAAGGCACAAATGATAATCAAAATGGTATATTCAATTCTGCCTATCATAATCATATAATTTATCTATAGATAATTGAAGTCTCTGAATTTTTTTAAAAAACCTCTAATCTTTTACTTAAATTAAGTATTTGATATCTGAATAAATATAACTATTTAATATAATTAAATTGAATTCTCTGTTAGACAAAGACGCGTTACTTCCTGCAAGTTCTAACATTTTGCATTGAAAAGTCGAGTCAAAAGTCTTCAAAGTAAAGGTGGGGAATTTTATACGCACATGGATATTTATTATCCTTTATATATTATGCTTGTGATTTATTGTTTGACTGAGTGTTTATGTGAAAGTGAAAATTAAAGTATGCCAGGGACCGTTCATAGGTTCGGGACCGTAAAAGTTGTCCTTGGGTCACCCACCGTGCATGTGTATATGCATATACTTGTTCAGAGACCGTTAATAGGTCTGAGACCGTGATAAGTTGCCTTTGGGCTAACTCCCACTGTTCAAACAATTATTATTATGTGACATGGCATGAATGTCTGAATATGAGTTACTTGTTTAATATGTTTTGGATAATGCTTATTCTCCACTGAGTGTATCCGTTATACTCATCCCCTTATTACAACATTTCAGGTTGAGGAGCTTGGTGATGGTGATGTGGAGATGGATGTGGTTTAAGTTTTATTAAAATATAAGTTATTAAACATATTTCACTACTAAACTTTAGTTGGTATTTATGTTAAATTGTATGTTTCTGATTTTAAAAATGTTTAGATGTTTGAAATATTTAAAATCGCTTCCGCACTATGTTATATGAATTATTATGATTTTCTAGTATTAGTTTTATTACATATTTGAGAAAATATTTTAAATTTTTTTTCAGTCATTAGTTTACATGTTAGTTTTTATAAAATAAAGAGCATTCTATGTTTATAAAATTAGGGTGTTACAGCTCGAGTTCGACTCGGGCTCGACTCGATTATTTAAAATTCGAGCCCGAACTCGAGCTCGACTCAATTATATAAAATTCGAGGCTCAAGTTCAAGCTTGGTTACGTGCACAATAATATTATAAGTCATAAGTCATATCATATTCGAATATATTAAGATAATTTATAAATTAATCATTCTATATTATTTAAGAGACTATTAATTCTTAATTTGTTTAATTATTATTCTTAGTTTAGCTTATTTAATGTTAGTCTTAATTTTTATTAATTTTTTTATTAACTAATAGAAACTATAGTTATATAAACTATATACTAATACTATAATAAAAATTGTATATATTAATAAGAATATAAGATTAACTATATAACATTTGTGCTAAGTACTAAGAAATAAGAATATTTTAATCTTGAATATTTGATTTCTTAATTTTGATAACAAATTTTTGATAAATTATTATGTTTTCAATATCATTTATTTCATTTAATATTTCTTATTTAATGAATTGAGAATGATTATTTTGTCAATATTAGTCTTAATTTTTATTAATTTTCTTTTTCCTTTTTATTGCTATGTGCATTTTAACTAATATCAACTATATACTATACTAGACGTTAGTTATATAACTAAGTGTTTAAGATTAACTATATAACATTGGTGCTAAGAATATTGTTACTATTGAAACATTTGATTAGTTTTAATTTGTGTTAATTTCATTTTTTCTTTATTACTTTGTTACTTTTGATAATATTAATTTATTATCATTGATTTAATTTCATGTATTAATATTTAATTATGAGTATTATTTGTCAAGTTGTCAATATTAATCTTAATTTGTAAATTTCATTTTTCATTTACTACTTTACGCAAATTATAAATTTATAATTTATAACTTATAACTTATATTCTTATAAGTTATACTAATAATCTAAGATGGACTATAAACTATTTTTTTCCACATGTTATATATATTCGTATAAGTCAATGACTATATACTAGAATACTAATCGATAGAAGATAGTATATATAACTAAGAGTTTAAGATTAACTATATAACATTAATACTAAGAATATTATTACTTTTGAACATTTGATTAGTTATAATGTTTGTTAATTTTCCTTTTCCTTTATTATTATTTTTTTACTTTCGATAATATTAGTTTAATATTATTCAAAATTTCTCTTATTACTTAGTATTTATTATTGAGAGTTCAATTTCTTAATTTTGATAATATTAATATAATATCATTTCGCATTTCATATTATTATTATTATTATTATTATTATTATTATTATATACTATGTAAAATTGTAAATAAGATAACTATATTATATATAAATATACAATATGTATATATATATACATACAGTTCATTCATTTGTCTATTTGTGTATATAATTGTTACTCTTGATCATTGATTCCTTAATTTTAATAATATTAGTTCAATAGTTAATACCATTAATTTCATTTTATTTTAAATGTAAAGTATTAATTTGACAAAAGTTACAATATACATAAATAACATTTTAAAAATTACAAAAATAGTATGTGTCTTGAGTTCTAAATCGAATAGCTCGCGAGCCAGGCTCGAGCTCGGCTCGTTTAACTACTCGCGAGCCTTCTCGTGAGACAGTTTGTGATACGGCTCGTTAAAAAGCTCGAGAACCTCACGAGCCGAGTTAGCTCGTGAGCTCGACGAGCTAAGCTTGAGCTCGGCTCGAGAAAATGACGAGCTCGTTTAACAGGCTCGAGTTCGGCTCGTTTAATAAACGAGCCAGTCTCGAGCGAACTTTTTTCGAGCCGATACCCGAGTATCTCGCGAGTAATTTGGCTCATTTCCAGCCCTAACTGGGTGTGATGCATGTCACTTCACAATAGAAGATCAAGGTCCTTGATAAGCAGTATTTCTAGAAATACAAACTTCTTTTTTCTATCAATGCTAAAGGTCAATGATAATTAAAATATTATATGTAGGAAGATTTGTAAATTTTAAAACTCAATTATTAACTATCACAAGAGCATACTATATTGCTCAATATCTAACTATATCTCGTGGTCCAGAGATGGGAAAATATTGAGAACACGTGCACCACATGTTATCTCAGATAGTTATTCTAAACCATAATATTAGATGATTAATGAAGTATATTTATATTAGGTTTTATTGCCGAAAAATTTCACTGCATCCCCCTCCTTGCGGTTAAGGTAACGACTTCGGGCATTGCCAGCAGTATCTCGGCCTTTAACTACCAGAGCATTATAAATATTAGGCATCTAGCCTGGCGGAAAAGCTACATCTAGTATATATGCCCAAATCGGTCAATAATATTAGAATCTGATACATAAGTCCGAACCAATATTTTTATTGATTTACAATTTTGATCCAATTTTTTAAGCATTTCAATTGTAGCAATTAAACTTGCTTTCCCGATATCACTTCAAAAATACAATTACTTCTTTATATAGACTAATTCTCTTAGGAGGTTCGAGTAGATTAGAGTCCATAAAATATAGAGTATCCATCAACGAGGACGACGGTTTTATCGATCACAAAGCTTTTTCTTGTACGGTTTTCAATCGCCTTTGATGGTTGTTTATTGTGAATCTCTGTTGGACATATATGCCTTCATTTCATTTCATTCAAGTTTCAAAACAGCAGAGAAATGAAGAACTGACGTCCAAGCCCGTGGCTCTGTAAGACTTCCATGCAAGCCCTCGGTCACCAAGCCGACCTCGTCCACTCAGAAGGATACGATCCCGGCTAGCCTTTTGAATTCTTCCCTAAAGCTCATTTGGTTGACAAGAAATTTGGCTTGGGAAATTAATTACTAATCTAATTCTTTATTTTAAAATTCTTATGTTTGGTTTAATTTTTCTAGAGATTAGAGAGAGTAATTAGATTCTTCAAAATAAAGAAAATTATGTAACTTTCTTAGATTTTGATTGCTTATGGAGGGAAATTTAGTGTTAGATGGCTTTTGTAGATGCGGGATCTATAAAAAAAATGTGAGTTAGTGTGTTGAATGATATATTCGAAATGATTGTAAAAATGCATTTTGGTGTATTAATAGTCAACTAGTGCATTACCCGTGTGGTGCACGGTGATTATCATAATGCAACTAATTTTAAAAGATATTATTTATTCATAAATATTATATACAAATTTTAATTGAAGTACATTTACACACACGGACATGTACATATAGAATTTTATAAATTTTGAAATATTTATTTTTATGCAACATATTACAGATGTATGGATATTAGATCATTTGTAGTGATATTTGTATATCGTCATTATCTTTACAATAAATTAAAATTTTCATCCCACCATGACTATTGTCCATTGAGAGAATGCATTATTAACTCATTCTTTGACACCTCTCGCACCCTCTCACAAAAAAACAAAAAAAACAAAAAAAGAAAGAAAGAAAGCAACAATTTTGAATTATATTTTATTAAAAATTTAATTAACAGTTTTTATAATGCATTTAACTCATGCTACCTCTAATAATATAATTAACAAATATCAAATTGTATTTCTACATATATAATTTTTTGAATAGATGTTTAAGATTTTTTTAATTTTTGTTTTTCTTTTAAATAAATTAGAGCCCAATGAACAAAATGCTCAATAGTCTTTCGACCTGTTCAGAAATTGAAAAATAAAAGAAAACAAATGTGCCGAAGAAATCATATTTCTGCAAAATTTGTCATAGATTTGAACACCAATATCATTAAAGCATATAACATTTCATATAACATATGTTATTCAAACAAGCAATTTTTTTTTCTGCACTTGCCACTCCTTATATAGCTTGGCCATAAGAAACAATATGTTCAATTTATCTTAAATTAAATTATAAATTAATATGTTAAGCTAAATAAAATGTAAATATAGAGCGCATTGAAACCTAGTCGAATAGAGAGTCTGGGTTCAATTATGAAACAATTAATAGTTAGAATAAGAGATGAATACAATTGTTTATTTTATTTTGTAGTATCATCTTGAAAACTTAAAAAAACATGTGCTTAAGTATCAATTGTAAAACTTTGTGTATGCACTTTCTAAGTGTAAAATCGATAAATTAAATCGAATAGAACAACTCTAATATAAATATCAATTAAAACCTTTTTAGAGAAAAAAAAAAACATGGTATTTAAGCCTTTATATAAATTAGGAAATTTTGTATGAGATCTCCCTATAGCTAGCTATCTCCCCCTGCCAAAATAAATTATTAAAGTTATCAACATTGTAGTAAAATACTAAAGTTACGATTATATTCTAGAATTATAGAATTGTAGTGCACAAATTTCATAATTCTACATTTTATTCTTGTTTAGAAATGATAAAACACAATAGAATTGAACAACCATATAACTACTCCCTACTGGAGGGGTGCAAATTGTTCATGATGCAAAACAATGGAGTTGTGTGGCCTTAATATTTCTTCAAAACAAAAATTCCTGCCAATTCAAGTCACAACATATAGAATCAGTCTATTAGTATTATTTGCGTTTTTCTAAATAGCGTCACACTAATAACATCACAAAGAAGAAGCACATGATTAAGAGAATAACATATTGAAAACATGATTTAGAACAAAACTAATGCAGAATTCAGCAATAAGTTTGAAGGAAATCTTACATCTTCAATCATATTTGTAACGAAAAACTATCAAGGAACCTCTAGATTAGGTTTTGATGAGATGTCAAAACTAATTATGAAAAACTAACTAAAATTCAAGTTGTAGATCTGAGCTGACCAATCCAGAGCATCAAGAAGGAACTCAATTAAAAATCCAAAGTCAGCCAATCTGGAGTATGATCTACCAGCTGAAGGATACGTCATCCAGTCAGAACTCAACTCAACTGAGAAGTCAAAGAGTCGAACCAGTCGAAACAAACTGACAGCTAAGTCAGCAAAGCTGAGGGAGAAAAAGAATCGACTAGACTAAAGAAACTGATAAGATATCGGTTTAAACTGAAAACTGGAAGTATCCAACTGATGGCCAAACTGAAGTAAACAGACAAATCAGCTAAAGGCCAGAAATGAAGTCAGCCAGCTTGTGATTAGTCAAGCTGACAAGAAAGCTCAAAAGAAAGCAATCAAACTGACAAACTAGTCAAACAGCTTGTGAATAGTCAAAGCTGACAAAAGAACTTGAGATCAGTCGAACTGGAGAAATAAGCTCAGAAATGCCAACTGGAGCAATGGCCAAACTGAGCTGACAAGCTCGGAACTGCCAACTGGAGCAATGGCCGAACTGAACAGACAAGTTCAGAACTACCAACTGGAACTCAAAGTTGCTAAAAACTGAAACCAAGAGAACCCTGGAGTTATTGCTCAAACCGGCGAATCTTGGAATAAATGCTTCAACGGAGATCCTGGAATTAAATATCCAATGGAGATCGATTGGCAAAGCAACGGCTACTTTAACCAAAAGCTCCATCATTCAATAAAGACCATCTGCCATTGATGAGCCAACAGAGCCACCGATCGATGGAACTCAACGGTCATAAAATCACTCCTCTATAAAAGACGAGTGAACCAAAGTTTTTGAACACTCTTTGCCCCCAAGACTTTTGCATATACATTCTTGAAATATTCAAGCAGAGCTTTCTTTCTCCCTCCCACTTAGCTCAAGTTCAGCATTTGATAAAAACTGCGATAGTCCAACTGAGAAGAAGAATTCAAAGAGTCAAGATATTCAACCAGCTGTTGATAATCCAGCCAGGGTAGCCTTCTCAGTTTCAGCAATACAATGATCAACTACCCAGCTCAATTGAAGGAGCATATCAGTTGATACCCCTTGTTCAAGACTAACCTCTTGAAGATCGAAAGAGATCTAAAATCTTGTAAAGACGACAATAGCACCTACATTCCTAGCGAGCAGTTAGGGACTTCAAGTGTGAGCCGTCGACCCGCTGAGGTAGCGAGCAGTTACCAGGTTCAGCCAACTGTCCTTCATTGTGTAATTTGGAAAGAAACTCAAGTTATATAGTGAAGTTGCCCTTCTGCGGAAGGAACGGGGGACGTAGAAGTTTGAGACTTCGAACCTCTATAAATCACTTGTGTGATGTACTGTTTTGATTATTGCATATCTTTGAACTGTACACAAGCCCACACAATCTGCATTCAAGCTATCATAACTGATCAACCAGCTTGTGCATAGATAAGTTTCTCTAAGCGAGTCAAAGGGCCCTTATTATTCCACATTTGAAGTAAAAGTTTTAATCAATTTATTCACCCCCCCTCTAAACTGATATCGACTCGTCCGGGACCAACAAGTGGTATCAGAGCCATGTTGATTCTAAGGATCAGCCGTTTCTGCAGATCAACTGAATCTGATCTACTTATCTGTGCTAACATTCAGGCTATGGAAAACCATAAGCTACCTTTGTTTTCAGTTGAAAATTATGATAATTGGAGCAGGAGAATGAAGGCGCATCTCTGCTCGATTCATGAGAATATGTGGGAATTCATTGAAGATGGTCCAATCATCATCATGATGGACAATGATGCTCACATAGTTGATATCAATCAACCAGCAAGGATCCCAAAACTAACTAATCTTCTCACCGGTGAAGAGAAGAAGTTGAAGAATCTAGAGTTCGTTACTCAAGCTGCATTATTTCAAACTCTAGATGAGGACAGAATGAAGGACACAAAGAATTGCACAACTGCCAAGAAGATATGGGACTTACTAGCAGACCTATGCCAAGAGTCCGAAGCCATCAAAGGAAACAAGCTCCAACTGGCAGTCGACAGATATGAATCCTTCAAAATGCAGCCGGAAGAGTCTATCTCAAGCCTTGAAACCAGATTTCTAGGCATCATCAGTGAGATGACCAACCTCGGGAGAAGCTATCCCAATTCTGAGATGAATTCCAAAATATTGGATAATCTCACCGAAGAATGGGACATGAAAGTGATAGCTACAAAAGAATCAAGAAATCTAAACAGCATCACTCCCAGGGACCTGTTTGGCTCTCTCAAAGCTCATGAGTACAGTCTAAACCGAAAGAAGGAAGCATCAACATCATCAGCTCAAGATGCAGCCTTCTATGGTGAAAGGAACCGGTTTAGAGATACTCGAGGAAGGAACAACTTCCGACCAAGGAGCTCACAAGCCAGAGAGAATCAAGGCGGATCTTCAACTGAACGAAAAAGAAAAACAACTGACAAGAAAGAAAACCTGACTGAAGACATCAATGATCAAATTCAGTCAGTTACCAGGTTATTAGAAAAGCTGAAGAGAGTCCGGGATAAACAATCAGTTCCACCTCAAAATGATGAAATCCCAAAGGATGAAAGAGCTCATCAACCAGTTGAACGGCCAGCTGAACCATTCAGGAGTGGCAATCGAAATCGTAGAGAATGCTTTCACTGCCACAAACAAGGACATTACAGATATGAATGTCCAGAGCTCCCTGAAGACAAGAAAGCCAAAGTGAGGAGAAGCTTCTTCAAAAGGAAAGCAATGGTTGCAAATTACTATAATGCCGTACTAGATGATTCAGACTATCCATCTGGAATTAATTCTGATAGCTACAACTTAGATGATGAAGCGCTATTTTGCCTCATGGCTGATAATGATGAAGAGGTTAGTACAGTTGATTCTCAAACCTCCTTCTATCATATTAATGAAGCAACTATTTCTAGCAATGAACTTGATATGAAACTTATGATGCTAGAAGATCAATTAGCTTCAATATCCTGCTTGCGTGTTGAACTGAAAGATGAAAATGATGAACTGAGAAATAAAGTTAGAAAATTGAGCATTGATCATGAAAGATTGAATCATCTTGAGTCTCAGTTTGTGGAATTTGACAAGTTGAAATTGAGAACTGCTGATCTAGAAGCTGAAAATCAAAAACTCAAGCAAGAGATCCATGAGAGAGAAAAAGTAACTCTGAAGTTTAAAAAGGGATCTCAAACTCTAGATGAGATATTAAATCATCAAAGAACTGGAATTAGCAGCTCAGGGCTAGGATATAGCAAGTTCACTGCCTTTGAAAAAGGAAAAGCAGTTGCTCAATCCAGTGATAAAGGAATCCTAAAAGGATTCACTAGATCCCGTGATCAGTTAGCTGAGCCAATCAAAGGCAACGGAATATTGAGAAATCCTCAAACTCAGCCCAGACAATTTGGTCAGTTCTCCCAACCAAAAACACCAGGTCAACTGAAGCCAAAATTCCAGCCAAGACCATCAGTTCACTCAAATCAATCCATTCATTCAAAGTCTTCAGTTCAACAAAGACCACCAGCTCAGTATAGAATGCCTTCAAGGCAAACTGATAGATCAGTCCACTATAAAAAGAAAGACCAGTTTAGATCTCAAGCCTATCCTGCCAAGCAGTTCAATCAAAGCACTCATAGGAGAGATCAAAGAAACTCATTTCAACCTTATCATCACTATAATGAGTATCTGGATTCCAGAAATGAACCAAGAGCTGATAGAAGAGCTAAAAAATATCGAGATAACAACATTTTAGTTGAACTGTTTTATCCTACTAACTATCAACGCAGGTACCATTCAACTGATTCAACTCAAAGTAGAAGAGTTGAAAGAAAGTCTAAACTGATCAAGCGGTCCAACTCAGTTGGATCTCTAGACGATAAAAAGCTAAAAGTTTGGCAAGTTTGGATTCCAAAGAGCTTGATGTATCAACAAGGACCCGATATGAAACGGGTCCCTAAATGCTAATCCTTGTTTTTACAGGATAAGAGCATCCTATCTATGAAGAAAACCAAAGATATTTGGTATCTAGATAGCGGGTGCTCCAAGCACATGACTGGAGACAAAGAAGATCTCGACGGTTATGAAGAAGTCAAAGGTCCACTTGTCACATTTGGAGACAACTCCAAAAGCCAAACCATTGGAGAAGGGTTCGTGGTCAAAGGAAAAGTTGTAGTAAATGGAGTCTCCCATGTGGATGGACTGAAACAGAAACTGCTCAGTATCAGCCAGCTGTGCAACAATAGCTACTCAGTTGACTTTACCAAAAACTCCTGCAACATAAGAAACAAGTCAACTGGAGTAATTCTTCTCACTGGCATAAGGAGAGGCAACATGTATATTGTTGACTGGTCAACCGGCTACTCAGAAGCTTGCTTTCTTTCAAAGGGATCAACTGAAGCAAGCTGGCTATAGCATCGATGACTGAACCATCTCAACTTGAAAACAATCAACTACCTAGCCAAGAAAGAGCTAGTTGAGGGGCTTCCCAAGGAGATATATAAGAAAACAGGCGTGTGTGGACCATGCCAAAAAGGGAAGCAAATGAAGTCATCTTTCAAGAATAAGGGTCATCCACCAGGAACAACTGATTGCCTCCAACTGCTACATATGGATCTATTTGGTCCGGTCAGACCACAGACTCCAAAAGGCAAAAGATTCACTCTTGTAGTAGTTGATGATTTCTCAAGATATACATGGGTGGAATTCTTGAGGAGCAAAGATGAAACTTACGACAAGCTGACAGCGCTGATCAGAAGGCTACAGACTGAAAAAGAAAGATTAGTTCAAAGGATTCGCTCCGACAATGGAACTGAATTTGTAAATCAGCAGATGATCAGCTTTCTCAACAAGCTTGGAATCACTCATAAACACTCAGCTGCAAGAACTCCACAACAAAATGGTGTATCCGAACAGCATAACCAGACACTCAAAGAAGCAGCTCGAGCAATGATAGCTGATGCCAACATAACTGAAGGCTACTGGGGTGAAGCAGTCAACACAGCTTGCCATACTCAAAATCGAAGTGCCATTGTAGCCGCACATGACAAAACACCCTATGAGCTGTATAAGGGTCGTAAGCCTTCTATTTCATATTTTAAAATATTTGGCTGTAAATGTTATATTCACAACAATGGCAAGACTCAATTGAAAGCTTTTAGTGCTAAAGCTGATGAGGGAATATTTCTTAGGTATAACTCGCCTCACGCACAAGCTTACAGAGTGTTCAATAAATGAACTCTTGTTGTGGAAATAACATGTCATGTGGTATTTGATGAATTTGCTAATGAGTACAGGAACAAAGAAAGAATAGACACATCAGTTCAAGTAATATCTAGTGAAACTGAGAACTCGCAGGACTATGTGGATCACATTGTTCCAGAGCGGCTTGAAGTTTCACTAGAAGAAGGCAATGAAACTGGCACTAAACCAGTTGAAAACAACATGGTCAATGAAGACACAAATCGTGCTGAGACCATAAACCCCACAACTGAAACAGGGGGAAGAACTGATGAAAATGCCGAACCAACTGATGAAAGGGCGACTGGTGACGTCACCACAGAAGAACCAACTGAAGACCCAGCTGAAACTATCTTGCCCAAATAGCTCCGAAGCCACCCAACTGACAAGATAGTTGGAGATCCAAGAAGTCGAGTTCAAACCAGAAGTTCAACTGAGCATGCATTATTCACATGCTTCATATCTCAAACAGAACCAGCAAACGTCAAAGAAGCCTTAGAAGATTCAAACTGGATCATGGCCATGCAAGAAGAACTGAATCAGTTCACAAGAAATGACGTATGGTTTCTTGTTGATAGACCAAAAACCCAGAAGGTCATTGGTATAAAATGGGTTTTTCGCAACAAACTGGATGAGCAAGGTGTGATCACAAGGAACAAGACGAGACTAGTAGCCAAAGGATACTCACAAAGTGAGAGATCGACTTTGATGAGACATTCGCACCAGTTGCAAGATTGGAAGCCATCAGACTGTTCCTAGCCTACGCAGCTCACTTCAATTTCACAGTCTACCAAATGGATGTCAAGAGTGCTTTTCTTCAAGGAATGATCAAGGACGACATGTATGTCGAGCAACCGCCAGACTTTGAAATTGGTGATCAAGTCTTCAAAATGAAGAAGGCCCTCTACGGACTGAAACAAGATCTTAGAGCGTGGTATGAAACTCTCACAACATTTTTGCTGAAAAATGGGTTTCAAAAGGGAATCATTGATTGAACTCTATTCTGAATAGAACGATCAACAGAGATCTTAATGGTTCAAATTTATGTGGATGACATAGTTCTTGGATCAAAAAGCAAAGATCTATGCACACGATTCGCTCAAGTGATGCAAAGTGAATTTGAGATGATCATGATGGGAGAAATGACATTCTTCCTAGGACTCCAAGTGAAGCAGCTGAAAGATGGGATCTTTATCAGCCAGGCGAAATACACCAAGGAGCTAGTCAAGAAGTTTGGAACTAATAAAGGAAAAACTCTCAAGATTCCCATGAATACATCAGTTCAGCTAACTCTTGATGAAGAAGGAGAATCAGTTAGCCAAACATATTACAGAGGAATCATCGGGTCGTTACTTTATCTAACCGCTAGCCGACCAGACATCTCCTATTCAGTCGATTTATGCACACGGTTCCAAGCTAGTCCAAAGAAAAGTTATCTTGAAGCAGCAAAGAGGATTATCAAATACCTCAAAGGAACCATAAATCTTGGGTTATGATATCCCAGAGATAACAGTTTGAGTCTAATTGGCTATTCAGATTCAGACTTTGGTGGATGTAAGATCGATAGAAAAAGCACCAGTGGAACATGTCAGTTTCTTGGAAGCAAACTGATATCTTGGTTTAGCAAGAAGCAACACTCAGTTGCCATGTCAACAACTGAAGCAGAATATGTAGCTGCGGGAAGCTGCTGTGCTTAGATACTCTGGATGAAGCAACAGTTGAAGGACTACAAAGTCGAAACTGAAGAAGTACCTATGTACTGTGACAACAATAGTGCAATTGCAATATCTCAGAATCCAGTTCTACATTCAAGAACCAAGAACATTGACATAAGACATCACTTCATCAGAGATCACATCGAGAAGAAGGACATATGCATCAAATATGTCAACACTGAGAAGCAGATAGCTGACATCTTTACCAAACCATTGCCTGAAGCAAGGTTTATGAAGCTATGCATACAATTGGGACTACTTGAGCTTGCATCAAAGAATGAAGATGATCAACTGGAAGAAAAAGGCCAAGAAACCATTCCAGCTGAAGAGAGGAACTGAACCAAAAGACTTCAACTCATCAGAATGAGTAGTTCATAACTGAAAAGTCGTTGAACTGATCAGTTGGACACATAAGCCATCAGTTTGGAGTAAAGCAAGAAGCTGTGGAGAGAAAGTAAACTGGAGCTGATCAATTTATCCTATCAGCTCAACTAAATCATCAGTTCATTTGCTCAAACTGATGATTCAGTCAGTTATGCAGAACATACCAGCTGCAAATTGATCAAACTGATGGAGAAATCAAAGGAACTGGAGTCAACTCAATAAGAAGACATCAGTTCGAAAGTCAACTGAAGAAAAGCAGCAGAACTGATGAACAACTGAAATGAGAAACAGCTGAATGAAGGTCCCAGCAGTCAAGGCCAGTAAGGAACAGATGAGAAAACATCTCAGTTGGAGCTGATCAATAGAGAGATCATTAGCTGCAGTCGAAGCCAACTGATGATGTAATCAGTTTCAAGCCAAGAAGAAACTGTTAGAGAGAAAAGATAAGTTCAAAATTTCAATAGTGGAAACGGTAAAAACACGTGTCACTCAAATATTACCGTTAAATTCTCTCTCTCCTCATTTATCCCCAACGGATAGAAATGAAAGGCCAATCGATCGGTTGATTGAATTAATCCGACCGTTGAACTTGGGCATACGAAACAACACAACCGTTGGATGAACCCCATCATCTCCTATAAAAGGGATGACTGAATTCTCATTTTCACTTTTACCGATCCAAAGTTCAGTAAAGAATTAAAGCTTTTCTCTTTCCTCATTTCTTGAAACTGTTCTAAAAAAATTACGAAAGTAAAAAATCCAGTTCCAAAATCCAGCTAAAACCAGATTATCCTTTCCGAACCATTCATCAAACATCTCAAAAACTCTATGGCTGATAGATGCACACCAACTGTTCGACGAAAGTTTGACTTTAAGAGAACTGGTGAATTTTCACAAAGATTCTAAACAAATCTCTACAGAGACAAATTCCTAGATCCAGTTGCTTATAGAGAAAAGTGCTCAGATTTCTCTCTCTGCTACTCACTGATCTCAAAGATAGAGCAAACTGGATTGAAGAGTTTCACGAAAGATTATCCATCAAAGATCTACCCTGAAGCCGTAGTTGAGTTCTATTTGAACTCAAAAGGATACGATGACAGAATAATAACTGAAGTTCGTAGAGTTAAACTGGTAATAACTCCAGATTTGCTTGGAAGACTATTTCAACTTTCTACCACTGAAACAAGATTACAAGATGTAGTAGTTGATCAAGAGGAAGCCTACCGTCTCTGGAAGCGAGAGGAGTGCAAAGATCCTTATAAAAGCAGTACACTCATGTCCTGCTTTCAAGAAGAATACAGAATTCTAGCATCAGTTGCAGCTAGAATGATTACTGGGACAACTGGGAGTCACTTAGAGATGTCAGAGCACAAATATAAAGTCTGTGCAGCAATCATAAGAAGCATCAATGTAAACTGGGCTCAGTACTTCTTTGAACAAATCAAGAAGTATGTCGATGTTGTTGAAAAACATTGGAAAGAAACTGAGTTCCATCAGAAGATGTGCTATCCTTACAGGATCAGTAGCATATTGGAGAACACTCTTAACTCCATAACAGAAGAAACTGACACGTTGATGATTGAGAAGCTGGATTTGATACCCTCAACTGGCAGAAGACAACCCGCTTCAAAGTCCATAAACATAAAAAACAGTCAGCCAACTGATGCCCCACCAAAGAAAGCAGAGGAGCCTGCGAGAAGAAAAGGCAAAGAGATTGCAACTGAGATACCTCAAGAGGACTCTGACTCAGATGACGATGTCCCAATAAGCCAAATATTGGGAACCACAATTAAAGCTAAGCTTCTGCGACAAGTTCGATGTGGATCAACAATTGATTCACCTGAAGAGGAGATTTCTACCAGGCCAGTTCAAGCCAAGGAAGGAACTGGCAGATCAAAGAAGAAGCCTGCTGCATCTCAACCAAAAGGGAAGAAGAAGAAATCAGGACCTCCACCCTCTCCAAAACTACCTCCTGTTAACATCAAGGTGTTTGATGTGGCACCAGTTAAAGGAGATGACATTGTGCCTTACAGGGGAGTTCCACCACAGGACACAGGAGCTGACTTCTTCAGAACTGTATGTTCCCCGATGGGAGAGACTGAAGTGAATATAAGAGCTCTATCAAGGGCTGAAGTCATTAAGAGTTGGGCCGATGAACAAGTGATCAAGTTCATCGCTGAAAACTTTATAGAGGATGTGGTTGGCATGGTTGCTCTGTATAAGGCTCTCTCAAGGTACGTGTACTGGTACCTTTGGAGACACTGCTTCAACTCTGAAGCCCATTTTCTCCTAACTGCTCTTCACGGGATGAGCTTCTAGAGAAGAGAAGAGAGGTGGAGCATGCAATGGGCTGGACAGGAAACTCCTGAGCAAAATTCAGTTATTACCTTGAGGAGAATGCTTGCCATTCGAAGGAACCACCCTCACCTAGACCAACAAACGTTGTTTAACGTGATGAACGATCTACTCATGTGGGCCAACATCCGACTGCCACCTCTACAAACTGAAGCTGAGCAGCAACACTGGAGAAATCCTCAAGTTCAACAGCACTGGTTGCTCAAGGAACTGCTCATCTTCAGACAACAACAGCTTCAGCAGGGGCAGAATCTATTTAACAAAGAAGCCCAGAGCAGTCGACAAGGAGCTGGAACTGCAACAGCTTACAGCACAAGGCAAACTGCCATAGCATCGGTTTCTAGGCAGTTAACTTTCAAAGAAACTCCTCAACCAGATGACATCATCATCAATCTCATTAATGATTCTCCTGAGGTGCAAGCAGTTGATGAGCGAACTGCTAGTGATCTGGAGTTTGAAAAAATGCTAAAATCTCCGATTCTACCAGTTCTTCCAAGTGATGAAGAGTTAGAGAAGTCAGCTGAAAAGACTCGATTGCCTGAGGAGCCAACTGAACCCCAAACTGCTCCTCCCCGAGAGTCAACTCCAGAGCCAGCTGAGTCTAACCAGCCAGCTGGATAGACAGTTCAAGTAGATGAACAACCTGCCTACCAAGGTACACTAGCAATAACTGTGTACGTTGATCCAATCCAAAGAGCTCTCCAAGCCACTGCTCAAACTGCTGCACCGGAAATCTCACTAGAATCAAGTTATGATGAGTCCATCATCATGGAGATGGATGAACTGACTCACACAGTTCCTTGCAAGGAACTAATTGGAACTGAAGCAGGCGAAGAATTCGACTCGAGAGCAATTCAGTTCAATGCTCACCCAAGCAGTTCGATAGTCCAGCTCCCTCCTTATTATGAAGAACTGATCAACAGCCTGCAGCAACAGATTAAACTGCACACTGAGCAAATCCAGCAGTTGCAAGCCCATCCAAGACTCCAGTTAGCTGAAACTGAGTCATCGAGCAGCGATAAGGATGAGGAAGAGGATGTCACAGAACCGCTGGCCAAGAGGAGAAAAACTGATCACAAGAAGGACTAAGTGGCTGATCAAGTTCAAACTGATTAGAAAGCCCTAAGTTTACTTCTTGTAATTCAGTTTGTAATTATTTACTCTTGATATTTATATAAAAAGATTATCTTTTTGTTTTCAAATAAATGTCGAGCTTCGCATTTATTTTTGAAAATTTTGACCGTTACAAGATAATGACACGTGTCAAAGTCATTAAATGCCAATGACCAAAAGAGGCCAGAGGCTAGTACCATTCCAACCATCAGATCTATGAGCCTGTCCAAACACTCATAAAAAGCCCCCTCCTTCAAGCCTCTAAAAAGTCCCCTCCTCCTGAATCTCAAAAACTCTCTCTCTCTCAAAGATCTTGAAATTTCCAAAATCTCAGCCAACCTCAAAGATGGCCGACTTATCCAGATCTTCAAATTCCTTCAAAGAGCAACTTATGAGAGATAAATTCCTTGATAGGAAGAAATTTCAATTGATTCTAAATGAATCAAACAACCTAACCCTTCTGTCAAATCTCCACAAGACAGAAATTCTTTACTACCTGGAAACACCACTAAAGTTCTTTAGACAAAATTTGGTGAGTAAATTTTTGCTTCAAGCAAAATTATCTGCAGATGGCAAGACAGTGTCATCAGTGATTCAAGGTCGGCCACTTCAAATCACTGAAAGAATAATTGCAGAAGTGTTCCAACTTCCACAAGAAGGTTCATCTGTTCAAGAACTGAAGGAATCTGCAGAAGCGTACTGGAAAGAATGGAAAACTTCCACCTGCAACAAGCAATTCAGTTTTACGACAGCTAAAACTGATCTGAAGCCAGAGTATGGTGTTCTACTTGACAGTACGAACAAGATGATGTTCGGGGCCATTGGAAGCCTGAGTCAACTCACCCAAGAGAGATACAAGGTTATGATTCACCTTGCTGAAGGGCGACAAACAAATTGGGCAGAATTTATCTTTCAACAATTCAAGCATCAAGTCATCAAGGCCTCTGACTCAAAGAAATCTGGTAAATTTGAATCCAAGGTAGGACTTGTTCTAAGAATGAGCAAAATGCTTGAAGACCTGCTGAATCTTCCAAGTGATAAAGCAGTACCAGTTCTCATCTCTGACTGGATTCCCAAGAAATGAACTGCCCATCTTCAGTCACTAAAGAAAAAGAGAAAAGCCAAGGCAAAGCAAAGTAACAACACTTCGAGCAACTCAACTGCCAACGCCGTTCAGTCTCCAAAATCAAAGAACGGATCACCAGTTGATTTCCAGGTTTGCTCTGATCCAGATGAGCTTATTCCATTCATTGGAATCCCTCATCCAAACTACGGAGCAGACTACTTCAGAAGCACATGTTCTCCTCTCCAGCTGACTGAAGAGAATATTCGCACTTTCTATAGTAGTGAATATGCAGTTAAAGGTGCACAAAAGGAAGTGACCAATCTCCTTCTCACTCACTTTGTTTTTGTTGCACAACGTGACCAAGAGTTGTTCAAACAACTCCACCGGTATTTCTATTGGTATAACTGGAGACATTCTATGTCCATCCAGTCTCACTTTTTGCTAACTGCCTTTCATGGCATGAGCCACTGGCAACGTGAAGAAACTTGGAGCATTAAATGGATAGGATCGTCAAATCCATTCCCTCTAACCATTGTGCAAGTCCAGCACATCATGAATCACCGGCTTATCAACAAGATTCTAGCAACCGCCTTGTTAGCTGAATTCAAAACAAGCATCATACCCCAAGGAGTTGGGATTGCAAATCAATCAGTCAACTGCCTAACTGGCTCGCTTTGCCGAAAACTGAACTTTGATAATTTATCAAGTCAGTCAGCTGAGCCATCACGATGAACTCCGACTACCACCAAGAGGATAGAACCACATCTATCACATACTGAAGTCATGGCTCCTCAGAAGAATCCAAGGCATGCTAATGAAAGAGATAGTGATGATGAAGACACTGCCACATCACCAAGTCTCCTATCCAAGAGCTATGTCACTCCGCTACTCACATCTAGCTCAAAAGGCGTGCAATTGCCGATGAAAAATGATCAGTTTCGATCATCACCAAAGGGGACTCCACAATCCCTTAGTCAAAGGATGAAAAACTCGCTAGTTGCCATTCAACTACACCTTCACCAAGCCAGGAGGACAGCAAGGCCCGAACTGCCGAAGAACAAAACTGGGTTTGTCTCAACTACAAATCGATCAAACTGCTCGAAAGGAAGCAGTGCAACCAGTCCAGCTCGGCCCTTCAAGAAGTGAAAACTATCTCAAGAGAAGTCAAGCAACTGATCAATTCAGTTCAGTTAAAGCTTCAGTTTCAGCTAGCTCATCAGCGGCGACTGAGAACCAAGACAAAACTGATCATCCAATCAGTTGGACTGTATCCCAACTGAATCAGGAAATGAAGCCACCATTTTAGATGGTAGATGTCAAATCACTAGAACGCAAGATGAAAAAGGATAAGACTCTAAATCTAGAGCTTCTTAATGCACGTCTAGGCCCAGACAATTTTCAAAGAATTTATCGGCCATTGGAGGCAACTGGGTTGCTGCCATTCTTGACAATCATGCCAGTCAAGAACATACCCACTCATGTTGTAGAGTTCTACCTCAACGCAACCATCTCCGGCAACAACATCATCTCCACCGTCCAGAATCAAGTGATCACGGTGACAAAAGATACGATGATGTCAACACTTCTCCTCCCCGGTGACGGCCCGGACGTGATGGAACTGCAACTACTGTGCAAATATGCACTGTGGGGTATTTGGAAACATCCTCACGTGCACCACTATGACTGCTCTCATAGGCTGAAGGAGAGCCTGCCTAGTGAAATCATCCAACTTTTGGATATCACCGGCCATATCTTACATGGAAACTTTGAGACGGTCCAGTTCTCCGAGCTCAAAGCACACATCACGGCCGCTCTATAATTCAGGTATAAAGCCGACTGGGCCTCCTTCATTCTTGCTCAACTGCGAGCAAATGTCGAGCGAGCGGAATATGATCCATCAACTGGCTCGTTCCGTTAGAAGGTTGGGTTTATGGGTCGCATAAGCCACATCATTCTAAGCCAGTTTGATGAGGTCATCCCAACTGGCGAGCCAATAGGACAAAGGGACATGCTCACAACCATCTACTGCCATTAGATCCCGAAGAGATCGCGTCAACCAGGCCCTTCCGACTCAAGTCGTGGAAAAGAACCATTGGAAGCACCCGCCAGCTCCTCCGACGAACGACAGCTGCTGATTGAGAGTGAGCCTCTCTCAAGACTGAGTGATCAGCCTACAATATCAGCCAGCTCACAATCTCTAACCTCAGTCCATCACGACTCAATTGAGGTTGAGTTTGAGGCAATTCTAGACCATCAGCTAAGGAGCTGCTTCGGTCTCATTGAGGGCACCGACCCCTCTTTATTCGAGCAATTGAAACGGTATCTCCAGTACCACATCTGGCGATTCTAACTTGATGAGGCAACAATGTTCCACCTCATCAACACACATGGATCCCTCTTCTGGATCAACGAAGGAACATAGAGCAGAAATTGGATGAATCATCCAATCTCCTTGCCACCAACGATCTCTGAGATAATGGATTCGATGATCAAATGAATCCAGCTCAGTATACCTGCTGACGCTCCTCTTCCTGACAACGAACTAGTCAACTCCTCATGCACATCATTTCTTGAAGATCTGCCAATCGCCTCAACTGATGAGATCTTCACCAACTTGGACTCAATGAACTTCAGAGAGCAAGCAGCCTCTCCCACCACTGATCGTGTCAGTTCATGACAACTAAAGAAGCCTATGCATGGTTCTCCTCACCCATGCCCATTCCTTCAGTTCCCTCAGTCCGAGATGATAATTTGGCAACTGCCTTCACCTTCTTGCCAAACCTGTCAATACCATCATGCGATCCACCCCAGCTTTTGGATGATGCCAAAAGGGGGGAAGATAGACAGTATGATGATGGATGCTTAACTCTTTGGGATCAGATCCAAAGAGAAATACATCATAAGGGGGAAGATCAGCTTCAGGGGAAAGCTTAGAGAACACAAGGAGTCCAAGAAAGAGGAGAATCAAGCAGAAAGAAAAGAAGCAGCTTCAGGAAGTAAATTAGTAGTTCTAACTACTATTGAAAATCGAAAGCTAATTTAATATGCTTTGATTAAATATAATACATACTTCAATTCTTCAAATCTTCAAATATCATGCTTCATATCAAGCCTTGATCATGCTCCAATAAAATGAAAGCATGACCAAAATAAAAGTATGCTTTGAATGCTCTGATACGTGAATCTTAAATGCTCTGATACTTGAAGTATGAATGCTCTGATATTTGAATTTCATGCATACTTTGAATGCTCTGATACTTAAATGAATTTCATGCTCTAAATTTACTCTGATTTCAAGAATTTGCTTAAGCAAACTACAGCATGTCCATCAAATGAACATTTGCAGTTTTTCCATCATCATTGACAAAGTTTTAACATCATCAAAAAGGGGAAATTGTTAGGAAAAACTATCAAGGAACCTCTAGATTAGGTTTTGATGAGATGTCAAAACTATTTATGAAAAACTGACTAAAATTCAAGTTGTAGATCTGAGTTGACCAATCCAGAGCATCAAGAAGGAACTCAATTAAAAAGCCAAAGTCAGCCAATCTGGAGTATGATCTACCAGCTGAAGGATACATCATCCAGTCAGAACTCAACTCAACTGAGAAGTCAAAGAGTCAAACCAGTCGAAACAAACTGACAGCTAAGTCAGCTAAGCTGAGGGAGAAAAAGAATCGACTAGACTGAAAAAACTGATAAGAGATCAGCTTAAACTGAAAACTGGAAGTATCCAACTGATGGCCAAACTGAAGTAAACAGACAAATCAGCTAAAGGCCAGAAATGAAGTCAGCCAGCTTGTGATTAGTCAAGCTGACAAGAAAGCTCAAGAGAAAGCAGTCAAACTGACAAACTAGTCAAACAGCTTGTGAATAGTCAAAGCTGACAAAAGAACTTGAGATCAGTCGAACTGGAGAAACAAGCTCAGAACCGCCAGCTGGAGTAATAGCCAAACTGAGCTGACAAGCTCAAAACTGCCAACTGGAGCAATAGCCAAACTGAGCTGACAAGCTCGGAACTGCCAACTGGAGCAATAGCCAAACTAAGCTGACAAGCTCGGAACTGTCAACTGGAGCAATGGCCAAACTGAGCTGACAAGCTCGGAACTACCAACTGGAGCAATGGCCGAACTGAACAGACAAGTTCAGAACTACCAACTGGAACTCAAAGTTGCTAAAAACTGAAACCAAGAGAACCCTGGAGTTATTGCTCAAACCGGCGAATCTTGGAATAAATGCTTCAACGGAGATCCTGAAATTAAATATCTAATGGAGATCGATTGGCAAAGCAACGGCTACTTCAACCAAAAGCTCCAGCATTCAATAAAGACCATCTGCCATTGATGAACCAACAGAGCCACCGATCGATGGAACTCAACGGTCATAAAATCACTCCTCTATAAAAGACGAGTGAACCAGAGTTTTTGAACACTCTTTGCCCCCAAGACTTTTGCATATACATTCTTGAAATATTCAAGCAGAGCTTTCTTTCTCCCTCCCACTTAGCTCAAGTTCAGCATTTGATAAAAACTGCGATAGTCCAACTGAGAAGAAGAATTCAAAGAGTCAAGATATTCAGCCAGCTGTTGATAATCCAGCCAGGGCAGCCTTCTCAGTTTCAGCAATACAACGATCAACTACCCAGCTCAATTGAAGGAGCACATCAGTTGATACCCCTTGTTCAAGACTAACCTCTTGAAGATCGAAAGAGATCTAAAATCTTGTAAAGACGACAATAGCACCTACCTTCCTAGCAAGCAGTTAGGGACTTCAAGTGTGAGCCGTCAACCCGCTGAGGTAGCGAGCAGTTACCAGGTTCAGCCAACTGTCCTTCATTGTGTAATTTGGAAAGAAACTCAAGTTATATAGTGAAGTTGCCCTTCTGCGGAAGGAACGGGGGACGTAGAAGTTTGAGACTTCGAACCTCTATAAATCACTTGTGTGATGTACTGTTTTGATTATTGCATATCTTTGAACTGTACACAAGCCCACACAATCTGCATTCAAGCTATCATAACTGATCAACCAGCTTGTGCATAGATAAGTTTCTCTAAGCGAGTCAAAGGGCCCTTATTATTCCACATTTGAAGTAAAAGTTTTAATCAATTTATTCACCCCCCCTCTAAACTGATATCGACTCTCCCGGGACCAACAATATTTTTATACAAAGCTTCAAACTCTTCACCACAACAATAAGCTAATCCAAGAGCCTCAATTGGATCGAGTAAAGAACAATGTCCATATATTGTCGAATAGATTGAACTATTGCTTCAAGAGATTAGATATCAGAAGTACATAAACAAATCTCTTGAAAATCTTCTTCGTAAGAAATAAAGGAAAAAGGCAAGACTCTATGACCATAACATCAAGGACACAAGACTCGGAGGCAAAAACATTGCCAAACATCTTAATGTTAACAATAAAAATAATTGGAGAAATAAAATGTATCTCCACCACACCATCCTAATAAATCATACATTTCCATGGTTTTTCCTTATATCAAGAAACTCAAAGATATGAGCATACCATGCCATGGCTTCAAATACACAGTGAAATCGCCTATTTTCATCGTACAAACCTTTTCTCTTGCCACCACCTTGAAAGGAAAAATGGTCTGAAAATGTTGTCTCTTTCTTCTTCTTCTTCTATCTCCTTTGCTTTGCAAAAAGGGGGTTGACATGAAAAGGCTCAAATACTTTGAGTCATTAAGCATAAATAGTGTGTAAATTTACAGTTTTTGACAAAATGCAGAATTTTGTTTGAATTGAAGGAAGATTATACCTTCATCGTCGGATATGACATATAGAAAGATTATACCTCTCGTTTAAAAGAGAGGAAATTTGGAAAAGTTGTATTCAACACTTGCATCCCAATTATTCAACCGGAGGAAATTGATTTGTGTCCCAAACTCAATAGACACGTCCCAATTCTTTAGCAGATAGCTAGGTGTCCAAATTCAATAGATACAACCCAATTCTTCAGCAAACACGTATGCAATTTTTTATTTTTTCTTAAAAATGAAATAAAATGTAAATTGTAAATTGTCTAAATTACCTCACTATTCTATTTTTATATAGTATATAGATATAGATGTCGTCGCTGGAAGAGACAAATTGGAGACGTGTTCTGAAGTGTAAGAGTGTAATTGAACAAATATATTTTCGACCGTGAGAATATTCCCCCAAAAATAATTTAGAGGATGAATTGAACCTACTTTCTTAATTATCTATAGGGACATGTTAGTTGCGCAAGCACTGCCCATCTTGAAATGACATGTTTGCAATCTAATTTAATTCTTTTATACGTTAATTAAAGGATTGTGGGAACTATAATAATTAAAAGAAAACTATAATAATTAAAAGAAACCAAAAAATAAATCAAGCAAGCTAAAAGAACTAGAAAATTTAGATGAGGAAGTGAATTCTAAGAAAATTTTCATTCAAATTAAGAAATTCACGCAAATAATTAATTATCAAATAATTTTAATTTCAGTATTTATAAGAATAGTTAGAAATATAATTATAACTTATATGTTGAGTAAGTTATAAGAGGAAATTAAATTTCAATTACCACCTATCAGTCTCAAGTTATCAATTTAACTTCTTAATAGCACAAAAGACTGATTTCTCTTCACAATTTCTATCAATCTTTCGATCTAGCAAAAATCATGTCAAACAATCTTGTATTCCATTAATGCACTATCTTCTCTCAAACTTAAATAAATTAACTAGTATGCAATAATTATTGGCTAAATAATCATGCATGAATCAATCAAAACAGTTAAAATACTTTAGCAATTTCAATTAGCAATCGTCCTAGGATCCTTTAATGTTCTTTCTTAGTCACAAAAGAAAACAGGGAAAGCAAAGAGCCGCCTCTTAATTCCCCCCTAAAAAAAAGTTCATGAATCAACCATTGCTAACATGGTACTACAACATTGTTAATATTTTATAGTTATGTTGCTAATATGAAACATGTCAATCCATATATCATACATGTGAACACAAAATAATTTTAAAGGGAAAAAAATTAAATGACGAGTCTTATATTATTGGAAACCTAGTCAAATTTATTTTTCAACAAAAAATAATAATTGTTGGGAAGTTATGGATGTTTGATTGAAGGTTGGCAAGTCCTTGCGAAAATTGTGCGAATACAGATTCAACTTATCAGTCATGTTAGCAAATCGATATTCACATGTTAGCAATATGTTACTAAAATAAAAACAAATCACCGTTCACATATTTGCAATATACATCTGAATACAACGCCTAAAAAACACAACAGTTTTAAAGTGTGGTCTATTTGATTTAAATTATGAAAATAACCCCGACTTCATTAATATTTTCAGATATTACAAATTTGCCAGCTCTCTTTGATTGAAAATTTTACTAAATTGTGGACATTAGATCGAATCAAATCTATATTAATAATATCGATATATTATATGGTAAAATATATCATATTCAAATACGTGAAAGTCTTTAAGATAGATAATTAACTCTTATCTTACGTAGGTCCTTGACAACATCTGTAATTGACATTCTATCTCTTGGTACAGTTCTTGAACATGCAATTCCAATCCTTAGAGTGCCCTCCAAGCAATCTTTAATCTTAGGATTCATGTGAAGTCCTATTAGAATGTTTTGGTCCACAATTTTGAGTATGTGATTCGGGAAGGCATCGCTAACAAAACTATGAAGATTGATATGATCGTAAAACTCCTCTTCCGTGGGTCTTTTATTTGTGAACATCTCCAAGAGTAGAATGCCATAACTATATGTATCTCCTTGGCTTGAAATGAAGTTGTTCGTCGCATACTCTGAATAGAAATATGAATCATCAAATTCAAAACATATATAAAAATTCACGAATATAGATGATACTTGATGGATGTTGATGGCAATTGAAAATATGTAAAATAAAAATATTTCCGGTGTTTAGCATAGTAGAAAATTGGGAAAGTCATGAGATGGATATGAAACAAACATTCATATTCATAAAATTTAGGTTAGTATATATAATTTAACAAAATCAAAATGTAGGAAAATGATACCTGGAGCTAAATAGCCTAAGGTACCTGCAATCCCAATTGAGCTGCAGCTATCATGTGATGGAGCCATGTCAGACATAATTTTTGCCAATCCGAAATCACCAACATATGCAATCATACCATCATCCAAAAGAATGTTACTAGGCTTCAAATCTCCATGAACAATAGATGAATCCGTACCAATATGAAGATATTCGAGTGCTTGTGCAATATCAATTGCAATATTGAGCCTTTGGATCAAGTCAAGACTCTTGGGTTCTGCATTAATTTCTTCCCTTTCTTCTTCTTCTTCTTCTTCTTCTTCTTCTTCTTCTTCTTCCCTTCTGTGGTACAACCATTTCTCTAGACTTCCATTGGCCTTAAACTCATAAACCAATGCTTTAAATTCATTTCCTTGGAAGTCTATGCTTTCACAAACACTCAATAGTTTCAATATGTTTCGATGCCTTACATTTCTCAAAGCATTGCACTCTGCCAAGAAGCTCTTAGAGGCTCCTCTAACAGAGAGATTAAGCACTTTCACTGCAACTTGTGTTTTACCGTCTTCGAGAATTCCTTTGTAGACAGATCCAAATCTCCTGCCACCAAGCAGATTAGCTTCACAGAATCCTCCAGTGGCTCTAACGAGATCTGCATAAGAAAGCCTCATGATCTCAATGCCAATGAAATGTGTTGCAGGAATCACATTTTTCCTCAATTTTCTTCTCCTGTAAGTGATGAATACTACTGCTAAGAGCATGAGGCATATGCTCCCAGCAACCAATGTTGGGATCAAGATTTTAAGCAGAGTTGGCAAGTTTCTCTTTTGGGATTCTGCTAGAGGGCAAGGAGGAAGCTTCAACTCCGGAATTCCTCCACAGAGTTCATTTCCATCGAGAGAAATTGAAGTTTCATTCTTGAACACACCCATGATTGGGACCTCTCCTTGCAGCCTATTGAATGATAAGTTCAATCTTTCAAGTTTGAGCTCCCCTAAAAAATCTGGTATGGGACCAGATAAATTATTTCGAGAAAGATCCAAGTATTGCAAGGCTATCAATGTACTCATTCCTGCAGGTATTGCTCCGTCCAATAAATTCTCTTGAAGATTAAGCGTTTCCAGACTCGTACATTGGCCTAAAGAGTCCGGAATCAACCCCGACAATCTATTGTTCGACAAATCTAATGCTCCCAGATTTTTCATTAGACCAACCTCGTTTGGAATCGAACCATCGAAGTTATTGTAAGAGAGATTGAACATGATAGAAACAGATGAAAGAGACAAAATATCTGGAGGTATTAGGCCACTGAAATTGTTGCGAGAGAGATCCAAATCATTCAAGTTAGTGCAGTTACCAAGATTTGAAGGCAAGCTTCCCGATAACCTATTTTCAGACAAGTACAAGACATTTAATGAAGTTAAATTCCCAAATGAAGATGGCAGTGCATTCGTCAATCTGTTTGCACGAGCATCAATCGTGTTTAAAACCGAGAGCTTCCCAATGCTCGTTGGAACGGGACCGTCGAGATCGTTGGAACCTATAATAATGAAAGTTAGGGCGATGAGGTTGCTGATGCCAGAAGGAATTCTCCCACTTATCATGTTTCCATACATGCTTAAGCCACTAAGACGAGACGACAGATTAGCGACGGAGTCGGGCAACGAGCCTCTCAACATGTTGTCACCCACACCAACGGCTTCCAACTCTGTGGAATTGATCAACGACGAAATGAAACTCATGTCATCTTCAAGAAGATTCGATTCGAAGATGAAGTTTCGAAGACGAGTTAACCCGCCAACTCGTGGGATTGGCCCGGTTAAAGAGTTCAAAGAGAGGTCTAGTTGCCCAAGAAATGAAGCATTTGAGATGGACAATGGAATCGGTCCACTAAATTTGTTACCCCACAAATAAAGGCCTCTTAAATTAGCAAGTGTGATGCCTAATGTAGAAGGCAATACTCCACTAAGTTCATTACCAGCAGCGTAGAAGAATTGTATGGTTGAGATGTTAAAGAGAGCAGTAGGAATGGTACCGGTTAAATAGTTGTCACTTATTTGGAGAAACACGAGATGTCGAAATTGAGCAAATGATTTAGGAATTTCTCCTTTCAAGCCGCAACTTAGTAAAGAAAGTTGTATCAATAATGTTAGATTTCCAATGGATGGAGGGATTGGCCCTGAGATGTTGTTTCTAGCCAAGACTAGGACTTGGAGTTCCGACAACGAGCCGAGCTCCGTGGGTATGACACCGGAGAGCTCGTTGTCAGACAAGCTGAGGTGACGAAGATTAAGGCATTGCGACAAGTTCGTTGGTATTGTACCAACGAAGGAATTATTTTGGAGAATGAGAGAGTCGAGTCTCCTTAAGAGGCCGATTTGTGGAGGGATGGGGCCGTTGAAGGTATTGTTTTGGAGATTAATGCTTATAAGAAAAGAGAGATTACCTACGAAAGGAGAAAGGGTTCCAACCAAACCTAGAGACATCAGATGTATACCAACGACTCTGTCGGGGTGTCGACGGCCGCATTGGATGCCGTTCCAACGGCAGAAATGTGTGGTTTTGTTCCAGGAATCGAGAGCTCCGAATGGATCGTGATCAATGGCAGATTTGATGGCTAGCAAAGAATGTAAATCGGTTTGGTTATTGAAAGATGTTGTTTGTTGTAGGGGGAGTAAGCATAGAATGTGGATTAAAATTGAGATCAAATTTACAAGGGAGCGTGTTGCCATGAATGCTTGCTTATTTTGTTGGTTGCTTAATTAATTTGTCGATTAATTTGATATATAGATTACAATGCAGCTCTGCCCGCATCAATTACTTTATAGATTTTTTATTTATTTATTTTAGATATCCCATAACTAGCAATAACTTCTCGCTTCGCTGACTTTGATTTTGTAATTTATTCTTTTTGTATTTTCACTCTTTTATTTGGAACTTTTCACACCAAATTGTTAAATAAATATGTACCTAGACCATTTTCATATGAACTGACGATCAAAATAATTAATGCTCTCATTTAACTTTATTTATATTCTGTCACATCCATAATTATACCTGTAAGGAATATAATTTGTATATATATGTGCGTGATCACTCCATGCAATTATTATATATATATATATATATATATATATATATATATATATCATTCTGTAAGGAATATAATTTGTATATATGTGTGTGCATTTATATTATATATATTTATATATTGACAGGTATTCCTGCCGACAAATATATTAATTACAAAGATAATGTAGCTAACTATATTGTTGCAAAATAAAAGTCATCGAAATTAGCTAGGGGTGATTAAAAAATCTTCAATACTAATCGAAATTAGGGGGTTATTACATTACAATAATATATACCCTACTAGCAAATGAAACCGTTAAAAATCATAAATTAACGTAGGGGCAAGATGGTCGATTCCATTTCCGTGTTGCATTCTTTTATTGCAAAATCAACTTTTTTTTTTTTAATTTTTATTTCTTATATTTTAATTTAATTATACACTTATTATTTAAAATTAAAGTCGATAATCAGTTTAAATTTAAGTTGTGATTGTACACGCCCAACTCGACTTGATTATAATTCATTTATCCCATATCAGCTCCCACTACGTCCCGTACACACTAACGCACCCCACGTAATAGGCCGATAGCCCATAACTAGATAGTTGGTTGCACTTCAATTCCAAATCGGTTGACTTTTGTAATCTATTATATTTAAATTTCATGCATTTATTTGGAATTTTCAACAACAAATTTATAAATAAATACCGAGACCATTTGTAATCGGTTGGGACGATTCGCAAAAACGTAAATCTACTCAATCTTATCGGTCAAAAAATATCGTGTAGGGCATGACTCCACGCTACTCGCCCGACAATAACGCATTCATTTATGCATTACGCTCGAAAATTAATTTTTTTTAAAATTAAATATAAATTTTAATTGAGATTAATGAACATTAATTTAGATGTATTAAAATTTAAACTCTCATAGGTGATATGTATTGGTTTTATAAGTCATACTTTTACAGAAAGGATCCATATCAGAAGTTTTTGCCTTCTTCATTTATGGTTTTCCTCTAGTCACAATTATTGTTTCATAGACATTATTATATTATTCAAAAAAACAATACGAAGCAAGAGATGGTGGAACAAAGAATTATATATGGTTATAGATATATCGCATGTATATAGGGTTTAATTAATTAAGATATGTTAATTAATTACATGATGAACAAGTATACTTACAATAACACACGGAGCTTGGATTGGTTTAATTAGTTGATTGGCAAAATGCAGTAACATAGTTGCGTCCATAGGCAGCTCTACACGCCCCTTCACATCAATTTTAATAATTTATATTGCCTCCGTTAGCACTAGTGTAACTGCAATATTAAATATTTATAATTTATTAGCACATATCAATATATATCAAATGACTATTAATAATAAGGGATTAAAAAGGAACTAACAAGAGACATCTTGTAGTATTATTATATACTAGTATTTTCCGCACACAGAAATCATAATTTTAAAATTTGTAATATTGAGTAATTCAATATGAAAATACTAGTCGTGCAATGAGAATATGTCCTATAACATAGATACGCATGTTTGGATTATGGATTATTATAGCAAATAAATATAAAAACTAAAAAGATATAAATTTGAGAATCCGTTTTTTTTTCTTGATAATATGACAACGCAGCTCAAAATAATGTATGATTAGATAATAAAAACTTGTAACTTTGTGATCAAGATACAGAATAATAACATAATACAAAAATGAAAACGCATACGATAAAGCAGAACTTTGTTGAGGAGATAGCCATTTTCTTTTTCCCCCTCCCCTTCCCTTCTCTGATGAGTATATATTTTTTAGCATAGTAGTGTATGTGTATATGTAGGTAAAGTAGAGACGGTGTTATAATATGATTATAACCTTTTAATAAAAGGCTTTTTTATAGAAGAAAATGATTTGCACCAAATAAGGTTTTATTCTATGAATTAATCAATACATAATACCTCTAAAATTATTGTTGATTATGTTCCGACTAATCATATAGTAATAAATTATATTTTGCTATTTATTTTTTATACTAGTTTATGCATATATATGGCAACACATATAATATTATAAGTTTATATTTTCATCATTGGCCATATAGATGAATAATATATGATGACGGCGGATTTATTTTAAAGTTTGTTTTTTAATGAAGGAGTTTGAGGGATGGCGCGCCCTTAAGGCTTAAACGAAGAATAAGGGATAAAGTTATTTAATCCACTTTCTCTAGAAATGGGATCACCTATTACAAATCCTGTTGTATTCCCTATCGCAACTCTTCAATATTTTTTCAAAAAAAATATTTTTTTTTATTTTTTAATTTATTATGATTTATTTTAATTTAAATTATCTATTTAGGGTTCATCCATCCCCAATTAGGGTATATTAAAAAAAATAAAAAAAATAGTTATCAAACACCTAATGTAACACAAAATGCACAAGAGAATCTGCTCTATATTCTCTATGTCACTATTATGTCTCATTATTAAATTTAATATTTTAAAAATATTTAGAATAAAAATATAGTTTATTTTAGTATAACCAATTATAATTAACATTTATTGCTAAAAATTAAAATTTGAAGAAATTATATATATATATATATATATACATATACATATTAATTTTGGAATAATTGACCCTATTAATCCTAAAAACATAAAATAGTTATTAAAAAATAAATACAAACCCTAATTGGGTTGAATAAACCCTAAATAATAATTATAAAACTAAACTAAACCAAAATAAATTGAAATTGAATTAAAAAAAGGATAAAAATTTAATAAAAAATAAAATGGAACACAAAGGGGGATAGAGAAAGCAAATGGAATCACTTATCCCCACTTTCTCTATCTCACTTGGTGTCCCATTTGATTTTTATTAGATTTTCATTTTTTTTCAATTTCAATTTATTATGTTTTAGTTTAATTTTATAATTATTATTTAGGATTTATTCCACCCAATTAGGGTTTATATTTATTTTTTAATAATTATTTAATTTTTCTAGTTACTATAATTGATTAATATGGTTGATTATAACAAAATTAGGGTATATTGTTATTTAATTGTGGCCCATTTGTTGAAGCCCAAACAGTTGTGGACCGGCCCAAGCACTCACACATGCAGCTCAGTTACACCGGAGCCCAACTGCCTCTAACTAATTCAGTTTAGCCCTAATTAACCCTAACCGTGCGCCGACTTATTTATAGGTTGCTCGGTTACTGTTACTCCTACTTCTCATTCTACTGTGTGTATTCTAGAGAGTTCTTGAGAGAGAGAGAGAGAAAGGGTGAATCCGTTCGATCCAAAGTAAACTGAGTGTTTTCCTTCTTCTTCCTTTTCTGTGTGAGATTCTCTCCTTCTCTACCTTCTCTACCCTCTTCTGGTCTAGAGTAGATACCACCACCTGTGTGGATCTACTGTGTTGTTCCTTTCTGGGTTGAGTTGAGGGCTAGGGTTCGGTGTTCCTTGAGGAGGCTGTGTGAGCCTTGTCACCGTGGTCTCTCTGTGGAAGATCTCCAGATCTTGGTTGCCTGTTTGAGCCTTGCTGAGCTGTGGATCCTGTTCTAACATTGAGTTTCTGAGCCATCTGTTTCTACACTCTCCAATGGCTGAATCATCCGGTGTAAACAGGAGAAAGACGCTCGGAGGTGGCAGAGCTGATACCCAACAGTGGTATCAGAGCCACTAACCGCCGCCTCTGCCGTCCTCCACTGGGTGACAGTCCGTCTTCGTATTTTCCAACGCGGTGGTAAGTCGGAGTACCCTCTCCTAGGGCTCCGCTCTGGTAAAGCGGATGTAACCTCTTGTTTTTCAATTCCTAGTGCCGTGAGGGGCTATAGGCTTGGTATCTGGTACTTGTCAACGTGTTTTCCCATTGGTGCGCTCTAGATCTATCTGTGTTCGCGTTATTAGGGTTTCTGTTCCTGGATTCCTTTTGTTTTTCTTTCCGCTGCTTCTTGGTTAGCTCTGTCACGTTCTTGTATAGATTCTTATGAGTGTGTTAAGTTTCTTTTAGGATCTGTAAGATCCTTGTGTTGAAGTTCTTGTGAACTTACGGGATTTGTGAAATCCCTGAGGCTTTTAACCTAGTGTTGAGTAAATCCTTGTGCCCTCCGCAAAGTGAGTGTTGCAAACTGGGTAATCCTCTCACTTGTAAGGGTTGGAAGTCTCACTATCTGTGTGGGTGTGTTTTGGTGTGCATCTTGTTTCTGAGTTCCCCCAAAATTTATTTTCTGTGTCTGCTCTTTGTTCTGTGGGTTCTTTGGTGTTCTGGTGGAATAATGGCCACTAATTCCTTTGGTATTGTTCCTTTTAATGGAAAAAATGACTTTAGCATCTGGAAACAAAAGATGAAATGTGTGTTAATACATCAAAAAGTTGCTAAAGCCATTGATCAATCTTATGCTACCACTGAAACTGCTGAAAGAAGGGCTGAAATGGATGAAATTGCATGTTCTAGTATTATCTTGAGCTTATCTGACTCTGTGATTAGAAAAGTAGGTGATGCTGAGCATGCTAAAGATCTGTGGGATAAACTGGAAAATTTATACACTGAAACCTCTTTTACTAGTCGCATGTATCTGTTGGAAAAGCTTTTTAAATATAAACTGGATTTATCTAAAGATATAGATGAAAATATTGATGGTTTTACTAAGCTTGTCCAAGATATAAAAAGGGCTGGTGATACTACAATTGATAATTACACCAGCATTGCCTTAATGAATGCTATCCCTGACTCCTATTCTGATGTAAAATCTGCTATAAAATATGGTAGGGATAGTGCATCAGTTGATGTGATAATCAGTGCATTAAAATCTAAAGAACTTGATCTGATTGAACATGGGGGTAGTAATTCTCAGGAAAAGGCAATGAATGTAAGGGGAAGGACTAAATTCAGGTCCTCTGATAATTCTGAAAATGGTGGTAAGAAAAAGAAGGGTAAAAGCAGGTCTAAGTCTAGAAAGGGCTCTAGAAAATGTTATAATTGCCATGAACCTGGTCATTATGCAAAAGAATGTCCTAAGCCAAAGAAGAACAATAAGAATAAGAATAGCAATGAGAATGAAATGGCTAATGTAGCTACTGGAGACAAACTTGGTGATTGTTTCATGGTTGCTGATTCAAATTCTTTGTGTATTAGTTCTGTAAACTCTGTGTCTGATTCTATGAGTGAATCTGAATGGCTGTTAGACTCTGGCTGCACTTACCACATATCACCATTTAAAAATCTATTTTCTTCTTTCACACAAGTTGAAAATGGTTTTTGTGTCAATGGCAAATGAAAAGAAATGCAGAGTTGTTGGAATTGGAAATGTTTGCTTAAACTTTGATAATGGCTCTTCTATTACTCTGAGAAATGTAAGATATGTGCCTGAATTATGCTATAACTTGCTATCTTGTGCTGCTTTAGAAGAAAATGGGCTTGAGGGCAGGTGGGGAAATGGTCAAATGAAAATTTTGAAAGGTTCCTTGGTTATTTTTAAAGCAGAAAAGAAAAATAACCTGTATATTTGTAAAACTTTACCCTCTGAGCCTGTGACATCCTCTGTGAATGTTCTAAAGCATGATAAAATCGTGTTATGGCATAATAGACTTGGGCATATGAGTAATAAAGGTCTTGACATTCTGAAAAAGTCTGGTGTGTTTGGTTCTGATATGATCTCTAGCATGCCTTTCTGTAATGCTTGTGTTTTAGGTAAACAACATAAAGTTCAATTTCCTAACTCTGCATCTCATATATCTAAGAGTCAACAAATTCTTGAGTATTTACATGCTGATGTTTGGGATCCTTCTAAAGTTCCCACTCATGGTGGGAACAGATTCTTCTTGTCTATAATTGATGATTATTCTAGGAAAGTTTGGGTGTTCTTAATGAAACATAAATCTGAGGTTATTGATAAGTTCAAAATGTGGAAAACTCAGATAGAAAACCAAACTGGCAAGAAAATTAAGACCCTAAGAACAGACAATGGTCTGGAATTTTGTGATTCTCAAGTTGATGATTTATGTGTTAAATCTGGTATAAAAAGGCACAAAACTGTTCCATACAATCCTCAACAAAATGGGGTTGCTGAAAGGATGAATAGAACCTTATTAGATAGGGTGAGGAGCATGTGTGCCCTCTCTGGTATGTCTAATAAATTCTGGGGTAAAGCTGTGTGTACTGCTTCCTACTTAATCAATAGGTCCCCCTCTGTTCCATTAAATGGTAAATGTCCTGAATCTGTGTTTAATGGAAAACCTATTGATTTATCAAACTTAAGGGTCTTTGGTTGTGCTGCTTTCATGCATGTGAAAAATGATAAGCTTGAACCTAGGTCCCAAAAGTGTGTTTTTCTGGGATACCCTAAGGGAGTTAAAGGATATAGGCTATGGGTAAGGGATGTTCCTGGTTTTAAAACTGCTATAAGCAGAGATGTGGTGTTTAATGAATCATGCTTCCCTTGTTTGTCTGAAACCCAGCCTATACCTACTGTGAATAATCATGTCCCCACTGTTCTTTTTGAGGTGGAGCCTTTGCATGTTTCTGTACCAGTTCAGCCTGTTGATATGCAAAATGATGATGTTAATTCTGAGCATGTGTCTGAACCTGAAACTAAGCATGAATCTGAGTCTGAACATGAATCTGGTGAGCATGTTAATCACAACATTGAGCCTGAAAACCTTGATGATTACCTGTTGGTTAGAGACAGGGTGAGAAGAACCATTAATAAGCCTGCAAGATATGCTGACACTGAGTGTAATTTACTTGACTTGGCTTTTATTGTGTTTGAGTCTCTAGATAGCAATGAACCTAAAACTTTTAAAGAAGCTCTTAATTCTAATGATGCTAGTAAATGGTTAATTGCTATGCAAACTGAGATGAAATCATTGCATGTTAATAAAACATGGGAGTTGGTTCCTAAACCAGCTCATGCTTCTGTTGTTGATTGCAAGTGGTTGTTTAAAATCAAAAGTGAATTTAATAATGTCAGATACAAGGCTAGATTAGTTGCAAAAGGATTTACTCAAAAGGAGGGGGTAGATTATACTGAAGTCTTTGCTCTTGTGGTCAAGTTCACTACTGTTAGAATAATGCTGGCTTTAGTTGCTCATTTTAATTGGGAATTAAAACAAATGGATGTAACTACTGCTTTTTTACATGGTGATCTTGATGTTCCCATTTACATGCATCAACCTGAAGGCTTTGTTGATTGTGATAAACCTGACCATGTGTGCTTATTAAGAAAATCTTTGTATGGTTTAAAACAATCTCCAAGACAATGGAACTTAAAAGTTGATCAGTGTATGAGGTCTTTAAAGTTTCATAGAAGTAAATTTGATCATTGCTTGTACTTTAAAGAAACCTCTACAGTTCCTATGTTCCTTCTGATATATGTTAATGACATGTTGTTAATCAGTCCTTGTCTCAAATCTTTAAAGCATGTTCAATCTTGTCTATGTGAAAATTTTGAAATGAAAGATTTGGGAGATGCTAAGAAAATTCTTGGCATGAACATAATTAGAGACAGAAAGAATAATACTCTTGTGCTAAATCAAACTTCATATGTTGAAAAGATTTTGAGTAAGTTCTCTATGTCAAAAGCTAAGGGTGTCAATGTTCCTTTAGTTGCTCATTTTGTGTTAAGTAAAGATCAGTCTCCAAAGACTGTTTCTGAGATGAATATCATGAAAAAGATACCCTACTGTAATGCAATTAGATCTGTAATATATCTTATGGTAAGTACTAGACCTGACATTGCTTATTCTGTAAGTTGTTTGAGCAGATACATGTCTAATCCTGGTGTAACTCACTGGGAAGCATTGAAATGGTTATTAAGATATCTTCAGTCTTCTTTGCATGTGGGTTTAAAATTTACTAAGTGTGTCAAGGGTGTTCAGTTGTGTGGCTATGTAGATTCTAACTATGCAAATGACAGAGATAATAGGAGGTCTAAAACCTCTTATGTTTTTACTTTGTGTGGTTCTTGCATAAGTTGGAAATCCCAGCTGCAACACATTGTTGCACTTTCTACTACTGAGGCAGAGTATGTTGCTATTACTGAAGCCTTCAAGGAAGCCCTGTGGTTGAAAGGTGTTTTATCTGAAATTGGTTTTCTTCAAGAGAATGCTGTTGTGTTTTCAGATAGTCAATCAGCCATTCAATTGTGCAAAAATCCTGTTTTTCATGATAGAACCAAACATATAGATGTTAGGTTTCATTATATTAGAGAAGTTGTTGAAAGTAAAAATGTTTTACTTGAAAAGATTCCATCTGAAGTTAATCCTGCAGACATGGGTACAAAATCTTTGCCTCTTGAAAAACATACTAATTGTATGAAGATTTTGAATTTTGACCCGGGTTAAGCTTTGGATGCTTTCTGTTTTAAGTCTTTGAGATTGATTTTATGTGTTGATTTTGTTCTCAAAGACTACAGCCTGGTAGTTTCTTCGGTTTGTCCCTTGGTTATTACCTTATTGCTCCCTATGATCTATGCGATCAGATTCAGACTATGTGTTTGAAACTATCTCACTTATAGTTTTGCTGTGTGATCTCTATAGATGAGATGGATGGCAGTGATGAACTCTACAAGTGATAGATCATGCTCAAGTGATGTCAAATAGACCAAGGTGGAGATTGTTATTTAATTGTGGCCCATTTGTTGAAGCCCAAACAGTTGTGGACCAGCCCAAGCACTCACACATGCAGCTCAGTTACACCGGAGCCCAACTGCCTCTAACTAATTCAGTTTAGCCCTAATTAACCCTAACCGTGCGCCGACTTATTTATAGGTTGCTCGGTTACTGTTACTCCTACTTCTCATTCTACTGTGTGTATTCTAGAGAGTTCTTAAGAGAGAGAGAAAGGGTGAATCCGTTCGATCCAAGGTAAACTGAGTGTTTTCCTTCTTCTTCCTTTTCTGTGTGAGATTCTTTCCTTCTCTACCTTCTCTACCCTCTTCTGGTCTAGAGTAGATACCACCACCTGTGTGGATCTACTGTGTTGTTCCTTTTTGGGTTGAGTTGAGGGCTAAGGTTCGGTGTTCCTTGAGGAGGCTGTGTGAGCCTTGTCGCCGTGGTCTCTCTGTGGAAGATCTCCAGATCTTGGTTGCCTGTTTGAGCCTTGCTGAGCTGTGGATCCTATTCTAACATTGAGTTTCTGAGCCATCTGTTTCTACACTCTCCAATGGCTGAATCATCCGGTGTAAACAGGAGAAAGACGCTCGGAGGTGGCGGAGCTGATACCCAACATATATAATTTTATAAAATTTTAATTTTTAGCAATAAATATTAATAATGATTGATTAACATACTATAAGTGCATAATAAATTTTATTTAAGCAATAATTATTTTTAAAACATTAAATTTAATAATGAGACACAATAATGAGATAGAGAATATGGAATAGAGGATTTTTATCCCATGAAAAAAGTGGGATAATGGTTTCATTTGGAAGAATAATTAAAATAGAATTGAAGTTTGACTAACTAATCATCGATAGATATGTGGAAAACAATTGACCAACGTAGTTGTGCTAAATAATTTGTTTTTAGTTTTCTGTTTATTTTTTTGGTTTTTGTTTTTTAAACGTACGAGGCACGTCGTATTTAAAAGTATCACTACAAAAATTCGCGTTTTAGCAACGGATTTTTCCATCGCTAAACTTCAAAAACTAATCGTTAAGTCATTTTATTGATGGATTCAATCCGCCGTTAATAATCTTGTCGTTAGTCATTTTAACGATAAAGTTAATGACGAAAAAACATTGGTGGCGGGATTACCGATGAATTTTTCGGTCGCTAATTTATCGTCAAATTATGTCATTAGAAAATAAAAAATAATTAATTTAGCGACAGAACTATTCTGTGATTGAAAAAAACTTTGCGAGCCACTAAGCCACAATCAAAATTAATTTTAGCTACGAAATTATTCCTTAGCTAATTCGTTGCTAAAATTAAAAAAAAAATGTTTAACAACGGATTTTCCCTCTCTAACTTAACGACGGAAAAATTCATCGTTAGTTCATCGTTAAAATAAAAAAAAATAAAAGACGATGTGCAACGACGAATTTTTCCGTCTCTAACTTTACGACGGAAAAATCCGTCGTTAAACATCGTAATTTTAATCCGTCACTAATTTATCGGTATTTTAACGACGAAATATAATTTGTCGTTAATTCCGTCAGTAGAACGCGTTTATATATAAAATAGAATTAGCGGGTAATAATTGAAGTAAATAAACTTGTTTGTGCTAATAAAATATTTACTTCCCTGTCCCATAGTTAATAATTGTAGTCCTACTCTCATTTTCAACATATTAGGAAAACGCATTTACTATGTATTAGAAAGACACAATTTATAATTTTTTCACGTTATCAATTAATTTTCTCCGTAATAGATTTCAAAGAATATTTAAATAAGGTTATATTTGTAAAGAATGTTTAATTTTAATACAATATTCTCAATTAGGAATAGGATTATAATGTCGATACATGTCAAAAAGAATAATTAGCGGACTATAAATATGGGACAGATAGAGTATTATATTTGAAAAACATGTATTATTATGGACAATTAATCCCCTAGAGTTTTTTAGGTGCGAACAAACTCCTAATATATGTAAAGAATGTTTAATTTTAATACAATATTCTCAATTAGGAATAGGATTATAATGTCGATACATGTCAAAAAGAATAATTAGCGGACTACAAATATGGGACAGATAGAGTATTATATTTGAAAAACATGTATTATTATGGACAATTAATCCCCTAGATTTTTTAGGTGCGAACAAACTCCTAATATTGGTAATTAATAAGTAATAACATGCATGTCCACTGTCTTCTACTAACACTCCAAAATAATTTGCCCTAAACTTTCTTCTATTTATTTTAATTTTATTACCATTTTTTCTTCTCTATATTTTGCTTATAAATGATGTCTAAATGTTGAAATATCTCAGACACTTTCTTTAAAAATTTTATACATTTTTTTTATTTTAAATTAATTGTTATAATTACTACTACAATGTTTGTGTTTGTGTTTTACTTAAATTATTATATAATTTCATCTATTACCCTATAAAAGAACAAGTAATTATCTTTGATGCCGAACTTTGACAAATTAGCCAGAGCATGCTACCCAATCAATAATAAGGAAATAATTATACAAATAGTAAATACTATTGAAATATAATAATAAACATTTTTCTAGAATGATAAAAATAGTAAAAAATTAATACTAGATCATTTTAACTGAGAAAATCCGGCGTGTTGAAAATGGGGAGAGTATTTGTTTATTTGGTCTTGCTTTACTATAAATTAAATTCAAAATTTTCATGACGGAACAAAATTGAATTAATTATCCTTAATAATTGAAAACCAAAATAGCTGAATATTTTCGATTAAAATAAAATAAGCTTTTAACTGAAAACAGATTTTAATAGTATTATAATTGTTAGATTGGATGAATTTATTAAATTTAGTGTTAAATTTGCAATAATACTTTATTTTTATTGTAATTAACCCAAAATAAAATGAAATTTCGGACAATATTTAAAAAAGGGTTAAAAATAAATATAGGCAATTTTAAACGAAAATTGAGGTAGTTGGGCAAGATTTAAAAGTATGGAGTTATTTGGACAATATGTACTTGTTTTACCCCAAACACCTTGTATTCGGCTCACGAATCACACTTTTCTAAAAAAAAAAGCATGTACTTACGCACTAACAAAGGCAGACTTCAATTTTTTCAACTACTCAAAGAATATTAATGAATAGGGTTTTGAACCACCTAAATTAAATATACAGTTATATTACATAAGAAGAAAAAAATGGATATCTCCCTCACTCCCACTCTGCCGAAAAAAGTTGAAATCAAAAATTTGACGGAACTTGCCGCCTGCCAGACTCACCGAGAAAATTTCATTTGTGGTCCCACAGGACACAGCCAACTCCGTGGTTCCAATATTCTCTAAAGTGGTCCTTAATTAGCAAAAATTTAACATCAAATGTAGTCCTGTTTGATTAAAATTCACAATTATAGTCCTGATTTTTTAACAGGACAGTCTAATGTAGATGGGAGCCCTCCACGTGAGTTGCACGTGATGTGTAAGACGCGAAAATGTAAACCTAATTCATCTAATTGCCCTAATTTCACTATCTCCCCAAAATAAAACCTCGAAATCCCTAGTAGATAGAAAATAAAAAAGCTTCAGTAGAACTCTTCAATATCACGATGATAAGAAGAAAATAATTGTGTGCTGAGGCACACTCAAATTACGGTATGTATCATTTGTATTAATAATTTCTTATTTGTTGTGTGTTCGTATTTTCATAGATACTCCCAATTTCTTGTTTGTTGTGAGTTTCTTAATAATATGTTCGCATTTTTGTAGGTGATTGTGATTTTTGGTACACAATTAGTATGAAGCATGGAGGTATGACTCTGCATGATTTAGGTAAATTAAATTTGAGTACGTAGGTGGCACAACAAGTGTTTTTGATTTCATTGATGGAAAAAAAATGAGATATAAGCTATCTAAAGGGTTTATGCGAGGGTTTAAGTTATATGGGTAGGAAGAATTTTTTTTTCTGCTATGGAAGCACAACTGCTGCCTCCGGAAACTGATGAACATGTTTCATTGATTAAAGAGGCAGCAACTAAATCTAGAAAACTCACTATATGTTTAGCAGGTGAAAAGAATGCAGTTGGAGTTCTATCTGCTTTGGAAGATATTGATGTTGTCATTGAGCAGATGAAAGGTAATGAAGGTGAGCAGAGGAAAGATGAGGACAGCTACCGGGGTCGCGAATCAGCTCGCGAACGACCATTTTTTGCCAATTTTATGTAAACGTCACGACTGCTAGGGGGTTCTCATTTGGCTCATTCCCGACCTCATTCGCAATTGCTGACAAGGACGTGAACAGGATGCCACGTAGGATTCATGAGCTCATTTGCGACTCACGTAGTCGTGAGTGAAGTCGCGAACGGGTCATTTTTGTCCGATTTTTCCCATACTTGATCTAAGTATAAATGTTGAAAAGTGGAAAAACTTGGGGATCATCACATCATATCCCAAAAAAGGCAATGGAAGTAGAGAGCTAGAGAATTGGAAAAGAAGCATGAGATCAAGATCAATCATTCAGTCAATAACAGAAATTGGCATTCCAGATTTTATTATAGTTATTTCATATTGAACAATGGATTGTTATTGGATTATTTGAATAATTGTATTAATATGGATAGCTAAACCCTAGCTTTCTATGGTTGATTATGACTCAATTTTAATGTTCTTTTGATTGATGATGTTGATCACCTGTGATTTGGTTATATTTATTTATTCTTGAGCTTGATTGTGCATTGTTTAAGTGGCCACTAGCTAGATGATGCAATTGATTGTGATAATTCATAAATCGAGAGAGGTGTTTTATCACTAGATTAAGAATAGATAACGCAATAGTCAATATCACACGAGAGAGTTGTGATTATTTGAGAGAACAAAGAACCCTTTGTGTTATGTAATCAACAACTTATACGCTTCGAGAGAAGGTTTAAGATAATAAAGTGGTTGTTCTAGCATAATTCATATCTCAACATAGGTGTTCGATAAAATGATTGAGAGAATGAAAGAGTTGATGATTAATCAATCCTAGATAGAATTTGTTATATCTTGTGTGAGTCGTTAATTCCTCCATTGTTGTCTATCTTGCGGATTAAATTAATATCTTTCATTTTGCGATTATTAGTTTAGAATCAATGCATCCTTGTTTCTCCATCGTCTAGATAATATTTAGAAATTGAAGTTTAGTACTTAGTAATTATTTGTTTAAAAAATTCTTATGGATACGACCTTGTTCACCATTAAACTATATTCCTCACTGTACACTTGCAGTAGGTAAAATAAAAACCGAACAAAGCCACTCTCGATTACTCTCTCTTTTTCTCTCTCTCAGGTATTATGAGGGCTCTAGGGCTCTGGTACAAGATTGTTGGAATCTTAAAACTGATAAAAACTCATATAAGAACTTAAGAATGCTAGGGAATGACTTGATTAATGAAAAGCAAGGCTAGGCTTTAAATAGCCTTTACAAGAAAATAGAAAAATGAAATACCAGCACACATTCACTCAACAAAGAGTAACGTTTGACAAATTATTCAAACTGAACTGAACAACTAATCCCTATTAACTTGGAAGTCAAAAACTAAACAAATCTATTAAAACATGACTACTAAAAATAAGCAAATATTTTATCACCGACAACCTAGCTCGTGGTTGTGGATCCATCCCTCTCGCAATTCCATTGGCGTAACAGAAGAGAGAAACGATATCCATGAAGTTTTCGGCTGCAATGGAAGAAATTTAGTGCCATAACTGTGATCGGCCCTTGCTGAATTTTCTAATTGATGATCTAAATTTGAAGCTTGATATCCTTTGTTGAAGTATCTGACTCCGATTATTTATTTGTTGCAGAGTGATGACTTTGAATTCATCACCACCATTACAAGTTCTCTTCCACTTTGCGAGGATCTAATCAGGCATTCCATAATCTCTGAAGGTTGGGCTTTTCGATCAGGTGCATGAATCGATGACACCGATTATAATGTCTTTTCCATAGTGGGATACGGGCCAGATCTCAACGGTAATATTGAGGAAAAAGAATTTGGAGGAGCTACTGTAGTGAGAGAAAGGAATTTGGAGGAGGGTTTGGTGAATGCTTGATGCTAGGGGCTGATTGTTACAAAAAAATTAAAAAGAATGGAAAATGTTGAATTTCTGTGAGGCAACTTTAGTTCTGTTAGGTGATGGACTCATTTTCCAAAAAAAAAAAACACATGCTTAAGGGCTTAATTGCTCCAAAAATAACTTTAGGGGGAATCCAACCGTCCGTATAAATATTAGGGGTGTATTTATTTTTCTCTATATAAAAACACAGTTTTTATCATATTTTTTGCCGCCAATTTTGTATGGTTATTTTTCATTTTTCTTTTTATTGTAACTACTATATACCTAGAGAGAACAACTGCTATATTCATTGCCCCAAAAGAGGTGAATATCTGAATCTTGATAATAATTGTTGATATAAACCATCTGGTTTCTCTATCTCTTCTATCCACTTTGGAAAGTTTGTCTTCTCCAAAAATCTTTAATCTCTAATCGAAGATATTTGAATCTCTTCAATTAAAACTACAAAAGTTGTGGATTATGTCATCAACAAAATTATCCACTCCGCTTTCTAACACTGACTATTGATACTCTCGAACATTCGCTAGATGCTCTCAAAAAAAAAGGTACATTGGTAACACAAAGTTTTGCAGCTAATTTGGTAAACAAAAACGTGTATAAATAAAATAATTTTCAGATCAAAATGTAATTTATATGGATTCTATCCTTACTCTTTCTTTGATTCTTCTCTTCAAAATTTTTGGTCTTCAAACGGTCCTTGAAATCTTTAGAGTAAATTTTATCTCTTCGGTCTTTTCGTACTTGTTGTTTGAACTTTGATGATGTTATCTGGGGGCGACGACCTTAATTCCAGTTTGAATGTTGACTTTGAGGTATTGAGACTTTATAACGCCGTTTGGAGAGTTGAGAACCTTGATTTCAGATCGGAAGCTGGATTTAAGATAACACCGGTGAAGAATGGCTTGAATCTCGTCGAAAGTCTAATCTCGCTGGAACGTCTTGAATGCTGGAGAGAACTTTGTAGAGAAATTTTCTCCAACTTTTTGAGCTCTTTAGTTCTGACTTTCAGTGTGTGATTTCAACTGATATGATTTTTGAAAGATATTTGCTTGTTCCTAAAGACACTTGATGTTTATCATATAATAATATCTTTATTATTTAAATATTTTATTTAATTTTGGATTTCATAATTATATTTCAAAAGTAAATAAATATATAAAAATCAATAAAAATATTATATATAATATTCAAATTTTCTTTATCTACAATTGGATTTGTTCATATTGATTGCTTATTCATCAATTATATTGATCCTATGCGCTAGAGAAGAAGTTGCCGAGGCAAGAATTGCTCGCTTCTTTAATATCAATTCTTCATCTTCTTTCCTGTGTTATTAATATAACTCTGATTTTGCGTGCTCTTTATTTACAAGCCAAAATTATATTTAATTTGAAAAAATGAGTGCATAATTTTGAAGGGAGAAGAGAAAAAAGAAAAAAAAAAACATACGTTTGTCAAATGCATACACAAAACACATCGCATTCACTCTGGATTGAATCCTCTTCCAACGTCCTTGGCGTGTTTTGCCCGTTATCCTTGGTTAATAAGTAGCCTTAGCAGTCTTTTGTAGTTATTTATTGCTTCCTTGTATTAGATTTTTCTAAATTAAAGTTACAGAGCATTGTTGTCGTGTTTCTATAATTTCATAGATCTTTCAAGTTCATAGATGGATATGTAAGCTTTCTTTTTAGTATGTTATATATAATGTAAATCTATAAATATAGACAAAAAAAAGTAAAAAGGAGAAAAAAAAGCAACATATAAGGGTATAGTAGTTTCATGGGCAATTTAAAATTAAAATGTCTTAAATACCCTTATGACACAATTGTCCCCACATGTTAATCATTGGGTAACTGTACCTTTTACATTTTTATATTAAGTACACAATAAATGCAATCACACCTGACAAATAAAAATAACAAAACGATAGATTCTTAATAACGAAAATCTTATTACGAAAATTGTTTAATGAAAATTTTATAACGAAAAATGTATAACAAAAATCTTATTATGAAAAATCGTATAATGAAAATTGTATAACGAAAATTGGTTTATACATAACAAAAAATGGTTTATAATGAAAATTTATGCATAACGAAATTGATTTAAAATATTATGCATAACGAAAATTTATGCATAACGAAATTGGTTTAACAATTTTATGCATAACGAAAATTTTAAACACAACGATTTAACAATTTTATGCATAATGATTCATTATAGCGAAAATTTTATGCTTAAAGAAATGAAATTTATGCATAACGATTTTTTTCCTTTTAGTTGGCCAACATTAAATGAACATCAATGTATTATTATGTCTTTCTGTGTAGGTCAAAATGAGGTAGGTAAAATACATAAATATTTATACTTGTACATGTAGGTATTAGTTGACCCAAATTAAATGAAATTTAATGCATTTAATTTTGTGTAAGAGAGGTTGGTATAATGTGTGTATATTTACCCTACACCGACACGCTATTTGAAACCACACCAAAGAGAAAAATAGTTTGAGAGTTTGATGAAGAAGGAAAAGTCGTGAACTCCCTTATAAAAAAGAGAAATATATGGAGAGTTTGATCGTGGAGCCGGAAGATTAATCCAGAAAGAAGCATCTTCTTTATCAACAAAAGTAGATCTTGAAATTGTCCAAAAAAATTCCCAAAATTAGAAAGGTACGTTTCAAGTCTTGTTACGTTGCTTACTTAGAAAATTGTTCTAGTTTTTATTTAGACATACCTGCAATTAGGCTATAACGAAAATTCTTCACATAATGGTTAGTTTCAATTATTGTTAAAGTATAACCCTAATTTTAATTTAATTTTCGTTAGTGTCCAATTGATTTGTCGTTATGGTTAGTTAATGTTGAAATTTAATTTTCATTAATAGTTATCGTTAGGATTAGTTAATGGTAAAATTTAATTATAATTATGATTAAATAGAAATATCGTTAGGGTTAGTTATTGGTTTGGTAGAATTATGGTTATGGTTAAATTGAAATTTTTGTTAATGTTAAATTTAAATTTTCGTTATGTTTAAATTTAAGTATCGTTATTCTGAAAATTTCATTTTCGTTATTGTGCAATTTAATTTTTCATTATGTTTAAATTTAAGTATCGTTATGGTATAATTTAATTATTCGGTATTGTTAAAATCAAATTATCGTTATCATTTAATTTAAAATTCCGTTATGGCCAAAAAAATTCGTTATGGTTATTTATGAAAATTTCGTTATGATGATATTAAATTTTGTTATCGTTATGATGATATTAAATTTCATTATTTCGTTATTCTTTTGTTTAATTTATTTTTTCGTTATGGTTTAAATTATATTTTCGTTATTGTCAAAATAAACTTTCATTACTGTGTAATTTCTTTTTTCGTTATTGTCAAAATAAACTTTCGTTATTGTGTAATTTAATTTTTCTTTATTCTTAAAATTGCATTTTCATTATTGTTTAATTTAATTTTTCGTTATTCTTAAAATTGCATTTTCGTTATTGTTTAATTTAATTTTTCATTTGTGTTATCACAGATGATTAGACGTCGTATTATTGTACGACATAGTGGCTGATAGGAGAGAGCTCAATACGTAGATAGTGATGAGGAGCTTATGACCATGTCATCGGAGCAGTTGTGTTTTAGGTCGCTGCTTAGAGAGATTCATGATCTGCTGGAGACTGATCCCACATCTGTCGAGTATCAGTTATCCTATCGGTCGAGCACCAATAGTGGCAGACAGATCAAGACAAGATTGAAAGATGATGCAGATTTACTTGACCTACTCCACGAACATAGCTCAGAGATAGTCGTATATGTTATTCAGAGAGGTTGCAGTAGTTCTAGGGCCATCCCTCACATTGTGCCAAAGGAAAGAGATCCGATTAGAGATGATTTTTATGACGATACGCAACACTATGAGGCTCCTGAGCAGAATGATGATGATGATGCAGTAGAAGAAGAAGAAGTCGACGAAGAAGAAGAGATGCCCTCTACTGATGAAGATGGAGAGGAGAATGACATATCGACCTTGCTCGAATCATTGTATACGGAGTTTTGTGGCTGGATTCGTTCGATAGGGGGTAGAGGGCGATTGATGGGCATGACGGGGGGAGCAACATCATCGAATACTAGGTCTAAGAATGTTCCTGAGAGAGCGTTGAGCAATTGGGTTGTTCCGCTTGCCAATCTTGACATTGTTGGTCCACTTAATTGGGATGAGCCTTCAGCAGCACATACAAATACACTTTACAAAGGTGCTATCTTCTGTACGGATGATGATTTGGCCCTATCCGTGAGACTCTATCACATGCAGAATCGAGTGGACTATACCATGTATCGATCGAACAAGACACACCTGGTCTACATGTGCAAGCATGGCAGGGAGTGCCCGTTCAGGTTGTGTGCTGTTATGGATGGAGTTATTTGGAGAATCTATAAGTTCAACGGTACTCACACTTGCCACATGGATATGAGTTGCATTGCTCCATGCCAGGTGCTTGCACGGGTCATTGTAAAACATTTTGCTCACAAACTGGTGGATGAGAGGGTTGCTCTGAAGCCCAAAGAGATGATGTCTGAGCTTTTACGTGAGTACGGGATTCAGATCGATTACAGTTTTGATTTGCACTCGATGAACATTGCTATTGAGATGATTTATGGAGACTATGATAAGTCGTATGCGCAATTACTTGCGTTTCTGCACATGGTGCAGCTGTGGAACCCTGGGACATTATATGAATTTTTGACGACCTTTGAAAATCAGTTCCAGTATATATTTTTGGCACTTGGACCGTGCATCAGAGCTTTTCAAGAGAGTTCATGACCAGTAGTCGTGATTGATGGGACACACTTGAAGGGGATGAACAAGGTAATTCTATTTGTTGCTACGACGAATGACGGGAACGAACAAATATTTCCCATTTCAATTGGTCTCGGTCCGATCGAGAATGATGATTCTTGGAAGTGGTTCCTGAGTCGATTGGATATAACTCTGGGATCACGTGTTGACTCCGGAAGCTGTGAACAAGTTATCAAAGAATGTTGAGCATAGACGATGTTTTCCCGTTCGATGCATGACATTAGCACACCTGTGGAAAGTTGAGGTTGACAGGGAGTCATTTATAGTCGATATTCAGCAACGTACCTACAATTGTCGTGAGTTCGAGCTGGATATGATCCCATATAGCCACGCTGTAGCGGCGATCAGGTATGCAACTTTCATGTTTTTTTTTTTGTTAAGAATCCATTTGCTCAACCATCATCATTTTTAACTATGATTTTTTGTGCACGCATAGATTCTCCGGTAGACACATATATGATTTTATGGATAGGTGCTACAAGACGGAGACTGTAGTTAGCATGTACGACTCAGTGATCATGGGCTTACCCAGTTCTGAAGAGTGGATTTTGCCAACTTATGGTTCACCACTTGTGCTTGCCCCAGTTGGTTCACCAAGTTGGTTGTCCTCAGATGTAAAGAGCTAGAGGAGGCGTTGAGGCATCATTTAGCTCGCGAAGATAGATTTGCACTAGATGTCACGGCCCTGGTCATAACAGACGAGTGTGCACAGCCCAGATCCCAATTGGTGGTGTGGACTTAAATGCATCTCTAGAGGACATGCCTATGGAGGGTGCACGTAGAAGAGCTCCTAAGAAATGTAGTGTTTGTGGTGAGACGACACATACCCGTCCTAGGTGTCTGACTAGACAGACTACCGACCTAGATTGATCATGTCTACATTTACCCTATATGCTTCGTGGATTCTACTTTACTTTGTTATCTTTGTTAATTCTACTTTGTTAAGGCGATTTTACTTTGTTTACTTTGTTAATTTCACTTTGTTTAGATTAGTTTAAAATCATGTGTCAATAAACATATATCGATAGAACAAACGATAAACATCAACTAATATCAATAGAACAAACGATAAACATAAACTAATATCAATAGAACAAACGAGTAATGATAAACATAAACTAATATCATCGTCACCCACGAAACTGGGGTCGGTGTGAATAGCTAAGTGAGTAGATCCTCACTGCTACAGAATAACGATATCTCCGAATATCGTCCTCGGATACAGCTAAGTTAGGGAGTCCAAAAAGTAATCGATCCACATACATCATAGCATAAATGCCACAACTGACCCCGTCGAACTGCACAAACTGATCTGGGACAGACTTGTCCAGCCTCAGTGCATGGCAATGGCTAGCTGGCCTAGTCCGACCACTCTAAAACCAGACTCGTGCAGGAGGCGTGGCAGTAGATGAAGAAATGGTACCAACTCTCGATCACGCTTCTCAGCAACCTCTATGTCATTCGGGTCGTCCATCTTGAATAATGAGTCATACAACTCGACAGTCCAAGTCTGAAGGCATATACGGACAGTGACCCAATGATGGCCTCCAACATTGCATATCGTGATCACCTGCAAATACAGTAACACTTATGAGATAGACAAATACAAATCTTTATAAATAAAACATGATGTAGACTTGAAGATCACTTACATGCTCAGCCCTAGTCCACGGACCCTCGAAAACGCCACCTAATCCCTTGATTATAACCTTCATGCCCTCCAGCGGATTCCACCATAGATATCTATCATCTACATACGGGTACCGAGACTCAATATCATCGGGATGAAGGCGTGCCCATGCTCCTTTCAGTGACGTCTACAGAAAACATATTAACATATAAATTAAAATAACACAGAAAGTAATTGAATATGAAAACAGAAGTTTTAACTCACAAATAAATGGGTAGAGCAAACTACAACGTCAGTCCTCTGTTGTCTACGTAGCTGTCGACCTACTTCAAGCATGAAATTGTCAATGATTTCTGCATCGATCTCCCGTGAGTAATCCTCAACTCTATCAAAAAGTGACTAGTGGGCCAATGTGTTGTTCGCGATCAGGAGCACATTATCATGAGTCTGCGACTGTCGGAATGCCACGCAACCAGTGATGTACTTCTCTCGATCATGTCTCTCCAGAAGATCCATTGTCCCGGACAGTGGATGAGCACCCTGTGATGGGCAAACAGCCGCACAAGATCCAGGAAAATCACCAGCAGACGATTGGGCAGCCGATGATTGACCAACAGAACTTCCACCTCTACGTCCTCTGCCTCTACCTTTGCCCCCTCTCATACGAGGAGTCGTGGCCTGTCTGGGGGGGAGGAGGAGGGGGAGGTGTAGGCCCTCTAGGGGGCGCTCGAGGTGCGACATCCCTCACACCCAGTACACACTCTCTCTCTGAACTCTGAATGGACTCTCTCGGAGTGTGGGTCCTCTGGGAGACGGAATGGACTCTCTAGGAGGTGTGGGTCCTCTAGGAGGAGGCGTTGTGGGCCCTTTGGAAGGAGGCGTGGGCCCACTGAGAGGCGGGGTGGGCGATCTACGCAGTCGATCCTGAATGATGTTCTCTATCCGCGTAGAAAATGTATCAAACATCTATCCCACACGACGCATCACTTGGTCTTCTACAGCTCCAGCAACGGCATCAACAAAGCGACCGAACCAGCTATCAGACGACTCTCCCAGACGTCACCCTGGTATCCTCATCTCGGACTCTCTACTGCTCTCCTCCTCAGTCCTCTTAGGGCGCTTAGGTCGGGATGCTCGAGGAAGGCTCACTCTAGGATCTGACAGACGATCCTCATCCGAGGTCCTCTCACTCACCCCTTGCTCTGAGGGTCCAACACCCTCATCCGGCTCATCAGTCAATCGATGTTACTGTGGAGCTTGCTGCTATGTAGTCCCGGTACTTCTACGAGGTCGTGATGGGCCCACAATATCAGAGGAACTAGTACATGTCCTCGGGATCACACGGCAGGCCACGTCAGTGAGTAACTTCTTCTTGAAGGGCGCTCGAGGTGTGACATACCTCACACCCAGTACACTATCTCCCTCCGAACTCTGAAAGTATGGTCTCAGAAGCTCATCAGCTGATGGCACCATCAATTAGATATCCAACTGCATCAGAGTATTAACCATGTCAATATTAATAAATTTAATATTCTAAATTATTTATATAAAAAAAATTACATGTCCATCAAAAAATCTAGAGAAATCAACGCTTCGGGATGAGAATGACCACTTCAAGCAGCAAGGTGTGGTCAACTGGCCTCCAACGATGCCCAACCGACGTCCAAGCTCGGGGAGACCTCACAGGCCCATGTCTGTAAAAACAAATTGTAATATCTTCTGATTAAAATATCAAGTAGATAAAACATAAATTTAACTAATTTATCATGATAAACTGAACTAATTACCTGAACGGTCCAAACAGGTCCATACCAATGATACGCTCCATCCTTCTCTCAGCCTATAGCCCGTCGAACTCTGGGAATGAGACTGATAAAGTGCATCAGCATCTGAAATGTGTAGCCCCCCATGGAAAAGAATTCCAAGCATCAACATCTTTCACCAGGGCCCACACCCAGCCATCGATCGCCCGTGAGGGGTCATGACAAAATAAGATCCGATACACGACCAAGATGTTCCCAATCTTTACGTAGTCTGAAGGGTGATTGGCTAGCCTCTTCTGTATGAACTTATCATACATCTGTGTCACAGTCGTCTTCTTCCCCTCAAATAATAGGTAAAAGATGTCGTTGGGCGGAATGGGATGAGCCGCATTCGGATCGAAGTTCGACGGGCCGAACTGTAAACCTGACACCAGTGCGAACTCTGAGGGCCCAAAGCAAAGTGTAATTCCATTGACATAGAACCAACACTCTCTACCCTCGCGTGCAGGATCCTGGACACGTACCTCGCGACAGATCAAGGCATGCATCGCCTTGCGTGCTATACTACCCCCCTAAAGTCCAAAAAATGTCCAAAACATCCAGATCTAAATATCTGGATCGTATCCTGACCACCAAAATGATCTAAGACCTCCCTAATCTTCTTTATTAGCTCCAGCTTTATGTACATCAAAATATTCAGCTTCAACCTCTGGAGGGGGCGTCTAATCCACTGGATCTAATATTCACAACAGAAAATTAGACTGTTATTAAATTATTAAATTAAATTTTTAGCTACATGTATTAAACAATTATTATTATTATTATTATAAAAATTTATTACTATTTATATTAATTGTTTTTGTTATTTTTATTTTTTACTAATAGTATTATTTAGACTATTATTATTATTATTATTAAAAAATATTATTATTTATATTAGATGTTTTTGTTATTTTTATTTTTTTCTAATAGTATTAATTAGATGAATATTATTATTACTATTAGATTATTGTTGTTGTTGTTGTTATTATTATTAGATAATTATTATTATTATTATTATTATTATTAAAAAAGTATTTTATTTATATTAATTGTTTTTGTTATTTTTATTTTTTACTAATAGTATTTTATTTTTTATTTTTTACTAATAGTATTATTTGGACTAAGGTTATCGTTAATTATTTTTTACTAATATTATTAGTTGGACTAAGGCACCACGGTAATGCTTTATTAAATTAAATCATAATGATTATCTTAAATTATACTTACATCATAACGATCCTACAAATAGGCCATAATGATTTATTAAAATTAGCATTACGATTTATTATAATTAGCATAACGATTTGAACTAAAAGGCCATAACGATTTATTAAAATAAGCTTAACGATTAATTAAAAAAAGTCCATAACGATTTCATCAAATTAGCATAATGATTTATTAAATTTGGCATAACGATTTCAACTAAAAGGCATAACGATTTATTCAAATAAACCTAACGAAAGGCATAACGATTTATTCAAATAAACCTAATGATTTATTCTAAAAGGCATAACGATTTATTAAATTTGGCATAACGATTTATTCAAATAAACATAACGATTAATTAAAAAAAGGCATAGTAATGATTATAGCATAATCTGTAATGAAATATTTAAACAATAGGGATAACGATTAATTTAACAATATCAATAACGATTAATTTAAGAATACCAAAAACAAGAACGAAAAATTGGAATAACGATGATTATAAAAGCATAACGATACTTCAAATCAAGACGTAACGATAATTAAAATAGCATAACGAATGATATAAAAGCATAACGATACTTCGAAAAAAAGCATAACATTCATATTGAACATAAAAATGGCATAACGATACTTACAAAGTGTAACGATAATAAAAATTATGCAAAGTATAACAATCGTTATATCTTAATAACCTATCGTTATATCTTGAATCGATCTATCGTTATTATAGATCCGAGCCTGTCGTTCAAATATTGTTATATATTTATGCACTATCATTATAGATGAATAAACTAACGTTTTGTTCTTCAACAAACTGATCGTTATGCAAGTCAAATAACCTATCGTTACACATACATAACGTTAGCTAAAAGGATAGCGAGTCTAACCTCTCCCGACGATCGGCCTACATCTTCACATCCTTCCTCTCGTCCTTCCTCCATCGTCTTCAACACGAATGAATCTCTCTCTTTTTTTTCACAGAACTTGAGCGATAAAGATGGCTATCGATACAGCCGAGGAGAAGAAGAAGAAGAAGAAGAGAAGAAAAAAAGATTTGAGAGAGAGAGAGAGAGTAAAGAGGGTAGTTAAAAATATTTATAACGATATTAAACCCCGGGATTTGATTCTATGGTTTTTTTTCAAACTCAAATTGAGTTTGGATAGATTTTGTTCCAAAAATATTGAAAATGTAATAACCGAGAGAGATTTTATTCTGAAGAAATATTTTATTCTTTTTGCATGGAAAATACAAGTGTGTAAGGCACTTTTCTGAAAAAGTGGGGGGAATATTCTGATTTTATTGGTCAAAGGGTTTAACTATAGTACAAATTGCCCAAATAACTTCTATAGTGTTAATACTTGTCCAACTGCCTAAAATTTAAAATTAAATTGTCTAGATATATTTTTCTCCCTTATATATACGTGCCTCCAATATCATTTTAATAAAATGATTCTTTGAGCATGTACTCACAATTCATATTGGTTAGAAATATTATCTTAAGAAATAACATACATTTCTAGATTATTGTCATTTGTCAACAAATGGTAAAAATGGAGAGTATTTAATTACTCTTATCTGCTTAGCTAAATCAAATATGTTTAAACTACTAATTACATGTATACATATTATTACGTGTTTAAAACTTTTCATGCATCGCACGTGTAACGACCCGAAAAATTATTTTTAACTAGTCGTTACCATTTTTTCAAAAGAATATATTTGTTTAAGCAAGTTATTGATATTCATAAAATCATATTAATTTTCAATCATCAATCCATTTCATAAAATTTGGGATTTGATTCAAATCAATCCCCTACAATTGTGATGTTTCCATTTTCATGCCCTAGCCTACTAGTATAAATAGTGAACCCAAATCACTTCTCTAATCACACCATAAACATCCTTCTCTTCTCTACTCTAGTTTTCATTTGAGTTGGCGCGCACGGATCTAACTAAGTTCATTTTCAATCAAGTTTTAAAGTCAAGTTAAGGTGGGGATTCTCTTGGAGAATATATTTGGACTCTTATCCTTGTTATATTTATATATGCGGTGTGCAGGTGGGCCTATTATGATGATCCTACGGGATATATGTTATGATGGCCTACAGGCTTTATTGATGAAATATGTTATGGCTTGTATTTACTGTTATATTTGTATAACATTGATAATTGAGTCATCCCATTGAGTTAATAGCCTCACTTCAAAGCTATTTATTTTTCAGGTTAAGAAAGCTCGGGTGATGATGTGGAGACTGGATGATGGTCAAGATTAATTAAATATTATTTTATTTTAAATACTGCTTCCGCTGTATTAAACTCTTTTATTTGAATAAATGATATATTTATAATTTATGAAATTTTGGGACGTCACAGCACGGGTACACGTGCACCAGTTTCTAATAACAACTGAGATTGGAAAGTGTAGTTAATGTGCTAGTCTTTTTAATTAATATGTTAAATATAATTAATATGTATTAGTTAAATGAAACTTCCCTTGGAAGATTGCAATAGTAGCCTAGCCTATCCTAGTCTAGAAGTATAAGATGTATTGGAGAAGTCAAGTTGTCACTACTAAAAAAACGCAAATACATAACGGTGATTAACCGTTATGTATGCCATTTTCAAACCGTTATATATTGTGGTGTTATGTATTCTACCTAGAATAGATGACGGTTAAAAACCGTTATGTATACTACTTTAGATAACGGTTGTTAACCGTTACAAAATCATCATAAAGCGTTATGTATTCTTGACATAGATAACGCTTTTTTGTAAAGCCGTTATGTATTCTTCAATTAGATAATGCTTTGTTATAAAACCGTTATGTATTCTCTCATTTAGATAACGTTTTTGTATTGAACCGTTACGTATTCTCATATTTAGATAACACTTTTATATCGAACCGTTACATATTCTCACATTTAGATAACGCTTTTGTATAGAACCGTTATGTATTCTCATATTTAGATAACGCTTTTGTATAGAACCGTTACGTATTCTCTTCTTTAGATAACACTTTTGTATAGAACCGTTACGTATTCTCATATTTAGATAACGTTTTTTATTGAACCGTTACGTATAGGACTGTTGCGAAGAATTATTAATTAAAAATAAAAATGAATTTTTAAATTTTAAATAATCTAAATAATATTTCAAACTGAACACTAAAATGTAGTCATTATAATAACAAGACATTATCCGAGTATCAATATTAAAATGCAGAAGGAAATTCAACACTAGTTCAATACATAATAAGAAGAATTCATCCAAGTATCAATATTTAAATAAAAAAAAGAAATAACTATAATGTTCTTTCGTGCGGAAGTAATGAACGAGCTGAAATTCTCGAATTTCTTCACAAATTCAACAACATTTTAAAACATTCCTGCAACATATATAAAAAATAACATTGCAAAAATCAATAAATAATAGCAATATATGCCGGGTAAAATACAAAAAAGAGTGAAGAAAAATATTTTGGAAATCCTCCACAATTCCAATCATCATTCAAATCTTAATTAAGAAACCACCAGTTAAACATCCTAAAATGCTCACCAAGTTCACCATTTAATATAAAACAACAAACATCCTCCAACCATCACCAATTTCACCAAGCATAAATGATTAATGAAATGTTTGAAATTCAAAATACCTTTATATATGTGATCAAGCACACAGCGTCCTCACGAATCTCATCAATTTCCACTTTGGAATACTCCTTTTTGTTGAACTATATGAACATTGCACACAATATTTTAGTATAGTCAATAACAATGTTGTATTAAAAATTATGCAATATTTTCGTACCAGTGATCCTATGGAAATGTTGTCATCCTTTGCAAGCCCTTTGACTATATCATTCATGAACCGCATCACATAATACCCACATTGTAACGCCCCAGTCCCGAAAAGGATAATAAATGGAGGACGGGGGTGTCACTTAAAAAGAATAGGATTTGGAATAATTATTAGTTAAATAAAATAATTATTGGAAGCAAGAATAGGTTATATTCCTCAGAAATTTGGGTAGCATAACCTCTGTAATTAGAGCAAATCCCCGTTTAATAACGGTTTATAAGAGTGTATTTTGAGATGACAGGACATTCAATAGTTTGTACATGGACAGAGTAAAATAATAGACAAATACCAACAAGTAATGATCTATTTATCAGAGTTGACTAAGAATGTCCTTTTCATAGGACGGAGTTAAAAACACGTAAGACCCATTCATAGGTCGACAGAAAAGTAAACAGATACCAACATGCGATTCAGTGGACCTCTTCATAGGTCAAAGCGAATAAAGGAACAGTTAGTATTTCAATAAAAAGGGCTTCATCCCTTAAGCAATTATTTATTTAAAATAGGCATCATTGTACTAGTAGTTTTTGGACATGCTATAATCAAGTTCGAATTTCAAGTACTAAATACGATTATCACAGTATTCAGCAGAAAACAGAGCGGAAGTAATTTATTCAGATAACCAGATAAGAGGCATCTCAGTCAACCCTGCCATCAGCTCACATCACCAACCTCAGCATCTCAACCTGAAAACATTTTGAAAAGAGTTGGGTATGAGTATTAATGCACTCAGTGGGTAAGTTTCGAACTCAATTTAAAATATGAAATATCCAAAAAAAAAAATAATACACAGCATATAGGAAGCAAAATGCAAAAGCCCTTCCCATATCTGCAAACCTTTTCTTCTCCTTTGGGATCCCTTTTGCTCAGTCTGTCGTCTACTGCACTATGTAGCATGCTGCTGGTAGGAAAGGGGAGGGGTTACCTCGCTATTCCAAGGAGAGTATACCAGGGGCTACCTAGCATTGACCCTGAGCATGCTAGGGATCGCCTAGCAGTGACTCCTTATAGTGACATCCGATCACGGTGTGTGTGCAGGGTTACCTCACAGTGACACCTTTAGTGATAATATCACAGCTGCAAGGGTGTACAGTCCTGCCTATGTTTAATGATTACTTGCACTACAAAATCCAAGATTCTAGCACAAGCCTATCTCAGCTAAGTTCAACATCATTCAATAATACCCCACAAAACCTAGCAATTAAATCATGGCTTAATCATACTTATACAACTATTCCACAAGTATTCTCATATCCTAATCACAGTATCCCAACAATATTCCAATAATATTCTAACAATATTTCAACAGTATTTCAATAATATCTTATCTCATAGCGTAACAATATTCTATAATTCCTCCTATAACAGTGACGTTAAACAGATAGAGCATAAAATATTTATTTGGATATTTCTAAATTATCTATCATGCGTCTAAAGAGTTATTACTCTTAAATTGTATTTATTCTTTAAAATAAATCCACCTTGATGACGAGCAGGCGGCGGTACGACAGCTTCCGGGTTTGCTTTCTTCCTTCCAACGGGCTCCACGGGTCCTACAATGTTGGTGCATGCCTTAGAACAACTACTATAATTTTCGGAATTTATCTACTATATTTGGAGCATTTATCTATATATATTTAATATTATTCTATTCAAAAATAGATTGCGCGACTCTAACGACCTCGTATAAACTCGACACTCAAGGATGAAAATTCCAAAATAATATTCTTCATTTATTGGACTAAAAATATTTGACAACGGTCTCTTTCCAAAATTTTCCATTTTACTCGATTAACATCGAAAATCCGCCAGGACACTTTTTAACCGTTCAAAAATTATGAAATTAATCTGGGATGATCCTACACATGCCAGGGCTATAGTTGAGAAGTTTTAGAATTTTTCGATAACACATGCTTCCGGAATAAAAATAACTGTCTACTTTTAAAAATCGAGATTCATCAAAACTCGTCAAAAAATTGCGAAACTTGGCAGTTTTATAGAGAATAATTTTTCGAGCAACTTTCATGTTCAAACTTTTTCGATTCGATGAGCGAAAATGGGTGAAAACGGCGAAAAACTGATTCTGGCAGGTTTTTCATGACCCAGTCACGTTTTCCGGCGATTTTGCCAGTTTCCGGCCACCGGATGGAGACGACGTCAAAAGACGAAACGTAGAGCACACTTAAATACACGACATACTAAAATTTTAGATTAAAAGGACGAGAAATGGACCGAAACGAGCTCCTGGAAGGTGACAGCTGGTGGCGGGCGGCGACCCCAGCGGCGGCGGCGATTTCCGACGGCCGGCGACTGGTGGCTACCCCCTGCCGACAGTCCCTCCTCCCCGGCTCCTTCCCGACTCAATTCGTACCTCAAAACTCCACTCGAACCTCGACTCCGCTCAAGAACACTCGAAGAACACGAAGAACTCGAAGAACGCTCGACTCACTTTCTAATTAGAGTTGCTAACTCGATTTGGGATGGAAAATAATGAAAGGGGGCTGCCCCTTTTATAGGAAAAGCTTGGGGTGTCAGGTATTGCTTTTTCGGATATAAAATACTGATAAAGTTAGTTTGAACGCGATTACTTTTTCAAAAACACTATTCATAAGTTGCTTTATTGCGAGGAAAGTTCATTTGACCTCGTACACAAAAAGTAAAGACATCGGGAGATTCCTTGATTTATTTCCTATCAAGTCGACCAAAAACGGTCGGCCGATATGGTCGTTCGATACACGAACGGAGAAAGATTCCTTTTTCCGACCATCTGGAAATCACTATTCACGACGCTCCGGACACTACCGTTTGCTCATTTGACCTCAGATTAAAAATCCGAGAACACCGGCGGATTCGCTGGCTCGTTTCCTATTGAGGAACCTTGCCGAACAATTTCTCGGGATAACGATCGAAATTTCAAAAAAGATCACAATTAAAAACGAGTCAAAAATCACTATTCATCATTTTTACTTTTTACCTTTTTAACCGCCGAGAACTCGATTTACCTCGGATTAAAATTCCGGAAGTACCGGCGGATTCCTCAAGTCGATCCCTTTCAACGGAGTCCAATATTGACCATAACCCGAATTTTGTTTGATCGCATTTTCATGAAAACGACACCTAGAGTTGCGTCTTACATCGATTTTACTTTATTTAGCTCCAAAATAATTCTTTAGTCTTCTAATATAATTAGAAAACTTCTTTATCTGAAATTCAAAAATACGGAGTGTTACACACATTGCTTGGAATCGGGTTGAATAGGACCCTACATTGAAAAATTAATTTGTCATGTTACTAGAAATAAAATGTTATACCTAACAGTAAACTTACCTCTATAACTTCCCAATTTGGTGTTTTTTTCCCAAAGGGATAGATCAAAAAAATTACACACTTTAAAACTTAAAAGACCTGTTCACATGCATTATAGAATATTTTTTAAAATGTGATGGCTACTACTTATATTCTTGAAAGTTAAACATATAATAGCCATTAAAGGGACATATACAGATATAATAATAATTAAATAAAAAATTGTACAGGTTTGTACACAAAATCAGAGATAAAAAATAAAGAGTACGTATCTTATTGAGAGAGCAGAGACTCTGGCCATACCTGAGAGCAATAATTGAACACTCCAATCGACTCCCAACAAATCATATACGTCCAGGTTAGAGATTGATTAAATGCTCCTCAAACGAAGAACACAATATGGACCAAAAGTTGCTTAATGACCTCAGGCTACAAACAGTTTTCACTTCCCTCAGCTACTTGTAAGAATCCAATCAGATCGAAAACATAATCTTTCAGTATTGACCATCCAGTCTGACAATCTGCAACATGATCAGGGAGGAGATGGACTGGCAGACAGCTTCGAGAAAATGATGCGAAGGGGGAAATGATAAAACCATTTTCCAGTCACAGCACTAAGTTTATGCGGTATTGGAAGCATGCATGAACTATAATCATACAACAGGGTGAGTGAGGGGTAAATAGTTTTAAAGGTCTCAATGATAAAATGAACTATCAGAATTGCAGTAGCATTGCCATGACAAGATTTTTTTTTTTAAGTATCTAAAAGAATTGAACAGATATAAGGCATCAAGTGAAACTCCTTCAGCATCAGTGAACAAAAATTGCAATTGAAGTACCATGAGTCCGTGAGTATATATTACATTCTATAGAAAAATATAATATTATTAATATACATATGATTAGTCTACAAGGAAAATAAATATTATTGTTAGAGAATCTCCTTTAACATTGGGATTATCATATTTCCCCTTTATGTTCTATATAAGCCCCAAAAAAATCTCAATTCTTTATATTTAAAACTTTAAACCTCATGATATCATAATCTGATCTAAATAGTGGACATAAATTAATATAAACGATGCGTGATCAGAAAAATCGAATAGTAATATAAAAAACTCAATTACTTAATAAGTGATGCTAAACAAGTTATAATACCTATTTTATCCAATTCAAAATAAACAAGTAGGATATTCCAAGAAAATAGTCTAAAAAATTACCTAAACCACAACAGTCATAAAACACAGGAAATAACATTTAAAACAGCTTGTTGTATCTTTGGTGAAACAAGTTAAGCCTTGATAACATAGTACAAATGCAGCCTATAATAAACACTAATATAAAGTCGAGAAATAGTAATTATTTGAAACACTATACCAGTAAATCCGGAAGTTAAACACTTGTAAGTTGTAAGAAACTAATATAAACGATGCGTGATCAGAAAAATCGAAACCTAACCCAAGAGAAAACACAATATATAGATCAGATATTCCAAATACTAGTGTATGTGTTTTATGTATCCCTGCAAAATGAATTAGGAGCATTTTAATCAGCAGTCTCCTCCACCACCACCGTCTCCACCTCCGCCATCTCCGCCATCTCCGTAGCTTCCTTCACCAGTGAATCCACCATTCCCTGTGCCTGAACCCCCAGCAACACCAAAATTTTGACCATCACCGCCATAGCTAGAGTTACCACCACCGTAACTGTTATTGCTTGCATAATTTTCGTAACTGACACCACCAGTTTAGCTCTCTCCACCTGCAAGAGCTCCACCCCCATAACTACCACCACCGTAGCTGCCCCAACACCGCCAGCAACACCAAAATTTTGACCATGACCACCATAGCTAGAGTTTTCAGTACAAAAAACTATATCCCAACAATTAGTTAATTACAGAAAACTGGTTGCCAATACAAGAGGTTGACATATCTCGTGAAAAAGACAACAAAATTAAATTCCAATACACAAATGATCACGCCCTGTATATACTGAAGAAATGCCCCTCAAAATTAAAATAGGACTAACCAGTCACAGACTACACTTGAGCAAAGGCATTGAGCAAAATGAGAAAGATTTCGAATACCTGAGATAAGTACTTGTCCTCCCGCGCCTAAGAAGAGGCGAATACACAACGCCATGTTTTCATTGAGGCGGACACCTCTACCATTTTTTGCACCTCCAGATATAGAGCTCTTCTTTTATTTCTCTCTTCGTGGTATTCCAGTGTGATTAATCACTGCTAGAGGTGTGAGCAGCAATGGCGGGTGAGCGATATTCAGTCCATAGGGGTTCTAGGGTTCCCTGTAGCCACATCAAGAATTCACGACGTCGAGAAATTTATGGCGTCGGTATCGTCACCGGTGTTGCAGAGAGGTTGCGGCGCAGTCAGGGGGTTTGAGAGACCAATTAGAAGAGAGAGATGATGTTGCTGCTAGGTTTTGGAGTTAGCGGCGCGGTGATGAATGATTCTGAAAATTTGGAATAACACTTGAGGGTTTTAGAGAAATAAATATATTTATAAATATTTACAAACACCAAATATTATCATTACAAACTAGCAGTCCATTTGGTTTGTCAATCAAATATAAATTCAACCAATGTCTCATGTTCGACCTCTACTGAAGTCTCACACGTAACGGTATCTAACCGTTATTAAATAAAAACGCACATACGTAACGGTTTCATATACGCTACACATATGTAATGGTTCTATATGAAACCATTACGTATGGTCTCTGAAAGACACGCACATAGATAACGGTACGATAAATATCGTTATGTTATACTGCACAAATACATAGCGGTTTAATTGTAACTGTTATGTATATGAGTGTTCACGATAAATCTCTCAAATATCATCTCCAAATCTGAAAATTTACATACTCAATCACACAAATATATTGTAGATTTTTGGTATTTCGATCCTCAACAATTTACATTTGGCATCAAGAGCTTAGTTTTAAATACCAAAAATTTCTCCATCAAGAAGGTGAGAACAAAAGCAGAGCACTCTACGAGAAAAAAGATTTCTCCACCGTCGATCGTCGATAGTGGTTTTTTACGTCAAGATGGAAAATACACAACAAGTTTCTCTACCAATCTTTATCGGAGAGAACTACGAGTTTTGGTGCAAGAAGATGAAGACCTTACTAGCATCATTGGATTTGTGGGAACTCATAGATGAAGGCTTTGACGATGAGGAAGAAGATCTCACCATGGCTCAACTAAAGGAGTTGAAAAAATTAAAACAGAGAGATACCGTATCATTGTTGAAGATACAACAAGTTGTAGCAGATTCGATTTTTCCCCGAATAATGGGTGCCGAAAAATCAAAGGAAGCTTGAGAAATCCTATAAAAAGAATTTGGAGGAGATGAGAAGGTAAGATCTATAAAATTTCAAACTCTTAGAAGAGATTTTGAGAACATGAGAATGAAGGATAAGAGAGTTTAAGTGAGTTCCATTCAAGATTTATTGAACTCACAAATCAAATGAAAACTTATGGTTGAAGTGATTTCGGACCAAAGAATGATTGAAAAAATATTGATATGTCTTCCCGAAAGATTTAATGCTATTGTGGTTATTGTTGAACAAACTAAAGATATCTCTCAAATGAGTATTCATGAGTTGATGGGTTCTTTGAAATCATATGAAGAAAGATTGGCTAGACAATCGGAGAAGCCGATTGAAAGTGCTTTTCAATCAAAGTTGAATGTGAATAACAAAAATGTTGGTGAATCATCGTCCAGTGGAGGACAACAATCACGTGGTGGTGGTAACTTTGGTCGTGGAAGAGGCCGTGGAAGGAATGGTTGTGGTAGAAGAAGAGGAAGAGGTTTTCAAGAGAGAAACCAAGACAACAAATCTGAAAATGAAAGAAGTTACAAGCATTGTGGTCAAAATAACCACGAGTATAAAGATTGTTAGTACAAGGACAAGCTGAAATGTCACAAGTGTGGTCGGTTTGATCATATTCAAAAGGATTGCTACTCAAAAGAGCAACCACAAAATCAACAAGCAAGCTATGTCGAAGAAGAACAAAGTGAAGGATGCACATTCTATGCCTCACAAAATACAAGTGAGTCAAAGAGTGATGTATGGTACATTGGAAGTGGTTGTAGTAACCACATGACGGGTGATAAATCGATCTTTGTGAGCCTTGACACCACTGTACATTCACAAGTGAATATAGGCAATGGAGCACTTGTGAAAGCTCACGGAAAAGGAACAATAAGAGTCAACACGAAAAAGGGCATCAAACGCATACATGATGTGCTACTTGTGCCAGATTTAGAGCAAAATTTGTCAAGTGTTGGACAACTTATTGATCATAGTTTTGCAGTCCATTTTGAAGGCAAAACATGTGTAATACTTGATAGAGAAGAGCTGAAGCAAATTATGGTGAAAATTCAAATGGAGAAAAATAGAAACTTCCCACTCATTTTCAAATATCCCGAAAATGTGGCGATGAAAGCTCAAGTGATGGATGAATCCAAATTGTGGCATTGGAGGCTTGGTCATTTGAATTTCCAAAATCTCAAACTACTCCACAACAAAAATATGGTTATTGATGATTATACTTGCATGACTTGGGTTTATTTCTTAAGGAAAAAATCTGAGGTGTTTGGAGTGTTCCAAAAATTCAAGTGCCTAGTGGAGAATCAAAGCGGCCGAACTATTAAAGTTCTTCGAAGTGATAATGGGAAGGAGTATACTTCGAACCAATTCACAAAATTTTGTGAAGATGAAGACATTGAAAGACAATTGACGGTTGGATACACACCACAACAAAATGGTGTACCCGAAAGAAAAAAATCAACGGTGATGGAAATGGGCAAGTCAATGTTGCACACTAAAGGAATGCCTAAAGAATTTTAGGCCGAGGCCGTGTATACTGCAGTTTACTTGATGAACCAATGTCCAACAAAGGCCATGATGGATAGAACTCCTCATGAAGCTTGGAGTGGTAGAAAGCCATCGGTGAAACATTTGAGGATTTTTGGATCGGTTTGCTATGCCCAAATTCCAAACGAAAATAGACAAAAGCATGATGAAACAAGTGTGAAATGCATACTTCTTGGCTATAGCAACATGTCCAAAGGCTATAGGCTCTACAACTTGAAGATGGAGAAAGTGATCACAAGCCGAGATGTGATCTTTGATGAAAATGCAACTTGAAATTGGAAAACGAAGAAAGTTGAGCAGAGTGCGTCATTTTTTGATGAGCACAAACAAGTTCCAAAAAATGAAGAGTAAGAAAATGATGATAAAGGTGCAGATTTTTCAAGTGACCCGAGTAGTTCAAGTTCAAGTTCTAGTTCGGGAGCAAGTTCATCTTCATCGACATCAAATTCGAATTGAAAAATGAAAAGCTTGGAAGATATGTATGCAAGATGCAATTTTTGCATGATTGAACCTGAAAACTTTGAAGAAGCACTAAAGAAAGAAGCGTGGAGAAAAGCTATGCAACAAGAAATTGAAGTCATCGAGAAAAACAAAACTTGAGAGTTAGTCGAGAGGCCGGAAAACAAAGAAATTGTTGGAGTGAAATGGGTCTACAAAGTTAAGATCAATGAAGATGGATCCTTCCAAAGAAACAAAGCAAGACTTGTGGCAAAGGGGTACACACAACAACCCGGAGTTGACTACGATGAAACTTTCTCACCAATTTCACGTCTTAATACAATTCGGATGCTTATTGCACTTGCCGCTCAAAAGAGATGGTTACTATATCAACTTGACATCAAATCAGCCTTTTTGAATGGTGAATTAACCAAGAAGATTTATGTGGAGCAACCACAAGGTTTTGTGATTGAAGGAGCCGAAGAAAAAGTCTATCGGTTGAAGAAAGAATTGTATGGGCTCAAGCAAGCTTCGAGAGCTTGGTATGGCCAAATTGATTCATACTTGTAACGACCCGGCTACCGGACTAACGACTGTCCCCACAAACCAACACGAGTCTTTCCAGCATGCTTTGTCCTCACTCACATGCTCCCTGAGAAACTTTCCAGAGGGTCACCCATCCCACCATTACCCCAGGTCAAGCACGTTTAACTTTGGAGTTCTGGTGAAACGAGCGCCAGAAAAGAAGATGCACCTTGTTAATATGAGTAGTACCAATCAAATCCTTTAAGCTCTCCTCAACTATACAGTCTCATTCATGTATAGCCTCATAATTCCTCTCTTTCGGGTGAATTCAGTTCATTCATGTGCCCCTTCGCTTGGAAGTCTTATAAGAGTCGCTCTTTGTCCGTGCCTTGCACCGGCGATCACTCCATACTTCAACCCCGGATGTCACATGATTTTATTAAATAAAGTAAGCATATCAACAATGAGGTAGCATAGAGATATATAAGGATAGTGTTAGGTCTAGATATCAGCAAGCTACAACTAGTGAGGAAACGAGAATTTGTGGTATGCATAGATTTTTGCAGTTTGAGGTTTAGGTAAGTAATTTCAAGGACGAAATTTTCTTTAAATAGGGAGGAATGTAGCGACCCGGTTTTCTTTATATTTAAATTGCTACATTTTCCTTTTCTTTCTTAAAAATATTTTATTCGTTTTATTTATTCTTATGTGTGATATTAATTGTGTAAGTCTAATAAGTCGTGCCTCAGTAGGTTTAATAAATAATTAAGCTTGCACCATGCATTTTGCTGAATTGAATCAAAGCATGAATTTATTTTATTGTATGGTTATTTTATGTCATGAGTATGCATGTATGATTTTTATTTTGAGAATTATAAGATTTTATATTTCTTTATCCAAGTTGTCAAGCCCAAATGTTATGTGACCCAAATTTAAGAAGTTTCCTTTCTTTTCTTTCTTCTCCACGAGATTCAGCCAAAGAGTCCTCATCTCTCTCAAACTCTCTAATACTTATCACATTCTTGATCTTATCAAGTTGATTTCTTGACAGCTACGAAACTAACACTAAACCTAATCTACCATTATAAATAGAGGGGGCTCACATCAACCTTTCCCTATCACCAAAACCAAAGCAAGCATAAGCCAAGAGTTTGAGTTCATTTTATAATTTCATTTCCAGGTGTGCATCTATCTTCTAGTTTGTTTGTTTTTTTTAGTAGCATGGCATTGCATTTCATAGCATAAGCATGGGGGCTTGGTAAAAAAGTTGAGATTAATGTGGGAGATGAGGGGGGCATCGGTGATTTTAGTATAGGATTCAAATGTCAAGGGAGATCGTTGTGTTTGTAGTGGCACCTGCGACGGTTAGAGAGGCATCGTCGAAGAAATGCAACAACGACGGCCACTTAGTGGACTGCAGCAGTGCAACAAGAGTTCGATGCAGTCAAGTCTAACCCCAACAGGTTCTAAGGTGGTCATCCATGGCGATGGTGGAGTGATAATGTCGTGGTCGGAAGAAGAAGAAGAAGAAGAAGAAGAAGAAGAAGAAGAAGAAGAAGAAGAAGAAGAAAAAGAAGAAGAAGATGGGTGAAAGAAGCTACAGATTCATGGACATGTTAAAGAAGGAATGGAGAGAGGGTTTCATAATCATGTTGTTACTCTTGCTGGGGGTTCACGTGAGTAGAGTGAAAGAGGGAGGAAATTGTTTTGTGGTTTCTGGTTCACGTAAACCATAGAGAGAGAGAGAGAGAATTGATGCTATGTTGCTGCGAAGAAGAGTTGTTGCGTGAGAGTGTGAATTAGGTTGGGAAATGAAGTAGGGGAATGGGCCATAATTTAATTGTTAAGCATGTTGGGCTTTGGAAGTGATTGGTTAAGAGGGAATGAACTTGTGTTATCATTTATTTCATTTTCCATCAACATATTATATCATAACATATATATATATATAGTCACGTAGATTGCCTAGCAAGTTTAGTAATTAAAAATTGATCATGCATTAATTAATGCATATATAGTGTTAGTTCACGTAAATTCTAGGTTATTAATTAATTTTAATTAAGCATGCATCATGTTATAAGAATGGATTAGTCACCTACATCATTTTGCATGTCGTGTTATTCATTTCATTAATTCAAGATAATTAATTTATAGGCAAGGCGTGCAGGACTTAATCAGCTAATATCAAGGTCAAGGTCAAGGTGGGGTTTTATATTGAACTTGTCCCTATTATCCTCTCTATATGTTTTATTGAATATATATGATGTCACAACATAGCGAGAGCCTTCGGACTACACGCAGAGCCTACGGGCTATCACGCAGAGCTTTCGAGCTATCACGCAGAGCCTTCGGGCTATATGGTTTGGTCTACGGACTGAACACCCTTAATATTCGCATAATATTCTGTTTGATATATAGCTTGGATAATTGGACACTCCCCACTGAGTCAGTAGTACTCATTCCAAAAACTGCCTATCTTTTCAGGTGTTGTCTCGAGTGATGCGTAGCGGCAAGATGTGATGATGGTGGTCAAGTGGTCAAGCATGATTAAGGATTTAATTTATTTATTTTTGACTTTATTTTATGTAATAAATGTTGAACTATGTTTTGAAACTTCCGCTGTATTTTATATAAAGTATTTTTTATTAATGAAAAGTATGGATAACGTGTCTTTTTCTATTAAAAGTGAAATTAGAGCGTTACAATACTTCATTGAACATGGTTTCAAGAGGAGCAAAAGTGAGTCAACATTGTACGTGAAGACTCAAGGTACATCTACACTCATTGTTGCATTATATGTTGATGATTTATTATTTTGTGGTGACAATGAGAAGATGATACGTGATTTTAAAAATGAAATGATGAAAAGATATGAGATGAGTGATATGGGTTTGCTACATCATTTCTTGGGCATGGAGATTTACCAAGAGAATGATGGAGTATTTATTTGTCAAAAGAAATATGCCGAAAATATTTTGAAGAAGTTTGGCATGAGTGATTGCAACCCCACATTCATTCCATTGGTGGTGAATGAAAAAATAAAGAAGGATGATGGTGAGAAGAAAATTGATGCTACCACATATCGAAGTTTGGTTGGTAGTTTATTATATCTTTGTTCTACATGACCGGATATCATGTTCGCTTCAAGTATGTTGTCCAGGTTCATGAGTAGTCCGAGTCAAGTTCATCTTGGTGCAGTGAAAAGGGTGCTAAGATGCATCAAGGGCACCACAAATTTTGGAATTAAATATTGGAGGGGTGCTCAAGTGAATCTACAAGGCTATTGTGATAGTGATTGGGCCGGATGCATGGATGATATGAAGAGTACATCCGGATATGCATTTTCCTTGGGTTCAAGTGTGTTCTCATGGAGTTCAAAGAAGCAAGAGAGTTTAGCACAATCATCTGCTGAAGCCGAGTATATTGCAGCTGCCATGGCGATCTCGCAAGTGATATGATTGAGGAAAATACTTGCCGATATTGGAATGAAGCAAGGTAAGTCGACCGAGCTATTTTGTGGCAACAAGTTGGTGATTGCCATGAGCAAGAATCCTGTTTTTCATAGCCGCACGAGACACATCAACATCAAGTACCATTTCATTCGAGAAGCTATCGAAGAAGGTGAAGTTCAACTCATGTGTTTGCAAGTCCGAAGATCAAGTGGCGGATATCTTCACCAAAGCACTTCCGAAGGAGAAATTTTTCAAGTTGAGAGAACTTCTTGGAGTGATGGAGAAGCACATTAAAGGGGAGAAATGTAGTTAATTAATGTGCTAGTCTTTTAAATTAATATGTTAAATATAATTAATATGTATTAGTTAAATGAAACTTCCTTTGGAAGATTGTAATAGTAGTCTAGCCTAGTCTATTAGTATAAGGTGTATTGGAGAAGCCAAGTTGTATCCACCACAAAATATTTTGTAGAACTCTCCTCTCCAAGAATAGAATTACCGTTCCTCAATCTCTCAAATATCATCTCCAAATTTGAAAATTTACACACTCAATCACACAAAAATATTGGAGATTTTTGGTATTTCGATCCTCAACAATTTACAGAAAGCAATAGATTTTGATAATGTTTGACCAAAAACTACCACAACATAACCATACCTCAAACCAAATTTGTTCCATACAGTACGATTTCCCATGGAGAGACCATTTATTCCACAACAACAAAAAAAAAAAGAAAAAAAAACACACCCAGAAAAATAACACAAAAAAGAAAAACTAACAATTATGGCGCCTTTTCAAACCACCAAATTGTAGTTTCTAATACCTGTAGTGAGGAGGCTTGTAAGGACCCTCAACTGGCACACTAATGTAATCAGCCTGCTTCTTGTTCAGCTTAGTCAGTTTGGCACCAAGCTTGCCAAGATGGAGAGCAGCAACTTTCTCGTCGAGATGCTTGGGTAAAACGTAAACTTCTTTCTTATACTTACCGGTGGTCCTCTCCTTCCACAGCTCAAGCTGGGCGATAACTTGGTTGGTAAATGAGCATGACATGACGAAGCTAGGGTGTCCGGTACCACAACCTAAGTTCACGAGGCAACCTTCAGCCAATACAATAATTCCAGTTTTGGTCTCCGGAAAAACCCATCTGTCCGTCTGTGGCTTGATGGTGATTCTCTTCACGCCAGGGTATGTCTCGAGGCCATGCATGTCAATCTCATTATCAAAGTGACCGATGTTGCAAACAATGGCATTATTCTTCATCTTCATCATGTGGTCGACCGTGATAATGCCCTCGCTGCCAGTGGCAGTGACAAAGATATCAGCCTCAGATATCACATCTTCAAGGGGCAGGACTTGGAGACCCTCCATAACGGCTTGAAGGACACAGATTGGATCAATCTCAGTCACGATTACACGGGCACCAACTTGCTTCAAAGCAGCAGCACAGCCCTTACCAACGTCTCCATAACCACAAACAACACCAACCTTTCCTGCAATCATCACATCAGTGGCCCTTAAAAGTCCATCAGGCAGTGAGTGGCGGCACCCGTACACGTTATCAAACTGGATGAACCAAAGACAGAGCAGGAAATTAATTAATGTAAACAAGAATGCTTCAACCCAAAATAATATTTTAATATGAAACCCAGAATTCAGCACTGCCACGGAAGCATAACAAAACGTAATATAGTAGCATAATCGAACAATTTACATCTCATCTGCAAAACCCCCCGTTGTAATCCGACAAAATGTGGTGTGCCTATTTACTGCAGAATATTTGCATTTTTTTTTCATATTTCGGGTTTTGATGTTAGTTGGGTTCTATTCATGTATACACTGGGAGTAACATTTCTTGATTGTCACATACTGCAATTTTATGATAATAATCATTTATTAGAAATGTTTTTCAAATAAAAAATGTGATTTTTTTTCTATATGAAGAAAGTAGATACTAATTAATGTTAGTCATGAAATGAGCTTTAGATAATACAACATTAAGAAGATGCACGAAAAAAGATGACCTATGAGCATCTCTCACTTTGCATAAATATCATGCAACTTTTGCACCATTTCAATACAAGCCTAGAACCACCCAATGGTTTACAAAAAAGTGAATATTAATCTTGTTCCTTTAGGGATGGTCTAATGGTAGAGTGGTGTTATCTTGAGGTCAAATGTCTCGAGTTCGAATCCCACCACCAACACCACTAGGTGTGAGCCTGTCACACCTAACTTGCCAAATGTGGTTAACCTCCCCTGTGTAGTTTGCAGGCTATTACACAGGGGCAGGATTTACCCAGTGCGCACATCGGTAACGGCTGCGGGTTACCTTTGACAAAAAAAAAAGTGAATAATCCTATTCCAAGAAGGGATGGCTTAGAAGTGGACTTATATTTTCTTGAAGTCAAATATCTCAAATTCAAATCCCTCCACCAACACCGCTAGTTGTGAGCCAGTCTCACTTGATTTCAAGTATGGTTTACATCCCCTCTGTGGTTTGAAGGCTACAGGGGTGCTGGTCCATATCTCGTTAGCGGCTGCGGGTTACACTCGACATAAAAAAGGGTATAATCCAAAATATGCTTACTTATTTTATTATATGTTTCCATTTAAATATCTATCTATATTTTATAAATAAATGTATTAAAGAATTTTCTTTTCATTTATTAACGTTAATCTTGCATGGTTTACATAAAAGGGATAATCCAAAAATATGCTTATTTATTTTATTTTATATTTTTATTTAAATATCTATATATATTTTATAATACAAGTATGAAAGGTTTTTTTATTTAATTAACTTTAGTCTTGCCTAAATTATACATTATCTAATTTTATGATACAATTTACAATTCAGAAATAGTACGTATTAACACATAATAAAAAAAACATGATGAAATGGAATGATCAATATTGGCATTGTTTTTAATTGATGCCACAAATAGGTGTTCGGGACTATATTAAAGCATAGGGGATACAACAATGCTGCAAGAAGTGTCATTCTAGTATTTTAATTTTATTTTTAAGAAAAGTGTCATTCTACAAATTGGAGACAGAAAATTCACATTTTTCACATATTTGTCCTCATTTAATGTATTCAAACATATACATTTAACTCATTTAATTTATTAATCTGTATGCATTCATCTAAAATGACACTTAATTGAAAACGAATGGAGTATTATTTTTCTGTTCCGGCGAATTATTGTTATTAACGAACTAAGAAGTAATGAAGTTAAAATTATGATATCGGCAACCAATTCAAGAGTAAATAAACACACACTAAAAAGCTAAAAATTCAAGAACACAATGCTGCATAAACATCACAACAATTTAATACTCTGAAATATTATTAAAATAAACTCCCATATATTTAGATCTTATATCCTTCTAAATCTTTTAATATTATTATTGTTTTATTCTCTGGAAGCTTATCTTAAACGTACAGAATCAACAAATGCATTATTTATGATATGCATTTTACTGTAGTAAAATTAATAACCACAAAATGCAAGCAACCAAACAATCTAAAAATAAAAACAGCTGTAATATTTTAAAGGGAGGCGGCACAAAAACGTTTAATGTGAAAATTTTTGGTGGTGAGATTCACAACACATTGCACCAGATGTATCCGATCTTATCCGAAAATCTAAAATAAAAAATCACAAGAAAACAAATATTAAGCTAAATTCAAGGAGATGTTAAGGATTTATTATTACTATAAGACGTTTCATGCTAGATTATCGAGTCCATTTCGATCATCATCTCGGATTTGCCATTGAAATGAAATATTTCAGTTCCCCTATATTTTAACGTTCCCTCTCGGATGATTTAACATATATTTATATATAAAAATATTTTTGCCAAAATATAACAATTCAGAAATATGATATTTGAAGACGTCCTTGGTTGCATGCATGCACATTTCACCCTCATGCATTCATGCGAGTACGCTGAAGCTTTCATGTTGCCGCTTAATTAAAATATATCACATGCTCTCATGATTTTGCAGGACCACAGTCAGCGATCCCATGTTCTTTGTTAAATTTACTTTTAGAACATCTTAGATATGAGCCCTAGATGTTGTTAGCGCGCAGCAACTGTGTTTTCGATCTGTTTACTCTTTCTTGTATATATAAATACTTAGAAAACCAGATTGTATTCTAATTTTGGTTGATTAACTGATATTAATACAACATATTTTCTCTCTCAAAATATGAACCATGATTTCAACATACTTTAACGTTCCCTCTCGGATGATTTAACATATTTATATCTAAAAATATTTTTGCCAAAATATAATTAACTTATGAAACGTAACACAATTCAGAAATATGATAATAAATATATTAGATCCAAAAAAAAAAACACACGTACGATGAAATAAAAAATACCTTCCTCTTCGTGACAGAATCATTGACATTAATGGCAGGGAAAAGCAGAGTTCCATTAGCCTGCATCTGATTCAACCTCTTAACATCGGATATTTTCTTGATCCGCTTCAAGAGAATCACCATGCCGAAGAAAAATGAGCACGATCAGCAAATGTATATTGCCAAGTGTAACTATTGCGGCAGAGAATATCCTTTTCGAAGCGGCGGAGGATATGGAATGTTTAAAAAGGCATTTGAAAGCTCATCCGGTGGAGATGGGGTTGGCTCGGGGACAAATACAAATGCAATTATTTATGTCTTCCAACAATCCGGATATGTCTAATAAAACTCATTTATTTAGATATAGTGATGAATGTGCTAGAGAAGAAATGTCTAATTATGTGCTATAAACCCATTTCCTTTCAATTTGTCGATAGTCTAAATTTTGAACTTGCTATGCAACAAGCTTATAATCCCGCCGCTAAATGAATTACACGTAATAGCATGAAAATTCAAATAAAAAAACTCACGAAAAAAATGAAAATTAATTTGATAAATTCTTTTAATAATTTTCCCCATAGAGTTTCAATTTGTTCGGATATTTAGAGTGATAGTTTAATAAAAATTCTTACATGGGAGTTACATGTCATTGGATAGACAATACTTGGAATTTATATATGCGTTTAATTATTTTTCGTGATTTTAATGATTCATATAATGCCATAAATATAGCTCTTATAATTATAAGTATTCTAAATGAATTTAAATTAATTAATAAAATATTTCGATAGGTTTCGATAATGCTAGTGCTAACACGGCTAGTATACCTCAATTTATCCAAGCATGCAATGCAACTCTAGGTTGTGCATATTTTCATACAAGGTGTATTGTTCATATATTAAATTTATGTGTACAAGATGGGATGAATATGTTAAATGTTGCTATTTCTCCAATTAAAAATGCTATTGTATATTTGCATAGAAAATCTAGCATTAGCATTGCTAAAAAATGGTATAATTTTTGCTTTAGAAAATGTATTAAACCAAAAATATTTAATCCGGATGTATACCTATACAATGTTAAGTTCTACATTTGAATATAGAGAGGCATTAATTGAATTTTTTCGAGCTGAAATTGATGTCTATTTTATTTTTATATTGGGATGAATGCTATGATTTATGTGAACTTTTAAGAGTTTTTCAAGTAGCTACAGATGATTTATCGAGTGTTTATTATCCTACTTCCCCTAGAATTTTACATCATTGTTTATTAATTGATTTTCAATTTAATAAATATAGTAAGGAAGCCAACTTGATATATATTTGCAAGATGACCATTTGATTGAGATGCATGGTGGAGATCCAAACAACATTGATGTTCTTTGGTGATGGGCGAGAAAACAAGAACAATTTCTTATATTGTCTATCATGGCTAAAAAAATATTTGCAGTGCCGGCATCAACGATGCCGGCCGAACAAGCATTTAGTCAATTTGGCTACATGTTGAACGAGCGTAGATCAATGATAATACCGGAACAAGATAAAAGAACTACATGGACTTTGATTCCTCAATTAGGATATGTAGACAGATTAATTTTATTAAATTGAATCTTTGTGGTATTCTTTCATTCATCAGTTTTAATATACAAAATTCTAAATCTCTTTCTCTCTCTCTAAAATGGAGTTTTAGGTTTTTAACATATTATTATAAGTTTGACACTTTGAGTTTTGAACTTATAATCTTAAAATTAAACCCAAGTCAATTCCACATTTCCCCTCCATATTTTGAAAAATTTTGACATTTTATAACTTTGATAGTTTTTCAATTGTAATTTTGTAAACTTGTATTTTTATAAATTCAAGTTATGAGTTTATTTAAATTGTAATGTAATCATTCATGATCAATTAATAATATATATATTTTTCTTCTTTAGCTTTACATTACAAGTAATAAGGTATTAAAAATTTAAAAAAATTACATTAAAAAAAACACAGCATGGGTCATGCTACTATAGCACGACCCAGCTAATTAAAACACCTCACAAAGGGCATGAGGCCGAGAGCAAAGCACGGTCCGTGTTATACCAAGCACGAACCGTGCTATTTTTAACGGTTCTAATCGTATAACTGGCAGTTCCAACGATTCGGGAACCGCCGGTTCTCAGTTCCGGAACCGTCCCATAACCGTGATTATACGGTGCGTTTTGGTTCCCGATTTTTAGAACCCGGAACCAACGGTTCCGAAACTATCGCCACTTCTATTTTACCCAAAATTGTGTTGTTTTGTGTTTTGGTATAATTTTTTATTTTCATTTTCATTTTTCTTGAAATACCTGAAAATCACTAATAATAAAAGTGAAAGATAATAATGAATCCTACCTAATTATGAAAAATAATCCCTAATAAAAATGAAAATTAATTTTTTTTCATTTTTTATTTTTCTTAAAAATACTAAAAAACTAATAAAAAATAAATCCTAATTAAGAAAAAAAAATGAAAATTATTAACTAAATTAGAGCGGACTTTCATTTTGAATATTTAGTTAGTACTATGATTTTTAAAAAATCAACCTCAACCCAGCTAATATAATTAATTATGTTTTTTTTTTTAATTTGTGTTTATTAGTATTTCACGAAAAATGAAAGATGAAAAAAAAAATCATTCTTATTGGGATTATTTTTTTCATAATTCATCTTTATTATTATTATCTTTCACTTATAAGTTTTATTAGTGTTTTTAGTTATCGAAGAAAAGTGGCGAAAAAAAAAAGAGAAAAAAAAGTGTCAAAAGGGCAAAGCTTTGGGTGGAAAAATATGGCCTGCCGTGACTTTTAGGCGGCCAGCAGAGGATCACAATCATGAAGTGTGACTAGCCAATAATCGATAGATACGTAGTAAACAATTGACCAACGCACTTGCTAAGACCATAGCTATTGGTTACATCCGGATGTCACCATAGAGGATAAACAATTTAAGAAAAAGAAAAAGTCATGACTTGGGGCGGGCAGCCAACTCAAAGGCGTGACTCCAGCCCCCAGCTGATCGGCATGTGTGGCACTCTCTAATTGGGTACCAAATAATTATATATATATATATATATATATATATATATTAAAAGTTTAAATATTTAATATAATTATTAAAAAATAAAATATATAATATTTTTTTCTCTATAAATAGAGCTTAAAATATTGGTATATTTTTATAAATATCTAAACTCTTTTTTTCTCACATATCTTATTTCATCAAATTCTCATTCTCACATTTCTTCTTCATTTTAAGTTGGATCTAAATCACACAAATTATTATCATCAATTTCAAAAAAATTCAAATTTTGGAACTTACTTTCACCCACAAATTTTTCTAAATTCAGAAAATCAACAAAGTTCTTAATATTATCAAAATTCTCAATTTTTGTCAAACCTTACTCAAATTCTATCATCTAAAAATATATCTAATAAATTAATTGTGATTTTTTAAATATAGTAAAAATTATTATTAATATGTTATTAAAAAATAAAATGATAAATATATTATGTAGATTAAAAGAAAGGGATATTAATATTTTAATTGAAGATCAGATTGGATGAACGTCATTTGATGGAGTGCAAATTTTAAAAGGTTATAGATTGTGGATGTAGAGGAGAAAGAAATTAATATTTTATTTTAAGATTGAGTTAGATAAATATCAATGATGTGGAGTAATTTGTTAAATTTGCAACAATACTTAGTTTGTGATTTTTACAGCAATTAACCCAAAACAAAATGAATTTTGTACGATAGGTTAAATTTGCAACAATACTTAGTTTGTGATTTTTACAGCAATTAATCCAAAACAAAACGAAATTTTGTACAATACTTCAAAGACATCCGGGGGGGCTGCCCCAGTAAATGGGACCAAGTTGGAAGAAGATGCTCAGAATCAAGTAAAAGTGAGTACTCAGAAGTAATACATGAATGGAAGGACCAAAGTGCTAATCTACGTCTGGTCTGCAGTCTGCAGATAACATAATAGCTTTGGTATTTCTAATAATAACTGAGATTGGAAAGCAATGGATTTTGATTGACCAAATACTACCACCACATAACCATAGCTCAAACCAAATTTGTCCCATACACTACGATCTCCCATGGACAGGCCATTTCTTTCGCAAAACAAAACAAAAAAAAAACACCCAGAAAAATAACACAAAAAAGAAAAACTAACAATTATGGCGCCTTCTGGCAAACTCGTCTCTCAAACCACCAAATTGTAGTCTCTAATACCTGTAGTGAGGAGGCTTGTAAGGACCCTCAACTGGTACACTAATGTAATCAGCCTGCTCCTTGCTCAGCTTAGTCAGTTTGGCACCAAGCTTGCCAAGGTGGAGAGCAGCAACTTTCTCGTCAAGGTGCTTGGGTAAAACGTAAACTTCTTTCTTATACTTTCCGGTGGTCCTCTCCTTCCACAGCTCAAGCTGGGCGATAACTTGGTTGGTAAATGAGCATGACATGACGAAACTAGGGTGTCCGGTAGCACAACCCAAGTTCATGAGACGACCTTCAGCCAATACAATAATTCCAGTTTTAGTCTCCGGGAAAACCCATCTGTCTGTCTGTGGCTTGATGGTGATTCTCTTCACGCCAGGGTATGTCTCGAGGCCATGCATGTCAATCTCATTATCAAAGTGACCGATGTTGCAAACAATGGCGTTATTCTTCATCTTTATCATGTGGTCGACCATGATAATGTCCTTGTTGCCGGTGGTGGTGACAAAGATATCAGCCTCAGATACGACATCTTCAAGGGGCAGGACTTGGAAACCCTCCATGAGGGCTTGAAGGGCACAGATTGGATCAATCTCAGTCACAATTACACGGGTACCAGCTTGTTTCAAAGCAGCAGCACAACCCTTACCAACATCTCCATAACCACAGACAACACCAACCTTTCCAGCAATCATCACATCAGTGGCCCTCATAAGTCCATCAGGCAGTGAGTGGCGGCACCCGTACAGGTTATCGAACTGGGAGAAACAAAGACGAAGCTGGAAATTAATGTAAAGTCAATGTAAACAAAACTTCTTCAAGCAAAAAAAATATTTTAATATGCAACCCAGAATTCAGCACTGCCATGGAAGCATGACAAAACGTAACACAGTAGCATAATCGAACAATTTACATCTAATCTGCAAAACCACCCCATTGTAATCCGACAAAACCACCAAACCCATAATAATATTCCAAACTTCTTAAACAGAATCGCGCAAGTTGTCAGGTGAGGGGGGTTATGAACTGTACCTATTTACTGCAGAATATTTGCATTTTTTTTCCAGATTTTGGGTTTTGATGTTAGTTGGGTTCTGTTCATGTATCTAGTGGGAGTAATATTTCTTGATTGTATTAATTTATCATCACATACTGCATTTTTTATTATAATAATCATTTATTAGAAATGTTTTTCAAATTAAAAGGTAAGTTTTTTTTTTTCAGAAGAAAGTTGATGAAAATGTTAGCTCATGAAGTGGGCTTAGATAATGCAACACAAAGAAAATGTAAGATAAAAGATGGCCTGTGAGCATCTCTCATTTTGCATAAATATTACGCAACTTTTGCACCATTTCAATACAAGCCTATAACCATCCAATGGCTTACATTAAAAGAAATAATCCAAAAATATGCTTACTTATTTTTATTTTATATTTTCATTTGAATATCTATCTATATTTTATAAACACGTGCATTAAAGAATTTTCTTTTATTTTATTAACTTTAGTCTTGCATAGTTTACATAAGGAATAATCCAAAAATGTGTATAAATTTTATTTTATATTTTCATTTAAATATCTATCTATATTATATAAATGCATGCATTAAAAAATTTCTTTTATTTCATTAACTTTAGTCTTGCATAAATTATACATTATCTAATTTTAAATTTTTATGATAACTTTACAATTCAGAAATAGTACAACAAATAATAAAAACATAAAGAAACCGAATTTGATCAATATTTGGCATTGCTTTTAATTGATGTCATAAATAAGTGTGCGCGACTATATTAAAGCATAGAGATGCACCAATGCTCCAAGGAGTTGGATAATATTATAATATATATATATATATTAAAAAATTAAATTAAAATTGAAAAAACAAATAATAAGAAATTATCAATAGGAACTGTGGAACAGAATTATAATTCCAATGATACAGATACTTTTAAGTGTTTCACTTAATGATAATTCAATATTATATATTTAGCTATAATTTTATTTTAGCATGTAATAACTAATAGCAAATAAATTTATTTAATTGTTCTCGCGAATCATTGTTATTAACGAACTAAGAAGTAATGAAGTTAAAATTACAATATCCGCAACCAATCCTAGAGTAAATAAATACACATTATAAAGCTAAAAATTTAAGAACACAATGCTGCATAAAGCCATAAAACTTCACAACAATTTAATACTCTGAAATATAATTAAAATAAACTCCCATATATTTAGATCGTATATCCTTCTAAATCTTTTAATATTATTATTATTTTATTCTCTGGAAGCTTATCTTAAACGTACAGAATCAACAAATGCATTATTTATGATATATGTATTTTACTGTAGTAAAATTAATAACCACAAAACGCAAGCAACCAAACAATCTAAAAACAAAAACAGCTGTAATATTTTAAAGGGCGGCACAAAAAAGTTTGATTTGAAAATTTTTGGTGGTGATGATTGAACGTGGTGAGATTCACAACACATTGCACCGGATCTATCCGGTCTTATCCCAGAATCTAAAATAAAAATCTCAAGAAAACAAATATTAAGCTAAACTCAAGGAGAGGTTATAGATTTATTACTACAAAACGTGTTTCATGCAATATTATCGAGTCTCGGATTTGCTATTGAAATGAAATATTTCAGTTTCCCAGCATTTATACGTTCCTTCTCGGATTTAACATATTTATATTTTAAAAAAATATTTTGCCAAATTAAATAACTTATGAAATGTAATACAATTCAGAAACATGATATTAAATAAATTAGATCCATAAAAAATACACAATAAAATCGAGATATACCTTGCTCTTGGTGACAGAATCATTGACATTAATAGCTGGGAAAAGCAGAGTGCCATTAGCCTGCATCTGATACAACCTCTTAACGCCGGTGGTAGTCTCCTCCGAAACCCCAACCAATCTCTCCTTCATCTTCGTATACTTGGTCGGATCCTCCTTCAATCCATCTCTGATAATGGTGAGCACCAGCTGGAACTCGGCATTGTCGGTCGAGCTCGGATCGGGCACCTTCCCCGACTTGGCGTACTCCTCCTCGGCCTTCACCCCCTCGTGGATCAGCAGGGTGGCGTCTCCGCCATCGTCGACGATCAGATCGGGGCCGCCGCCGGGGCCCCAGTCGAGGGCGCGCTCGGTGCACCACCAGTACTCCTGGAGAGTCTCGCCCTTCCAGGCAAACACGGCGGCACTGTCGCGAGCAATGGCGGCGGCGGCGTGGTCCTGGGTGGAGAAGATGTTGCAGGAACACCATCTGACCTCGGCGCCCAGGGCGGTGAGGGTCTCTATGAGGACGGCGGTCTGGATCGTCATGTGGAGGCTGCCGGTGATCCTGGCCCCCTTGAAGGGCTGCGAGGGCCCGAACTCCGCACGGCATGACATGAGGCCCGGCATTTCGACCTCGGCGAGCTCGATTTCGAGGCGCCCGAAGTCGGCCTGGGACATGTCCTTCACCTTGTACTCGCGGCCGGCGGTGGTCTTCTCGACTTGGAGCGCCATAGGTGAATGATTGGATCTGAGAGATTAGAAGAGAGAGGAGAAGGGAGTGCGAGGGGGTAGTGAGGGGTTTATAAAGAAAGGGGGTGGAGATGAACGGTTGGGATTTGAGGTGAGCACTGGGACTGGGAGGGAGGTTTTAGTGGTATGGGTATGGAATTAAGCAAATATTTGGGGCTATTTTGTTATTTATGGTAAAGTTTTATTGGTTTATGGTGTGGCGGCCAGTTGCAGCAAGCAGATATTTATGGTAGACAATTATTGCAAGATTCTCCATTTTTTTCAACTATTTACGTCAAATCAAACTTCAATTCTAAATTAAAGTGACTGCCGTCTCTTACTTATTTTTTTTAGATTTATTCCAAATTAATATTTTTATAAATAAAATAGTCAAAATAGGTAAAAATCGACAAAGGGAAATAGTTTTTGGGAAAAAACAACAACTTTTAAAAATAGGTAGTTTGTTAGACAATTTATATTATTAAATAGTTGGTCCCCACATCCAATTATTGCCACAGTGTACTTTTGTCAGTTATTTATTTAAACAATGCACAGCCTAAGATCGAAACTTTAATTCTAATAAATTTCTCGATTATTATTGGGCACGCATCAATTAATTCTTGGAATCGATTATTTTAAAATAGTCACGCAAGGTTCATCGATTAGTGTAAGGTTCATCGATTATGTTGTAAGGTTCATCGATTAACTTTGGTAATGCATAGATTAATTTTTAAGCAGCATCGACTAATTTTAAAACAGCATCGATTATTTTTGTGAAGCGTCGATTATTTTATAAGAAGCATCGATTAATTTTTAAGATTCATCGACTAATTTTTAGAAGTATAGATTATTTTTTAATTTGAAAATAGGCGATAGAGAGAGATACACATGTCGTACCCTTTTATCTGTAATATATTTATGATTTTCATGTTTTTGACTATAATCGTGGCTATTATAATTAATCTAGTTATTTTTTAGAATTAGTGGAGGCTCTTAGGCTCTTAGAATTAATCTATGCTATTCTAAATTTAATCGATGCATTTTTTTACTAATCGAGGAAGTAGTTAGAATAATCAATGCTTGTAGGATTAATTGCCACAATATAATCGATGAATAAATTGAATTCACTTATAATTTAATTGATGAATATTTTAGAATAATCGATGAATTTTTTAGAATAATCAATGAAGAGTTTAGTAATCGATGAACCTTTTAGAATAATCGATGAATTTTTTTATTAATCGATGTTAGTATTAATCGATAAATATTTTAGAATAATTGATGAATTTTTTATTAATCTATGAACCTTTTATTATTTGTTGTTTTCAATAATTTGCTAAATTAATCGAGGTTAGATTTAAGGTAATTGATGGTCCTTTGAAATTAATCGATGTCTGTTTTAGCAATAATCGTGGATATTTGAACTAGTAATCGTGACCTTTTTAACTTAATCGAGGACCTTATTAAATTATAGAGGCATAATTGAAATTACTATTAATCGAGGCATAGATTAAAATTAATCGAGGTATAGGTTAAAACTAATTGATGGAGGCTCTTAGAAGTAATCGAGGATATTTAAAAATTAGAGTTAATCGCTGATAATTAAGTTTAATTTAATCGAGGAAGATTGTAAAAATAATCGATTAAAATAATCAATTGTAAATAATCGATTAAAATAATCAATCGTAAAATAATCGATAGTAAATAATCGATTATAAACAATCGATTGTAAATATTACAATTGATTAAAATAATCGATTGTAAATAATCGATTAAAATAGTCGATGCTATTAAAATCAATCGCAGTTATTTTAAATTTAATCGATGCTATATTAAATTTACACACAACTTATACACTATAGTATAATTAAATTGATTTTCACATGTGAAATCCTAATACAATCTATACACTATATAGTATAATCAAATTGATTATCACAAGTGAAATCTCGATAAAATCTACACACCATAGTGTAATCAATTTGATTTTAATATAGTGTATATGTTGTATCGGAATTTTACTTGTGATGATCACTTTGATTATCGATTATGAAATCTCGAAACAACCTATACACCATAGTAAAATTAAATTGATTCTCACATGTGAAATCCTAATACAACCTATACACTATATAGTATAATCAAATTGATTCTCACAAGTGAAATCTCGATAAAATCTACACACCATAGTGTAATCATTTTGATTTTAATATAGTGTATATGTTGTATCAGAATTTTACTTGTGATGATCACTTTGATTATCGATTATGAAATCTCGAAACAACCTATACACCATAGTATAATTAAATTGATTCTCACATGTGAAATCCTAATACAACCTATACACTATATAGTATAATCAAATTGATTCTCACAAGTGAAATCTCGATAAAATCTACACACCATAGTGTAATCATTTTGATTTTAATATAGTGTATATGTTGTATCGGAATTTTACTTGTGAGGATCACTTTGATTATCGATTATGAAATCTCGAAACAACCTATACACCATAGTATAATTAAATTGATTCCCACATGTGAAATCCTAATACAACCTATACACTATATAGTATAATCAAATTGATTCTCACAAGTGAAATCTCGATAAAATCTACACACCATAGTGTAATCAATTTGATTTTAATATAGTGTATATGTTGTATCGGAATTTTACTTGTGATGATCACTTTGATTATCGATTATGAAATCTCGAAACAACCTATACACCACATGTGAAATCCTAATACAACCTATACACTATATAGTATAATCAAATTGATTCTCACAAGTGAAATTTCGATAAAATCTACACACCATAGTGTAATCATTTTGATTTTAATATAGTGTATATGTTGCATCGGAATTTTACTTGTGATGATCACTTTGATTATCGATTATGAAATCTCGAAACAACCTATACACCATAGTATAATTAAATTGATTCTCACATGTGAAATCCTAATACAACCTATACACTATATAGTATAATCAAATTGATTATCACAAGTGAAATCTCGATAAAATCTACACACCATAGTGTAATCAATTTGATTTTAATATAGTGTATATGTTGTATCGAAATTTTACTTGTGAGGATCACTTTGATTATCGATTATGAAATCTCGAAACAACCTATACAGTATAGTATAATTAAATTGAATTAATCGTGGACATATAATCGAATTAATCGTGGACATACAATCTATACACTATTAGCCTCGATTGTGTGTGTGTGTGTGTGTGTGTGTGTGTGTGTGTGTGTGTGTGTGTATAAGTCATGAAACCTATTAGCATCGATTATTTTTTTAAGTTCCTCGATTGTTTTAATAAGCCTCGGTTATTTTAATTTAGTTCATCGATTAATATAAAAATTTAGTTAAGTAATCGATGCTAGTAATTATTTAAAACAATCGATGCCTTATGTTGCATTATTTAAAAAAATCGATTAATCAATTAAGAAACTAAAAACCTTATGATGCCTCGATTAAAAGCCTTATGATGCCTCAATTAATAAACTAAAAGCCTTATGATGCCTCGATTAAAACAATCGATGCCTTATGTTGCATTATTTAAAACAATCGATTAATTAATTAAGAAACTGAAAGCCTTATGATGCCTCGATTAATAAAATAAAAGCCTTATTATGTTGCCTTATGATGCCTCGATTAATAAACTAAAAGCTTCGATTGTTTTAAAGTTCCTCGATTGTTTTAAAGTTTCCTCGATTATTTTTTAAAGTTCCTCGATTGTTTTAACAGGCCTCAGTTATTTTAATTTAGTTCATCGATTAATACAATAGCATCAAATTAACCGACGATTGTAATCGAAGAAGATATTTACATGTTTAAAAAAAAAGGAAGCCTACTTGATGAGAAGATGATCGGTTGTGGCTAGGTTTTTTTTTTTTTTTTTAATTGCAGCTGTGAAGCCCTTCTTTTTAATTACACACAACCTATACACTATAGTATAATTAAATTGATTCTCACATGTGAAATATTTCATTAATTATCACTTTGATTAATCGATTAATTAAATATTCACTTTAATCGATTAATTAAATATTCTCACATGTGAAATATTCACTTTTTAATCGATTAATTAAATATTTCATCGATTATCACTTTGATAATCGATTAATTAAATATTCATCGATTATCACTTTGATATTCATCGATTATCACTTTGATAATCGGCGGTTAGTTTTTTTTTTTACTTTTTAATCGATTAATTAAATATTCATCGATTATCGATTATGATTTTTAAAATTCCTTGATTAGTATTAAATTATTTCAGGATTTCCTCGGTTAGTTTTTTAAAATTAATTATTCATGGATTAAAATTCCTCAATTAGTATTAAATTATTCCAATCGAGGCTCGACGACAATCGATGACGGCGGGTTGTGTTTTTTCTCTCTTTTTTTTTTTGCTGTTGGATATGCTTTATGTTCTGTTTTCCCTAACTTCAAATTGAGAGTGAAAAGGAGAGAGAGAGAGAGAGAGAGACAACGTGGGGTTGGTGGGGACTTTATTTTAAAAGCTGGGATAATTTATGTCAAGCAGAATAGTGTCAGTTTTTTTCAGATATTGTGGGACCCTTAAATGAATATTGTGAAAAAAAGTACATATTGTCGATAAAACTCATAGCTTTTAAACCCTGTTGCTTTTTCCATTTAATTATTTGCTTTTGTCGATATAAGCTGGGCTCCCAATAAAATACATAAATTATTAAAAAATCAAATTTAAATTCAAATGAATTATCAGGCCAAAATCGGATCTAAAGGTTATAAAAACTTAGAATAAAATATGCGTAAATGTATAAAAATGAGCAAAAGTAAATAGTGATTGAAAAAAAAAAAAAAATTTAAGAATAGAGAGTTTTGTGGGCAATTTGGATTGTAAATGTCTCAAATATTCATATTACATACTTGGTCCCCACTCTCAATCATTAAGTAAGTGTACTTTAATATTTATTACTCACTATACAACTATATATATATATATATATAATGGATACGATTATTTATAAATTTAAAATACGATTCAAGGTAATGACTATGATTATTTATAAATTTGAATACGAATAAAGATACTGGCTACGATTATTTCAAAATTTTAAATACGATTATTTATATAGCTAATGCATACGATTAAGTATAATGCCTACAATTATTTATAAAGTTAATGCCTACTATTAAAGCTAATGCGTATGATTATTTTTTTCAAAAACGTGCGATTAATTTTTATATGCTACAGTTATATTTTAAAAAACTACGATTACATTGACAAAGCTACGATTAATTTTAAATACTAATCATACATATACGATTAATTTTAAAAATGCTACCATTATATTTTAAAAGTTATGATTAATTTAAAAAGTTAATCGTATGCTATGATTATGTATTTAAAATGCTATGATTATTTTGTAACAAAGCTACAATTATTGTTAAAAATCTAAGATTAATTTTAAACATTACTTGAACACATATAATTAATTTTGAAAGCTAATCGTATGCTACAATTATCTTTTAAACATTACGTGAACACATATAATTAATTTTAAAAAATTGCTTGAATTAATCGTACATGTATATTTGTTGAATTTAATCGTAGCATGCATTAATCGTAGATTATTACTTTAAAAATAGTAGCATGCTAGGATTAAATTAAAAGTAATCGTAGCATGTTGCATTAATCGTAGTAGCATGTTTTAATATTTTAATTGTAAATGCATTAACTATGTTTAATAATTAATTTTAATTATTTAATTTCATTTTATGTTATTAATTTAATCGTACTTGTACATTTGTTGAATTAATTATACCTTTCTTGAATTAATCATAGACATACTTTTAAAAAAAAAGGAATTAGTCGTACATTGCCTTAAATTAATCATAGACTTCTTAAATTTAATTGTATGTTTACATTATATTTTTTAAATTAATCGTATGCTTCTTTAAATTAATCATAGGCTTGTATATATTTTTCATATGGTTACATTTAATTTTGTAAATTAACCGTATGGTTATCAATTATGAATTCCTAAACAACCTATACACTATAGTTTAATGAAATTAATTATCGCAAGTAAAATATTGATAGAACCTATACACTATATTATAATCAAATTGATTCTCGCAAGTGAAATCTTGATAGAACCTATACACTAAATCAAATTGATTGTCGCAAGTGAAATATCAATAAAACCTATATATCATAGTATAATCAAATTGATTCTCGTAAGTGAAATCATGATACAACCTATACACTATAATATAATTAAATTAATTATCACAAGTGAAATTCCAATACAATCTATACATTATAGTATAATCAAATGGATTATTGATTATAAATTCTCAAAAGCCTACGATTAAGCCATCAAATTAATGTTTGTTGCAAGCCTACGATTAGTGTTTGTTGCAATTAAGGCTACTACTTTTAATAAAATCTAATTTAATCAATTGTATGCTTATGATTTTAAATTAGCAAATCAATCATATAACAATTAATCGTATGTGATAATGTGGCTAATATACTTATCGTATGAGATTTATTTTTATTCATTTTTAAATACTAATTATATGTGACTAATAGTATGTGATAATGTGACTAATATACTAATCGTATGAGACTAATATTTATTCATTTTTAAATACAAAGCATATGTGACTAGTATACTAATCGTATGTGACTAATCAATTGAAGGCTACGATTAATAAGTTCAATTGTAGGCTATGATTAATCCAAATAAAACTTATGCTACGATTAATCAATTGAAGGTTACGATTAATAAGTTATGTTCAATTGTAGGCTACGATTAATCCAAATCAAACATATGCTACGATTAATCAAATGTAGGCTAAAAATAATTTTATATCTATCTATGTTCTCTTGTGAGTGTTTCATATTTCAAACTTATGCTACGATTACTCAATTGTATGCTACAATTAATTTTAAAAATGAATCATAGGTCTATGATTAACTTTAATCGTAGCATTGGTGATATTAATCATAGCTTCTATATATTGATCATAGGTTAAAAATTTATAATCATATCATCAATAATCATAACATACTACGAGGGTTCGAGTAACCCTATTGATTGCGGTCACTTCCAGCATGAAGAAGTAGAGGAGACACCTATTGATGAAGAAGCACAAGTAGAGCCGCATGCTGGTAACGGAGAAGAAAAAGAAGAAGAAGAAGAAGAAGAGAATGATAGAACGAGGTTGATGGAATCATTGTTGACATAATTCTGTGGATGGATTTGTTACTCTTATCGCACAGACATATTGTTGGTACTGACAGGAGCCGTATCATCATCTATTGTCGGTCTTCCGCATAGAGCTGACGGGGCTTCGAGTAATTGGGCGGTTCCCCTTGCGGATTTAGACATTGCGGGCCCACTATCTTGGGATGAGGGACCAGCAGCACAGTCAGATACACTGCATGAGGGAGCAATTTTCCATATGAAAGATGATCTGGCTCTGGCTGTCGGAATTGATCACATGCAAAATCGAGTTGAATACGCTGTGTATCGATCAAACAGGACACGACTGGGCTATATCTACAAGCGTAGTAGTGATTGTCGGTTCAGGTGCTTTTCCGTTGTTGATGGACATATGTGGAGAATCTACAAGTTCAACGGGACTCACACGTGCCATCTTGATATGAGTCGAATTACTCCACGCCAGGTTCCTGCACGAGTGCTTGTGAAATATTTCGCGTGTAAATTGATCGATGAGAGGACGGTTTTGAAGCCGAAAGAGATGATTGTGGAGCTTGTTCATGAGTTCGGCATCCATATCGATTACAGCTTCACTCTGCGTGCGAGGAACATTGCCATCGAGATGATATATGGAGATACGGACAAGTCCTACGAGCAGTTGTCTGCATTTTTGCACACTTTACAATTGCTGAATCTAGGGACTTTGATTGACATGCAAATCATGGGTGAGGATAGGTTGAAGCATATGTTTCTTGTTCTCGGACCGTGTGTCAGGGCATTTCTCTATTATACGCGTCCAGTACTTGTGATTGATAGGACACACCTTAAGGGAAAGAACAGGGGAGTTCTTTAGATATTAATCGAGGCTCTCTTAAAATTAATCGAGGTCTTTTTTAAAATTAATTGAGGAATCGAGGCAATTTATTAAATTAATGGAGGCATTTAAAATATTAATTGAGGCTTTGAAAATCAATCGAGGTAATTTTTTAAAATCAATTGAGGCATTTCAAAAATTAATCGAGGCTCACTTAATCTAATCGAGGCAATGTTTAAAACTAATCGAGGATAATTTAATATTAATTGAGGAATATTTAAAAAATTAATCGAGGCTTGCCTCGATTAATTTTAAATATTCCCCGATTAATATTAAATTAGCCTCGATTAGTTTTAAACATTGCCTTGATTAGATTAAGCGAGTCTCCATTATTTTTAAAATTATCCTCGATTAGTTTTTTAAATAAATATTCCTCGATTAATATTAAATTAGCCTTGGTTAGTTTTAAACATTGCCTCGATTAGATTAAGCGAGCCTCGATTATTTTTAAAATTATCCTCGATTAGTTTTAAACATTGTCTTGATTATTTTTAAATTATCCACCATTAAGTTTCAACATAGCCACGGTTAATTTAAAAATATCCTTGATTAATTACATAAGCCACGATTAACATGATAGCCACTTATAACATGCAAATACACAATTAACATAATAATCAACGACTAACATATCATAAGCCTCGATTAACAAAATGAGCCACAATTAATATAATATTATCCTCGATTGATTTTAACAACCCACGATTAATGTTTTAATTGACTAGAACAAGCCAGGATTAATGTTTTAGGGTCACGATTATTATCACAATCAACAAATTTAACAAACTTAACATAATTCACCAATTTTTAGAACTAATCCTAGGGATATAATTATTTCCATAAATCGCACATATTTTAACGAAAAACCCAAACTTACATTTGATGAAGAAGACGACTCCCTCGGCTGTGCTCCCATTCGATGCTCCATTGTTGGCGATGAAGAGAGAGAGGATAATCATGGCAGAGAGAGACAGCAGCTAGGGTAAACACGGCGTCTGCAAGTTTTTTTTTTTTTGCCCGTTTCAAAACTGTGAAGATAGTGAGAGGAGAGAGAGAACAAGATAGTGAGGAGAGAGGGAACGTGGGGGTGGTTGGGGTAAAAATCAATTCAAACACTTTATAATTAATATTCCATTTCTGGCAGTTACGAATTAAGTACAAAATTCTGATTTGGTGGGCCATTGATAGGGATTGAGATTAAAATAAGTAAAGATTGTCTCCAAAACTAGTAGCTTTTAAATCTTGCTTTTTTTTACCAATTTTAATATAATTTTGTCTATATAAATTTTCATCCCAAATTCTTTCATCTCTCACTCTGGATGCGGGTTGCACCTTTTGATTTTTGTTGCTCTCTCTCTCTCTCCTAGGATCATTTCTAAATCTTTAGTCACTATTCTCAATACTATCAAATTGGGTGTGTGAGTAAAAAAAAACTTTAATCACTATATCTTTACCATATAAAAAAAACTATAATTTCCTTGTTCACAAAACAAGAATATATAAATTGTATTTCTTCTAGAGGCATTAAAAAACTCAAACTATCATTCCTGCAAAAGTGAATAAAATTGTGTTTCTCACTAGGTGTGGATTAGTGCATAGAGAATATATTTTTACATAATTAAAATGTTGTACACGAGAGAGGAGAGGGAGAAAAATAAAGAGCCAACTTTTTTTCTAATCACTTAAACTTTAAAAAAAATTATTTTAGCCAATAAGTTTTAGACATATTTTTTAGCCGCTTTGGACCAAAATGCCCTTTAGACATTAAAAAAATATAAAAAATAAATTGAAATATCCCACCTACCCCATCACACATGACACCTCAGATCTGCTTTTCATCTTCATCTTCATCGCCAACCTTCATTTCTTAGACCACAGTTCTCATCATAGTTCGATCATGCCGAGCTAGTGCAGTGAGCAACCGAGTTCAATTTTTACAAAAAAAATGATTTTGTTCTTAACTGCGCGCTGAATTGTTCTTAAATACGTTCAAGACCCGGCACGCATGTGCGCATGTAACAACAAACATCGGTAGAATATCAATTGATAATTTCTGAGCATCGGCAGAGCAGTAGCTGACAATTTGGCCTCAGGTACGTGAGTGTGGCCACAAAGCGTGCTCACACAAGGCATGCACATGGTTTTCTTCTTAACTGCACGTTAAATTGTTCTTAACTACGTGCAGAAGGCATCCGCATGCAAATGGCTACGCGTGCAACAATAAATATTGACAAACATCAGCAGAACATCAATTTATAATTTTTGAGCATCGACAGAACATCAGCTGACAATTTAGTCTCGGGTGCACGTATGTGGACAGAAAGTATGTGCACACAAGACATACGCGTGCGCGCGCAGATGGCTACACGCGCAACAACAAAGATAGACAGACATCGGCAGAACATCGACAGACATTGACAGGACATCGACAAAATATCAGTTGATAATTTTCGAGCATCGACAAAATATCAGCTGACAATTTGGTCTCGGGTGCATGCATGTGGGCACAAAGCATGCGCACGCGGAGATGGCTACGCGCGCAACAACGAGCATAGACAGACATCAGCAGGACATTGGCAGAACATCAACTGGCAATTTGATCTTGGGTGCACACATGTGAGCACAAAGCGTGTGCACACAAGGCATGCGCGCACAAATGGCTACGCGCGCAACAACAAACATAGACAAACATCGGCAAAACATCAACTGATAATTTGGCACGCACAAGATGGTTTCGCACGCAACAACAAACACTGACAGACATTGGATAACAATTTGAGCTCGGATGAGACATGTGCGCAACAACAATATCAACATACATCGATACATACACATCAACTGCGCACTAGGCTCCGCGTGTAAGTTCCAGTGCGCAGTTAAGAACTTCATTTTTCCAGATTTTTTGAAGGTTGCAGAAATACTTAATTTTTTTTCCAGATTTTCAAAAATGAACTCTATTGGGGATGATTTTTAAATACTTCTAATGCCAAAACATATCTAGAAAATTCTTCTACTCAATTTATCCCCCAAATCAAACTTCAAAAACAAACAACACTAAATAATCTAACAATATTATTAATAATTAGATCTGAAAGCATATAGGGAGAAATTTTGTCAAAATTTTCAATAGACAATGGGTAACAATTTCCAGAGTGTTTGACGGGTTGGGAAATGATTTTCTATTTCTTCTCTTAAATTTTCGGTGGTCGACTGTGGCTGTAGATTGTATTGTTCGACGACATGGGAAGAATTCTTGATAAAATCCATTACTACTGCAAATTGTGTAGATCGACGATATGAGATTGTAGAAGAGAGAAAAATTTCAAAATCTGTTTTTGAAATGTGATGTGGGCGGGTGGTGGGAAGGAGATATAAAGTAGAATTTCTTTTTAAAAATGAATATAAGGGTATTTTGGTAATTGTGGCTAAAAATATATATATAAAAGTTAGTAGTTAAAATAAGTTTTTTAAAAGTTTAAGTGAATACTTTGATCCATTCCCACAAAAATAAAAATCAATAGAAAATAATTCTGTAGTGGCAGGGGAGAGATGCGAGAAGGAGAGATTGAAGAATTTAATAAAACATTTGATTAATTTAATGAATTAAGTTAATTAGTGTATTTTTTTGTTTAATTTAATTTAGAATAAAATTAATGTTTCAAGATGATGTGGGTATTTAATAGTCACGTCAGCTTCTGTAACACCATTTAATCTATAAGCCTTAAATCAATAATTTGAAGAGGGATAAAAACAAAAATCAATAGAAAATAATTTTGCAACGACGCAAGAGAGATGCCAGAAGGAGAGATTGAAGAATTTAATAATATATTTGAAGAATTTACTAATATATTTGATTAATTAATGAATTGAGTTAATTAGTGTAGAGGTCATATTTCTGCATAGGCCCAGAAACTAGGCTCACGCCTATTTGAAGGTCTAAAGGACCGAATAAGATCAATGTCTCACGACCGAACCCCTCGAGGCTCATACCTCGAAGTCTATCTCTCGAGGTCCAAGCCTCAAGGTCGAAACATTAAGCCTCAAAGACCAGAGGTCTAAAAGTAAGAGTCCACGATCGAGCAAACTCAAGGCGAAGACTCGGTCAAAGTATCCGTTGATGATAAGCCTTGACCCCGTCAAAAATCCTAAAAGGGATAAGAGATGATCCCTATGTTAATGGGATTCAGTTAGGTATCTAATCAGTATATATATACATTCTTCATAAACGAGAGGGGGAACACACGAGATAGGCAACACTCGCAACTATAGTCAAACAATAAAACTCTCATCGCAAAGCTCTGCAAGTAACATTTATAAAAAGCCCCACAGCAGTGAAGCTCGACCCCCCTCTTTTACTAAATAGCTCTTTTAATTTCGTTATTTATTCATTTTACCTTAAATTAATTCGATTCTGACTAAAGCGTCGGAATCTGTTCGATCGTCAACCCCCGATGGTCCTTCGGCTTCACGTGTTTTCTTTGTCTTGTAGATCGTCGGAGCCCGAACTCGACGAACGATTAATTATAGGGATTTTTCGACCTCTAGAATTTGGCGCCCACCGTAGGGCTCCAATCGATCACTTCAAGATGACGAACAACAGCTGAAAGGATGCAATGATCGTTCCTCAGGAAACCCGAAAAGACAGAGCAACAGCAACCCCTTCACTTGAAGGCGATGGCGATGTCTCATGGCTTCTGTATTCGATCCAGTGTTAATTAGATACCACCACAATCAAACTCACGGTGATTCGAACCGAGAATTCAGCCTTAAAAGCTAGAGTCGAAGCCATTTCACAACCAAACTTTTCCCCGAATAGATCCACACGAACCCAATTGTCCCCACTCTCACGAACTCACATGTCAAATGAACTCCAAGATTAGGTACTTCTGAACTCGACACATGAGTTAACTAACCATCTCAATGCAGGTACAAGCAAAGAACCCGTGATTAAGGGTAAGGGAAAAGAAGACTTCCCCTAGGACCCCCTCTTGGATTCAAAGATTATGAACCAGGATCAGAATCTGAGTTCGAGAAGAAGATCCAGCAATTGAAAGACATCTTAACCCGAATTTCGGGAGTCCCTATTCCTATTAGGAAGTTCGCACTAACAAGCTTTGCAGATTCCCCATTCACCGATGAGATCAGCCTCGTAGAGATGCCCCTAAAATTCACATTTCCAAGCATAAAGCTGTTTGATGGCATATCCGACCCCGACGACCATGTCGTCCAATATAAATAAAGAATGTTCACCACCACGATACCCCGTCATGCTCGAGAAGCCAGCATGTGTAAAGGCTTCGGATCCAGCCTCATCGGCCTAGCACTCCAATGGTTCATCAACCTATCCAACGGAACGATCTCATCGTTCGCTAAGCTTAACGACCACTTTGTCGAACAGTTCACCAGTAGCCGTAAGATTAAAAAACGCGCTGATGACCTCTATACAGTCATGCAAAATGTGGAAAAGCCCCTATGAAGCTTCGTCGGAAGGTTTAACAAAGAAAAGGTATCGATCCCCAACTGCAACATCGATACTGCAATCTCGGCTTCCAGAAAAGGCCTCAAGAGGGACTCCGACCTCTACAAGGAGTTAACCAAATATCCCTGCAAAACAATGAAAGACGTGCTTGCTAAAGCTTGGGCTCAAATCAAATGGGATGAAGATGAAGCGAACTCATCCAGATCTCGTACCAGGAATGAACATCTAAGAAAAGAGCAAAGAAATAATAGGACAGATAGATTCAGAGTGGATCTGTATCCACAAAATCCACGATTCGACCCGAGAAGCAAACGAGATCAAGAACCTCAAATCCACAAAAGATCCCAGAATATAGCCTCTGCATATCACCATCCGAAACAATCCTAGCCCTCAAGGGACTCGATCAGAATATAAAATGGCCCACAAAGATGAAAGCCCCAGACAACGAACGTGACAGGAGCAAATTTTGCGAGTTCCACAATGATCATAGGCATAAGACAGACGAATGCATCGCCTTAAGGCTCGAAGTCTTGGAGCTCCTAAAATGGGGATATCTCACCGACCTCCTGACCCCGAAAGGAAAAGAAACCTGGCCACCAAGGGAAAATCAAAAGGAAACGCAGCTGCCCGAGCCCCCGAGGGTCAATCGTACTTTGATCTGTATAACAGGAGGTTTAGAAGTGAGTGGAATTTCACAGTCCTCGGTAAAAAGACATTGTTGTTCGATAAAGTATAATGGAAACATCTCTAGACATGCTAGACCAGACGACCTCATCACCATCGATTTTACCAACAGAGAAGCTTCCGATCTCTCACACCCTCAACACGATGCACTAGTCATTTCCTTATTAATTTCTAATTATTTGATTGAGCGTGTTCTTATAGATAATGGGAGTTCCTCTAATGTGATCTTCTTAAGTACATTGAAAGGCATGCAGGTGAAAGAAACATAAATCATTAAAAGGTCAACCACCTTAATTGGTTTCAGCGGAGAACAAAAAGCCACAATGGGTGAAATCACACTTCCCACCTATATTGAGGGGATGAACATCTTCACCAAATTCCAAGTAATCGATGCTCCTTCAGCCTACAATGTCATAATGGGGAGACCTTGGATCCACGAACTCCGAGCGGTACCATCAACCTATCACCAGCTCATGAAATTCCCTACACCTTAGGGAGTTCGCGAAGTCCGAGGTGAACAAATAACAGCTTAAGAGTGTTACGTCTCCACCTTCAAGCACAAATGAGCTTTGGAGATCAACCAAATCGAGGCTGGATCATCTTCAACCAGTACCGAAAATTGCAACTATAAAGAACCCGAGGTGGAAGATCTCGATGAAATTCAAATACATCCCGATTTTTCTGACCACAAATTGCAAATCGGATCGAGGCTCACTGCAGAGATACGAGAACAACTAATAAGATTCTCCATCGAACACCACGACTGTTTCACATGGTCTTTCGAAGACATGATATGTATCGACCCATCAGTTATAACATATAAATTACAGGTCGATCCAGACAAGACCCCGGTGAAACAAAAAAAGATGAAAGTTCGCAATCGAACGAAACAAAATTGTGTATGAAGAGGTCGATAAGCTACTCAAAAACGGACACATTAGAGAAGTACAGTATCCCGAGTGGCTAGCCAATGTCGTGATAGTAAAGAAAAAGAATGGCAAAAACAGGCTTTGCATAGATTTCACCGACCTCAATCAGGCCTGCCTGAAGGACTCATTCCCCTTGTCTCACATCGATGCATTAATGGATGCAATGGCTGGACATGAACTGATGAGCTTCATGGACGCCTTCTCAGGATACAACCAGATTCTTATGCATCCAAAAGACCAAGAAAAAACTGCCTTCATCACCCATCGAGGTATGTTTTGTTATAAAGTTATGCCCTTCGGACTAAAAAATGCAGGTTCAACCTACCAAAGGCTGGTGAACCGAATGTTCGAAGAATTAATCGAGGGCACTATGGAAGTCTACATCGATGACATGCTCATAAAGTCCCCTAGAGCTCGAGATCACATTGATCATCTCCACTGAACATTTGAAGTCCTTCACCGCTATAATATGGATCTGAATCTCGCAAAATGCGCATTTGGGATGACCTCGGGGAAATTTCTTGGTTACCTCATTACGAAAAGAGGCATCCTAGCCAGATCAGAGCCGTCAAAAAACATACAACAACCTCGAAGTGTAAAAGAGGTACAGAAGCTCACCGGACGACTCGCGGATCTTAGCCGCTTTATCTCGAAGTACTCAGAAAAAAGCCATGTTTTCTCAAGACGCTATGCAAAAACAAAAACTTTGAATGGACCGCTGAATGCTCAAAGGCCCTCGAGGATTTAAAAGAATATCTGGCGAGCCCCTCTCTATTGTCAAAACCTCTAGACGGAGAGGTACTTTTAATATATTTATCTATTTCGACTAACTCTGTTAGTGCAGTTCTGGTCAGAGAGGACAACAGAAGACATCATCCAGTCTGCTACGCAAGTCGATCCCTACTAGATGCTAAAACCAAATATCCACAATTGGAAAAATTGGCATTGGCCCTAATCATGGCATCAAGAAAAATGAAGCCCTATTTCCAAAGCGATTCGATCAAAGAGGTCACTGAATTTTCGCTCTGAACAATATTGAGAAAACCAGATCTCGCAGGAAGACTCTCTAAATGGGCCATCGAGCTCGGGGAGTACGATATAAACTATATATCCCAGACCTCGATAAAATCTCAAGTACTTTCAGACTTCATCTCCAATTTTTCCTACGATGCCCGGACTGAGACAGAGAACGAATTAATGAATATGGAAAAATTGAAGTTCTGGACCCTTTAAGTTGATGGCTCCAGCACTTCGAAGGGGAGTGGCCTGAGCATGGTATTAACAAGTCTAACAGGAGAAACTACCGAACGATCTGTTCGATACAGATTCAAAGTAACCAACAATGAAGCCGAATACGAAGCTCTCATAACATGATTAAACCTGGCTATCGACCTCGGAGTCAGAAACATCCGAATTCAAACGACTCCCAGTTAATAGTGAATCAATTCGAGGGAAAGTTCCAAGCAAAATATTCTAGAATGATCGCTTACCTCACCGCAGCAAAAGAGACAGCTTCGAAGTTTGAAAAGATCGAAGCCCAACACATTACGAGAGAAGACAACAGACATGCCGATGCATTGGCCAATTTGGAATCGGCGATCAAGACCACTGAAGTCAAAAACTTTCCAGTGTTGTTCGCAAAATGGCGAGCCGTTTGGAAGGAGGAAAGCTCGGAAATTTTACCCATCGAGAACAACACGAACTGGATGACCCCTCTCACCAGATACATAACCGAGAACGAGCTTCCCGAAGACTCCCTCGAGGCAAAATGGATCAGGGCCAAGGCTCTGAAATTCACCATGATCTTCGTATCCCTCTACAGAAAGTCCTTTTCAGGACCTTATTTGAAATGTGTCAGCCCCGTGCAAGCCAAGTACATCTTAAGCGAGCTTCACGAATGCGAATATGGAAATCATTCAGGATACAGAAGCCTAGCCAACGGGGCCCTGACGTCTGGGTTCTGCTGGCCAACCATGAGAGCAGATGCAAAAAACTACGCCAAAGCATGTGATCGATGTCAAAGGTTCGCACAGGCAAACCACATGTCTCCAGAACCTCTACACACAGCAACCATCCCATGACCATTTATGAAATGGGGAATGGACATCGTATGACCACTACCCAAAGATGAAAATAAAAAATGCTACATCTTGGTACTAACAGACTACTTCACCAAATGGGTCGAAGCCGAAGCCTTCGCACGAATCAAGGACGTAGAGGTACAAAATTTTTTATGGAAATTTATTTTATGCAGGTTCGGAGTTCCTAAAGAAGTCGTAACAGACAACGGATCCCAGTTTATAAGTTCAAAATTCCAAGACTTCTGCGAAGAATGGAACATCAAGCTTTCCTTCTCCACTCCAAGGTACCCCGCAGTGAACGGTCAAGCAGAGGCCACAACCAAGACAATTCTGAACATCTTAAAGAAGAGATTATCCGAACACAAAAATCAATGGGTCCAACAACTCCCGAGAGTCTTATGGTCTTACAGAATGATCTCGAGAATAAGCACGGGAGAAACCCCATTCGCCCTCACATACGGGTCGGAAGCTATGCTACCAGCAGAAGCAGAGATCGGAACAACTAGGACTGAATAGTCCAGTCAATCAAACAACAAGGAGCTCGAGGCCAATCTCGACTCTCTCGATGAACTCCGAGATCGAGCAGCAATGGAAATAGCGGCATACCAACAGATGATAAGTCGACACTTCAATAAAAACATGAGCTTCAAACATTCCAAATCGGAGATTGGGTACTTAGGAAAGTGTTCCAGAATACAAAGGAAAGTGGGGCTGGAAAATTGACACCAAACTGAAAAGGCCCATATCAGATCGAAAAGGTCGTAGGAAACGGAGCTTACAAACTCCGAACTAAGGAAGGTCGACCCATAGCCAACAGTTGGAATGCACTGCATTTAAAACATTATCACTTCTAGAACTCTTAATGTCATTTCTTATTTTCTGGTTATTCCTTTTTAAGATTTGTTTACTGACTTGAGCGTCGGAGTATCTAACAGAACCCCAAGCATAGGGGGTCTCGACCCTCAAGGAAATGACGAGGCTCCGGCCTCGAAGTCAGCCTCACAAATGAAGAGTAATGTATTTGTTTGTTATTTACTTTTCGAATTCGTATTATTTACTTAAAGATCAGTTTACTAACTTAAGCGTCGGAGCAACTAACAGAACCCCAAGCACAGGGGTCCCAATCCCCTCGGGTTCGACAGGGCCCTAACCGTGAAAAACTATGACTCGACCTCGAAGTTAAAATTAATTCACGAAGTCAAATAAAAAAGGCCCCAACACTCGACTCGGAATATAAGAGCGAGCCTCGAAGCTCAACTACGACTCCAAGAGGTATGCTCGAGTTTGTTGATTTTTATTTTTCTACCTTTTATCCTATACGTATATACTAACCCCTGCAGTTTGTACCATCTCAGAGACGATAAGATAGAACGGAATATGCAATGTGGGCATATGTAAGAGCAAAAGGATCAAAATATCAAAGTTAAAAATTGGCAAAATGCCAAGTTATCCTACTGCCTTCACGAAAGGCAACAAAAAAAAAATTTACGTATAGTTGTTTGTTTCAAAAGCATAATAAAAGTTCGTTCATAAAAAGGATCAAATTTAGGCCTCGTCCCCGACCTTGATACCATCATTAACGGGCTCGACGTCCTCCACTCAGACTTTCATCTCCTTCACGCCCTCGACATTGACTTCGACCTCGAACTCGACAGCACGATCATCCTCGTGTGTCTCGACCTCCTCCTCTTCTTTGAGGAAGAATAGGTCGAGGTCTGGCATCTTTTTTTTTATCGCCTCTACAACTACTCCCCGCCTTCTTGGTAGAAAACCTCTTTGAATGGAATGGATTCCGCAGATTCCAGTATGACATTCAAGTCTAGGGAGGCCTCTAGGTCCCTGATCCTAGCCTTTGCAAGGGCTAGCGAGGCTTGAAGTTCGCTCTTCTCGGTCTCCACTCTAACATGAGCCTCGATGCTCTTGTCCAGTAGGGCTTTGGTGCCTGCAGCTTCGGCCCTAGCCGCATCCCTTTCCACCAGGATAGCCGACTCTCTATCGGCCATTGCTCTCCTCTCCTCAGCCACGTTCTCCAACTCTTCAGCCAGCTCGGAGACCCTTGTCTGAAGCCCCTCATCGTGGCTAGTGAGAAGCTGGTAAACCAGAACTAGCTAAACAACACCTACATCGAATAAACAAAAAAAAATCAGAACCTCAAGTTTGGAATCATGAGCATGTAAAGAAAGTATTAGGGAATGAATACTACCTTGGCCATTTGATCAAAGAAGAGGAAGGCCTGCTGTTCAAGGCTATCTTTCTCAAATGCCTCGGGGGCGCCGAGGCCAGCAACGGACTTCTGAATGTCCATAATAAAGGGCTTCAAGGAGGCCGACTGCGAGCTCGAGGAGGCAAGAGCCTTCTTAGATGATCGAGGAGCTTCCAGGTCTACCACCGCCGAAGGAGGAGGCATTACAGTAAGGGCAAGAACTGTAGCATCATCCTTCAACTTCTTCGACGGAGGTGTGGGAAGAGGACTTACATCTCTAGACCTCTTCGACCCTGAGAAAGAAGAGGCCCCGACCTTAGCGGCAGTCAAAGCCTTGGCCTTAGCATCCGATGGCTTAATTTTCAACTTTCCCATGTCGTAGAGGGCTCGGCTTGCTCGAACTGTCTCGAACTTACGCAGCTCGAAAGATATAAGGAATGCTTCTGCGATGTGGGCGGGCTCGTCCTCAATAAGCTCACCTCGCGGGGGAAAACCTGCACAGAACAAATAAGATTATAAAGTACACAATTGAAGAAGTAAATAAAGAACTCGGCTCAAAGACCGACAGGCTTCACAAAATTCAGCAGGGAAGATCGCTCCTTCAGAAGTCTGTGCCGGGATGAAGACAAATCTGGGCTTCCATTCACTTGAAGAGGATGGTAAAGTCGATATCAGAGGGGGCCGGTCCCCTACCCACTTGGTGAAATAATAGAAGCCCGGTTGTCCAGCATTGGCTATCAGCCTATACGCCTCGTGCCACTCGCCAACGGTAGGCTCTGGGAAGCCGAGCTCCGACCACAGATAGTACATCTCGAGCATATGAAACCAACCTACTGGTGTATTCTGAGCAGGGGAAATACCGTAGAAGCCCGCAATATTAGCAAAGAAAGGGTGAAGAGGCAGCCTGACTCCCTTTTCGGCAACCAAGGTATAAATGGCGGTGAGCCCACTTGGAGGTCGATGGGCCCTATCGAGAGGCCCGGGAGAATAGACTTCGACCCCGGCTCCCGAGATCGACGGAGAGGTCAACTTTTTCAATATCTCATCGGTCACTTTTGGAGCGATGTCCGCTGCCCGAAACCCTTCCCCTACTGGTTGGACCTCGTGAATTTGGACTCCCTCAATCTTCGACAAACTACCCGTGTCCACCGGGGCTCATCTTTTGCTTATCACTGCTCGACCAACTGAGCGAGGGATGACCACCGACGGCCTCTTGCCCTTAGCTTTCTTAGTGACCCTAGTGATCACAGGAGAATCAGAACTACTGGAGTGTCTCGACCTCGAAGAAGTCTCTTCCTCATCTTCTCCATAACTCCTTGCCTCTTCAGCATTCGAGTCATCACTTGCACTCATTTTCGATCCAAGAATACCCAACAGACAAACCCAAGAACTCAACCAGCAATCGGAAAAGTCTACACCCTCATAATAGTTTCAAATCCCAGGAAAAATTGTCACCCACCGAGAAAACCACAAAAGCCCAAAAAGTCGATACAAACACCCAGAAACCAGCAAATATCTCCAAGAAATCGAAAACCCTAGAAAAGCCTAAAGACAACCCCCAATTTTCTAGATATCCTAAGAAATCGCCAAGAAATGCAAGAAATTCCTAAAAGATACTACTAATGTCCTCAACGATTTGTTAATCTACAAAGAAATACCAAAGCTACGAATCCAGTGCACGAAATGATAAAGGGGAAAAGAACGAGAAAAATAACCTGTAAACCGTGCAGAAATCACCGTAGCAGGAATCCTAAAATAGCACGATAAGAACAGAAATGACGTCAGGAAGGACGGAACAGAAATATTTCGAGAGATTTTTACGCTGGTGAAGATTTTTCTCACGAAAGAATTTGGTTGAAGAAGGGGACTGTTGGAATTCAAAGAAATGATAAGAGAGGAAACAATTGTTTCCTCGATATTTGAATTGCAGAATAGAGATAGTGTAATCTGGACACACGTGTCCTCATCTAATGGCAAGGGTTAACCTAGGAAATGGGAAAAGTGAAATCCGTACCTCAGGTCTGGAGCTCCACGAGGTCTGCTCTCATGACCTCTTAAGCTCCCCCAGGACCTGCCTTCAGGTCTGGAGCTCCACGAGGTCCGCTCTCACGACCTCTTAAGCTCCCTCAGGACCTCCCTTCAGGTCTGGAGCTCCACGAGGTCCGCTCTCACGACCTCTTAAGCTCCCCCAGGACCTGCTTTCAGGTCTGGAGCTCCACGAGATCTGCTCTCACGAACTTTTAAGCTCCCTCAGGACCTGTCTTCAGGTCTGGAGCTCTACGAGGTCTGCTCTCACTACCTCTTAAGCTCTCCCAGGACCTGCCTTCAGGTCTGGAGCTCTACGAGGCTCCGCTCTCAGGACCTCTTAAGCTCACCAGGACCTGCCTTCAGGTCTGGAGCTCTACGAGGTCCGCTCTCACGACCTCTTAAGCTCTCCCAGGACCTGCCTTCAGGTCTGGAGCTTCACAAGGTCTACTCTAATAAATTCATGAGCTTCCTCAGACCTACTTTAAGGACCAGAGCTAACGGAATGAGATCTTTCAAAGCCTAGGATCTCTCTAAGGACTCGTCTACAGATATCGGGTTTTAAACCAAATGAGAATTTGGAATCTGAAATGTTGAGATAAATCGAAGTAACGCTGAAATTCATTACCCGATCCTTGAAACACAAGAATCAAGTAATGAGGAGCTAACTGTAGAGGTCATATTTCTGCATAGGCTCAGAAACTAGGCCCACGCCTATTTGAAGGTCTAAAGAAACCGAATAAGATCAACATCTCACGATCGAACCCCTCGAGGCTCATACCTCGAAGTCCACCCCTCGAGGTCCAAGCCTCAAGGTCGAAGCATTAAGCCTCGAAGACCAGAGGTCTAAAAGCAAGAGTCCACGATCGAGCAAACTCAAGGCGAAGACTCAGTCAAAATATCTATTGATGATAAGCCTTGACCCCGTCAAAAATCCTAAAAGGGATAAGAGAGGATCCTCTGAGTTAACGGGATTCAGTTAGGTATCTAATCAGTATATATATACATTCTTCATAAACGGGGAGGGGACATACGAGATAGGCAACACTCGCAACTATAGTCAAACAATAAAACTCTCATCGCAAAGCTCTGCAAGTAACATTTATAAAAAGCTCCACAGCAGCGAAGCTCGACCCCCCTCTTTTTACTAAATAACTCTTTTAATTTCGTTATTTATTCGTTTTACCTTTAATTAATTCGATTCTAACTTGAGCGTCGAAGTCCGTTCGATTGTCAACCCCCCGACGGTCCTTCAGCTTCATGTGTTTTCTTTGCCTTGTAGATTGCCAGAGCCCGAACTCGATGAACGATTACTTGTAGGGATTTTTTCAACCTCTACAATTAGTGTATTTTTTTTGTTTAATTTAATTTAGAATAAAATTAATGTGTCAAGATGATGTGAGTATTTATCGATAGGTCGCGTTCTGTAACACCCTTAAATCTCGAAGTTGTAAATCGATAATTATAGATATTTCTAAGTCTTTCAGGATCTATATTGATAGCTAAAGTTATCTTTGGAGTCTTGGATTAATAATTCTCCATATTATTATTATTTATTATTATTTATTATTATTATTATTATTATTATTATTATTATTATTATTATTATTATTATTATTATTATTATTATTATTATTATTATTATTATTATTATTATTATTATTATTATT